>JAIUCV010000013.1:6826510-8190624 GCA_026724425.1 Erythrophleum ivorense | reverse complement strand
ACTCCTCAATAGATACATGCTATATTATCAAAATACAGACTTCTACACTTAGCAACATGATTACATGATGATGCTATACAAAAAAAGAATACAAAATTTAGCATCTATTCTAGTCAAACCAGTCTAAGTGTAGCCTTCTCCACACGTGGTTGGAGCTTATAGATTTTCATCCATTTACTTCCCCTTATCCTTACCCGAAGAGCCTTTACCTGAAAGTATGATCCCATGAAATGGGGTGAGATGCTAATCTCAGTAACCAAGGAAATTTCCATTCATATAATCTAATTTAATTAACATATATATGCATGAATCAAGTTAACATCAGAATCATATCAGTCATATCAGCAAAGGAAATTTAGGCTACTATGATTACCATCCCATACTAGCAATCATATTTTCACATGTTAAAGGCTAATAACACTGGAGAGGCCCGTCCATGACACCCACTCCCCAATGAGCACAACCAAGGCTCAGTGCATCTAGGGTCTGATCACAACCCAGTGCCCGATCGAAGTACAAGCATGGGTGATAGCTGCACCACAGCTCCATCATGAACTCACAAAGTCCAAATACAATACAATAGATAGCCAATCAATTCATTCAGCATTTCAAATCATTCATGTACAGCAAATATGAAATTAAAGCAGAATATGCATGAAATTAATATAGTCCCAGTTACCTCACTCTACAGACAATTGAAAAGCCACTAGTAGTACCAAAATCTCCTTATAACCATAGTATTAGAAAATAAATACTTTAAATCATCATTTATAGTAGCAGCAAGTACCCAAAGAATTAAGATACTAATGGCTATCTAGAGGACACTTACCAAGCCACTACAAATCCCCAAATTTGGATTGAATATGTCCTCTACCAGAAACTTTAATATATCACCCTAATTCCTAAGCAAATTCGTACAGAATTAATACCCATACTACAAATCAATCATGGGGGTCTTAAATCAGTAGAAAATGCATTAAAATGGAGAGTTTAGACTTACCTAATATCCCTCTTAGCTTCTACCTCCAAAAATTCTCTAAGAAAATACCAAACAAACACATTTCAAATTTTGGGTATAGTAAAAATGCTCCAAATGAGAAGCCAATTAGGTCAAATTGAAGAGGAAGAGGAGAGAATTAAGTTATATAACTATTACCTTGGCTAAATCTTGCTCTAGAAGTGGGAAATGGTGGTTTTCTTGCTAAGAACCCTAGCTTCCCTTCAAACCTCCAAAAATGAGTTGTGTGTTCTGTGTTTCTGCATAAGGGAGGGGAAAGGCTGAATATGTTTAGGGTTTTGGATGGGTTTAGGTTGACCCAATGGCCCAAGTCCATATGGGTTCAGACTTTGAGTAGGATTGGGCTAAGTTTTAATTTGTTAGTCCAATTTCAACAATTTAGACTTTTAGTTGGGTTGGGTCAAGTTTTCAAGAGCCCATTAGTTGAGGTTTGCACAAGGGGTATTGGGCTAATTACAAGGGCTTATATAGGTTGGGTCTTGGGTCTCTATCTCATTAAATCAAATTAGGCCCTTCCTAGATGCTTTCTCTTAGGCCAAGTCTCACATTAAAAGGTTGGGTCTACACCTAAATTATTGGGCCTCCATTAGTCCCTAACCTTGGCCTACTTAATTAAATTTGGGCCTAGATGGGGTTTATAACTCAATTAAATTTCAAACTCATATTAATAATTTATCTCTCTAAAATTTTCATTCACTTAACTTGCCCAATTATTCTATATTAATTATTTTTAATTAACCTAAATCTATGATTAACGCCTTAATTAATTTTGGGGTGTTACAGTTTGGCCAAGGAAATCAAATCCTATCTCATTGTTCTTGTAAGGCCAAGAAGGAGAGGAATACTCCAAAATAAAGCTTAAATAAACATCAAGGTAGCTATCCACCCTATTCTTGTTTGCATTCTTGGTTGTATATGTGTCATTGTGTGCTTGTGTGTGCATTTGTACCTTGAAACATGCCACTTGATATTGTGTTATTGCATTGGTACCAATATGCCTTCTTGAATGTTATTGGTTTGTGAACATTGCTCATAAGGGTGAGGTGATGCTAAAAGTCCTTTTATGGGTGAGGAGATACCAAAAGTCTCTAGCCATAGATGAGACAAGGCCAAAAGTTTCATGGATAGGTAAGGCCAAGTCAAAAGTCCATAAGTTAAGAGTGAGGCAAATCCAAAAGTCCTAGAAATAGGGTGAAGCTAAACCAAAAGTCTCTAAAGCTCATTCTTGTGTTTGATGTGACTTTGTGGCATGAAAATGTGGATTTGAATACTTCATGGATTGGTTAGTTTGCAAACTTGTACCCTTTGACATATTGTATGCCTTGAATGTGTGCTTGAATGGGTGTATGAGCTATTGAGATTTCATGAATCTCACCCTTTCCTTCTCCTATCTCATATGGTCTAGGTGAAGTTCAAGAACCAAAGAATGAAGGGCAAGGAGCCTAAATGGCTATGTTGTGACAAATATGTAATTTGTATAGCTTTTGAATGCAAGAAAATGTCAAAGTGTTTATGTACATATTATTTTTGAGTTGTAAACATTTGAGCAATGTAAAAGCATGTATGGATGATGTATGAACCAAATTTGATGGCAAAGTAATGGTAGAATGTGATTTGGGTACTTACGAGCTCATTTTTGCTTATGTATTCTTGCATGTGGAATAGCCAAATTGAGATGCATGATGATTTGGACCACTTGGGTAGTTCATATATGATGTCATTATGCTTTCAAACTTGCCAAAGAGGTGCTAGAACACAAAGAAGACCATTTGGACTAAATTGAACCCTTAGATGACACTAAAGTGACCATAATTGTGAGCTATGACAGAATCTATCCAAATGAGCTCTTCTTGGTCTAAAATTTGGCATGCATATAGGTTTTATTTATAGGTTTTTGGAAAGCTAAAATTTTTATTATTTGGAGTTCTATAGAATTTTTGACAAATTTCCAAAGTTGGCTGAAATTTCACAATTTGACAATGGCACTGTTCATATGGTTCAAAATTGTGCCTTTATCATTCATAGGGAAAATGGTGTCCAATGGCAATGAAATTTTACAGAGAGAAACTAGACTTTCACAGTGAACTATACCAATAAGAATCACCTCAATTGGAGATCCATAAAGGGAGTTATGAATTTTTTAATTTTTGGGTTAGCATCAGGGGCTTAGTTAGACCTCAGTCATTATTCCATCCATTTTTTGGGTTTGAAGGCTTTTGAATTGGTCTAAACTTATTTTTCCCCTCTAGTTAACATTTTTACCTTTCCAAATTGGTAAAGTTATCCTATATTGGATTTGTTTGGAATTAGTTATGAATTTTTGAATTTTATATCAATAAGTTATATCAGAAACACTAGGCAGCCGACCTCTATCCCTTTCTTGTTGTCAAACGTGATCCAAATGATGTTTTCATGGCTTGAAATTATTTTTAGTATATATTTAACATCTAGATATTTTTAGAAAGCTATGGTTTGCTTGATTTTTATTTTTTAAGATTTAGTTATGATTTTCTAAAGTTGGTATCAATAAACTAGAATTATGACCCAAGGCTAAAACGTGGAATTTTTTTGTTTTTGGCTTCTAATCCGTGGTTTATGAAATGTTTTAGAATCTTTATGACTTGTTTATATGGAAAATAAATAAATAATGTTATTGGTGAGTTCACGAGGTCCATGGATCAAAATTTGAATTTTAAACCCCAACGCAATGCAAGGAAATTACATTCTTTTATTCCCTTCTCTTGGTTTTTCTTTGTTTGCATATGAAATTCACCTTGAATATGGGAATGTGGAGCCTAATAAATTATGGTGTGACATAATTTGGGTAAAATCAAAGGCATTTTATAAGTTAGATGACGTAAATTTTATGATGGAAAAGACAATTCTCGAAATGAAGCCAAATGAAGAAACCATAGTTTAAGGACTAAAATGAAAAGTGAAAGTGTCTTAAATCAGCCCCTAGCCTTTAAAAACATGTCCTCTCTCTTCTCCTTCTCATAACTAATGTTTTGCTAGTCTAGAATAGAACACAGGGCAACTCCAAGGAATGCCCAAGAGGGAGGGGAGAAGAAGGAGAAAACCTAGCAAAAGTGTAAGAATGGCATGCTTTCTCTTTTGCCAATTTTGTTCTCTTTTCCCTTTCTCTTTCTATGGTTTTATTGATTGAATTGGTACTGGGTTATGGCTAATTCAGTGGAGGGAGGAGAATAATTAGGAGAACTCTTAGGAGCATAAGAAAGAGCTCTTAGGAAGCTGAAAATAAGGTATGAGACTTGGTGTGATTTTACTTCCTCTTGCTTCTTCTTTTCTCTTATGTCTCAGCTAAATTTAGGGGTCCAAGTAAGAGGCTTGGTTCTGATTCAAACTTGATGGGGAAAAGGATTTTGAAGCCTAAGGAACATAAAGGAAGCAATAGGAGTCAAAAAGAAGCCATAGAAATCCATTTGTAACACTTAGGGGATTTGATATGTAAATGAAATTCTAAAACTTCCTAAAAGTTACATGGCTTATGTAAGAGTATGAATGAAGTCCTAAGGCATTTAGGATGTTTTACAAATGGCTAATTCTCTAAGAAAACAAACAAAACTACATGGGCTCTCAAGTAGTAGTGAGTCTCGGCCTAGAGAAAGAGAGAGCACCTAAGGAGAGTTTTTCTTTATTCTAAGGTTAAAAGTGGTCTAGATATGAATTATAGACACTAAAGGAACCATTAGTTTAAATTTAGAAGCCATGGTTTATAAGATGGAAGTCAAGATCCTTTTATGGACATAACAAAGCAACTTAGTATTTAGCTTCTTGAATTAAACTTATGATGACTTCAATGAGTTTAAATAAAGTCATATGACTTAGAATGACTGAGAAATTGGAGCCAAGAACAAAGATTATGAGAGTTGCTTCATTATGCCTTATATGGAGCCATAATTGAACCATAAGCTAGCATATGAGTGTGTAGAGCTTATGAGATGTTAAAGTTAGTTCCAACAATATTTTTGTGCCTTGTTGGATATATCTAGACCAAGCAAATCAAGCTCTCCATCATTAGGTGTGTGAGGCTAAGAAGAAGAGAAAAGTGTGCTCCTATCCTTGAGGTAGCTTTCTATCCTTTCTTGTATGCATTTGTTAGGTGATTTAGTGTCTTTAGATGCTTGTGTATATGTTTGAACTATGAGATATGCTTATAGCTTTTGTTTACATGTTATGATACCATTATGTGCATTAAATGTGTTTTAAATGCAAGATAGCTTGAATTGAATAAGGTTGTACCAAAAGTCTCTTAAATTAGGTGAGAAGGAGCCAAAAGTCCCTAAAAGTGGGTGAGGGAAATCCAAAAGTCCCTAAAAATTGGGTAACGCTAGACCAAAAGTCCCTAGAGGCTATTCTTAAATGAAATGAGTTTAAATGACATGAAATTATGTTTATGTATATTTACTATAAGCATCTAAAGCATACTTACATTCATTGATATGAAAATGTACCATTTATGTGTGCATGAAAGGTAGATAGCTATTGGAATTCTTTGAATCTCACCCCTCCCTATTTTATCACTAACCATGTCTAGGTGAGCCATATGGAACAAAGGAAGAGAGCTGATAACCATGATTTTTTATATATTTTATTCTCTTTAACTTAAGTATTTTAATGATCAAATATGGCTTTAGGGATTTACTTAGGTGGATAATTGATTTTAGTAGCCATTTTTACACTTTGGGAATTAAACTGCAAAATAATTGATTTTAAATGCATAAATCATTTTAAATGAATTTTGTGAATTTTTCTCCTTTATTTTATGCAGATTTTGGGCAAATCATCTCTCATGTTGATGAAGGAATGGGTGAATCATGCTACACAACTCCCACGTTGAACCATGCTCCATGTTACAGCAACACAAAAACACACATTCCACGTAGCAACCCATTAAATCATCATGTTCTGTTTGAAGGAGAAACAAAGAAGAATAGCCACGGGTTCGAGCTAAGGAGCTGTATGAAGCTAAGATACACACAAAAACATGCGTATGTGGAGAAGAAGAAGGCTTAAGAGGAGAGAAAGCTCACAAAGCTAGAAGAAGAGGCAGAGTGTGTGTGTAGGAGGAAGAAGCAGGGAAAGAAAAGAAGAAGACAAGCCATGTAGTAAGGGAGACCAACGTAAATAATAAAGCGAAGAAGGGAGCTGGCTAAATAGTAACGCATTGAGCAACAAGAGATGAAAAGAAGCTTGAAAGGAGGCATGAGCTAAAAGAAGAATGTGAAGAGGGAGCAGTCAAGTGGGAAGAAATAAAAGAAGCTTAAATACACACACATGCAGAGGCAGAATGGGAGGAGAAGTCACGTGAGTAAAACACGAAGCATGCAAGCTATGGGTTAAGTGGGAAAGAGGAAGAGAAGCTTCGTGCTTGGCTAATCGAGAAAACATGAAAAATCAACAAAGCAAGCTATGAGTAGATGAAGAACTAGTTGAAACAGAGAAGATAGAACACATGAAGAAGCAAATGACATTGGAAAGAAGAAGAAGCTACAGGCTAGAATGAGCTAAACACATAGGAAGCTATGGGTTTCTTTTGATGAGAAGGCAGAGCAAGGAGTAAAACATGAAGTATGTAGCTTGAGTTGAAGAAGAAACATGGAATGAGAGCTGAGTTGAACGTTGAAGCAATAGCCACATGGAACTAACGTGAAGAGTGTAAGGCTAAAATCACATAAAAGATGTGGAAGAAACAGGCTGTGCATGTGAACATTACCATAATGAAGAAACGTTAAAGCTAACATGGAATTGCATGTGAGAAGTGTGTGAGGAGGGGAATTTTTATATTATATTTAGCTTCACAATGGGGCCCACACTCATATACACAAGAGGAAACATATGAGAATGAATTAAGAAAAGGGGGCACAAGCAAAAACAAAAGAAGGAGCACGTGAAAAATAAACAACCACGTGAAGGAGATTAAAATACACTCGGGCAAAGATAGAGGGGAGTCCATCGAATAAAAAAATTCATGCATCCATTCATCCAGAATACACTTCATTCATTCCATCATCATTCACTCCACCATCCACGCCGTAGCATTCTCCAACCCATTTCCTCCATTTTTCTTCTACCTCCATGAAAGCTTAATTGAAGATTGTGATTAGTTTAGAGGAAGATCCTTAGTTGAAGCTTGAGTCCATGGAATAGCAAGGGATTTTGGCTAAGCTTCCTATTTTCTTTTCTTTCTTTCTACATTGATTTTTGTTCTTGGACTTCTTTAGTTAAACTTGTAATTAACTAGAATTAATGTAGTTTATTATTACTAGCTACTTAGACACTAATTAGGAGAGCAATTGATGTTTAATTATTTAATTTTAGTGCTAGATTTTCATTTTCCATCTGTGCAATCAAGGTGTTTGGTGAAATGCATGTGAGAATTGGTGTGTTTAATTGTCTAATTTAAGGAGTCTTTGGAATTTAATTAGTTAATTGAATCTCCTATGGTGTTAATTCATAGGATAATTGATCAATTAATCATTCAATTCAAGTGTTCATTGATCCTAATGACAAGAGTTAGCAATTTGATGCGAGATTAAGGTTTCAATTCAATATTAAATTGTTATTCCCTTGATTCTTGCGTGGTTACTCAAGATACATTGTTATGAACACAATTAGGGACACTTAGACCAAAATTAATCACAATTGAATTAGGATAAGGATAATGGATACTAAGGGACGAATCCAAAACCAGTCACAAGCCCATTATTTGCCTTTAACTCATGCAATTAGATAGAGTTTAAGAACTTTATTTCAATTTCATTTTAGATAGTTTAATTAGATCAAAAACCCTCCAAATTAGGTAATTCTAGGATCTTTATATACTTAGAAAACCCAATTAAACATTGAATTCCAATTCCAAGGGAGATAACCTAGGTTGTGCCACTTACTATAAAATTTAATCCAACCTAGTTTTATTTTGAGGGTTGCGCGACACAACAGTCCAGAGTCAAGGAGTATAAGAGGTAATACTTTGACAATAGAATAGGTTTATGTGCATTGTGGTGTCAAAGTATGTAATTATATGATGAACATGAGATGTAAATAAGGTCTCAAGTGTAAATGTATGTATGTATGATATATGAATCATATTTGGGCTCAAATGAATAAGAATGCATGATTTTGCCACCCTTGAGCATTGATGTGAATGTGTATGAATTCATGTGGAAGAGTGAAATTGAGTGCCATGATGATTTGGGCTGATTGGAATGCTTATAAATGCTACATTGGTACTATGGGACATGCTCAAAGGGCCATGGGTTATGAAGAAGGTCATTTGGTACCCCTTAGGGCCATTTAGAAGCAAAATTTGACCACAAACTAACCCTAAACCAAAATTTGACCAAATGGACTATTATTGGCATAAAATTTGGCATACTTATAGAGCTCATCTAGAGCTTTTCACAGAGCTAAAGAGCACCTAATTTTGAGCTCTAAAGAATTTACTATGAATTTTCAATATTGGCCAAATTATGCAAAATTGCCTCAATCACTATTTATATGGTCAATTTGCATTTCTATATCATTCAAGGACCAAATGAAGTCCAATGTTTATGAAATTTTATAGAATTATACTTGACACAATAATATTTCTAAGACCCCTAAGTTTTCATGAAAAGGAGTTGTATAGAGAGAATTATGAATTTTTGAAATTAGAGATTTGGTGGTACCTAAACACTATAGTAGCATCTAATGTGCAACAGATTTCATAGATCAAATGAACTCATATGACCTTGAAATTTTTATAAAAAATAGTTCTTATCATAAGCTTTCATAGTCACTGAGAGTGCTCAATTTGGATTAGTATAGGGAGAGATATGAATTTTTAAAAATTAAGGTCTATAGTAGTCTGAGAGCACAATCTAGTGTATTATTTTATTGATTTTCATAGGCTAAATACTATTATCTTGATTTAGAATTATTTCTAATTGTTAGTTGACATCTAGAGATTTCTAAAAAGCTATCATTTGCATAATTTGGATTTTTCTAGAATTAGTTATCATGTAAAGCTCCCTCCTTTAAGTTTCTCAAAAGTTGTCTGAAATTATAAAATTGCCACTATGTTTTGATTCATTTCATTTAACCCTTATGGCTCCAATTTTAGGGCATCCTTGGTTTCCCAACCTCATTTTTAGATTCCCTATTTAGCATTCTAGCCTTAATTTTCCTCAATTTACTTTACTCTGGGGCCCTCATTCATTAACCAAACGGTTCTAATTTTAGTTTCTTATAATGCATAATGACCTTCTCTAAGTCCATGACTCCTCATAAATAATTCATTCCACTTTTTAAGAATTATTTTAAAATTTTAAATTGTAACACCATAATTATCCAGGTCATCTCATGCCATTCTAATCACATTGCCTTGGTCTAGCACACTTATTCAAGGAAAAAGCAATAAAAATAATAGATTATTTTGTATTACGTTGTGGATAAATTTTTCATTTCATGTCCTGTAGATCATATGAAGTTATCCATCTCATTCTTATATTGAAATATATAAATACAACTCAAAACCATCTCAAGAAGTAGCCAAGAACTCGAGCTAATGGAGTATATACATAAAAATAACATGTGCCTCAGGTTGGTATTTCAGCTTTCTATTATAAACTTTGAAAAATCATAACTAATTTTAAAAAAATCAAAATCAAGTATAATATACTATTCTAGCAATATACAAATGTCTAATTTATGTTAAAAATAAGTCTAGACCACAATAGGGACGTTTAGCAATTGAAAATCGATGGAACAATAACCAAGGTTGCCTGTCACTACTAGTATTGTCATAGAATTTCAAAAATTCATATCTCCCTGCTCAGACATCCAATTGGGGTGATCTTAGTGGTCATAGAAAGCTTATCATGTCTAGTTTATGACTATAAAATTTCATGAGTATTGAACATCATTTGTCCCTCAAATGACACAGCACAAGAAACTGACCATATAAACAATGCTTATACCAGAACAACAGAAAAAATGGCAACTTTAAAAAATCATAATTAATTCCACAGAGTTATAAATAATTTGGTCTATAGCTTTTCAAAATTTCTAGACGAGATCTATATACATGCCAAATTTCATGAGAAAAGTGATTCATTGGTCAGATCTTGATATTGGGCTCTAAAAATGCTCTTTTGGTGTCTTCTAAGGGTCTCAAATGGTCTAAAATTGCTTCTAAGACATCCATGGCCACTTGAGCATGTGGGAAAGCACCAAAATGGTCTACTAAACATGTTTCAAAGGTGCATAAACCTAGATTTCACAAACTCGCACTCTCACCCCAAGGTATACACAAGAACACATAAGCCGTATCTTGTCATTCAATACCCAAAAATTGCTATATCATACATATGACATCAAATCTCATTCATACATGATATATTCATATATTTTCATGTGTTCATGAGGCCATAAATCATATACAATAAGGGGTTACATCATATGCCATTCATATGGCTACAAAATGGACATTTCCACCCACTTTGTTATCAATCTCCTTCCTTTATGCTTGGTGGCTTCCGTTTCTTAGCTCACTTGGTCCACCTAGTCATGTTAGACAAATGGGAAGGATGGGATGAGATTCTAGGAATTCCAATAGCTTTTCTCCCTTTCAACCATACATAAAGAATGTAAATCCAAGTATAAAAATGCATGCATGGATATCATGGAATATGTAATCATTCATGGAATATTTCTAGCATTCAAGAAGTCATATGGAACATACATAAGCTTGCCAAGTAAGTGGTTTAGCCTCATCCATTCTCTTTAGGAATTTTGGACTTGCCTCACCCATTTTCTTAAAGGTTTTTAACTAAGCCTTACTCTTGGGAGACTTTTGGTTTTGTTTCAACCATTCTTAGGGACTTTTGACTTATCCTCACCCTAGCTAAGGGACTTTTGGCTTTACTACACTCAAGCAAACCAAAGTAATTTCGCAAAGCATCATTTGAATGCATAACATAACATCATGATACCATGGCATCTAGACACTTGCTAAAACATTTTTCATGACTTAAAATATGTATACACACATTCAAAGACAAGATAAACATCCATTCATGTATGAGAAAAAGAAGAGAGAGCTACCTTTGTCACAAATGCACACTTTCTTCGTTGAACTTAGTTCCTCTCCCACAGCCACACCCTCACAAGAAGTTGGGACTTGTTTCCCTTGGCCTAGACACATAATATGAAAGCCAAATACACTCTTGGAACAAATTTTAAAGCTACATATTCATTAGAAAAGCTAGGTGGTTCATATGGCTCTTTTATAATTCCATAATACACCTAATGAAGCAACCTTAGGAAAACATTATCTTTGCTCCATTCTTTCCATCCATTTATGTCTTGACTCCTTTTAAGCCTCTTAGAGTCATCATACAATTATTTTAAGGAGCCTAACTAGGTGTTTCTTCTTTAGGTCATAATATGGAACTATGATACCATCTCATTATCCATGGCTTCTAAAATTTTTCCAAGGCTTCCTCTCATCCTTTCCCATCATATATGACTCAAAATAAAGCTTGGAATGAATTAAAACTATCCCTTGGTGCTTTAACCTCTTTAGGCCATGGCTATGTATCAAGGAGGCACCAAGTGAGTTTGTTTTGTTTCTTTGATGGGAGATGCATATAAAGAACTTCTTAGGTGTAATGTCCGGTTTTCGTTAAATGATAGAAACAGATGAGTTTTTAAAGCAAGTCTCCCAAAATGAATCAATTAAGGTCCCAAAAAATTTAAGTAGCATTCTAGACTCCTAAAAATGAAAATCCCAAGCTCAAAAGGAAAGAAAAACGAAGCTAGAATGAAGAAACGAATTTGAACGAAAGGTTAATGAAACGTAATGGCATTTTTATAATTTTGAGCAAATTTTGGAATTCTCATAGAAGGACTTTTTAAATGAAAGTTTTGAGTTCTTTGGGATTCTCAGAGGGCTTAAAAAACATGGGAAGCCCTGGCACAGTTAAAACCCCTCAAGTGGATGTTTTTCAATGTCAGTTGACCCAAACTTTGACAGATTCGTTCAAAAAGTTTTTAGCTTTGATTTGAGTGATTCTAAAGGTTTCTTCCCATGCTCTCCAATTCTCCCTCTAGTAACACTCTAAGCCACTTTAACTTAATTTATAAAGATCTAGTGTCATTCCTTTACCTAATCTACCCAACACATCTATCATTATCCATCCAAATCATCATACATCTCAAAACCACCTTTCCACTTGGTTTCATACACATATACATCAATGCACTAGGATGTCAAATTCTCACATAATCATTCATTTGGTTCCAAATTTGGTTCATGCATCATAATCATATACTTTTATACGTGTCCAAGTGCTTACATCTCATATACATCATATGGATACAAACTTTGACATCAAAATACCTATATTCTTATACTATTGTTAAAGTTACATTGTTCAAGTAGCTTGGCCCCTATTTCTTGCTCCTTGAACTCCACATAGATATGGTTAAACATATATGGGGAAGAGTGAGATTCAAAGAATCCTAATAGCTCTTTTACCTTTTCAAGCACACATACATGGCATATAATCATATCAAAGAATGCAAGTAATCATAAAAACCTTTTGTAAACATACATAAGCATACTTTCATGTCACTTAAGCTCATACAATTCAAACAAAAGCTCTAAGGGTTTTTGGTCTAGCCTCATCCAATTCTTTGGGACTTTTGGATTTGCCTTACCCACTTTTAGGAACTTTTGACTTAGCTTCACTCTTTCTTGAGACTTTTGGTTTTCTCTCAACCATTCTTAAGCTTTTGGTATCTCCTCACCCATGTTAAGAGACTTTTGGCACAACCTCACCCATTCAAACTATCTTGCATTCAAAACATGTTTCAAGAAGCATAATGGTACCATAACATGAATTCAATGGCTATAAACATATCTCATAGTTCAAACATACACACAAGCATCCAATGACAACCAAACATCCAAGACATGCATGTAAGAAAAGATAAAGAGCTACCTCAAGTGAAGAAGTACACTTTTCCCTTTGAGTTTCTCCTTCTCCTTCTTGGCCACACACATAAAACTAAGAGAAGCTTGATTCACTTGGCCTAGACATATCAAATGAGACACAATTACATCATTGGAATAGGTTCTAGCCTCACATAAACTCTATGCAAGCTTATGGCATGGTTATGGATCCATATAAGTGCATAACGAAGCAACTCCTAAAATTCATGATCTTGACTCCAATTTCTCATTCCATCTAAGTCATATGGCTTTATTTAAACTCATTAGAGTCACCTCAAATTTATTCAAGGAGTCTAAACTTAAGTTGCTTCTTTATACCTTAAAAAGGAACTTAAACTTTCATCTCATAAACTATGGTTTCTAAATTCAAACCAATGCTTCCCTTGGTGTTTATTAATCATATCTAGACTATATCTATTCTTGGAATTAAAGAAAATTCTCCCTAGGTACCTAAACTCCTTCTTAGCTGAGACATGGTACAAGGTGAGGACCTATAGAGTTTGCTTGATTTTTCTTAGGGAAATGGCACTTGTGAAGCTTTCTAGACCTCTTAAAAACTCGTACATACTCTTACATAGGCTGGATTATCCTTAGAAAGCTTCAAATATGGCTAGGTGTAACAAAATCTCTAAGTTATACAACTTGAATTCTAAAGCTTCTCTTTTAAATCTAATAGCATATTCTTGTTTCTCATACTCTAAAACCCTTATTTCTTCCTTAGCTTAGTTAGAAATCATCCCTTCTTAGATGGTCTAGGGTTGGTCGAAAATACACCTAAGGAGAACAAGCAATAAAAGGCAAGACAAGCCATGGAAGTTACCTTATTTTCTAATTTTTCCAAGACCACTTTCATTTGCTTCTACTCTCTCCTTCAAAGTCTCTCTTCCTCTCACTGAACTGGCCATGAATCAATCTCAAATCAATCATCAAAACTATAGGAAAAGAAAGGAGAAAGAATAGAACAAGGTTAGTGAAGGAGGAAGCATGAAAAACTATGGATTTTTCTTACTTTTTTGCTAGGTTTTTCCTCCCTTCTCTCTCCCTTTTGGTGCACCACTTCAAGGAGTCCAAGTTCTATTTTGGAGCAAAATTAGGTCAACGGAATGAAGAGAGAAGGTTGGGCATGAGATATAAGAAGCAAGGCTAAGTTATAAGGCTTTTTAAAAATTCTCATTTTGTCCCTTTTCTTGGTTCTTTTCATTTGGATTCATTTTGACTCATTTTTTAGAATTGTCTTTTCTATTATGAAATTTAGGTCATTTAATTCATAAAATGTCTTTGGTTTCACCTAAATTAGATTTAAAACCTTCTCGAATGAATCAATCAAAGTTTTAGTCAACTGACACTCTAAAATGTAAACCGAAGGGGTTTTGACCATTCTAGGGATTCCTATAATTTTTAGGGCCTTTGAGAACTCTGAAAAACTCAAAATTTTCATTTAAAGATCCCTCCTTTGAGTTTTCTAAAAGTTTTCCAAAATTACAAAAATACCATTACTTTTTCGTCAAATTTTGTTTAGTTATTTTGGCTTTATTTTTCGAGCACCTTTAGCCTTGTATCCCCATTTTTAATTGTCTAAATTATCACTCTAGTTTTATTGGGTCTCTAATCATTCAATTTAAGGGACTTTGTTTAGTAATCTACTTAGTTTACGGCTTTTAAAACAAGTGGGTGTTACACTGACTATTGGTGCCTTGAAATTTTTGAGAAAACTAGAAGAGTGAAAGAAATTGGAGTATGTTTGAATTAGGTGCCTTAAACGTGTTGCAAAAGGTGGTTATGTGGAACTTAATCTAGTTGTGGGCAAAGAAAGTATATGGGGACATGTACATCTACACGTTAGTTAACCATATTAAGTTGGATAGAGAAAATTCTGGATGCCAAAGTGAGGTAGTAGTGTATTAAGAACACTTTCATTGGTGACAGTAGTTGGGAAAGATATAACTCTAAGGTGAACTCCCTAAGGAAAGAAAAGGGGGAAACATTTAGGAAGGAATATTAAGAGTATATTGAGTAAGACATGTCTAATTTTAAGGACAAAATTCTTGAAAAAAGAGAAGAATGTAATATTCTAAAATTTGTTAAGCAAAATTATTTAAATTTAGAATTTAATTTAGGGAAATAAGAGATTATTGTGAGAATTAAAGAAAATTATTGAAAATAGAAATTTTCAAAAAAAATAATTATTTCTGTATTTTTTAGTCAAATAATAATTATTTAGTAATTTTTGGTAAAAAATAAATTTAATTGTAGAATTTGAATTTAATTTGGAGAAATTAATTAGAGGACTTTGGAAAATGAAATAAAAGGTCAATAATTAGTTTGACTTTGTAAAGAAACAATTTTAGGAGCCCAAATTAAGTTATAATAGAGACCCAACCTATTTGGACTTATTAGACTATGGCCTAATACTCAAATATGAATTTAATTGGACAAAAATGTCCTGAGGTACATACCCCTTAAACCCTAAAAGAAGTGCTACACCCTTTATTTATTTAGCTGAACTATTTTGGATAGCCAAGATAAGAAGGAAAAACATACAAGAGAAAGGAATGCTAAGGTTTTTAGCTTTATAGCCTTGATTCACTCATCTAGAGGAAGATTTGGCTTGGGTAAGTGATATAAAAGTTATTCTTCTTATCTTCCTTTTCATTTTGGTCAATTAGTTTTCCATTTGGTGGATTTTCACCTGAAGCTTGGGTTTACAATTTGTGTTCTTGATGGTTTTTTGCATAATTTTTGAAGCTTAAGGCTAGATGAACTATTGGATAAGTATTCCCCTCTATTTTGATGTGTTAATATGCTAAAAGTTGGCCCCTATGACTAATTTTTATGTTGGGTTGTGTTAATGTATGAAATTTATGTTTTAGAAATGGCCTATGATGTGTTCTTGGTTGTTGAGACTCAAATTAGTCCATTTGATCTCTTAGATATATAAGTGTTTCCCTTCTTTTTTGTGAGGTGTATACATTGAATTTTCATCATTTGTATTAATTTTTGGTGCACGGCTATCACATGTACGAAAATGGAGATATTGGGAGTAACCCATGGTTTGTTCTTGGTGGTTTGATCTTAAATTGGTGCAATTGACTCCTGGAAAACTTGGGTTTGTAATTTCTAATGGATTCTTGATCAAATTGATAAATAGGTATGATGTTCTTTTGCTAATGATGGTTAAATAATGGTAACTATGCTTGTCGTAGGCTTGGTGGGCCTTTTGGAACATGTTGGTAGCTAGAGAAGGAGTATCGGGCTTCATTGAGGTAACGGGGGGTTAACTCCATAAATATGTGTAGTTTTGATCATATGTCTATTTGTACATGTTATATTGATGACTAATGATTAGTTTAACTACTAATAGTATAACCTAAACTATGGTTGTGTCCTTATATGTAGAGTTGTGATTATACTTCCACTTATGCATTGTACTATGATCGTGTATCGAGTCATGATCATACTTTTTAGAATGCACCAAGCTGTGATCGTGCTCAATATGGAGCTTGTGTCATGATCGTGCCCTTCCCTTAGTTGTTGGCCAATAACTTGTTGAATATGATTGCTAGTATAGAATAGTAATCACTTATGTCAAACTTGTTCATTTAAAATGATGCATGCTTTCCTCTTATTATAATTGTTCATGCAAAGTATTATGTTGATTAATTTGTACATATATATGGATTTTTTCTTTTGTTATTGAGATTTTATATTTTACCTTAATTGTGGGCTGACATTTTTAGGGACCGAACCTCTTAGTAGCATAGGAAAGCCAATGAAAGCCAACCATAATGGTTTAGCAGTGTATAGGCTTGAATGCCATACTTAATTGGTATAGTTGAAATACTAGTTCTTATATAATTACTTATTATATAAGAGAATTGCCACATTGCATTGTGTATTACCAAGTATAGGGACGAATTATATGATTTGAGTTATTATGGAATTATGTGACTAATAAACTTTTAGCATTGTGAAATTTATGTTTACCTTATTGGTATTAAAGGTTTGGATATTTATACAACCTTAAATATGTACTTTACACTTGCTCAAGTTGGTTAAAGGAATTTAGGAGGCATATTTTGGATTTTGATTTGTCATTTAAAGGTTTTAGAACTAGTTCTTTGATTATTGCTATCATTATGGTCATCTTACTGTCACGGGATGATTTTACTTATAATTGCTTAATTATAACTTGTTATGGTTGCATGATAGATTATGTTATCAAAAGATAGATTTTGGGTATGGTATTTGTATTTCGTGTTAGATTGGTTATTGGCAAATGAAGAATTTTGCTATCATAAAAGGTGTAAAGTGGATGTCAATACTTGAGCAATTATGGTTCTGGGTTTGGTTATGATTTAGGAACCTTAGGAATATGCTTTAGTTGCCTTGGTCATATGGAATGGGTGTAATAATTTATTAAACTCCATATCCTTATATCCAAGGTTGATTTCACAAGGTTTTACATAATTCTAAAGAAAAAGGAATAAAAATAAGTGTTTTCTTGCGTTGCATAGTATTTTAAAAATTCAAATTTTGCTCTGTGGGTCTTATGAACACATCAATAACATTTTCTACTTATACTCCATCTATGTAATTCATACACATCATAAAATTATCCATGAACCACAGATTTGGAACCAAAAACCAAAAAATTGCATTTTTGCTCTCAGGTTCAAATGGTAGGTTTCGGATACAAACTTTGAAAAATCATAATTAATTATAAAAAAATTGAAATCAAGCCAATGATAGCTTTCTGGAAAGATCTAGATATCAACTATAAGGTAAAAATGATTCCAGGCCATGAAAACCTAGCTAGACTAAGACTAATATTAGAAAAGCTCTAAAGGTCTAGCTGCCTAGGCTTGCTATCACAGGTTACTGATATAAACTTCAAAAATTCATAACTAATTATAAAAAAAATAAAAACCCAGAAAACCATACTATTATGGAAATCTATGGATAGTAACTAAAGGAAAAAAATAAGTCCAGACCAAAACAAAAGCAATTAGGCTACGAAAACTTATAGAATAGTAACAGAGGTCTAACTGCATCCTTAATACTAATCTGAAATTTCAAAAATTCATTTCTCTCTTTATATAAATCCAAATGAGTTGCTCTTTAAGTGCTATAGAAAGATTATTATATCTAGTTTATGCCTATAAAATTTCATAGCCATTGGCCAACAATTGACCCACGAGTGACACGAGCAAAAAATCTAACCATTTGCATAGTAACAGTGCCAATTCTATCAAAATTTGTCAATTTTGAAAATTTACCAAAAATTATCTAGAGCTTCAAATAATATGAACTTTAGATTCCCAAAAAGCTTTAGATATGCCAAATTTTAGGCCAAGAAATGCTCATTTGGTCAGATCTTGACATATCTCACGAATATAGCAAATTTGGCACCATATAAGGGTCAAAGTTAGTCCAAAAGGCTTCTTAATTTCTCTACCACCTCTTGTGCAAGTTTTAAAACATAAACACAGTATGTATATGCTTCCCAATTAGTCCAAAACCTCATACAACTCAAACTCACTATGCTACATGCATGGATACATGTTCAAGAATGAGCTACCAAGTGGTCAAGTTGCATTTTCTCATTCATTTCATCACCATTTTGGTTCATACACTATATTTATATACTTTTACATTTGCTTAAAAGTTTACTTCTCAAAAATAATATGTACATACAAACTTTGACATTCAAGTACATTAAAAACTACACTAATGGCAAAGTATGGTCCATCAAGTGCCTTGGCTTCTATTTTTGGCTTCTTGTACTCCACCTAGACATGTTGAGATGGGAGAGGGAAGGGGGTAAGATTCAAAGAATCTTAATAGCTCAAACACCCATTCAAGTTAGCAATCAAGGCATATAAACAAGTCAAAGTACAAAAGTAGGTATCCAATCCCATTAAGAATCATTCAAACCATAATTTACATACCATGAAAACATATCAAAGCTAAGAGTAAGCTCTAGGGATTCTTGGTCTAACCTCACCCCATTTTTAGGACTTTTGGATTAGCTTCACCCTTGGTCTAAGGATTTTTGACTTGGCCTCACTCATCCATGAGACTTTTGGCACCACCTCGCCTGTAAGAGTAATTTACAACCAAAACATAATTCATGAAATATATTGGTGCCAATGCAACAAGGCAACATCAAATAGCATGTCTCATAATACAAATGCACATACAAGCATACAATGACACATACATATCTAAGAATGCAAATAAGAAGGAGTGAAGAGCTACCTTAAAGTAAAACACAATTTTCCCTTGGTTATTCTCTCTTCTTTTTGACCACATACCCACAAGTAGATGGGCTTGATTTCTTTGGCCTAACACAATAAATAGGATCTAATTACACTCTTGAAGCAAGTCACAACATTAAATACAAACCAAGGAAGCATACTTGGCTTTATAGTCACATATTAGTTCCATAAAAGGCCTAATGAAGCAACTACCATAATTCAAGCTCTTGGCTTCCTTTTCTTCTTATATTTAGGTCTCTTGGTTCCATTTAGACTTCTTGAAGTCATCACAAATTCATTTCGAAGAGTTTAGATACAAGTTGCTTCTTAAGGCTACATTATAGAACCTATACCTCCAACTCTCAATCTATGGCTTTTAAATTTTTTCCAAGGCCTCCTCTCATCTTCTTCTATCATATAAAGTCTTAAACCAAGCTTAGAAAAATTTAAAACACTCTCTAGTTACTCCCTCCCCTTTAGGGCAAGACAAGTGAGGCATTATAGACCCATGGACATTGCAATTTTTTTCTTAAAGGGAGAGGCACTTGGGAGGCTTCTTAGGGGTCTTAGGAACTCAAACAAATACTTACATATGCTAGGGAATTCTTGAATTAACCTAGATTTTACAACACATACATGGATCCCTATCCTTTCTATGTTGAATTCTAATGGCTTTCCTTCAATTTTCATTGCATTTCCTAGGTTTCCATACTCTAATTCAAGGGTTTCATGCTTGCTCTAGGTCAGAATTCACTCCCTCTCCCTAGCTCTCTCCAAGGTCGAACCCCCACACACATACACAAGGAAGGAAGAAGCAATAAAATATGAAGATGTACCTTGGTTCCTTAGCTTCTTCAAAAGTCTCTTTCTTTGTTTTAGCTTCCTTCTTGAAACTCTAAACTTTCTCCTTTGAACTAAGGCCAAAACAGACCCAATTCATCCATCAAAACCATGGAAAGAAAGAGCAAAGAAAGGAGAAGAAGATATGTAAAGGAAATTCCATGAAAATCCTTAGTTTTTCTCACTTTTTCCTTGATTTCTTCCCACTCTTTTCTCCTCTTATGGTGCACCATTCTCAACAGAGCTCTCCCCTAGTCTTGAACAAAAAATAAGTCAGTTAATTGGGAGAGAGAAGAGGATGTCTAATATAAGAAAGAATCAAGAAGAAATTGTTCAATAAAATGATGCTTACGTCCTGTGTTTGTAGCATTTTTGTTTTAAGCTCATTTTGGCTCCTTTATGATAACCATCTTTTCCATCATAAAATTTAGGTCCTTAATCTTATACAATATCTTTGGAATTACTCAATTTGGATTCAAAACGTTCTTAAACGAAACGATCAAAGCTCAGGTTAATCAACGTTCAAAAACATACACCGGAAGGGTTTTTACCGTCTCGGAGCTTCCCATGGTTTTCAGGGCCCTGAGAACCCCAAAAAGCTCAAATTTTTCATTTAAAAAACCCTCCTATGAGTTTTTCAAAAGTTGCACAAATTTACGAAAATGCCACTACACTTTCAACAATTTTATTGAACCACTCTGGCTTCGATTTCTAGGTTACTCAAGGCTCAAATTCTCATTTTTTATTATTTAAAATTTTATCCTAATTTTATTTTATCATTTCTTATATTTCTATTATCATACTCTTCCACTGTGGGCAATTGGTGCATATTCACAAGACAAAAGTAAGGAAAAAATATGAAAATAATACACTTTTATTGCATTGCATTAGGGTAAATTTCCTCAGTTCATGTTACATGGGCCCTATGGATTATCCAACAACATTCTATAGTCATTTATCATTAGAAAAAATCATAATCAACTCAAACTATCAAGCAATCAATGGTTTCCAAGTCAAAAACTCCAAAATTTACGCTTAAACTCGCGGGCAACACATAGCAGATTTCAGGGGTAACTTTGAAAAATTATAACCAAATATAAAAAAATAGAAATCACACAAATGATAGCTTTCTAAAAATCTTAAGATGTCAACTTTACACTAAAAATAAGTCCCAACCGTAAAAATCCCATCTGGACCATGTTTGACAACAGCAAGAAGGTTTGGCTACCCTCTGATATTGATACAAATTACTAATATAAATTTTAAAAATTCATAATTAATTCCACAAAAATCCAATCCATGTAATATATACCAATTTAGAAAGCTATAGATGTTAACTAAAGGGAAAAAATAATTCCAAACTAATCCAAATGCATTCAGATCTAAAAAATTAATCAAATAGTAACATGGGTCTGATTGGCACTTGGTATTGGACAACAACTTCAAAAATTAATATATCCCTCTCTAGAAATCTAAATGAGGTGCTTCAAATAGGCATAAGTCATTGGGAAGGTCTAGTTTCTTCCTGTAAAATTTCATGGCAATTGGATATCGTTTGCTCTATGATTGATATAAATTCATTTTTAGACCAATTACACAGTATTAGTAGCCAAACCAGAGATTTTTTTCAACTTCAAAAATTCTCCAAATATTCCATAGATCTCCAAATAATATCTGATTTAGCTTCCCAAAAATCTCTTAACAATTTCTAGATACAGGCCAAATTTTAGACCAAGAAGAGCTCATTTGGATAGAAAGTGACATAGCTCACCAAAATGGCTATTTTTGCTCCATATGAGATATCAAATCTGTCCAAATGGCCTCGTTTAATGTTTGGCACCTCTTGGACAAGTTTAAAAGCATGAATATAACTTGTATGAACTGCCCAAGTAGTCCAAAACCCCATGCATCTTAATTTGACCATCCCACACTCAAGGATACATAACCATCACATGCCATCAAGTTGTCAAATTCTGCATTCTCATTGATCTAATGCTACATAAGAGCTATACAATGTTCATACATCATATTACATTTGTCCATGGGCTTACACCTCAAAAATAACATTTACATAACCATTTTGACCATTAGGTACAAAAGAAACTACATAATGAACAAAGTATAGCTTTTCAATCCTCTTAGCTTGCATTCCTTGTTTTTTAGACATCACCTAGGCATTTCAAGATAATGGAGGGAAAGGGGAGTGAGATTCCTTGAATCTCAATAGCTCACACACCCATTCACACACACATTCATGGCATATACACATCAAAGTATATATGTGGAAGGTTTAACAACCATAAAGTATGTAAGGTCACAATTTTCATGTCACTTATTCAATTCAAGCCAAGAACATGCTCAGGGACTTTTGGATTTGCCTCACCCTTGGCCTAAGGACTTTTGACTTGGCCTCACCCTTCCAAGAGACTTTTGGCCTTGTTTCACCCATGCTATGAGACTTTTGGCATCTCACCTTCATTAAGGGACTTTTGGCATCACCTCACCCTTATGAGCTATTTCCACAACCAAAGCCATTCAAGAAGACGCATTGGTACCAATGTAATATCAAGGCATCAATTGGCATGTCATCAAGTCACAAGAACACACACAAGCATACAATGGCATAAATATGCATATAAGAATACAAGGAGAATGAGGTAGAGAGCTACCTTGAATTTATGTAAGCTTTTCTTGATCTTTTCCTTCCCTCTTTTCAGCCTCACACGCATACCTAGGTGGATTGGTGTTCTCTTGTCCTAAACACCATAAACAACATACAATTACACACTTAAAGCAAGCCAAAACACTAAACTCACTCTTGAACACACACTTGATTCCATAAGTGGCATAATGATTCCATAAATGGTCTATTGAAGAAACCTTCATAATTCAAGCTTTAGGCTTCTATCTCTTTCCATTTCTAGGCCTCTTGGCCTCATTCAAAGTCCTTGGAGCCCTTACACAATCATGTGCACAAGTTTAGAATCAAGTTGTTTCACAAAATACCATTATGTCTTATCTTCTAATCCATGGCTCCTAAATATTTTCCAATGATTTTTCCCATCTTCTAACATCATATAAAGTCCCAAACTAAGGTTAGAACAAATTAAAACACTCCCTAGCTTAATGAACCTAGCTTGGCTGAAATATGTACTATAATGGAGATTCATGGAGTTCTTGATCTTTCCTTGATGGGGGAGCCACTTGGGAGGGTTTCTAAAGGTCTTAGGAGCTCAAGGAAACATTCAAATAGCCAAGGAAACACTCACACAAAATTAGATTTTCTAAAACCCTAAAGAAGCCTACACTTTTCTATCTTATTTTTCATGGGTTTTTCTTGCAATTTCTTGCCATATTCCTCTTCCTCATAGTCTAAAACCCTAGTTTCCCTCTTGTTTTGGGAAGAAAATCCTTCCCTTATCTGGTTCTGTTCTCAGCTGAAACATACACAACCAAGGAGCATGGGGAAGAAGCAACAAGAACAAGAAAATACCTTAGATTTCTAACTCCCTTTTGATGCTTCTTCCTTGGCTTGAGTCCTCTTCTCAATTTTTGAAAATTATCCCTTGGTTCTGGTCCAAAAATAGCACCAATCATCTCAAGAAAACCATAGAAAGAGAGCTAAGAAGGAGAGGAACAAGATTGGAAGAAGATGGAGCATGACATTCCTTAGATTTCCTTACCTTTCTCTTGATTTTTCTCCTCTTTCTCTCCCTCTCCTTGTGTGCCTAGAAGAGCTACTCCATTTCTGTATTTTGGATAGAAAAAGTCATGCTTAAGAAGGTGGGAGAAAAAGGGAGAAGTGTGTGGAAGCTTCAAGAAACTCACTTTTTCAAAAATTCTAATTTCACCCTTCTATAATGGCAATTTTGTTTCGGCTTCGTTTTAGCTCCATTTTTAGAACCATATTTTCTATTATAAAATTTAGGTTCCTAATTTAATAAAATACCTTTGGAATCACTCAATTTGGAGTTAAAACCTTTCTAAACGAATCCGTCAAAGTTCGGGCTCACTGTCATTAGAAAACATACACTAGAGAGGCTTTACCAGTCCCGAGGCTTCTCATAGTTTTTGGGTCTTAAGCGAACCTTGGGCAACTCAATTTTCCTATTTAAAAAGCCCCTATGTATTTTTCCAAAAGTTACATTTATTTACAAAAATGCCATTATGTTTTGTCAGTTTTCATCATAAATTGTTTCACTATCCTAACTTCATTTTTCTTTCCATCTAAGCCTGGAATTATCATTTTTAGGAGCTAGGACTCTACCCAAAATTTTTGGGACATTATCTAGCTCATTTTAGAGGACTTGCTTTTATACGGCTCATTTTGTCATTTTACGGAGATTATGTTTGTTACATATTTGGCCTTAAATCATTCATCTTAGGGGACTCACTTTTATAATCGACTCAATTCTAACGTTTAATAGAAAACCAAACATTACAATGGGAAATGGTATATCTCTTTTGTATTGCCATAGTATACTTTGCTATCGTAATTCCTTATTAGGTGATTTTAGGGTGTGGCATGATCATATTTTGAGTTTATGGTTATGTCAAAGCTTTAGGGTGGTGGTAAGCTTAATTTTTCAATTGAAATTTGCTTAAAGTGGTTAGATGAATTTAGCGGGCATATTATGGATTTTGTGTTGGCACTTGAAGCCATTCCCTTCCATCTACTATCATAAAAATGTTCTAGTGCTATCATGTGAGATGATTGGTTGGTTTGGTTAGCTTTTAATCCTTGAGCTATATAAAATGATCAGGTAGTGATTAAAGGAATGTAAACCCTTTAAAAGTCTTACCTTTTAGCCCTTGAAAAATTCTAGGATTGATCTTGAAAGGATAACAACTTGTTGGTTTGCTTATTTGGGTGTTTGGGGTCTGTAAGTATTTGAGTCACAGCCAAATTCTCTCAAGTCATGACTATGACAACCTTAACTTTTAATCATTGTAATTAAGGTTAAATACGTGATTAATGACCATAAATTAGGGTTACAAGACATTACGACTAATTATATTCAAAAAATGCAGGGAAATTTGAACCTTAATATTATTAGGGTCATCAACCAAATAATTACAAGCATTTATGTACACAAGGGAAATAAACACTCATTTATAAGCTTTTGATTCTATTACCCATTAATTCCAACTCACAAGAATCTTCCACCAATGTTTCTAAGTCATCCCTTGAGGTTACCATAAGAAAAACTAAGATTTCTAAGTTTGAATGAGAGTTTGGGGTCATTAGCCGCGGCTAAATTTCTTTGCGCCACGGCCAATTGCTCTCGGGTTCACTCTTTATCTTCTCAAGTTTCGCCGCGGCGAGGAATCCTCCTAGAGCCTACCTCACTCGTCTCTCGCTATTAGCCACGGTCAATTCCCCCTTTCACCATGGCTAATTCCTCTCTGGAACGCCTGACACAATTTCACAAAAGTTCGACGCAACTAATTCCCATTTAGCCGCGGTGAATTACCCTCTAGATGACTCCCAATTTTGTCTCTCACATTTCGCCACAGCTAATTCCACTTTTCGTCATAGAGAATTGCTCTCTGTACTCTCCCTAGGCAACTTTGCCTCTGTTGGCTACGACTAATAATATTTTGGCCGTGGTGAAATGTTTTCTGATCCTACAACTCCTAAAATCTTATCTCATACTCTCCACTCTCCCTCCAATGACACCCTAGGGCCACTATACCTTAATTTGTATAACTCTAATGGTATTTATCTACCTTATTTACCTAGCTATTCTACTATTACCAATTCAAAACTTAAGTATTAATTCCTACTCGTCCAATTACCATATGTCAGCAAATTCATAGATTAATGACAACAAGAATTTCATAAGCTACCAACAATTATTATTCAAATATATATATTCCATTAAAGATTTCATGCATCACTAGCTCAGGTCTACATCCAATGTACCATATAATTACATTTTCCAAATAGTAAATCATATCATAGGCTCAACGAAGTTCATAGCAGATGTCATAAATTCATACATCCCATACCAAACTAAAATGAGGCCTACTTCTCAATAGATACATGCTATGTTATCAAAATATAAGCTCCTACACTTGGTAACATGATTACATGATGATGCTATACAAAAAGAATACAAAATTTAGCATCTATCCTACTCAGATCAACCCAGTGTAGCCTCCCCTACACATGGTTAGAGCTTATGGATTTTCATCCATTTGCTTCCTCTTATCCTTACCCAAAGAACCTTTACCTAAAATAGTTAGCCCATAAAATGGGGTGAGATGTGAATCTCAATAATCAAAGACAAATTCCATTCATATATTCCAATTCAATTCACATATATGCATGATATCAAGTAAGAATCAAAAAGTATACTAATCATATCTACAAATGAAACAATTAGGCTATCATGATTATATCCTATACTAGCAATTATATTTCCATATGTTAAAGGCCAATAACTCCAGGAGAGACCCATCCATAGCACCTACTCCCCAATAAGCACAACCAGGGCTCAGTGCATCTAGGGTCTGATCATAACCTGGTGTCTGATCGAAGTACATGCATGGGTGGCAGCCACACCATAGCTCCAACATGGACTCACAAGGTCTAAATGCAATACAATAGATAGCCAACTAATTCATTTAGCATTTCAAATTATTCATATACAGCAAATATGAAATTAAAGCAGATATATGCATAGAATTAATGTAGTCCCAGTTACCTCACTCTGCAGACAATTGAAAAGCCACCAGTAGTACCAAAATCTGCCTACAACTATAGCATCAGAAAATAAATACTTTAAATCATCATTTACAGTAGTAGCAAGTACCCAAAGAATTAAGATACTAATGGCTACCTAGAGGACACTTACCCAGCAACTACAAATCCTTAAATTTGGATTAAATGTGTCCTCTACCAGAAACTTCAATATATCACCCTAATTCCTAAGTAAAATCATACAAAATTAATAGCCATACTACAAATCAACCATGGGGGTCTTAAACTAGTAGAAAATGTATTAAAATAGAGAGTTTATACTTACCCAATATCCCTCCTAGCCTCAACCTCTGAAAATCCTCTAAGAACACACCAAACAAACACATTTCAGATTTTGGGTATAGTGAAAATGCTCCAAATAAGAAGCCAATCAAGTCAAATTGAAGAGGAAGAGGAGAGGATTAAGTTATATAACTATTACCTTGGCTAAATCTTGCTCTAGAAGTGGAAAATGATGGTTTTCTTGCTAAAAACCCTAGCCTCCCTTCAAACCTTCGAAAATGAGTTGTGTGTTTTATGTTTCTGCATAAGGGAAGGGAAAGGCTGAATATGTTTAGGGTTTTGGATGGATTTGGGCTGACCCAATGGCCCAAGTCCATATGGGTTCAGACTTTGAGTAGAATTGGGCTGAGTTTTAATTTGTTGGTCTAATTTCAACAATTCAAACTTTTAGTTGGGTTGGGTCAAGTTTTCAAGAGCCCACTTAGTTGAGGTCTGCACAAGGGGTATTGGGCCAATTATAAGGGCTTATATAGGTTGGGTCTTGGGTCTCTATCTCATTAAATCAGATTAGGCCCTCCCTAGGTGCTCTCTCTTGGGCCAAGTCTCACATTAAAAGGTTGGCTCTGCACCTAAAATTATTGGGCCTCCATTAGTCCCTAACATTGGCCTACTTAATTTAATTTGAGCCTAGATGGTGTTTATAACTCATATTAATAATTTATTTCTCTAAAATTTTTATTCACTTAACTTGCCCAATTATTCCATATTAATTATTCTTAATTAACCCAAATCCATGATTAACACCTTAATTAATTTTAGGGTGTTACAATGACCAAAATGTGCTAGTAGTGATTCAGTAGCGAATTTGGCTATGGCACAAAATATCTTCGTTATAATGCAAATATTTGGCTATAGCCCAAATATTTTAGCCATGACATAAATCGTGTCTGTGTGGGAATATCGGTCCAATTTGTGTCACACTAAGGTGTAAATTTTTTAGGTTGTAGCACGAAATGAGTTCTTGCATTTTATAAGTTTTTATAAGCTAATTTTGCCACGACTCAACCAATTTAAGTCACAACTTGAATTCTAAAATTAATATATTACTCATTTGAATTCAGTTACTCGATATTAATGATGATTATGGGTTAGATACTTATATTCACTTTAAACCTTCTAAAAAATGTTATACCAAGGTCATTAGGCTTAATATAAATTATGAATCTAAATGCAACTTGTTGAATACAATTTTTAAATTTTCCCAATATTTTGTATCTTAGTGATTCATTAACTAATTTTATGCATTAATTATAACTGATTTAAAACTTAATCATGTTATTTAGCTTAATTAGGAACTAAGGACATTACAAGTATAGTGGTGTATATCATAGGTGATCTTCCTTTTGCTCGCATATCACTTAGATCAGAACTAGTTGCTTTCCTACATTAATCTTTTTGGTCAAATTTATCATAGTCATAGGATATATGTAGAAATAGCAGCAACTGACTTATCTCCTTATCATATTGTCAAAGTCATTTAAAGTATGTATGAAAGGATTTATTTTTGTCTGTGACTTAGACAACAATGAACCAAGGATCTATTCACTTCCTTACCAATTGTAGTTATTAAGCATATGTAATTTGAATTGCTTACTGTCTTATCCTATAAGAACACATGTCAAATTGATTTGTTTATTAACACCATACAGATCTTAGTCTAGACATATACAATGCCTAACTTGAATGCTATCATCCCACCTACCTCCCATGGCTTCTTAGAAGAGAATTTGTAGTTGGCTATAGATATTATGGATGGTAGGATTTTATAAATCGATCTATATAATTATATTTTTAGATCTCATCTTCATCTTTTTTCATTCTTTTTTTGTTGAAGTGACATATTTCTACGTTGTGTTCTTTCTTTGCTACATTGGCAATTCTATTGTCTCACATGGCAAATACAAATGTCTTATCCTTACTTGCTTCTCAAATATGCCAAAGGCAGTTGATCATGTGATAAAGCAAACCTTATCAACCCATACAACAAACTATCACATTGCATATATGTTATCTATAATTATGTTACTGTATTTAGAATGAGATAAACACATTTATTCATTCAATAATTAGATCTTACATAGGGTATGCTACTTTATATTCTATGCATACCAAGAGATGTTACACTCTCTTCACACATATATCTCAGTATCGTCTTTGTTAAGGGATCTGTTAAGACCTTATGCATAGAAATACAGTTTATAGTAAGAATTTTCTATGCTATTATTTCTCTAACAAAGTTATATTTTGTTTCTGTGTTTCATCTTGCTATGACACTTGGAGTCTTTTGTATAGGGTATGACTATTTGACTATCACAATTCACTAATATCAAACTTAATGTCCTACTAGTGGTTCTCATTTGTTCCATGAATCTCTTTAGCCTCTAGCCTCTTATACTGCTATAGAACATTCTAAAAACTTTGCTTCCATGGTGGGTAATATGATGCATGTTTGTGTCTTGCTTTCCCATGATATGGCCCCATTGTTCAAGAAGAACATATATCTTGAAGTTAATTTTCACTCTTCTAGATCTTAACCCTAATCTACATTAGATTATCCTATTAAGTATAAATGATTTCCTTGATAATATAATGTGCAGTTAGAAGTACGCTTAAGGTATCTTAAGATTCTCTTGATCACCTTTCAATGTTTTTGACTTGGGTTTGATTGGTACTAGCTTACAAGGCTAATTGCATAACAAATATTTAGTTTTGTATACATCATTGTGTATATTAAATTGCCAATAGCATTGGAGTAAGAGACTCTTTCCATAATTTTCTTTTTAGATTTAGTCTAAGAACACATCTTATGACTTAGACTCTTGCCTCTTACTACAAGTGTGTCCATGGGTTTACAGTCTTTCATGTTGAATCGTTTAGGAATTTTTTGATGTAATTCTCTTATAAAAGATAAATTAATTTCTTCGAAGAATTTCTTTGTATTTTAACTCCAAGGATACACTATGTTTCACCTATATATCCTTCATTTCAAAATTTAAGGATAGCCATTAAAAAATGGCTAAAATTGAATCTAGATTTTTCTTAGCAATTAATATATCATCCATATAAAGTATAATATTTGTAACAATTTCACCACTATTTATATTTCCTGGTTATTTATTCTTCTTCTTCTTCTTCTTGGACATATATACTTATAGGCATTATGACTACCAAATGCTTGAGAGTTAATGGTATCATTATATTTTAAGATCGAGTCAATTATATCTAGAATGTAGTTGATAATGTAACATTCAAATTATTTTATATGAGTTTTAAGGAAAAATAAATGAATTGGGAATTAGTAGGAAAATACATTTCTATTTATAAGACTTTATTCTAATTAAGTGACAATGTAATATATGATCCTAAGAAAATTTATTGAAGTCCATTAATCTTTAAGATTTAATTAAACCTAATTAGAGAGGTTTAAAAATGGAATTTAGGGGGACCTCAATTAAAAATTAACAAGACCTATGACCTAGATAGCCTAAACTCAAGATCCATGACCTAAAACCTAACTTCAATTAACTAAAACACTCTCCTTTTCCCTTTATTTAATAGCCACATGTCCAACAACTCTAGGGAAAGAGAAAAATGTAGAAAGAGAGAGAGAAGAGAGAGAAGCCTACAGCTAAACTTTGGAGTTTTGATCTGTTGAGAAGATGCAAGATTTGAGTTAGGAGAGTGAAGGGAAGAATGTTCCTCTCCTACTTTTATTTGAACCGATCAACTTTTAATTTAGTACTAGTTTATGAAACCCTAGGTTTTGGGATTTTGGGTGTGTTCTTGGTGATGTTTTAGGAAAATATTGGGTAACTAAGCCCTTTCTATTTGTGATGTTTTTTTACTCAAATTTCATCTTAATGGCTAATTTTTATATGGGTGAATTTACATGTGCAAAAATTCAAAAAAAGGCAGTGACTCATTGTGTTGGCCTGGATTCTTGAGGTCAAATTGGTATTTTGTAGCTCTTGGAAGCTTGGGTAAGTTGAAACTAAATGATTATTGAGTTTTTGATTAAATTAAAGTAAGGGTCCCTTGGAGTTAATGTATATATGTTTGTTGTTTATGGCTGTTACAGGCTTGTGTCTTTACTTGGTGGCTGTTAGTGGTTGTATTGAAAGTGAAAATTATTACTTGAGGTAACTAAGGTTTAATTCCATTCATATTTGTTATACCATTACTCATCATATGCTTATTTCATATTATACACACTCTTTGACATTAACTTGTGACAAATAACTTTTAGTAGCAGAAGATGTTGTCATTAAAAGTGCCACTTTGCCATGTAATATTTTTACATGGATTTTCATCATTCCTTTTCTCAAATTCATGCTAAATCAATTTGCTATGATCCATGTAATACCTAAATAAAAAACAAATCCATAGAATAAGCCAAACGTGCATTTTTACCTTTTGAACACCTAATTGAATCCAAAATTTGAAAATTCATAATTTGAGTTATACAACTCCGATTAATGTAAATTAGATGCCTTTAAAAAGATTTTAATGAGAGTTATCTACTATAAAAATTTTAGGTCAAAATAAGTCTATTTAGTCCTTTAAAAACCATGAAATTTGAGATAGATCATATGAACAATACACTACAGAATTACATATAATTTAGCCAGATTAAAAAATTCATAAGATATCCTATAGAGTTCTAAAAATTATGATCTTTAACTCTATAGAAAGATCTTAATATCCTCTAATTGCTTGTCAAATTCAGCCCAAGACTCACTTATTTGGTCTGTCAGGGGTAAAAGAATATTTTATAGCTCAAATGGACCAAATTTTGGTTCCAAATGAATTCTAAAATGTCATTTCTTCTCTAGAGCAAGTTTCAATCCATAAGTGCATCATGTATGGCTATTCCAACATGTCATAATTGCCATACATTCAAAATCACCTTTTCACATGCAAGAATACATACATACATCTAAGAAGTCACGATACCAAATTGCATTGTATCATGTATTACATACCATAAAAGGGCTTCTATAACTTAATCTTGCACTTTTGAATTTGTTTATATTTCCATGCATCAAGATATATAAATACATTTCATATATACACTAATATTGCTTGAATTACATTCGATTGTCAAAGTTGCTCTTTCTAGGTCCCTTTTCTTTTATTATTATTCTTGCTTTCTTGAGAGCTACCTAGCTACAGTTAGTAGACATAGGGAAAAAGTGAGATTCAAAGAATCCCAACAGCCAATCCAACATTAAAGAGTACATACATAGTTCACTTAAAATCTAAGATACAAGTATGCATGTCACACAACTATGTATAAACCATATTCATGTTTTAGAGATTTCATGGCTCCATTAAGAACAATTTCATCCTCTAGGGACTTTTGGTTTAGCCTTACCCTCTTTTAGGGACTTTTGACTTAGCCTAACCCATAATTGAGACTTTTGGCCTAGCCTTACTTATTACCAAGGGACTTTTGGCTTTGTCTCACCTAATACTATGAGTCTTTTAGCACAACCTTATCCATTAAAAGCCAATTCAATCTAAATGCAAGAAAATATCATGCAATTGCATATAATCATCAAGCAATCAATAATACACATAATTTGTAACCAATACATACAAGCAATCCAAGACACTCAAGCAAACCAAGCATACATATATAAGAATAAAGGAAAAGCTACGTTAACACAATGTACCACTTAGTTCCCTTTGGTTTCTCTTTCTTGTTCCATAGCTTTATACCCATACTTGAATGCAATTTTACTTATTTGGCTTAGACACATCAAATCAATAGTGGAACCATGCTCACACTCATATTAGCTTTATACATATCAACTAGGGTTTAGGTATACTTATGGCCTATTTAAATACCTAATAAGGTAACTTTTATAATTCAATTTCTTAGCACCAAAATCTCATTTAATATAAGCTATATGACCCTAATAGAGCTCATTAGAGCCTTTACATGTTTGATTTAAGAAGTCTAATATCAGGTTGCTTCTTTAGGCTTTATTGAATCCTAAAAATTTACCTTTCAAAATAAGGCTTGTAAATTCATTCTAATGGTTCCATTAGTATCTATAATATATATCTATACAAATTAAAACCTTAGAATCAATGAAAACTCTTTCTAGGTATATTAACTATGTCTTGGCTTAACCCAGCACCTTTCTTAGCCAACATGGAGTTTTGTCACTTCTTTTAGAGAATTTGATACATGAGAAGTATTCTAGGCTCTTTTCTAGTTCAAGTTTGGTCTTAGGCATCTTAAAACATCTCCCTAGGGTTCCAAAACTTCCAAGGTACAACAAAAACCCTAGGTGCCATAACTTGAATCCTATAGCTTTTTAATTGATTCTAATTGCATAATCTTAATCTTCATGCTTTAAAACCCCTAATCCTATCAAGTTCTAGCTGAAACTAAACTCCCTTTAGGATTTCCCTCATTAGGCCAAATCAAGAAGAGTAAAGAATCTAAAGGAGAAGCATGTTTTTTGTAGCATTCGGTTCTTAGAAAACGAAAGAGAACGTGAGAAATGTAACGCACAGTTTCTCCATAAACGAACGAAATTCACCAGATACAAAAAGGAAGTCTCCCAAAATGATATATTTAAGGTCCCAAAAAATTTAGGAAATATTCTAGACTCCTAAAAATGAGAATCCCAAGCTCAGATGGAAAGAAAAATAAAGCTAGAATGAAAAAATAATTTCTTACGAACAACTTACGAAACGTAATGGCATTTTCGTAACTTTGAGAAAATTTTGGAATTCACACAATAGGGCTTTTTAAATGAAAATTTTAAGTTCCCCAGGGTTCTCAGAGGCCCTGAAAATCATGGAAAGGCCTGAGACAGCTAAAGCCCCTCAGATGGATATTTTCCAACATCGGTGTACCTAAACTTTGACGGATTCATTCAGGAAGGTTTTAGCTCTGATTTGAGTGATTCCAAAGGAATTTTACTAAATTGGGAACCTAAATTTCATAATGGAAAAGATGGTTCTCAAAAAGGAGCTAAAACGAAGGAGAAACTAAAATGCCAAGAACCATGGGTAAAATGAGAATTTTTGAAAAGTATAACTTACTCCCATGATGCGCCCTTCTTCTCTCTTCATTTTGCATGACCAAGTTCTACCAAAAACTAGAGAAAAACCCTAGGGAGAGTGGTGCACAAGAGGAAGGTAAAGAGGAGGAGAAATCAAAGGCTTAAGCTATGGAAATTTAGTAGTTTTTCATGCTCTTTTTCTTCCCCTCTTCTCCTTCATTCTCCTTTATTTCCTATAATTATAATGAAGTATGTGGATCTGTTTTAAAGGAGAAATTGAGGGGAAAATTCGGATTTGAAGAGAGGAGCTCAAAGAATACAAGATTCAAGTGAGAAAAAGCAAGAAAACAAGGTAAAACTTGCATTCCATGGTAGCTACTCCTCCCCCCTTCTTCTTCATATTTCGCCCCATGTATGTAGATGCTAGAGGGCTAGAACTTTGAGGGGAACCAAGGGTGAAATCCATGAATTTAAGGGAGGAGAGTAAGAATATGCAAAGAAATTCAAGAAAAAGCCATGGATTTTCAAGGTAGCAAACCTAGGGTTTCATAGGTTCCCTTAAAAATTTGATTTGATATAATTATTCTTAGGCCTAAATGAATGTTTAATTGAGCTCCTAAGATCCCTAGAAGTCTCCCCATGTGCTTCCTCCATCAAGAAAACAAAGCAAAGTCCATGAAGCTTTAATTCCTCCATAGCCTCAACCTAAAGGGGTTTGAGTAGCTATGGAGAGTTTTAAATTTTTTTAAACCCATTTTTGAGTCATATATGATGAATGAATATGATAGGAAGCCTTGAAAAAAATTATAAAAAATGGAATGTGAGATGGTGCCTTATGTTCCATAATGTGACCTAAATAAGCAACATATAATTAGGCTCTTGGTTTTGATTGTGTGATGACTCCAAGAGGCTTAAAAGGAGTCAAGAATCATATTTGAAAGGAAAGAATGGAGCTTAGAATTTATTTGATGGGTGTTGCTTCATTATGTGCATTTTGTAACCATAAAAGGGTCATTAGATCAAGTTAGTGTTTAAGGAAGATGTGTGGCCTTAGAATTAATTCCATGAGCCTAATTGGCCTCTATATGATATGTCTAGGCCAAGAGAGATGATCTCCACCTCCTTGTGAGTGTGTGGCCATGAGAGAGGAATTAAGTACAAAGGAAGAAAATATGCAAATGTGACGAAGGTATCTCTCTCTACCTCTTCTCAGGCATGGAAGTGTATTTAGCTTGTCTTAGAATGTGTGTATGTGTATTTTCAAGTCATAAAAAGTATGCTAGCATGATTTCATATGCCATGATTTCATAATGACATATTATATTTCTAAATGATGTTATGATATTTGTTTGAGTTTGCTTGAGTATGGAGAGGCCAAGAACTCTTAACTATAGTGAGGGTAAGCCAAGAACCCTTAAGATTAGTTGAGACAAAGCCAAGAGTCTCCCAAAAGTAAAATGGGCTCTCAAGAGTATGGTTAAGTCCAAGAATCTTTTAAAGAATGGGTGAGACAAGTCCAAAATTCATAAGGTAAAAGGTGAGGCCAATCCATCCACTTGGCAAGCCTTTGGATGTCTTGTATAACTTATTCACATGCCAAGCTTGCTTCTTGAATGTTCATGACATCTACTATATCCATGCATGCATTTTTAAGACTTACTTTACATATATTATGTGTGATTGAAAGAGAGATGAGCTATTGGGATTCTTTAAATCTCATATCCTCCTCTCCAATGCTCTAACATGCTAGGTGGACTAAGAGAGCAAGGAGATGGAAGCCAACACTTGAGAGATGAAAGTATGACATTGAAATGTATGAAATTTGCTTCTTTAAGGCCATCAAGGTGGCAAATGTTGTCATCTATGATTGTATATGACCTATGACCTCTTGAACATGTGTAATTATGTTAATAAGTGATGTATGAATAAGAGTTAAAGTTGTATGTATGAACATGCACATTTTGGTTATGTATTGGCAAGTTTTCATTATGGAACTATGTGTATAATTGCATGTGGCATAGCCAAAATGAAAGGCATGGAGTTTAGAACCATTTAGGCAGCTCACACAAGTTTTAATTATCCTTTTAGACTTGCCCAAGAGGTACCAAACCCCAAGAAAAGCCATTTCGACATTTTGGCATGCCTTGTGGAGCCAAAATTGACCAATTTAGAGTCCTATATCACTTTTTGTCCAAATGAGCTCTTCTTGATTTAAGATTTGGCATGAAATTAGAACTTGTTGAGAGCTTTTTGGGAAGCTAAAGAATAGAATTTTTGGAGGTCTACAAAATATTTGATAAATTTTCAAAGTTAGCAAATTTTTTAGTTTTGGTCATATCACTGTTCATACTGAGCCGAAAATGAAATCTATCACATAGGGCTCAAATGATGTCTAATTACCACAAAATTTTATACAGAGAAACCAAACATTCACAGTGACTTGTGCCAATGGAAGCACCTCATTTGGAGGTCTAAAGAGGGAGATATGAATTTTCAAAGAATCTGTCTAGTATCAAGAATTTCACCAGACCTTAGTTACTGTTTAATTGGATTTCGAGGTCTGGACGTGCCTAAACTAGTATAAAGTTATTTTTTCCCTCAACTAACATCCATAGTTTTCCATATTGGTATCATTTGCATGTATTGGATTTTTGTGGAATTAACTGGATATTTTTTAAATTTGCTTCAGAAATCTGTAATAGCACTAGTGGGCAGTTTGACCTCTAGACCATTTCGAATATCAAACATCCTCTGTGATGGATGTTATGGTCTAGGCATATTTTTAGTATGAAGTAGACATTTGTAGCTTTCCAAAATAGCCAAGAATGCATGATTTTAATTTTTCTAGATTTAGTTATGAGATAGAAATGAAGACAAAGCTGGCCAAAATTATATATATATATATATTTCATGCATTCCTTAAGTTCCACGAGATGTAGGCCACTTTTAATGATGCAAATGAGTTGTATTCATGTACTTAAATATGAGAATGTGATATATGAGTCCATATGGCCCAAGGGACTCTAAAATTTTTTTTTGTATAGCACAATGCAAAGAAATGTAATATTTTGATGTTATTTTCCCACTTTCTAGTGTATTTATACCATGAAACTTAAAAGTAACATGAGGCAAGGTTAGAAATGCATGGTGTTACATTTTCTAGTTCAAATCATACCTGCTTGGATCCTCACTAAATGGAGATTCCTATGATGTAATTTGTTTCTTTAAAATTCCTCTTCTCCTTAAGTGCTCAGCCACTAAGGTGCTCCTTTCAAGAAGCTAAAACCACCAAAAGAGAGAGCTTAAAGAGGAGAAGAAGTTTGATGACTAGCATAAGAAAAAGAGCATGCTTTCTTAACTTTCTTGTCTTTTCTTCCCCTTCTTTCTTCCTCCTTCTTATGTAACTTTGAGTGCTAGTTTAGAGGTATGAGATCCTATTAGAAACTTCTAGAGAGGTGGCATGCTCATATATAAAGGAAGAAGGAAGGTTTATTTTGAAATTTTTAGGATTCAAAATAATCTAAAATGACTTGGTCAAAGTTTCAGTTAATTAACATCTTAATTCATACACTGGAAGGATTTTAGCCATTCTAACAGTTTTTGTAACACCATAATCATTAAGCTTATCTCACATCATTACTAGACTCATTTCTTTAGATTACACAAAGTTCCCAAAGAAAAGCCATTAAAATATTCAATTAAATTGTATTATGTTGTGGATAAATTTTTCATTTTGTGTCTCGTGGATCATATGAAATCATTCATCTCATTCTCATATTTAAATACACAAATACAACTCAAAACCATCTCAAAAAGTGGCTAGAAACTCGAGCTCATGAAGCATATACACAAAAATTATATGTGCAACCTCAAGTTCATGGTCCAGCTTTCTACATGAAATTTGAAAAATTATAACTAATTCTAGAAAAAACAAAATCAAACACACTATATGATTCTAGAAAGCTACAGATGTCTACTTTATGTAGACCATAACATGGACATCTAGCCACTGGAAATCGATGGAACAGTAACCAAGGTCGCCTGGTGCTACTGGTACTATTATAGAACTTCAAAAATTCATATCTCCCTACTCAGATACCCAACTAAGGTGATCTTATTGGCCATATAAAGCTTATCATGTCTAGTTTATGCTTGTAAAATTTCATGAGCATTGGACATCATTTGCCCTTAAATGACATAGGAGAAGAAACTGACTATATAAACAATAACCATACCAAAATAGCCAAAATTTGGCAACTTTGAAAATCATAATTAATTCCATAAAGCTCCAAATAACTGGTCTTTAGCTTCCCAAAAAGCTCTAGATGAGATCTATATGCATGCCAAATTTCATAGGTAAATTCATTCATTTAATTAGATCTTGACATTGGATTCCAAAATGGCCAATTTAGTGTCTTCTAAAGGTCTCAAATGGTTTACATTAGCTTCTAAGACATTCATGGCCCCTTGAGCATGTGGAAAAGCACTAAAATGGTCTACTAAACTTGTCTCAAAGGTATACAAACCCAGATTTCACAAACTTACACTCTCACCCTAAGGTATACATAAGAATACATATGCTTCATCTTGCCATTCAATGCCCAAAAATTGCTATATCATACATATGGTATCAAATCTCATACATACACAATATATCTATATATTTACAAGTGTTCATGGGCTCATACATCATATACAACATTGGATTACATCATATGCCACTCATATGGCTACAAAATGGACATTTTCACACACTTTGTTGTCAAACTTGCTTCTTCAAGTTTAGTGGCTCCCATTTCTTAGTTCACTTGGCCCACCTGGTCATGTTAGACAAATGGGGAGGAAGGGATGGGATTCTAGGAATCCTAATAGATCTTCTCCCTTTCAACCATACATAAAAAATGCAAATATAAGTCTAAAAAATGTATGCATGGATAACATGGAATGCATGATCATTCATGAAACATTTCTTGCTTTCAAGAGGTTACACAAAATATACATAGACTTGCCAAGCAAGTGGTTTAGCCTCACCCATTCTCTTTAGGGATTTTGAACTTGCTTCACCCATTTTCTTAAGGGACTTTTGACTAAGCCTCACTCTTTAGAGACTTTTGGCTTTGTTTCACCCATTCTTGGGGGTTTTTGGTTCATCCTCACCATTGCTAGGAGACTTTTGGCTTCACCATACTCAAGCAAACCAAAACATGTTCATAAAATATCATTCAAGTACATAACAAAGCTTCATGGTACCATGGCATATAGATATATGTTAAGACCTCTTTCATAGCTTAAAACATACACACCCACATACACACATTCAAGACAAGATAAACATCTACTCGTGCATGAGAGAAAGGAGAGAGAGCTACCTTAAAGCAAGAGTTCAACACCTTTTCCTTAGGTATTCCTCCCCCTTTTTAGCCACACACTTGCAATGAGATGGTGCTTGGTTATCTTGGCCTAAACACATTAAATAGGACACAATTGCATCATGGAAGTAAGTTCTATCATCACTCACTCGCTGTGGAAGCTCACTTTATTCTATGGTTGCATAATGATGTCATATAAGACCTAATGAAGCAAGTGCTAGCATTCAAGGTCTTGACTCTATTTTCTCCTTCCATCTAGGTCTCTTTATCCCATTTAAGCCTCTTGGAGTCATCATAATTTTATTCCCAAGAGCCTAAATCTAAGTTGCTTCTTTAAGCTTTATTATGGAGTATATACTTCCATCACACCAACCAAGGTTTGTAAAAATTTTTCAAATCTTTCTTTGATGTTCTCTTATCATGTTTAGTCCCTTTCTACCCTTAGAAAAATTTTAAAGCTCTCCTTAGGCACAAAACCAAGCTTGCCCAAGACATATGCTAGGTTTTAGGCCCATGAAGCTAACTTTGTTTTCTTGAAGAAATTGACACATGTGAGGCTTTCTTGGTATCTCAAGAACATATATACACTTATAAACAATTAAAAATATCACTAGAAAGCTTTATACATACTAAGGTGTAAAGGAAACCCTAGATTTTGGAAACTTGAAAACTAATGGTTCCTTTTGGAATTTCTTTGCATCTATTTGTTTCTCACCCTAAAAAACCTAGGTTTCATGCTTGGTTTGGGTTAGAATTTGCTCCCTCTTATTGGTTCTATATGAGGCTGAAAATAAGCTATGGAGAAACAAAAAGGAAGATTTAACATCATAATTATAGAACTTATCTCCTATAAATTCTAAGCATCCTTCCATAAACAACACAAGAAGAAGAAGAAGAAGGAAAACCATTAAAATAATCAATTTAATTGCGTTATGTCATGCATAAATTTTTCATTCGATATCCTGTGAACAATATGAATTCATTCATCTCATTCTCATATTTAATTACACAAATACAACTCAAATCCATCTCAAGAAGTGGCCTAGAACTCATGCAAATGGATAGTATACATGAAAGTCAATGATGCAGCTTCGGGTAGAGTTTTCAAAATTTTGACATAAAATTTGAAAAATCATAACTAATTCTAGAAAATTCAAAATTAAGCGCACTATACTGTTATGAAAAGTTACAGATGTCTACTTCATGTTACAAATAATTTCAGACCATAACAGGGGTGTTTAGTCACCAAAAATTGATGAAACAGTACAAGAGGTTGCTTGTCATTACAAGTACTGTCCTCCAACTTCAAAAAATTCATATCTCCATGCTCCAATGTTCAATTGGGATGATCTTCGTAGATATGGAAAGCTTATTATGTCTAGTTTATACCTGTAAACTTTTATGAGCATTGGACACCATTTGGCCCTTGAATGGCATAACCCAAGTTACTGACCATATGAATAGTGTCTGCATCAGTTCAACAAAAAAATGCTAACTTTGAAAAATTATAATTAATTCTATAGAGCTCCAAATAATCTAATCTTTAGCTTCTCAAATAGCTCTAAATGAGAGCCATATGCATGCCAAATTTTATGGGCAAATTCATTCATTTGTCAGAATTTGATATTAGGTTGCAAAATGGTCACTTTTATGTCTCATAAGGGGTCCATTTTGTTCTCTAAGGCAACCATGGCCACTTAAGCACGCAGGAAAATACCAAAATAGTCTACTAAACTTGTCTCAAAGGTACAAAAATCCAATAGATGCAACTCACTTTCATTGTCTCGTGGATCATGTGAGCTCATATATCACATTCTTTTATTTAATTACATAGATACAACTCATTTTCATCATTAAAAATGGCCTACAATTCGTGGAAAGCAAAAGGACACTTAAAATCCTATGAAGTAAATTCAACCAGAATTTTGGCTTTTTTGTCACAAACTTTGAAAAATCATAACTAATTCTAAAAAAATTAAAATTATGCATTCTTTGCCATTTTGGAAAGCTACCCATGTCTACTTCATGTTAAAAATATTTCTAAACTATGATATCCAACATAGAAGACGTTTGACATTTGAAAAGGTCTAGAAGTCTGGCTATCCATTGGTACTATCACAAGTTTCTGTAATAAACTTCAAAAATATTCAATTAATTCCACAAAAATCCAATCTATACAAACGATACTAATCTTAAAAGCTACAGATGTTAGATAGAAGAAAAAAATAACTCTAGACCAATTCAAACATGCCTAGACCTCAAAATGTAATCAAACAATACCTGAGGTGAGCTTGAGGGCCTAATACTGGGCAGAATTTTTAAAAATTCATATCTCCCTCTCTAGACATCCAAATGAGATGTTTCTAGTTGGCACAAATCACTTGGAATATATAGTTTCTTTATATAAAATTTTGTGACAATTGGACATCATTTGGACCCTATGCGATATAAATCATTTTTAGACCAAGCGAATAGTGGATCAAACCAAAACCAGAATTTTTGCTAACTTTGAAAATTCATCAAATATTCTCTAGACCTCAAAAAATTCCATTCTTTAGCTTCCCAAAAATCTTTCAATAGGCTCTAATTGCATGTCTAATTTCATATCAAGAAGAGCTCATTTGGATAAAAAGTGACATAGGATTCCAAATTGGTTTATTCTTGGTCCATACAAGATACTAAAATGTCTAAATGGCTTTCCTTGGGGTTTGGCGCCTCTTGGGCAAGTCCTAAAGCATAAATAAAACTTGTATAAACTATCCAAATGGTCCCAAATCTCATGTATCTTAATTTGACCATTCCACTTCCATTAATACACAATTGCATAATGCCATTCAATAAGCTAATTTGCCATAACATACTCATTTTACATTCTAATGGTCACAAAACATAATCTCTCATTTATACATCACTTAATAACATAATTACACATGTTCAAGAGGTCATAGACCATATACAACAATGGGTTACATCATTTAACATCAATATGGCCTTAAAGAACAAAATTCCAACACTTTAGTGTCATGCTTTCATTTCTCATGCAATCATCTTCCATTCTGTTGTTCTCTTGGTCCACCTAGCATGTTAGAATATTGGAGAGGAGGGAATGATATTCAAAGAATCCCAATAGCTCATCTCCCATTCAATCATACATAAAAGATGCAAAACATGTCTTGCAAATGCATGCATGGCATATCAACATGTGCAAATATTCAAGAAGCATTTTTAACATTTGAGCAAGTCACATATAGCATACAAAGGCTTACCAAGCAAGTGGATTAGCCTCACCTATTTACTTATAGATTTTGGACTTGCCTCACCCATTATTTAACATGTTCTTGGACTCAACCTTGCTCTTAGGAATCAACCTCAATTTTGGGAGACTCTTTACTTTGTCTCAACCAATCTTAAGGGTTCTTGACTCATCCTCACCATGGTTAAGGGTTCTTGGCCTCACCACACTCAAGCAAACCAAAACAAACATCATAAACATCATTTGAAAACATAATACATTATCATAGTACCATGGACTAAGAGCTCACACTAGAATATTTTTCATAGCTTGAAATACATATACACACATTCAAAGATAAGTAAAGCAAATAATCATGCATGAAAGAAGGTGGAGAGAGCTACCTTGGAAGAAAACACACACTTTTTCTCTTGAATTTCCTCTCCCTTCTTCGACCTCACACACACAATGGCATGGGAATGATTTCTCTTTGCCTAAACACAATGTATGGAAGCCAATTAGGTTCATGGAGTTAATTCTAAGGCCATACAATTGCTTAGAAACTAGTTTGACCTATAAACCCCTTTATGGTTCCAAAAATGCACCTAATGAAGCAACACCCATCAAATAAATTCTAGGCTCCATTCTTTACTTTCAAATATGATTTTTGACTCCTTTTAAGCCTATTGGAGTCATCGCACAATTAAAATAAAGAGCCTAACTACATGTTGCTTCTTTAGGTCATATTATGGAACATAAAGCACCAACTCATTCTCTAAGCTTCCTAAATTTTTTCCAAGGCTTCCTCTCATATTCATTCATCATATATGACTCAAAAATGGGTTTAGAAAAATTTAAAACTCTCCCTATGTACACAAACCCCTTTTGGCCAAGGCTATGAAGGATTTTGGCTTCCATGGAGTTTGCTTTATTTTCTCAAGGGAAAATGCACATGAAGGGACTTCTAGGGATCATACAAGTTCATTCAAACACTTATTTAAGCATAGGAATTAAGAGATCAAATCCGATTTTGCAAGGAACACTTGAAACCTTAGAATTTGCATCTTGAATTTTCATGGTTATTTGTTAATTCTCTTTACATATTCTTAATCTCTACACCCTTTTTCCTAAGAATCACCCTTGGGTCTACTTAAAAACCAAGTCCTCCTAGGTCTTCTTAAGTGGGGCGAAATGGGTGGAGAAGAGCAACAAAAGGTAGCAACCATGGAAGAAAAAATTACCTTATTTTTCCTTGTTTTCTCAGTTGAATCTTGTTTTCTTTGAGCTCGTCTCTTCAAATCCAAATTTTTCCCTTAATTTCTCCTTTAAATCAGATTTAGAAACTTCATTATAATCATAAGAAACAAAGGAGAATGGAGGAAAAGAGGTTTGGAAGGAAGAAAGCATAGAAAACTACCAAGAATCCATACCTTTTTGCCTTGATTTCTCCTTCTTCTTCTCTCTCTTTGGTGTGCCTAAACCCTAGCTCTCTCCTCTAAATTAGGTCAGAAACAATTGTGTCTAAATGAGTAAGGAGGTGGGGTGCCACTTATATATAGATAGGAGAAAGAAACACTTTTCAAAAATTCTCATTTTGTCATTCGTTTTTGGCATTTTTATTTTTATTTTATTTTAGATCCTTGTTGAAAACCATCTTTTCCATTATAAAATTTAGGTTCCCAATTTAGTAAAATGCTTTTGGAATCACCCAAATCGGAGCTAAAACCTTCTTGAATGGATTCGTCAAAGTTTAGGTACACCGACATTAGAAAATATCCACTGGAAGGGATTTAACTGTCTCGGGCTTTCCATGGTTTTCAAGGCATCTGAGAACCTTGGAGAACTCAAAACTTTCATTTAAAAAGCCCTCCCATGTGAATTCCAAAATTGGCCTAAAATTACAAAAATATCATTATGTTTCGTAAGATTTTTGTCAAAATTTGTTTCTTCATTCTAACTTCATTTTTCTTTTCATCTAAGCCTAAGATTCTCATTTTCAAGAGTTTAAAATGTTACTCAAATTTTTTGGGACCTTAACTAATTTATTTCAAGGGGACTTGCTTTGAAAACGCATCCATTTTTGTCGTTTAATGAAAATTGGACATTACAATTCTCCCCCCTTTAAAAAATTTCATCCTTGAAATTTAGATAACATACCTTATGGGAAGAGTTCTGGATAGTTCTTTCTCATATCTTCCTCTAACTCCTAAGTAGCCTCTTTGGGAGATAACCCCTTCCAAACCACTTTCACCAGTAGTATCGTCTTATTCCGTAACTGCTTGAGTCTAATGTCCATGATCCGATCTGGTGATACTATGTATGATAGATCATCCTGTAACTATACATTTTCATATTCTATGACATGTAAGGGGTCGGACTGGTACTTTTTGAGTTGTGAAACATGGAATACATTATGTATGCATACTCACACCTAACCTCCTAGCACAGTCATATGATATGAAAGAATAGGTAGCACCTGAATCAAATAATGCAGTTACAGAAAAATTATTTATTCTAATAGTACCTTAGATTAGATTCGGGGATCGGCTAGCCTCCTGTTGTGATAGGGCAAATACTCTACCCTGGGTCTGAGGTCTAGAAGCAAGAGCCATCTCCCCCTGTTGTGTAATCTGTGGAAGAGCCTGTGTACAATCCCTGGCCATGTGTCCTGGCTTAGCACACCTAAAGCATACATTCTACCTCACACAACACAGTCTGGTTCTATGATTCTTGCCACACTGGGGACATTTGATCGGTGGGAAGCTACCTCTGCTAGACGGAGTCCTCTGTCTCTTTCCTTTTCAGCTTCATTGGCTTCTACCACCTCTCTTACTGGTAACTACAGCTTATGATCCCTCTCTAGGTCTCTTGGGCTCAGGGAAGGGTGGTCTGGTACTAGAGGTAGGCTACATAGTCCTAAGGTTTTCCTTCGTCACTCTGCATATCTCAACTAGGGTATTAAAAAGTGCCTGATTCTCTGTGGCACTACCCTGTCTCTAATCTCTGAAAGCAAACCTTTCTCTAATCTATCTGCTCTCCACCTCTCATTATCATGTCTCTGTAAATAGGAGGAATATTGGGAGAGCTCCACGAATTTAGCCACATATTGGTCCAAGGACATCCCCTCTATCTGTTTCAGAAGTATGAACTTTGACTCCTTCTCATCTCTAACAGAGCTAGGGAAGTATCTCTCATAGAAGGCCTGGAGGAATGCTTCCCATGTAATCAAACGTTTTTTAGCCTGCAAGATAGGCTCAGTGCCTCTCCACTAAAAATCTGCTTCTATTTTTAACTGGAAGATAGCCATAGTGGCTTTCTGCTTAGACATGCACTCCATCACTTGAAAGATTTTCTCTAGCTACATAATCTAGGCCTCAACTTTCTTTGTATTCATCTCACCATCAAAGGTGGGAGGCCCAAATTTCTTAAACTGGGTGATAACCTGACTAATAGAATACTGCTCTTGAGTCGGAGGCGTCTGAGCTGATGGATAGGAGCAACCATCTGTGCGTGTGGCTGTAGATCTGAGTGAGTCACCCCTAAATGCTCGAGACGATCTGAGTGGTAAGGTAGCTGTGGGGGAGGAGGTGAAGGGCTCTGGCTGTCTCTCTCAGCAAGTCGTTCCTATAACTGCATAATAACGATCTGTTGCTGATCCAAGCGAGCCATGATAGAATGTAAGGCTCTAGTAACTGAATCACTAGGCTTAGTTCTATCATTTGCATAAGCCTCTCTTGAGGGTCGACCTCTCCTAGTGCTCACCATCTTACTAAAACATCATAACAAACTTTAACATGAAAAAGGGAACACTTCCACCATGAACACACTCAATTCATCCATAAATAAGCTTATATACATCTAGGCAACTCACAAACATAAGCCACAACCCATATTAAGAGCCTAAACCTTTGCTTTGATACCAATAAATGTAACACCATATATTTCTAGTTTTTCTCATACAATTCACATGCCTAATACCATGCATTTCTTAAGGATTTCAAGAAAATATTATATAAATAATGCATTAAATTTGCGTTGCGCTACGAATGAAAATTTTATTCATTGTCTCGTGGGCCATGTGAGCTCATATATCACATTCTTAAATTTAATTATATAGATACAACTCATTTTCATCATCAAAAGTGGCCTACAATTTGTGGAAAGCAAAAGGACACTTAAAATCCCATGAAGTAAATTTAGCTAGAATTTTGGCTTTTCTGTCACAAAATTTAGAAAATCATAACTAATTCTAAAAAAATTAAAATCATGCATTCTTTGCCATTATAGAAAGCTACACATGTCTGCTTCATGGTAAAAATATTTCCAAACCATAATATCTAACACAAAATATGTTTGACATTCACAATGGTCTAAAGGTCTGCTGTCTACTGGTATTGTCACAAGCTTCTGTAGCAAATTTTAAAAATGTCTAATTAATTTTAAAAAAATCCAATCCATACAAATAATACTAATATATAAATCTATAGATGTTATCTAGAAGAAAAAAAAACTCCAGACTAATTCAGGCATGACCAGACTTCAAAACCTAATTAAACAATACCTGAGGTCAGCTTGAGCACCTGATACTAGGGAAAATCTTTAAAATTTCATATCTCCCCCTCTAAATATCCAAATGAGGTGCTTCTAATTGGTACAAATCAGTAGAAATATCTAGTTTTTTTATATAAAATTTTGTGCCAATTGGACATCATTTGAGCCCTGTGTGATAGAAATCATTTTTGGACCAAATGAACAGTGCATTAGACCAAAACCAGAATTTTTGACAACTTTGAAAATTCATCAAATATTCTATAGACCTCTAAAAATTATGTTCTTTAGCTTCTCAAAAATCTTTCAATAATCTCTAATTATATGTCAAATTTCAGATCAAGAAGAGCTTATTTGGACAAAAAGTGACATAGGGTTCGAAATTAGTTCATTCTTGGTCCATACAAGATACCAAAATGTCCAAATTGCTTTCCTTGGGGTTTGGCACCTCTTAGGCAAGTCCTAAAGCATAAATAAGACTTGTAAGAACTTTCCAAATGGTCCTAAACCTCATGCATCTCAATTTGACTATTCCACTTCCATCAATACACAATTGCATAATGCCATTTAATAAGCTAATTTGCCATAACATACTCATTTTACATTCTAATGGTCACACAACATAATCTCTCATTTATACATAACTTATTAACATAATTACACATGTTCAAGAGGTCATAGACCATATACAACAATGGGTTATATCATTTGACATCAATATGACCTTAAAGAACAAAATTCCAACACTATAGTGTCATGCTTTCATTTCTCATATAATTAGCTTCCATTCCCTTGGTTTCTTAGTCCACCTAGCATGTTAGAATATTAGAAAGGAGGGAATGAGATTCAAAGAATCCTAATAGCTTATCTCCCATTCAATCATACACAAAAGATGCAAAACATGTCTTACAAATGCATGCATGGTATATCAACATGTGCAAACATTCAAGAAGCATTTTCAACATTTAAGCAAGTCATATATAGCATACAAAGGCTTTCCAAGCAAGTGGATTGACCTCACCTATTTACTTATAGATTTTGGACTTGCCTCACCCATTCTTTAAGAGGTTCTTGAACTCAACCTTACTCTTGGTAGTCAAGCTCACTTTTACGAGACTCTTTACTTTATCTCAACCAATCTTAAGGGTGCTTGGCTCATCCTCACCATGGCTAAAGGTTCTTGGCCTCACCACACTTAAGCAAATCAAAACAAATATCATAAATATCATTTAAAAACATAATACATCATCATGGTACCATGGAGTAAGAGCTCATGCTAGAATATTTTTTATAACTTGAAATACACATACACACATTCAAAGACAAGTAGAGCAAACAATCATGCATGAAAGAAGGTGGAGAGAGCTACCTTGGAAGCAAACACACACTTTTTCTCTTGAATTTCCTCTCCCTTCTTCGACCTCACACACACAATGGTGTGGGAATGATTTCTCTTAGCCTAAACACAATTTATGGAAGCCAATTAGGTTCATGAAGTTAATTCTAAGGCCACACAATTGCTTAGACACTAGCTTAACCTATAAAGCCCTTTATGGTTCCAAAAAATGCACCTAATAAAGCAACACCCATCAAATAAATTCTAGGCTCCATTCTTTACTTTCAAATATGATTTTTGACTCCTTTTAGGCCTCTTGGAGTCATCGCACAATTAAAACAAAGAGCTTCACTACATATTGCTTCTTTAGGTCATATTATGGAACATAAAGCACTAACTCATTCTCTAAGCTTCCTAAATTTTTTCCAAGGCTTTCCCTCATATTCATTCATCATATATGACTTAAAAATGGGTTTAGAAAAATTTAAAACTCTCCCTAAGTACACAAACCCCTTTTGACCGAGGCTATGGAGGATTTTGGCTTCTGTGGAGTTTGGTTTGTTTTCTTAAGGGAAGATGCACATGAGGAAACTTCTAGGGATCTTAGAAGTTCATTCAAACACTTATTTAAGCATAGGAATTAAGAGATCAAATCAGAGTTTGCAAGAAACACTTGAAACCCTAAAATTTACATCTTAAATTTCCATGGTTATTTGTTAATTCTCTTTGCATATTTTTAATCTTCACACCCTTTTTTCTAAGAATCACCCCTGGTTCTGCTTAAAAACCAAGTCCTCCTAGGTCTTCTTAAGTGGGACAAAATGGGTGGAGAAGAGGAACAAAGGGTAGCAACTATGGGAGAAGAAATTACCTTATTTTTCCTTGTTTTCTCAATTGAATCTTGTCTTCTTTGAGCTCCTCTCTTCAAATCTGAATTTTTTCCTCAATTTCTCCTTTAAATTAGATTTATAAACTTCATTATAATCATAGGAAACAAAGGATAATGGAGGAGAAGAGGTTTGTAAGGAAGAAAACATAGAAAACTATCAAGAATCCATACCTTTTTGCCTTGATTTCTCCTTCTTCTTCTCTCCCTTTAGTGCACCTAAACGCTAGCTCTCTCCTATGAATTAAGGCAGAAACAATTATGTCTAAATAAGTGAGGAGGTGGGGCGTCACTTATATATAGGTGAGAGAAAGAAACAATTTTCAAAAATTCCTATTTTGTCCTTTGTTTTTGGCATTTTTGTTTCTACTTCATTTTAGCTCCTTTTTTAGAACCATACTTTCCATTATAAAATTTAGGTTCCCAATTTAGTGAAATGCCTTTGGAATCACTCAAATCAGAGCTAAAACCTTTCCAAACAAATTCGTCAAAGTTCAGGTACACAGATATTGGAAAACGTCTACCAGAGGGGATTTAACTGTCCCAGGACTTCCCATGGTTTTCAAGGCCTCTGAGAACCCTGGAGAACTCAAAATTTTCATTTAAAAAGCCCTCCTATGTGAATTCCAAATTTTTTCTAAAATTACGAAAATACCATTACGTTTCGTAAGATTTTTATCAAGATTTGTTTCTTCATTCTAGCTCTATTTTTCTTTCTGTCTAAGCTTGGGGTTCTCATTTTTTGGAGTCTAGAATGTTACTCAAATTTTTTGGGACCTTAACTAATTCATTTTGAGAGATTTTCTTTGAAAGCGTATCTATTTCTGTCGTTTAACAAAAATCGAACATTACATTTATCTTGGCCTAAACACTTCATATGGAAGCCAATTATATTCTTGAACCAAATTCTAAACTACATATTCATTAGAAAGGCTAGGTGACTCATATGACTCTCTTATGGTTCCATAATGCACTTAATAAAGTAACCCTATGGAAATATGATCTTTTTCCATTATCCTCATTCATTTATGATTCTTAACTCCTTTTAAGCCTCTTGGAGTCATCATACAATCAAGTCAAGGAGCCTATCTAGGTATTACTTCTTTAAGCCATAATATGGAACCTAAGATACTATCTCACTATCCATGGTTTCTAAAAATTTTTCAAGGCTTCATCTCATCCTCTTCCATCATATATGACTCAAAATAAGCTTAGAATAAATTAAAACTACCCCTAGGTACTCTAACCTCTCTAGGTCGAGACCATGCTCCTTTTAAGGCACCTTTAGAGTTTCTTTACTTCCTTTGATGGAAGAAGCATGTAGGAAGCTCTTTTGGTGTCTTAGGAGCCTATATGAACTCTTAAACATCATAAAATATAGCTAGGATTCATGGTAGAGTTCAAGGTACAATCAAAACCCTACCCTCTCTATCTTGAAATCTAATGGTTCTTAGTTAATTTCCTTTACATATTCTTATTCTCCACACTCAATTTCCTAAGATTCACCTTTGGTTCAACCCAAAATCCATGCCCTCTTGGAGTTCCCTAGGCTAGCCGAACCTAAAAGGAGAAGGGAACAAGAAGTAGCTACCATGGAATGAAGTTTTACCTTATTTTTCCTTGATTTCTTGGATGACTCTTCCCTTGCTTGGCCTCCTCTCCTCAAATCCAAAAATTCCACCTCTGTTCTGCCCTCTATACAGATCCAAAAAAATTATCAAACCCATGAAAATAAAGAGGAGAAGAAGGAGAAACAACTTGCTAAAGAAAAAGCTTGAAATCCTATGCAATTTCGTACCTTTTCTTGGCTTTTTCTCCCTTTAAAATCTCCTCCCTTTGTGTACCTAAGAGCTAGCTCCTTTCTTTGGTTTTGGGGCAAAACTTAGTCAATCTAAAAAAGGAAAGAAGGAAGGCAAATTATAAAGGAGGTTCAAGAAGTTTCCATTTTCTAAAAATCCCAATTTTACCCTTATGTTTTGGCATTTTTGTTTTAGTTGTGTTTTAGCTCCTTTTTTAGAACCATCTTTTCTACCATAAAATTTAGGTTCTCAATTTTATAAAATGCCTTTGGAATCATTCAAATCGGAGCTAAAACCTTTCTGAATGAAAGAGTCAAAGTTCTGGTTAACTGACATTAGAAAACTTACACAGAGGGGTTTTAACTGTCCCGGGGCTTCCCATTGTTTTCAGGGCCTCTGAGAACCTTGCAGAACTCAAAAATTCTATTTAAAGAGCCTTCCTATGAGTTTTTCAAAAATTGCACGTAATTGCAAAAATACCATTGCATTTCGTCAATGTTTCATTAAAATTCATTTTTTCATTCTATCTCCATTTTTCTTTCTGTCTAAGCTTGGAATTCTCAGTTTTAGGAGTCTAGAATGCTACTTAAATTTTTTAGGACCTTAACTAATTCATTTTAGGGAACTTGCTTTGAAAACATATCCATTTTCGTCATTTAATGAAAACTGGACATTACAATGCTCCCCTTTAAATAAATTTCGTCCTCAAAATTTAAATAATATACCTCATGGGAAGAGCTCTAAATATTTCTTTCTCATCTCTTCTTCTAGCTCCCAAGTAGCTTCTTCGGGAGATATCCCTTTCCAAATCATTTTCACCAGCGGTATCGTCTTATTCCGTAACTACTTGAACCTAATGTCCACGATCTAATTTGATGATACTATATATGATAGATCATCCTTTAACTACACATTTTCATACTCTATGACATGTGAGGGGTCGGGCTGGTACTTTTTAAGTTACATGGAATACATTATGTACTTGGCTTAGGTTTGGGGGAAAGGCAAGTCTGTAAGTTATAGGTCTTACTTTATCCAGAATTTGGAATGGACTTATGTATTTTGGACTAAGCTTTTTACTTTTAATGTACTAACCAATCCCTGTGATTGGAAATACTATAATAAAGACATGGTCTCCAACCTCAAACTCTAACAGCCATCTCTGTCTATCTGTATAACTTTTCTGTCTACTCTAAGCTGTTAATAGTTTCTTTCTTATGGTCTCAATTTGTCTAGAGGTTTGGTCTACTAATTCTAAGCCTATTAGGCTTCTCTCTCCAAGCTCAACCTAATACATCAGAAACCTACACTTCCTCTTATATAATGCCTTATACGGTGCCATCTGAATACTTGCATGATAACTATTATTATAGACAAACTCTGCTAGAGGCAAGTATATATTCCAGTTTCCTTTCATCTCTAGAACACACGCCCTTAACATGTCCTTTAGGGTTTGGATGGTTCTCTCTGTCTGACTATTTGTCTGGGGGTGATAGGTTGTGCTAAATCTAAGCTTGGTACCTAGAGCATCCTGTAATGATCTCCAGAAGTTTGAAGTGAATCTGGGATCTCTGTTTGATACTATGCTCCTAGGTACACTATGTAATCTAACTATCTCTTAGATGTACAACTGGGCTAGTTGGGTAAAAGTGGCTTTCATTACTAAGAAGTGCGCTGACTTTGTTAATCTATCCACTATTACCCATATGACATCATGCCCCGATGAAGTCTTGGGTAAACTCATGACAAAATGTATAGCTACACTATCTCATTTCCACTTATGGATGTCTAAGGTCTGAAGTAACTCAACTGGTTTCTGGTACTCTATCTTGATTCTTTGACATACTAGACATCGGGAGACATGTTCTGCAATGTCTATTTTCATTCCAGGCCACCAAAACATTTTCTTTAAATCATGATACATTTTGTTACTTATTTGCTTTTATGTGCCTCATCTAATATTCTCTCTCTAATTTTTGTATTCCTAGGCATATATAGCCTATTCCTATACCTTACTATGTCATCCTCAGACAGATTAAACTTATGAATGCTACCTTGGGCTATCTAGGATCTAATTTTTCTTATATGGTCATCTGTTTGTTGAGTCTCTCTTATTTGGTCCCTCAGGTCACTCTCTATTTGGGTTTCACTCATCAGTAACTTCCCTGAATACACCTTATATGAGAGACTCATATATCTAAATTTCTCAATCAACTATTACTCTTTGATCATCATATAAGCCATATGTATGGATTTCCTACTCAGGGCATCAACAACCACATTAGCCTTACCGAAATGGTATTTTAATGTGAAATTATAATCTTTCAAGAATTCTAACCATCTTTGTTGTCTCATATTCAACTCTTTCTATTCAAATAAATATTTAAGGCTCTTGTGGTTACTATAAATTTCTATGGCTGCCCCATATAAGTAGTGCCTTCATATTTTCAAAGTAAATACCACTGTAGTTAGCTCTAAGTCGTGTGAGGGATAATTTTCCTTATAAGGTTTTAACTGTCTAGAAGCATAAGCTACCACTCAGTCTTTCTATATAAGCACACATCCTAACCCTTTCTTAGAGGCATCACTATAGACTACAAAAGTCTTTCTGGGGTCAAGAGGTACTAAAACTAGGGTCGTGGTTAACTTATACTTCAGCTCTTGGAAACTCTTCTCACACTTTTCATCCCATACAAGTGGTACATTTTTTCTAGTAAGTCGGGTCAATGGCATTGTTATTTGAGAAAAGCCCTAAATGAACCTCTTATAATAGCTTGCTAAACCTAGGAAGCTCCTGATCTCTATCACTGTCCTAAGTTGCTCCCACTGTAACACTGCCTCTACCTTATGGAGATCTACTGTGACCCCTTCCTGGGAGATCACATGGCCTAGGAATTGAACTTCAGTAAGCTAGAACTCACATTTACTAAGTTTAGTATACAATTATTTCTCTCTCAGGGTCTTCAAGGCTAATCTTAAGTGGTGCTCATGTTCTTTTTTATTCTTAAAATAAATAAGGATGTCATTTATGAAGATAACTACAAATCTATCTAGGTATGGACTGAACACTCTATTTATATAATCCATAAACACTGCAGGTACATTCATCAACCCGAATGGCATAACCAAAAATTCATAATGGTCGTATTTAGTTATAAATGCTGTTTTAGGAATATCCTCAGCCTTAATTCTAAGCTGATGGTATCCTAACCTAAGATCTATCTTAGAGAATACTGACTTTCCTACTAACTAATCTAGGAGGTCATCTATACGGGGGAGAGGGTACTTATTATTAATGGTTATCTTATTGAGCTCCCTGTAGTTTATATATAGTATAAGGCTCATATCTTTCTTTTTTACAAATAAGACTACAACTCTCTATGGTGAGACACTGGGTCTGATAAAACCCTTCTCTAAAAGTTCTTTTATCTACTTTTTAAGCTTAGTTAGCTCAGTGGGAGCCATCCTATATGAGGCCTTAGACACTGGATCCGCCCTAAGTACAATGTCTCTCTCTGGGGGTAGTCCTCTAATTTCCTTAAGAAATACCTTTGGGAACTCTCTTACTATTGGTATTTCCTCTATGCCCTCTTCAACCTCAACTTGGACTAAAAAGAAAACTAGATATCCCTGACAACCATGCCCTAGAGACCTCTCAGCCTGGAAGGTGGTCATAACAGATAACTCAGTCCTCATACTAGGTACAGTCCCACATTCAGGCAAAGTAATACATCTGTGGCTATAATCTAGTGTAGCATTATTGCCGACATCCAATTCATGCCAATAATTAAGTCAATATCAATGAGGGGCATGCAAATCAAATCAAGTGTGGTTTGGCATTGATTAAATTGGACTATACAATTCAAGCAAGTATGGGAAGTGATGGCTCGGTTTCTTGTGGGGATAGATACATGCAAGTCATAGGGTAATATATGCATACTCAAACCCAACCTCCTAACATAATCATATGATATAAAAGAATGGCTAGCACCCGAATCAAATAATACGATTACAGAAAAATCATTAATCTTAATAGTACCTTGAATCAGACTCAGGGATCGGCTAGCCTTCTGCTGTGTCAGGGCAAAGACTCTATCCTGGGTCTGAGGCCTAAGAGCAGGAGCCATCTCCCTCTGCTGTGAGAATTGTTAAGGAGCTTGTGTGCAATCCCTGGTCATGTGCCTTGCCCTACCACATCTGTAACACGTTTTGTCCCACGTAACACAATCTGTTCCTATGATTTCTGCCACACTGGAGACATGCTGTAGGTGTAAAACTACCTTTGCTAGACTGCGTCCTTCTTCTCTTTCCTTGTCTATTCCACTGACTCCTACCACCTTTCCTACTAGTAACTATGACCTGTGTTTCCTTTCTAAGTCTTTTGGGCTCAGGGAGGAGAGGTCTAGCACTGGAGGTAGGTTGCATCATTCTAAGGTTCACTTCTATCACTCTACAAATCTCAACTAGGGTATTAAAGTTCTTGATTCTCTGTGGAACTACCCTATCTCTAATCTCTGAAAGTAAACCTTTCTCTAGCTTGTCTACTCTCTAACACTCATCATCATGCCTCTGTCAATATGAAGAATATCTAGAGAGCTCTATGAACTTAGCCACATACTGGTCCACAGACATACCCTCAGTCTATCTCAAGAGTATAAATTCTGACTCTTTCTTATCCCTGATAGAACTAAGAAAACACTACTCATAGAAAGCCTGGAGGAATGTCTCCTAAGTGATCAAAAGGTTCCTCAATTTCAAAATAGGTTCAGTGCTCCTCCACCAGTAATAAGCTTCTTTCTCTAATTGGAAGATAACCATAATGGCTTTCTGCTCGGACGTACACTCCATCACCCAAAAGATTTTCTCAAGTTACATGATCCAGGCCTCAGCTTTCTCCATATTCATCTCACTATCAAAGGTGGGGGGGGCCCAAACTTTCTAAACTGTGTGATAATCTATCCAGTGGAAGGTTACTCTAGGGCTAGAGGTGTCGGAGCTGGTGGAGTCAGAGCAACTATCTATATGTGTAGCTGTGGGTCAAGATGAGTCGTCCCTAAATGCTTGGGACAATCTGAGTGTTGTGGTGGTAGAGAAGGAGGTGTAGGGCCTTGACTATCTCTCTCAGCAAGTTGTTCCTATAACTGCATAATTACGGCTTGCTACTTATCCAAGCAAGCCATAATAGCCAGTAGGGCTCTAGCTACTGAATCACTAGGCTCAGCTCTATCCTCTACACGAGCCTCTCTAGAAGGCCTACCTCTCCTAGTGTTCACCATTTTTTTGAAACATTATAACAAACTTTAGCATCAAAAGGGAACACACTCACTACCATCACACTCAATTCATCCAAGAATAGCCCATATACATCACGACAACTCATATGCACAAGCCATAACCCATAAGAAAATGCCTGAACCCTTACTCTGATACCAATAAAGTGTAACACCATAATTATAGAACTCATTTCCTATAAATTCTAAGCTTCCTTCCATGAATAACACAAGAAGAAGAAGAAAACCATTAAAATAATCAATTTAATTGCGTTACGTTGTGCATAAAATTTTCATTTGGTATCCCGTAGACCATATGAATTTATTCATCTCACTCTTATATTTAATTACACAAATATAACTCAAATCCATCTCAAGAAGTGGCATAGAACTTGTGCAAATGGATAGTATACATGAAAATCAATGATGCAACCTTGGGCAGAGTTTTCAGAATTATAACATAAATTTTGAAAAATTATAACTAATTATAGAAAAATAGAAATCAAGCACACTATACTATTTTGGAAAGCTACAGATATCCACTTTATGTTAAAAATAATTCCAGACCACAACAGGGACGTCTAGCCACTAGAAATTGATGGAACAATACCATAGGTTTCCTATCATTACTAGTACAGTCCTCCAACTTCAAAAATTCATATCTCCTTGCTTAGATGTCCAATTGGGGTGATCTCAGTAGCCATGAAAAGATTATTATGTCTAGTTTATGCCTATAAAATTTTATAAGCATTGGACATCATTTGGCACTCGAATAATATAGCCTGAACAACTAACCATATGAATAGTGTCTACATCAGTATAGCAGAAAAATGCCAAATTTGAAAAATCATAATTAATTTCATAGAGCTCCAAATAATCTAGTCTTTAACTTCCTAAAAATCTCTAGATGAGAGATATATGCATGCTAAATTTTATGAGCAAATTCGTTCATTTGGTCAAATTTTGACATTGGGTTGCAAAATGGTCACTTTTATATCTCATAAGGGGTCCATTTTGGTTTCTAAGGCAACCATGGCCACTTGAGCACGTAGGAAAGCACCAAAATAGTCTACTAAACTTGTCTCAAAGGTGTACAAACCCAAATTTCTCAAACTCACTCATCCACTCCAAGCTATACACAAGAATGCATATGTCAAGTCTTGCCATTCCATACCTAAAATGTGCTCCATCATACATATGGCATTAAAATTTATACATACATGATACATTTACATACTTACATGTGTGCATGAAGCCATGTAACATATACAATGATGGATTACAATACTTGTCACTAATATGGCTACAAAATGTGCAATACAATAATTCCTCTATCAATCTTTCATCTTCTAACTTGGTGGCTTCCACCACCTTGCTCATTTGGCCCACCTAGCATGTTAAGATATTAGAGAGGAGGAAATGAGATTCAAAGAATTCCAATAGCTCATCTCCCTTTCAATCATACATAAAGAATGTAATTCAAGTCTTGAAAATTCATGCATGAGCATAATGGAAAGTATGATCATTCAAAAAGTATTCTTAGCATTTGAACAAGTCATACAAAGCATACATAGGCTTGCCAAGTAAGTGGATTAGCCTCACCCATTCCTTTCAAGGTTATTGGACTTGCCTCACCCTTTTTCTTAAAGGCCTTGAACTAAGCCTTGCTTTTGAGAGACTCTAGACTTTGTCTCAACCATTCTTGAGGGTTCCTGGCTCATCCTCACTATGACTAGTGGGTTCTTGGCTTCACCACACTTAAGCAAACCAAAGCAAATACACAAAATGTCATTTGAATGCATAAAACCACATCATGATACCATAGCATATGAGTACATGCTAGAATACTTTTTCATGGTTTAAAAGACACATATACACATTCAATGATGAGACAAACATTCATCCATGCATGAGAGAAAGTAGAGAGAGCTACCTTTGCCACACAAGCACACTTTTTCTCTTGGAAATACACTCCCTTCCTTGGCCACACACTCTTGTTTCTCTTGGCCTAAACACTTCATATGGAAGCCAATTATACCCTTGAACCAAATTCTAAAGCTACATATTCATTAGAAAGGCTAGGTGACTCATATAGCTCTCTTATGGTTCCATAATGCACTTAATGAAGTAACCCCATGGAAATATGATCTTTGCTCCATTATCCTTATTCATTTATGATTCTTGACTCCTTTTAAGGCTCTTGGAAGCATCATACAATCAAGTCAAGGAGCCTAGCTAGGTGTTGCTTCTTTAAGCCATAATATGAAACCTAAGATACTATCTCATTATCCATGGTTTCTAAAATTTTTCCAAGGCTTCCTCTCATCCTCTTCATCATATATGACTCAAAATAAGCTTGGAACAAATTAAAACTACCCCTAGGTACTCCAACCTCTCTAGGCCAAGACCATGCTCCTTTTAAATCACCCTTGGAGTTTCTTTGCTTCCTTTGATGAGAGAAGGATGTAGGAAGCTCTCTTGGTGTCATAGGAGCCTAGCACTTTTAAACATCATGAATCTTAGGGAATTGAGTGTGGAGAATAAGAATATGCAAAGGAAATTAACTAAGAACCATTAGATTTCAAGATAGGGAAGCTAGGGTTTTGATTGCACCTTGAACTCTACCATGAATCCATTGTGAATTTCCATGCCCTCTTGGAGTTCCCTAGGCTGGCCGAACCTAAAAGGAGAAGGGAACAAGAAATAGCTACCATGGAATGAAGTTTTACCTTGTTTTTCCTTGATTTCTTGGATGATTCTTCCCTTACTTGGCCTCCTCTCCTCAAATCCAAAAATTCCACCTCTATTTTGCCCTCTATATAGATCCAAAAATATCATCAAGCCTATGAAAATAAAGAGGAGAAGAAGGAGAAACAACTTACTAAAGAAAGAGCTTGAAATCCCATGCAATTTCCTACCTTTTCTTGGCTTTTTCTCCCTTCAAAATCTCCTCCCTTTGTGCACCTAAGAGCTGGTTCCTTTCTCTTGTTTTGGGGTAGAGCTAAGTTGGTCTAAAAAAGGGGAGAAGGAGGGCAAATTATATAAGAGGTTCAAGAAGCTTCCATTTTCCAAAAATCCCAATTTTACCTTTACATCTTGGCATTCATTTTTGTTTTATCTTCGTTTTAACTCCTTTTTTAGAACTATCTTTTTTATCATAAAATTTAGGTTCCCAATTTTATAAAATACCTTTGGAATCACTCAAATCAAAGCTAAAATCTTCTTGAACAAAAGGGTCAAAGTTTGGGTCAATCGACGTTAGAAAACGTACACTAGAGGGGTTTAAACTATCCCAAGGCTTCCTTTGATTTTTAGAGTCTTTGAGAACCCCAGAGAACTCAAAATTTCCATTTAAAGAGCCCTCATATGATTTTTCCTAAAATTGTGCGTAATTACAAAAATGCCATTATATTTCGTCAATGTTTCATTAAAATTCATTTTTTCATTCTAACTCTATTTTTCTTTCTGTTTGAGCCTGGAATTCTCATTTTTAGGAGTCTAGAATGCTACTTAATTTTTTTGGGCCCTTAACTAATTCATTTTAGGGGACTTGCTTCAAAAAAGTATTCATTTTCGTCGTTTAACAAAAACTGAATATTACAAAAGAAGCAAGGAAAGCCATGGAAATACCTTAATTCCTTAGCCTTTTTAAGATCTTTTTCCCTTATCTTCACTCCTCCTTGAAATTTTGAACTTAAACCCTCTGAATAGGACTCAAAACACATCCAAAACATGCATCAAAACCATAGAAAGAATGAGGAGAAGAAGGAGAGCAAGTTCAAGGAAGAAAGGAGCAAGAAATTCCTTGATTTTCCTTACCTTTTCTTAGATATTTCTCCTCCCTTAATGCTCCTCCTTGTGTGCCACTTTTTTCAGAACTTCTCCCTGGTCTTGGATAGAATTTGGGTTGGCCAAATGTGAGGGATAAGTAAGGTGTCACCTATATATAGCTAGGGATTTTTAAGGAGCTATTTAAAATGCCAATTTTGTCCTTCGTTCTTAGCTTTTTTGTTTAAGCCTCATTTTAACTCTTTTTTGAAAACTATCTTTTCCATCATAAAATTTAGGTTCTTTAACTTATAAATAGCTTTTGGAATCACTCAAATCGGGTTTAAAACCTTCCTGAACGAAAGGGTCAAAGTTCAAGGTCACTGATGTTCTAAAACATAAACTGAAGGGGTTTTAATTGTTCTAGGGGTTCCTATAGTTTTTAGGGCTTCTGAGAACTCTGAGAAACTCAATTTTTCTATTTAAAGATCCCTTCTTTAAGTTTTCTAAAAGTTGTCCAAAATTATGAAAATGCCACTAAATTTTGTCAAAGATTTCTTTAGCCATTATGGCCCTGGTTTCTGGGCATCTTAAGCCTTGATTCCTTGTTTTCTAATATTTATAATTCTATGCAAATTTTACTTGGCCTTATTTGATTCATTTTAGGGGACTCTCTTTTATATCTGGCCTATTTTCATCATTTTTACGAAAACTGGGTGTTATAGTTTCTATAGTTTTCAAAGCCTCTGAAAATCTTAATGACCTAAATTTTATCATTTAAAACTTCTTCCTTTAAGTTTCTAAAATTTTACCTGAAATTATAACTTTGCCACTACAATTTCAGTTCATTTTGTTTAGCCATTTAGACTTTGGTTTTGGGCTATTCTTGGTTTCTTAACCCCATTTTTAGATGCTCTAATTAGCCTTCTGCCCTTAACTTGTCTCAATTCATTTTACTTTAGGGTCCTCTTTCATTAATATAGCAGTTTAAATTTCAGTTCTTTTTTCACTTTGAGTGCCCTTCTCTTGCCCTATGACCCTATTTACATAATTTATTCCACTCTTTAGGAACTATATTAGTTACCAAATTATAGGATATTACAATATTTGTTGTAGAACCATGTTTATTGTTTGTATGTGCACGTTTGCATTTCATAAGATGCAATAATTGAGTTTGACTACTTGTGAATATTTCATTGTGGACTTTGCGGGTGTGTCCTAATGACTACTATTGATCTCATGGCTGTGTTCTAGCTACTTATGAGATGTTGTGTGACACATTTAACTTTTCTAAGTCTCATCTTATACATTTAAGCTCAATATTACAGCAAATTACTTATTAAAGGGACTACATAAGATGCTTAAAATGCTTCTTTTTTTCATATAACTTACTAACTTGATATGATAGCATTTTGTCTTTATTACATATAAATCTTGTTATAACTTAGCATAAACTTGAACAATCATATTATCATTTTCTTAATCACAAGATATCCAAAATAGCTTATAACTAACTTACTTTTTTGGAAAAATTTTGCCATAGTTTCCCTTATATATTCAAGGGTCCAGACCATTCACCTGATCACAAATCTCAATCAAAACTTGATCACAACTCAATCATATATTATATTATCATTTACTAGCGTAATTATACACTTTAGGGCTCAAATAGCAGTTAGCCTAATTTAGTGCAATTTCCATCACATAATATGGCATTATTTTAAAATACATCATTCCATGTTAGAAATTACATATTCTTGACCTCATAAGAGAAATATGACTAAGCTTGCTTAATTCCATCATATTATATCAAATTATATCATGCTAAGCTTAGGGATATATCATCTTGACCTTAATGACAAAATAAATTAGATTTACCCATCTTGGCATCATAATCTCAAAAGTCATTTCCATACATCAAGTATAATTCATAACATACTAAATCTTAAATTTCATCACTAAGCATGAGAAATTTTAATCTAGTTACTTTGTAACATCTAGAAATTCTTAAATGAGATTAGGGAGAAATAAGGATTTCATTTGGAAAAAAATAAGGAATTATTATGGAAAATAGAACTTTTTAAGGAAAATGATTATTTTAGGGATTTTGAGGAAAATAATTATTATTTGAAAATTTTTTGGTGAAAAATAAAATATTATTGCATATTTGAATTTAATTAGATGAAAATTTAATTAGAACTCCATAATTAATTTAATTATGCCAAGAATAATTTGTAAGACCCAATTTAATTATCAAAATCCCAACTCAATTGGGCCTATCTTGTAATGACTGATTTTTTAGAACCTAAACGGAAACCAATATATTGATATGGGAGCACTCTACAACAAGGTAAATTAAGGTTAATTGAGAATAGGATATTAATTAGAACATCTAAAAATAGGGTTAAGAGCCTAAGGATAGCTTGAAAATGGAGCCAAAATGGTTGAACAAACATAGTGGCAAAATTATAATTTTGAGTAACTTTTTGAAAATTCAAAGGAGGGGGCTTTAAATGATAAAATTGAGCTCACTAGGATTTTCAAAGGCCTAAAAAGCTATAGGAATTGTCAGAATGATTAAAACCCTTCCAATTTATAATTTATGCTATCAATTGACCAAAACTTTGACTGGATTGTTTGGGGTTGTTCTGAATCCAATTAGTGTGAAACCAAAGGCATTTAATGAATTAGAAGACCTAAATTTTATGATGGAAAAGAAAGTTCTAAAAAAAGAGTTAAAATGAGCTTAAACCATGAAAGTAAATAATAAAGGCAAAATTGGAAAATTTCCTTTAAGAAACCCTAGCTCCTCCTTATAAAAGGGCCGACCCATCTTCTTTCCTTCACTTTGGCTAAAATTCTACACCTCCAAACCAAACCAAGAGGCATCCCAAGAAGCACCAAAAGCTAAGGGAGATTGAAACCACCTAGGGTAACAACAAAACATAAGCAATTTGCCTATGCTATTCTTTTTGCTTAGTTTCCATTCTTTCTCCATGGTTTTGGTGTTTCAAAAGATGAGGTTTGGGGTGTAAACTCATGGAGGAAAAAGCCTTTAGCAAGGAATCAAACACACCAAATTAATCATCATGGAAAGCCTTTTCATTTGGTATGTGTTATGGTATGGGAAATTGCTCTTCCTTGCTTCTCGATCACTCTATAGGTTAGGCTAGCATAAGGGAAAGGTGAAGGGAGTTAGTTTTTGATGAAATCATGCTAGAAATTAAGGTTTTGGAATGTAGAGATTAATATTTTGCCATTAGGACAAAGTAAGAAACCATGGAATGCATAATTAGAAACCTAGATTTTTTATTGCACCTTAAAAGAATGAGATCTTAGAATGATGCTTTAAACCATGTAAGAATACAATTGAGCAATGAAGAGGCTAAAGGACTCATATAAATATCAATTTCTCAAAGAATGAAACAAAAGTTCCATAGAAGGCAAGAATGGTGCATGTCTCGGCCATGGAGTAGATGGAGCAACTAAGGAGAGTTTTCTTTGATTCCAAGAATAGAGATAGTTTAGATATGAATTATAAATAGACAAAAAATTATTGGTTTAATTTAGAAGCCTTATTTTGAAAGGTGAAAGTTTAGGGTTCTATTATACATAAAAAAGCAACATGGTTTTATGCTCCTTGAATTGAGTTTGTGATGACTTTAATGAGTTTAAATGGAGTCTTATAACTTAAATTGAGTGAGAAATTGGAGCCAAGATGATGAATTATATGAGTCATTTCATTATATCATTGAATGGAGCTATATGGAAGCTTCAAGCTAGAATGGGCTTATATAAAGCTTATGTGGGGCTAGAGATAGTTCTATTGATGTATTTGTATCTTGTTTGATGTGTCTAATCTAAGCAAGTAGAGCCTCTCTCAAGTGTGTGTATGAGGTGGAGAAGAGGAAGTGAGAAACCAAGGGAAAACTTTGTGCTTCATTGAGAAAGGTAGCTCTTCATCCATTCTTATATGATTATCTTGGTTATTTGATTGTCATTGATTATTTGTACATGTTTATGGATTATATATTATGTCTCTTGCTATTGGTTTGATGATTTGATGTAATTATGTAATTTGATATGCATTAGAAATGTGAAATGGCTCTTAATGGGTGAGGTGCCAAAAGTCCTTTGACTTAGGTGAGGTGAAGCCCAAAGTCCTTAAGTAAGGGTTAGACAAGGGCAAAAATCTCAAGGAATGAGTGAGGCTAAGTTAAAAGTCCCTAAAATAGATGAGGCTAATCTAAAAGTTTCAAATAATTAGATGAGGCTAAACTAAAAGTCCTTAGAGTTTATTTTTAATCTTGATGGATCTATATAATTTTATAAATATGTTTATGTTTGATATTTGGATGCTTGTGATATTGCTTGCTTTCTTTGACATGATAACATGCCTTAAAGTATGCTTGAAGGGTGAACGAGCTATTTGGATTCATAGAATCTAACTCTCTCTCGTATTATTTCTAGGGAGAATTATAATAAAGGACCAAAAAGTGAAGATTTTTATTCTTAAGAACCTGTTACTACTTGTTTTAGGATGATTACCACTGAGTTTAGCAACAAACCATTGAATCTAATGGTAACGGTCCTTAAAAATAAATTTTTCTCTTCTTGGTCTTTAAACGTAATTTTCCCTTATGTCTAACTATGTCTAGAGAACTCTCAAGGACCTAAGAATGGAGATCAACAAGTGTAATTGACAATACTTTGACAATGGTTTAGGAATTTATGTAATATGTTGCACATGAGATATTATACATGTTATTTTTGTGATGTAAACCCCTTCACATATGCAAAAGTATCAAATTATGATGTAAATCCCATTTTTGTGTGTATATATATATATGAGAATGTGTAAATTGACCATGTGTGTGCTATGGGAAGTATAAGTATAAATGCAAGTGGATGAGTGATTTTGAGTTGCATGATATTTTAGACCTAATGAGATGGTCTTACATGCTATACTTCATGTTTGGGATGTGTTTAAATGGTCACAAGAATTGCAAGAGGTCATTTTGAACCATTTGAATCCATACTTGTGCCATTTTGAGCCACTTTCTACCTCTGAACCAAAATCTAACCACATGAATGAATATTGGCATGAAATGTGGTAGGCATTTAGATCTCATTTAGGACTTTTCATAGAGTTAAAGAACATAATTTTTGGAGCTTTATAGAATTTATTATAATTTTTCAAAATTGACTAAAAAATGAAAAATTACCTAGGTACTATTCATATGGTCAATTTTGGTTTTTCATGTATTTAAGGAGACGAATGTACTCTAATGCTTATGAAATTTTATAGGCATATATTTGGCATTACAAGCTTTATAAAGCCACCAAGATCACCTAAATTAGAGTTATGTAGCCAAAGATATGCATGCTCAAAGTTTTAGGTGTGGGTTGGGTTCGAGATATTGATATGGTTACTATTCCATTAGCTTTTCATGGCCCAAACAAACTTGTTTTAATCTAAAATTTTTACTGCATATAGGTCATGTCATGAGCTTTCCATAAAGTCCTAATTTGTGCAAATTGGAAATTTCTAGCTTAAGATATGAATTTTTGAATTTAGTGGCTGAAATTTTGAACTCATGAGAAATGGTCCTATTATGCTAGTTTGAAGTGCATGGCTTGAAACCCAAATTCCTTGCTCCTTTTTGTGATGTTTCTAATTGGCCAAATATGTTAAGAAAGAATCTTGAGATCTAAATACAAAAGTCATGCATTTATGCTTAAATTGATAAATTGGACCTTTAATGTCAGTATTTTCTGTTGCTTAAAGTGTTAAAAAATAAGAGAATTGATGTTGTAAGCTTATTATGATGTAAAATAAGTGCCAATTCAATATGGTATGACATATCTGACCAGAGCCTAAATATCAGAGACAAGACCCACTTGGACAAAAATGCCCCTAGGTCAGCCACCCTTCCTTAAAGCCCTAAAATATGAGTTGAATGCCTTATTAATCTAGTTAAAACATATTGGGCACCCAAGGAAGAAAAGGAAATTCACACACACATAAAGAGAGAGAGAGAGAGAGAGAGAGAGAGGCTAAGGTTTTTTATCATTTTGGCCTTGATCTGTACACTTAGAGAAACATTTAGCTAAGGTAAGTTATACAAAAGTTTATCCTCTCATCTTTTTCTCCATTTTGGCCTGATTGGTTCTTTGTTTAGTAGATTTTCATCTAAACCCTAAATCTAAAAATGGGTATTTTGGTGTTTTTCTTGCATGATTTTTGGAGCTTGAGACAGAGGAATTATTGAGTTAGTATTTCTTTCTTTTTTGTTGTGTTAATATGCTAAAAATGGGCCCCTATAACTAATTTTTGTGTTGGGATATGTTAATGTGTGAAAATGCAAGGATTTGATGTAACCCATTTTGGTTTCTGGGTTTGGATGGCTCAAATCTACACATTGAACTCATTGGAGGCTTGAGTAAATGTATTCTAAGTAGTTCTTAATGATTAGAATGATTGGGTATATGATTCTTGTAGTGAATAATGACCAAAATCTGGATTTCAATTGATTTAAAACCCTTAGAGTGTTTTGGCACTTGTTGATAGCTCTTAAGGAAATTGGCAATTGAGTGAGGTAACAACAGGTTTTAATTCTATGTATATGCTTATATTAATATTATATTTGCTACACTTATATGTTTTCCTTGATAAATGATTGGTTTGGCTACTTGTTGTTTTAAATGATGATCGTGTCCTTGGTAGAGCTGTGATCATCCTTCTACTTGTGCATTGTGTTGTGATTGTACACTAAGTCATGATCATACTTATTGGAATGCACTGAGCCATGATCGTGCTAAATAGGGAATTGATGCCATGATCATGCCCTTTCCCTTTGTTTTTGGTTACTAACATATTGCATGTGATTGCTAGTTTGGGATAGTAATCACAGGTAATCAAACTTGTTCATTTGTTGAATCACATGACATATTTCTGATATTTTTCTATATATAAAGAATTTATGTTGGTTATATTGTACATATGAATGGAATTTCTCTTGGTTATTGAAATTCACACTCACCCTTTTTATAAACTAATATTTTTAGGTGAGGTTCTTCCTCCAAAGATAAAGGGAAGCTAATGGATGACCATCCTTAGTCTAAGGCCTTGTGTGGGACTTTTGCACTTGGACATTTTGATTTAGTGTAGATACTAACTTTTGAAATTTATTTTGTATAGCATCATGACGCATTCGTATTGTCAAGTGTAGGTATTTTGATGTTTTGTAACTTGGGATAAATCTCCCTAACACTGGGCTTCAAGTTATGTTTAATTGAATAAAGTTAATTATAACTGAGAAATTGTGACTTGGCATGCTTGTTTAATAGATTTCCTTATCAACTAATGGTTATAGTTATGTCTTTGCCTTTATTACTAGTTCCATTACTATCATATAATGTTATGCTATCATGTATAGTTAATTATAAGGATTGGTGCTTATGTAAGAATGGATTCTGGTATGGATGTTAGTATGGATTTTTGTAGCAGTAACCTTCGAATTGAGTTTCGGTTGTTAGGTCATGTAGGGTGTGTATTAGTCCATCCCTTGGGTGCATTATACTCATTTTGTTGTCATAGGTCCCTTAAGTGTGACACTGGGTTATGCCATAGTCATAATTTAAATTTGGGATGATTTTAGAGATTTGAGTATGGGAACATGTTCATTGGTTTCATTAAAACTTACTCAAAGTTATTTAAGGACAATAGGTGGTGTAATGTACATTTTAAATTGCCATTTGGGTTGGCATTTTACCATTTACTATTATAATAAGTGTTGTGTTGACATGATTCAAGATTTGATTGGTATAATTATACCTTAGATCCTTAAATGATGGAAGTTTATAAATTAAGGACCATAGAGGGATACATGCTTTAAAACCTTGCACTTTAGCCATAGAAAGGTCTTAGAATTCAATTTGGGGTAGTTACAATTAGTTGGGACACAAATCTAGAGGTTCAAGATTAGTGGGAAATCAAATCATGGCCAAAGCACTTTGAGTCATAACCAAATTGAGTTTGATATATGGTAGAGGTTGAGTGCACCACAGTGCTAGTCAGGAAATTACAGGAGATGGGCTCCTGAGAGCCATCTCGCCATAATGCAAGTAATCTGGTTGGTGGCGAGAACCATGAGGGGTGGGTATACGGAAAACTAAAAGGCCTTTCACCACCACGTAGGTGGAGCTGGTCAAGATGAGACACAAGCATGCATTGTTTTGAAGGACCAGAGGGTCACCTTGCCATGGTGTAGATGTATTGAGCTATGACATGGATCATGTTATGCTGTCATGTATGGTTAATTATAAGGATTGATGCTTGTATAAGTATGAATTCTAGTATGGATGTTAGTATGGATTTTTGTAATGGTAACCTTAGAATTGAGTTTTGGTAGTTGGGTTATGTCGAGTGTGTATTAGTCCATCCTTTTGGGTGCATCATACTCATTTTACTATCATAGGTCCCTTAAGTGTGACACTCAATTGTGTTATAGTCATAATTTAAATTTGGGATAGTTTTAGAGATTTGAGTATGGGAACATGTTCATTAGGTTCATTGAAATCTGCTCAAAGTGATTTGAGGATAATAGATGGTGTAATGTACATTTTAGGTTGCCATTTGCGTTGGCATTTTTCCATTTGCTGTCATAATGAGTGTTGTGTTGACATGATTTAAGATTTGATTGATATAATTATTCCTTAGATCCTTAAATGATAGAAGTTCATAAATTGAGGACTATATGAGAATACATGCTCTAAAACCTTGCACTTTAGCCATAGAAAGGTCTTAGAATTCAATTTAAGGTAGTTACAATTGGTTAGGACATAAATCTAAAGGTTCAAGATTAATGGGAAATCAAGTCATGGCCAAAGTACTTTGAGTTGCCACCAAATTGAGTTTGATGTGTGGCAAAGGTTGAGTGCACCATGGTGCAAGTTAGGAAATTAGAGGAGATGGGCTCACGAGAGCCATTTCACTACAGTGCAAGTAATCTTGGCAGTGGTGAGAATCATGAAAGGATGGGTGTGAGGAGAGCTAAAAGGCAATTCACCACTACGTAGGTAGAGTTAGCCCTGGTAAGACACAGGCATGCATTGTTTTAAAGGACCTGAGGGTCACTTTGCCATGATGAGGGTCACATTTTGTTGGAATTTTTGCCCTGAACCTGAGTTTAGCCATGGTGTAAGTCTTCTAGGTTGCAATGCAAGTATAACATTTTGGTTTTAATGCTCTAAAGGCCAAATTGGCTATGACCAAATCATTCTAAGTCACAGCCTAAGACATATTAGGGATGAGTAGTGACTAGTAGTCCAATGTATATGAGTTTTATGCTCTTTGGAGGCATTTTGAATGAGATAAAAAGTGTTAATGAATTCATGAGAAATGTTATGTTATGTTTTCCAAAATGAGCTATATGTGTATAAAAAGCTTATGTGAAGACTCCTAACTCCTTAAGGCATGGAATTAAGCGTAGTAGCTCTTCCTTAGCGCCAAGTTGAGATTAATTGAGCCCAACTAGTTTATGATGATGCCATGGCTTGAGAAAGAATGAGTTTTCATGTTATATGATGCATTTGAATTGCATGAGACATATGCATAGCATCTTTGCACCATATTCATTGCATTTCCTCAAAGTATTTTATGTGTACATTGATTGGTTGAGAAGGAAATAGAGAAGTATTAGCTCTAGAAAAAGTATGTGATAAAGCTTATGTAATGTAAATGTGGTTACTTGTACAAAGTGTAATGGAATAGCTAAAGATTTTAAGTATGTATAATAAATACTTATGTATTTAAAGATACTTATAATGGAATTACATGTATGAGTTTGAGTACATGAATGTATGTTATATTGTGGTAGGATATGGCCATTTATATGTACTCTTGACTATGTTAAGCTATAAAGTATAGCATCCGATATTTCGTAAAAATACCAAAATGAGTAAATTATAAAAGTAAGTCCCTTGAGATGAATGATTTAAAGCCAAATAAACTTAAGATAAAATTTTAAATAATAGAAAATGAGGATTTGAGAGTTGAGTTGCCCAGAAATCGGAGCCAGAATAGTTTGAAAAAAATTACCGAAAGTATAATGACATTTTCGTAAATATGTGTACTTTTTGAAAAACTCATAGGAGGGCTTTTTAAATGAAAATTTTGAGTTTTCCGAGGCTCTAAAAGGCCCTAAAAGTTATGGGAACTCCCGGAATAGTTAAAACCCCTCTGGTGTATATTTTTGAATATCGATTGACCTGAACTTTATCCTCTTCGTTCAAGAAGGTTTTAAATCCAAATTAAGTAATTCCAAAGCTATTTTATAAGATAGAGGATCTAAATTTTATGATAGAAAATATGGTTCTCGAAAAGGAGTTAAAATGAACCTCAAATGAATTAGCCAAAAAGTCAGGATGTAAATGGCATTTTTATGAACAAATTTCTTTCTTTTTGATCTACATTAGAGGCGTCCCACTCCTTCCTTCTCCTCACTGACTTAATGTTTTGTCCAAATAGAGAGAGAGGCCAGGAGAGAGCAACACACAAGTGGGAGGAGGAAAGAGGAAGAAAAACTCCAAGAAAGGTAAGGAAAATGGAAGATTTTCATGGCTCTTCCTTCTTTAATGTTGCTCTCCTTCTCTTAAGCTTTCTTCCTATAGTTTTGGTTATTTATTTGGGACTATTTTGGCCTTGGTTTAGAGGGAGAAGAATAGAAATTCAAAGAGAAGGCTAAAGCAAAGAAAGAAGCTCTTGAAGAAGCAAGAGAATAAAGGTAGATATCTATGTATCTTTGCTTCTTCTTCCTTGCTTCTTGTGCGTGTTAGTTCAACCAACTTGAGACCTAGTAAGGGGGAGGAATTTTTAACCAAAAGCAAGCAAGAAACCTATGATTTAGAGTGTGGGAACCTAAGAAATGCAAAGAAACTTGAAAAGAAACAAGTGAAATTCAAGATAGGAAAGTTAGGGATTTTTGAACATATCTTAAAATATGATTTTATCCAAGAATTTCCAAGCTTATGCGAGAGTTTATCTGAGTTTCTAAGACCCCTAGAAAGCCTCCCAAGTGCCTCTTCCACCAAGAAAAAATTGAAAACTCCATAAGCCAAAATTACTCCTGTGGTTTAGCCAAGACAAGAGCAAAGGGCTAGAGAGTGTTTTAATTTTTTCTAAGCTTGGTTTGGGACTATATGTGATGGAAGAAGATGAGAGGAAGCCATGGGAAAAATTTAGAAGCCATAGATTAAGAGTTGGAGGCATAGGTTTTATATTGTGACCTAAAGAAGCAACTTGTATCTAAGCTCTTAGACATGAGCGTGTGATAGCTCTAAGGAGTCTAAATGAAATCAAGAGGCCTAGATATAAGAAGAAAATGGAGCCAAGACCTTGAATTATAATAGTTGCTTCATTAGGCCTTTTACAAAACCATTATGCAACCATGGAACCAAGTGTGCTTCTTTAATGTGTGAGTGATGCTATATCTTGTTTCAAGAATGTAATTGAATCATATTTGTTGTTTCTAGGCCAAAGAAATCAAGCTTCATCTATTTATAGGTGTGTGACCGAGAAGGGAGGAGAATAGCCCAGGGAAAAATTTGTGTTTTATTCCAAAGGTAGCTCTCCACTCTTCTTGTACGCATTCTTGGTATATGAATGTCATTGAATGCTTATGTGTGTATTTATATCATAAGACATGCCATTTGATATTGTTTTGTTATATTGGTACTAATATGCTTCTTAAATTATGTTTTGGTTGTGAAATTTGCTCTTATGGGTGAGGTTATACCAAAAGTCCCTTGAAATGGGTGAGGAGAAGCCAAAAGTCCATAAGAATGGGTAAGACATAGCCAAAAGTCCTAAGGATGAGTGAGGCTAAGTCAAAAGTCCTTAGATCAAGGATAAGGCTAATCCAAAAGTCCACAAAATGGGATGAGGCTAGACCAAAAGTCCCTAGAGTTTATTCTTAGCCTTAACATGTTGCTATGGCATGGAAACTATGGATTGAATTATTCTTGTTTATGTTGGATGCATGCTTGTATTCTTTAACATGTTTATATACCTTGGTTGCTTATTTAAATGGGTGTTTAAGCTATTAAGATTCTTTGAATCTCACCCCCTTCCCTCTTCCATCTTACCATATCTAGGTGGAGTTCAAGAAGCTAAAAATAGGAGCCAAGGAGCATAAGTGACTCTTCTTTGGCATTAGTGGTCTTTAATGTAATGAGATGTCAAAGTTTGTATGTGTATATTATCTTTGAGATGTAAGCCTTTGGGTAAATGTAAATGTATATGAATGTATGGTACATATCAAATTTGGAACTAAATCAATGAGAATGCAAATGCAAACTTTTCCTCTTGAATTGGACTTCTCTTCCTCAGCCACACACACATAATAAGGTGGAGCTTGTTTCTCTTGGCCTAAACACATCATATGGAAGCCAATTACACTATTGAACCAATTTCTAGAGCTACACATTTATTAGAAAAGCTAGGTGGTTCATATGGCTCCTTTGTAGTTCCATAATGCACTTAATGAAGCAACCCTATGGAAACATGATCTTTGTTCCATTCTCTTCATTCATTTATGATTCTTGGCTCCTTTTAAGTCTCTTGGAGTCATCACACAATTAAATCAAGAAGCCTAGCTAGGTGTTGCTTCTTTAAGCTATAATATGGAACCTATGATACCATCTCACTATCTATGGCTTCTAAAATTTTTCTAAGGCTTCCTCTCATCCTCTTCCATCATATATGACTCAACAATAAGCTTAGAACAAATTAAAACTACCTCTAGGTACTCCAACCTCTCTAGGCCGTGGCTATGGAGCATGTGAGTTTGCTTTGTTTTCTTAATAGAAGATTCATATGAGGAGCCTTCTTGAGATCTCAAGAGCTCATCCAAACACTCATTTAAGCCTATGAATTATTATATCAAATCAAATTTTTGGTGGAACACTTGAAACCCTAATTTTACTATCTTGAAATCTAATAGCTATTTGATTATTTTCTTTACATATTCTTGTTCTCCTCCCTCATTTTCCTAAGATTCATCTTTGGTTTAGCTAGAAATCCAACCCCTCTTGGCTAGTCTCATAAGGGCGAAATATGCACCATAGAAGGAATAAGGTGAATCAAGTATAGGAATGACAAAATACCTTGTCTTCTTGCTTTTTCTTCCTTGTTCTTCACTTGGTTAGCTTCCTTTCTTCAAACACAAAAATCCTCTCTCTATTCTGCCCATAAAATAGAACCAAACTCCTCATTAAAACCATGGAAAGGAAGCTTGAAAGGAGAGGAATAAGTTTGGAAGAAGAAGAAGCATGAAAATCTATGAAATTTTTTATCTTGTTCTTGCTTTTTTTCCTCCTTGGTGCACTTAAGAGAGCTAGTCTTTCTCTATTTTTGGGCAGAATAAGTCATGCAAATAATGAGGAGAAGAAACATGAAACTTAAAAAGGGTTCAAAAAGTTTCTACTTTCTTAAAAATTTCAATTTTGCCCTTTCGTCTTGGCATTTTCATTTTAGTTTTGTTTTAGCTCCTTTTTTAGAATCATCTTTTTCATCATAAAATTTAGGCTCCAATCTTATAAAATGTCTTTGGAATCACTCAAATTGGAGCTAAAACCTTCTCGAACAAATCAATCAAAGTTCAGGTCAACTGACATTGAAAAACGCACACCGGAGGGGTTTTAACTGTCCCAGAGCTTCCCATAGTTTTCAGGGCCTCTAAGAACTCTAGAAAACTCAAATTTGCCATTTTAAAAGCCCTCTTATGAGAATTCTAAAATTTGTCCAAAATTAAGAAAATGCCACTATGTTTCGCAACTCTTTTATTAAATTCCGTTTGGCCATTTCAGCCTCCATTTCAGGGTATCTCTGGCCTTGACTCATCATTATTTGAAGTCTAGAATATTATTCTAATTTTATTGGACCTGAAATCACTCTATTTGAGAGACTTCCTTTTGTATTCGGTGAATTTTGCATGTTTACGGAGAAATTGAATGCTATGTTTCTCACATTTTCAAAAAATCAGATATTACAATAAACATAAAATACTAGATCTGGACAGTATGAACAGTACATAGACCAATCTGCATACTTGTTTGAATTTTAAAAATTCATAAAATATTTTATAGAGCTCCAAAAATCTCATTTTTAGCTTGATAGAAAACTCTATTAAGGGTGTAATTGCATGCAAAATCTTAGACCTAAACTAGGTCATTTGAGTCACTTTTGACGTAGGTGTAGTTTAGGTTCTTTTTAAGATCATTTATGGATTTAAAATGGATCAATTAATGTCTAAACAGAACTCTTTCATTTTGAACAAATTTCAATCATCCTAAACATTATTTCTATCCATTTCATTATGTGTAAATAGGCTTGGATCAAAATATGACCCCCTTGCACCTAAGTATACATATGTACACTACATGTCAACACAGGCAAACCTACATATTGTTAGGCATATTCTACTGCAAAAGAGCCATATTTTCACATTCTTATAATCATACATAAGTTTTCATTTACAAACATGACATTATACATTATGTGACATCAAAAGTTATCATATATACATCAAGTGTGCTATCTATGCCTTTCTTTATACATTAATCAACATTTAGTACATAACATGTCCTTAATACATTATTTCTAGTGTCTAGCTTTTCTCAACTTCTTTACTTTGGCTTGATGACCCTAAAATGGTTAGTGGGAAGACATAGATGAGACTTTGGGAAGAATCTCAGTAGCCAATCTCAACCAATCAATGTAAACATGAACATAATAAGGATATGCCATGCATGTGGTGCAAGAATGACATTCATACATCTCATGTAACTCAAATGCAACTTTTAATATGAAAACTCATTCTTTGACAAGTCATGGCATCATTATAAGCTAACTAGGCTTATCTATACTCACCCTGAGACCAAAGAAGAGTTGCTATGTTCAATTCTAAGTCTTAGGGAGCTAAGAGCTGAAAAGCATGTCAATCTCATACATAAAGCTCATCATGGAAATCATACTAAAACATATCACATGAATATATCAAGCAACAATATATACAAGCATTTCAACTCATTCAAGCATTCACAAGTATGCAGGAAAGGGAGATGAAGCTACCTTGAAGCTTGTAAAAACTTAAAATGCCACTAACCTACTTCTTGGTTCATTTATCTTAGTTCTTCTTAGCTTAACACTCACAATTTGGTGGGTTTGAATTAGCTTATCCTATAAACATCAATCCATAAGGTAAAATGATCCATCAAAGTCTGTTATAAGTCCCATTATCTTCACTTAAACCTATTAAAGCTCAACAAGGAGTTTATGGCTATTTTAGATCCAACAAGAAGCAACCTTGGTTTTTCACTTTTCAAATCTCAAACTCTTGCTTGCTAATGAAGGCTATTTTTTATATATTTTAATTCTCCTAACTTAGGCATTTTAATGATCAAAAATGTCTTTAAGGATTTAATTAGGTGGATAATTAATTTTAGTAGCCATTTTTGCATTTTAGGAATTAAATTGCAAAATGATTGATTTTAATGCATAAATTATCTTAAATAATTTTATGAATATTCCTATTTAAATTTTCCTACTCTTTTGTGCAGATTTTTAATGGGCAAATGGAATTAAAAGGAGGAAATTTATTTGGAGAAGAATTGAAGATTGAATCAAGGTGGAATTTTTAGAAAATGAAATTTATAAAAAGAAAAAAATGAGAAGAAATGGGCTGAAATGGACTTTGAGGAGACTTTGAATTAGATGCATGAAGAGCATGTGATCATAAAACAATGCACTCACAAGCTGCTACACAAGGATATACACACAAACTGGAAGTAAGAGCTACGAGGATGAAGTGAGTCACATAAGAAGGAAGCTGCACATGCATAAAAGGAAAAGTGTAAAGAAAAGCTACTGGTTGGGAAGATTAAAGAAGAAATAGCTGTACACAAGGCAAGGTTTGAGCTTTGGAGGCTTGAAAAAGGTAGAACATGCATGTGAGAGAAGGAAAAAGCACTAACTCATTCATTCAAACTTTGAACACATACATGAGAACCACGAGATGAAGGGATTAAAGAAGAAGAAGGTTTTACATGGAGAGAATGTGATTATAAGATGAGCTCGTGAGAAGAAGATGGAATAGAGATTTGCATGGTTGGGAGTAGAACAAACATGCAAAAGGAGCTTCACTCATTAACCCATAAAGCAACATGCATGGCTCCACTTTAAGCTACCATTAAAACACACATATGCAGCAGCTAGCCATGGGTTCTAGCAAGAATGAACATATGGAATGAGAAAGGAATTAGCTAAGAAGAAATGTGATTTTGGAGGCTCGAGTTGATGGTTTATAGGGAAAGAGAAACAAACCCACAAAGAGAACATACACTCAAGCAGAAACAGAGGAAAAGCCACGGTTTAGTAGGGAGAAAAGCAGTTGAAACATGCAGAAGCTTTCGTGGAAAAGACACAGGTTTAGAATGTATAGAGAACAATGCATGAAGAAGCTTGAAAGAAGGAAGCAACCTCTGTTTTGGATAGTAGAATGAACATACAATCATGTTGAGGCTGCACCTGGATTGAAAAAGAAATAAGAAGCAAACACTACAATAGCTCAAACGAAAAGAAGCAAGCCATGGGTTTCATGCATGGCTCCACGTTACAACACACTTCCATGTACCAATAGCAGCCCTTAACTTCATGCACACACAAAAGTTGACATGGGAAACTTGTGGCAAGCAAGAATGAAAACACGTAAAGCAAAAGCAAAGGGAGTTACAGGTTCATAAGAAATGAAGCTAGAGGAGAAGCACGTGAGATGAGGAGCATGAAAATCACATGATCTTTAATGAGGATTAGAAGCTACGGGCTCCATGACACATGATTAGTAGCACGTGAAGAGCAAAATGAGAAGCTAAAGTGGGAAGGAATAAGAAGCCATGATTTTTAAGAAGCTGAATCAGAAGAATATCATGTGAGGAGCAGAAGCAAATGGATTAAATAAATCAACAAATCCAGAACACATAAGGGAAAGGTTGAGAATAAAAGCATGGGAGGCACATGATTTAATAAAAAAGGTTTAGGGGATCCATCGAATATATTGTATTTAGCCACACACACTAATCATTCACACACTCCATCATTATTTACATCCAGAGACTCCATCTACACTGTAGCCATTCCATCATCTATTTTCCTATCCATCTCCATTCTAATGAAGCATTAATCCATCTTGTGGCTAGCTAGGAGGAGAACCTTGGAGAAGCTTGAATCTATGGAGTTAATCAAGGGATTTTGAGGTAGGAGTTTCATATTATTTTCTTCTCTTTCTATATCAATTTTAATTATTTTATCTACTTGGTTGAGCTTGTAAATGATTGAGATTGATATAATTTATGATTGATGGCTAGTTAGACATTGATTAGGAGATTATTTAAATGATTATTGGATTGAATTAAGTGCTAAATTTTCATTTCTCCTCCAATTTCCCATGTATGCCATCAAGGTGTTCAATGAAATGCATGAGTGAGATTGTGTGCTTGATTGCTTGATTTGAGGATTCCTTAGAGTTTAATTGGTTAATTAAACATCTTAGGGTGATGATTTAGAGGCTAATTAATCATTTAATCAATCAAATTAAGTGTTCATTGATCCTAATAACAAGAGTTAGTGATTTGATATAGGGTTGAGATTTCAATTCAACATTAATTCGTTAATCTCTTGATTCTTGTGTAGTAACTCAAGATATATTGTTATGAATACAATTAGGAACTCTTAGACTAGAATCAATGACAATTAGATTAGGATAAGGATAGTAAATACCAAGGGACGAATCCAAAGCTAATCACATGTCTATCATTCACTCTTTAATTCACACAATTAGGTAGTAATTAGGAGTTTTAATTCAATTTCATTTTACTTAGTTTAATTAGATCAAACTCCCCTTTAATTAGGTAATTTTTAGAGTTCTTTTACACTTAGAAAACCCAATTAAACCTTGAATTCCATTTCTTAGGGAGACAATCTAGGTTGCACCACTAGCTATATATTTTTCAGCTTAGATTATTTTTAGGTTGCGGGACACAACTGTCAAAATTTGGCGCCATTACTGGGAAAATTGGATTCTCAATTGTTTGAAAAGGATTTCTAAGTGTTTTAGCTCTATTTTCGCTCTGTTTTTGTTTAGTTTTTCCTCTGTTTTGAACTTGGATTTTGGACATTTTGGTGTTGCATAACAAGTGTCTGCTTGTTGAAATTTTTGTTTAATGTGCCCAAAAAATTCTCAACTTTTGTTTTCCAAGGTTTTTGGGTGTTTTAAGCAAAAATAGTGGCAATGCTATTTGGCACACCATTTTTTGGCCAACTTCCAACATTCAAAGCACTTTTTTGCTAATTTTTTAGTATTTTCTCAAAATTTTTTAGGAATTTTTCAATTTTTCTAGATTTAATTTCTTTATTTTTTAGGAGTTCATTTTGTATGATTAACATCTATTTTGTAGTATTTTTTATTGTTAGGAAGTTGTTAGCTTCATTTGAATTTTATTTTCATGATTTAGAGTTAATATTAGTTGTAATTTGTTACTAATTTGCTTTATGCTGAAATTAATTGTACTTCTCATTTTCTTTATATTAAATGGATCCATATTTTGTGTCTAATCAAGGTGTCTATAATTCTTGCACAAATGATAGGATTGTACGAAAGATGGATGAAGTTATATCAATGCTTCATGGCCTTCTTGAGCTACAAAGACAAGCACAGCAAAACCAACAAGTCCAACTACTATGCTACCAACCTTATCACCACTCCTATCAGATTCGCCCTAGTTACCACCATCATTATGAGCCATACCATAATTTCATGTGCAAGAACCAAAATATCATCCTTACAACTACCATGAAGAGTATATTTAATAAGAGCCTAATTGGGAACCAAGTTAGGAAGAGAGAATGATGCAACAACTAGAAGCTTATAATCTTCAACTCCAATGGGAGACTGAATAGTTGCAACTTTAAAACCAACAGATGATGGATAACCTCATGAAGGATTCAAGAGCTTAAATGAGTCAATCTACTTCAAGTACTATTGGATTGAAAGAAAAGCAAATCATAAGAGAATGTATAAAGGAGGAAGAGTCTTATTCACTGGGTAATATCCTTCCATCTTCTAATACTTTGTAATTTGTTGGAACTGACTCTAGTTTGCATGATAATACAGTAAATACCAATGCACATGTTGTTATTGATCCTAAATTGCTTGATGATGATGAAGTAGATGAGGAAATTATTATTGAATATCCTGATATGGTTTATTGTGGTAATTCATTAAGCAAAACTAATACTTTTTGTGATGTTCAGGAGTCCTTGTGTACTGAAGCACTTGGTATTTCTACACCTAGTTGAGAGCATAGTGATGAATTCATTTTTGAACCAGTTGATGATAATCCTATTGAGTCTAGGGTATTAGATAAGTGTGGGGGTGACCTAAAATGTGATGATTATTCTATTCCTAGTGTGGGATTGGTTGATAAGCCCATTGATGATGCATCTCTTGATTGTGTATGTGTTGGATCCACTATATGTGATAGATGCTCCCAGATTAATGCTTTCATTGAGACTAGTGAGTTCCTTATATATTCTGAGCATCATGATTCCTCACTAGCATGTGATAATATGACTGATGAAATGGTAGATGTAGCATGTGATGAGAATATAGATAGTGAAATTGTTAAACAGCTTGTTGTTGATGAATCAGACTCTACTTTGAAATGCTTATGTGATGATTTGTATACATGTCTTTTGTGTGTTGAGATTGATGAGTTCTTGATGTCTGATAAGTTTGTTAAATCTGTGAATTCCTTTGTTTGCACTAAAATTATTAATAAGACTGATTCTATTGATCATACTAGTGTTGACATTGATGAAAGTATGCATAGAGATAGTGCTGATATTGAAAATCTTGTTGATCCATGTGCTGTTATTGATACTAGTAAGAGACTAGATTTTGTTGTTGATCATTGTTTAGAATCTTATGAACCTACTAATGTCTCTTTGGTCAGGGAAGATATTGTTTCTTTTGCTGAGAGCTCTGAATAGATTCCTGAAGTTGGTGAATTAATTCCCAATAAGCAACAGACTCTCCTAATTGAAATGAAGCAACTGCAGATGCCTTGAACTTGAGATACTATGAGAAGTTTCTATTTAACTTTTCTATAAATGCAGTGACTCTTATTGATGAGAGTCTAGTTGATTTTATTGGCTTGATAGATTTTTAGAGAGTTCAAAGTATAAATTTGATTTTAAATCTTCTTTCTTTAGTTTTAAATGTCCTAAATTTGATTTTTCTTCTTTTACTGCTTTTGAAAATGCTGACTTTGACTTTCCAAAACTACTGATGGTTGAGGAAGTCCATGGATCATCCTTTCATGATCAATCAAAATGCTTTAAAGTGGTTAGACTTAAAATTGTTCAACTGAAGAGGAATAAAGCTGTTTTGGTTTTGGTTTTTGATACTTATAATTAGTTGGTCTCTAATAGAGTTCTTTTTAGTTTAGGATTTAGTTATCTTTTTTTTCTGCATTACTGTTTATTTTGTTTCTGTTTTGTAGGCAATAAATTGCTAACCAGCTATAAAGAAAATCTGAGCCAACCTTGGAATCTCCATTTTTAACTTCATCTAGTTGTATACTTTCCTTCCACTCATCTTATGTTGTGCTGTTTATTTGTCGATTAGATCTTGTGCTGACATTAAGGACAATGCAATATTTAAGTGTGGGGGGGAGAGTCATTTCATTCCATTTCATCTTCTCTTTGTTTAAAAATTAAAAATTTTTAAGAAAATTGTGAAAAATAGAGTGATTTTTTTAAAATTTTCTATAAAAGTCACAAGTTAAGATTATCATAGCTTAGATTCGCTTTGGTATGATAAGTGATGGATCTTATGTCTTGATTCAAGTAAAGTGCCAATGAATTTGATTTCAATTAATCATTTGATAGCCATTAGTTAGTGAGGATTTGAACCATATGTGTTCATTTCTAGTGTGTATTCACCTATCTTTGCTTTCACTCTAGAACTTGTCTTGATTCTTTGTTGAGACCACATTTGCATTTGCATGCATGAAAATGATAAGGCATTCCTTTTTTTTGTAACTAGTGAGCTAAATAGCCAACCTTTAATTGCATTTTATTTATTGTTTAGCCACTTTGGACCTTGTTTTGTTTTCTTGTTGAAACTATATATCAAGGATATTCCATATGTCATATCATTAAAGATTATACATAAATTTCAGACTATGTTCCTCTTTTAATATCATATTCACACTTTTAGCAGTGAAATTTATCATTATTAAAGGCATCAATAATATAATTTTCATATAACAAGAATTTTGGTCACTTCTTTCTTCAATTTTATACTAAACCGATTTGTTAGACTTAAGACATCCCAAAAAGAGGCATAAAATTCATTGGTTTCATCATATGCACCATTTGACCATGTTAACACATAATAGGGGCTAAATTTTGAAAAATCATAACTAAAACTACACAATTTCAATTTATGCAAACTCAGTGACTATGAAAAGCTTATAGTGAGAGATAACTATGTTAAAAATTTCAAGTCAAGATAAGCTCATTAGTTCCCTCAAAAACCCTAAAAACAAAACCTGACCATATGAATAGTAAACCAATATTTGCTACATAATTTAGGCAATTTTGAAAATTCACAGAATATTCTATAGAGTTCCAAAAATTATATTCTTTAGTTTTATGGAAAGCTCTTAATATGCTCTAACTGCCTACCAAATTTTAGCTCAAGATTCATCTATTTGGTTTACCAATGGTTCATGGACATATTGTGGTTCAAAAGATAGAAATTTTGGTTCCAAATGGTTCTAAATAGGCCACGTTATGCCATGTCTCTTCTTGAGCATGTTTTAAATGATAAATGCATCATGTATGGTGTAATATCTAGTATTTCAAAAAACTATCAAAACTAATATTATGATATAAGAGGACTTTAAAGTAAAGAAAATTAAGATAAAATGTGGATAAAATACTAATCAAAGCATATAAAAGTATGGGTAAGAAATCAAGAATAGCCCAAAAATCGGAGCCAAAACGGCTAAATAGAAAAAATTGAAAACACAGTGATAAAATTATAATTTTAGCCAACTTTTGAAAAACTTAAAGGAAGGAATTTTAAATGCTAAAATTGAATTCATCAGGGTTTTAAAAGCCTAGAAAACCATAAGAATCGTCAGAATAGTTAAAACTATTCTAATGTATAATTTAGGTTGTCGATTTACCTAAATTTTAACTGGATCATTTTAGATGGTTCTAAATCCTATAAATTTGAAACAAAATATTTTTAACAAACTAGAGGACCTAAATTTTATAAAAGAAAAGATTGTTGTAAAAAAGGAATTAAAACAAGCTCAAATGGAGAATAGGAAGTGCAAGAGAAAAATTGAAATATAGAAAATTCATAAACCCTAGCTTGTCCCTATATATCATGGGGAGAATTATAAAGAAGGATCCAAAGGTGAAGAAATTAACTCTAAAGGACCTGTTACTACTGGGTTCAACTGCTTTTGTTAAAATCAATGGTAATCAACCATAAAACAATAGTAATAGGTCTTTCAGAGTAAATATTTTTAACTTTCGATCCTTAAACATAATTCTCTCTATATCATATCCCACTCTTCTTCCTTCACTTCTAATCGACCTTGTGCAGCTCCAAACAAGACCAAGAGGAAGTATAAAGCCTTAGAATGATATTTCAAATTATGTAAGAACATAATTGAGCTAGGAAGAAGTTAAGGAAGCTTCATAGGTGTCAATTCTCTAAAAAAAAATGAATAAAACTTTATGGAGGCCATTCTTGGGCATTGTCTCTGCCAAGACCCCTTTGGGATACCTGGGGAGAGTTTTGTTTAATTTTAAGGTTATAAATAATCTAGATATAAATTATAAATACCAAAGGAATCATTGGTTTGAATTTAAAAGCCTTATTTTGAAAGATAAAAATTTAGCATTCCATTATACATAAAGAGGAAACTTGATGATAGGCTCCTTAAATTAAGTTTGTAATGACTCTAATGAGTTTTAATAGAGTCATATAGCACATATTTGGTGAGATTTTGGAACCAAGATATTAATTTATAAGGTTGCTTCATTATGCCACTAATTGAATCATATGAAAACTTAAAACTTTAACTAGTTTATGCTTCATTTGATGTGTCTAGGCCAAGCAAGTGAAACCTCCCTCAAGTGCAGGTGTGAGGCTGAGAAGACAAGCCAAGAGCCAAAGGAAAACTAATTTGAATTTTTTATTAAGGTAGCTCTTCATCTATTCTTGCATATGTATGTTGGTCGTTTGATTGGTCTTGGGTTGCTTGTATGTCTTATGTGCCATTTATGTATGTTATTGATTGATTGATGATTATATGCAATTACATGATATTTGATTGCATTTGAAATTGGTTTGGCTCTTGAATGGGTGAGGTTATGCCAAAAGTTTTTTGAATTGAGTGAGGTGAGATCAAAAGTCCCTAAATGTGGGTGAGACAAAGCCAAAAATCTTAATTGTGAGTAAGACTAAGTCAAAAATCCCTAAAAGAGGGTGAGTTTAAACCAAAAGTCCCAAATTAATGGGTCTAGCTAGACCAAAAGTCCCTAGGCCTTGTTTTGTTCTTGTTGGAGCCATATGATTCCTTATGTATGATTATAAATAACACTTGATTATGTAATATGTATATTTGTCCTCCTTGACCTTGAATATGCCATATATGTGTGGTTGAACAATGAATGAGATATTGAGAATTTTTGAATCTCATTCTTCTCCATATTTCCTCTAACCATGTCTAGGTAATTCTTATGGAAGCAAAAATGATTAGCAAAGAGCATAAGAAGGACCACTTTGACACTAGTTTGATTTTTTATGTATATTATTGCACATGTGATTATGTATACATATATTACAAGATGTAATCTCTCCCACCCACCTAAAAGCATGAGACAATAATGTATAAATCATTTTTTGATGTAGATATATGATTATGTGCAATTTAACTATATGAGTTCCATGATATAAGTGTGTGTAATGACAAGTGAAGGAGTGATTTTGAATTGCATAGCTCTTGAGACATGTTAGATTAGTTATACATGTTTTGTTTGACATTTAAAATGTGGTCAAATGAAGTCTTGGCATAAAATGGCTCCAAATGGACATTTGGGACCAAAAACGATATATTTTAAGCCATAACCTATCCCTCAACAAAAAATAGAACAAATGGATGAATTTTTTGTTAAATTTTGGTAATCAATTAAAACCCATCTAGAGCTTTCTACAAAGCTAAAGAATGTAATTTTTAAAGCTCTGTAGAATATTTTATGAATTTTCAAAGTTCAAAAGATGTTTCATTCTAGTCTTTAGTGTTGTTCATATAGTGCATATCTAGTTTTTTATGGATTTGAAGGATCAAATGAACTTTGTTGGTCATGAAATTTTACGAGTATAAAGTTGACATCCTAAGTTTCCGCAACCAGCAAGTTTGCACAAATCGAAGTTGTATAGCTAAGTTATTATTTTTCAAAGTTTGATACATATTATATGTTAAAGTTGTAAAATTACATGAAGTGGAATCCAAATTTTGAACTTCTTTTTTAGGTATTCTAAGCTTGACAACTTGTTTGGCATAAATTTGGAAATTTCTACAATGAGAATGATTATTTGTACATAATTAGATAAATTGATGCTTTAATAATGGTAAATTCTATTGCCAAGAGTATTGTTATGAGAAATTGTTGTTATAAAAGGAATTTGGAATAAGGTATATGAATTTTTTGTGATGGTATGACATATAGCTAGCTTAACAAGTCACAAATGCTATACAACTCAAAATGGCATTCCCACTTGTCATTTGACACACACATAATCAAGAACTCAAGGAGACAAATAACATAATATTGCATATTAACATCCATAAATGGTTTTTATATCATATTCTAGTACTTTTAAGTTTGTTAAAATGATAATACATTAAAATATACAATTAAAAATTCATGTAAGTAAGAATATGCCAAAAAACATAGACCATTGTCAAAGCAACTCTTCTTATACCTTTTGATCATCATTCTTGCTTCCTTGAGAGCCACCTAGTCATGGTTAGGGGAAATAGGAGAAAAATGAGATTCAAAGAATCTTAATAGCTAATCCAATATTCAAGCATACATAGATAGTTCACTCAAGTTCAAAGAATACAAGCATGCATATCATATAACCAAATATAAACCATATTTATACATTAGGGATTATATGGTTCTATCAAGTGTAATCTCATGCTCTAAGAACTTTTGGTCTAATCTCACCCAACAATTAGGGATTTTTATTTAATCTCACCTTCTTTTAGGGACTTTTAACTTAGCCTCACTCATAATTGAGACTTTTGGCTTAGTCTCACCACATATTTAAGAACTTTTGGCCTCACCTCACTCATTTTAAGAGACTTTTGGCACAACCTCACCCATTCAAGAGTCTAACAAATTCCAAATATAACCAAATGTCATGCAATTACATATGATTATCAAAAAATCAATAATACACATAATTTGTAACCAATACATATAAGCAAACCAAGACACTCAAGCAAACCAAACATACATATACAAGAATGAAGGAAAAGCTACCTTATCACACAAATTCCAATTAATTCCCCTTGGTTTCTTCTCTTGGTTCCATGGCCCTATACCCACACTTAGATATGCTCTCACTTGTTTGGCCTAGACACATCAAATAAAACATAACAACCAATGAAACCATATTTATACTCATACTAGCCTTACATACACAAGTTAGAGTTTTAAATATGCTTATGGCCACACTTGTATACTTTAAGAATTAAATCTTATAATTTAACTTCTTGGCTTCAAAATCTCATTTAATATAAGTTATATAACTTTATTGGAACCCATTTGTGCCATCACATACATAATTAAACAAGCCTAATACCAAGTTTCTTCTTTAGACCTATTTGAACCTTAAAAACTCACCTTTCAAAATAAAGTTTCTAAATTTATTCTAATAGTTCTATTAGTATCTATAATTCAAATCTAGACCACTTATAACCTTAGAAATATTAAAAACTCTCCCTAAGTACTTAAACTTAGCCTTAGCCAAACCTACACCATAATAAGGGGCTAAAGGAGTTTTACTTATTTCATGGATAATTTGATATATATAGATTATCCTTGGCTCTTTTTTAATTTATATATGACCTTACATGGCTTGAATCATCTTCCTAGGGTTCCAAAATTTTTAAGGTGCAAACAAAACCCTAGGTGGCTTATGTTGCATTCTAAAGCTCTTTAATTGATTCCAATTGAAAAATCTTAATCTCCATGCTTCAAAACCCTAATTCCTATCAAATTTTGATCAAAATCAAACTCCCTTCATTGCTCTTACCTAGGCTGAATAGGGAGAAGAATGGAATTCATAGAAAGAGCAAGTTTCCTAGCATAAATCATACCTCGTTTGAATGCTTATCAAATGAGATTCTTGTGATGCAATTGGTTTCTTCAAACTCCTTCCTTTTTTCAATTGTTCAGCCATCAAAGTGCTCCTTTCAAGAAGCCAAAATCACCAAGAGAAAGAGCTCAAAGAAAAGAAGTTTGGTAATAGCATGAGGTGAAAAAGTGCATGGATTCTTACCTTTTTTGCCTTTCCTTTATCCTCTTTCTCCCTCCCCTTTGGACGTCTATGGCTATTGGTTTTGAAGAAGAGGATGAGGTGGCATGGCTATAATAAGAAGGAGGATGCATATTTTAAGCAATTTCAAAATTCCATTTACGTTACAGCACTTTAGCCTATTCGTTTAAGCTTGTTTTGTATCTTTTTTAGAAACCATCTTTTCCATATGAAAATTTAGGCTCTTTACTTTATTAAAAGCATTTACTTTAAAATTTTTGGGATTTAAAACCATCCTAAAAGGTTCAATTAAACTTATAGTTAATTAACATTCTAAATCATATACCAAAAAAGTTCTAGCCATTTTGATAGTTCCTATGATTTTCAGGGCCTCTAAAAACCCTAGTAAATTTAATTTTGGCATTTAAAACTTTGTTCTTTATGTTTCTAAAGTTTTTCCTGAAATTATGATTTTGCCATTAGAATTTCAGTTCACTACATTAAAACATTTCGGCTCTAATTTCGAGCCATTTTTATTTATTAGCCTTACTTTTAGATGATCTAATTAACATTATATCCTTAATTTACCTCAATTTATTTTACTCTAGGGTCCTCTTTCATTGCCATAGTGGTTCTGGTTTAGTTTTGAAGAACTAGATATTGCACTATATCCACCAAATTCCTCATGAAAGTGGAAAAACTCCCAATGATGGTATGTGTAAGCATGTTCTCTACCAAGACCGAGGGGAGATCCCTAGGGTAGTGATTCATGGATTCTAAGGTTTTAAGATGCCTAAATGTGAGCAACAAATACTAATAGAATCATAGAAATGAATTTAAGAGCCCTATTTTGAAAGGTGAAAATTTAAGGTTCAAAAAGGGCCTAATAAAGCAACTTGACTTTTAACTTATTTAAACTTGCATGTGATAGCTTTAAAGAGTTCCACTAAAGTCATATGGCTCATATCAAGTGAGATTTTGAAGCCTAGGAAGTGAATTATGAGAGTTTCTACGTAAGTGGACTTAAAGTAGTTCAAATTGCCCTTTTAAGTTCTAGCAACCCTATATGACAATCAAATGAGTTGAATGAGTCCTAATAAGTTATTTTATATTTGTATTGATGTATTTAGGCCAAGCTAGAGGAACTTCTTTGTTGTGTATGTGAACTTGAGGAAGAACAAGGTGAAAAAGAGGATAATTAAGTGGTTAAAAGTGCATTAGAGCTCCTAATTTCACAACGTGACTATCTCTTCCCATCTTGCATGCACTTGACTGTATGAATAAGTTGAGATACTTATATGTTTGGTTAGGCTTGGTTATTTGATGATTTCACGGGCTATGTTTTGAATTGGCTTTTATCATGAGTTTTATATATGTATGATGTTATATTTGACTCTTGATGTACATATGCATTTATTGTGTATTTAAAACAAACTAGTAGTAACAATGATGTATATTGTAACACCATATATTTCTAGCTTGCTTCCTATCATTTCTAAGTTTCCCATGATGAATTGCACAAAAGGGAATGGAAGATGGCATTAAAATAATGCCTTATTTCGTGTTGTGTAGCATATGAAAATTCCATTCGGTGTCACGCAAACCATATGAGTTCATACATCACATTCTCATATTTAATTACATACATACAACTCATTTTCATCACCAAAGTTGGCCCACAACTCGTGGAATTCAAATGGGAGCATCAAACTCACACTATTATTTTCGGCCAAATTCTCAATTTTTCTGTCACAACTTCAGAAATTCATAACTAAATTCAAAAAAATTGAAACTCAACAAAATTTATCATTCTAGAATGATCTGGATGTCTAACCCATGATAAAAATAATTTCAGCTCATGAATCATTAATGGGAGAACATTTGACATCCGAAAAGTCACTGAGGTCACTGCTGTCTGGGCCACTGGTTCAGTTTACTGATATGAAGTTTCAGAATTCATAACTAATTCTAAAAGATTTGGAATCATGTATTCTTGGTCATTATAGAAAGATACACATGTCTAATTTATTGTAAAAATATGCCTAGACCATGAAACATAACACAGGAAGCGTTTGACACGCATAAAGGGGCAAAGGTTTGGACAGCTACTGGTACTGATGCAAGTATCTGCTATAAACTTCGAAAATGTCCAATTAATTCCACAAAAATCCAATCCATGAAAATGATATCAATTCAGAAAGCTATGAATGTTAAATTTATGGTTAAAATAGACTCAGATCAGAGCAAGCACGTTTAGCCACTGAAATTTAATGGAATAATGACTCAGGTCGTGCTGCACGACTGTTGCTATTCCAGAAATTCAAAAATTCATATCTCTTATCTCAGACCTCCAAATGAGGTGCTTCCAGTTGCTACAAGTCACTGTAAATGCCTAGTTTTCGCCTATAAAATTTCGTATCCATTGGACCACGTTTGCCCCTCAGATGACACAATTTCACAACTGACCAAATGAACAGTACTGGTGCAAATCCGAAATTCTGATACCAACTTTGAAAAATCATAGAAAATTCCACAAACCTCCAAATGACCTGATGTTTAGCTTCCCAAAAATCTATAGGCAATATCTAGTTGCATGCAAATTTTCAAGTCAAGAAGAGGTCATTTGGTCAGACTTTGCCATAGCTCAAGAATATGGCAATTTTAGTTCCAACAAGAAGCAAATTTGGTTCAAATGAGTCATCTATTATTTCACACACATTTGAGCAACTTAGAAAGCATAAATAAGTCCCTCATAAGGTTTGAACCCTTATGCAACTCAAATTCACCATTCCACTTCCATAAATATACGTACACAAGTGGGCTCCTAAGTGATCAAAATACACAATTCTATTCATTAAACTCTATTCTTGATACATACACTAACTTTACATAGTTTTACACTTGTTCAAAGTGTCATGGCTCAAAATTAACATTTACATCTCTACTTTGACATTCTAGACATCATAGTACATCAAAAATAGAAATATTTGCCAAGAAATGGATATTTAAGCTCCTTGGCTTCCATCCTTTGGATCTTAAACTCCACCTAGATCATATGAGATGAGAGAAAGGAAGGGGTGAGATTCATTGAATCTCAATAGCTCAAACACCTATTCAAGCACATCTTCAAGGCATAAAACATGTCAAAGATACAAGTATACAATTAATCAATCTATGAAGCATTCATCTTTCACATTTTTGTGTCACAAACTCATGTCAAACACAAGAATGAGCTCTAGCGACTTTTGGTTTGGCCTCACTCCATTTCTAGGACTTTTGGATTGCCTCACTCTTGGTTCTTGGGACTTTTGACTTAGCTTCACCCATCCAAGGGACTTTTGGCCTTATCTCACCCATGCCATGAGACTTTTGGCATCTCTTCACCCACATTAAGGGACTTTTGATACTACCTCACCCTTATGAGCCATTTCCACCATTCAAAGACATTCAAGAAAGTATATCGGTACCAAAATAGCAACATAGCATCAAGTGGCATGTCTCAAACATATAAACATACACATAAGCACACAATGACACTATATGCAACAAGAAAAGGTGGAGAGCTACCTTGGTGCAAATTCAAGCTTTACTTTGCTTGTTTCTTCTCCTTTTTGGTTCCACAAACATAAGGAGGTGGGGTTGGATTTTCTTAGCCTATTCACAATAAACAACACTTAATTATACTCTTGGAACAAGTTATGACATCCAACTCACTCTTAAGACTACACTTTATTCTATTTGTCATAATATAGTTCCATTAAGGACCTAATGAAGCAACTACCATAATTAACATTTTTGGTTTCATTCTCTTGCTATATTTAGACCTCTTGACCTCATTTAAGGTCTTTAAAGTTGTCACACACTCACTTTCACAAACCTAGGTCCATGTTGCTTCATAAGGTTACATTATGGAAGTCATTGCCTCATCTCCCAGCCTAAGGCTTTTAAATTTTTCCCAATGGTTTCTCCCATCTTCTAACATCATATAAAAGTCCCAAACCAAGGCTAGAACAAATTAAAACATCCCCTAGCCTAATGAACCTAACTTGGCTGAAATATACACCATAATAAAGGTTCATAGACTTTGTGATTTTTCTTGATGGAGAGCCACTTGGGAGGCTTTCTAAAGGTCTTAGGAGCTCAAGGAAACATTCAAATAGCCAAGGAAACATTCACACAAAATCAGATTTTGTAAAACCCTAGAAAACACTACACTTTTCTAACTTGTTTTCTATTAGTTTTTCTTGGAATTTCTTGCCATATTCCATCTCCCCATGGCCTAAAACCCTTGTTCCCTCCTTGTATTTGGACAGAACATCCTCCCCTCCTTTGGTTCTATTCTTGGCTGAAATACACACAAAGGGGGGGGAAGAGAAGATGCAACAAAAAGCAAAGATTACCTAGGGTTCAAGTGAGCTTTCAAGTGTCTTTCTCCTTCATTCTCTTCTCCTTAGCAAATTCGGAATTCTCCCCTTAGGTCTGGGTCAAAAACAGAACCAAATCATTCAAAAATCCATGAAAAGAAAGGAGGAAGAGATGATAACAAGATTAGAGGAAAATGGAGCAAGAAATTTCATGAAATTACCTAGTTTCTCCTTGGCTTTCTTCCTCTTTTTCTCCTCCCTTTGGTGTGCCTAAGAGAGCTGAAGATTTTCTGTATTTTGGGCAGAATGGGTCATGCTCATTAAAGAGGAGAAGAAGGGAGAAAAGTGTAGAACTCTTTAGAACATTCAAGAAATCATAAATTCTAATTTTGCCCTTCTGTAATGACAATTTTGTTTCGGCTTCATTTTAGCTCCTTTTTGAGAACCGTCTCTTCCATCATAAAATTTAGGTTCCTAATTTAATAAAATACCTTTGAAATCACTCAAATCGGAGCTAAAACCTTCCCAAACGAATCGGTCAAAGTTCAGTTCAACTGATGTTGGAAAGAGTACACCAGAGGGGCTTTACCGGGTCCCAAGGCTTCCCATGGTTTTTGGGGCCTCTGAGAACTTTGGGCAACTAAAAAATTTTATTTAAAAAGCCCTCCTAGGTGTTTTTCCAAAATTTTTCTTATTTACGAAAATGCCACTAGCCTTTTAGCAGATTTTTTGAATTGCTCCGACCTCAGTTTTTGGGCAACTCAAGGCTCAAATTCTCATTTCTATTATTTAAAATTTTTTCAAATTTTATTTGTCCTTGAATCACTCATCTTAGGGGACTTGCTTTTCAAACCGGCCCATTCCAATGATTGTACAACGTACCGGGCGTTATATATATGATGATGATATGTAACGGTATCCTATGTATAAGCTTGAGACCATGTATGTGTGTAACAACCGTTATTTTAAAAGTCATAAACTAAGCATATTACCAAAAATAGTCCTATAAATTGAATGATAAGAGGCCCAATAAAATTAGAGTGATAATCTAGACAATTAAAAATGAGGATACAAGGCTAGAGATGCCCGGAAACCAAAACCAAAATAACAAAATGAAATTTGATGAAAAGCCAGTGGCATTTTTTGTAATTTTAGGAAACTTTTAGAAAACTTAAATGAGAGATCTTTAAATAAAAAAATTAAATTTTTTAGGGTTTTCAGAGGCCCTAAAAACTATAAAAACCTCTAGAATAGTTAAAACCCCTCCAGTTTATATTTTAGAGTGTCATTGACCGAAACTTTGATTGATTCATTTGGGAAGGTTTTGAATCCAATTTGGGTGAAACCAAAGGCATTTTATGAATTAAAGGACCTAATTTTCATAATAGAAAATATGGTTCTAAAAAAGGAGTTGAAATAAGCCCAAATGAAAAGAACCAAGAAAAAGGGCAAAATAGAAATTTTGAAAAAATGTCATAACTTAGCCTACCCCTTTATATATCACGCCCCACTTTTCCCTTATGCCTAAAATAACTTTGCTCTACCTCAAACTAGATTCTTAGACACCTTGAAGTGGTGCACCAAAAGGGAGGAAGAAGGGAAGAGAAAACCAAGCAAAAAGGTAAGAAAATCCATGGTTTTTCATGCTTCTCCCTTCACCAACCTTGTTCTCCTCCTTCTCCTCTCCTTTCCTATAGTTTTGATGATTGATTTAAGGTTGATTTATGGCTGGTTTAGTGATAGGAGGGAAATTGAATGAGAGACTAGAAACAAGTGAAAAGTGCTCTTGAAAAGGCTTGAAACTAAGGTAATTTCCATAGCTTTCTTTGTTTCTTCTTAGTTGTTCTCCTTGAGGTGATCTTCGGTCAACCCTAGACCACTAAGGGGGGAATGATTTCTAGTCTTAGCAAGGAAGAAACAAGGGTTTTAGATATGAGAAACAAGAATATGTGTAACACCTCAAAATTAATTAAGGTGTTAATCATGGATTTATACTAATTAAGAATAATTATTATGGAATAATTGGGGCAAACTATATGAATGAAAATTTATAGAAAAATAAATTATTAATATAGGTTTAAGGTTCAATTAGGATAGAAGTTTAATTTAGGTCCATAATTAATTTAAATAGGCCATGGTTAGAGACTAATGAAGGCCTAATGATTATAAGTGCAGACCCAATTTCTTATTGGGAGACTTGACCCAAGAGAGACTACCTAGCAATGACCTAATTTGATTTAGTGAAATAGAGGCCCAAGATCCTACTTACATGAACTCTTATAGTTGGCCCATCATCCCTTAAGCAGACCCAAACTAAATGAGCTCTTAAAATTTAGCTTAACCCAACTACAATTCTGCAAGCCTAACTTATGAAGCTTAGCCCAACAAAGCTTAAATCTAGAACCCACTTGGAATTGGACTTTTGGGTTAGCCCATAACCCATTTAGGACCCAACTTAAACCCAACTAAACCCTAAACACATGCAGCCTCCTCCATACTCTGCTGAAACACAAACACAATAAGAAAATTTGAAGGTCCAAAGGGAAGGCTAGGGTTATTAGCAAAATTTCATCATTTTCCACTCCTAAAGCAAGAATCAGCCAAGGTAATTGTTATATAACTTAATCTTTACCTCTTTCTCTTCAATTTGACTTAATTAGTTTTTCATTTGGAGCATTTTCACCCATACCTAAAATCTGAAACTTTGTTGTTTGGTGTTTCATGGTGAAATTTCAAAGGTTGAGGCTAAGGGTGTTATTAGGTAAGTATAAACTTCTCATTTTGATGCATTTTCTGCTAGTTTGGGACCCCTATAACTGATTTATGATATGGGTATTATTTTTATATGAATTTACTCAGAATTTGATGTGTTGTTCTGAGGTTACTGGTGTAGGCTCAACTAAGTCCGAATTTAGTTATGTAGTAGTTAGGCAAGTATTTTCTAAATAGTCCTTTATAGCTTAACTCCTTAAGTAATGGGTTTGCTGATATAAATTGTAATTAGGGATAGTAATGGCTTGGTTTTATGTCCATGGGCTGAAGTAGCATTTTGTTGGCTCTTAAAGAATTGGCTACAAGTAAGGTAACTAGGGATTATAATTCTATACATATATCTACTTTAATTTTATATTTTCTACACATGAAAGATTTGATATGCTAAATGAATTGATTAGCTATCTGTTGTATTGTATTTGGACCTTGTGAGTCTATAGTGGAGCTGTGGTGTGGCTGCCACCCCATGCATGTGCTTCGATCGAGTACCGGGTTATCATCAGACCTCAGATGCACTGAGCCCTAGTTGTACTCATTGGGAAGTAGGTGCTATAAATGAGCCTCTCCTACTGTTATTAGCCTTTAACATGTGGAAATGTGATTGCTAATATGGGATAGTAATAATTGATAGCCTAATTTTTTCATTTGCTAATATGATTGGTACATTTTCTGATGCTCATATAATATCATGCGTTTCCAGGACAACATTTGGATGTAAGGAAGGGAAAGCTTCTCGATGAGTATCTGAGCTAATTTTGTAATAGGCATTTGTTTTGAGTTAGTTTTGAGTTAGTTTTGACTAAGATGTAATAAGGGTTAGTTTACTATTTATGAGTCAAGTTATTATGAGTTTTAGTTTATATTTATGTTAGCATTGTTACTATTTAAGGCTGTTGGAGATTCAAAAATGATGTTACCACTTATAGATTATGTAATCAAATTTATGTTATTCAACAATTTGGATATAAGATATTGTTTAGTTTATAGCTCTCATAATTAAATATTAAGTAATATTATTCATTATCTATGTTAGTTTAGTAGTAATGAATCTAGTTGTTACATTAGGTGAAATTGTTAATCACATCTAGCTCATAGTTACTGCTAATTAGAAGGCTAGGTGTTTGATGAAAAGGCCAAAGTTATGTTTATGTAGATGTTCTAAAGATAGGCTAACCTATGAATATATCTTAGGGAAGTTAGAGGAGATGTTCTATAAATAGGTTAATTTGATGAAGTAATTTGGTACACATAGAACATTGCACTTAGTTAAAGTTATTCGTGGTATAGACTACTTTGGAGATGTATTCAAAGAAGCTAATATCTAGTATTCCTATGGTCAATGTCATATTTCACTCAGAGAGTAGTAAGGGTGGTGCAAGTTTGCAAAGAGTGTATATGTCTAAGCTAGTTTCTAGGTAGGTTGTCCATTTTAGAAAGAGCTTCAACATTATAGGTCACCAACTAAATAAAGTCAACAATAATAAAAAGTCAAAAACATTGATAGGCTAAGATAGTCTAATTTGGGTCTAGTTGTCTTTTATTTTGCTTTCCACTATTAGAACTTTCTTTTCTTGGGTTAGTTTAGTAACCAAATTAGCCAAGCCACTAAGGTTGAGTAACTCCATCATTAGGCTAACTTACTTTATAAAGTGTGATCCACCATGATAGAAAACACTTTTCTCGTGGGATTTGACCTCGAATACTTGAGTATAATACTTGGAATGATTAGTGTACTTACTAGGGTGATCATGAGAATGAGTAGTTCAAGTGGCAATTCATTGCTCAGAGACTAAGGGACAACTTTTTAAGCATTGGATAGTCATTACTTAACACCTCTAACCATCCATCACTTCATCCATTCATATCTCATAATTCACATATCAGTCACAACACCCACCACCCATGATATTACTTACTCATAATCCTATTATTATGCATTAATATTGTTTTCCTAAGACAGGCAAGGTTATCCTTCTTGCCCATGATATTGTAAATATATTACTATGCAATGATGTAGTTTTCTCATAATAGGTGAGGTTATACATTTTGCCCATAATATCTTAAATATTTTACTATTACTTTTATAACTAAAAATAATATGAACTAGCTATTGCACTATTCTATTATCTTAATACTAGAGATCGTGTAACTTAAAAATCATTGCACTACTATATCTACCTTAGTTTTTATAGATATTTGGATTAGAAGGAACCATTCCTTCTTGTTTATCATGACCTTTCAAAAACAAAATGATGAAAAAGAGGGCTAATGTTCTAGAAATTAAATAAAAGGAATTATAGAGAATTAAATATTTAATTTGAGAAAATAAAGAATTACTATGAGAAATTCAAAAAATTAAGGAAAATAGAAATTTTCAGGGAAATGATTATTTTAGGGCATTTTATGGCAAATAATAATTTTTGGACAATTTTTGGCAAGAAAATAAATTTAGTTGTAGATTAGAATTTAATTGGGTGAAATTTAATTAGAGTTCTATAATTGATTTAATTATGTCAAGAATAAATTGTAAGAGCCTAGTTTAACTTTTAATGGAGATCTAGCCTAATTAGTCCTATCTAGCCAAGGCACAACTATCAGAGATAGGACCTACTTTGACAAAAATGCCTTTAGGTCCATCATCCTTCCTTAAAACCTTAAAAGAGGGGCTACACACTCTATTTTTGTCAACTAAAACATTTGGGTAGTAGAAACACCTAAGGATTTTTGCATAAAAAGAAGGGGGCTAGGGTTCTTCATCATTTTGGCTCTGATTTGCACACCTAAAGTGAGATTTAGCCAAGGTAAGCTATACAAAAGTTGACTCTCTCATCTTCCTCTTCATTTTTAGTCTGATTAGTTATTTATTTAGTGGATTTTCATCCAAACCCTAAATCTAAAAATAGGTGTTTTGGTGTTTCCTTGCATGATTTTTAAAACTTGATATTAGAGAAACTATTGAGTAAGTATTTCCCTCTATTTTGAAATGTGAATATGCTAAAACTTGGCCCTTATGACTAATTCTTATGTTGGGCTCTGTTAATGTGCAAAATTGCAAGGAATTAATGTGACCCATTGTAGTTTCTGGGTTTAAAAGGCTTTAATCCATACATTGAACTCATTGGAGGCTTGGGTAAGTGTTTTCTAAATAGTTCTTAATGATTGAAATGAATGAGTACATGATTCTTATAATGAATAATGACTAAAAGTTAGATTTCGGTCGATTTAGGACCCTTAGAGTGTTTGGCACTTGTTCATAGCTCTTAAGTAATTTCGTTACAAAGTGAGATAACCAAGAGTTTTAATTTCATGTATATGTTCATATTAATTTTCTAATTGCTTCACATATATGTTTTCCATAATAAATGATTGGTTTGGTTACTTGTTGCCATTAGATCATAATTGTAATAATTGGTAAATCCTAAATTGAACTGAACCCAATAAACTAAACGAAAAGCACCTTAAAGCAAGGTAATTAGTGTAAAACCTTATATTTCTATTATCATACTCTTCCATTTCGGGTAATTTCTGCACATTCATAAGACAAAAGTAAGGAAAAGTATGAAAATAACAAACTTTTATCGCGTTATGTCAGGGTAAAATTGTTCAATTCACATTATATAGACCTTGTGAGTTCCCCCAACATCATTCTCTAATTACTTTCGTCCATATAAATCATAAACATCTCAAAATTCCACATAAACCATGGATCAAGAACTAAAAGTCCAGAACAATCATGTTCTGCCTTAGGTTCCAGGGTCGCAGAATTTGAGGCAACTTTGAAAAATCATAAATAATTCTAAAAAAATCAAAATCATACAAAACATAGCTTTCTAAAAAGCTTTTATAGTAAAAATAAGTCCTAGCCATGAAAATTCCATCTGGACCACGTTTGACAATAGAGAAGGTAGGAAGGTCTAACTGCCCTCTAATACTAATATAGGTTACTAATATAATTTTTGAAAATTCATAATTAATTCCAAAAAAATCTAATCTATACAATATATACTAATTTGGAAAGCTACAAATGTTAACTAGAGAGAGTAAATAATTCCAAACCAATCTAGATGCATTCAAACCCCGAAATTCAATTAAACAGTACCATGGGTCTAACTATGTGCCTAGTACTAGATAACAACTTCAAAAATTAATATCTCCCTTTCTAGGCATCTAAATGAGGTACTTCCAAGTGGCACCAGTCACTGGGAAGGTATAATTTCTCCCTGTAAAATTGTGTGGCAATTGGACATTGTTTGCCCTATGATTGATACCAATTCATTTTCTGACAAATTGCATAGTACCAATGGTTAAACTAGAAAATTTTTCCAACTTCAGAAATTCACCAAATATTCCACAGACCTCTAAATAATACCCATTTAGTGTTGGAGATTATGCCCTAGGCCAATCATTTGTAAACATTGTGCTTCATTAAGAATAAAAGTTTTTCTTTTACAATTATTATTTTGCATATTTCTATAATAATTATGTCCTTGGATAAATTATATTAGTTATCCTAAATATCCCTAGTCGATCATTATTGTGGGAACGATGATGAATTAAGATGAGTATGATTTTGATTGATGGTTATGTGTTAATCATGTATAGAGATACAAATCAAAATCATAGGCGCCTATTGGGAACTGGGTGCTGGATCGACCCATCATGAGGTAGCTTCATGGATTAGGTCATAAACGTACCTCATATATATCGTGTCACTAACCCCTTAGACTTGAGATCATCATAGATTCCAACATGAAGGATACTGTGCTTTGGCATTGTTAAAAGTCATCTTTGACCAGGTGATCATAAAGGCTATTGTCGGGCATAATGGATTCCATGTAGGGGATGATGAGTGGTCAAGATGGAATTTGTCCCTCTGGTTAACGGAGAGATATCTTTGGGCCCCTCGATGAGTGAGACTGAGAAATGCATGGCCATGCTTGGATGGAAGGGTTTTCTGTTAGTTCTGTCAGTCTGCACACAAATCGAGATACTAAGGATTGAGTAAGGTAAGAATGACAATTCTATGCCTCATACTCGATCAAGATATCGTGTGATAAAAGGGATGTGATAAGATTATACGATAGGCTGTATCGGATCACCAAACCCTATATGATTTGGGTAGTCACTATGTCTTGCTAGAGGCCGCTAGTGACTTGTGGGTGCACTAACATTGTTGGCCCACTGCCAATATCATATAAGCCTACAGGGTCGAACACAAGAACGAATCAACTTGAACAAGAATGTCCAAATTCATTGAACCCAGAATTGTGTCTAGATTCGATAAATGTTACGCTTAACTAAGGTGAGATAATTATATGTATATATATATGTTATATATATATGTAATTAATTTGGAATATAAGTATATATATATTATTTGATATATATATATAATATATATTTCATATATATATATATATATATAGAAATTTGAAATATATATATTTATATTTGATATAAATATATATATTGTATTATATATTTCAATATATATATATTTATAAATGAATTAGTTCAAATTGATTTTATGAGATAAATTCAAATTTTAACTAATTTGTTTAAGATTAATTTGAATTAATTTAAATAATGTATTTAAATTAATTAATTTAATCTAAATATACCTCTATAAAAGGAGAGGTAGGCTAAGGTTTATAGATATACAAAAAGGGGGTCAGATTTCTATAACCCTAAGCAATCACCTTAGAGAGAGAGAGAGAGAGAGCGGTCATACACCTAGAGAGAGAAGATCGTCTTCTCTTCTATTCGCATACGGACATGAAGAAACAGAAGGTGCTAGTACGCCTTTCAAGTTGCCAGATCATTCGTGTGGATACTGGTAGAGGGGGCTGCGCATAGACGTCAGTTCCAGAGATCTAAAAAAGAGAAAGCGCACTGCAAAAGGTAATGACTTATCTCATACTCAGTTTAATCAAGTTGATGGATCCATAGAAGAAACGAATTAAAATTTTGCTGCGTGTACAATTCATTTCTAACATTTAGCTTTCAAAAAATCTCTCAACAAACTCTAAATGCATGCCAAATTTTAGACCAAGAAGAGCTCATTTAGACAAAAAGTGACCTAGCTCACAAAAATGGCCATTTTTGTTCCATATGAGATACCAAATCTGTCCAAATGGCCTCCTTTAATGTTTGACACCTCTTAGGCAAGTTTAAAAGCATGAATATGACTTGTGTGAATTTTTCAAGTGGCCTCAAACCCCATGCATCTTAATCTGACCATCCCACACTCAAGAATGTATAATCATCACATGCCATCAAAGTGTGAAATTCTACATTCTCATTTGATCTAATGCCACATAAAAGCTATACAATGTTCATACATCATACGTTTGTCCATGGGCTTACATCTCAAAAATAACATTAACATAACCACTTTGACCATTAGGTACAAAAGAAACTACATAATGAACAAAGTATGGCTTTTCAATGCTCTTGGCTTACATTCCTTGCTTCTTGCACATCACCTAGGCATTTCAAGATAATGGAGGGAAGAGGAGTGAGATTCCTAGAATCTCAATAGCTCACACACCCATTCACATACACATTCATGGCATATACACATCAAAGCATATATATAGGAGGTTTGACAACCATAAAGTATGTAAAGTCACAATTTCCATGTTGCTCATTCACTTTCAAGCCAAGAACATGCTCTAAGGACTTTTGGTTTTTGCCTCATCCCATTTCTAGGACTTTTGGATTTGCCTCACTCTTGGCCTCACCCTTCCAAGAGACTTTTGGCCTTATGTCACTCATGTCATGAGACTTTTGACCTTGTGTCACCTATGCCATGAGACTTTTGGCATCTCTTCACCTTCATTAAGAGACTTTTAGCATCACCTTGCCCTTATGAGCTATTTCCATAACCAAAGCCATTCAAGACAACACATTGGTACCAATGTAATGTCAAGGCATCAAATGGCATGTCATCAAGTTACAAGAACACACACAAGCATACAATGACATACATATGTACACAAGAATGCAAGGAAAATGAGGTGGAGAGCTACCTTAAATTTTGCAAGTTTTCCTTTATCTTATTCCTCCCTCTTTTCAGCCTCACAAGTGCACCTAGGTGGGTGGATGTTCTCTTGGCCTAAACACCATAAACAACACACAATTATACACTTGAAGCAAGCCCAAGGCACTAAACTCACTCTTAAACATACACTTGGTTCCATAGGTGGCATAATAGTTCTATAAATTACCTATTAAAGCAATCTTCATAATTCAAGCTCTAGGCTCCCATCTCTTTCTATTTTTAGGCATCTTGGCCTTATTCAAAGTCATTGGATCCATCACACATTCATTTGCACCATTGGAAAACTAAGTTACTTCATAAGGTACCATTATGGACACCATTGCCCCATCTCCTATTCCATGGCTCCTAAATTTTTCCAATAGTTTCTCCCATCTTCTAACATCATATAAAGTTCCAAACCAAGGCTAAAACAAATTAAAACATCCCCTAGGCTTCTCTTCTTAGCTTGGCCAAACCTATAAGCAATAATGGGGTTCCTGGAGTTTCAAATTTTTCCTTGATGGGAGAGCCACTTGGGAGGCTTTCTAAGAGTTTTAGGAGCTCAAGGAAACATTCAAATAGCCAAGGAATTACTCACACAAAATTAAATTTCATAAAACCCTAAAGGAGCCTACACTTTTCTATCTTGTTTTCCATGGGTTTTTCTTGGAATTTCTTGCCATATTCCTCTTCTCCATAGTCTAAAACCCTATTTTCTCTTTTGTTTTTGGACAAAACATCTCCCCCTCATATAGTTCTCGTTTGGCCGAAATCATACACAAGGAAGAAGTAAAGAGGATAAACAATACAACCATGAAATACCTTAAATTCAAGCTTGGTTTCAAGACTTTTTCTCCTTAGTTTTCTTCTCCTCAAGCAATTCGAATTGCTCTTCCTTGTTCTAGATTCAAAATAGAACCAATTCACTCAAATAAACCATGGAAAGAGAGGAGGAAAGGAGAGGAATAGAATTGGAAGAAGATGGAGCATGAAATTCCTTAGATTTCCATACCTTTCTTGGCTTTTTTTCCTCTTTCTCTCCTTCTCTTGGTATGCCTAAAGGAGCTAAAAATTTTCAATATTTTGGGCAAAAAAGGTTGTGCTTAAGAAGGAGGGAAAAGAGACAAGAAGCTTATGGAACATTCAAGAAGCTAACTTTTTCAAAAATTCCAATTTCTTCCTTTTATAATGGCAATTTCGTTTTGGCTTTATTTTAACTCCTTTTTTAGAACCATCCTTCCTATTATAAAATTTAGGTTCCCAATTTAATAAAATACCTTTAGAATCACTCAATTTGAAGCTAAAACCTTCCCAAATGAATTTGTCAAAGTTTAGGCTCACCGCCGTTGAAAAACATACACCATAGGGGCTTTACTAGTCTCGAGGCTTCCCATGATTTTTGGAGCCTCTAAAAACCTTGAGTAACTTAAATTTTTCATTTAAAAAGCACTCTTATGTGTTTTTCCAAAATTTGTCACAATTTTCTTCACCGTCCTAGCTCCTTTTTTTCCATCAAAACCTAGAATTATTATTTTTAGGAGTCTAGAACTCTACCCAAATTTTCTAGGATATTATCTAGCTCATTTCAGAGGACTTGCTTTTATACTGTTCATTTCATCATTTTATAGAAATTACATTTGTTACAATTAGAGTCTAAATGAGACTAGGATATTAATGAGAATATCTTAAAATGTGGATCAGAGCCTAAGATCAACCTAGAATTAGAGCTAAAATAGCTAAACGAAAAGCTATAAAAGCCAGTGGCATTTTTGCAATTTCAAGCAAGTTTTACAAAACTCAAAGGAGAGATTTTTAAATAGAAAAATTGGGTTTCTCGGGGTTCGCAAATTCCTTAAAAATTATAAGAACCTCTAAAATGGTCAAAACCCCTTTGGTTTGAATTTTAGAGTGTCATTTTACCAAAATTTTAACCGAATCATTTGGCAAGGTTTTTAATCCAATTTACGTGAAAATAAAGCCATTTTATGGATTAGAGGATCTAAATTTTATGATGAAAAAGATGATTCTAAAAAAGGAGTTGAAACAAGCCCAAAAGGAAAGAACCAAGATGAAGGACTAAATTGTAATTTTGAAAAGTTATAAAAAATGGACTTTTAGGCTTCTTAAAAATGTCCCTTTTCTACCCTCTCTCTTGACCGACTCTCTTACACTCCAAAATAGATCCAAACTCTACTCAAGGAGGCACACTAAAAGGGGAAGCCAAGGGAGGAAGAAGAAGCTTTGAAAAGGTAAGAAATACATACTTTTTCACTCCTTCTCCTTCACTAAACCCATTTTCTTCCTTCTCCTCTCTTTTCTTATGGTTTTGGTAATTAATTTGGACATGTTTGGTGGCTGGTTTAGTAAGGGGAAAAGAGAAATTGGAAGAGCTCTTGGAAGCATAGCAAAGTACCTTTGAAAAGTGTAACATCTGGTTCTCTGAAAATAAGAGAAAACATGAGAAACATAACATACGGTTTCTCTATAAACAAATGAAATTCACCGGATACAAAAGGCAGTCCCCTGAAATGATGTAGTTAAGGTCCCAAAAAAATTGGGAAGCATTCTAGACTCCTAAAAATGAGAATCCCAAGTTCCAACAAAAAGAAAAATGGAGCTAAAATGAAGAAACAAATTTTGATGAAAATTCTATGAAACATAATGTCATTTTCGTAATTTCGAGAAAATTGGAAATTCACATAGGAGGGCTTTTTAAATAAAAGTTTTGAGTTCTCTGGAGTTCTCAAAGGCCTTGAAAACCATAGGAAGCTCCGAGACAGTTTAAACCCCTCCGGTGGATATTTTCCAACATTAATTGACCCAAACTTTGAATGATTCATTCGGGAAGGATTTAGCTTCAATTTGAGTGATTCTAAAAGCATTTTATTTAATTTTGAACCTAAATTTTATGATAGAAAAGAAAATTCTCAAAAAGGATTTAAAATGAGTCTAAACAGAGCAAATAGGTGCATAGGGGCAAAATGGTCATTTTAAAAAATTGTAAAAGAGGCTTCTTAAGTAAGATTACATCTCATCACCTTCTCTAAGCTTCCATTTGCAGAAAAATGGACAACAATGGAGTGACATTAAGAGGGGAGACAGAGAAGAAGTTTAAGCTTCTGTTTAAGTAAGTAAACAGCCATGTTTCATCCCACGCCAATTAGGAAAGTTATTCCTCTCTCTAAGAGTTCTCTAATGGTGGTTTTCTTTTCTTGAAAAATTAAAGATTCAAGTCTAACCTAAGCCAAAAAAGAACTCTTTTCAAGAAATCAATAGGTATAAAATAATCTATGCAAAGAGCGCTCCATTTTAAGGTAAGACTTCACTTGAAACACTTGTAAAATCTTGTATTTCTAAGTCATTTAAACTTAGGTCTAAAGAGAAAAAGTGAGGAGGAGAGTTTTTCTTTATGTGTTCTTGATAGAACCAAAGGTTATAGAGTGTGAGGATTAAGAATATACAACTAGAATTAAAAAGGGAGCTTTAGAATGCAAGTCATAGAATTTAGGGATTTGATTGCGCCTAGACTAAGATGAAGCTTCCTAGTAGTAATTTAAGTTGTCTAAGAGTATATATGAGTTCCTAGGATACCAAGAGAGCCTCCCACATGCTTCTCCCATCAAAAAAATTAAAACAACTCCATTGGTGCCATATAGAAGCATAGCTTCGGCCAAGGAGAGTTCATGTACCTAAGGAGTGTTTTAATTCTTTCCAAACTTAGTTTTGTATCATGTGTGATGGGAGAATATAAAAGGAAGCCTTGAAAAAATTTTAGAAATCATAGATAGTGAGATGGCCTTATATATTCCATAATATGGCTTAAAGAAGCAATATTTAGCCAGGCTTTTAGAATTAATTGTGTGATAACTCCAAAAGGTTTAAATGGAGTCAAGAATCATAAATAGATGGAGAGAATGGAGCTAAGATGATGTTTTCCAAAGGTTGCTTCATTAAGTGCATTATAGAACCATAAAAAAGCCTTACAAGTCACCTAACTTTTTCTAGTGATTGTGTGGCCTTAGAATGTGATTCAAGAGTATAATTAGCTTCCATTTAATGTGTCTAGGCCAAGAGAAGTGATCTTCACCTTCTTAGGTATGTGAGGTCAAGGGAGAGGATTCAAGGCTTAAGGAAAAAGTGTACAAATGCTAGCAAGGTAGCTCTCTCCACCTTCTCTCATGCATAGAAGTATGCCTACATTGTCTTTGAATGTGTGTATGTGTATTTCAAGCCATAAAAAATGTCCTAGCATGAGCTCTTACTCCATGGTACCATGATGATGCATTATATTTTCTGAATGATGTTTATGATGCTTGTTTTGGTTTATTTGAGTGTGGTGAAGCCAAAAACCCTTAGTCGTGGTGAGGCCAAGAACCCTTAGTCATGGTGAGGTTGACTCCCAAGAGCATGGTTGAGTCCAAGAACCTCTTAAAGAATTGGTGAGGCAAGTCCAACATCTATAAGTAATTAGGTTAGGCTAATCTACTTTCTTGGCAAGCCTTTGTATGTTATGTATAACTTGCTTAAATGTTGAAATTACTTCTTGAATGTTTGCACATGTCAACATAACCATATATGCATTTATGAGACTTGTTTGCATCTTTTATGTATGATTGAATGGGATATGAGCTATTGGGATTCTTTAAATCTCATCCTCTCCTCTCTAATGTTCAAACATACTAGGTGGATCAAGGTAGCAAGGAGATGGGAGCCAATCATTTGAGAGATGAGAGCATGACATTGAAATGCATAGAATTGGCTTCTTTAAGGCCATCAAAGTGGAAAATGTGTAATCTATGGTTGTATATGATGAATGGCTTTATAAGCATGTGTAATTATGATAATATGTCATGTATAAATGAGAGATTATATTATGTGACCCTTATAATGTATATTGAGTATGTAATAGCAAATTTTGCTTCTTGAAAGTTTGAAACGAATGTGTATAAATGGAAGTAGAATAGTCAAATTGAGATGCATGATGCTTAGGATCATTTAGGCAGTTTACATAAGTCCTAATTATGCTTTTAGACTTGTCCAAGAGGTGCCAAACCCCAAGGAAAGCCATTTGGACATTTTGGTATCCTATATAGAGCCAACATTGACCATAATGGAACCCTATGTCACTCTTTGTCCAAATAAGCTCTTCTTGATCTAATATTTGGCATGAAATTAGAGCTTGTTCAGAGCTTTTTGGGAAGTTAAAGAACAAAATTTTCAAAGGTCTACAGAATATTTGATAAATTTTCAAAATTGGCAAAAATTCTGATTTTGGTCTGATGTACTGTTCACTTGGTCCAAAAATGATTTCTGTCACACAGGGCTCAAATGATGTCCAATTGCTACAAAATTTTATACAGAGAAACTAGACATTCCCAATGACTTGTACCAACTAGAAGCACCTCATTTGGATGTTTAGAGAGAGAGATATGAATTTTCAAAGAATCTGTCCAGTATTAGGAACTTTAGCCGACCTCAATTACTATTTGATTGAGTTTTGAGTTTGGATGTGCCTGAACTAGTCTGGAGTTATTTTTTCCTCTAGTTAATATCCACAACTTTCTATATTGGTATCATTTGTATGGATTGAATTTTTGTGAAATTAATTGGATATTTTTGAAATTTGTTACAGAATTTTGTGACAGCACCAGTGGACAGCTTGACCTCTGGACTTTTTCAAATGTCAAACATCTTTTGTGATAGATGTTATAGTTTGGACATATTTTTAACATGAATTAGACATGTGTAGCTTTCTAGAATGGCCAAGAATGCATGATTTCAAATTTTTAAAATTAGTTATGATTTTCCAAAGTTGTGACAGAAAAGTGGAAAAATCTGGCAAAAAATATGTATGTGTATTTTGAGCTTCCCTTCGAGTTCCATGAGTTATAGGCCATTTTTTATGATGCAAATGAGTTGTATTCATGTAATCAAATATGAAAATATGACGTATGAGTTCATATGGTTCATGTGACACTGAATAGAATTTTCATACACGACGTAACGCAAAAATATTTCTTATTTTATGCTATTTTCTTTGCTCTTCCATGAGTTACATGATGTGAAGCATGAGAAAAGCTAGGAAGTTATGGTGTTACAAAAAGCTTCTAAATAAGGTAATTCTTTATAGCTAAAGCTTGCTCCATCATGCTTCTTCTTCTTTCTATAATTCGGCCAGATTAAGGGTGGAGTATTAAAGACATTATCTCAATCCAAACTTGATAGGAATGGAGGTTTTGAAGCCTAAAGAATCCAATGAAATAGAGTTCAAAAAGAACCATTAGAGAACAACTTATTGCAATTAGGGATTTTGTTGCACCTTGGCAAATATGAGACTTTCCAATGGTAATTTAGGTTGTCTAATAGTATGTATGAGCTCCCAAAGCATCTGAGAAGCTTCATGGATAGCAATTTCCCTAAGAAATGAAAGAAAACTCTATAGGTGCTTTACATGGATGTATGTCTCGGCCAAGAGAGAGTCCATGAACCTAGAGAGAGTTTTCTTTAATTCCAAGGATACAAATGGCCTAGAAATGAATAATAGACACTAAAGAAACTATTGGTTTGAATTTATAAACCATATATTGAAAGTTGGACATTAGGTGCCCTTTTTAGGCATAAAGAAGTAACTTGATATTTGGCTCATTAGATTGAATTTGTGATAGTTCTAATGACTTTCAATGGAGTAATGTGACTTAGAATGAGTGAGAAATGGGAGCCAAGACCTTGAATTATATGGGTTGCTTCATTATGCCTTGTATGGAGCCATAGTAGTGTCATAAGCTAGAATAGGCTTGTGTGATGTTTATATGAGGCTAAAGTTAGTTCCAATGATGTGATTGTATCTTGTTTAATGTATCTAAGCTAAGTAAACCAAATTTCTCCTAGGTGTAGGTGTGAGGCCGAGCCAAGGAGATAAGAAAGTAAAGAGAAATTTATGCATCTTGAACCGAGGTAGCTTTTTATCCTTTCTTGTGTGCATTCCTTAGTTGTATGAATGTCATTAAATGCTTGTATGTATATTTGAATTATGAGACATGCCATTTGTTATTGATTTGTTACTATGGCACCATTATGCTTCTTGATTTGCTTTTAAAATGTGAAATTGCTCTTTATGGGTGAAGTTGTAGCAAAAGCCCCTTAGATTGGGTGAGGTGAAGCCAGAAGCCCTTAAACATATATGAGACGAGGCCAAAAGTCTCAAGAATGAGTGAGGCTAAGTTAAAAGCCCCTAGAAAGTAGGTGAGGCTAATCCAAAAGTCCCAAATAATAGGGTGAGGATAAACCAAAAATCCCTAAAACTTATTCTTGACTTTGACATGTTTATGTGATATGGAAATTTTGATTTGAATGACTCTTGGAAGTGTTTAGTGCATACTTGTATTCTTTGACATGAATATATGCCTTGTTTGCTTACTTGAGAAGGTGAAAGAGCTATTGGGATTCCTTAAATCCCACTCTCTTCCACTTTCCATTTACTTGTGTCTAGGTGAAGCCCAAGGGAGCAAAAATGAGAGCCAAGGAGCATAGTTTGCAATACTTTAATAATAGAATAGCTTTTAATATAATTTAATGTCAAAGTATATATGTATGAATTATTTTTGAGATGTAAACCCTTGAAAACTTGTAAAAGTATGTAAATATGTTGTATGAACCAAATGTGGAGCCAAATGTATGAGATTGTATAGTTTTGACATCCTTGAGCCATGATGTTATATGTATTTATGCAAGTGGAATGGTGGATTTGAGTTCCATAATGATTTGAACTATTTGGATGCTTCTATATACTATGTTTATGCTATAGGACGTGCTCAAATGGTCATGGGAGATGTGGAAGACCATTTGATGCCATTTGACCCTATTAAGATATCAAGAATTGCCATAATTTTGAGCTGAACTACAAATTAACCACATGGACGATTTTGGGCAAGAAATTTGGCATGAATATAGGTCTCATTTAGAGCTTTTCACAAAGCAAAGATTACCTAATTTAGAAGTCTAAAAAATTTATTATGAATCTTTAAAATTGGCCAAATTATGTAGAATTGTCAATATTACTGTTCATATGGTTAGTTTTTTTCTCTATCATTCATGGGCCAAATGAAGTCCAACGCTCATGAAATTTTACAAACATATAGTAGACATCTTAAGCTTTCCATAGCCACTGAGAGCACCCCATTTAGACTTATGTAGAGGGAGATATGAAATTTTGGTTCATCTACAGGACACCATCTAGACTTAATGTACTATTGCATTAAATTTCTTAGGCCAAATGTGGTTGTTTTTATCTAAAATTTTTATGATAGTTAGGAGACATCATGAGCTTTCTTGAATGGTATAATTTGCATGATTTTGTTTTTTTTAGAATTAGTTATAAATTTTTGAATTTTGTATCAGAATATGGAACCAGAAAATTTGCAACTTTACTTATGGAATTGTGTTGCTTAACTTAAATCAAAAGTGGAAGCTTTGAATTGTGATGTTTCTAGTCCATTAGGTGTGTTATGGATAGAAGATGATATTGGTAAACCCATACAGCTCATTTAACCGAAATTGAATTATTTGGGCTTATAATAATAGTTATTTTCATTGCTAAAAGTGTGAAATTCATGAAAATAATTGTTTTATGCCATTTCTGATATAATTTGGATAATATCTTGATATGGTGTGACAATAATCGTGTCCTTATATGGAGCTTTAATCATGTTTCCACTTTTGCATTATGTTAAGATTGTGTACTAAGTTGTGATCATACTCATTAGAATGCACCGAGCCCTGATTGTGCTCAATAAGGAGTTGGTGCTGTGATTATGCCTTTCCCTCTGTTCTTAGCCATTAACATATTATATGTGATTGTTAGTATGAAATAATAATCACTGGTAGTCAAACTTGCTAATTTACTAATTTATTTGTTATGCTTCTAATATTTATCTATATGAAATATATTTATGTTAATTAATTTGTACATATAAATGGAATTTTTCTTAGTTATTGAGATTCATATCTCACCCCTTTTATAGGTTAACAGTTTCAGGTGAGGGTTCTTTGGCTAAGGAACAGGGAAAGCTAGTAGATAACAACATTTAGTCTAAGGTAGGGGTATTCATAAGTTTGGCTTGGTTCGCTTTTGGATAAAAATAAAACTGAACCGACGTTGTCAGTTTAGCATTTTCTTGGACTTTATCGATTTTGACTTCTAATCAATTTAGCTCAATTTTTGTTCAATTTGGTCTGATTTGGTTCATGCTTTTTTCTTTTGGCCTAAAAGTGATTTAATTTTTTCTTTTAAGATTTTATTTCTTGTAATATGTAAAATTTGACTTCTAATATAATGTATCTCTTAACATTCTAACTAATTAATTATTATATATCATTTTTTTCTAAAAAAATATCTCTCATAATTATGTTCCATTATTTCATAGTTATAATTGAATATCATATGTAAACACAATAAAATAATAACATTTTCAAGATAGCTTATTTAATAAGCTCATCTAAATGTAAGTAAAGTAGAAAAAAAATATCACTATTTTTTTATGATAAAAGGTTTATGTATGATTTAGACTTAGTTAATAGAAGTTAAAAAAAACAAAATTATTAGTTCAGTTTGGTCCAGTTAAAACTGAACCAAACTTGACAGAATTGAAAACTAAACTAAACCAATTAACTTTATAATGTCTAAAACTAATTTTAGTTTTTTTTTAATCAATTTAGTTTGGTTTGATTCAGTTCAATTGGTTTGGATCGGTTTTAAACCCCTTAGTTTAAGGCCTTATGTAGGGATTCTGCACTTAGATATTTAATTTAGTGTAGGTGCTAATTTTTGTAATTTAACTTGTATAACATCATCATGTATTCATATTACCAAGTGTAAGTATTTTGATATTTCGTAACTTGGAATGAACCCTAATGGGCACTAAGCATTAATTTATGATGAATCTAATGTGATTACATAGTACTGAGCAAATATGAACTAATGTGTATGAATGAAATTTTCTTTATCAATCAAAGGATATGGTTATGACATTAATTGTACTCTTAACCTTGGTTCTGTCATATGGTATTTTGCTGTCATAAGTGCCTAATGTGTGATTTGGGATATGCCACAGTTTTTTGTATTTAGGGTTACTTTAAAGGTTTGAGGAGGAGAATATATTTAATTGGTTTGTTGAAACTTACTCAAAGTGGATTAAGGCCAATAGGTAATGAAATGAATATTTTAGATTGCCATTTGAGGCTGTATTAGTCATTTTATTATCATGATGGATGTTGCACTGATACGATTCAAGACTTGATTGATCTAATTTAGTCTTTAGATCCTTCAATGATGTAGGTTCCTAAATTGAGGATTATAGAAGGTTATATGCCTTAAAAACCTTGCACTTTAGCCATAGACAGGTACTAGAATTCAATTTACGGTAGTGTTAATTGGTTGGGATGCATATTTAAAAGTTTAGAATTAGTAAGTAGTCAAGTCACAGCCAAAACACCTTTAAGTCATGGCCAAAGTGAGTTAAGATAATGGCAAAGGCTAAGTGCACCACAGCACAAGATTCCTAACCATAGCGCAAATCATGAATTTATGGGAGATGGGCTCCTAAAAGCCATCTCACTGTGGCACAAGTAAACCTGGCCATTACAAAAATTAAAGGGAGGTGTGTAGTGGTCTCTTAAGAGTCATCTCATCGTAACATAGGTAAACTTGGCCATAGTGAGACTTGAGTGTGCAACATTCCTAGAGGACCTGAGGGTCACTTCACCATAGCACAAGCATACTGAGCCGTAGCAAGAATTGCATAAGGTGTGGATTTTTGGCCCCAAAACCCAAGTTTAGCCATAGCGTGCATCTTTTAAGTCATGGCACAAGTATAAAATTTAGCTTTTAGAAGTTCCACTGTGGCCTATCCATTCTAAACCATGGCCTAAATCCTAACATAAAAATATGGTTTCCAACATGTTGTGATAAGCAATGACTAATGGCTTAAAAGGTGTCAATGAGAATTTTGTCTTCCAATGAATATGAATCCTTTTATATGCCTTGCTGGTGAATATTAATGATCTAAAGATTCAAATTTCCCTATATTTTCATCCATCGCTAACTCTTTATCCAAACTAAATCTTAATTCCAACTGACTAGGAATATAATTGTGTATAATTGACTTAATTATAAGTTAAGGTTGTTACATAATGCCTCTACCTAGTGTGCCAAATATTTTGATTCAAGAAATCACAATTCAAATGAAGAAGGAATTAGAGGAAATGAGGGAACAATGTGATAAAACAAAGTAAAAACTATATCTATTACGCTTAGTAAAATGGTGTTAAGTGGGATGGGTTATGGACTTTCTCCATTGAACTATAAGGGTTCTCTATTTATAAGCATTTTAGGTAGTGCACTAATGATGATAATTAGGCTAAATTGCCTAGTTAAACTATAAAAATTGTTTAATTAGGGTGGCTTACTCTATTGAAGTCATTCTATTCAAAGTAAATTAGGTAATTTGTTATGTCAACTCCTTGTATAAGGCTTGATGAATAGTAGCCATGAGTCTTTTGGGCCTAAAAGAAGTGAGTTGGATCAGGTTGGGCCAATTCAGATACTTATGGCTAAAAGGCTTCCATAACAATGGTATACAAATGCAACTTACAATATAGCTCACAATTAACTTGTGCTATAATACCATTAATGATTTAATAAGGAATTCTTTTTTACTAAAATTATATGAATGGTACAGATATAGATACATGTTCTAATATAACTTGTTTCACTTCATTCACTATGGTGTTATTCATGATTTAATAAGTGAATTCTTTAATTATTAATTATAAATAGTATAATTCCCTATACCTAAACCTAGCAAAGCATAATAATCTCCACTAGGTTCAAATTTGAAAACTTAACAAAAACCATATTAGGAGAATAGGGTGTGGATACTGCAAAATATTAGCAAATGAAGTGGAAACAGAGAGTGAAAACCCACCCTAATTTGTCTCTTGCCATCTATACTCAGAAGATAATAAGTGAAAAAGTTATACCAAATAGAAAGATGTTGAATGGAAAAATATATAGAGTTACATTATGAAATTCAAAGGATGCTAATTAGAGAAGAATATCCAACCTATGATGCCTATTTGAAGAAGACAGTGGTGGCATCATTAGAGGTGCTGCTGGTCATGGTTTGTGCTCTTCATTTGGATGTGGTATAGTGTGACAAGTTTAATTTTATAAATCTTAAAGAATAATATTCTTCTTAAATTGTAAAAGTGAAGAGAAATGAATATTTTGAGCTAAAGCAACTATTTTTATCATTATTATAAGATAATGATGAATAGTTAAAGTTTTTGGCTTAGATATAGCAAGAAAATTATAGGATTAAAAAAATGAATGACCGATAAATGCCAATTTTAGATATATTAATCCTCCTAAATTAGGCATTTTGATGATGGAATATGGCTTTAGAGGTTTAATTACTTGGAATTTGATTTTAGTAGCCATTCTTTGCACTTTAGGAAATAATTTACAAAATTTTGGTTTAATGCATAAATTTCTTTAGATAATTTTGTGATTTTCCTACTTAATTTTCTTTTCCATTCTTAGTGTGCAGATCATTGGGCTTTCTTAGTTTCATACATGGATTGGACTTCCACATGTGTCTCTCTCTTTTGACACACATTGTAACATCCGGTTCTCTGAAAACAAGAGAAAATGTGAGAAACGTAACATATAGTTTCTCCATAAATGAACGAAATTCACCGGATACAAAAGGGAGTCCCTCAAGATGATATAGTTAAGGTCCCAAAAAATTTGGAAAGCATTTTAGACTCCTAAAAATGAGAACCCCATGCTCAGACAGAAAGAAAAATGGAGCTAGAATGAAGAAATAATTTATTATAAAAAGCTTACGAAACGTAATGGCATTTTCATAATTTTGAGTAAATTTTGGAATTCACACAGGAGGGCTTTTTAAATGAAAATTTTGAGTTTTCCAAGGTTCTCAGAGGCCTTGAAAACCATGGAAAGCCCTAGGACAGCTAAAACCCCTCTAGTAGATGTTTTTCACGTCGGTGTACCCGAACTTTGACGAATTTATTCAAAAAGGTTTTAGCTCCAATTTGAGTGATTCCAAAGGCATTTTACTAAATTGGGAACCTAAATTTCATAATGGAAAAGACAGTTCTCAAAAAGGAGCTAAAATGAAGGAGAAACGAAAATGCCAAGAACGAAGGGCAAAATGGAAATTTTTGAAAAGTGTAACTCCCTCCCACCTAGATATATGATGTGCCCCTCTTCTCCCTTCATTATGCACAACCATGTTCTGCCCAAAACTAGAGGAAAACCCTAGGGATACTTGATTTTTAGGCAGACCTAAGGATGAATCTAAGGAAAAAGGGTGTGGAGATTAAGAATATATAAAGGGAATTAACAAAAAACCATTAAAATTTAAGATGCAATTTCTAGGGTTTTGTGTGCACCTTGTAAAATCTGATTTTGTATGATGTTTCTTAGGCCTAAATAAGAGTTTAAATGAGCTCCTAAGATCCTTAAGAGGCTCACCACATGCTTCCTCCTTCAAAAAAACAAAGTAAAGTCCATGAAGCCATTATTCCTCCATAGTCTCGGCTAAGCATAGATGGGATAGGTAGAAAGAGTTTTAAATTTTTCAAAGGTCATTCTTGAGTCATATATGATGAATGAAAATGACAGGAGGCCTTAGAAAAAATTTAGAACTCATAGAAAGTGAGTTGGTGCTTTAGATTCCATATTATGACCTAAAGAAGTAATATATAGTTAGGCCCTTGGTTTTGATTATGTGATGACTCCAAGAGGCTTAAAAAGAGTCAAGAATCATATTTGAAAGGAAAGAATAGAATGGAGCCTAGAATTTATTTGAGGGATGTTACTTTATTAGGTGCATTTATAGACCATAATAAGGTTTATAGACCAAGCTAGAGTCTAAGCAAGTTGTGTGGCCTTAGAATTAATTCCATGAACTTAATTGGCTTCTATAAATTGTGTTTAGGCCAAGAGAAATGATCTTTACCTTCTAGGGTGTGTGAGGTCAAGGGAGAGGATTCAAGACTTAAGGAAAAAGTGTGCAAAATGCAAGCAAGGTAGCTCTCTCCACCTTCTCTTATGCATAGATGTGTGCTTAGCTTGTCTTAAATGTATGTATGTGTATTTTTAAGCCATGAAAAGTGTTCTAGCATGACTTTAATTCCATGGTGCCCTGATATTACAATATGTTCTCATATGATGTTTTTGATATGTGCTTGGGTTTGCTTGAGTGTGGTGAGGACAAGAACCCTTAGCCATGGTGAGGATGAGCTAAGAACCCTTGAGATTGGTTGAGACAAAGCAAAGAGTCTCCCAAAAGCAAGATGGGCTTCCAAGAGTATGGTTGAGTCTAAGAATCTCTTAAAGAATGAATGAGACAAGTCCAATATCCACAAGAAATTGGGTGAAGCCAATCCACTTTCTTGACAAGTCTTTGTATGCTATGTATGACTTTCTTAAATGATGAAAATACTTCTTGAATGTTTGCACATATCCATATGACCATACATGCATTTATGAGACTTGTTTGCATCCATTATGTATGATTGAATGGGAGATAAGCTATTGGGATTCTTTAAATCTCATTCCCTCCTCTCCAATGATCTCACATGCTAGGTGGACCAAGTGGACAAGGTAATAAAAGCCAACCACCTTGAAGGATAGAGTTTGACAACCAAATGCATAGTTTTTAGTTCTTTAAGGCCATACTTGTGTCAAATGTTGTAATCCAATTATGTATATGGTCTATGACCTCTTAGACATGTGTAATTATGATATTATACCATGTATAAATGAGAAAATATGTTATGTAGCCACTAGAACATGAATTGAGTATATGATGGCAAATTAGCTTCATGAATGGCTTTATGGAAATATGCATATGTGTGAATGAAATGGCCAAAATGAGATACATAAGGTTTAGGACCATTTGGGTAGCTCACACAAGTCTTAATTATACTTTTAGACTTGCCCAAAAGGTGACAATACCCAAGGAAAGCCATTTGGTCACTTTGGTACCTCATATGGAGCCAAAATTGACCATAATTGAACCCTATATCACTTTTTAGCCAAACAAGCTCTTCTTGATCTGATATTTGGTATGAAATTAGAGCTTGTTAAGATCTTTTTATAAATCTAAAGAAAATAATTTTTGGAGGTCTACAGAATATTTGATGAATTTTTAAAATTGGCAAATTTTCTGGTTTTGGTTGTCACTGTTCATACTGGTCCGAAAATGAAATCTGTCACACAAGGCTCAAATGATGTCCAATTGCCATGAAATTTTATATAGAGAAACTAGGCATTCCCAGTGACTTGTGCCAACTAGAAACACCTCATTTGGAGGTCTAGAAAGGGAAATATGAATTTTTAAATATTCTGTCCAATATCATGAGCTTCACCCGACCTCAGTTACTATTTTATTGAATTCCGAGGTCTGGGCTGCAGCTAACATCCACATCTTTCCAAATTGGTATCATTTGCATGGATTGGATTTTGTAAAATTAATTGGACATTTTTAAAGTTTGCTGCAGAAATCTGTGACAGCACCAGTGAGTAGTTTGACCTCTGGACCATTTTGGATGTCAACCGTTCTCTGTGGTGGATGTTATAGTTTGGACATATTTTTAGTATGAAGTAGACATCTATAGCTTTCCAGAATAACCAAAAATGCATGATTTTGATTTTTCTAGAATTAGTTATAATTTTTCAAAGTTTGGACATAAAAGAGGCAAAATCTGGCCGAGAATATATGTGTATATTTCATGCTTCCATTCAAGTTCCTTAAGATGTAGGCCACATTTGATGATGCAAATATGTTGCATTCACGTAATTAAATATGAAAATGTGATGTATGATCTCACATGGTCCACATGATATTGAATGAAATTTTATATGCGATGTAACGCTAAATTATTCATTATTTTATGCTATTTTCTTTGCTCTTCTATGAGTTACATGATGTGAAGCATGAGAATAGCATGAGAAAAGCTAGGAAATATATGGTGTTACACACATTATCATGCATCATCATCCATTTATTCACTATCTAATTATCCCCTCCCACATGCATGAAATGAATAGATGATAGTAGCTCATTCATGCGTCTTTTTTCCAAGTCACATGTCCCACGTTACATATACATTCACTCGAGTTTACTAGGTTCAAAGGAAGGTCCATGAAGTAATGGGTTTGTGAAGGATTTAGAAGCTTCAACTTCATTCCATACAAGGCACTCATGTTCAACAGCTCACATGCACACACTAACACTTGTCTAGCTCTTTTGTTCATATGTATGAAGCCACAAACACCCATTTTATTTAGCACACAGGCAGGGTAAGCATGCATGGCTCATTCTTTCATTAACACATTCATACACACACTCCCTCACTCATTCATCAGCTACACACACACATTATTCACGTTGCAGCTCTCACCCACTCATGCTTTCTCTTCTATTCACATGGACCAGTCCTTCATTCATGTAGCATATGTCCAGTAGCTCCTTTGTTCTCATCTGGAAGACACACACCATCATACATATGCATGGCTTCACTTTAAGCTACTACTAGAACACACACAGAGCAAACTAGATAGAATATGGAAAAAGCTGGGAATTGTAGGGAACGTTAAGCAACAAGAGATGAAAAGAAGCTTGAAAGGAGGCATGAGCTGAAAGCAAAACGTGAAGAGGCTTAGGTGCAGAAAAATGTAGCCACATATGTCGTAAGAAGCATGCAGCTACTAGTTCTGGTGCTTTGAGAAAACATAAAATAAAGGAGGAAGCATGAGTTATTGTGGAGAGAAAGAGCTATAGTTTTAACATGAAAGAGCTAAAAAGAAGAGGAGAGAAGGGTTGTTAACATACACATGCAGAAAACAAAGGAAGCAACACGAATGAATGAAGGTAATGCAAAGCTGCACAAAAAAGCAACACAAGCGTTGGGTTCATCAAGAAGCTACAGGCTGGATAAGAGAGTGAGTGAAGAAAGAGTTGAATAAGCTGAGAATTAATGATTTGACATGGGAATGAAGAGAAATGAGAGCCATCCATGCATGCACACTTACGGGCAACAAAGAAGATGACGTGGAAGTGAGGTTTTGGGTTTAAAGGAGGAAGAAAACACGTGGGGATGTTTAAAGAAAGAGAGGCTGAGAATAAAAGCATTAAGAAGTGAAGAGCGAAGATAAATGATTAAAGGAAGCTTTTGATTATGGAGGGTTGAACATGTGATACAAAAAGAAAAAAAGAAGTAACCATGTGAAGGGAATAAAAAAATACATTCATGGCAGCATCTAAGAGGGAATAAATCATCCATTCATCCAGTGAAAGTTTCCACGTGAGGCATCCAAAAGAAGCTGTGGCTAAGCTTGAGAAGGCACATGATTTAATAAAAGGTCTAGGGGTAGTAGCTAAAAAGGGGGATTACATTGAATAAAACACATTCCATCGTCATTATTCGATTCACCATTCATAACGCCATAGCCATTTCCTCCATTTTTCTCACTTTCATCCATCCATCCAATGAAGCATTAATTCTCAACTTATGATTAGCCTAGAAGAAGGTCCTTGGTTGAAGCTTGAGTCCATGGAATAGCAAGGGATTTTGGCTAAGCTTTCTAGTTTTATTTTCTCTTTCTACATCAATTTTTGTTATTTTATTTGCTTGGTTAAGCTTGTAAATAATTGAGATTAATGTAGTTTATGATTGATTACTTGTTAAACATTGATTATGAGATTATTTGAATGATTATTGGATTGAATTAAGTGCTAAAATTTCATTTCTCCTCCAATTTCCCATGTATACAATCAAGGTGTTCGATGAAATATATGAGTGAGATTATGTGCTTAATTGTTTGATTTGAGGATTTCTTGGAATTTGGTTGGTTAATTGAACATCCTAAGGTGTTAATGCAAAAGTTAATTGATCAATTAATCACTCAATTTTAAGTGTTCATTATCCCTAAAGGCAAGAATTAATGATTTGGTACGAGATTGAGGTTTTAATTCAATATTAACTTGTTAATTTCTTGAATCTTGAATGATAATTCAAGATCATTTGCCATAGACATAGTTAGGGACTTTTAGACCAGAATCAATGACAATTGAATTAGAATAAGGATAGTAGATACCAAGAGACGAATCCAAAGCTAGTCACATGTTTATCACTTACTCTTTAATTCATGTAATTAGGTAGCAATTAAAAATTTTATTTTAATTAAATTTTAGTTAGTCTAATTAGATCAAACCCCTTTAGTTAGGTAATTTTTAGAGTCCTTTAACACTTAGAAAACCCAATTAAACATTAAATTTCATTTCCATGAGAGATGACCTAGGTTGTGCCACTAATTATATATTTTCTCGACCTAGTTTTATTTTAAGGTTGCACAACACAACCGTTAATGACACCGGAAAGGGCCCGTCCACGGCACCCACTCCCCAATGAGCACAACCAGGGCTTAGTGTATCTGAGGTCTGATCATAACCCAATTCCCGATCGAAGCACATGCACGAGTGACAGTCGCGCCATAGCTCCACCATGGACTCACAAGGTCCAAACATAAACAATAGATAGCCAACCAATCCATTTAGCATTTCAAATCATTCATGTGCAGCAAATATATAATTAAAGTAGATATATGCATAAAATTAATATAATCCCCAGTTACCTCACTTGTAGTGTCATACCTAGATAACCTATATCATTTTCACAAGAAAGACCATAAGTTGATAATGTTATTATTATGATTAGCCTATAGGTTCTTACTTCGTTGTGGGGAAAATGGAATTATTGAAACTTCAACTTGCTCATAAGGCACAACCATACACCAATATATATCACGTATGTTCTGTCATTTCAATCCACTCAAGAAACCTTTGTACAAGCTTAACCACGGTTACCTACTATTATTCTAGAATTGCTTCCAAGATTATGATAATCAGTTGCATGTAAATGCAATTATAAGAGATTATTTGTACATGGAGTTTGGTAGCCCTAATAAACATCGTTGCTAATTTACGGTAAATTCCTCATATGTAATATTTATACAAAAACCAACAAGAGATTAGTAAACAATACTAAGTATCTAACTAAAGTCAAACTTTTAGCATTTAACATTATTCAAGGAAATTACAACGAACTACAATCAATACAGTCTTCAAATGGGTTCAGTTATCCTCCGTTGGTTGGACTTCATCTGTAGTAGGGATATTACCTGAAAAATAGTCAGCTTTATAATGAGATATAATCCCAGTAGATAACAATGGATTCATGGTTTACACATATAAAGAACACTGAATAAGAATACTTCAATGTACCATTTGGTGCAGGAGCATACAAATCCCAAGGTAGCAGGGTACATTCGTTCGTTAGGCTATTGTACTTCGGTCATTGGCCAATAATAGTGGTCTAGTACTCAAGAGAGTCACATTAGTTGGTATATATACAACCATGCACAGCATACAAAATTTAAAAAATCATTCAGTGCAGTTATGTATGTAAACAGACAGAATGTCATGTTAACTACCTGTTTCGTCACTGTCGTTCTGTCACGTTATTCCTTAGTTGTTGCTATCCTGATTGCCTTCCTAAATTTCAATCATGCATTGCCTTAATTAAGAATGAGTCATGGGTAATATTTATATTGCAATTAAGTTACTAATCCCCCCGTACGAAATTCCTAAACCCCTTTCATTAGTTGACGATTAGAATTCCTAATTGTAAACAATTACATCTTCGTTTTCTTTTCCTTCTCATTAATTAGTTACTATCTAAGTTATCCATGTGTGATCTAGTGCTTTGAAGTTAAGTCCTTAGTCCTTATTTTCAAGCTTGATTCTCTAATTTGCCATACAAATTCACATTACAATAGCAAAAAACGAAAACTACCATAGTCTCAATTTAACTACATTTTCGGACCTATTTTTGTGAAATTTCTTTTCTCCATTAAATGACCTCCAAAAATCATGAAAATTGGTAAAATGACCCCTTATTATGTTAGTTATAAGACACAGAAACATTTTTCAAGAATTCCCAAGGATAATCCCTAAAATCCTACTGTTTTGGCCACTACCTCAGTTGAGCTCGCTGTACACTGCCCTTGCTATTTCTGGCTTTGTTATCCTACCAAATGAGCTCAGAAAATTCTAAGACTTTGCAAATCTAAATTTATATGTCTTAGCTACCTTCCCACCAAATTTCATGCACTAATTCCTTCATTTACCCATTTAACAAAATTCTTTATGAAATCAGCCCCAGGCTGTCCCATCCAGAAGCTAAATTGAATTAGTGGGTTGTTTCTTTGATCTACCTTGTTCCAAAAATTCTGTACTTCTCTAGATTTAAAATATAAGGAATGGACAACCTGTTATAAAAATTTTGGCTCTAAAATCCTGTTCTAACTAATTCTACAAAAGGAAAAATATTTCAGTTCAAAACAAGGAAACAACTTAGAACTTACCTTTTATGGAGTCCTTGTACCTTGGTTCATCTTTCCATCACTCCTCTCCTATGGCTGTCTGAGTTTTTCTTCTCCTTTCTTTCCATTACTTTCTTCGGCCTAAAGTGAATTAAAGTGATCATCATAATAAGCAGCTCATGCTTCTCATCTTCATTTGGTTCAAGCATGAGGTGGCAAGGGTGAAGGTTCCAATTTTCTTGTTCGATGCAAGGCTTAGTGGCATCATATATATGTCTTATTCCCCCACTAAACTCTATATGAAGATGATATCTAATCCTACTACTGGACACTCCAATTGCTGTAACACCCCAAAATTAATTGAGGTATTAATCACGGATTTAGGTTAATTAAAAATAATTAATATGGGATAATTGGGCAAGTTATGTGAATTGGATCTATAGAGAGACAAATTATTTGTAACACCATAATTCTAACTCATCTCATGCTTTTAAATAGTATAATTGCATAAATCATATAGATTTCCCATAAGAAAAAGCAAGGGAAATTGGACTTTTCTTTGCGTCTTGTCATATCTAAAAATCTATTTCGGTGTCACGTGGACCTTGTGAGCTCATATTATGCATCCTCTTATTTAATCACATCATTGCAACTCATTTACAACTCAAAAAATGTGTACAACTGGTGAAAACCGAAATGAGACATAGAACATGAAGACTCATACTTGGCTAGAATTGGCCTCATTTCTGAGCAAACTTTAGAAAATCATAACTAAATCTACAAAAATTGAAATCATGTTTCTTGGTCATTTTGGGAAGCTATAGATGTCTACTTTACACTAAAAATACGTCCAGAGCATAAAATTCATCACATAGGATGTTTGACATCCAAAAAGGTCCAGAGGTCACTGCTACCTGGGCTGCTATTTCATATTACTGATTAAAACTTCTTAAAATTCATAACTAATTCTATAAAAATCAAAATCACACACATTCAGTCATTCTGGAAAGCTAAAAATGTTAAATTTATTCTAAAAATAATTCCAGAATGAAAAAAATATGTTTAGCTATTAGAAATCTATAGAACAGTGAATGACTCCTAGGGCGCCAATGCTACTGACAGCCAACTTCAAAAATGCATAACTCTTTGCTCATACCTCAAAATGAGGTGATCTTGGTGGCCACAGAAATTTTATGACCTTTAGTTTATGCCTATAAAATTTCACAAGTATTAGACACCATTTGCCCATCGGATGACACAGAATTACAAATCTGCCAGTGTGAATAGTGTGCATACCAGAAACCATGAAAATTGCCAACTTTGAAAAATCATCAAATATTTTATAGACCTCTAAAAATTATAATATTTAGCTTCCTAAAAAGCTCTTAATGAGACCTAATTACAGGCCAAATCTCAGATCAAGACTAATTCATTTGGTTAAAAAGTGATATAGGGTTTCATTATGATCAAATTTGGCTCCATATGGGATACCAAACTTGCCAAATGGCCTTCCTTTATTTGTGGCACCTTTTGGGCAAGTCTAAAAGCACATTTGAGACTTGTATGAGCTACCCAAATGGTTCTAAAACCTCATGCATCTCATTTTGGCCATTCAACCCACACTTATGCACATTTACTTCATACTTCCACATTGCATATTTGGGCATTAGATACTCAAATTGTATTTTATAACTCATACATCATATCCATAGCTATAAACATCACATAGTAGCATCTTTATACATGTCTTAAAGTTCAAAATACATATACAACTCATATACATTATAAACCATCATTATGATTCTAAAATAGACAAAACAAGACATAAGCTTGTCAATCTTTACTCTTAATGGTTGTTGGCTCCCTTCACCATAATTACTTAGTCCACCTAGCATATTAGATCATTAGAGAGGAGGGGATGAGATTCAAAGAATCCTAATAGCTCATCTCTCATTCAATCATACATAATATATGTAAAGCAAGCCTTAAAAATACATGCATAGAGAAAATAAAAGCCATAGACATTTTAAAAGCAAACTTGGCATGTGAACAACTCATACAATTCATTTAAGAGCTCACCAAGTGTTTGGATTGGCCTCACACTTCTCCTCATGGGTTTTACTTGCCTCACCCATTTCTTGAGCACTTTGAACTCAACCATACTCTTGGGAGCCCACTTTGCTTTTGGGAGACTCTTCAATTTGTCTCAACCAAGGTCAATGGTTCTTGGCTCATCCTCACCAAAAGGAAGAGTTCTTAACCTCTTCACACTTAAGCAACTCATACAAACATCATGTGCTCATTTGAAACATAACATGGCATCAAGGATCATGAAATATAAAGGCATGCTAGCATACTTTTCATAGCTTGAAAATGCACATACACACATTCTAAAACAAGCTAAACACACATCCATGCATGAGAGAAGGTGGAGAGAGCTACCTTGCACAAATTCACACAATTTTTCCTTTGAATTTAAGCTCCTCTTTTCGGCTACACACCCACAAAAGTGTTAGGAAGGTTCCTCTGGCCTAGACATGATTTAAGGAAGCTAATTAGGTTCATGAAATAATTTTAAAGTCACACCACTTGCTTAGACACTAGGTTATCCTATAAATCTCATTATGGTCCATAAAAGCACCTAATGAAGCAATACCCCTCAAATGACTTCTAGGCCTCATCCTTTCCTTTCAAATATGATTCTTGACTCTTTTTAAGTCTCTTGGAGTCATCACATCATTAAAAAAAGGATCTAACATCATGTTGCTTCTTTAGGTCACAATATAGAACTTAAAGCACTAACTCATTCTCTAAGCTTCCTAAATTTTTTCCAAAGCTTCCTCTCACATTCATGCATCATATATGACTCAAAAATGGGATTGGAAAAATTTAAAAACTCTCCCTAACTATGCCATCCCTACTTGGCCGAAACCGAGAGCATAATGGGATTTAATGGCTTCTTAATTTTTCCTTGATGGGGAACTATTTAGGGAGTTTGTTAAAAGTTGTAGGGGGTCAAGGAAATACTTAAATAGCCAAGGGGACTTATGGATTAAATTAGTTTTTACAATCCCCTTAAGTGCTCTACACTTTTTCAACTTCTAAGTTCATAACTTTCCATGGGGTTTTGTTTGTTTTCATGAGGAAGAGGCATATGGGGGACCTCTTAGGGATCTTAGGAGCACATTTAAATATTCATTTAAGTCTAAGAACATTCATGTTAAATCAGATTTGCAAAGGAGCATTTGGATCCTTAATGGTTCCATCTTGTTTCCTAATACCCCTTTCTTGATTCTATTGGTTCATTCTTAATCCTTGCCACCTAAAACCCCTAATCCCTCCATGAATTAGGCAGAAAATAGCCCCTAAGAATTGGGCTCATGGTGGCCAAATTCGTGCAAGAGGAAGGGGGATGAAGAAACTACCAAAGAATGGGAGTTTTATCTTATTTTCTTGCTTCCTTTGGCTTGTTCTTCCACTTGGTTGACTTGCTCCCTCAAATTTCGAAATTTCCCTCTCTGTTCTACCCCCAAAACAGCACCAAACTCTCCATTAAAACCATAGAAAGAAAGCTTGATAGGAGAGGAGCAAGTTTCAAGAAGGAAGGATATGGAATTTCTTAAAGTTTCTTACTTTTATCTTGAATTTCTTCCTCTAAAATCTTCCTCCTCTTGTGCGCCTAAGAAGGGTAGCTTCTCCTCTGGTTTTGGGCAGAAGTAAGTCGATCTTAGAGAGGAGAGAAAGAACGTGGCATATAAAGACCCTTTTTGAAGCTTCCTTTAACACTTTAATGCCAATTTTGCCATTTGTTCTTGCATTTTCATTCTCCTTCGTTTTAGCTCCTTTTTTAGAACCGTCTTTTCTATCATAACAAATAGTTCCCAATTTAATAAAATACCTTTGGAATCACTCAAATCAGAGCTAAAACCCTCATGAATGAATCGATCAAAGTCTGGGTCAAGTGACATTGGAAAATGTCCACCAAAGGGGATTTAACTGTCCCAAGGCTTTCCATGGTTTTTAGGGCCTTTGAGAATTCCAGAGAACTCAAAACTTTCATTTAAAAGCCCTCTTGTATGTTTTCCAAAAATTTCACTTATTTATGAAAATGCCACTGGCCTTTCGGTAAATTTTTTGAATCACTCCGATCCTTGTTTCTGGGCAACTCAAAGCTCAAATTCTCATTTCTATTATTTAAAAATTTTATCATAATTTTAATTGGCCCCAATTCTTTCTATTTTAGGGACTTCCTTTTATATTTAGCCCATTTCTAATGTTTACAGAGAAACCGAACATCGCGTTTTTTATGTTTACGGAAGGATTGGATGTTACATATTAATATGAATTTGAGATTTAATTAGATTAGAAACCTCATCTAAGCCCAAATCAAATTAAGTAGGCCATGGTTAGAAACTAATAGAGGGCCAATAACTTTAGGTGCAGACCTAATCTTTTAATATGAGACTTGGCCCAAGAAAGCACCTAGGAGGGCCCAATTCAATTTAATAAATAAGAGACATAAGACTCAACTTGTATAAGCTCTTATAATTGGCTCAACAACCCTTGTGTAGACCCAAATCAATTGAGTCCTTCAAACTTGGGTCTACCCCAATTAAAATTCTGCAGCCTAACACATGAGAGCTAGCCCAACAAGGCTTAAATCTAAAACCCACTTGGAATTGGACCTTTGGGTCAACCCATGACCCATATTAGACCCAATTTAAATCCAACTAAAACTCTAAACACATCAACCCCTCCACACTTTGCTGAAACACAAACACAAGAGGTATTTTCGCACCTTGAGAGGGAGGCTAGGGTTCTAAGCAAAAAATCTACCATTTCTCACTTTAAGTTCAAAATCAACCAAGGTACTTATTATATAACTTAATCCCCTTCTTTTTCTCTTCATTTTAACCTAATTAGTTTTCATTTAGAGCATTTTCACCATACCCAAAATCTGAATGTGGTTGTTTGGGATTTTCTTGGTGAACTTTTGTAGGTTGAGGCTAGGGGTGTTGTTAGGTAAGTATAAACTCTCCATTTTGATGTTTTCACTACTAGTTTGGGACCCCTATAGTTGATTTATGATATGGGTATTGTTTTTATACAAATTTACTCAGAATTTGAAGTATTGTTTTGAGATTTCTGGGGTAGGCTCAACTAAATGTGAATTTGGTTTTGGGTGGAATTGGGTAAGTGTTTCTAAGTAGTTCTATATAGCTTAACTCCTTGAGTAATGGGTTTGCTGATACAAATTATAATTAGGGATAGTAATGGCTTGGTTTTGTATCCATAGGATGAAGTAGCATTCGATTGGCTCTTAGAAGATTGGCTACAAGTAAGGTAACCGAGGTTCATGCTAATTCCATGCATATATCTATGTTAATTTTGTATTTTTTGCATAGATTATGATTTTGATGCTAAATGAATTAGTTGGCTATCTGTTGTATTATGTTGGACCTTGTGAGTCCATGGTGGAGCTGTGGTGCAGTTGCCACCTGTGCATGTGCTTCGATCGGGCACCGAGTTATGATCAGACCCCAGATGCACTGAGCACTGTGTGACGACCCTAACTTCCAATTATAGTAATTATGGTTAAGTACATGATTAATAATCATATACCAAGGCTTGAAGTCATTAAAATTAATTACATCGGGACATCGGGAACAAGTGAGGAAATTTGAAACCTTAATGTTGCTAGGGTCATTAGCTAGACAACCACAATTATTCGAACGCGTGAGTAAATTTGATTATTAATGAGGAGCCTTTGATACTCTCATCCATCATTTCCAACTCATAAAATTCTCCTACAAGTGTTTCTAAATCATTCCTTAGCATTACCTTAAGAGAAACTAAGTTTTCTAGGTGAATATGAGAAATAGAGCACTTTCGCCGCGGCTAAATTCACTCGCGCCGCGGCCAATTACCCTCGGTTCAACTCCTGACGCTTTCACAATTTTTTTCACATTTCGCCGCGGCCAAATACCCCTTTCGCCGCGGCCAAATACCCTCTGGAACACCCCCAAATTTGCCTCTCAGTCTTAGCCGCGGCTAACGTCACCATTCGCCGCGGCCAATTGCTCTCTGTTTTCTTTCCTGGCAGGTTCGCCACATTTGGCCGAGGCCAATTAAATGTTGGCCGCGGCCAATTCTTCTCTGTTATGAATTGGCCTAGGCCAATTAAATATTGGCCGCGGGCAATTCCCTTCTGTTCCTACAACTCCCAAGATTTCATCTTTTACTCTCCAATTTCCCTCCAATATCACTCTAGGGCCATTCTACCTTAATTTATGCAACTTTAGTGGTAATTATGTACCTTAATTACCCAACTAATCTATCATTACCATCGTGAAACTCAAATGTCACTTCCTACTTGTTCCACTAACTCATACCAACAAATTCATAAATAAATGGCAGCAAGAACACATGCATTAGCAACAATTTGCATCCCATGCACATTCCATAGATACTCCATTCAACAATAGCTTACCTCTAAGACATCATATGTCTAAAATTCCCATAAGGTGATCCACATCACAATTTCAGCAGAACTACATACATATATATAATGCTATAAGTTCATACATTGATATTCCACTATAATGTGCTCTAAATCCTTAACGGTTACATTTCAATCAAGCAAAATATAAACGCCTACACTTGGCAATATGATTACATGATGATGCTAGGTAAACTAATAACAAAAATTGCATCTATCCTATTATACCCAGACCAAGTGTAGCTCCCCACACCCAGCCTCAGCTCATGGATATTCATCCACTTGCTTACCCTTATCCTTACCCGAGGAACTTTCACCTGAAATATTAATTCCATAAAACGGGGTGAGATATGAATCTCAGTAACCAAGGCAATTCCATTACATATTCAATTTAATTACCATATATGCATAAATCAAAATCAACATCAGAATCACCTCCATTATAACAGCAAATGAAACAATTAGGCTATCATGATTACTATCCCATACTAGCAATCATATTATCACATGTTAAAGGCCATTAACATCGGAGAGGCCCGTCCACGGCACCTACTCCTCATTGAGCACAACCGGGGCTCAGTGCATCTGGGTTTGATCATAACCCGGTGCTCGATCGAAGCACATGCACGGGTGGCAGCCGCACCACAGCTCCACCATGGACTCACAAGGTCCAATCACAATCAACAGATAGCCAACCAATTCATTCAGCATTTTTCAATCAATCATATATAGCAACATATGGAATTAAATCAAATATGCACATGGAATTGATATAAACCCGGTTACCTCACTTGTAGACACTTGTAACAATCACCAATGGTGCAGAATTCCTCCTATAACCATAACATCACATAATTACTACTCTAATTCATCATTAATAATCATAATCAGTACCCAAGGAATTTAAAATGCCAATGACTACCCAAGAATCATTTACCCAGCCACAACAAGACCCAATTTCGGATTTAAGTTTCCTCCACCAGAAAATTCAATATTCCACCCCAAATCCTAAGCAAATTCGTACATAATTAATACCCATTTTATAAATTAGCTATAGGGGTCTCAAATTAACATTAAAGCATCAAAATGGAGGGTCTAAACTCACTCAAAGTCAGCCTTAATCCCAACCTACGAATTTCATCAAGAAAATCCCCAAACACTCACATTTCAGATTTTGGGTAGGATGAAAATGCTCCAAATGAAAAACTAATCGGACCAAATTAAGGAGAAAGATGAGGGGATTAAGTTGTATAACTATTACCTTGGCTGAATCTTGCTCTAAGTATGAGAAAATGCAGAAATTTGGTCCCAAACCCTAGCCTCCTTCTCCACCTCCGATTTTGCCTCTTGAATCTTATGTTTCAGCAAGTGAGTAAGTGGGTGGGGTATTAGGGTTTAAGTTGGGTCAAGTATGGGTCATGGGCTGCTCCAAGATCCATCTCCACTTGGGCTTCAGATTTTAGCTTATTGGGCCAGTTTTTGGAGTGTTGGGCTGCAGAATTTACTGGGCCAGTTTTTACACTTAAGTTGCTGAAATTTAACTAGGTTTGGGCCAAGTTTGAAGAGCTCAAGAGTTTTAGGTCTGCACAAGGATTATTGGGCCACTTAGAAGAGTCTATACAAAGTAAATCTTGGGCCTCCATCACACTAAATTATGTTAGGTTTGCACATAATCCATTGGGCTCCATTAGCCTCTTCTCATGATCTATTAATTTAGGCCTAGATAGAATTTCTATCCCAATTAAATCTCAAACCCAAATTAATAATTTATCTCTCTAAAGTCTCCATTCACTTAACTTGCCTAATGAGCCCATATTAATTACTCTTAATTAATTCTAATCCATGATTAATACCTTAATTAATTATGGGGTGTTACACACTGGTTATGCTCATTAAGGAGTGGGTGTCGTGGACGGGCTTCTCCCAGTGTTATTGGCCTTTAACATATGAAATTGTGATTGTTAGTATGGGATAGTAGTCATAGATAGCCTAATTATTTCATTTACTGATATGGTTAGTATATTTTCTGATACTTATATGAAATCATGCATATATGTTAATTAAAATAGAATATATGAATGGAATTTGCGTTAGTTATTGAGATTTACAACTCACCCCATTTCATGGGATTATACTTTCAGGTGAAGGCTCTTCGAGTAAGGATAAGGAAAAGCAAGTAGATTAAAATCCATGAGCTCCAACCATATGTGGAGAAGGCTACACTTAGACTGATTTAAATAGAATAGATGCTAAATTTTATATTCTTTTTGTATAGCATCATCATGTAATCATGTTGCTAAGTGTAGGCGTTTATATTTTGATTACTTAGGATGTATCTATTGAGGAGTTAGGTCTTATCCTAGTTGGTATTGGATGTATGAACTTATAATACCTTATGTATGAACTTTGTTGAATTTATGGTATGGTCTACTATTGGAAATGTAATCATGTAATACCTTAGATGATGATATAAACCACTGATGTATGAAATCTCTAATGGAATGTGTATCGAATGTTAATTGTTGATAGTTCATGAATTCTTGTTGTTATTACTCTGTGAACTTGCTGATATAGGGTAGTTAGAGGAGTAGAAATTAATATTAAGTCTTGAACTAGTAATGATGGTTAAGATCGGTAAATTAGACTAGTGAAAGCTATTGGAGCCCCACAATTAAGGTAGAGTAGCCCAGGGTATCATTGGAGGGACAATGGAGAGTATGAGACAAGATTTTAGAAGTTGTAAGATCAGAAGGCATTTTATCATAGTCAAAATATTATTAACCACGGCCAATAGAGGCGAAGTTGCCCAAAGAGAGTACTAGAGAGCAATTCACCGCGGTGAGAAGTGGAATTAGCCGCGGTAAAATGTGAAAGGCCAAACTGGGAGTCATCCAGAGGGTAATTCGCCGCGGCTAAGTGGGAATTGGCTACGGCAAACTTTTGTAAAAATGTGTCAGACGTTCCAGAGAGGAATTAGCCGTGGTGAAAAGGGAATTGGCCATAGCCAATATCCGAGGGGTGAGCAAGGTAAGCTCCAAGAGGTTCTCTCGCTGCGACACCATATAGGCCAGCTGCGGCGAAGCTCCAACTCGCTATGAAGATATAAGGGTGAACCTGAGAGCAATTGGTCATAGCACAAGGACATTTTGCTGCGGCTAACGACCCCAAACCCTCACCTTAACCTAGAAATCTTGGTTTTCCCCCATGGCAACCTTAAAGGATAACTTAGAAATATTGGTAGAAGATTCTTGTGAGTTGGAATTAATAGGTAATAGAATTAGAGGCTTATAAATGAGTGTTTATTTTCCTTGTGTACATGAATGCTTGTAATTATTTGGTTGATGACTCTAATAACATTAAGGTTCAAATTTTCCTACATTTTCGAATGTAATTAGTCGTAATATCTTGTAACCTTGATTTATAGTTATTAATAACGTATTTAACCTTAATTACAATGATTAAAAGTTAGAGTCATCATAATTGCCATGATCGAATAATAATTAAATATGAAGGTAATGCTTTGGACGGTGCAAGCATGTGGTGGCTTCTTTTGATTTAATTTTCTTGATTTGTATTCCTTTCTATTCTATGATTGATGCTATCTATGTGGCAGCATTTCCTCCATCTTATTCCCACCTAATACAACCATTATATATATCATTTAACTTCTACGGCAATTGCAAATTCAAGGCACTAACCAATTTCCAATTGAATATACATATACGTGAGTGGAGGTGTAAGCATGAGGTGGCAAGGATGAAGACTAATTCCTTTCCTACTTAATCATCCAACCATACATCTCTTCCTCCCATTCTCCACTCAAACGCTACCTCTTATATTTATCTAGCTTCTCCACAACTGAACATACCACTTAAGTTAATCAAATACCACCTACATACTCATATGCACACTTTACACATAAGGAAGCTTGAGGTGTCAAGGAAGGTTGTGACTTAATCCTTTTGCTACTTCATTTTCTATTCAGTTTATATGTTAAGTGGAAGCACATAGGATATATATTCTTTCCTACATTAAGCTACATTAAATGGATGCTTTCTCCACTTCACAGCTGGGATTATTTCTATACCTTAGTATTTTAGTGGCTGTATACACACACATCTTCAGTGGAGCCTTTCAATAGTAGGTTTGTAGTTTTTCTTATTTCATTCTTCCCTATCACATTCATTTAGTCATGTATATGTGGTAATTCAAAGATTCATCCCAAGATTTTGGTAGTATTAAGCTTACAATATATAAGGGTAATGGGGTTGCTACTTGGCCGAGTACACATACTCACATCCTATGTAGTTGGAAGTAAGGAGATGCTGTCATAAGTGGTTGCAGGCTGTCTTAAAGTATCCCTACTTATTCTCATATTAAACAAGTGAATGTGCTATTATCTCTTTTAGGTCTCCTGGCATTTACCTTCCTCTTTAATATTTATTAAGCAAGTTAGTTCCTCACCAACTTTGATCATGTTAATAGTTATAGAAAATTTAAAATGTGACATGTAGCCAATTTAGGAAGCTAATAATAGTACCAAAATCCTCCTATAATCACAACATCAGAAAATTATCACTCTAAGTCAGTCCATTACTATCCCCATTCATCAATTATGGCAACAACCCAATAATTAAAGAATTAATCCATCAATACTTACCTAAGGGACACTTACCCAGCCACCAAGAGACTCAATCTCGGATTTTGCCTTCCTTAGACCAGAAACTACAAAATATCACCCTACATTATGGATATTCTCACATAGAAATGGAGCCATATCATAAGTCAGCTAATGAGGTCTCTAACTAGCAGAGAAAGTATCAAAATGAGGAGTTTATACTTACCTAACAACACCCCTAACCTTAATCTCTAAAATTTCACCATAAAAACACCAAATAACAAGTTTCAGATTTTGGGTGTAGGTGAAATGCTCTAAACGAAACATTAATCAAGTCAAATTGAAGAGAAAGAGGAGAGGATTAAGTTATATAACAATTACCTTAGTTGATTTTGAGCTTAGAAGTGAGAAATTGGGAAAATGTGTCAAGAACCCTAGCCCCTCTTCAAAACCTCCAAATTTTGCTTTGCCTCTTGTGTTTCTTGTGGTTCTATAGAATAGGGGTGGCTAAATTGATTTTAAGGTTTTAAGTTAGGTCTTACATGGGTTATGAGTTGACCCATCAACCCAAGGACTTATTGAGCTCCTACTAGTTGTTGGGCTGATATTTTAATTTGTTGGGCCAACTACAAGAGTTCATATTTTTAGTTGGGTTGGGCCAAGTTTCAAGAGTCCATTTGGTTTAGGTATGCATCTAAATTCATTGGGCTTCCATTGGTCTTTATCCATAATCTACTTAAATAAATTATGGGCCTAAATGAAGCTTTTATCCCAATTGAATTTTAAACCCTATTAATAATTTATTTCTCTATAAATTTCCATTCACATAGCTTGATCGATTATTCCATAATCATTATTCTTAATTAGTCCTAATCTATGATTAATACCTTAATTAATTTTGAGGTGTTACAGGTCTAGGCCAAGCAAATCAAGCCTCTCCCAAGTATGTGTGTGAGGCTTAGACAAGGAAGTAGGAGCCAAGAAGGAACTTTGTGTTTTCTTAAGAAAGATAACTCTCCATCTATTCTTGTATGCTTATCTAGTTTTTTGATTGTCATTGATTGCTTGTATGTATGTTTGAATCGTAAATTATGCCTATTGCCATGGATTTGATGATTTGATATCATTATGTTTCTTAGAATGCTTATGGAATATAAATGGCTCTTGATCGGTGAGGTTGTGTTAAAAGTCCTTTGACTTGGGTGAAGATAATCCAAAAGTCCCTAGACAAGGGTAAGACAAGGCTAAAAGTATCATGGAATGAGTGATGTTAAGTCAAAAGTTTCTAAATGGATGAGGTTAATCCAAAAGTCCTAAATAATTATGTGGAATTAAACTAAAAGTCCCTAAAGCTTAATTTCGACTTTCATGGATCCATTTGATTTTATAAATATGTTTATGATTAATGCTTGATTGCTAATGATGCATGTTTTCTTTCTTTGACATAATAACATACCATATAAGTGTACTTAAAGGATGATTGAGCTATTGGAATTCTTTGAATCTCGCTCTCCTCAATATTATCTCTAACAATATTTAGGGAATTCCTAAGAAGTCAAGAATGGTAGCTAAGAAGCTTGAACTATGTTTTTTTGACAATGATTTAAGATATTATGTAACTTAATGTCAAAGTATGGTTGTATATATTATTTATGTAATGTAAACTTTCTCACATATGTAAATATATGAGATTATGATGTATGTATCATATCTAGAGCTATATGCGCAAGAATATGAATTTTGGGTACGCAAGTGCCATGGAAAGTATGTGTGCACAGCCAAGTGAGGGAGTGATTTTGAGTTCCATGATGATTTGGATACACCCTATATTTTAGATTTTAGATGTGCTCAGATGGTCACAATTTATGTAAGAAGCCATTTTGGATCATTTGATGCCACTTTGATACCAGATTAAGCCATTATCTACCCCTGAACCAAAATGAGACAAATGAATGAATTTTAGCAAGCATTTAGATCTTATTTAGATCTTTTCATAGAGCAAAAGAGCACAATTTTTGGAGCTCTATAGAATTTCTTATAATTTTTCAAAATTGGCTTAATTATGTAGATTTACCTGTGTACTATTTATTTGGTCAGTTCTAGTTTTTTATATATTTGAGGGGTTAAATGAACTCTAATTCTTATGAAATCTTAGAGGCATATAGCTTTCCATAGCCACTGAGATCACTCAATTTGGAGTTGTGTAACTCAAGTTATGCATATCCAAAGTTCCGGTATTATATATGCACGAAAATCTGATAGTAGTACCATTCCATTAGATTTATGTGGCCAAAATGAATTTTTTTTATATGAAATTTTTACAGCATGTAGTTTATGTTATGAGCTTTTTAGAAAGTCCTCATTTGCATGATTTGGAGTTCTCAAGCTTAAGATATATATTTTTGAAGTTAGTAGCAAAATTATGGGTGCATAAGAATGAATGTAACTTGTGCTAATTTGTGATGCATGCCTAAAACTCGAATTTCTTGCTTATTTTTCTGAGGTTTTTGATTGAGCAAATATATTATGGATATAATTTGAGATTGGAACACTAAAGTGATGCATTTATGCAAGATTTAAGAAATAGAGCCTTTGATGTCGGAAATTTTCGCTATTAAAAGTGTTGAATATAAGGAAATTGGATGTATATGCACATTTAAGTGTAAATTATGACCTATTATATTATGGTATGACATTTGTTGGTATTAAAGCAAAGGTTCAGGCAATATAACTATATATTTGGCTCTTGAATTGCTTGGATGGCATATATTTGTAGTGCATTTGCCCAAAATTCAGTTGAAATGGATATATAATATGTGTGTCTCTGTGTGTACGTTGTGGAATTGTATTTGTATATTAAGGTTATGGTTATTTTTAGCCAAAATGATGAACACAAGAAGTGGTAGACTAGCTAGGGATAGGACTAAGGACCCTATGCAGACTATCATTTAGAGGTCGGATAGACAACAAACCATAATGGATCAACAATAAGCCATGTTAGAACGACAAGAACGAATTGTGTAGTAGCAACAAGATGTGATCCAACAGCTACAAAATACTCCACCTAGGTGTGAGGAGATGAGATGAGAAGCCCCTGAACCACAGTCACTGGTTCCTAGCAATGCACCAACACCTCCTCAGGAGCCAGTATAGGCCCAGATATCTACCTAGAAGTTACTAAATCAGTTTAGAAGAGAATGGTCCACCCTCATTTGATGGAGAATTGGATGTAGATAAAGCTGAGACATGGATTATACAAATTGAAAATATCTTTAAAGTGATGGTTTGTACATCTGAGCAGAAGGTCATGCTAGCCACCTTCATGCTAGAAAAAGAAGTAGATTGTTGGTGGCATAGCATGGAATCTATCATGCAAACAAAGAACATCTCGATTAATTGGAATACTAAAGTGATACATTTATGCAAGATTTAAGAAATTGGGCCTTTAATGTTAGAAATTTTTGCTATTAAAAGTGTTGAATATAAAGAAATTGGATGTATATGCACATTTAAGTGTAAATTATGAGCTATTATATTACGGTATAACAAATGGTAATAATTTCCATGTTCAGCCATCACTTTATTTCTCCATTTGTATCATGGCTCGTTCATGATGATCATGTTGCATTCATGCTAGCCAAAATTGCACAAGTTAGGTTACCTTATGTTTCTTATTTTTCACTAGTTTGTTATTTGTTAGCTAAAGATCCTTGACTCATTGAATTTAGCCATAAAGATTTTCTTGGCTATCACCCCTAGCTACCTTTGATTGACCCTTGATATTTTCAAATGCTAGTAGAAGTATTCTTGAATTTAAATGCTTTATTGATTGAAGTGACTTAAAGGCTTGAATGTTTCTTTAATCAATCCGAATTCTTTTTCTAGTTGATAGAAGCCTAATTCTTGAATTGGAGAGTTTTAGCACTAGACTTTCACTTCTTTGCCCTAAGCTCTCCAATTCTCCTTTCCTTTACAAATGACTTAAGAACTTGGGATAGAGAGTCTTGGTTATAGATAACTAATTCATTACTAATCTTAACATTTTACTTTTGTTAAAAGATAATTATGTGTTAAATTTGTTACACATGGCTTTTTTTTCATTAATTGATATAATTATCTATTCATTATTTGATTGACCACAATGTGTCACCTTATATACCTGGTAAGATCCTTTTAATGGTATAAATTTTTTTCATCAATTATTGAATCAAATATCATTTATTTGTGGCATAAGGTGGTAGATTTTTTTCTCTTTATAAAATGTGATAATTGTTAATTGGCTATAATTGCTATAGAGATCAAGATTGGGAATCAAATCAATGAGATACCTAGATAATAAGTGCCAAACAAAAAGAAAAAAAACACATGCACGCACTTCCACAGATTATGTGTAAATTGTTGTGATCAAAACCAAATTGTACTAGATTGACTGGTCGGACTAGGAACCTGATAAGATCTGGTTCAGTTTATTCTAGAAAATTGGTTAACTAAAGAATTGGTTGTAATATCATAGCTATATAGAATTTAACACATTTAACAGTGAAAAGTGCTATCATTATAAGGCAAATTAACTAATTTTTGCTTAAATAGACCATTTGGGTTTATCAAAGTCATCTTCCATTCTTAATACACTTAATCAAATAAAAACATCACAATTTGAAGCATGTATTTTGGGCTTGAGGCATACATCACAAATTCAACATCATACTTGCATTTTTCCTTAAGTTCCATAATCTAACCTAATCTTTAAAAATTCATAATTAATTCTAGAAAATTCCAAATCATGCAAATTAGGACTTTCTAGAAAGCTCAGGACATCATCTAGTTGCCATAAAATTGTTAAATCAATACAATATCATTTGGCCTATGAAAATTAATGGAATAGTAACTAGGTTGAAATTTTGGACAACAATAGACTTGGAACTTTAAAAATTTATATCTGTCTCTACACAAATCCAAATTGAGTGCTCTTAGTGGCTATGGAAAGCTTATAATACCTATTTGTAAAAATTTTTATAAGCATTAGACCTCATTTGGCTGCTCAAAACCTAGAAAACAAACTAATCAAATGAACAGTATCATGACAATTTCTACATAATTTGGCAAATTTTAAAAAATCATAATAAATTCTTTAGAACTTCAAAAATTCTATTCTTTAACTCTATAAAAAACTCTAGATGACCTAAATGCTTGCCAAATTTCATGCCTAAACTTGTCCATTTGATCTAGTTTTAATTCAAGGCAAGATTATGGCTCAAAATGATCTCATTATATCATTAAATGGTTCAAAATAACTTCCCACCTGAACTATGACCATTTCAGCACATCCAAAAGCTCAAGCACAGCATATAGAAACATCATAATAGGTCCAATTCATCATGGAACTCAAAACCACCATTTCATTTGTTCATATACACAGGCAAACCATAGCTCAAGGATGTCAAAAACTTACATTCTTATACATTTAGCTCCATATCCATTATATACAACATATTCATATACTTTTACATATGATCAAAGGTTTACATCTTATAAACATTGTATGTATACATACTTTGACATTAAATTATATAAAAAACTATCATATTATCAAAATATTATCATTCATGATCTTTGGCTTCCATTCTTTACTCCATGAGACTCATCTAAATATGGTTAGACATAAAGTGGAGAAGAATAAGATTCAAAGAATTCCAATAACTCATTTACCATTTTAAGCATACATATATGGCACATTTTCATGTTAAAGAATGCAAGCATGCATCAAAGGCTTCTAGTAGACATACATAATCAAATTTTTAAGTCACATGATGTCATTCAAATCATACATAAGCTTTAGGAACTTTTAGTTAAGTCTCATCCAATTCTTTGAGACTTTTGAATTAATTTCACCTACTTTTAGAGACTTTTAACTTAGCCTCACTCACTTTTGAGACTTTTAACTTTGTCCACCCATTTGTAGGGACTTTTGACATAACCTCACCTATCAAGAGCTATACAGATTCAATTTATCATTTAAGAAATATAATGGTACCAAAGTATTAAACCAATATCTATAGATATATCTCATGGTTCAAACATATATACAAGTATTCAATAACAATTAAATAATTAAGAAATGCATACAAAAAAATGATGGAAAGCTACTTTAGTCAATAATCACAAACTTTTTTCCTTGAGCTTTCCTTCCCTTTCTCTGCCTCACACACACACCTAGGAGGAGCTTCATTTGATTGGCCTAAACACATCAAATAAGACACAAACACATCATTGGAATCCATTCTAACCTTACATAATCTCTACACAAACTTATTCTAATTTATGGCATGCTTATGGTTCCATACCAGGGTATAATGAAGCAACTCGTATACTTCATGATCTTAGCTTCAATTTTTCACTCAATCTAAGTCATATGACTCCATTTAAACTTATTAGAGTCATCATAAACTTAATTCAATGAGCCAAACACTAAGTTACTTCTTTGTGCCTAAAAGGAATCTAAACTTCTAACTTTCAAAATATGATTTTTAAATTCAAACCAATGGTTTCTTTGATATCTATTATTCATTTCTAGGCCTTTTGTATCTTTGAAATCAAAGAAAACTCTTCCTAAGTACTTGTTCTTCCCCTTGGCCGAGACATACATGTGCTTAAGGAACCCGTGGAGTTTTCTTCAATTTCCTAGGGAATTTGCCACCCATGAAGCTTCTTAAACCTTTTATGAACTCAAACACACTCTTAGATAGTCTAAATTACCATTGGAAAGCTTTATAAATCCTTAAGTGCAATCAAAACCCTAATTACTATAACTTGTTATCTATTGATTTTTTTTGAATCCTAATTATTCTATATGATTCCTCATGCTTCAAAACCTCAATTCCTATTAAGTTTGGATCATAATAGAGTCCCTCACATATGTCTCTAATTCTGGCTAAAACATGAATATGGAGGAAAGTCAAGAAGAAGCAACTTAGGCCATGGTATCTTACCTGATTTTCAAGCTTTTCAAAAGAAATTTCTTAGGCTTCCAATCTTTCCCTTAAACTTTCCCTCTCCTTTACTGAACCAGTCACAAAACATGTCTAATTAAATTACTAAAAACCATGAGAAGAGAGAGGAGGAAGAGGAAAAGAAGTTTGGTGAAGGAGAAGGCATGAAAAAGTAAGGAATTCTTACACTTTCAAAGCTTATTTCTCTTCCCCTTGCTCCCTCACTTGGTGCGCCACTTTGATTTGCCCTTGAATCTATTTTTGGACCAGAGGAAAGTCATTTAGGGTGCTGGCCAGAAGTGGGATGTGCTTTAAAAGGGGTGGAGACTCACTTATAGCATTTTTTAAAGTTTCAATTTAGTCCCTCATCTTGGTTTTTTTCATTTGGACTCATTTCAACTCCTTTTTGAAAACCTCCTTTTTCATCATAAAATTTAGGTCCTCTAATATATAAAATGCCTATGATTTCACTCAATTTGGATTTAAAATCTTACCGAATGGTTTGGTCAAAGTTTTGATCACTTGACACTCAAAAATTCATACTAGATGGATTTTGACCATTATGGGTTTCCTATGATTTTTAGCGTTTTTGAGAATCTTGGGAAACTCAATTTTTCCATTTAATGATATCTTTTTTAAGTTTTCAAAAAGTTGCCCGAAATTATAGAAATGCTACTACTTTTTCGGCTTCTTCGTTTAGCCGTTTTTACTTCGATTTTAGGCCATTATTAGCTTTGTATTCTTATTTCTAAATATCTAAATCATTATTTTAATCTTGTTTAGCCTCTAATCATTTCATCCTAAGGTCTTCTTTTGTAATCTTGTCGGTTTTAACCTAGTTCTAGAGAGGTTGGATATTACACTATTCAAACCAATAAAAAAATTAGTTGAACTTAAAATTGGATTGGTAAAAAATTAGTTAAACTAGTTATTGAAATTTTTGTTTTAAAGATTTTTTCTTATAAAATAGAATAGTTTATCTTGGATCAATATGAAAAACTAAAATAGAAAGAAATAGATAAAAATGAGATTGAAATAGAGAAAAAAAAAAAGAAAAAATATAAGAGAAGAAAAAATATGTACTTGATTATTTTTAGTACTTATATTTTATTATTTCTCATTTCTTAATAATATTTTTATCAAATACTAAGATATTTAACCAAAATTATTATTTATTTTTTTTAATGATAAGTGAAAATTTTATATAATTTAAAAACTTCAATAATTTAGTATTAAATATTTTTAAGTTTTAATTATAGTAATTCTTATTTTTCAATTAAAAATAATTTTTAAATATTTTAAAAATAATAAAATAATACTTAAATATTTAAAAATTATTAATATTTATTTATTATATTAAAATTTTTAATATATAAAATTTTAAAAAAATATATTTAATTATTATCAATTCAATTATACTTTAATTATAATTAATATAATAAATTATAAATTTATCTCCCTACCAATTTAATTAATTTAATTAAGGGTAGTGCTTCGAATCTTATCTTCCAAATATGAATTGATCCACCGCTGTGTTAATACTAGAATAAGGATTAGAGATCCTTTGAATTCTAGTTTATATTCGGAAATAGTACACCTCCTGTAGGAAACGAAGGAAGGTTATGCTGAATTAAATTGGAAAGGGAAGGTCTTGACTGAAGAGCTTTTGCTCTTAATTGTTGTTGCCATAGAAAAGACCTCTACATGAAAGAGGGCAGAGTTCCTTCCAAAACCTAGTTTAGTTTTTGGTCATCCCTATTTCTGAATATAAATCACTGTTGAATGGATAGCTGATCTCGCTCATTCCAGGCTAGCTGTCAGAAATGGTATCAGAGCATAGGTGGATGATAAGTGAAGAGAAGTGTGAACCTTAATCTCCTATAGCTTATTAAAAGTTTTAACTATTAACAGCCTTGATTTCATTAATATTAAAAAATTATCTTGTGTGTTTATATTACATATCTGTGCTGACTACTTATAACTAGAATAGTATTTACATGTATTTTATAAATCGAATAGAACCTCGAATATATGAAGTAAATCAAAGTAAACTCCCAAACAGTAGTTATATTCCAACACCAAATGAAATATTTATAGCTTCACCCTTCATGTTAGGTGGTAAAGGTAATAACACATGGAATTTGAATAACGGGACTAATATGTATTTAATGAAACAATTAAGATGTCTTGTAAATCCTCAATTAGATAATACCTCCTAGTTACCTATAGAAATCCACAATATATTAGAATTAGAACCATAATCAAATAAAAAGTATCGATTAAAGGAATTAGCTAAACCATTAGAACAAAAAGTATATGAAATAAAAAATGAATTACAAGAAGTAGGATCAGAAGTAAATATAATAAATCACAAGATTGACTGAATAAGTCAAACCTTAGGTATTTACAATCGAATAGAATCAATAGATGAACAACAAGAAATTAATATGATGAAATTATTTAATGAAACCGTATTTAGAGAAGTATCAGAACCTCAAATAAAAACTAAACCTATGAATGAACAAATTTATGAAATCAGAGTAATTACAGAAGAATTAAAAAAGGACAAGAAGTCATCAATAATAATTTATGGACTATTTATGATGAAATTCATAAATCTTCAACTAAATCTGTACAAGTAATAGAAGAATCAACTGAATATATTTCCCTAGAAGAATGTAAAAAAAATGAAGAAGAAACATTAAAATTTATGAGATATTTAGACAAATTAGATCGTGACAAAGAATTACAATTAAGCCTTATTCATAGAACAGAACCAGTAAAAGAAGTAAATATGATGCAAATATTAGAAGAATTAGAACAGGAAGAAATAGAAAACCGAATGGGTCAAGAAGAAGCAAATTTAGCAACCATAAGAAATGAATGAAGTTATTTAGATTATTTAGACAATGAATTTAAAGAATTAAATATGCAGGCAACAATTAAAACTGAAGAACAGCTTTTAACCCTCCTAATTTACAAGCTGTAGGATATAATCAAACTAATATTGGAACTAGTGCGCCTATAATAGACAGAGAAATAGAAATAAGTAATACTGAATTAAGACATAAAGAACCTCTCAACGAAAATACTGACTTTATGTTTGAAACAATTTATACTCCTACAGAAAAAAGTAATTTTCTACCTCCTCCATTAGAACAATATGAAACTCGCCAAATACCTAATGTAGGAATATGGTTAAATCTAGACTGTCAATTAGATAACGAGAAAAGATTAGAAGAATGGGTAAAAGCTCAAATAATAGCTTTATTACATAGAAGTATAGATACTAATTCTGCCCCTCTAGTTGTTGAATCTAGTTTTATAGGAATAGTATTAGAATGGTGGAAAACTCAAACTGAATCATTTAAGGAAAATGTAAGAAAGACAAAAAATTATAATAGTCGAAGAGAATATTATTCTTTATTATTAAAAAAATATGAACAAATATTAAGAAACAAATTTTTAGGAAGAAGTGTAGGAGCTAATGAATAAACAAAAATCTATAGAGCAATAACAAAATTACACCAAATAGGCATATGTACTTTAGAACCGAATGATTTAAATTAATATATTTGTGAATTTAAAAAATATTATTATGAAGCTAGATTTTCTAATTATGAACAAAAAAGATTCTATTTAGATTTATTTTATCATAAACTACCAAAGTTATTATCTGAAACATTAATAATTGAATATCAGAAAGCATTTAATGAGAGAACAGACTTAATACCTCATTTAGATACTATGGGAAGAAGAGAAGATTATCTTAGAGAATATTTATCAAATAAATGTAAAGAAGCATGGAGAAATAAAAAATATTATAAAACAAATAAATTAATCTTACGATGTCAAGATCTCGAAACACCTCATAGATGGGGATGTAAACCTGTAACAAAATATAAAAGGAAAAAACAATCAAAATATAAAAAATATCAAGCACCTTATAAAAGGTATAAATATAGTTTCAGGAAATATCTAAAATCAAAACTTCAACAAAAATCTAAAATTAGGAAACCTTTCAAACTTCAACAATATTTTAAGAAAGGAAAAAGAAAATTAAATTATAAAAAATATCCCACGAAATGTCAATATTATAATTGTGGAGAAATAGGACATATATCAACAGACTGTAAGAAACCCAAAAATAAGAAAAGTTTAAATCTTATGGAATTAGCTAATGATTATGAATTGGAACCAATAGAATTTAAGAAATATCTAGAAAAAGAATTAGATTATTCAGATATTGAAATTTATAAATTAGATATAGAATCAGACTATAGTAAATCCAGTAATAGCGAAATAGAATCTGAAAATAGTGATTTATACCCAATAGATTACATAACTGAAGAAGATCAAATTAATATGATGCAAGCAGAAAGCAGTAGTCAAAATGAAAATGAATATGAAGAATTTCAAGAAATTAGAAATCCCATAGAAGGAATAGTGGAAAAACGAATGATGTTTAATAAAAAACAATATAATAAAATCCAAGATAAAGAATTAGATCTAACACCAAATGATCTTACCAAAAATAGTATTATACAATAAATAGGAAAATTCATTAAAGCAAAGAAAAAGGAAAAATACTCTTGTGTAGTAATTGAAAAGAAACACCCAATAGAAGCAACATTAACGGAAGGAATATTAAGAATACCTTTAATTGATAAAACTTTGATTGAACAAGAAATACAAAAATTAGATATTAAAGATGAAGTAACAAAAATTTATATACCAGGAGTACAATTATTAATCAAAGCTTATTTTAAAGCAGAAATAGATACACCAGTAAAATTATTAATTACCGATAATAGAATTATCGATAATGTTCCTAATAGTATATTAGGAGCATTAAATAGAAATCTAATATATCAAAAATTAAAGCTAACTGTTAACACTAATTTTGCTATCTCTAGAGCAGAAACAAATATGAATCGAACTTTAGTCATTTATCATAAATTACACGAAATAAAGATGCATCAAGGAAGTTGAATTATTAGTATAACTGGAATGGTAGGACTAGTATTTTCTAACGAACATAAAATTTATAAAAGAAATTTAGGAAATATTACAATAGATAAAATTTTATGCCAGTATTAGAAAAATTACCATTAGATCGATCTAGAATAACAATACCTCAACAATTACAATTACAATTAGACCAAACTAGAGAACTAGGAGAAGAAAATCCTTCCAGAATAACCTTCAATAATAACCTAGGAAGTCGAAATATTCGAATGAATACACTAACTGATATTAATATTAATATTCATCCTCGAAGAAGTATTCAAGAATTTAGACCTATAAGTCAACCATTAATCAGATCTAGAAGCTATAGTAACTATGAAGCAAATCGAATTGCAGAAATCCCAAGAAGATCAAACTTAACAGAACTTCAACCTAATACCCGTGAAATTGATTTAACTCAACCATTAGAAAACTTTATCCTCTTATAAATTACAAAAGAAGAAAAATGGATTGAGATAATTGCATTAATAGATCCCAACATTATTAAAAGTACTATTCAACTAGAATATACAGATAATAATATTGAAATCAATGAAGAAGATACTATAGCTCAAACAACTATTAGATTTAATCATAGGGATATAATTAAAATAAAATTATTTGTTGAACTAGAAATTGATAATAATCAAACTCATAAAATTATATTAGGATAAGACTTTTTAGATAATATAACACCATATAGAATTCAAAAGGATAGAATTCTAATTAATATAAATCACCAAGTAGTCATATTGAATAAAATTAAATTAATTTAGCTCAAATGAAATTTTACTATATCTTAGTGAGATTCAATTATGTAAAATATCAATCCTGCAAATATCATGCAATGATAGACACAAGAGTAAATATTACAACAGCTAAATATAATATATTACCATCAAAATTATGGAAAAAGAAAAAACTAATTAGGATGAGTAGTGCAGGAAAAGAAATCCATTATATTGAATTATCTGCTAAAGATATTCCAATCCAAATAGTTGATTATGAATTACAAATCCCAATATTATATCAATATAATGAAACTACACCTGACATAATATTAGGAATGGATTTCTTAGAACAATATATGTCTTTACATTTCACCCAAAAAGCATCAGTATTGACCACACCATGTAAGCACCAAGCATGGGCAATTAGAATTAATAATCCTTATAATAGAACTGACACTATCTTTAGGAAAAATAAATATGATAATGAAATTCAATTTATTCCTAATAATAAACCAATAGAAATTGAACCTAAAAGATCAATATCTCATATATCAGGTAATAAAACTATTGAATAATGATTATTAGATAATTATAGTGACAACCCCTTAGTGCACTGGGAAAAATCTAAACCTTATGCAAAAATCAAACTATTAGATTATAGCAAAGAAATTAATTGTAAACCTTACCCTTGGATTGAAAAAGATAAATAAGAATTTATAATGCATATAAATGAAATGAAGCAATATAATTTAATTAGAGAATGTAAATCAAATTATTGCTCACCAGCAATGATAGTAATGGGACTTGCAGAAATCTGAAGAAACAAATCTCGAATGGTTATTAATTATAAAAAATTAAATGATCTAGCAATTAGAAATAGATATCCAATCCCCAAAATAGAATTATTATTTAATCTGATTAAAGGAAAACAAATATTTAGTAAATTTGATTATAAATCAGAATTTTTTCAAATTAAATTAGAAGAAAGTAGTAAAAAGTATACAACTTTTACTACCTCTGAAGGATTATATGAATTGAATGTATTATCAATGGGATTTCATAATAGTCCTAGTATATTTCAAGAACATGTTACTAAATTATTAGCTCCAATAAAAGAATTTGCAGTAATTTATATTGATGATATTTTAATCTTCTCAGAAACATTAGAACAACATGAAAACCACTTAGGTCAATTTATAGATATAATTGAAGAAAAAAGTCTTAATATCTCACCTAAGAAAGCTGAATTAAGAAAAGAGAAAATAGCATTTTTAGGCCATTATATTACTTGTAACGAAATAGAATTACAGGAACATATTAGTAAAAAAATATTAGACTTCCTAAAAATAACCTCAAAAAAAGAATTACAATTATTTTTAGGATTAGTAAATCAAGCAAGAAATTTTATCCCTAATTTAGCTAAATATACTGTTAGAATATCTAAATTAGCAAGAGAAAAAACTCCTTGGCAATGGAATGAAAACCAAGAAAAAATTCTTCAAAAAATCAAAAAATTATGTCAAGACTTACCCAAGTTAACAATTCCAACTAATGATAATATTAAATGGATCTTATATACCGATGCTTCAGAAAATTATTGGGGTGCAGCCCTTTATCATGAAAATAGAACAGGTGAAGAAATTATTACTCGATATGCTAGTGAAAAATTTAATGATAGTCAAAGTAAATATCATTCAAATTGGAAAGAATTTTTAGCAATAGTTAAAGCTGTAAAAAAATTTGAATTATTTATTGTTAATTCTCACTTTATTATCCGTACTGATAATACTTAAGTTAAACATTGGTTATCAAAAGGAATTCATACTACTAAATTAGCCAATAAGATGTTGATTAAATGATAATCTGATTTATCTTATTATAATTATGAAATTAAGAATATTGAAGGAAAGAATAATCTTGTTGCTGACTTTTTAAGTAGGGATGGAGCCTCAGACATGAGTAAAAATATGAGTAAACCTCAGAATGAGGAACCAAGTAATCAGACAAATATTGATCCAATTATTTTGAAATTGAATGCTTTGGAAGCCAACCTGAGTATTCTTTATTCTCACATCAATAATCAGGCCACAAATATTAATTCTCTAAGTCTCAATATTGGGAATTTAGAGAGACGAGTAAGCCAAGTAGAAAGACTAGTAATGGGTCATTCACCTACACTATCAGTAATGAGTCATTCACCTAGTCCATCACCACCAAGTTCTATACCAAGCCCACAAACAACCACTCAAATACCATCTTTTTTATCCATCGTCCAAAAAGAAATAGACACTAAAAAAGCCCAAAAAAAGGAAGCCCAAAACAAACAGAAACAATTAACTTCCACTTCCACTTCCACATCAACAGCCCAATCTAAACTTTTAAAGCAATATCAATATTTTCAACTTGTCATCGACAAATTAAACCACTTCCAAATTTCTACACCAACCATAAAATATATTTCTCATTATTCTTTAAATAAAGTCGTAATACATGCTGGAACTAATCCACAACTTATTTATACCCTATATAGTTATGGATTAATTCACTGTATTTATCCTTCTAATAATTTCCACGAAGTTAGCCAACTCCCAAAATCTATCCAAGAAACAGCTAAGCATTATAAGGATATTATTACCCAATATACCATGTATATCCGTTTTTATTCTACCCTAGCCGAAATTACCAAAGATAAATTTTATTCTCCCATTAATCTCATCAAGTTTGGTACCACTAAAAAACCTTTTGAATTTGAAGAATTCGAAAAAGAAACTATTGACCCCAATGAATTCCAAGAAACCATCTCTAGAACCCGAGCTCAAGAAATAAATACTATCTTCCTTAAAATAAACAGAACATTAACCAGTGATGAAGTCTAATGGACTTATTTCATTGGATCCACTACATGTTTATACTTTGTTGGAAAAACTCCTTGAAACTAACGACAATTCACTATGTTTTATGACCGAATCAAATCCAATACCATGGACCATCCAAAAGAAACTAAAAAATGAATATGCCAACAATTATCCGAATATCCTATTCATATATGTAAATATTGTAAAGATACAGATAAGAAAATCCAGGATGAACCACCGACATCCATCAACATCCTCAATGCATAAGAAGACAAAGAACAAGACACCCCCATAGGACTAGATGCCACCAAAGTCAAAAGTAATGGTTGACAAGATCAAACGCAACTCGAAGTGACCAAAAGTAGATGCCTTATGGATAACGAAGCTGACAAAGGCGACCTTGAAGCGATAAAAAGTAGACATGACTAAAGGTGACCTTGAAGCAATAAAAAGTAGATGTGAAATGACCTCAAAGAGATAAAAAGCAATTCAATTATCAAAAGAAGATAAACCGTCCCTCGGAATCTCTTATCTACTGAAACTCAATACTGTAATCTCCATTATTAGAATAGAAAAAGGGTAGAGGAATGCCTCGCCTATAAAAAGCCATGTAATTTCTCTTATAAGATAAGTCTTTCATACCCTCCTCTAAAGCTCTCAGAAACCCTTTGACTTCTCTGAGCTCTCTCACCACTACTATAATATTTTCTTTCATCAATAAAAAAGAATATTTTAATAATTCTTTGTTTATCTGAAGACGATTAAGGTATGAGCTTCTAACTTCCTAATAGGAGATTAAAGGTAATGCTTCAAATCTTATCTTCTAAATATGAATTGATCCACTGCTGTGTCAATACTAAAATGAGAATTAGAGATCCTTTGAATTCTAATTTATATTTAGGAATAGTACACCTCCAGTAGAAAATGAAAGAAGGTTGTGCTGAACTAAGCTGAAAGGAGAAGGTCTTGGCTGAAAAGATTTTGCTTTTAGTTGTGTTGCCATAGAAAAGACCTTTTGCATGAAAGAGGGCAGAGTTCCTCCCAAAATCCGATTTAGTTTTTGGTCATCTTTATTGCCAAATATAAATCACGGTTGAATGGATAGATAATCGCTCATTTCAGGTTGGCTGTCAGAAATACTCTTATTATATTAAAATTTTTAATATATAAATTTTTAAAAAATATATTTAATTATTATCAATTTAATTATACTTTAATTATAATTAATATAATAAATTATAAATTTATCTCCCTACCAATTTAATTAATTTAATTAATAATCTAAAATTTACCGCGTCAGAGAAAAAAGGAAATGATTTGAGGAACCGCACCCGGCTCTCTCGCATTTACTGTCTCGCCTCTTCCGTTCTTCGTTTCTGTTTCGCTGCCTACGAGCCCTAGCGACATCTGAGGTAGATTTCTCTCCAATTGAGTCTCTATTCATTTAAACCAATAAAACAAATTTCGTGTGAGGTACTTAATACCCTCTTCATGAGAATTTGACTTTTATCGCTCGAATTGACATACATATGTTGTCGGAATTGTTTTATGTTCCTGTAATTTGGAGTTTGCTGTATTTGAATTTGAAACCGCAATTATTAATATCTTAACTGTTTGTATTCTTCAGCTGGGGCATGTTGCGCAACCATTTAAATTTTTTTAGGGGTTTTCTTAACTTGTATAATTAATTTAATTAAACTTAATTAGTGAAGTTCGAGAGATGCTAACCCAAACTAAATATTGGGATTTTCTGGATTCGCAGCAAGTTAAGTAAATTAATGGGTTCCAGGACGGGTAAACAAGGTTTGAAAGTCTGACTTTTCTGTTCTGCTCATTCTATGTCTTGGTCAACGTGCCAGTTGTATGTTAAAACAATTGTTTGAAGTCATGTATGATAGGAATGTAATCGATTGATAGCGTGGGATTCCTTTAATGATTCTTTTAAGTGACTTGGCAAGGGCATCCTCAGTAGCACAGTTGCTAAATTATTGCTTCCCCTAAATATGCAAGAACTAAGAAGTGTAACTCATGCGAAAGTGCTGGCTTGTTACCTTGCAAGCTTTGAAGGATCGACTCACCTATTTTTTGGTTTGTTGGCATTTTGGACATGGGTGCTGCAAGTCACACTAATGACACCTGTCTGTATGTCAGAAGTTAGAGCACTATTATTATTTTTTGGAATGGAAACTCACTTGAGTATTCAGTGGAATTTGTTTTTCTGTTTTTTCAGTCAACGACCAAAGAAAATAAAAAAATATTGAACATCATGCTTTACGAAATTGAAACCCAATTAGAAAACTACATGGGTTTGGATTTAGAAGATGATCTAGCAGTCTAGTTCTTTTTCTATCAGTTACATTGTGCATATGTTGCATATTTGCTTTAAGTTGTCTATTTTTCTCATGATGAACCAGAGTTGGAGGTTATCTGCTTCACTAATGAAGGCATAAAACATGATGATGGTGAAAAGTGGAATGAGTTTGGTTCTCAAAGAGTCAGTTTTTCTAATCTTTTGGTTGTATGGTATAGGCTGACAACATTTTTTTAGAAAATGGTAGTGCATGGTGCTTAATGCTTACAGCATAAAGATGAATAAGTGATGACCCTTGTTATAGTAAGAGCTTTACTTTTGCGTGAAACTACTATTTCTTTACATAGAAAAGTATTTTTGACTGAAGAAGGAAAAGAATATAGTTTTTCAGAACAGTGTTTTACTCCAATAACACTGGCTTTCTCAATTAATGCTTTTCCAAATTGCCTTGTTTGAGTTATCTCAATATTATAGTATTGCAAGCATATGTGAATGGATTGTGCTTTGATGAGATGTTTGATGTTTACTATTATGTGTCAAAGGAGATATTCCAACGTTTAAACCTTGGGTTTCATTGAGACAGATGCAGGACTCCTTATCATCACTTACATTTAAGGGTTCTATTCCCGAAGCAATTGCTGAAGCTAAAAAGCAGAGGAAACTCTTTGTTGTTTATATTTCAGGTAAGTTGATTTTCATTTAGCTTGTTATGCTTTACCTAATATTTGAACATGTTGTGTTTTACATAGTGGAACAATGTGCAGTGGTGTATTGCATTCCTTTTACGATAGAGTTGTTTGATATTTATATGGACATGCTGATGGACCTGATGTTATTGGGCCTAAGATATTGAAGATGTATGAAAGGAGAAGAAAGGGAAAAGTGACTCAAAGTTGTTGTAATTTCTGATGAGCTGGCTAGAGGGATGTAAAAGGGAAATAATAGTGCTAACTAACTCACATGGGTTGTGAGGTGTGAGAGTGAGAGAGAAAGACTGTTAGTGGGCAATATATTGTGTTTTGAGGAGTCAGAATTGAGAAAGGAAGAATTTGGCTTGGTGGGGGAGTCTCTAGCCTCTCGAAAGCTTGGGGATTATTATTTTTTCTTTGTTAGCTTCATTTACTTCATTTTGCTGTTTTTGTGCTCTAGTTGTGCTGCATGTAATCAGATCCTCATTCCTTGAATGTGATAGGGTTCATTTTTTTGTTTTGGTGTTGATTGTCATCAATTTGGTATCAGAGGCAAAACCATAGAATGGGAATCTTCAGTGAAGGATTTGAAAGAGGGATTGCAAAGAGGAAAATAGAGACACAAATGACAGAATGTAGTAGGGAGAATGCAGGGTTTAGAAGAGAAAAAGGGGTAGGAGAAATCCATAGGGAGCCTACCAGATTGATGTCTGCACCATTTAAAAGTTCTGATGGACCATTAAGTGGTCCTTTGAGAACAGCCTAGAAGAAGAGATGAAGCTGGCAACCAATGAAATTCTTGAGCCTATGAAGATCCTATAGGCTGATGGCTCATCATTGATCAAGGATAGACTGGATGAAACTTGATGGGAAGGGAAATGATAGACCAAATGCTATTGGGCCTAAGGTATTGAAGGTGTATGAAAGGAAAATGAAGGGAAAAGTGACTCAAGCTGTAGTAATTTTTGATGAGCTGGCCAGAGGGATAAAAAAGGGAAATAACTAACTCACATGGGTTGTGAGGTGTGAGAGTGAGAGAGTGTGTGTGAGAGAGAGAGAGAGAGAGAGAGAGTAAGGCTGCTAATGGGGAATATATTGTGGTTTGAGTTTGAGGGGTCTGTGAAGAAAGGAAGAATATGACTTGGTGGGAGAGTCTGTGGCTGCTCAAAAGCTTGGGGAGTTTTTTTTTTTTCTCTGTTAGCTTCTTGTACTTCATTTTGCTGTTTCTGTGCTCTGGTTGTGCTGCTTGTAACGGATCCTCATCCTTTCCTTTGAATGTGATAGGATTCTTTCTTTTGTTTTGGTGATTCAATAACAGAGGGATATTTGAGCCTTGTATGGGTGCTGCTTTCCATCACATGCTATATATGAAGCATCAATAACTCCAATTGTTGAAATTTATATTACATTGTATTTTTAACTGGTTATACATATAGATGTTAAGTTTAAGTAGGATATATTATTATCTGTGAGTTTGCATGCAAGCATGGACAAGTTTGGATTTATTTAGGTAAGTTTAGTACAAGTGTGCTTGGACACATGACTTCCTTGTAGCTTCTTCACCATGCTAACTGCCTCCTACATTTCAGTGTGATAGATTACAGCATATGTCTTGTTGGATTTGCTCCATGGGCTTTAGACTGGAAGAGAGAATCTTCTGCTTTCTAATGCATAATGTTTCCTAATGAACACTTTCAGCATGGGAAAAGTAGTTTATCCTCCCAAAGACCTCTCCCATCAGGAACTTTTACAAGGTCCTTTGTATAGCCTACGTAGGATTTAGGAATTGTGAAAACCTAAAGAGATGAAAAGGAGAAAAATAGAGAAAGTCTTGCAAAGTAAACCATTTTATTACATCTTCTGATCCTAGGAATCAGTTAACTGATTTGGTCCCCCTTTACAAAGAAGGAAAATATCCCTGGCTTCTTTGTATAAATATAAATAATTATGAACAGAATAATGATGCTTCTTAGTCGTGAAAATCTGATATTAATTCCTTAAAAAAGGTCCAAGGAATGGTCGTAACAATGGTCTTTGTGTCTCTAACAAATTTGTATGCCTCTTAAATAGTAAAGTCTAGCTATGTCACTTAATATTTGCAAATTTCTTTTCCTATGGTGTAATAGCTGGCATAGAATAAGTAATTTGTATTTGTTACTTTGTTACAGGTATCAATAAATATTACTATGAATAAATTAGTACCATTCGCTGTATTGCAATAAATATTTGAATAATTTACGATAAGCTTGGGCTAGTTGGCTTTGATTATCTGGTTGGTTTGAAATTATAGTCTAATTTTGGTATGTTAGAAATCCAAAAAAAGAAACAAAAAACATGTTCAAACCTTTTCTTAGCAGAAGATTTGTAGGTTATAGGGCAAAATCTTAATTATATTCTAAATAGGTAAACAATTGATACAAATAGATGACAGGGTTTGACCACAAGTTGATCACTCCCTAGTAATTAGGCGGCCAATTAGGGATTTAATTAAAACAAAATAATAATAATAAATACCAGAATAATAACTAAAAAAGTAAACCCTAAGGATACTTGGGTCCAACTTAGCCCAATCAAATATTCCTCCTCAAGTTGGAGAATAGATGTAAATCATTTTCAACTTGCTACTGAGTTCTTCAAACTTGACTTGTGGTAGTCCTTTGGTTATAACATCAGCTACTTGAGAATTAGAAGACACATATGACAAGTCAATTATCTTGGAATCAATTTTTTCCTTGATAAAGTGTCAATCAATTTCAACATGCTTCGTTCTGTCATGATGTATTGGATTTTGTGCAATCCCTATAGTAGCCATGTTGTCACACCACACCTTGATAGGTGTCACTACTTTCATATTAAGCTCACTCATTAATCTTAAGATCCACATTCCTTCACAAACTCCTAGAGCAAGGGCTTTGTATTCAGCTTCAGCTGAACTTTTTGCCACTACTGGCTGTTTCTTGCTCATCCATGTCACAAGATTACCCCAAATAAAGGTACAATAACTTGTATTTGATCTCCTGATAGTGCCAGATCCTGCCCAATCAGTATCAGTGTACACTTCTACACCGCTTTCTCCCTTTTTCGCAAATAACAACCCCTTTTCGGAGTCCTTTTTAGATACTTGGTCACTTATGAATTGACTTGCAACATTCACTGCAAAGCCAATATTAGGTCTAGTGTGAGATAGATATATGAGTTTGCCAGCTAATTTTTGGTACCTCTCTTTATCTATTGGGGTCCCTTCCTTTAACAAGCTATTCTTGTAGTCTGCTTCCATAGGAGTTTCAATAAGCTTGGTTTCTAGCATCCCTATTTCCTTCAAAAGATCAAGGGTGTATTTTTGCTGTGATACACTACTACCACTATTTGACCTAGCCACCTCCATCCCTAGGAAGTATCTGAGTTTTCCTAAGCCTTTGACTTCAAATTCAGTGGCTAGATTCTTCTTCTTCTTCAGCCTCTCAATTTCTTCAACATCATTCCCCGTCACCACAATATAATCTACATACACTATAAGTATTGCCAACTTATCTCTGCCATGTCTGACAAATAAAGTATGATCAGTCTGACATTGCATATACCCCTGTTGCTTAACCACTCTTGTGAATCTTTCAAACCACACCCTTGGTGACTATTTTAGGCCATATAAACTTTTAAGTAACTTGCATACCTTGGCAGTATTGCTCCTGTTTCTCATGCTCAAGGGAACTTCCATGTAAACCTCTTCTTCTAAATCACCGGTCAAAAACAATCACATCTAATTGGTGTAGAGGCCAATCCATGTTTGCGGCTAATGATAAGAGGATCTTGATTGTATTGAACTTTGCCATAGAAACAAAAGTTTCTTGGTAGTTTATGCCATGAGTCTGTGTAAAACTGTTGGCAACAAGCCTTGCCTTGTACTTACTGTGCCATCAGGATTATATTTGATAGTAAACACCTATTTATACCCTATAGTGGACTTATCTTTGGGTAGATTTGTTACTTTCCATGTATAGTTCTTTTCTAGAGCCTTTAGCTCTTCTTGTATCGCCTCATTCCACCTTGGATCTGTTATAACTTCTTGGAATGTTTCTGGTACTCTCTTCTGTCATGGTAGCTATAAAAGATCTCAAATTAGGAGATAACTTCTCATAGGAGATATGCCTACCAATAGGGTGTTGTGTGCATGACCTCTTTCCCTCTCTTAGTGCAATAGGCCAATTGAGATTTTCAGAATCTATCTCCAGGTTAGACTCTTGGTTTTGCATCAGAATGGGTTCTTCTCTTCTCTCTCTTGCTCTCTCTCTCTGGTTAGTGCCCTTGTTTTGCCTGGTAAAGATAGAGAACTCCTGCATTTTTTGGCTGTTCCACCCTTGTCTTAGTTACATTTGTATTTTCCAAATTATCAATATGTAGTTCAGGTTGGTTTAGTTGACTATTTAGGTCATTTCCAGGTTCGTTTGAGTGATTTCTAGGTGAAACTGGACTAGAATTAGGCAAAATAGATGGTGTTTTAGCTTCTGGGGTTGAAATCTGAGGCTGTACTGTGCTAGGTTCAAGGATTATGTTCTGTACAGGATCTGATTCATGTGTTACTTGAGGTCCAAGCATAGAATTTTTGAAATTATCAGGTTTAGGTGCAATACTACTCGAAGTATTGGAAAAATCATTGCAAATTATCCATTCATACTCTCCCTTCTCCCCCTGAATGGGTAATTTGGGATAATATGGTAGGTGTTCATGAAAATTGACATCCAATGTTACAAAATACTTATGAGAAATGGGATAATAGCACTTGTAACCCTTTTGAGTGGGTGAATATCTTAAGAAAAAGCATTTTGTAGCTCTAGGATCTAATTTGCCCCCATTTTTGTTGTGATTGTAAACAGTACACCCAAAAACTCTTTTTGGAAGATTGGAAACAAGACGAGAAGTGGGATAGAATTCATGCAACCTTTTGATAGGTGTTTGAAATTGTAGAGTTTTAGAGGGCATCCTATTAATTAGGTAAGCAGAAGTAAGAATAGCATCCCCCCAAAAAATGTTTGGAACATTATTTGTTAGCATGAGGGCTCTAGAAACTTCCAAAAGATGTCTATTTTTATGTTCTACAATTCTATTTTGTTGTGGGGTATCCACACAAGAGGTTTGATGATGTATCCCATTCTCATTAAGGTAATTTTGAAAATTTGTACCCAAATACTCCCTCCCATTGTCACTTCGTAAGACTTTAATGGATGTTCCAAATTGATTTTTTTTTATGAAAACATGGAAATTTTTGAAAATATGCAATGTCTTTGATTTTTCATTCATAAGGAATACCCATGTAACTTGAGTATGATTTTTTATGAATGTTATAAATCACCTGGACTTGGAAAGATTCAAAATTTTAGATGGACCCCAAATATTACTATGAATCATAGAAAAGGGTTGAGAGGGTTTTTAAGCATGGATTGGATAATTGTTTTTAACATGCTTGGCTAGTTGACAAAATTCACAATGGAAAAAAGATAGGTTAATTTTATTGATCAAATATGGAAACAAGTGTTTTATATAACTAAGACTTGAGTGGCCTAGCCTATAATGCCACAACAGAATCTCATTATTTGTATGAGCAGAAAACACATCAATTTTCCCACTTTTATTCTCCTTGCGATTAGCTTCTAAATAGTAGAGTCCTCTCCATTCCTTGCATGTTAACTGGTTTGTTACTCTCTTAACAGAAAGCAAACTACATTTAATCTTTAGAACATATAGAACATTTGTCAATACAATTGTTGCAGAAATCACAATTGTCCCGACACTTAGGACCTTAGTATAGGTCCCATTAGCAACCTTAACCTTTGTGTAGATAGAGCAATACTCCAAACTACTAAGGGCCTCCTCAAAACCAGTTATATGATCAGTAGTCCTTGAGTCTACTATCTAAACATTCTTGGGCTGAATTATAGTATGAAGAGTAGTAGTTAGCAATATACCTGCTTGGGCTAAAGTAACAGAAGGAGTAGAATTTTTCTCACTTTGTGAGGTCTGGAAATTATGCTTTTCTAAGAGTCCTCTTAGCATGGAGACCTATTCTTGATTTAGCATTTGTTCTTGACTTTCAGCATCAATCATTAGACTTCTACTTTTAGTTTTGCTTCTCTATCTACCATTTGTTGGTTTCCCATGAAGTTTCCAACAAATATCTTTGGTATGTCCACTTTTGTTACAATGTTCACACCACTTTATTGGTTTCTTTTGCCTTTGATAAGTTAGTTGGTTCCCTCTAGCCACCATAGCTGAAGACTCTGATGCATGTCCATAAGAGAGGCTTTGAATTAACTCTTTTATGCTTTCTTCACATTTGACCATATTCATTGTCTCTTCAAGTGATAGCAGCGGCTTGAGGCTCATTATTCTTCCTCTAACTTCTTCGAATTTATCATTTAGTCCCAACAGAAAATCATAGGACCTTTCTCGTTCGACTACCTGTTTGAAATATTCTCCATCAATATGATAGCTCTAATGATGCTCGTCGTAAAGGTCAATTTGCTGCCACAGTCGCATGAGGGAGTTGTAATATTATAAGTCTTCTCCCTCTGTTTCAGATCTCTGAGAAGCCTCTTAGTTTGGAAGATTGCTGCTGTAATTTCTTTTACAGCATACGTACGCTTCACAGAATCCTATATTTCCTTGGCTGTGGTGGCTAATAAATAATTGCTATTGATTTTGAGGGTCATAGAATTTATAAACCAAGTCATTACTTGATTATTTTTTGATATCCAGGTCTCATATTTTGGGTCTCTAGCAATTGGTTTAATTGCTTCACCATTGATGTATTTTTCTCTGCCTTAGCCCTTTATAAACATCAGCATATTTCTTGACCAGAGTAGGTAGTTAGTTTTAGTCAACTTGTGCGACACCATGATTGGAGAAAACGCATCAAAATTGAGTAGTGGAGGTGTGACCAGAGGAGAGGTGATATGCGATGGCCCTATTGTAGTCCTTGAAGAATAACTGATGCCGCTATCACCTCCTCCTTCGGTCTGTGAGTGATTGAGTCCCATGCTTTGTGGGCCAGCACCACCTAACGGGGGCTGAGAGTTCTCCCCGCTGGTGGTAAAGGCTCCCATGGAACCAAACGAGACCTGCCTAGGACGCATGGAGCTAGTGGCTCTGATATCATGTAGGTTTTAAGGCGAAATCTCAATTATATTTTGAATAGGTAAACAACCGATACAAATAGATAACAAGGTTTGACCACAAGTTGATCACCCCCTAGTAATTAGGCTGAAAATTAGGGATTTAATTAAAACAAAATAATAACCAAATAATAATAATAAATACTAGAATGATAACTAAGAAAATAAACCCTAAGGATACTTGGGCCCAACTCAGCCCAATCCAACAAGATTTTTGGTTGTGTTTATTTGGCATGGTGTTAGAGCTAGGTTGATCAAGTCATCAACAGTTTGAGATTTACCAACCACGGTTGCTTCATTAAAATTTCATTATAAAGTAGGGTTAATGAAAAGATAATTGTTTGCCACACATCATGCCTATTATGCACTTTGTTACTGAATTGAAAACCTTTGTGATGTTGTCAATTTAAGTTGTACATATTGTTTTACTTAATGATTTTTGCATTTTGAATATTATGACATTGTGATGGGTTAAGTTTTATTTTTAATTTCTGCAGGTGAAAATGTTGATTCAAGTCATTTGCAGCAGTCTACGTGGACCAATATAAAAGTAAATTTGTTCAGATATGATCACATTCTTCAATGCATTATGCTGTCTGACTTTTATGATCACTTTCTGCATTCAGGTGGCAGAGTCGGTTTCTAAGTATTGCATACTGTTGCATATCCCTAAAGGAAGTGCTGATGTTGCTCACTTTTCTGCAATCTGTATCCTCCTTTATAGCTATAGGAATGATAATACCTAATACCAGTTGTTACATGGCAAAGTGTTAGTAGCTATTTTGTTAAGTGCATTCTGTTGGATCAGTTCTATTAGAATCAGTTTAAAGTCAATTATGAATTTTTTAGAGGTAGTTGGATGTATTGAAGCTAGCTACTGTGGAGGGAAGTGAGGGACTTCCCTCATAAATAGTATAAATAGGAAAGAATAGGAGATATGTACTCGTTGAATTGTTTGGAAATAAGCTCCTTGGTATCGAGTGCCATTTTCTGTTAAACTCTGTACCAAATTGGTATCAGAGTTGGTAGTTGGCAGCTTCGGAAAGGGTTACCTATAGAGGGTTTTGATTGACGGAGGGATCAGACTAGCGGAAGGTCGAGTGAAGTGTCATAGAGTGCAACTATTGGGACGTAGGCTTTCCAACGGCTGCCAATTGATGGAGACCAAGGTAATATGGGATGCCAAAATCCCACATTGAGTAGTATGTGATACTCAATGGGGTACTTAAATAGGGTGGTTCTCCCATCTCAATAGGTAGCTTTCAGGGGAGAGTCTCTCCACCTTGTTTAGGTGCCTATCAATTGGTATCAGAGCGTGGTTCTGATCTGAAGGATGGCAAGAGAGACATGGCTCCTAGAGAAACTCAATGAACTTGTACAAGAGATGAAGATTCTGCAAAACGAGTTTGTGCAAGAGATAAAGAGGATGCGAATAAACGTTAACAAAGTGTGACTAGAGAAACACACATCAAATTTTTTCATAATGTAGGAGGTCTTGAATCAAGAACCTATGCCTGTGGAAGTTCAAGAAGAAGAGAAACGTTCTCTGTCCATGGCAATTTCCAGAGAAGGAGGCCAAGTTCAATTACCCCCAAATACATCCATTGACAAGATGTAGGAGCCTTCCAATTGCAACAATGAAGAAGATGTAGGGGCTGGTATAGACAATAACGAACAAGAATTGCTCGCATTAGTCCTTGAAACATTAATCAAGGAGAATACAGAAGTGAAGAACTGTGCGATTAAAGTCGAGATGGAAGGATTGAAGAAAACTACGAAGGATATGACTATTCAGGAGATGTTAGAAGAGGCCACCAATAACAATGCCAAGCTTCATAACCTTCTAAGTTCCAATTCAGCTATGGTTAGTCTCGAATTAGAACCGCTGACGTTTCTTGACATTGATGTTGTCATCATCCGCTTTGAAGATGGCATTTCCAACGATTATGGTCATAGAAGCATCACCATTGACGTTGATTGCTAGGAAATCCATCTCTAGCTATCACTTCCCAAGCATCATCGGCTTTGAAGATGGCGTTTCTTCGTTTAGAATAGTTGGATGGGGCAAGTAGATGCAGTCTATCGAAGGGGTTGAGCATATGGATGATGGAGATCCAAAAAGGCAAGGTAGCATACGAGCAAATGACCCAATGCCAAGAGGTCGAACTATGCTTAATCCCAAACGATACAGTGATCCAATGGTGGTAGTTGCTTATGTCGATGCTTGCAATAGAGATGTGCTCGTCTACAACGGTCACGCAATGAGGTTAGCCACCATTGATTCAACATGCAACAGAGAGCTCCAAAGGTGCCACACTTCCCCTCTAGTAGTCTCCTTGATGTCTCTCTTGGATTGGTGAAACTTGGAATCAACTCCTAGTGGATTGGCCAACACCAATGATGATAAGGAAATCGGAGTCGTGGGTTATTCTAAACGGCTCAAAGCTCCAAAGCCTCTCGACCAGCAATGGGATTTAGATGAGCTTCAAAGGTGATGTTTCCAACACTCAGGATCTTGGCTCAGTAGTTGCAGATCAAGGCAGCATGATGCTTGTTTCCTTGGCTCTCCTCCTTCTGCTCGATGGAGGGAATGATAAACTTAACCATTGCCTTGTGTTCGTTGGCGCACCATCGTCGTTGCTCTACCTTAAGGTGGCTGCGATAGTGGCATCGACAGAAGGGCAGGTGTCAACAGCCTTGGCAAATGTCGACAATGGCATGAATAGGGTGAAGAAAATAGATGCCTTGATGAAACGAGGATGGGTCAACGCAGTTATAGGCATGATTAATGTGTTGCACAAGGATGAACCCTCTCTAGACGCATTTGGGCCTTGTGCAAAACCATTTATGGGCTTAATACAGCATCAAGTTGGGCCTATGGTGTTTTGGGTTTCAGCTATTGCTACTAGCTGCATCAGGTGGCCAATTAAAAGGGTCAATCCTAAATGGCTATCAATGTATGGACCATTGAGCTTAGAGTCTGAAGCCGAGAAATTTCTTTTAGTCCTAGAAGATTATCACTACCAACTTTTAAGATCAGTATCAATTTTTGCATTTAATTTCTTGAATTTTGTGAATTGTTGCTTTGTAAGAATCCTTGAGGACAAGGATCTTTTTCCAAGGGGGGAGTATTGTTACATGGCAAAGTGTTAATAGCTATTTTGTTAAGTGCATTCTGTTGGATCAGTTTTGTTAGAATCAGTTTAAAGTCAGTTAGGAATCTGTTAGAGGTAGCTGGATGTACTGAAGCTAGCTATTGTGGAGGGACTTCCCTCATAAACAATATAAATAGGAAAGAATAGGAGGTATGTACCAGTTGAATTGTTTGGAAATAAGCTCCTTGGTATTGAGTACCATTTTCTGTTAAACTATGTACCACCAGTTCTGTTTGAAGGTCTTGTACATTCAAGAGCCATTCTGCCCCTGTGGATTCACCCCTCTTCTTTTCGAAAAGAAAATATAAATATGTATAGGTCATAGTTGTTGATGGCAGGTGGCAAATTGTTGCAATAAAGGCTCTTGGAGCGATAGCACCCATTGCAGTGCACTGTTTGTGTAAATATTAAAGTGCAAATAATTATTTAAATGAAAAAATATTGGTAAAAAATAACATATATATAAATTACCTTATACTTAAAACATAACTCCAACAATCAAGTAACAATAATGTTTTTTTAAAAAAATAAAATTACACCCCACAATATTTGTATTAGGATGTTTCAAGTGATAACATTTTCATGATGGCTTAGCGTTAACATTCATTTAAAAATTGAGATTGAATCTGAAAATATAAAAAAAATATCTGAAGAATAAGTAAATAAAAATAATTAATTAAAATTAGAGGAAAAAATAAAAATAAGAAATAATTTTATTCATTATATTATTATTGCATAATATTTTAAAAATAAAAGATAATAGTTTATTGCCTGTATGTATTATATTTTTGTTATTTTATAATATATACAGGTATACATAAATCGCTTTTGACATGTTTCTTAGTAGTGGAAGGGATTCTTCATTGTTTCATCAGTATCATGCAAGATAGAGGGTGGGAAAACTGTCAATACATTTGCATGAAAGTTTGCCAAATTTTCATTATAGTTTATATTTCATATCTACACGTACAGTGTTGAGTATGTACTATAAAATATGGGACTTGAAATGTATAGTTGTCCAATTGTAACTTCTTTCCATTTTTGGTGATGTTTTTCTTTTCATTTTCTAGTTATGTTTAAGAGTGCAGGATATATTGGCTCAACTTGAAACTTATGCAATCATCTTTTAGTGAATATTCTTTTTATGCATTTGATAATATCTTTAAAATCCAAATGTTTCCTTGATCAACCTGGAACAGATCCAACAAAATCCATCCCTTGCATAACTGCAGTTGGTTATAATGGTGTTCAACTATGGCAAAATGGTATATATGTTAGGAAATCCTTCATTACAGGAAAATTATAAGATGTCATGTGAATGTTGCACCTATAACTTTTGCTATTTCATTCTGTGGATTCAGAGGGCTTTGTAAGTGCTGATGTTCTGGCATCCAGTTTAGAGAAGGGATGGTTGAGCCTTCATATCGAGGTACATTAGTGCTAGAGTTGATTTTTAGAATGAGCATGTGGATTTTAGTAATTAAATGCTTTATCACAGCATCACTAATTATGTGTAGTTGTGTACTTTGTGTACTCTTGGTTTCCTTCATGTCTTGGCCAAGTTGTATAATTGGGCTTGAGTTTTGATTAGAACTGTGACGACCCTAACTTTTAATCATTGTAATTAAGGCTAAATATGTGATTAACAATCCTAATCCATGGTTACATGTCATTAAGACTAATTACGTTGTGGAAATATGGGGAAATTTGAACCTTATTTTCATTAGAGTCATCAACCATATAATTACGAATACTTACATACCTTAGGGGAAACAAACATTCATTTATGAGCCTTGATTCTATTATCTATCATTTCAACTCATATTTATCTTCTATCAATGTTTACAAGTCATCCCTTGGGGTTACAATATGGAAAACCAAGATTTCTTAGTCAATATAGGAATTTCAGGACATTCACCGCAGCCAATTCCCCTCGGCTTCACCCCTCGCATCGCTACTAATTTCGCCGCAGCGAGTTGGACCTTCGCCGCAGCCAACCTACATGGCGCCGCGGTGAAGAAGCCTCCTAGAACTTCTCTCGCTCGCCTCTCGCTATTGGCTGTGGCCAATACCTACTTTTGGTTGGCCGCGGCCAATTCCTCTCTGGAATGCCTGGCTCATTTTCACAAAAGTTCGCCTCGGCCAATTCCTCAATTCGCCGCGGCGAATTACTCTCTAGACAACTCCCAGTTTAGCCTCTCACATTTCGCCGCGACCAATTCTCTATTAGCCGCGGAGAATTGCTCTCTGGTGCTCTCCCTGGGCAACTTCGCCATTATTGGCCGCGGCTAATCATATTTTGGCCGCAGCCAAATGCCGTCTGATCCTACTACACTCAAAACCTTGCCCCAAACTCTCTACTTTCTTTCTAGGGACACTCTAGGACCACTCTCCCTCTATTTGTGAATCTTTAATGGTGTTTATTTACTTGATTTACCTAATTAATCTATCCTTATCCCTCTCAAAATTTAGAGTATTGGCTTCAACTTACCAAGTTACCACACATCAACAAAACCATAATTTAATGACAGCAAATGTACTCTGGTCATAAGATGCATGCGGCCCATGCTTAATGTTCATACAAGATCAAGTCATTTATCCATTGTTAGCCAATTACAACCATAATGTTCAATCCTATGATAATTAAATTACATATATAGTCCCTATACTTAGCAATTCATGATGCAATGCAGCAATGATACAAAACTAGCAATTTAGTTACAATACAATTCAACAAGGCCTCCAAACTTATGTGCTACCAAACCATTTAATGTGCTTTCATTAATTTCTCTCCTTGCCACTAAGAGGTCCGATCCCTGAAAATGTTAGCTCACAACGGGGTGAGATATACAATCTCAGTAACAAAAGGAAATTCCCATATATATGTACAAGTTAATCAATCAAATGTAATTTCATATCATAAATTCCAGAATCATCAATTCAATTCGCAAATGAACTAGTTGAACTACCAATAACTACGGTCCCATACCAGCAGTCATACACAACATGTTAATGGCTAATAACACTGGGAGAGGTCCGTCCACGACACCTACTCCATAATGAGCACAGCCAGGGCTCAGTGCATCTGGAGTTTGATCACAATCTGGTGCCCGATCGAAGCACATGTACGGGTGGCAACCACACCACAGCTCCACCATGGACTCAGCTCCACCATGGACTCACAAGGTCCAATCACAATAACAATTCAAGTAGTCAATCAATCATTTAACTTTTCAAAATCATATAGGTGCAAATAATATCAGATTAACATGAACATATACATAGAATTGAAAAATTAACCCTGGTTACTTCAATGAAGTCAATTACTCATCCTCTAGCTACCATCATGATTCAAAGCACACCAGGCCCAAGCATCCTAAGTGTCAATTGCTCAAATTCCCGGTCAAGACATCAAAGCTCACGACAGTTCACTCTCCACATTTTCATTTTCGCACATACACAGACCATGCACTAAAAGTCAGTCCAAATGATGGGAATTTAGTACATACATCTCATAAAAGGAGAGAAATCACTTACCTATACATCTAAGAGGTTAATAGATTGAGTTGAGCCTCAATTATCAAGAACACATCATGGGACATTCCCAAATTCGGATTTCAGTCATCAAGCCCAGAATTTTCAGTGTTTCACATTCATCTCTTTGTATTTTCGCACCATAACAGAACCCGTTATGAAAATCAACCCTTAGAGATATTTTTCAGCAAAATAATACACAAAATGGAAGGGAAATGCTTACCCAATCATCCCTCTAGCTTCTAACTCCGAAAATCTTACAAGGAAACACCAAAACACCAAGGTTCAGATTTGGAAAGGAGATGAAAATGCTCAAAACCAGAAACTAATCGGACCAAAATGAAGAGGAGAATGAGAGGGTCAAGTTATATATAACTCACCTTGGCCAAATCATCTTCTAGGAGTCAAAAATGGAGCTGCAATGTTGGTAGAACCCTAGCCTCCCTTAAACCTCCGAATTTTCTCCCTTGCCTCTTGTGTTTTCTGCTCAATGGGGAGGGAGGCTGCTGAACCCTTAGGGTTTTTAATGAAAAATGGGTTGACCCATCAGTCCAAGGTCCAATTGGGATTATTATTTCAAGTGGGTTGGTGCTAAATGAGATGGGCTGCAAAAAACTTAAATCTAGAAGTGGGATGTGCTAACCCAATGGCCCAATTCCTTGTGGGTTCAGATTTTCATTCTTGTTGGGCCTTATTTCATAAGTTGGGCTGCAGCAACTTGATAGGGTTAGGCCAAGAGTCAATCTAATTTGGGTCTGCATAATGTGTGTTGGGCCAACTATAAGGGTTTATGTAAATTGGATCTTGGGCCTCCATTTTATTAAATCAGATTGGGCTATTACTAAGTGATCTCTCTTGGCCCAAATCTCATGATAAGGAGTTGGGTTTGCACCTAAAACCATTGGGCCTCCATAAATCCTTACCCATGACTTATTCAAATTAATTTTGGGCCCAAATTAGGTTTTAATCTAATCGAAATCTTAAACCCATATTAATAATTTATTTCTCTAAATTTTCGTTCATATAGCTTATCCAATTATTCCATAATAATTATTCTTAATTGGTCTAAATACATTATTAACACTTTAATTAATTTTTGGGGTGTTACAAGAACACTATTAAGTTTTGTTAGCAAACTTTAATGTGTTCCCATATGCAAAATTGGAGTAATTTATTTATTTATTTATTTGCTGCACTTGGATTCACCTGCCTTGTGTTGACTTTCCCATAACAATCGTCTTTAACAATGAGTGATCAGAACTGATCCACTGATGCAAATGCCGAACTGCAGAGAAGCGCACACACTGACTCACCTGGCAAGCATGTATACTGATTTGAAACTCCGCTTTTTTCTTGGGGTTGGGAGATGCTTCTTGGTTATTGTTCTTACTGGAAATTTTAGATCAACATTGTTACCAATTAAGCTCACTTCTTGTATTGATTGTTCAAATTGTCCTGATATTTGTTGAGTAAACATGTGTTGTTCTTCTTTCTTCCTATCATATTCATCATAATTAAACAGATATCATTTGTGCATCTTTGTAAGATAATGGTTAAGTTTTATTAAGGGGGTTAATTTAAGGTGTATAGTCAAGGGAATAGATCATTATGAAGCTTAGAACCCAAAGTAGATAAGATGGAAGAAGGAACAAAACCTAGGCTTGAGACTTAGGCTTCTCAGACGTCTCATGTAAAAGATGCATCACACATTCAGTGGCTAGGGCTTCATTTATGATTTGACATAACACATCAAGTATTGTATTTCTAAAACTATTCGTTGCTTGTGAATTTTGAAAAAAAGAACGGGCAATTCAGGGAAATAAGATTTTTTTTAGGGGGGAATTTGAAATGAGACATCTTTGAGACCAGGCAAAATGGGTTCTGTCAAAAATAAGAAAATATGAAAATAAAATAAAAAAGAACTGGGCAAAATGGAGAGTAATACACGTAATATGCAATGAAGAGATTAAATTATAGTACTTCAATTTGTTCCTTCTTTCATGGTCCTTAATATCCCAGTATAGAAATTGCATTAAAAATATGTTTCCAAAATTCTCCTTTTCATTGTTCAGTGTGTTCAGATATTGGTACTAACATCCAAATTCAAAAGCTTAAAAAGTGACTGTCATTCTGGTGATTGAGTCAACTAAAAGAAGGTAGTGAGTGGCATTTGACTGGCAACCTGTGACAGATAGTTGGAATCACTTGGTGGTTGGCCAATTATGGCTTCTGCTTGCAGTTTGTGGAAACCAAGAGGGAATGATGTCAGACGGTAATTGTCTGGCTAATGATTGTCTATTAGGTTCATTGTTGGTGTATGGTAACAAATAATGGCAAGCCCAAAACCACCATGCCACCATGGCAAATGGCGTGGCAGCTGTTGTGCATGCATGATGGTGTTACAGAAAAAATACTTTAAAAGATTTTATATAAACATGATTAATGAAAACAGGAAAAAAATAACTGCTGAAATAGTCATACTAAGAAAATTTCCAAGCAAATAATATGGTCACTTAACTAAAGAACAGTACCAAAGTGCAACAAATGCCCTCAGCCTTGGGAAGCCCAACAGTTATTGAGTAGAAAACATTCTGTCCTACATCTAATTTCTATATTGTGCCGTGGAAGTCTCCATCCATGGCAGCCACTACACTAGAGGCCATGGAACTCCCATGGTGTTTTCTTCAAATTCCGCCACGCTTGGTCAAATGGCGGCCATGGCGGGTGCCATTTATAGCACCAATTTTGATCAAAACATATTTTTTTGTTTAGCAATCATATTAGGCACTGAAAATGGAAAACAAACAGCAAGCAACTCTATGAAGCAAGCAGAATTTAAAATTTTCATTTCATGCTATCTCTCACTCAGAATCTTATTGTATTGCAGCAAACAGCAACTGCTCTTTCTGCAGCACTTTCTTCAAGGACACTAGAAATGCATACTTCTGGGAATTGTAATGCTGCTTTGTGTAATCAGGAGAGTTCCTCTGGCACACTAGTGCCGTTGCCTTCATTAGAAATACAAAGCCCAGAGCCTGTTAAGGAGATTGCCTCAGAGATGAAAGAGGATGCTAAAGTTCATGAGTGTGCAGTAGCAAGCGACATGAGACCATGCAAGCTTTTTGATGCTTCCAAGTCAGATATTGTTGGGGCTGAACAGTCGACCTCTTATGGCAGAGCAGTCAAAGAAGTAACTAATCATAATACCATGTCACACATGGAGAACTCTAGAACTGTTATTACTTCTGCTGAAGCCACAAATCCTGATAATCATATTAGTGTTGTAAGTGGAGGATCCAAGCCAAGTGATATTGAAGCAAATACGTGTGCGCAAAATGAGAAATATGACATTGTTGATGACATGGTAGATGCAATTGAAAATCATGTGCGAGTTAACAAATTAAGTGATGCCCTTTTAAACATTCGATTGCCTAATGGTGTCAGTCTCCAGGCAAAATTTCCTGTAACAAGTACTTTGAGAATGGTTAAAGACTATGTGGATGGGAATGAAGCTGGTGGAGTTGGTTCTTATGATTTAGCCATTCCTTACCCTCGAAAGGTATTCAATAACCAAGGTATGACTGGCTCCCGTTTATCTTTAGGCTTGCATCTCATGACTAAATAAAGCTGAGGCATATTTCAACTCATTTTACTTGTTATTTTTTATGCTTACCTCAATTGCTAGTAAAGTAATGAAATTTGTTAACATTCTAGTTTCTGTATCAGGTTCTGACAAAGAGAGCTAGAATAATAGGAAACAAGCAGGAGTACTGTTATGTGTTATTATCTTAGGTTTTGATATGAAAGTTAAAAAGAAAAAAAATGCATGAGTAACTAATTGGGTAGATGTTCCTAGACATAGTACATTGTTCGGCTGATTAGATTTGTCAGATACTTTGCCTCTTCCCCTAAATGGGGCCTTGTTAAGTGTTTGTTCCTTTTGTTGTTTTTATTTTAATCATAAGGAGAGATACTTGCAAATATGGAGAAAATGATTTTTGACTTAGGATCCATCCTGAAACTTATTTGTAGCCTAATTCAAAATATGGTTCTTCCGTTTTATGTCATTTTGGCTATTACAGTCCCTAAGAACATTTAATGTCAGATAGTTCCCATGATCTAGTAGCTCAACCCCACCAAACTTTTGATATATGATGTGTTTATCAAATGCTTAATAAATTCATGCTAAAATAATTCCCCATGGTCGATCATTAGAAGTCCAAGGCAATCAGTTAAAGATTCAAATATTGAATATCACATTAAGACTGATTTATTCTTCAAGCACATGTTCCTTCCATAACTGCTTGTCCATAGAGGTGTGTAAGTTTAATATGTGTTAGACACTCAGAATTTGCTATAAATGTTAACAGATTTAAGCAAATCATTATTGGAGCTGGAACTGTCTGATAGGCAAGCGTTGATGTTAGTCCCTCATCAGAAACCAGATTGCAACAAAGGAATTACTGTCTCTGAACAGACAAATTACAGGACAGATGATTCTGCAGGGGGGTATTTTTCTCATGTGAGAAGGATTTTATCTTACTTCAATCCTTTCTCCTATCTTGGTGGTGGGACCAACACATCTATTGCACAGGAATCTCAAATTGGCATGTGGGAGTACAGTGAGTTCTGCTACACTGTCTTGATTCTGATTTATTTATTTTTGTCTGAATGCTTAGCTATGAGAGGCTTCCATTATGTTACAAATATATGGGCTTTTATCATTGAGCTTTTGTCATATTATCTTAGTACTAGTAGGATGTACTACATTTATTCTACTCCATAAATAAGAGAGTACAGGAGCCTGACTGATTAAGTCAGTATCACATTAACTTCTTTCTATTCCTACATAGTATCAAAGCCTTTTTGCACCAAGAAAGCCATCTGGCAACTAGTCATTTAAATAAAAACTCATCAGGGATGCGACTTAGGCCAGTTAGGCCTCCCATGGCGGTGGTCTGGTGATGTGAAACTCAGAAGTAGGGGAAAATGGCAGAATTGTAATATTTGCAACTTTTGTATAAGTTGTGTTTGGTGTTATTGGCTGGAACTTGCTGTTCAGCCACAAGGTTGCTTTTTAACTTAGGGGAGGCTAACCCTCACTTAGGGGACCTATCCAAGATTTTTGATGCTAGGTTGTGGTTGGGTTTAGCTATTTTTTGGTTTGTTTGTGATGCTGAATTGGAGCAATGGTGGTATTCTAGTATTTTCTCCCCTAATGCTTTGAGTAATTTTTGGCACTAAGGAGTCATTTTTAATGTTTTGGAACGCTACTTACTGAGTCATGGTTGAGCATGTGTGCAACCTTGTGAGTTGTCTTGTCTGAGTTTGGATTTGCTCACGAAAGGTTGAAATAGGGCGGAAAAATCATGTGAGGTGTTGGCAGCATTGTTAAAGGTTAAGACTGTTCCTATGAGAGCCAATGAATCTGCTAGATATATTCAATTCCAAGCCTCTCAAGGCTTATATTCTTGACCTATTGCCACGTTGACTCAAACAGATAAGTACATCACTGTTTTTTCCCCTCTTCTTGTTGGATCATAGATTCTAGTGCCACTGATCACCTTGATAGGGGAATTGGGTATTCTGTTTGCTTTCAGGGAGTAGTAGTGTATCTCCCATTTCTTCTCTAGCATTATCTTCTATTCTATAATTGCTTCAATTTTTACATTTTACAAGTCAGCCTACCCATACTTTAAATTGTTTGATGACCTCTCTCTCTCTCTTTTTAAATTTTTTTTCTCTGATTCTGTTGTCTTTTATGTTTTTTGATTTAGAAGATTATTGGTAAACGGAGTGTATCTAATGGAGAATATTTTGTTGATTATGCTGTAGGCTGCCTTCACTCTTCCCTTTCTTGCTAGCATTGCATCTTTTTTCTAGCTCAATTGTCAATTAGGGCATCCCTTATTAGGGGTTTTCCCTGCAGCTTCACTTCATGCTTCCCTTTTTTGTTCCGGCATTTCATCTTTTTTCAGCTTCACTATTAGTTAGGTTATCCCTCATTAGGGGTTTTGAAGAAACTTTGTCTTGAATTATTGACGATGTCTAGTTTACCTTTTTGAGTCAAGTCAGTATGCCAAGCACCAATGTGCTTCCTGACGTCCTATAGACAATAAAAGTTCTGTTTCCCTCTTCGAAATTGTTAAATTTGATTTTTGGGGGTCCTTGTCTTATGACTTCCCAATTTGGTTTTGATTACTTTGTTACATTTGTTGATGATTACTCTAGAATTACTTGGCTATATATAATAAATTCATGTTCTAAGTTTTTCATTTTCACCTCTTTTTAAGCTGAAAGTCACGCATTTAATTGTGTTATTTGTACTCTTCAAAGTGATAATGATAAGGAATACTTTTCAATTCGTTTTTCTACTTATGAGAGATCATGTTGTAATTCCTCAATTTTCTTTTGCTTTTACATCCTAACATAATGGGGTTGTTGAAAGAATCATGTCATTTTATGAAAGTTGCTCATACCTTATTGTTTCAAATAAAATTGCCAAAGTGTTTTAGGTTGATGTTGTTCATACTACTACTTATCTCATTGATCACATGCCATCCTCATTGTTTCTCATTTCTAAATGGACAGGTTTGTCATCATCTAGTATCCTTCTCAATCATTGTTTCCTCTTCCACCAAAGATGTTTAAATGTATGTTTTGTTTATGATACCTGACAAAGTGTTACTAAACTATATTCTAAGTCCTTAAAACGTATCTTATTGGGTTACTCCCGCACTCAAAAGGGGTTACCGGTGTTTCTTTGGTATCTCCAGCTAGGATGTCGCTTTCGAAGGGTGGCCAATTGACGGAGTTCAAGATAGTATGGGATGCCAAAACCTCTTATTGAGTAGTATGGGATGTTTAACAGGGTACTTAAGTAATATAGTTCTCCTATCTCAATAGCTAGCTTTTAGAGGAGGCTTTCTCACCTTACTTGGGTGCCCATCAAAGCTTCACAGCTGGTTGTGTAGCTGGTCCTTGGCTTGGATCTGGGCTCAAGCCTGTGGTCCAACTGTATGCTTTAGCAATTGTGTGTTGTTTCCTTTTTTATGCTAGTCAAAGGTTGATGTTTTAGGCAACAATGCATTTCTGATTTGTTTCCTTATCTGTAAATTAGGAAGTTTGAATTCTTTTATTTCTTTTTATGTAATTCTGGTTGGCTGTTTTACGGTTGCAAGCCAATCAATATATTTTTGTGTTTTTTCTCATGGAATAATAAGCTAGAAGAGTAGCCATCACTGCTGCTCTATTTTTCTTCAAAAATAGACCAGCAAAGCCTCAAATACTTGCTAGGTCAAAAGATCACAATGCCATTTCAGGATTTTTGGCTAAGGTGATGGGGTATACCTATGAGATTCAATATAAGAAGGGGAATGAAAATAGCGCTACAGATGCACTATCATGGATGCCAGGGGCAGAACTGTTACATATGGCAGTATCCTCCATATCTAGTGATGCATGGCAGAAAATACAGGATACTTGGCAACAAGATACTCAATTGAGGGCCATATCTCATATCTGACCAGCAATGGAAATAATCAGAATAATACTCATGGAAAAACCATGTCTTACAGAGAAAAGGGAAAATTGTTATTGGAGACAATGAGCAATTCTTTTCATGGATGCAAGTCCCCTCAAGGAGGGCTTTTCAGGCGCGAGAGCTACCTGGAGTATTTTTTGGTGGAAAAAGATGAAAGCTGATTTTATGGTGTTTGGCAGTAATGTGATGTGTGTGCAAGATGTAAGGGAGAAACCATTGCAAAACCAGGCTAGCTACAGTCACTACCCATTTCATCTAAAGTTTGGGTCAGCATAGCAATGGACTTCATGGAGGAATTACTAAAGTCGGAAGGAAAGGACACTATATTAGTGGTTATTGATAGGATGAGCAAATATGCTCATTTTATAGGTTTGAGCCACCTTTTTCTAGCGACACAAGTAGCTCAGCTATTCATTGACAATATCTATCAGCTTCATGGAACCCTAGAAGATATTGTTTGTTAGTGATAGAGATCCTATCTTTTTGAGCAATTTTTGAAGGGAATTTCTAGCAAAATTGAGCATTCAATAGAATCTCATTTCAGCCAATCACCTTTAGTCAGATGGCCAATTTGAGGTTTTAAATCGCTGTTTAGAGACTTATTTGAGGTGTATGACATGGGAGAAGCCCTAGGAATGGTATAAGTGGCTATCACTTGCAAAATGGTGGTATAATACCACTTTTCACACTTCTAACCAAGCTACTTCATATGAAGTTCTGTATGGACAGAAACCACCCTTGCACATACCCTATTTGGCTCATGATTTACTAATAGAAGTAGTTGACAGGTCTTTTACAGCAAGAGAGGAGATGCTAGCTTTGATTAAGCATAACCTATATAGGGCTCTCAACAGGATGAAGCAATAGGCAGATAAGAGGAGAATAGACTGAGAAATTCAAGAGGGAGAATGGGTTTTCCTCAAGTTATAGCCTACAGACAGATTTCAGTGGTCTCTAGAAAAAGACAGAAATTACCACCACGTTATTTTGGGCCTTGCAAGATTCCAAAAAACATAGGAAAGGTTGCTTACAAACTGGACCTACCTTCTTCAGCTAGAATACATGATACATTCCATGTATCATTGCTCAAACCTTGCCATGGCCCTTCAACTGTATAGAGGCATCATCCTGAGGATTGGCCTGTACAACCTATGGATATGGTGCTTGAAAAGATAGACCATTGAAGGGTGGTACCAAAGAGAGGTAGACCTATCACTGAAGTTTTAGTTAAATGGAAGGATTATCCTGAAGAAGATGCAAGTTGGGTTCAGTTGTATGATTTTGAAAGGGTTCATCCTAGGTTTATTTGATGTTAATAACCCTTGAGGGCAAGGGTTCTTCAAGGAGGGAGTATTGTTAGGAACCTAGAATCAGAATAAGAAGTTAATAACTGTAATTAAATGTTAGTGTTAAAGACTAGCTTTAGTTATTAATACTATTGTAGAAGGAAGTTCAGTAACGAATCTGATTTTAAGTTAATTCTGTTTGGCTCTCTCTCTCTATTTCTCTCTCTCTCTCTTTTCTCTCTTTTTATCACATTCTTCATGTATATATTTTCAGATAAACTATCAGATGTGAAGGTTTATTTTTGTAGAAATTGTTCCAGCACAAAGTTTGTATTTTTGTCTTTTTCTTAAGGGGGAGAGGTGTAACGTTGTATTTTTTGAGTAAGTGATATTTACCTCCCCTGAGGCTCTTTTAACTTTATGCACAACCCTTTCTAGTTTCTATTTATACTAGAACCTCGTTGGAGTTAATGAAACACTCATCCTTTCTTGTTTTAATAATGTTACAATAACCTCCCTTACCAAAAGTTTTATAAGCATTAATTTGGCCATTAGGTGATTTGTGCTGCATTAAATTAGGTCATTTAGAGGTTTCCAGAGAATGCGTGCATCTAGTGTTAGGAGGGTATAAATTCTGTTAACAATTATATTAACAGAGGAGTTTCCATATGATTTGAAATCATATGGGATGTGTGTGTAGGCTTTAAAAACCTCGGGGAAGGTGAATATGTGAATGGAATTTACTCTTTACTTTTTCTTGGAGATGTCCTAGTGTGGAAAATTATGTTTCTGTCTTGCATTGTATATGAGAAATATTGCGGCAAAGATTGTGTGTATCTAATCAAGTCAATTGCTGTTGTAGGTCCTAATCCTGCCCTTGAGAATAACTTGAGGGGAGCGTCCAGGCCTTATTCCCTTTCCCAACAGAGTCACGATAACAAAACTGATATTAGAGATGGCCGCAGGAACAGGAAACCAATAACTTCGTCTCGTCTTGGGAGCAATATTCATACACTTAAGCATGATGAGGATGATACGCAATTCCGTGATCGAAATGCCTTTTGGAATGGTAACTCAACGCAGTATGGTGGAGATAGTGGTGATAAATGAAGTCTCAGGTTTCAACAAACAGCCTCACAAAATATTTCAAGTCTTCATTTGAGATCAGTGCTTTATTTTCTCTCTATTTTCGTGTAAAAAGGATGTCCATCATCTCATACTATCCTTTGAGTGTTTATCCGCTTTGGACACAATCCCTTAGCATATGGTTGTGACGTTCATGAAAGTATTTGCAAATAATGGTTGCAGCTGGGGCATCAATGATCTTCTTGGCTTGGCCAGCTAAAGGAGCTGTTAATTTAAAATGTATCGCAAGTGGATATTTTATTTTCCACGTAAAAATCTAGAACATAGATGATTTGTTTTATGGGGGTCAACATAAATATTTTATTGACTAGTGAGGTGTGAGAAATTCAAGATCCTTGTGATTGGGGTAGAACCTGCTGATAAACTGGTAGTATGCCCGTAAAATAACAACTAGAATTCCATCAATACATAGAAATAGGTAGAATTGTCAAAATATTAACATATAAACATACGAAGGAGCACCAGTTTCAGAAAATGCATTAGACAGAAGACGGCATTCAAGAGCCTGGTCTCCCCCGGTTTCCTCTAGATGGTTCTCTACCCCTCCTCTGCTTTAGGTACCTCTAATATTCCCCTTTACTCCTCTCTTTCACCTCACTCCTTCACCATCAACTTGACAGAGTTAGTTGCTGGTCCCCATTTTCTGTTTTGCCCTTCTTGCCAGTTCACTTTTTATCCCCTTACTGAATCGAAGGTTCTTATATGTTTTAATTAAGTTAAATATGAAGGAAGAATTTTAATGACAAAATATTTTGGAAAATCAGGATTTGATGTATTTGGTCCAAAATTCCTAGTGTTTCAATGAGCCAAAGTCATTACTATTGCCCACGGGCAAAAATATTTAATTTTTGGACTAAGAATCCCTTAATTGGGCTTACCTCCTGAATTCATATCATGGGTCGAAAGCAATACCAAATGATCCGGGCCCATAAAACATCTTATAAGACAAAAGTTGAGTATCCACTATCTCTTGTTGGGACTTGCATCAAGGAATATCTATTGGATCAAGGAAATTAACCCTAAATAATATTTTGCTGCCACACATCTGTCACAGTAAGGCGTGCAAAAAGAAGAATTCTCATGGCTCAAGCAAGAAGGGGCAACCTACTAAACCTAGTCTTCTCCCTTCAAGAAATATTTTAAGAGCAAAAAGGGTGTTACACAAAGACTAGTATGATGCACTAATTAAGGATTTGTGGAAAATAAATTAAATTTAGAAGTGTAACTAATTAATTAAAGATTAGTTAAATTAATTAATCTTGTATTTTGATTTGTCCAATTAATCTCTAATATAAGAGATATCTCATAAGGATTAAATTAATAGAGATTAAAGAAAACTAATTAGATAAGACTACATCCTTACATCGCAAAATAGATTTATAAAGTGTATTAATTAAGCATTTTAAATTACACTTTAAGATACATTAGACATATTGGGAAACTAATTTGATGACACCTAGCCACTTAGCCATTAGAAAATTCAACTTTCTAACCATATAAGGAGCATTTCAGTCATCATCTTATTATACACACACATAATTAAAATTTATTCATGAAATGCATCTTCATTGTGGCCGACCAACACATGCGATTGACCTACAAAATGGACACTTGAGCATTTACCAAGAAGAAGCAATAATGGGCTATACAATGCATGGAGTAATGACATTGACTTTAGTCAATGCCAATTCAAGTTAATTTACCCATTGTGTACAAATCGGTCAAAGAGTCAAAACCACTAACTCCACTAACTTAATTCATTTCATTTGCATTGTCTTCATCATAACAGTCCACCAAGCATATACATGAGGAAGGAAGGAGAATTAGACAAGGAAGAAACTCTAAAGGTAACCATTTTCACAAAATTTGATTTAGGAAGTTGTGGACTTGAATTAATGGTGCTTTCTCCTTGTTGACCGAAACTTGTAGAAGAGACATCAGAAATTTGAAAGCTTGGAAATTGTTATTGTGATTTGAAATTGGAAGAACTCAAGTGGAAGAGGTAAACTCCTTGAATTTGCAAACTTTGAGCCCTTGTCCTCAATTCCTTAATTTTGTATTAGCCATGATTTAGAGAAATCAATTAGTAGAATTTACTATTGAATTGTTAAATAAGAATTGGGTGTGTTTATAATTGTAAGTAAAAGAAAATTTAAAATCATTAGGAATTGGGTATAGTAATTTGAGAGCTTGGAAAATTAACTAGGTATGTTTTATTGAGTTTGGAATTCTAGTTAGGTTAAATAGACAATTGTCATGTGATCTTTATTACTATGTATTTGCTTGTTCAACATAGAATCTAGGTCTTTGTTGATTTGCTTGGAGAAGATTGAACCTACATAGTGAAATTCAAGTTGTTGCTACATATAGGTAGTTAGGTATGTTTTATTGAGTTTGGAATTCTAGTTAGGTTAAATAGACAATTGTCATGTGATCTTTATTACTATGTATTTGCTTGTTCAACATAGAATCTAGGTCTTTGTTGATTTGCTTAGAGAAGATTGAACCTACATAGTGAAATTCAAGTTGTTGCTACATATAGGTAGTTAGTCTATCCATTCTTGATATATTTGCTCTGAATTGAAACGGTGATACTAATGTATATGCTTGCTATGTATGATTTCGTTGTTTTCTATGTATGGGATTTAAGTATAGGTTGAAATGAGTTCAAATGGTAGAATTAAAATATAAGGACAAAATCAATATTTTGAAAAATTATAAAACCCTAGAGTTCCTATATATATATATATATATGAAACCACCCTCTTCTCCCTCACTTTTGTGTGAAGAAACAACAAGAAAGAAGGGGGGAAGAAACTTCATATAGGTAAGCAGACATCTTAAATTTGAATATGATATTATTATGAACTTTCTCCTACTCCTACTTTTACTCCTCTTTCTTATGGTGGTTTTGGTTTCCCAAAAAGGTGAGTTTTGTGGCTGAACCCTTAGGTGAGAAAGCTCCTTTATGGAGACCAATTATATAAAAATAATGCTCATTAAGAGTACATCAAGGCAAGGCATTATTTAGGCTAGGAAAATTTTGTATTCTTGGAACCCTAACCCATCATGTGTTCGACCAAGAGAGAGGGTGAGGGAAAAAGACTAGAACTTGATGGAAACTTAATGAAATTAAGGGTTTTGATGGGTGAAGAATATAAATATGCAAATAGAAATGATAAAGAGCCAAGGGATTGGCAGATGGCTTCACCTAGGGTTTCATTTTGGCTTTGAGAGATTCAAAACCCTAGGGGAGTTAATTGATCCCTCTAATAATGTAATTGAGTTAGAAATGAATTATGGATGCCTTAAAACCATTAAATTCCCTATAGAATAAACAAAATCCAAGATGGTGGGCATATGGATGTGTCTTAGCCAAAGGGCAGAGATGCTACCTAGGGAGTTGTTTCATTGACTCTAAGATTTTAAATGGTCTTGATATGAAATATAAACACTAACAGAGTCATTGGAATGAATTTAGGAATTCTATTTTTGTAAGTGAAATCTTTGATTATGCTTTTGATAGCTCTAATGAGTGTCATTAGAATTACAAAGATTATATATGGTGAGATTTTGAAGCCTAGAAGTTGAATTTTAAGAGTTACTCCTTAAGGCATCCAAAGTGACTTAAAGACATACTTCAAGGCTTAGTTATGCATATATGGCTAATTTGAGATTGAGTATGTCTTAATTGATTATTTTATACTTTAATTAATGTGTCTAGGGCTAACAAGTTGAACCACATCAAAGTGTGTATGTGAGGCCATGGAATCAAGAAAAGGAGACAAAGGGAATTGATCGATTTTGGCTTGATAAGGTAGTTTTTCCTTCATTCTCATATACATGGTTAGTTGCTTGTGTATAATGTTTACAATTATGTGACTTATTGATTGTTTGAATAAAATATGCAATTACATAAAACTCATTTGCATTTGTGATTAAGGTGGCTTTTTGATGGATGAGGCTAGGCGGTTAGGCCAAAAGTCTTTAGATGTTGGGTGATGTTAGACTAAAAGTTCCTAGAGTATGTATTTGCTCTTGCTTGAGCCATAAGACACCTAGAGTAAGTTTATGATTTGGCTATGATTGCATCATATACATACTTGCTTCTATGTGCTTGAGTGAACCACATATGTGTTTGAATGTTGGCTTAGTTACTGAGATTTTTTAAATCTCACATTTCCCTATTTCCACTAACCATGGTAGGTGATGTGCAAAGCAATGGCAAAGAGAAAAAGGCCTAAAGAAGACATTATGACAAAGAAATTAGCTTAGGATGTGTTATTGTATATGTGATTATATAATTCTATATTTTGGATGTATCGAATTATAAACATATTCGAAAGTACTAGACCATGATTATATGACCTTTTGATGTATGTACAACATGATAGAACATGATTTGGCATATGAGATTTTATGAAATTTATGTGTATTATTCCATGTGACATAGTGATTTTTAGTTACAAGGAATTTGTTATAATGAATCTTTGTTATATGATGCAGTTAAGGTTTGAAATTTATTCATAATGAGAAATGAAATTTTAGAGCTCATTTGGTATTATTTGGAACCAAAATTTTTGGCTATTTGAGCCATAAAATGTCTCTTTAACTCTGATAGCCTTAATTATCGAATTTAAGGCTAAAATTTGGCAAGCAATTAGAAGACATTCTATAGAGTTAAAGATCATAATTTTTGGAGGTTTATAGAATATTTGATGAATTTTCAAAGTTAGCCTCAAAAAGCTGTCGAGCCTATTATTGTTATACTAATATAGTCCTAGATTTTGTGTCTTTTGAGGGGCTAAATGGATTCATTTTGGCTTAAAATTTTTACAATAGAAAGTTCACATAATAAGCTTTTTAAGGATAACAAATTTGGTTAATCAGAGTTGTGTAGCTCAAGTTATAAATTTTTAAAATTTGGATCTCATTAGATATTCTATGACAAATTTGAGCAAATGGTCCTCTTTATGAGTTTAATCCCCATATACATGTTATCTTGGTTATAACAAATTAGTTATGCATGAATTTGAGATGAAATAGTGAAAATCCATGTTTAAGCATTATGGAAACTAAAACTTCTGTTGCTAAAGGTTTGATTATCATTGCTTTGCAATAAATGGACTTATAAATATAAAGAGAATATGTCATATGTTTTGGTGTAACACTTTTTGGTATTAGAGCAAAAGGTTCAAGCAACCTAACTCTTTGTTTTGGTTTGGGGAAGTGCTTAAGTTATTTGTGCATGTGGTATGTGACTTGTCAAGAATTTTGGGAAATTGTTAACTGTGTTATGAATATATGTGTTATATGTTAAGATTGTGGTTTTTTTAAGACAAAATGATAAACATTAGAAGGGGAGACTTGCTAGGGTAGACCCTAAAGACCTATGTAGACTATTATGAATAGCCTAGATCAATAGTAGGCTATGATGGAACAACAAAGGCAAATTATATAGCAATAGAAAATGATAATGTAGCAGCATAATGCCCTAGCTAGAAGGGATAATGACAGAGAAAATGCCCCAAAATCATAGTAACTAGCAAATGTTCTTGATAATTCTCTTACATTCCCTCAAGACCAAATACAAACTTAACTTACAAATTAACAATTATTAAATTAGTTTAGAAAGAATTGTCTAACCTCATTCGATGGAGAGTTGAATGTACAAAAAGTAGAGGTGTGGATTAGGTAGTTAGCGAAAATATTTTAAGTAATGGGAAGCAATTTTGAATAGAAAGCCACGCTAGCCACATTTATGCTTCATTGGTGGCATAGCATAGAGATGATTATGTAGACCTGAAACATCCTAATCAACTAGAAAAATTTCTTAATTGAATACTATGGAAAATATATTCCTATTTCAATTAGGGATCAAAAGGAAATGGAATTTATCAACTTGAAGCAAACGGAAGAGATGGCAGTTGATAAATATGTGGCCAAATTTATAAAATTGTCTCGAGACTACTCCTACTTGTAGAAATGTGATGATGAAAAATGGAGGTGCAAATATTTTGAGAAAGGATTGAAATCCTCCATTAGAGATATAGTTGCTCTGTAGAGGGTTAAAACATTTAATGCTCTTATGGAGGTCAGCAGGGTAACTGAGAACAACCTGTAGGATATAATGAAGGCAAGGGCTAGTTAGAAGGAGATCCTAGAATAAAAAAGGCTGAGGCGAGAAGATTATGTGAGTATCACTACTAGTAATAAGAAGAAGGCTAAGGTACCTTGGAACAGGAAAGGGCAGAAAGGGAAAAATTTATAGCTCAGCAGAGGACAACCATCCCATGTGACATGTTATATATGTAGGAAGCTGGGACAAATTGCTCGAAATTGCTTTCAAATGGAAGTGGCACCTCCACCTAGACCACAGACCCAGGGCAAAGTGTTTGCACTCATTTAGCAAGAGACTAAGGTATCTCCTAGTTTGATTAAAGTAAATGATTTTCTTATGATTACTATGTTTGATTTGGGTGCTAATCACTTATTTATATCCTATGATTATGTGAGAAAATTGGGTTTGGTTATTGGTACTTTACCATATGGTATTTCTGTATCTACTCCTATTGGAGGCTATGTGATTACTTCTCATATTTGCTAAAATGTCACAGTGTAGTTTGACCATTGTTTCACTGCCATCAATTTGATTTATATGCCTTTGCATGATATTAACTTGATTATTGGCATGAATTAGATGGCTGCTAATAATGTTATGCTTGATTGTGTATGTAAAACTATTACCTTACTTGAATGTGGGATCATACCTAGTACTAGGGTTGAGTTATCTTTCTTGTCCACTACTCAGGCCGAGAGATATTTAGAACATATATGCTAAGAGTTTCTAGTCTTTTTCTCTATACAAGTAGGTGTAGAGGAAGGGATAGATGAAAACCTTATAGTTAGGGAATTTTCAAAAGTTTTTTTTAAGAATTTTGATTTTAGTGGTCTACCTCTTGAGAGAGAAATAGAATCCTATTGATATTATGCCTAGGATTGGGCTGGTGTTTAAAGCTTCTTCTAGGATAGCTTTCACTGAGCTAGGAAAATTAAAAAAGAAAATTTAGAAATGGTTAGAAAAGGGGTTCATACACCTTAGTATGTCACCTTGGGGGCTCCCGTTTCTTTATTAGAAAGAAAGATGGTAGTATGAGATTGTGTATAAATTATAAAGAACTTGATAAGGTCACTGTTAAGAATAAGTATCCCTTTTTTAGAATTAATGATATTTTAGATCAATTAGTAGGGACATTAGTGTTTTCTAAGATAGACCTTAGATTTGCCTATTATTAGTTGAGAGTTAGAGTTAAAGACATCTTAAAGATGGCCTTTAGGACTAGATATGAGTATTATGAGTTCTTGGTTAGCCCATTTGATTTGACATATGCACCGACTATTTTTATGAACTATATGAATAGGGTATTCAGACCTTATTTGGATAAATTTGTTATGGTCTTTGTTGATGAAATCTTTGTGTTATATTTTATATTTTGGTAACTCAGATAGTCCTTACAGAGTGGAATAAATTATTCAAAATGGGATCACAGGTCTAAAAAAGGGCAATATGAGCTAAAAAGAATCGAAACTAGAATTGTTTGACTAATGAAAAAGGATCCCAGAGCAAATTGAATTAAGGTAACTTAAGGGTAAAATGCTAATTAAAGCATTTAGAAGTGAGGTTAAGAAAATAAGAATGGCTAGAAACTAAAGCTAAAATGGCTAAATAGAATGAACTATAATTGTAGTTGCAAAATCCTCATTTCAGGTAAAATTTTTAAAATTTAAAGGAAGAAGTTTAAATGATAAAATTAAACTCACTAGGGTTTTTAGAGGCTCTAAAAACCATAGGAATTATCAAAATGGTTTGAATCTTTCTAATATACAATTTAGGTTGTCAATTGACTTAAATTTTAACTGAATTGTTTTAGACTATTCTGAACCCCATAAATATTTTTAATAAACTTGAGAGCCTTAATTTTATGATGGAAAATATGGTTTTAAAAAAGGATTTAAAATGAGCTCACATAAAAAAAATTAAAAATTTGGGAAGTAATGGAAATTTTTGAATTTGTTATAAATTATCTCCATTCTTCCTTATAAATGCCATGCCAACTCTCACCCTTCCATAACTAACTTTCCTCTACTCCAAAACAAAACCAAGAGGCATGAAGAAGAACCAAAGAAAAAGAGAGAAAGAAGCCATCCAAAGGTAAGCAGACATGCAGATTTTGCCTATGTTACTATTGTAAAAGTTTTTTTACTCTTTTTTCTTTTTCTTTCTATGATTTTGGTTTTATAAAAGAGGAAGTTTTGTGATTGAATCCATGGAGGAAGAAGCTCTTTAAAGGAAACTAATTATACCATAATAATCTCCATTCAAAGCACTTTCAAATGGTATATAGCATAGCATAAGAAATTTTCTCTTTCCTTGCTCCTTATGCTCTCTATAGTTTGGCCAACTTGAGGAGACCATAGAGGGAATTGGTTTTTGGCTAAGACTTAATGGAAAAGAGGGTTTAGGAGTATGGAGATTAAGATGGAACCAAGAGAAACAACTAAGGAGCCATAAGAAGCAAGATAGAGTAATTAGGGTTTTGATTGCACCTTAAGAAGTTTGGAACTTTAGAAAGGTATTTCAAGACATATAAGGTTACAATTAAACTAAAGAGAAGTTAAGGAACCTCTGTATGTGCCAAATTCCTTAAAAGAAATGGCAAAACTCCTTTGGCTCTCATTATCGACATAGGTTTGGACAAGGGGTTAAAGTGGTACCTAGGAAGAGTTTTCAATGATTCAAGGGTTATAAATGTGTTAGATATGAATTATGAACACTAATGGAACCACTGGTTTGAATTTATAAGTTTTATTTTGAAAAGTGAATTTTTAGGATCCAATTAGATCTAAAGAAGCAACTTGGTGCTAGATTCCTTGAATCATGCATATGATGGCTTTAATGGATTCTATTAGAGTCATATAACTTATATCAAGTGAGGTTTTGGAACCAAGAGCTTGAATTTCAAGAGTTGCTTTTTAGGGAAATGAAGCAAACCATTAGTTACACCTAAAATTGTAACTTGTATGTATAAGGCTAATATGAATGTAAGCATAGTTCCATTGTAGATTTTGTGTTTCATTTTATGTGTTTAGGCCAAACAAGTAAATTGTCATTCAAGTGTGGACGTAGGGCCATGGAATAAGAGAGAGATAGCAAGGGAAATCTGTAACAACTCTAACTACTAATAAAGTTAATTAAGCATAATAGTATTCTTAATCGAGTGCACTTAATGCCTTATTTGGTTAACGAGTTAGCAGTGGATGAAATTATAGGAAAATTTGAATATTTAAATAATCAATATTCATCATCAAGTTGTACAATGGGATTATTGTTTCTAGTTATTCAAAACTCTAATTAACAATTTTGTCTCAAACAAAATACCTCTAAGAAGTTAGAGGTGTTTTGTGTGTCTCGTGCATACTCGTGCCTTGTGTTGGTGCTTCTTGTGACATGAAGAAAGAAAACCACAAATGTGAGACTTGAATGAAGCAACTGCATGGAAGAGCATATGAATCCTGTGTGATACATCAAGCCACGAAGTGTGCATGTGCTAAGAAGTGAATGAATAGTGGGATTACGTGGATGGAAGATGCATTATCATTTGTGATTAGGAAGAGCCTGTGTAGGTCTATTGAATCTGCATGTGTGTGTTTCTTCCAGCCATGAAGTGTGTGTCTTTAAGAGAGTATGTGAGAGAGTGCTATGCTTAAAAGAGTGAAATGAAGTGAATGAGTGCTACGTGTCTCTTGGACCTTCCACCCATGAATGAATTAAAGGCTAGCTTTGCATGTGGTGCATCTACGTGTGTGTGTAAATGACTAATGCAAGAGTGTGAGTGGAGTGACCTGTTCGTGGAGTTTTCATGAGTTAGTGGGTCCCTCCTCTCTTGGTTGGATATGTATGCATCAAGTGAGATGCTATGTTTGGATGAAGAATGAGCCTATCTCCTCTGCCTGAGCTTATGTAATGTGTTTTATGCATTGTATGTGAATAAATGAACCTGTGGTTTTGCTTCCTTCTCCAATTACTCTTCCATATTTAAGTGTGCTTCCCTTCATGAAATTCCTTAAGTAAAGAAAAAATGAAATAAAAATCAAAGCCTATGAAATGAAATCATCATCTAGAAAATAAAATAATTAAAATGACTTATTTATTCAACAAAATTCCAAAAGATGGGATTTTATTTCCTAAACTAAATAATATCCAATTAAAGCTCAAAGTGCCATCAATTCATGAATAAAAAGTCCAGAATTAATGGATAAAAATATAGAAAATATGTGAATTATCACACATCAAATAGAACATAAAACCATCAATAAAACCATATTTATACTCATGTTAGTATAATAGATGCAAATTAGGGCTTTAGGTGCAACTAATGGCCTTTTTATTGCCTTAAGAAGTAAAAAGTAATTCTTATAATTCAACATGTTAGCTCTGAAATCTCACTTGATATGAGTCATATAACTCTAATAGAATTCATTGGGGCCATTATATGCATGGCTAAATAAGTTTAATACCAAGTTACTACTTTAGGCCTAACTAAACCCTAAAATTTCACCTTTCAAAATAAGGTGCCTAAATTCATTCCAATGATTCCTTTAGGGTTAATAATTCATCTCTAGACCACTTAAAATCATTGAAACAACTCTCTAGGTATCCTTTCTTGTCTTGGTTGAGACATGCGCTAAGAAGTGCTTCCATGGAGTTTTGTTTATTTCTCTTAAGAATTTGGCATATGTGGAGGTTCCTTAGCTCCTTTCTAGTTCAAGATTGGCCTTAGGTAGCTTAAAACATTTTCCTAGAGTTCCAAAATTTTCATAGTGCAAGTGAAACCCTAGGTAGTCTAACTTGTATTCTAAAGCTTTCCAATTGATTCCTTTTACATCATCTAAATCTCCATGCTTCAAAACCCCTATTCCTATGATGTTTTAGCCAAAATCAAGTTCCCTTTAAGTTTTCCTCATCTATGTCGAACATGGAAGGGAGAAGAACTCAAGGGAAGAGCAAGCTTTCTAGCATAATTTATATATCACTTGAAAGAACTCTTAGTGGGTAATATTTTGGTGCAATTGGTTTTCTTAGAAGAGATTCTTTATCCAAGAGTTTAGCCATAAAACTCACTCCTTTAGGAAACCAAAACCACTAAAAGAAAGAGGAGAAAGAGTAGGCAAATGTCCATAACAATATCATAGACAAATTTAGTATGTTTTGTTACCTTTGGTTGGCTTTATTCCCCTTACTTCTTCCTCCTTCTCATGCATATGGTTGCTAGTTTGGACAAAGGTAAGTTAGTTCTAAGAGTGGGGAGGGTTGGTGTGACCTATAAAAAATCAAGGAGGAAGGTTTTATAACAATTCCATAAATTCCCATTATGTTCTATAACTTTGATTCCTTCATTTGAGCTCATTTTGGATCCTTCTGGAGAACCATCTTTTCCATCATAAAACTAAGACTCTCTAGTTTATTAAAAATATTTACTTAAAAATTTTTTGGATTCAAAACAATTTGGAATAGTTCGATTAAAGTTTCAGGCAACCGATGTCCTAAATTGTATACTAGTAATGTTTTAGCTATTCTGACGGTTTCTATAATTTTCAAAACCTTTGAAAACTTTAGTGAGCTCAACTTTACCATTTAAAATTTTTTTCTTTGAATTCTTAAAATTTTATCTGAAATTATGATTTTGCCACTGCATTATCAATTTCTACTATTTAGCCATTTTGGCTTTAGTTTTGGGCCATTATGGTTTCTTAACCTTATTTTTAAATGCTTTAATTAACATTTTACCTTTAATTGTCTTCAATTTATTTTATTTTAGGGTCCTCTTTCATTAACATACCAGTTCTAATTTAGTTTCTTTTTAGCTCTAATTGCCCTTCTCTTGCCTTGTGTGTAATATTTGGTTCTCTGAAAATGAGAGGAAAACATGAGAAATGTAACGTATGATTTCTCTTTAATGAATTAGTTAATGTCTCAAAAAATTTGGGAAGCACTCTAGACTCTTAAAAATGAGAATCTCAGGCTCAGACGGAAAGAAAAATTGAGCTAAAATGAAGAAACAATTTCTTACGAAAAATTTACAAAACATAATGGCATTTTTGTAATTTTGAGAAAATTTTGGAATTCACACAGGATGGCTTTTTAAATGAAAATTTTGAGTTTTCCAAGGTTTTCAGAGGCCCTGAAAACCATAGAAAGTCTCGGGACAGTTAAAACCCATATGGTGGATGTTTTCTAATGTCGGTGTACTCGAAATTTGATGAATTCGTTTTGGAAGGTTTTAGCTCTGATTCGAGTGATTCCAAAGGCATTTTACTAAATTGGAAACCTAAATTTCATAATGAAAAAGATAGTTCTAAAAAAGGAGCTAAAACGAGTTAGAAATGAAAATGCCAAAAATGAAAGGCAAAATTAGAATTTTTAAGAAAGTGGAAGCTTCTTGAACACTCTTTAAGTTTCTTATTTCTTCTCCCCTTCATTTGCATGACCCATTCTGCCCAACAACTAGAGAAAACACCAGTTCTCTTAGGCGCACCATGGAGGAGAAGAAAGGAGGAGAAAAAGCAAGGAAAAGGTAAGGAATTTCATATATTTTCATGCTCTCTGCTTTCTAAACCTCTCCTTCTCCATTTCCCTTTCTTTCTTGTGATTATATTGAAGTTTATAAATCTATTTTAAGGGAGAAATTAAGGAGAAAATTCAGATTTGAAGAGAGGAGCCTAGAGAAAGCAAGATTCAAGTGAGAAAAAGCAAGAAAACAAGGAAATTTTTTCTTCCATAGTTTCTATCTCTTCCTCCCCTTTTCCAACATTTCGCCCCACTCAAGAAACCCTAGGAGGGTTTGATTTTTAAGCAGAACCAAGGGTGATTCTTAGAAAAAAGGGTGTGGAGATTAAGGATATGCAAAGAGAATTAACAAAAAATCATGAAATTTCAAGATGCAATTTCTACGGTTCAAGTGTTCCTTCTAAAATCTGATTTGATCTCTTAATTTCTATGCCTAAATAAGTGTTTGAATGAGCTCCTAAGATCCTTAGAAGTCTCCCCATGTGCTTCCTCCATCAAGAAAATCAAGCAAAATCCAAGGAGGCCAAAATTATGCATAGTCTCAGCCTAGATAGGTTTGGGTGCCTAGGGAGAGTTTTAATTTGTTCCAAGCCCATTTTTGAGTCATATATGATGAGTGAAGATGAGGGGAAGCCTTAGAAAAAATTTAGGAAGCTTAGAGAATGAGTTGGTACTTTATGCTCTATAATATGACCTAAAGAAGCAACATGTAGTTAGACTTTTAGTTTTAATTGTGGGATAACTCCAAGAGGCTTAAAAAGAGTCAAGAATCATACTTAAAAGAAAAAAAATAGAGCCTAAAATTTATTTGAGGGGTATTTCTTCATTGGGTGCATTTTGAAACCATAAAGGGGTTTATAGGTTTAGCTAGAGTTTAAGCAAGTTGTGTGGCCTTAGAATTAATTCCATGAACCTAATTGGCTTCCATAAAATGTGTTTAGGCCAAGAGAAGTGATCCCTACCTTCTTGGGTGTGTGAGGTCAAGGGAGAGGATTCAAGGCTTAAGGAAAAAGTGTGCAAAATGCAAGCAAGGTAGCTCTCTCCACCTTCTCTCATGCATAGATATGTGCTTACATTGTCTTGAATGTGTGTGTGTATGTTTTAAGTCATGAAAAGTATTCTCGCATGATTTTATATGCCATGGTACCATGATGATACATTATGTTTCTAAATGATGTCTATGATGCTTGTTTTGGTTTGCTTGAGTTTGGTGAAGCCAAGAACCCTCTAGCCATGGGGAGGATGAGCCAAGAACCCTTAAGATTGGTTGAGATAAAGTAAAGAGTCTCCCAAAAGTGAGGTTGACTCCCAAGAGTAAAGTTGAGTCCAAGAACCTCTTAAAAAATGGGTGAGTAAGTCCAAGATCCATAAGTAAATAGGTGGGGCCAATCCACTTACTTGGCAAGCCTTCATATGCCATATATGACTTTTACAAATACCAAGAATGTTCTTTGAATGATTGCACATGTCTACATGCCATGCATGCATTTGTGAGACTTGTTTTGCATGCTTAATGTATGATTGAATGGGAGATGAGCTATTAGGATTCTTTGAATCTCATCCCCTCCTCTCCAATATTTTAACATGCTAGGTGGATTAAGAGAGCAAGGTAATGGAAGCCAACCACCTTGAAGATGAGAGTATGACATCAAAGTGTCTTGAAATTGTTACTTTAAGGCTTTATGGATAGCAATTGATGAAATCCCTAGTTGTATATAACCTATGATGTTATGAGCATGTATAATTATGTTAATGTATTTTGTATAAATGAGAGTTAGGGTTATATGTATGGAAATACTCATTTTGGTCATGTAATGGCAATTTTGCATTATGAAATTTCATGTATGAATGGAAGTGGAATAGCCAAAATGAGATGCATAGGATTTGAGATCACTTGGACAATTCACACAAGTCATAATCATGCTTTTAAACTTACCCAAGAGGTGCCAAACATTAAGAGAGAGCATTTAGACACTTTGGCATCCTATATGGAGCCAAAATTGACTATAATGGAATCCTATATCACTTTTTATCTAAATGAGCTCTTATTGATTTGAGATTTGACATGCAAATAGAGCTTGTTGAGATATTTTATGAAGCTAAAGAACAGAATTTTTAGAGATCTAGAGAATATTTGATGAATTTTCAAAGTTGGCAAAAATTCTGGTTTTGGTTTGATGCATTATTTACTTGGTCCAAAAATGATTTCTATTACATAAGGCTAAAATGATATCCAATTCCCATGAAATTTTATATGGAGAAACTAGACATTCCCAATGACTTGTGCCATCTAGAAACACCTCATTTGGAGGTCTAGAAAGGGAGATATGAATTTTTAAAATTCTATTAAGTATCAAGAACTCCAACTAACCTCAGGTACTGTTTGATTAATTTTCGATGCTTGGACGTACTTGACCTATTCTGGAGTTATTTTTTTCCTCTAGCTAATATCCACAGATTTCTAGATTGGTATCATTTACATGGATTGAATTTTTTTGGAATTAATTGGAAATGTTTGAAGTTTGTCGCAGAATTCTATGATAGCATCAGTGGATGGCCCAACCTCTGGATGTTTTTGAATGTCAAACTTCCTCTGTGTTGAATGTTATGGTCTGGACATATTTTTAGTATGATGTAAACATGTGTAGCTTTCCAAAATGGCTAACAATGTAGGATTTGATTTTTTTAGAATTAGTTATGATTTTCTAAAGTTTGTGACAGAAAAGAGGAAAATCTGGCCAAAATTATACACATGTATTTTATGCTTCCCTTTGAGTTCCACGAGATGTAGGCCACTTTTGATGATGCAAATGAGTTGTATTCATGTAATTAAATATAAGAATATGATGTATGAGCTCACATGGTCTACATGACACCGAATGAAATTTTTATACGTGACACAACACTAAGAAATGCATTAAAATAATGTCATTTTCTTACCTCTTGTATGAATTGCTTGATGTGAGGCATAGATGTAGCATGAAATGAGTAAGGAAATTATGGTGTTACATTGTGACCCCATTTTAAATAATTTATTCTACTCTTTACAAACTATTTTAGTTACCAAGATATAAGATATTACATTTCACCCCTCAAAATAATTTTTCTTCTCAAAATTTAAAGCATAGCTCAACTAAATAGTGACGGATGTCGCTTTCTCACATCATCCTCAAGTTTCGAAGTTACCTTATCAAAAGATAGGCCTTTTCAGACCACTTTCATTAGAGGAATGCTCTTATTTCTCAACTGTTTAATCTTGGTATCAACAATTTTCTTTGGTACTACAACATAAGAAAGGTTATACTATTAAATGTTTTCATATTTTATGACATGCGAGGAGTTTGGCAAGTATTTTTTCAAGTGGGAGACATGGAATACATCATAGATTTGGGCTAGGTTAGGAGGCAAAGCTATATAGTAATCGACAAGTCCAACTCTTTCAAGGATTTCAAATGGACCAATGTACCTAGGATTTAGTTTCCTTGTCTTAATAAACTGACCCACTCCAATAACTATAGATACTCAAATGAATACATGGCCTCCAATTTCAAATTCTAATGACTTCCTTTTATCAGCATAACTCTTTTGTCTACACTAAACCATAAGGAGTTTCCTTTTAATAAATTCTATCTACTTAGTGGTTTGGTCTACCGTCTCAGGTCTTATCAGACTCCTTTCACCTAACTTAACCCGACATAAAGGTGATATGCATTTTCTCCCATATAATACCTCATATGGGCCATTTCGATACTAGAATGATGTAACGAATGGTAAATCCTATAAAAGGACAAAACAAGCTGTATAAAAGCAAGTCCCTTGAAATGGCTTAGATAATGTCCTAAAATATTTGGAGAGTATCCTAGGCTCCTAAGAACTCCTAGGCTCAGATAGAAAGAAAAAAATAGAGTTAGGACGGTGAAACAAATTGTGACGAAAGTTGACAAAATGTAATAACATTTTCGTAAATAAGTGCAACTTTTAGAAAAAAACATAAGAGGACTTTTTAAATGGAAAATTTGAGTTGCTCAGGATTCTCAGAGGCCCTAGAAACCATAGGAAGCCTTAGGACTAGTAAAGCCCTTTTGATGTACATTTTCCAACGATGATGAGTTTGAACTTTGACGGATTCATTTGGGAAGGTTTTAGCTCCAAATTGAGTGATTCCAAAGACATTTTATTAAATTAAAAACTTATATTTTATAATGGAAAAGATGATTCTAAAAAAGGGGCTAAAACAAAATTGCCATTACGGAAGGACGAAATTAGAATTTTTGAAAAAGTGAGCTTCTTGAATGTTTCATAAGCTTCTTAACTCTTCCTCCTCCTATATAGCTCGATCTTCTTCTGCCCAAAATACAAAAAAATAAGCTCTCTTTTAGGCACACAAGAGGAGGAGAGAAAGGGAGGAAAAAACCAATAAAAAGGTAAGAATTTTCATGGAACTTCATGCTTCTACATCTTCCAATCTTGTTCCTCTCCTTCTTAGCTTTCTTTCTATGATTTTCTTAAGATGATTGGTTCTGTTTTTAGACTAGAACCAAGGGGAAAAATTTCAAAAATTGAGAAGAGGACTCAAGCCAAGGAAGAAGCATCAAAAGGGAGCTAGAAATCTAAGGTATTTTCTTGTTCTTATTGCTTCTTCCCTTTGCTCCTTGTTTGTGTGTGTTTCGGCCTCGTATGGAACCATGAGAGGGGGGGGAATTTTGTCTAAAAGCAAGAGAGGAACTAGGGTTTTGGACCATGAAGAAGAGGTATATGGCAAGAAATTGCAAGAAAAACCAAAGGAAACTATGATGGGAAAGTGTAGTGTTCTTTAGAGTTTTGTGAAATTTTATTTTGTGTGTGTAAGACCATATATTTTTAACTCATTTCATACTAATCTCATGCCTTAAACCATGCTACTTACACAAGAGGCAAGAAAAATAGCATTAGATAATAGATTATTTTTGCGTTGCATCGCGTTTAAATTTTTTGTTCAATGTCCCGCAGGCTATGTGAGCTCATGTATCATATTCTCATATTTATTTACATAGATACAACTCGTTTTCATTATCAAAAGTGGCCTATAACTCGTGGAAGGCAAAGGGGAGCATAAAACTCATACTTGTATTTTTGGCCAGAATTTTACCATTTTTGTCACAAACTTTGGAAAATCATAACTAATTCTAGAAAAATCAAAATCATGCATTCTTGGACATTCTGGAAAGCTACACATGTCTAGTTTATGATAAAAATATGTCCAGACCATGAAACATAACATAGAAGATGTTTGATATTCAAAAAGGTCCAGAGGTCTGGCTGTCCATTGGTACTGCCACAGGTTTCTGTAGCAAATTTCAAAAATATCCAATTAATTTCACAAAAATCCAATCTATGAAAATGATACAATCTAAAAATTTGTGGATGTTAGCTAGAGGGAAAAAATAACTTTAGACCAGTTCAGGTACACCCAGATCTCAAAATCTAATCAAATAGTAGCTGAGGTTAGCTTGAGCGCTTGATACTGGGCAGAATCTTTAAAAATTCATATCTCCCTCTATAAACATAAAAATGAGGTGCTTCTAGTTGGTACAAGTCATAGGAAATGTCTAGTTTCTTCATATAAAATTTTGTGGCAATTGGACATCATTTGCCCTATGAGTGATAGAATTTAGTTTCAGACTAGTGCTATAGTACCAATGACCAAAATCAGAAAAATTTTCAACTTTAACAATTCGCCAAATATTCCACAGACCTCCAAAATTTACTAACTTTAGCTTCCCAAAAATCTTTCAATAAGCTTTAGATGCATGTCAAATTTCAAACCAAGAAGAGCTCATTTGGACAAAAAGTGACGTAACCTTATGAAATGGTCATTTTTGCTTCCTATCAAGAGTCACTTTGGCCCAAATGGCTTCCTCTTGAGTTTGGCACCTCTTGGACAAGTTTAAAAGCATAATTATGACTTGTAGGAACTACCCAAATGGTCCCAAACCCTATGCATCTAAATTTGGCCACTCTACATCCAATAATGCACATGTAGCCATAACCACACAAGAGGCAATTTCCATGATTTGCATTGATTTAATGTCACACATGGGCTACATAATATTCATACATCATATTATATGTACTCAAGGTCTTACATTACCAAAAATAATGTACAACGCTTCTTAACATTCCATTACAAGTTAGACTACAAAATGAATAAAGTGTAGCCATTTAATATTCTTGGCTTGCATTTCCTTGGTTTAGAGCACCACCTAGACATTTCAAGAATGAGAGGGAAGGGGAATGAGATTCTAAGAATCCCAATAGCTCATTCACATACATTCAAGGCATATATACATCAATGACACAATTATGAAACATAAAATGTGCAAGGTTACAATTTCATGCCACATCTACACATCAAGATCGTTCTCATGCTCTAGGGACTTTTAGTTTTACCTCACCCCATTTCTAGGACTTTTGGAGTTGCCTCACTCTTGGTCTAAGGACTTTTAACTTAGCCTTACCCATCCAAGGGACTTTTGGCCTAGTCTCACCCATGGCTTAAAACTTTTAGCACATCCTCATCCACTTTAAGGGACTTTTGGCATCGCCTCACCCTTAGGAGCCAATCTCATGTTCAAGGCCATTCAAGAGCACACATTAGTACCAATGTAATTTAATGAGATCATGTGGCATATTACCAATTCACAAGAGCACATACAAGCATACAATGACATGTATATGCACACAAGAATGCAAAGGGATGAGGTTGAGAGCTACCTTTCAATTAATGCAAGCTTTACTTTGCTAATTCCTTCCCCTCCTTGATTTCATAAGAGCACTTAGGTGGTTGATTGTTCTCTTGGTCTAGACATCACAAGGAATACACAATCACATAATTGAAGCAAGCCAAGACATTAAACTAAAGCTTAAACACACACTTGGTTTTATACTTGGCATTATAGTTCCATAATTAGTCTAATGAAGCAACTCTTGGAATTCAATTTCTAGGTTCCATTCTCTTATTATTTCTAGAATTCTTGGACTCATTTAAGGTCCTTGGAGCCATCACACATTCAATTGCACAATTGGAAAACCAAGTTGCTTCACAAAGCACCATTATGGACACCATTGTCCCATCTCCCAATCCATGGTTCCTAAATTTTTTCCAACGGTTTCTCCCATCTTCTAACATCATATAAAGTCTCAAACCAAGGCTAGAACAAATTAAAACATCCTCTAGCTCTTTCTTCCTAGCTTGGCCAAGACACTATCCATAAATGGGGTTCTTGGAGCTTTTGAATTTTCCTTGATGGGAGAGCCAATTGGGGAGGTTTCTAAGGGTCTTAGGAACTCAAGGAAACATTCAAATAGCTAAGAAAACTCTCACACAAAATCAGATTTTACAAAACCCTAAGAAAGCATACACTTTTCTATCTTGATTTCCTTTGGTTTTTATTTGAATTTCTTGCCATATTCTTAATCCTTGCACTCTTTTTCCTAAGTTCCTCTCTTGGTTCTGCCCAAAATTCATCTCCTCCTACCCACCCTTATGTTGGCCGAAAATAGCACTAGGAAGAGCAACAAGGATGAAGCATCAAGAATGGAGAATTACCTTAGTTCCAAGCTTGTTTCCAAAGCCTTTCTTCCTTGCTTCTCTTCTCCTTGGCAAATTCAAAATTTTTTGCTTAGTTCTGGAACTAAAACAGAACCAAAAAGCTCAACTAAACCATAGAAAGAGAGGAGGAAGAGAGGAGAAGAAGATTGGAAGAGGAAGAGGTATAAAATTTTATGAAATTACCTAGCTTTTCCTTAGTTTTCTTCCTCTTTTTCTTCCCCTTTTGGTATGCCTAAGAGAATAGATCAACTATATTTTAGGCGGAAAATTTCTTGCTTAAGAAGGTGGGAGAAGAAAGGAGAACTGTGTAGGAGTTTCTAGAAACATACTTTTTCAAAAATTTCAATTTCGTCCTTTCGTAATGGCAATTTCATTTTGGCTTCATTTTAGCTCCTTTTTTAGAACCTTCTTTTCCATTATAAAATTTAGGTTCCCAATTTAATAAAAATGCCTTTGGAATCACTTAATTTGGAGCTAAAGTCTTACCAAATGACTCCATCAAAGTTCAAGCTCGTCAATGTTGAAAAATGTACACCAGAGGTGCTTTACCAGTCCCGGGGCTTCCCATAGTTTTTAGGGCTTCTGAACACCTTGGATAACTCAAAAATTTCATTTAAAAATCCCTATTATGTGTTTTTCCAAAAGTTGCACTTATTTACGAAATTGCCATTACGTTTCATCAATTTTTGTCGCAAATTGTTTCTCTTTCCTAACTTAGTTTTTCTTTCTGTCTGAGCCTAGAATTATCATTTTTAAGAGTCTAGGACTCTACCCAATTTTTTTGGGATATTATCTAGGTTATTTTGAAGGACTTGCTTTTATACGGCTCATTTTGTCATTTTCAGAAATTACGTTTGTTACAATGTGTGTGTTTCCTTGGCTATTTAAGTGTTCCCTTGAGCTCCTAAAACTCTTATAAACCAAGTAGGTCTCCCATCAAGAAAAAATCAAGAAGCTCATGAACCCTTTTCTTGGAGGGTATCTCGGCCAAGTAAGAACAAATAGGTTAGGGAGTGTTTTAATTTGTTCTAGCCTTGGTTTGAGACTTTATATGATGTTAGAAGATGGGAGGAACCATTGGAAAAAATTTAGGAGCCATGGATTCGAAGACGGGACAATGGTATCCATAATGGTGCCTTGTGAAGCAATTTGGTTTTTAGTTTGTGTATATGAATGTGTGAGGGCTCCAAAGACCTTGAATGAGGTCAAGAAGCCTAGAAATGGGAAGAGAATGGAGCTTAAAACTTGAATTGTGAAGGTTGCTTCAATGGGCTAATTATGGAATCATTATGTCACTTGTAGAATTAAGTGTGTGTTAAGAGTGAGTTAGTGTCTTGGCTTGCTTCAAGTGCATGAGTATGTGTTATTTGTGATGTTTAGTTCAAAAGAATCTCATCCCACCAAAGTGCACTTGTGAGATTGAAAAGGGGAAGGAACAAACAAAGTAAATCTTGTCTAAAATTCAAGGTAGCTCTCCAATTCATTCTCTTTGCATTCTTGGTTGTAAATATGTCATTGTGTGCTTGTGTATGCTTTGGTGATTTGAGAACATGCCACTTGATGTCTTGGTATTCCATTGGTACCAATGTGTTGTCTTGAATGTTATAAATGATGGAAATGGCTCATAAAGGATGAGGTGATGTCAAAAGTCCTTTAATGAAGGTGAAGAGATGTCAAAAGTCTCATAGTATGGGTGAGACAAGGCCAAAAATCTCTTGAATGGGTGAGACCTAGTCAAAAGTCCCTAGACCAAGAGTGAGGCAAATCCAAAAGTCCTAGAAATGGGATGAGGCAAAATCAAAAGTCCTTAGAGCCCATGCTTGAAAGTGATGTAGATTGGTGGCATGGAAATGTGACCTTGTATGCCTTATGGTTGTGTTACATTCCATACTTATGCCTTTGATGTGTATATGCCATGAATGTGTGTATGAATAGGTGTGTGAGCTATTGAGATTCTATGAATCTTGCTTCCTTTCCCTCCTTAATCTTAATATGTCTAGGTGGCACTCATAAAGCAAGAAATGCAAGCTAAGGGTCTTGAGAAGCTTCACTTTGTCTATTACATAGTTGAAATTGCAAATGAATGTCAAAGTGAACTTGTACATATTATTTTTGAGTTGTAAATCTTTGAACAAATGTAATATTATGTACGAATGATGTATAGACCATGTGTGGCACAAAATCAATGAAAATGAGAGATCTTAACACTTGATGGCATGTATGCATTAGTGTATTCTTGGATGTGGAATGACCAAAATGAGATGCATGAGGTTTGGGACCATTTGGGTAGTTCATACAAGTCATATTGATGCTTTTAAACTTGCACAAGAGGTGTCAAATCATAAAAGAAACCATTTGAGTAGGTTTGGTACTTCACATAGAGCAAAATAGGCCATTTTGGTTAGCTATACCACTTTCTGTCCAAATGAGCTCTCCCTGTTCTGAAATTTGGCATGACTAGAGTTTGTTAAGAGATTTTTGGGAAGCTAAAGTACAAAGTATTTAGAGGTCTATGGAATATTTGGCAAATTTTTGAAGCTGAAAAATTTTCTGGTTTTGGTCAGCATTACTGTTCATATAGCCCGAAATGAAACTTTATCACTCATGGGGAAAATGAAATCCAATTGCTATGAAATTTTATAGGGAGAAACTAGACCTTCCTAGTGGCTTGTGCCAATTAGAAGCACCTCATTTGGATGTCTAGAGAAGGAGATATAAATTTTTGAAGTTGCTATTCTGTTCCGGGCTCACCTCTAGACCCGTGTTACTGTTTGATTGATTTTTGGGGTCTGAATGCTCTTGGATTGGTCTAGAATTATTTTTCTCCTCTAGTTGACATCTGTAGCTTTTAAATTGGTATAGATTGCATGGATTGGATTTTTGTGGAATTAATTATAAATTTCCAAAGTTCATATCAGTAAGTTGTATCAGATTTCTGGACTGGATAGCTTGACCTCCCTGTCTTTTCTGTTGTCAAATGTAACACCCCAAAATTAATTAAGGTATTAATCATGGACTTGGGTTAATTAAAAATAATTAATATGGGCTAATTGGGCAAGTTATGTGAATGGGATTTATAGAAAGACAAATTATTAATATGGGTTTGAGATTTAATTGGGTTAAAAATCTCATCTAAGCCCAAATTAAATTAAGTAGACCATGGTTAGAAACTAATGGAGGCCCAAGAATTTTAGGTGCAAACCCAACTTCCTATTATGAGTCTTGGCCTAAGAGAGACCACCTAGCAATGGCCCAATTTGGTTTAATGAGTTAGGGACCCAAGACCCGACTTACATAAGCTCTTATAATTGGCCCAACAACCCTTGTGTAGACCTAAATAAATTGAGCTCTTAAAATTTGGTCTAATCCAAATAAGATTCTGCAGCCCAACTTATGAAACTCAGCCCAAACTAACTTAAAATCTGAACCCATATAGACTTGGGCCTTTGGGTCAACCTATAACCCATTTAGGATATAACACCATATATTTCTAGCTTATTATATACTACTTCCATGTCTCATATCATGCAATCCATAAGAGAGTAAGAAATATGGCATTAAAATAATAAGTTTCTTAGCGTTGCGTTGCGTATAAAATTTTCCTTTGGAGTCTCGTGGGCCATATGGACTCATGTATCACATTCTTATATTTAATTACATGGATACAACTCATTTGCATCACCAAAAGTAGCCACAACTCGTGGAAATCAAAGGGAAGCATGAAATACATATATACATTTTCGACTAGAATTTTCTCATTTTTGTCACAAATTTTGGAAAAAAACACAACTAATTCTAGAAAAATCAAAATCATGCATTCTTAGCCACTCTTGAAAGCTACACATATCTAATTTATGTTGAAAATATTTCTAGATCATAATGTCCAACACAAAAGACGTTTGGCATTCAAAATAGTCCAGAGGTCTGGCTGTCCGCTGGTACTGTCATAGAATTTTGCAACAATTTAAAAAATGTCCAATTATTTCCCCAAAATTCCAATCCATGTAATGATATCATTCTGGAAAGCTGTAGATGTTAGCTAGAGGAAAAAAATAACTCTAGATCAGATTAGGCATGCCTAGACTTCGAAATCTAATCAAACAATACCTGAGGTCAGTTGGGGTGCCTGATAACTGGGGCAGAATCTACAAAAATTCATATCTCCCTCTCTAGACCTCCAAATGAGGTGATTCTAGTCGGCACAAGGTCACCGAGAATGTCTAGTTTCTCCATATAAAATTTCCTAGCAATTGTACATCATTTGATCCCTGTGTGATAGAAATCATTTTTAGACCAAGTGAACAGTGCATCAGGCCAAAATCAGAATTTTTGCCAACTTTGAAAATTCATCAAATATTCTTTAGACTATTCGAAAATCTTGTTCTTTAGCTTCCCAAAAATCTCTCCACAAGCTCTAAATTCATGCCAAATCTCAGATCAAGAAGAGCTTATTTGGACAAAAAGTGGTATAGGGTTCTAAGTCAATTCTTGGTCCATACAAGAAACCAAATGTCCAAATGGCTTTTCTTGGGTTTGACACCTCTTGGGTAAGTATAAAAGCACAAATAAGACTTTATGAACTCCCTAAATAGTCCCAAACCTCATGCATCTCATTTTAGTCATTCCACTTCCATTTATACATGTATTTCCATTATGCTAGTTTACCATTACATGTCTAAATTGTACATTCTCATGGATATGACCTTAGCTCTCATTTATACATAACATATCAACATAATTACACATGCTTATATGATTACAATCACAATTTCATTAAGGGATTACATCATATGACAAGTGTATGGCTAAAAAGGAAGTAAAACTAGGCATATTCATATACTTTGATGTCAATTTTCTTCTTCTAAGCTTGGTGGCCTCCATTACTTTGCTCAATTGTTTCACCTAGCATGTTAAGACATTGGCGAGGAGAGGATGAGATTCAAAGAATCCCAATAGCTTATCTCCCATTCAATCATACATAAAAGATGCAAAACAAGCCCTACTAATGCATGCATGGGCATATTGTCATGTGTAAACATTCAAGAAGAATTTTCAACATTTGAACAAGTCATACATAGCATACAAAGGCTTGCCAAGCAAGTGGATTAACCTCACCCATTCACTTGTGGATTTATGGATTTGCCTCACCCATTCTTTAAGAAATTCTTGGCCTTAACCTTGCTCTTGGGAGTCAACATCACTTTTGGGAAACTTTTTACTTTGTCTCAACCAATATTAAGGGTTCTTGGCTCATCCTCATCATGGCTATGAGGGTTCTTGGCTTCACTACACTCAAGCAAACCAAAGCAAGTATCATAGACATCATTTAGAAACAAATACATTATCATTGTATAATGGCATATAAAATCAGGCTAAAATACTTCTCATGGCTCAAAACACACATACACACATTTAAGACAAAGTAGGCATACTTCTATGCATGAGAGAAGATGGAGAGAACTACCTTGCTAGCATTTGTACACTTTTTCCTTAAGCTTTGAATCCTCTCCCTTGACCTCACACACCCAAGGAAGGTGGAGATCATTCTTGTAATCTTCGATTTTTGTTAAACGATGAAAACAGACACGTTATCAAAGCAAGTCCCCTGAAATGAATTAGTTAAGGTCCAAAAAAATTTGAGTAACATTCTAGACTCCTAAAAATGAGAATCCTAGCCTCATGACAGAAGGAAAAAAAAAAAGCAAGAATGAAGAACAAATTTTGTGGAAAACTTACGAAACGTAATGACATTTTGTAATTTTGAGCAATTTTTAAGAATTCACACAGGAGGGCCTTTTTTTAATAAAATTTTATGAGTTCTCTGGGGTTTTTAAAGGCCCTAAAAACCATGGGAAGCCTCGAGACAGTTAAATCTCCTCCGGTGGATGTTTTTCCAATGTCGGTGTACCCAAACTTTGACGGGTTCATTCGGAAAGGTTTTTAGCTCCGATTTTAGTGATTCCAAAGTCATTTTTATAAAATTGGGGAACCTAAATTTTATAATGGAAAAGACAGTACTAAAAAAGGAGCTAAAACGAAGAAGAAACGAAAATGCAAGAACGAAGGGCAAAATTAGAAATTTTGAAAAAAGTCACTTCTCCCTACCTATAAATAGGTGGCACCTCTCACTCTCCCCCATTTGGCTTCAGATTATTCTGCCCCAAATCAGAACAAGAATCTGGGAGAGAGGCACACCAAAGGAGGAAGAAGAAGAGAAGAAAATCCAAGCTTAAGGTATGTTTCCATGGTGATTTTTCATGCTTTTCTCCATCCAAATCACCTCTCCTTCCTTCTCCTTTGTTCCCTTTGATTTAAAATGATGTTTATAAATCTAATTTGGGAAGTTTTTGGATTTGAAGAGAGGAGCTTGGAGAGAAAGCAAGATTCAAGCAAAATTAAGCAAGGAGACTAGGCAAAATTTCTCTATGGTTGATATCTTCCCTCACCATTCTTCTCCATTTCGCCTAACCCTAGGAGCTATAGGAGGATTTGATTTTAAGCCAAACCAAGCATGAATCCTAGGGTATTAAGGGGATAAGAACAAGAATATGCAAAGAAAAACAACAAAATAACCATTAGTTTTCAAGATGTAAATTCTAGGGTTTTGTGTGCACCTTCCAAAATCTGATTTTATATAATGATTCCTAGGTCTCATTAAGAGTTTAAATGAGCTCCTAAGATCCTTGAGATGCTCCCCACATGCTTCTTCCTTCAAGAAAACAAAGAATTTCAAGGAGGCCAAAAACCCCCATAGTCTCGGCCTAGGCAAGTTCATATAGCTAGGGTGAGTTTTAAATTTTTCTAAGGCCATTCTTGAGTCATATTTGATGAATGAAAATGAGGGGAGGCCTTGGAAAAATTTAGAACTCTTAGAAAGTAATTTGGTACTTTAGGTTCCATATTATGACCTAAAGAAGCAACATGATGTTAGGCCCTATGTTTTAATTGTGTGATAACTCCAAGAGGCATAAAAAGAGTCAAGAATCATATTTGAAAGGAAATAATGGAGCTTGGAAATTGTTTGAGGGGTGTTACTTTATTAGGTGCATTTATGGGACCATAATGGGATTTATAGAGTAACTTAGTGTCTCAGCAAGTTGTGTGGCCTTAGAAATTATTTCATGAACCTAATAGACTTCTATAAATTGTAATCTAGGCCAAGAGAAACCATTTCCACCAGTTTATGGGTGTGTGGCCGAAGGCCAAGGGGGGAAATCTAAGAGAAAAAGTGTAGTGCTCTCTACCTTTTCTCATACATGGATGTGTGTTTAGCTTGTCTTAGAATGTGTGTATGTGTATTTTCAAGCCATGAAAAGTATGCTAGCATGATTTTATATGCCATGATTTCATGATGACATGTTATAATTCAAATGATGCTATGATGTTTGTTTGAGTTTGCTTGAGTGTGAAGAGGTCAAGAACTCTTAACCATGGTGAGGATGAGCCAAGAACCCTTGAGGTTAGTTGAGACAAAGCAAAGAGTCTCTTAAAAGAAAAGTGGGCTCCCAAGAGTATGGTGGAGTCTAAGAATCCCTTAAAGAATGGGTGAGGCAAGTCCAAAATTTATGAGGAAAAGTGTAAGGCCAATCCAAACACTTGGTGAGCTCTTAAATGTCTTGTATGACTTATTCACATGCTAAGCTTGCTTCTTGAATGTTCATGACTTCTATTTTATCCATGGATGCATTTTTAAGGCTTGCTTTGTATATATTATGTATGATTGAATGAGAGATGAGCTATTGGGATTCTTTGAATCTCATTCCCTCCTCTCCAATGATCTCACATGCTAGGTGGACTAAGTGGACATGGTAATAGGAGCCAACCACCTTGAAGGAAAGTGTTTGACAATCAAGTGCTTGAGTTTTACTACTTTAAGGCCATATTTGTGTCAATTGATGTAACCCTTTGATGTATATGGTCTATGACCCCTTAGACATGTGTAATTAAGATATTATGTGATGTATAAATGTATGAATATGATGTATGAAACCTAAAACAGAATTTGGGTATGTAATGCCAAGGTATGCATTTTGGAAAGCTTGATGTAATGTGTATATGTGTGGATGAAAAGGCCAAAATGAGATGTATGAGCTTTGAGACCATTTGGACAGCTCACACAAGTCCTAAATGTGCTTTTAGACTTACCCAAAAGGTGCCAAGACCAAGGAAAAACCATTTGGTCATTTTGGTACCTTATATGGAGCTAAAAATGACCATAATGGAATCCTATATCACTTTCTATTTAAATGAGTTATTCTTGATCTAAGATTTGGCATGCAGTTAGATCTCATTAAGAGCTTTTTGAGAAGCTAAAGACCATAATTTTTGGAGGTCTACAAAATATTTGATGAATTTTCAAAGTTGGCAATTTTTCTGATTTTGGTTTGCTATACTATTCATTTGGTCCAAAAATGAAATCTGTCACACAAGGCTCAAATGATGTCCAATTGCTATGAGATTATATACAGAGAAACTAGGCATTCACAGTGACTTATGCCAATTAGAAGCACCTCAATGGTTTAGAAAGGGAGATATGAATTTTTGAACATTCTATCCAGCATCAGGAGTTTTGCCTGACCTGGGTGAATCACAAACCCCTTATGATAGTACAATTTCTCTTGTGCATTCTCACAATTGTGGTTGTGTAGTTAATGACCCTAATATTATCGAGGTTCAAATTTCCCTATATTTTCACGATGTATTTAATTGTAATGACTCTAAACCTTGATCATTAATAATTAATCACGTATTTAATCATAATTATCATGATTAGAAGTTAGGGGCGTTACATCAAATATGGTCCATATGCGATTTTTATGGTTGGGAATTATTTTTAATGTAAATTTGACATCTAGAGCTTTCCAGAAAGCTATGGTTTGTGTGATTTCAATTTTTCTACATTTAGTTATGAGTTTTCAAAGTTTCCTTTGAAATCTGCCATATGCTGTCCGCGAGATTAAGTGAAAATTTTGGGGTTCTTGACTTGAAAACCGTGGATTGCTTAATATTTTGAGTTGTTTATGATTTGTTCCAATGATAAATGACTAGAGAATATTGTTGGATAATCCATGAGGCCCATGTAACACGAATTGAAGAATTTTACCCCGACATAACGTGATAAAGTGCATGAAAAAGTGGCTTTTTCTTAGTAATTCCCTATGAATATGCACATAATTATCTTGAATGGAAGAATATAATGAGAGGAAATATAAGGTATGACAAATGATAACTATTATTATATATAACCTTAGCTAGTGGTAAATGCACATCCCAAATCCCTTTCATTTCTAAGACACATGCTCTTGACATGTCCTTCAAAGTCTGGATGGTCCTTTCTATTTAACCTTTGGTTTGGGGATGATAGGCAGTACTGAACCTCAACTTTGTCTTTAAAGCTACCTGCAATGACCTCCAAAAGTTTGATATAAATCTAGGGTTTCTATCAGATACAATGCTATTTGGTACTCTATGAAATATCACTATTTCCTTTTTGTACAATTGGGTTACTTTATCTAATGTATATGTAGCTTTGATAAGTAAAAGTGTGCAGACTTCATTAACCCATCCATTATTATCCAAATAACATCATATTAAGAGGATGTTTTGGGTAACTCCATTATAAAATCCATAATTATACTATCCCATTTCCACTCATAAATATCTAGGGGTAATAATAACCAAGCTAGCCTCTGATACTCAAATTTTACCCTTTAGCACGCCAAACACTTAGCCATGTAATTGGCTACATTTGTTTTCATCCCTAGCCACTAAAACAATCTTTTTAAATCCTAGTACATCTTTGTGTGCACCTGGATGAATTGTATATTTACTCTTATGTGCTTCCTCTAAAATCTTTTCTCTTAATTCAATTTTATTTGGCATACAGATTCTATCACAATATACTACCACACCCTCCTTAGGCACTCTTAAGTCTAAGATTTTACCCTAGGAAATCTTGCCCCTAAACTAACTCAAAAAATCATCCTCTCTCTGGGCATTTTCTTTTCTAGTTTCACTAATTAATAACTTAGCTAAAAGCATATGACAAGAAATATTCATATTCCTGAATTTTTCTATGAGTTCTTGTTCTCATATCATCATATAAGTTGCATGTATGGACTTCCTATTCCAAGGATCAACCACTATATTAGCCTTACCTGGATGGTATTTTAATGTATAATCATAATCTTTTAGTGGGTTTTTGAGTGAAAATAAAATGAGAAAAATAAAAATTGTAAGATACAAAGCATGATTTGTAGTACGAGAGTTTTGGTAAAGGCTTGGCATTAATTATGAAGAGATATATTCTTTTGTAGTGGATGCAATTACTTTTGAATATCTTTTTGGTGCAGCAATACATAAAAAGCTTGATATGTGTAAAACCTTAACCTCTTAGCTCTCAAGCAATTGTCTCGTAAGCTATCTCAACATATCCCACGCATATTGGAAGAGATTTGTAAGAAAACATACACTTTCACACATGGAAAATTGCGTAATTGGGAGGCCACAAACATGATTCATAGCTTTAAGGACCATATGAACTCATTAATATCATTTTCTATCAATAACATATCCATTCAAGTCATGAATATCATAATTCATCTCGTATATTTCGGGTATGAAGCCAAATATCAGAAAAATCAAGTTTTGCTCTCGGGTTGGCATGTCCAACTCTTTGGTGTAAACTTTGAAAATTCATAACCAATTTTAGAAAAATTGAAATCATGCAAACCATGCCATTCTCAAAAGCTTTGGATTTTAACTAAGGACTAAAGATAATTCTAGACCAATGCACTGACATTTAACTCATAGAAATTGATGAAACAATACCAGAGGTTAAACTGCATTACTAGTATTGTCATGCAGTTTCAAAAATTTGGTTCTCCCTCTACAGAGCTCCAAATGAAGTGATCGTAGTGACTATGGAAAGCTTATGATGTTTAGTTTATTCCTATAAAATTTCATGAGCATTGGACTACACTAGACCTATGTGTGACACAAAAATATAAACTAACCATATATGAACAGTACACATACCATTTCTGCATAATTTGGCCAACTTTGAAAAATCATAATAAATTTTCTAAAGCTCCAAATTGAGTGCTCCTTAGCTCTATGAAAAGATCTAGATGAGACTTACTTGCTGGCAAATTTTCATGGAAAAAATCATTCATTTATTTAGACTTTAGTTTAGCACACATAATGGTCACTTTTGAAGTCCAAATTGGTATCTCAAGACACTAAAAAGCTTTCTTCTCATTCCATAGCCACTTAGGCACATCCAAAAGCATAATTATAACATATAAAAGTATGCCAAATGATCTAAATCACCATGGAGCTAAATCTCACCATGCTATTCACATCTATACATATGCATACCATAATGCTAGGATGTCAATCTCCAACATATGCAATCGTCTAGCATCAAGATTGATATACACATCATAAATACATACATTTAAACTTATTCAATGGTTACATCTCATATACATCATATGGATACAATTCTTGACATCAATATGCTATAAAAATGTCTATTTCTCTACTCCTTTGTCAAAGTGCCATGATTCAAGACCTTTGGCCTCCATTCTTTGGTCCACTTGGCTCATCTAAACATAATTAGGCATATAGAGGGGAAGAGTGAGATTTAAAGAATCTCAATAGCTCTTAACCTTTTCAAACATAAATAATATATGTATATATATGTCAAAGAATGCATGTATGACATTTAGGCTACTCATGAACATATAAACATCATTTTCCTCATCACATAAACTCATACATGGCAAACATAGGCTCTCAAGGGTATTGGTCTAGCCTCACCCATTTTTCTTAGGACTTTTGGATTTGCCTCACCCACTTTCAAAGGACTTTTGACTTAGCCTCATTCTTCTTGAGACTTTTGGCTTTGTCTCATCCATTTCTAGGGACTTTTGGCTCATCCTCACCTATCTCAAAGGACTTTTGGCATAACCAAACCTATTCAAGTCACTTTGCAATAATAAACTCATTTCAAGACACATAATGGTACCTTAACATGTGAGTAATGGCTAGAAACATTTCTCATAGTTCAAACATATACACAAGCACTCAATGACAGATAAACATCTAAGCCATACATGAGAGAAAGGTTAGAGAGCTACCTTGAAGTAAGAATACAACACTTTTCTCTTTAATACCTCTTCCCTTTTTTGGCCAAGTATATGTAATTGGGTGGCACTTGATTCTCTTAGCGTAGATACATCAAATAGGACATAATTATATCATTGAAGCACGCTCTAGCATTATACAAACTTTATATAAGGCTACTTTGTTCTATGACTCCATTATGGTCCCATACAAGACACAATGAAGCAACTATTGGAATTTATGATCTTGGCTCCATTTTTTCCTTCAATCTAAGTCTTTTGACTCCATTTAGACTCCTTAGAGTCATCACAAATTCATTTCAAGGAGCCTAAATACAAGTTGCTTCTTTATGTCTTAAAATGGAACTTAAACTTTCATTCTTCAAACCATGGTTTCTAAATTCAATTTAATGCTTCCATTATTGTTCTTATATCATTTTAAGACTATCCATAGTCCAAGAATCCATTGGCAACTTCCTAACCCCTAGAAATTGCTCTTAGCTAAATATAGAACCATAAAACTCTAACTGGTACATTCCAAATTTTAAAGTAAATTCTAAGCTTAGATTCTTGTTCCTTGCATCAAATAGCATCTAAATTTACTAATTAGGAATAAAAAATAGCATGGTTAGCCATTGAAGAAGCCTAGGTCAAACCATTACGCAACCGTGGTTTAGATTGCATCTTTTCATGATTTAAGGAAAACTAATGTTAAATATGGAATCCAAGCATGTTAAAACCCTTGGTTCCATCAAGAAAATACGAAGAAAAACTCTTCTCCTCATTTTCTCTCTCTAGGCCAAAGCTTAAATGGCTTGAAAACATAAGATTTTGCAAGTGTTTTAAGTAAAGTATTACCTTAAAACAAAGCTCTCTTCGTATAGATTATTTTTCACTGATTGGTTTCTTGAAAAGAATTCCTTTTTGGCTTGGATTAAACCTGAATCTTCAAGTTTTCAAGAAAATAAAACCACCATTAAGGAGCTCTTAGAGAGAAGTACAACTTTTCTAACTAGCACGGGATGAAACGGGGCTGTTTACTTACCTAAATGAGAGCTTAAACTTTTTCTCTCTCCCTTCCCTTAATGTCACACCATGGCTGCTCAAAATTCTGAAAATGGAAGCTTGGAGAAGGTGATGATGTGTAATCTTACTTAAGAAGCCTCTTTTATAATTATTCAAAATGACCATTTTGCCCTTACGTGCCTGTTTTTGCCGTTTAGACTTATTTCAACTCCTTTTTTATAACCATATTTTCCATTATAAAATTTAAGTTCTCTAATTCATAAAATCCCCTTGGTTTCACCCAAATTAGATTTAAAACCTTCCTAAATAAATTAGTTAAAGTTTGAGGCAACTGATGTTTTAAAATGTAAATCGGAGAGGTTTGAACCATTCTAGAGATTCCTACAATTTTTAGGGCCTTTGAGAACCCTGAAAAACTCAAAATTTTCATTTAAAGATTCTTCTTTTAAGTTTTTTAAAAGGTGCCTAAAATTACTAAAATGCCACTTGTCACACCATATATTTATTTCCATCATATCCTTCCATTCAAGATAATTAAGTGCATATTCATAGGGAATTATTAAGAAAAAATCGTATTTTTATGCACTTTATTGCATTATGTTGGGATTAATTTTTCTCAATTCGCGTTACGTGGGCCCTGTGCATTATTCAACAACATTCTCTAGTCATTTATCATTAGAACAAATCACAATCAACTCAAAAACCCTAAAATTCCCTTCATCCTTTAGCTATTTAAAGGAAACTTTGACAAATCATAACTAAATGTAGAAAAATCAAAATTTTCCATACCATAGCTTGATGGAAAGCTCTAAGTGTTAAATTTACATAAAAATAGACTTAATCCATGAACAAAGCATTTGGACCATGTTTGACAATGAAAAAGGCATAAAGGTCTGGCTGCCCTCTGATACTGATATAGATTACTAATATAAACTTTGGAAATTCATAATGAATTCCAAAAAAATCCAATCTATGCAAATGATACTAATCTGGAAAGCTACGGATGTTAGCTAGACGAAAAAATAATTCCAAACCAATCTAGATGCATTCAGACTCGGAAAATCAATCAAACAGTACCATGGGTCCGATTATGTGCCTAGAATTGGATAACTTCAAATTTTCATATCTCCCTCTCTAAACATCCAAATTGGGTGTTTTCAATTGGTACAAGTCACTGGGAAGGTCTAGTTGCTCCTTGTAAAATTTCATGGCAATTGGACATCATTTGCCCTATGATTGACAGAGATCAAAATTCAGACTATATGATCAGTACTAGGACAAATTCTGAAATTTTAGCCAACTTTAAAAATTTGCCAAAAATTCTATAAACTTTCAAATATTACTCACTTCAACTTCCCAAAAAGGTCTCAACAAGCTCTAGATGCATGCCCAATTTCAAACTAAAAAGAATTCATTTGGATAGAAAGTGATATAGCCCTACAAATTGGTCAATTTTGCCTCTTTCAAGATGTCAACTTTGTCCAAATGGCTTCCTTAATGGTTTGGCACCTCCTGGGCAAGTTTCAAAGCATGAATATAACTTGTATGAATTGCCTAAGTGGTCTAAACCTCATGCATCTCAATTTGGCTATCCTACACTCAAGAATGCATGTATCCAAGTATACAAACAAGGGTTCAAATTTCACATTCCCATTGTCTTGGCACCATACAATGTTCATACATCATTTGCATATGATATTACAATTGGTCAATGATCCATAACTCAAAAATAATATTTACATAGCCACTTTGTCCATTAAGTCCAAAAGAAACTACATACAAGTCAAGTTATACTCTCTTTAAGATGCTTGGCTTGCATTCCTTGATTCTTGAGAGCTACCTAGAGTCACAGGGATAAAGAAGGGAAGGGGAGTGAGATTCCTAGAATCTCAATAGCTCACACACCCATTCACACACACATTCAAGGCACACATACATCAAGTGTGTAAGTAAACATGCTACTTGGATCATGAATGCACATTTTTAAGATTTTCATGCCACACTTTCACAATCATGGCATCAAGAAGCTCTAGGGACTTTTGGTTTTGCCTTACCCCATTTCTAGAACTTTTAGATATGCCTCACCCTTGGCCTAGGAACTTTTAACTTGGCCTCACCCATCCAAGAGACATTTGGCCTAGTCTCACCCATGCCATGAGACTTTTGGCATCTCCTCACCCACATTAAGGAACTTTTGGCATTACCTCACCCTTATGAGCCAATTCCACAACTAAATCTATTCTAGAACACACATTGGTACCAATGCAAACCCAAGCATCAAGTGGCATGTTCATAAGTCACATAAACACATACATGCACACAAAGACATACACATGCATAAGAATGCAAGAAGAATGAGGTGGAGAGCTACCTTTAACTTAATGCAAGCTTTACTTGGTTTGTTCCTTCCCTTTCTTGATTACACAAGAGCACCTAGGTGGAGTGGGGTTCTCTTAACCTAAACATCATAATTAAAACACAATTACGTACTAGAAGCAAGCCAAGAAACTAATTATATTCTTAAATGCACACTTGATTCTATAAGTGGCCTAATGGTTCCATAAATGGCCTATTGAAGCAACTTTCACAATTCAAGCTCTAGGCTCCAATTTCTTTCCATTTCTAGGCTTCTTGGCCTCATTCAAAGTCCTTGGAGCCTTCACACAATCATTTGCACAAGGTAAAAACTAAGTTACTTCACAAGGCACCATTATGGACATCATTGTCCCATCTCCTAAATTTTTCCCAATGGTTCCTCCCATCTCCTAACATCATATAAAGTCTCAAATCAAGGTTAGAACAAATTAAAGCACTCCTTAGCCTTATTGTTCATGCTTGGCTGAGACATGTACCACAGTGGGGCTTCTTGGAGTTCTTGATTTTTCCTTGATGGGAGAGCCACTTGGGGAGGTTTCTGAGAGAATTAGAAGCTCAAGAGAACACTTAAATAGCTAAAGAAATACTCACACAAAATCAGATTTTTCAAAACCCCTAAAGAACACCACACTTTCCTAACTTGATTTCTATTGATTTTTCTTGGAATTTCTTGTCATATTCCTCTTCTTCATGCTCTAAAACCCTAGTTCCTCTCTTGTTTTTGGATAGAACTTTCGCCCCTCTCATGGTTCTGGTTTGGCCAAACACACCCATCCATGGAGCAAGGAGAAGAAGCAACAACAACAAGTAATTACCTTAGTTTTAAGTGTTCTTTCAAAGCTTCTTCTTCTTGGTTTGCCTCTTCTCAAAATTTTTGAACTACCCCTCTAAGTTCTAGACCAAAAACAGAACCAATTCACTCAAATAAACTATGGAAAGAAAGAATGGAAGGAGGGAAACAAAATTGGAAGAAGGAGCATGAAATTCTTGAATTTTTCCTACCTTTCTTGGCTTTTCTTCCTCCTTCTCTCCCTCTCTTGGTGCCCCTCAAGAAGTTGTCCCTTTTATGTATTTTGGGTAGAAGAAAGTTGGCCTAAATGAAGAGGAGAAGATGCATGAAGATAGTGGAACATTCAAGAAACTCCTTTTTTCAAAAATTTCAATTTTGTCCTTCCTTAATGGCAATTTCATTTCGGCTTCATTCTAGCTCCTTTTTGAGAAATTTCTTTTCCATTATAAAATTTAGGTTTCCAATTTAATAAAATGCCTTTGGAATCACTCAAATTGGAGCTAAAACCTTCCCAAACGAATCTGTCAAAGTTTGGACTCATCGATGTTGGAAAATGTTCACTGGAGGGGCTTTACTAGTGCTGGGGCTTCCCATGATTTTTGGGGACTTTGATAACCCTGGCCAACTCAAAATTTATATTTAAAAAGCCCTCCTGTGTGTTTTTTCCAAAAGTTGTACTTATTTATGAAAATACCATTGCATTTCGTCAGTTTTTGTCACAATTTGTTTCACCATCCTAACTTTGTTTTTCTTTCCATCTAAGCCTGGAATTGTCATTTTTAGGAGCCTAGGACTTTACCTACTTTTTTTAGGGACATTATTTAGCTCATTTTAGAGGACTTGCTTTTATACAGCTCATTTCACCATTTACGAAATTACGTTCCTTACATCACTGGTTTTCATTCGATTTTATTTGGCTATTTTGACTCTAGTTTTTGGGCATCTTAAGCCTTGTATCCTCATTTTTCATTATGTAAAATTTTATCCTAATTTTATTTAGCCTTGAATCTTCCTCTTTCAAGGACTTCCTTTTATAACTAGTCCGTTTCTAACGTTTATGGAAGAACCAGGTATTACAATATGTGCCAAATGGATGTTATTACAACCTATTTATATGTCTCACTAAATAGTGAAATTTGGATGAAAATCCCTGAAGAATTTGAAATACTAGAAGCATGTAAAGATTCCCAAGACGTTTGTTTAATATGTTTATGTCACATTCTAAATTTCCTTAGATGGTGACATGACCAAACTAACTAAAAAAGAACACCAAGGAACAACCTCAAGTAAGCATTAGGGATCTAACCAAGGTTAATTAGGAGCTAATTGATTTAATTAGTACTAAGAGAAAGACATATGTTAAGAAGCTTTAATGAGACATAGACATGTATTTTTTCTAAGGTGGAAGCATATAGAAATGACTTAAATACAAGTTTATGACCATTCTCATCATAACATTACATTACCTTCACATACATGGATATATATTGGTAGGTGCATTTGGCCAAGGGGTAGCTCATTCAATTGGCTGTGTATATTATGAGCTAGCATTTAAATAAACATTAGAATAAGACTTAGAACCATTAACCTATTGTATGGCTGAGCAAATAAGTGTAGGAAGAAACAAAAACACAAGGGAGAATAAGGACAAAAATGTGCCACCTTGACATTCCACTTATCCACCATATATATAATCATATTCGGTCATGGCATTACCCCTCCATTTAGCCATGGGAAATTGCCATGAATCACACTTAATTTAGTGGCTTACACAAGACAATAAGGAAACACCTAGCATAATACGGTGGGTGGGGCCAAGAGAAGGAAAATGGAATAAACAATTACAATCTTACATCCCTTTAATGTTGTTACCATACAAAAGCATATACATTCACTCGGTCACTTATATTTGTGCATCCAACTGTAGGAAGTCATGCATCACCAATTAAAGACATGACTTGGATGGGAAAAATGGAGAGAGTGACACCTTGCATACCACCAAATGGTGAATGGAAGAAATTAATTTTTTTCTACCCACTTTCATTACGTTCATCTCGATTGGAAAGCTTGAGGTGGCATTTACAAGGACTCTCTCCATAGTAACTTCATTTGATCAAGAGGAATAATGATGAGAGAAAAAATGTTTCATGTTAGCCATAGAAATTGAGAACAATGAAGAGTCGTGGATGAAAAGAGAAGGTCTTAAGACATATCAATAAAGCTATAAAACATTGAATAAAGGACACTATGGGGAAACTAGAAGGAAATTATGGGCAATTGGAGGTAAGTAATTGAGCTTGCTCCCTTGAACCCAATTAGGCCGAGAGTGGTGGAATGAAAAGAATATATATATATATATATGTGGGTGTTGTCTGTGAGGACGTTGCCATATGAATACCTTCAATTGAATTAGAGGAATAGCATAATAAGGGCATAACATAGGAGGGGTGTGTTGACACTAAATGGAACTATATGATGAGACACTATGGAAAGTGTATGTATATGATTGTCACAATGGGAATGGATGTATCGAGGCAAGGAAAGCTAGTAATTAGGAACTAAATTACCATACAAATAAGGATTTGAGGCTAGACTTTAAGGCCTTGAACTCAACACGATTAATCCAAATGGTATAAAATTAATGAGAATAAAAGGAAACAAAAATGTGATTAATTTCAAATTAGGAATTCAAATTTCCAACTAACAAAAGAGAATTAGGATTTATTGTACTGGAAACTAGTAGCTTAATTTTAATTCAAATGTTGACCATGACTTGTTCTTAGTTAAGGTACTTTGTGACTGAAACTATAAGGAAGCAATTAGGACAACATAGGCTAAGGACTAACTTGATAGAATAGTGATGACAAAATAGGTAGTTAACATTGTATTCATTATGTTTATTTACATAATTGCACTGAATAAATTCTTGAATTCCTAATGTTGTGTATGGTTGCATGTATGTCCACTAAAATGGCTCTTATGAGTATTAGACCTCTATTATTGGCCAATGACTAAAGCACATCAACCTAATAAATGAATGTATGCTGGTGTCTGGTAATTACATGCTCTTACACTGAATTGTGCATTGAATGTACCCTAGATGATATTTAGTGCCATTTACATGTATACTCTTTGAATGTGTAATATCTTGTTATAATACAAGCCATAAACTAAGGAGATTACAAAAGGAAGTCCCCTAAATTGAATAATTAGAGGCCAAATAAAATTAGGGTAATAATATAGACCTTTGAAAATGAGAATACAAAGCTAAAGATACCCAAAACCTGAAGCTACAATAGTTAAACAAAATTAGATAAAAGGTAATGGCATTTTCATAATTTTGGTTAACTTTTAGAAAACTCAAAAGAGAAATCTTTAAATGAAAAATTGAGTTTCTGGGGATTCTCAGAGGCACTAAAAACCATATGAACCCTTAGAATGGTTAAAACCCTTCTGGTATGCAATTTAGAGCGTCAGTTGACCAAAACTTTGACTGATTCATTCGAGAAGGTTTTAAATCCAATTTGGGTGAAAGCAAAGGCATTTTATGAATAAGAAAACCTAAATTTTATGATGAAAAAGATAATTCTAAAAAAGGAATTGAAATGAACCTAAATGAAAAGAACTAAGGAAAAGGACAAAATTTAAATTCTTAAAAAGTGCATAACTTAGTTTAGCCCTATATATATCACGGCTCACTTCTTCCTTATATGTAAACTGACTTTGCTCTACCTCAAACCAGATTCTTAGACACCTTGAAGTGGCGCACCAAAAGGGAGGAAGAAAGGAAGGGAAAACCAAGTAGAAAAGGTAAGATATCAAGGCTTTTCCATGCTTCTTGCTTTATCACACTTCTTCTCCTCTTTCTCCTCTCTTTTCCTATAGTTTTGATGATTAATTTAGACCTATTTCATGGCTGGTTTAGTAGGAGGAGGAAAGAATTTGTAGGAGAGATTAGAAACTTTAGAAAGTTCCTTGGAAAAGCTTGAAAACAAGGTAAAAACCTATGACCTTCTTGCTTCCTCTTGCTTGTTCTTCTTGAGTGTGTTTTGGCCAAACCTAGGCCCATCAAGGAGGGAAGGGCTTCTAGTCATAGCAAGGTAGGAACAAGGGTTTTAAGGCATGAGGAGTAAGAATATATAATTGAAGCTAAAAGAGAAGTTTTAGAAATTAAGTTATGTCACCTAGGGTTCTTGTTGCACCTGGCAATTTTTGAAACTTTCTAATGATAATTTAGCTTATGTAAGAGTATGTATGAGTTCTTAAAAGTTCTAGGAAGATTCATGGAGGCCAAATTCCTTAAAGAAAATAACAAAGCTCTATGGGTCCTCCACCTAGTGTATGTTTCGGCCAAAGGAGAGAAAGTAGACCTAGGGAGATTTTTCTTTGATTCCAAGAATAAAAATGGTCTAGATATAGTTAATAAACATCAAGGAAACTATTAGTTTGAATTTAGAAGACATGGTTTATAAGATGAAAGTTTAGATTCCTTTTTAAGGCATAAAGAAGCAACTTGAGTTTAGGCTCCTTAAATTGAGTTTATGATGACTTTAAGGAGTTTAAATTGAGTCATGAGACTTAGATTGAATGAGAAATTGAAGCCAAGATCATAAATTCTAGGGGTTGCTTCATTATGCTATTATATGGAACCATAACCATGCTATGAGTTAAGACAAGCTTGCATAGAATTTATGTGAGGCTAGAATTAGTTCCAATGATGTAATTGTATCTTATTTGATATGTCTTGGCCAAATAAATCAAGATCCCCCTAGGCATGTATGTGAGGCTGAGAAGGGGAAGGCAAATTCCAAGAAGAAAAGTTGTATTCCTTGACTCAAGGTACCTCTATATCCTTTCTTGTATTTATTTCTTGGATGTTTGATTGTCATTGGATGCTTGTGTATATGTTTAAACCATGAGATATATTTATAGCCATTGAATAAATGCTATGGTACCATTATACTTCTTGAAACATGTTTTGAATACAAGATGGCTCATAATGGGTGAGATTGTGCCAAAAGTCCCTTAGAATAGGTGAGAAGAAGCCAAAAGTCCTTAAGAATGGGTGAGATAAAGCTAAAAGTCTCAAGAAAGAGTGAAGCTATGTCAAAAGTCCCTAAAGGTGAGTGAGGCTAATCCAAAAGTCCCAAAGAAATTGGGTAAGGCTAAACCAAAAGTCCCTAGAGCTTGTGTTTGATTTGAATTAGTTTATGTGACTTGAAAATTGATTATGTATGTTTACTAGAAGCTTTCATTGCATGCTTGCATTCTTTGACATGAAAATGTGCCATGTGTGTATGCTTGAAAGGGTAAAAGAGCTATTAGGATTCTTTGAATCTCACTCTTCCCTATATTATGTCTAACCATGTCTAGGTGAGCCACATGGAACAAGAAATGGGAGCCAAGCAACTTGAAGATGAGACTTTGATAATAGAATAGGAAATTTATGCATTTAGATGTCAAAGTTTGTATGTATTTAAAGTTTATGAGATGTAAACCATTGAGCACAAGTAAAAGCATGTAATTATGGTGTATGAATTAATTTTGGAACCAAATGTATGAATATGTGAACTTTTGACATTTATGAGCTTTGATGTACATGTCTATATGAACAACTAGGAAGGTGATTTTGAGTCCCATGATGATTTGAACCATTTGGAATGTTTTTATATGCTGTGTTTATGCTTTTAGACATGCTCAAAAGGTCATTGTATGGTTAGAAGACCATTTGGCATCATTTGAACCCTTTATGATTTCATTTTTGACCATTTTGAAGCCCTGAACCAAAGTCTGACCAAATGGATGTGTTTTTACATAAAATTTAGTAAGAATATAGGCCTTATCTAGAGCTTTTCACAAAGCCAAAGAACACTATTTTTGGAGCCTTATAGAAATTTATTATGATTTTTCAAAGTTAGCCAAATTATGAAGAAACTGTCACTGTTACAATTCATGTGGTCAGTTTAGTTTTTGGTGTCACTCAAGGGTCAAATGAAGTCCAATGCTCATAAAATTTTACAGGCATATAATAGACATAATAGGATTTCTATAGCCATCAAGAGCACCTAATTTCAAGCTCTATATAGGGAGAAATGGGAGAAATGAATTTTTAAAGTTTCTAGTTCGCTGTAGAATGACCACTAGACCCGAAGTACTATTCCATCAATTTTCATAAGCCAAAAGTGGTTGTTTTGATCTAAAATTTTTATGGCAACTAGATGAAATCTTGATCTTTCCAGAAAGCTATAGCTTGCATGATTTGGAATTTTATAGAATTAGTTATGATTTTCCAAAATTTATATCAAAATATGGAATTTAATGGGAATTTGCAAAGTGTAATGTGATTTTGAGATGTATGCCTTGGACCTGAGTTTTGAGTTTCAAATTGTGATAATTCTGATTGAACAAATGTATTAGGGATGGAAAATAAGTTTGGTAAGCTCACATGGTCCATTAAGCTATTAATGAATTAATTTGGCTTTTAATGACCGTAAAATCCGCGACCAAAAGTGCTAAATTTATGAAAATGAACACTTTCAACCATTTGTAATGTGAAATAAATGTTAGCTACATATGGTATTATAGAATGCATTGTTACCTATTGTGATTTTATCTCATTACAAAGCTAACTATTTTTCCAGGTAATAGTCATACAATAGATGGAACCAAAACCGCAAAAAATAAACAAGCAAAATAGTGGACTACGTGTTGTTATTATATTTGATTTCGTAAATCCTCTGAAAAATGTGAAATGCTAAAGCATGACTTTAGTTTTAAGCATGTAAGGTTGTTTTGTAATCCTGTATTTTGTATTTGTATGATAATGGTGCATAAGTAACTTTCCGTGCAATTTGATGGCAATACCTGACAAAAGTGTTAATTGTATGCAAAAGTACCTTTAATTATTGTTTTTACATGAAGCTAATTATCATAACCTTAGGAATAACTCTAAAATAATATTATGTGCTTGGTTGATGTTAGGGAGGCCATTTTGAAATTTTATGCATGAATTCCCTGAGTTTGGTTGAATAATGACAGAGTACATCCAACTAGAGCATCAAATTGGTATGCAATCTAGGTACTTAATGTCTATCTCTTGTAAAAATAGTTGGAGGGGTATTTCTGAGTCCAAAATTTTAAGATCTGGAAAGTTACAGAACTTTTGGATCAAGTTAGATCATGAAAACAATGTACTAATTCAACTCAACTTCTATATGGGACAACTTTGAGTAGGATTTATAATAAATTTTGTTAAATAGGTAAATAAATGAATTAGCACACGACAATTTATGGGAAGATAGCTAAGACATATAAACTTAGGTTTGCAAAGTTTTAGAATTTATAGAATTTGTTTACTAGGGCAACTAAGTCAGAAATAGAGAGGATATTATGCGTAGGGGTCTAAATGGCACTGGTTAGGGGTCCATCCATAAAAATTTTCAAAACTATTTTAGTGGGTTTTGATTAACATTATAAGGAATCATTCTACTAATTTCTATGATTTTTAGATGACATTTAGTGGGGTAAAGAAATTTCACAAAAACAGGCCTTAAAAATGAGGTTAACGGTGTCTTGTTTAGCTTGCTTTGTGATTTTGGTTAAGAGGAAAAATAGAATTATGAACCTGTAATTTCGTAATACTATGATAGGAATCCTCTAGTTTTGACAACTTGGTATCAGAGTAATGATTTAGGATATTTGTTTTGATCAAGACTCCTTGTTATGATTTTCTGCATGCTAGACATTTAGACTACATAGATTTTTCCTGTGAGAATTGTTGATTAAGTATCTTACTTGGTTTTGGTTGCTTCAAGGAGAACTCAAACTAAGATTTTAGAAGAATTAACAGCAACCATATAATCTATGTCTAATAGGTTGGAAGAGCAAGCAGTCAAGTAAGTTTCCACTATTGATGCACTTGAGCAAGTACAGGAAGCTCTAAGGAAGAGAGACAATGGCACAAATGTAGAGAAAGACCCCATAGAAGTGGATGAGCCAACAAAAAATTGTGACACATCTCGGGAAATGGAGCCTAGAGTTAACCCTATACTACCAATTTTATCCCACTTCCGTAAAGCCCATCCCCTAGTATTTCAAGGTGAGTATGACCCCACTAAGGTGGAAAGGTGGACTATACAGCTAGAAAAAATATTCAGGGTTATAGATTGTACATTAGAGCAGAAAGCCCTATTGGTGGCTTATATGCTTAAAGGAGAATTTAAGTTTTGGTGGAAAATTGCATAGAGAACCTTGATAGCTAGAGGAACCCTACTCAATTGGGAAACTTTCCAGAGAGCATTCTATGAGAAGCATTTTCCCTTTTTAGTGAGAAGTAGGAAGGAAGTGGAGTTTGTTAAGTTAGTGCAGGGTGATATGATGGCAGACCAGTATATAGCCAAACATTTAGAGTTGTCTCGGTTTTCTTCTTACTTGAGAGACCATGATGATGAGGCCTAGAGTGCTTCTAAATTAGCATAGGCACTTTGGCCAAAAATCAAGGATAGAGTGATCACCCATAAACAGAGGAATTTTGAGGAGTTAGTTGAAATTTGTAGGTTGGCAGAAGAAAGTATACAAGATGTAGAGATAGAAAGGAGGAGAATACAATCAGAAAAGAGAAAGATAGGGAGAATAGTACTTTTAAGAGAAGGAATGGGGGAAAAGTCTGGAATAAGAAACCTAGAAAGAGTGGAGACCGATTTATAGGGAAATAGCAAGGCTGGGGTTTTGTAGTCAGAATTTGCAATAAATGTGGAAAGAACCATGGATATACCCCCTGTAGAGCCAATAAGAATCTATGTTTTAGATGTGACTAGCTAAGACACTTTTCTCGAGACTGTAAAGTCTAGAAAGAGCCAGCCCTAGAAGTTAAACCACAGACATAAGGGCAAGTTTTTGCTCTAACCCAGTAAGAGGCAGCTTGGTCGCCTAATTTGATCCAAGGTATGATTTTAATGAATAATTGTATTGTAAATGCACTATTTGACTCTAGGGCCACCCACTCATTTACTTAATATGACTATGCTAAGAGTCTAGATTTGAGAGTTAGTAAGAATTATCTTGTTGAAGGACGTCAAAAGATAATAGGTTGTAATAAAGATTTGTAGCTAATGGCACAACCTAGGTCATTTTCCAAGGAGTTTGCTTCTAATTATCTATGAAAGAGCTCTCCTAGTGTGATTAAACCAGAGGTATTAAAAATGGTTTCGATTTACTAAAATTTAAATGAATTGAAGAAAATAACAAGAACTAAAAACTTAAAACTAAGTGATGGCAACAATTAGGCAAAGAGTGGTAACTAGCTTTTGAATCGATTTCCTAGAATTAAATTATCCTTACTCCTTTTTAATATGCTAAAACTTGGACTTAACTTCTTGCTTCTTAGTGTGTTCTTTATAAAAATTCTTGAATTACCATCTAAGACTCAAATTACCAATGATCAAGGAATTTGCAACCACAAAGAACCATGAAAAATTAGCCATTTGAGTTAGGAATAAGAACACACCAAAATAGTACCTAAATGCTCGTTAAAGTCACTGAACAATTCACTTAGAGATGTTGATCAACCAATTAGATTAAAGATTTCCTCAAGTACAATAATCACACAAGATTTTAGCCACTTAATACAATGACCATTGCACTAAATAACCTAAAAATAAGAGGAAATAACTAGCAAATTGGACAACCATTAAGTCTGGAATTTCTACAAACACTTAGGCTTCAAAATAAGTCTCCAAATGTGAAATTACAATCAAAATTATGGAGCAAATAAATCCAATATAATCATCCATCAAAATCTCTATTTAACAAGCTAAATTAGCCAAATTAAACAAGGAAATTAATGCTAAAGGTAAGGCATAGAGAGAAAAGAAGTTAGCCAAATTTGGGGATGAATCTTAGAGCCCAAATCTTCAACCATGGAAGTCACATTGTCAACCAGGTACCAAGGTGAATTCAAGCTTCCATTGGAGGAAATGGATGGAGGAAATGAAGGGAAGAACACACAACCATGGAGCTTCTTAAAATGGGGTTGAATGATAATGCCTCCTAGTGCATGCTCTCTCTAACTCAAAAAACCCCATCTCTGTTAACATTTTATTTTCTCCCTCAGACCTGACCCATGCCCTCTTCTCCTTACTAATCACATGTTTCCTATGCTTCTTCTCATGTGTTTCTTCTCTCTCCATGCTTATCACTCAATGCATGAATGCATGTATCAAGGAATGGACCCCTTGTGAGTGTATGATCCATCTAGCCAACCACGTTAATTTCTCATGCAGATAAATCTTTAATCTCGTGCCCTTCCCCCGCGTTTCTTCCTTCATAAAACACATTCAGACCTCCTGCCTCTCCTTTAAAACACCCTTGTGTGCATATATGTGTTTTTCTCCTCCCTTGCCATATGATTGTGTGTGAGTCAATGTACCTCTCTATCTAGCCTAGTATGTGTTGAATGAATGAAGCTACCTGTGTAAGTACAAGCTGGACGTGCAACCCGTAAACATGGAGTGTATTTCAATTATGTGTGTGCATCAAGTGAGGACATGAGAACTTGTGAATGTGATGGAGCATGCTACCTACATGTAAATTGATGAGAATGTAGTGTATGGGTGTTACGTGTGAATGATGGACAGGAGGGACATGTAAATAGGCCATGTGATTATATGTGTGTAGATGGAATGGACATGTAGCGTGAATGGAGTAAGCTGCCCCTATTTGCTATGTGAGATGAGAGCCTGCTTTACATGTGCGTGTAAATAAAAGAGATGTTATGCACGTGAATGAGAGAAAGCCGTGGATGTTGTGGGAATGGATGAGAGTGCCTTGTGTATGTATGGATGTGTAATCTAATGCCATAATTCCATGTCCCAAGTCTCATGCTTGTGTAAGAATCTGTATGTGTGTTTCTTCTAGCCAAGTATGTATTGTGTATTAGTGGTTATGTGTTTCCATGAGAGAGCCCACGTGGAAGTCCAATCCATGCATGAAAATGAGAGAGTGCATGATTCATTGATTTGCTATGTGGCCTGTGCCTGTATATGTGACCCATGGAGTGGATGCATGCTTCATGTATAGATATGTCAATGTGGAAAAGAATGAACATATGATTTATTGGCTATTTTGTGCATTGTATGTGAATAAATGAACCCGTGGTTTTGCTTCCTTCTCCAATTATTCTTCCAAAATGTGCTTCTCTTCATGAAAGTCCCTAAGTAAATAAAATAAAATAAAATAAAAATGAAATAAAATTCCAAAAGATGGGATTTTATTTCCTAAACTAAATAATATCCAATTAAAACTCAAAGTATCATCAATTCATGAATCAAAAGTCCAAAATTAGTGGGTAAAAATATAGAAAATATGTACATTATCAATTAGTATGTTACCGTTTGATTTGTCTATAACTTCTCCCATAAGTGGATCTATTGCTACTTCTCATGTTTGTTTAAACTGTGTGATTCAGTTTGATAGATGATCCATTACTCTTGATTTACTATGTATCCTTATGACTGGTATTGACCTCATTATTGGCATGGATTGGTTATCTGTAAATAATGCTATTCTTGATTGTTCATGTAATTGGTTTGGCTGCCTGTTTGTACTTCTAATTATGGACCTTCCATTGAGTTTCCTGTATTATCCATTGCCCAAGCTAAGAGTTATCTTAGGAAGGGTTGTCAGGGGCTTTTAGTCTTCTTTTCTCTGCAAGTTGAGGTTGAAGAGGGAATAAAAGACATAACAGTGGTTAGAGATTTCCCTGAGGTATTCCCTACTGAGATTAGTGAACTTCCTCCTGATAGAGAGTTGGAGTTTTCTATTGATTTAGTGACTGGAATTAGTCCCACAACTAGAGCGCCCTATAGGATGGCCCCAGCTAACTTAGTTAAACTAAAAAAGCAATTAGAGGAACTATTAGAAAAAGGTTTCATTAGACCCAGGGTATCTCCATGGGGTGCGCTAGTCTTGTTCGTCAAAAAGAAAGACGAGAGTATGAGATTGTGTATAGATTATAGGCAGTTGAACAAAGTAACTATAAAGAATAAATACCCACTACCTAGGATAAATGATCTTTTAGATTAGCTAGTAGGAGCCTTCACTTTATCTAAGATAGATCTGAGATCAAGATACCATCAATTGAGAATCAAAGCTAAGGACATTCCAAAAATTGCTTTTAGAACCAGGTATGGGCACTATAAATTTATCATTATGCCTTTTGGTTTGACTAATGCCCAGCTATCTTTATGGATTATATGAATAGAATTTTCAGACCCTATCTTGATCAATTTATGGTTGTCTTCATAGATGATATTCTCATTTATTCCAGGAGTGTAGAAGAACATGAAAAACACCTTAGAATTGTTCAGTAGATCCTAAAGGAAAAATAATTGTGTGCTAAACTCAGTAAGTGTGAGTTTTAGTTAAGAGAAGTCAAATTCTTAGGGCATGTAATTTCTAAAAAAAGGGTAGTGGTGGATCCTAACAAATAGAGGTGATTGTGAACTGGGAAAGGTCTAAAACCGTTACAAAGGTTAGGAGTTTCTTAGGACTAGCCAGATACTATAGGAGATTCATTAAGGGATTTTCTCAACTAGTTACACCCTTGACCAGATTAACCTAAAAGGATTAACCATTCACTTGGGATGACAATTGTGAAGAGAAATTTTAGGAATTGGAAACCAGGTTAACTTCCATCCCTATCTTAGTAATACCAGACCCTTATGAACCTTTTGTAATTTATAATAATGCCTCCAAGAAAGGGCTAGGATGTGTTTTGAAGCAATAGGGCAAGGTAGTTGTAATACCCGGTTATTCTAAAAAGGCCTGAAACTGATTAGTTATAAAAGGAAGTCCCAAATATGAAAAGAATTGAGGCCAAAAAATTTAAAGCAATGATCTAGACATCAAAAAATGAGAATACAAGGCCAAAGATGCTCAAAAATCGAAGCTAAAATAGTTAAATAAAAATAGACGAAAGGCTAGTGGCATTTTCATAACTATAGGTAACTTTAAGAAAACTTCAATAAGAGATCTTTAAATGAAAAATTTGAGTTTCCCGGGATTCTTAAAGGCCTTAAAAACTATAGGAACCTATATAATGGTTAAAACCCTTCTGGTATGCAATTTAAAATGTCAGTTGACTAAAATTTTGACCGATTTATTCAGGAAGGTTTTAAATCTAATTTAAGTGGAACCAAAGCCATTTTATGAATTAGAGGGCCTAAATTTCATGATAAAAAAGATAGTTATCAAAAAGAAGTTGAAATGAGCCCAAATGGAAAAGACCAAGAAGATGGACTAAATTGTAATTTTAAAAAAGTGTTAAATGAGCCCCCTAGCTTCTTAAAGCCACGTCCCTCTCTCCCCCCTTCCCCTTCTTCTAACCAACTTCCATCTACTCCAAAATAGAACCTAAGGCAGTCTCAAGTGGTGCACAAGAAGGAGGGAAGAATAAGGAGAGAAACCTAGCAAAAAGGATAAGCAATCCATGATTTTTCATGTCTTTCCTTTCACCAATCTTCTTCTCCTCTTTCTCCTCTTTTCTCCCATGGTTTTGATGACTAAATTAGGACTAATTTATGGCTAGTTCAGTAGGAGAAAGTTAGAATTGGAAGGAGAAGCTAGAAGCAAGTGAAAGCTCCTTGAAAAAGCTTTAAAACAAGGTAAACTTCTATAGCCTTCTTGCATCTCTTGGCTTGTTCTTCTTGAGTCCTTATTTGGCCAAACCTAGGCTCATTCAATAGGGAAGGAATTCAAGCTAAAACAAGGTATAGACAAGGGTTATCAAGCATGAGGGATAAGAATATACAATCAGATTTAAAAGAAAAGCAATAGAAATCAAGTTATGTGACTTAGGGTTTTTGTTACACTTAGCCATTTTTGAAACTTTCTAAGGATATTCTAGCCTATGTAAGAGTATGTATGAGTTCTTACGACATCTAGGAAGCTTCATAAGTGCCATTTCCCTAAGAAAAACCAAGCAAACTCCATGGGCGCTCACCATAGACCATATCTCAGCCAAGAAGAGTTAAGGCACCTAGGAAGATTTTTCTTTGATTCTAATGATAGAAATGACCTAGATATGATTAATAAACACCAAAGGAACCATTGGTTTGAATTTAGAAATTATGATTTGTGAGATAGAGGTTTAGGTTCTTTTTAAAGACATAAAGAAGTAACTTGTGCTTAGGCTCCTTGAATTGAATGGGAAATGACTCTAATGAACTTAAATGGAGTCATATGACTTAGATTGAATGAGAAATTGGAGCCAAGATCATGAATCCTAGGAGTTGCTTCATTATGCACTTATATGGAACCATAATGATGTCATAAGATCAAGTAAGCTTGTATAGAGTTTGTGCGAGGCTAGAACTTGTTCCAATAGTGTAATTGTGTCTCATTTGATGTGTCTAGGCTAAATGAATCAAGCTTCTTCTAGTTGTGTGTGTGTGGTCGAGAAAGAGAAGGAGAAACTCAAGGGGAAAGGTATGCTTCTTGGCTTGAGTGAGCTCTCTAACATTTCTTGCATGCATTTCTTGGATGCTTGATTATCATGGCATACTTGTGTGTATGATTGAACCATGAGATATTTATACCTATTGATTGAATATCTTGGTACCATTATGCTTCTTGAAATGGATTTTGAATGCAAAATGGCTTAAATGGATATGGTTATGCCAAAAGTTGCTTGGAATGGAATGGTTAAAATAAAGCCAAAAGTCTTAAGAATGAGTAAGGCTAATCCAAAAGTCCTAAGGAAATTAGTTAAGGCTAGAACAAAACCCTTAAAGCCTATGTTTGACTTGAATGAGTTTATGTGACATGAAATTATGTTTATGTATGGTTACTATAAGCTTTTATGGCTTGCTTGCATTCTTTGACATGAAAATATACCATATATGTATGTTTGAAAGGGTAAAAAGCTATTAGGATTCTTTGAATCTCACTCTTTCCCATATTATGTCTAACCATGTCTAGGTGAACTTCAAAAAGCAAGGATTAAAGGCCAAGGAGCTTGAATCATGAGACTATGATAATAAGATAGGATTTTGTGTAATGTAATGTCAAAGTATGTATGTATATAATGTTTATGAGATGTAAATTATTGGACATGTATAAAAGTATGTAAATATCATGTATAAATGGGATTTGGAGCTAAATGTATGCTTAAGTGAATTTTTGACATCCTAGTATCTTGATGTACATATGCATAATGATAATTAGGAAGGTGGTTTTGGGATGTATGAATGGCTAGAAGGCCATTTGATACCATTTGACCCCATTATGGTTGCAAAATGTGACATACTCTTGAGCTGAACCACAAAATGAACAAATGGATGATTTGATGCATAAAATTTGGCATGAATATAGGTCTGATCTAGAGCTTTTCACAAAGCTAAAGAGTACTATTTTTGGAGCTCTAGATAATTTATTATAAATTTTCAAAGTTGGCCAAATTATGCAGAATTGTCTCAATTAATGTTCATATGGTCAGTTTGCATTTATATGTTGTCTAGGGGTCAAATGAAGTCCAATGCTCTTGAAATTGTATGGGAATATAGCTAATATTATCATCTTTCTAGGGCCATTGAGTTTGCATGAAAAGGAGTTGTATAGAGAGAGTTATGAATCTTTGAAGTTAGAGGTCTAGTGGTGGCTAAATATTATAGTAGCTTCTAATATGCAATGGATTTCATGGGTTGAATGAACTCATATGCCATTGAAACTTTTAGATCAATTAGTTCTCATCTTAAGCTTTTCATAGCCACTGAGAGCACTCCATTTGGAGCTTTGTAGAGGAAGATATGAATTTTTAAAGTTTAAGTTCAATTGTAGGATGCATCAGTGACCAGTGGTACTGTTCTATTGAATTTCGTGGGACAAACCTAGTTGTTTTGATCTAAAATTTTTATGGTAATTAGAGGACATCCTTCTAGAAACTATAGTGTGCATGATTTTGATTTTTCTAGAATTAATTATGATTTTCTAAAGTTCATATCAGATTATGAAAGTTAAGGGAAAATTGCAAAGTGTAAGTGATTTTGATATGTATGTGTTGGATCCAACTTTTTAGGCTCTAAATTATGTTAATTCTAGTTGAACAAATATGTTATGGATGGAAAATGAATTCGGTAAGCTCATATAGTCCCTAAAGCCAAGAATGAATTAATTGAGCTTTCAATGTCAGTTACTTCCATTGCTAAAAGTGCTATTTAGTGAAAATAAATTCTATGAACCAAATGCTTCATGAATTGAGTTTTATATAGATATGGTATTACAATAGTTGCCTATGCATCTAGACAATTAAGACCCCATGAAGAGCACTACCCCATTCATGACCTAAAATTAGCAGTCATAGTATTTGTCCTTAAAATTTGGAGACATTACCTATACAGGGTACCATTTGAGATTTATAGTGATAACAAGAGTTTGAAATATCTTTTTGACTAGAAGGAATTGAATATGAGACAGAGGAAGTGGATAGAATTTCTTAAAGATTATGATTTTACCCTTAAGTATCATTTGGGCAAAGCAAATGTAGTTGTAGATGCCTTAAGCAGAAAGTCTATACATTTATCATTAATGATGCTTAGGGAACAGAAATTGATAGAGGATTTAGGGATTTAAATCTTTCCATCTCCCTACACCTTGGTAGACTCTTAGTGAGTGAACTAAGGATTCAAAGTGATCTACAAGATCAAATTAAAGATGCTCAAGCTTTTGATGAGTTTTTAGGTAAGGTTAGGAAACAAATAGCCCAGGACAAATCCAAAGAATTTTAAGAAATTGAGGATGGACTGATTTAGTATAAGGATAGACTGTGGGTAACAAAGAAAAATGAGTTGAGAGTCATTATCTTAGCAGAAGCCCATAAGAGTAAATACACCTTGCACCTAGGAACCACCAAGATGTACCAAGACCTTAAGAAGAACTTATGGTGGCTTGGTATGAAATTAAACATCGCCCAATATGTGTCTAAGTGCTTAGTCTATCAAAAGGTTAAGGTAGAGCACCAAAGACCTGCAAGAATGTTACAACCTTTAAAAATTCCTAAATGGAAATGGGACAACATTTCCATGGACTTTATTCTGGGTTTACTTAGAACTTCCTCAAGGCATGACTCTATTTGGGTAATTGTGGACAAACTAACCAAATATGCTCACTTTCTACCATTTAAGCCTACCTACACCATAGACAGGCTAGCCCAACTTTACGTTGGTGAGATTGTAAGACTCCATGGAATGCCCAGTAGCATTATCTCTGATAGAGACCGAAAGTTTACATCTAAATTTTGGATGTCCCTTTATAAAGCTTTAGGCACCTAATTAAGGTTTAGCACAGCCTTTCATCTTCAAACAGATCGACAAATAGAGAGAACCATTCAAACCCTTGAGGATATGCTTAGGGATTGTGTTCTAGAATTTAAGGGAACTGGGATGTATAGTTGCCCTTAGTGAAATTTGCATATAATAATAGTTATCATTCTAGTATCCAAATGACTCTATTTGAAGCCCTTTATGGAATGAATTGTAGGTCCCCCTTTTAGGGCCAGATATTGTGGACTAGACTTCAAGGCACATAGAACTTATCAGGAAAAGACTGCTAGCTACCCAAAGTAGACAGAAAAACTATGTAGACCAAAAAGGTGACCCCTAGAGTTTGAGACAGGTGACCATGTATTTCTTAGGGTAACTCACAGCCGTGGATCCATCCTTAAAGTCTCAAAAACTTAGCCCCCGTTATAGGGGTCCTTTCCAAATTCTTAATCAAATAAGACCAATTGCCTATAGACTTGCCCTTTCCCCAAACCTTTCCCAAAATCATAATGTCTTCCATATCTCTCAGCTAAAGAAATATCAACCAGACCCTTCGCACGTCATAGAACATGAATTTGTGCATTTGCAACACAATTTATCCTATGTTGTAGAACCAAAAGAAATAATAGATAAGTGGATTAAACAATTATGAAACAAGAGCATCTCACTAATCAAAGTGGTATGAAAAGGGCTATCCTCAGATGGAGCTACTTGGGAAATTGAAGAAGACATGAGAAAGCACTATCCAACATTGTTTACCTAAGGTACATAAATTTTTTAGGCCAAAAATTTTTAAAGGGGGAAGAAATGTCACATTCTAAATTTCCTTAGATGGTAATGTAATCAAACTAACTAAAGAAGAACATCAAGAAACAACCTCAAGTAAGCATTAGGGAGCTAACCAAGGTTAATTAGGAGCTAATTGATATAATTAGTACTAAGAGAAAGACATATGTTAGGAAGCCTTAATGAGACATTGACATATGTTTTGTCTAAGGTAGAAGTATATAGAAATGACTCAAATACAAGCTTATGACCATTCTCATCATATCATTGCATTACCTTCACATACATGGATATATATTGGTAAGTGCATTCGGCCAAGGGCTATAGCTCATTCAATTGGATGTGTATATTATGAGCTAGCATTTAAATAAACATTGGTATAAGTCTTGAAGCCATTAACCTATTGTATGGCCGAGCAAATAGGTGTAGGAAGAAACAAAAACACAAGGGAGAATAAGGACAAAAATGTGCCACCTTGACATTCCACTCATCCACCATATATATAATCATATTCGATCATGGTATTACACCTCCATTTAGCCGTGGGAAATTGCCATGAATCACACTTAATTTAGTGGCTTACACAAGACAATAAGGAGACACCTAGCATAATACAGTGGGTGGGGCCAAGAGAAGGAAAATGGAATAAATAATTATAATCTTACATCCCTTTAATGATGTTACCATACAAGAGCATATACATTCACTTGGCTACTTATATCTGTGTGTCCAGTCATGGGGAGTGTATCACCAATTAAAGACATAACTTGGATGGGAAAAATGGAGAGAGTGACGCCATGCATGCTACCAAATGGCAAATGGAAGAAATTAATTTTTTTTTGCTACCCACTTTCATTACATTCATCTCAGTTGGAAACCTTGAGGTGGTATTTACAAGGGCTCTCTCCATGGTAGCTTCATTTGATCGAGAGGAATAGTGAGAAAAGGAGAAAGAATGCTTCATGCTAGCCATGGAAATTAAGAACAAGGAAGAGTCATGGATGAAAAGTAAAGGTCCCAAGACATATCAATAAAGCTATAGAAGATTGAAGAAAGGACACTAAGGGGAAACTAAGAGGAAGCTACAAGCAATTGGAGGTAAGTAATTGATCTTGCTCCCTTGAACCCAATTAGGTCGAGAGCAATGGAGTGAAAAGAATATATATATATATATATATATGGGTGTTGGCCGTGAGGACTTTTCCATATGAATATCTTCAATTGAATTAGAGGAATAGAGAGCAGAACATAGGAGGGGTGTGTTGACACTAAATGGAATTATATGATGAGACACTATGAAAAGTGTATGTATATGATTGTCACAATGGGAAATGGATGTACTACGGCCAGGAAAGCTAGTAATTAGGAACTAAATTGCCATACAAATAAGGATTTGAGGCTGGACTTTAAGGCCTTGAACTCAATATGATTAATTGAAATGGTATTAAATTAATGAGAATAAAAAGGAAACAAAAATGTGATTAATTTCAAATTAGGAATTCAAATTTCCAACTAACAGAAGAGAATTAGGATTTACTGTATGGGAAATTAGTAGCTTAATTTTAATTCAAATCTTGACTATGACTTGTTCTAAGTTAGGGTACTATGTTACTAAAATTATAGGGAAGCAAATGGGTCAACCCGAGCTAAGGACTAACTTAATAGAATAGTGGTGACAAAACATGTAGTTAATATTGTATTCATTCTATTTATTTACGTAATTGCACTAAATAAATTCTTGAATTCCCTATGCTGTGTATGGTTGCATGTATATCCATTAAAGTGGCTCTTATGAGTATTAGACCTCTGTTATTGGCCAATGACCGAAGCATATCAACTTAATGAATGAATGTATGCTATGTCTGGTAATTGCATGCTTCTACACTGAATTGTGCATTGAATGTACCCTAGATGATATTCAATGCCGTTTACATGTATACTCTTTGAATGCATTGTTACCTACTAGGATTTTATCTCATTACAACGCTAATTATTTTTCCAAGTAATAGTTATACATCAGATGGAACCAAAACTGCAGAAAATAAACAAGCACAATAATGGAATACGTGTTGTTATTATATTTGGTTTCATAAACCCTCTAAAAAATGTGAAATGTTAAATAATGACTTTAGTTTTGAGAACATAGGGTTGTTTTGTAATCCTTTATTTTGTGTCTGTATGATAATGATACATGAGTAACCTTCCGTGCAGTTTGACGGCAATACCTGACAAAAGTGTTAATTGTATGCAAAAGTACCTTTAATTACTGTTTTTGCATGAAACTGGTTATCATAACCTTAGGAATAACTCTGGAATAATAGTATGTGCTTGGTTGATGTTCGGGAGGCTAGTTTGAAATTTTATGCAAGAATTCCTTGAGTTTGGTAGAATAAGGACAGAGTAGATCCAGCTAGAGCGTCAAATTGGTAAGCAATCTAGGTACTTAATGTCTGTCTTTTGTTGAAATAGTTGGAGGGGGATTTCTAAATCCAAAATTTTATAATGAGTCCTCTAGCATTTAAACTTAAGATCTGGAAAGTTACAGAATTTTTGGATCAAGTTAGATCATGAAAATTGTAATAACCGATAATTCAAAATTTGAACTGAACCCGATAAATTAAAATAGGAACACTCTAAAGCAAGGTAAATTAAGCTTAAATGAGGTTAGAATGTTAATGAGAGTATCTTAAAATGTGGATTAGAGCTTAAGGTTAGCCGAGAATCAGAGCCAAAACGACCAAACGAAAAGTTACAAAGGGCAGTGGTATTTTCTTAATTTCAGGCAATTTTTAAAAAACTCAAAGGAAGAATTTTTAAATAATAAAATTAAGTTTCTCAGGATTCTTAGAGGCCCTAAAAAACATAGGAACCCCCGAAATGGTCAAAACTCCTTCAGTTTAAATTTTAAAGTGTCAGTTGACCAAAACTTTAATCGAATCGTTCGGTAAGGTTTTAAATCCAATTTAGGTAAAACTAAAGCTATTTTATGAATTAGGGATCTAAATTTTATGATGGAAAAGATGGTTCTCCAAAAAAGAGTTGAAATGAGCCCAAAGGGAAAGAACTAAGATGAGGGACTAAATTATAATTTTGAAAAGTTATAAAAAAAGACTTTTAGGCTTCTTAAAAACGTCCCTCTTCTACCCTATTTCTTGACCGACTCTCTTGCACTCTAAAACATATCCAAACCCTGCTCAAGGAGGGTGCTCAAGGAGGGGCACCAAAAGGGGAAGCCAAGGAAGGAAGAAGAAGCTTTAAAAAAGTAAGAAATACACACTTTTTCACTCCTCCTTCACTAAACTTCTTTCCTTTTGTCTCCTCTTTTCTCCCACGATTTTGATGGTTTGTTTGGGCATGTTTGGTGGCTAGTTTAGTAAGGCAGAGAGAGAAATTGGAAGAGCTCTTGAAAGCATACGAAAGTGCACTTGAAAGGCTTCCAAATAATGTAATTCTTCATGCCTATATGCATCCTTTGGCTCTTCTTCTTTCTCCTACTTTTTTACCATAATTAAGACCATATGGTAGGGATCTAATTTTGATTTATACTTGATAATAAGCAAGGCTTTGAGGCATGGGAAACCAAATGAAACAATTAAGATGCAAAAAAAAAAACCATTAGAAAACAACTTATGGAAATTAGGGATTTTGTTGCGCCTTGGCAATTATGAAGCTTTCTAATGATAATTTAGGTTGTTTAAGAGTATGTATGAATTCCCAAGACATCTAGGAAGCTTCATGGATGGCAGTTTTCCTAGGAAATGGAAGAAAACTCCATGGGCTCCCATTATGTGCTAAGTCTCAGCCTAAAGGGGGAAGGGACACCTAGGGAGATTTTTCTTTGATTCCAAGGATAGAAATGGTCTGGATATGATTAATAAACACCAAGGGAAGCATTGGTTTGAACCTAGAAGCCATGGTTTATGAAATAGAAGTTTAGGTTCCTTTTAAAGACATAAGGAAGCAACTTGAGTTAGGCTCCTTGAATTGAATTGGTAATGACTCTAATAAGTTCTAATAGAGTCATATGACTTAGACTAAGTGAGAAATTAGAGCCAAGATCTTAAATTATGTGAGTTGCTTCATTATGCCTTGTATGGAACCATAATAGTGTCATAAACTAGATGTAGCTTGTGTAATGTTTATGCAAGGATAGAGTTGGTTCCAATGATGTAATTATGTGTTGTTTGATGTGTCTAGGCCAAGTAAACCAAGTTCCTCCTAGGTGTGGGTGTGAGACCAAGTCAAGGGGATAAGAAAGTAGAGAGAAATTTGTGCATCTTGAACCAAGGTAGCTCTCCATCCTTTCTTATGTGCATTTCTTAGTTGTATGATTGCCATTGAATGCTTGTATGTATGTTTGAATCATGAGAGATGCCATATACTATTGGTTTCTTGTTATGGTACCATTATGCTTCTTGATTTGCTTTTGAAATATGAGATTATTCTTTATGGGTGATGTGACGACCCTTCCTTCTCATCATTGTAAATATGGTTAAGTATACGATTAATAATTAATTATCAAGGTTTGAGTGGTTACAATTTATCACATTGTGAAAATACGAAAAAATTTGAACCTTGATGTTAGGGTCATCACCATATCACCATATCAAAACAAGATTTGCTTAAAAGGAATCCTACTACCATAAGGGGTTGATGATTCAACCTCTATTGGTTTTAATATCCAATAACCTCCCACAAGTGTTCCTATATCATTTCTTACCATTACTATTGAAGAAATTAAGGTTTCTAGGCTCAAAGTAGGAGTTTAGGGACTTGCGCCGCGGCCAGCCATGATGGCGCCGCGGCGGAAATGCCTCCTAGAACTACTTTTCTCAACCCTACGATTCTCGCCTCGGCGCAATATATTTGCGCCTCGGCGGGTTTTCATTCTGTCAGCTCCGCCTCGGCGCAATATTTTTCCGCCTCGGCGCGTTTTCATTCTGTTAGCTTTTAGGCAATTTTTCCCACTTTGCGCCGCGGCGCGATTTATCAGGCCGTGGCGCCATTTGGTTCTGTCTCTCATTTGGCCGCGGCGAGACTCCCTCCTGTGACTACATTACCTAAATTTCGACCCCTACACTCCAATTCTAATCTTAGGGACACTCTAGGACCACTCTCCCTCCATTTGTGAACCTCTAATGGTATTTATCTACTTGATTTACCTAGTTAATCTATCCTTATCTATCTCAAGATTTAAAGTATTATTTTGTACTTACCAAACTACCACACATCAACAAAACCCTAATTTAATGACAGCGAATGTATTCTGGTCACAAGGTGTATGGGGTCAATGCTTAATGTTCATATGAAATCGAATCACTTATCCCTTATTAGCCAATTACAATCAGAATGTTCAATTCCATGATAAACAAATTACATATACAATCTCTATGCTTGGCAACTCATGATGTAATGTAGCAATGATACAAAACTAGCAATTTAGTTACAATACATTTTGTCAAAGCTCCTAAACCGATGTGTTACCAAACCATTTAGCAAACTCCCATTAATTTTCTTCTTGCAACTAAGAGGTCCGGTCCCTGAAAATGTTAGCCCATAACGGGGTGAGATATACAATCTCAGTAACAAAAGGGCAGATTCCATATATATGTACAAGTTAATCAATCTAATGCAATTTCATGTCATCAATACCAGAATCATCAATTCAATTTGTAAATGAACTAGTTGAACTACAAATAACTACTGTCCCATACCAGCAGTCATACACAACATGTTAATGGCCAATAACACCGGGAGAGGTCCGTCCACGGCACCTACTCCATAATGAGCACAACCAGGGCTCAGTGCATCGGGGTCTGATCACAACCCAGTGCCCGATCAAAGCACATGCACGGGTGGCAGCCGCACCACAGCTCCACCATGGACTCACAAGGTCCAATCACAATAACAATTCAAGTAGTCAACCAATCATTTAACATTTCAAAACCATATATGTGCAAACAATATCAGATCAACATGAACATATACATGGAAGTGAAGAATAGCCCCCAGTTACCTCAATGAAGCCAATTACTCTTCCCCTAGCTACCATAAAAATCCATATGCACACCAAGCCTATAACAAGCATAATTATCATCATTTCTAATCATAATCAAATATCCAAAGAGTTGAACTACTAATGATAGACTAGAGGTTACTCACCTAATTACCAAGGAATTTAATTTCGGATTCCAACTTTCCCACACCAAAAATTGCCATAGTTCATTCCAATTTCTGGGTAATTTCACATGAAACTAAAGCCCATATCATAGGTCAACTATAGGGGTCTCAAACTAACAGAAAATGCATCAAAATAGGAAGGATATACCCACTTAACAACAGCCATAGCCTCACCTCCGAAAATCCACCATGGGCTCACCAAAATTCGCATTTCAATCATCAAGCCCAGAAAATTGGGTTTTCCACCATTATCTCCTTGTAATTTCACACAATAACAAAACCCATTATGATAATACATCCTTAGGAGCATTTTCCAGCAATGTGATACACAAAATGAAAGGGAAAAGCTTACCTAATCCTCCCTCTAACCTCCAAGTCCGAAAATCTTACAAGGAATCACCCAATACCAAATTTCAAGTTTGGGAAGGAGATGAAAATACTCAAACCCAGAAATTAATCGGACCAAAATGAAGAGGAGGATGAGAGGGTCAAGTTATATATAACTCACCTTGGCTAAATCATCCTCTAAGAGTCAAAAATGGAGCCTCCATGTTGGTAGAACCCTAGCCTCCCTTGAACCTCCGAATTTCCTCTCTTGAGTTTCAGCAAATGAAGGGGAGGCTAAAGAGTTAGGGTTTAGTTGTGTTTGTGTTGGGTCTCAAGTGGGTTGTGGGTTGACCCATCAGCCCAAGGTCCAATTGGGCTCATTATTTCAAGTGGGCTGCAGAAAATTTAAAGCTAGAAGTGGGATGTGCTGACCCAATGGCCCAATTCATTGTGGGTTCAGATTTTCATACTTGTTGGGCCTTATTTCATAAGTTGGGCTGCAGAAATTTGATGGGTTAGGCCAAGTTCCAAGAGTCAATCTAACTTGGGTCTGCATAATGTGTATTGGGCTATCTATAAGGGCTCATGTAAATTGGGTCTTGGGCCTTCATTCCTCTAAATCAAATTGGGCTATTACTAGGTGATCTCTCTTGGCCCAAATCTTATGATAAGGAGTTAGGCTTGCACTTAAAATCATTGGGCCTCCATAAATCCTTACCCATGGCTTATTTAAATTGATCTTGGGCCTAAATTAAGCTTTAACCCAAATGAAATCTTGAACCTATATTATCTCTCTATAAATTCTCGTTCATATTGCTTACCCAATTATTCCATAATAATTATTTTTAAATTAGTCCAAACACATTATTAACACCTTAATTAATTTTGGGGTGTTACAGGTGAGGTTGTGCCAAAAGTCCTTAACCATGGGTGAGACAAGCCCAAAAGTATCAAGAATGAGTGAGGCTAAGTTAAAAATCCTTAAAAAGTGGGTGAGGCTAATCTAAAAGTCCTAAATAATAGAGTGAGGCTAGACCAAAAGTCCCTAGAGCTTGTTCTTGACTTTGACATGCTTATGTGACATGGAAACTATGATTTAAATGATTCTTGGAAGTGTTTGGTGCATACTTATATTCTTTGACATAAATATATGCCTTGTTTACTTATTTGAAAGGGTGAAAGAGCTATTGGGATTCCTTAAATCTCACTTTCCCCCATTTTCCATCTACTTGTATCTAGGTGAAGCCCAAGGAAGCAAAAATGGGAGTCAAGAAGCATGATTTGCAATACTTTGACAATAGAATAGCTTTTTGTGTACTTTAATGTCAAAGTATGTGTATGAATCATTTTTTAGATGTAAACCCTTGAGCAATTGTAAAATCATGTAAATATGTTTATGAACCAAATGTGGAGCCAAATGAATGGATTGTATAGTTTTAATATCCTTAAGCCATGATGTTTATATGCATTTATGCAAGTGGATGGTGGATTTGAGTTCCATGATGGTTTAAACCATTTGGAATGCTTCTATATGCTATATTCATACTATAAGACGTGCTCAAATGGTCATGGATAGTGTGGAAGGCCATATGGTACAATTTGACCTTATTATAGTATCAAAAATTGCCATATTCTTGAGCTGAACCACAAGCTGACCAAATGGACAATTTTGTGTATGAAATTTGGCATAAATATAGGTCTCATCTAGAGTTTTTCACAGAGCTAAAGAGCATTCAATTTGGAGCTCTAGAAAATTTATTATGATTTTTCAAAATTGGCCAAATGATGTAAAATCTATCACTGCCACTGTTCATATGATCAGTTTTCTTTTCTGTGTCATTCATGGGACAAATGAAGTCTAATGCTCATGAAATTTTACACGCATATAGTAGATATCCTGAACTTTCTATACGCACTAAGAGCACCCCATTTGGACTTATGTAGAAAGAGATATAAATTTTTGAAATTCTAGTCCAGCTGTAGGATGCCACTCAAACCTGATGTACTATTTCATTGAAGTTCTTAGGTCAAATGTGGTGGTGTTCATATGAAATTTTTATGATAGTTAGGAGACATCCTGAGCTTTCCAGAATGATATAATGCGTATGATTTCAATTTTTCTAGAATTAGTTATGAAATTTTGAATTTCATATCAGAATATAGAACCAGAAAATCTGCAACTTTACTTATGGAATTGTGTTGCTTGACTTAAATCCGAAATGTAAGCTTTGAATTGTGATGTTTCTAGTCCATTAGATGTGTTATGGATGGAAGATAATATTGGTGGACCCATATGGCCCATTTAACCAAAATTGAATTATTTGGGCTTATGATAACAATTATTTCCACTGTTGAAAGTGGTAAATTGATAAAAATGGAATTTTTATGTAATTTGTGATATAATTTGAGAGATGTCTTAATATGGCGTGACAAAAACGATGTACTAATTCAACTTAACTTTTGTACTGGACAACTTTGAGCAATATTTATAATAAATTTTGTGAAATAGGTAAATGAATGAATTAATGCACGAAATTTTATAAGAAGGTAGCTAAGACATAGAAACTTAGGTCTGGAAAGTTTTAGAATTTTTAGAGTTTATTTACTAGGGCAACTAAGTTAGAAATAGAGATGATAGTGTGTAGTGAGTCCAAATTGGGTAGTGGTCTAAATGGCACTGGTTAAGGGGTATCCATAGAAATTTTCAAAAATTGTTTTAGTGGCTTTTGGTTAACATTATAAAGAATCATTCTACCAATTTCTATGATTTTTGGATGACATTTGGTGGGATAAAGAAATTTCACAAAAGCAAACCTTAAAAATGAGGTTAACGGTATCTTGTTTAGCTTGCTTTTCTTTGCAACTGAGGGAATGTCATTTTAGTAAGGAGGAAAAATAGAACTATGAACTTGTAATTTCGTAATACTATGGTAAGAATCCTTTAGGTATGATAGTTTACATAAATCCTTATATAAAGTAAAGCAATTTAGGCATATATGGTATAATTATCTTAGTGAATATTTGTTAAAAGAAGCTTATAAAAATGATCCAATTTACCTATATGTTTTTATAAAAAGGTCATGATTAAAGTTTGTCATAATTGTTATATATGTTGATGATTTAAATATTATTGATTTGTTATATATGTTGCTGATTTAAATATTATTGAAACTCTTAAAGAGTTTTGAAAAACAAATGATTATTTGAAGTAAGAATTTGAGATGAAAGATTTTTAAAAAACAAAGTTTTGCTTTGACTTACAGATAGAATATTTAACAAATGAAATTCTCCTTCATCATTCAGTATATACTTAAAAGATCTTAAAGTAATTTTATATGTATAACTCATATTCACTTAGTACATCAAAGGTTGTAAGATTGCTAGATGTGAATATAGACCTTTTCTGTTCATAAGAGAATGATGAAGAACTTCTTAGTCCCAAAATACCATATTTTAGTATTATAAGTATTAATGTATCTTGCTAACAGTACACAACTTGATATTGCATTTACTGTGAATTTGTTAATAAAATTTAGTTCTTTTCCAACAAAAAAATATTGGAATGAAGTTAAACATTTATTATGATGTCTTTAAGAGGCTATTAATATAAGGGTTATTTTATTCAATTGAATATAGATCACAATTAATTTATTATGTCCATGCAAGATACTTATCAAATCCACATAAAGTTTGATCTCAAATATGTTATTTATTTACATGTGGGGATACATGTATATTATGGCAAACTTTAGCTACTATTTCATCAAATGATATAGAAATAAGTACAATGTATAAAACAAGTTGAAAGTCTATTTGGCCAAGGGTAATAACCCAACATATTTAGATGACGTGTAGCTTATCTTTAGAGAAAAAAGATTTCAATAATGTTATAATGTAGCATATATAGCTAAGCTAAAAGGATGATATATTAAAGAGAGTGAATAAAACATAGTTCACCAAAATTTCTTTGTACTCATGATCTTTAAAAGAATGATATTTCATTAATGTGATAATCTAACAAATTTGTTCACCAAGGTACTATCAATTGCCATATTTAAAAGTTAACGTATGGTATAGGCATGCATCAACTTAAAAATATAAAGTGATATTGTTATTAAAAGGAATAAAAGATACACTATACTCTTTTTTCCTTAACTAAGGTTCTCTTCCACTAAGTTTTTCTAATAAAGTTTTTAATAAGGTAGCTTATACTATAAATATTGTTTGCTTTTTTTCCTTTAGAGCTTTTTATCCCACTAAATTTTTTTTAATAAGGTTTTAATCAGGCAAATTATTTGTTAATAGATAGTCAAGGAGGAGTGTACTAAATAATATAATTATGTGGATGTTTATAACTCCAACAAAAAATGACTCCCTATGACCCCTTCATATACTCTATAATTGTTTAAGGATTTATGTTGTACAATGTAATCAAAATCAAACTAGACCGACCAAATCAATCAATTAACCAGAAGCTGGACCTTAGTAAAAATGACTCCCTATGACCCCTTCATATACTCTATAATTCCTAAAGGATTTATGTTGTACAATGTAATCAAAATCGAACTAGACCGATCAGGTCAATCGATTAACCAGAAATTGGATCTTAGTCTAATTCAGTTAGCTTAAAAAACTAATTAATAAAAGAACTAGTCAAAAGCCAGTTGGATGAGTCAAAATTGCATTAGTCAAAAATTAGTTGAACTAGTCATTAAATTTTTTTAAAAGGATTTTTTTATAAAATAAAATAATTTATCTTGAATAGATCCAAAAAACTAAAAATAGAAGACAATAGGAAAAAGAAAGGATTGATATAGAAAAAAAATTCAAATATATATATATATAAGAGAAAAGAAAAAACGTACTTAACTATTTTAAGTGCTTGCTTTCCATCATGTCCTATTCCCTAACAGTATTTCTCTCAAATATTAAGATTTTTGACCAGAAATGCCATTTACTTTTTAGTTTTTTTAATAATAAATAAAATTGCAATATAATTTTAAAATTTCAAAAGTTTAATATTGAATATTCTTAAATTTTAATCATGCGTAGTCTATTTTACAATTAAAAAATAACTTATCAAATATTTTAAAAAATATTGAATTAATAATAAAATTTACTAATATTAATTTTTTACAATATAATTTTAATATAAAAAATATTAAAAATATACATTTATTTACAACCATTTTTATCACAATTAATTCAATAAATTGTGAATTAATGTTTTCATCATCCAATTTCAAAAATATTGTGTACAATTATGTAAATTAATATTTTTATTTATATTATTGTAACTTAAAAATCTATCTTTATGATTAAAGACCTAAAAATAGAGACTATATATTAAAAATGAAATATTCAAGAAAATAAGAATTATCATATCCATTCTCTTTCTAATTTTCTATTTAGCTCTTGTTATATTTTTTATATTTCTATTAGTTTTATAACAAAAAATAAAATTATGTAATGCAAATAATTTTATATCATTTATTACATTTTATTTTTCTTAAGAATTATGTGAGATTTGTGTTCAATAATGTCTCATTTGGATCCATGACTCAAACTGCCTTTTTGAACCGAAAACCGGAAAAAATTGAAACTGCTTTTCAAAATTGTTATTCTAGTTTCAATGGAACCTTAATAATTTGTGGTCTGCGGATATGCAACACAAATCAATCTATGCATTTGGACTCCCAACAGAAAAGCATGCATCCAAGAACATTTGTACTTGAGAGAGAGGATGCTATTATATAGGCATTCCGTTGGTTAATGATAATCCAAGTACGAAAGATAGAAGACATTTTGAAGCCATAAATTACCAGGGAAGACAAACAAATGCTTTGAGAAATTACCTATCCCCTGAAGGTATGAGATTTTGATAACACGTACAGTTCTACATATTCTAAATTCACAAGGTACGTCAATAGACTTTGAAGCCATAAATAAACAGGGGCTACAGATACAAATTACTTGCTCTGGTAAGTTATTAATCCTCTGAAAGTACCAGGCAGATTTTCAAAGTCCTGCACAGAAAAACACAACCAAAGAACATAAGTCGATGCAGTTTTCTGAACATCATTACTCACTAGTTCATACCACCAACCCAGTGTAGTCAAAGGTGCTTGCCGCTGCTTGAGGCATGGACCATTCATCCAGGCGCTCACCTGGCAGGGCCTTTGTGAGGGATGCAAGGCGCTCACTAGGTTTATTTTACATGGACACAACCCTATATGCCAACCTAATAACTCAATAAATGGATTTATAGCTTTCATTTTTTTTTTCTTTTATGAATTTGGACTTTAGTGCACTTTATCTTTTGTTATTTTGTTAATGCATGGCTGCCAGCCAGTCAGCCTGCAACGTCGGTTTTGGTTCCAAAGCAAACTATTTTGACTTTTGACTCAACTTCAATGGTGCATTGTATTATATGCTTAAATAGTTAATTTGTATGTTAGATGTTTTTACAATAATTCATAGTTATTTATTTATTTATTTTTGGATTTTTTCCTATTTAAACGCCTTGCTTTACTTAGGGGAGCGCTTTCTTATTTGACTACCTTGCTCCAACCCTTTTGAAGAAAAGTAGCAATTACTTAAGAAAACACTTGACTTCCTAATACAGAACGGATTTTTCCACTCAAAATTGTCCATCGGCAACCTGTACCTAAGAGCCATTATAAGCGTCTGAATGCCATGTTGATGTAGACAAGGCCGTTAAGAAACTAAAATATACTGCAGTACGAAGTCATATGGGAACAAACATCAGAATTAAACACTTCAATTTGATTGTAGCGAACTGTAACTCAGATGATCATTTTGATTTCTGTTACACTTTCTCTGCACAACTGGCTGAATAACTTAGTTGTTCCTTGTTTCTTTAAAGGAGTGTCAAAATGGTAGGACTGCAGAAATTGAACCATAATAATACTAAAGACCTGCAATACTAACCTCTTAGCTCTTAGATATGCTATAGAATCAAATCCTCAGCTCAAGAAGACTGAATGAGCTTCTCAATATCTTTCTGCAAGAAGTAACATTTATATATAGCATATTAATTAGCATGTGACCCGATATATGGACAATCCTAATATCTTATTTGGAATAAAACTACCAAGTTATCTCTTACCTCAATTTTAAGAGGTGAAGTGGTAGGAGCATATCTCTCTACAACCTTCCCTTCTTTATTTACTAAGAACTTTGTGAAGTTCCACTTGATACCATCTCCAAATATTCCCCCTTTCTGATCTTTTAAAAACTTGTAAAGTGGTGCTGCATTCTTCCCATTCACTTCAACCTAAAACAATTAAATTTAGGGTAAATTACTCTCTCCTTCCTTAAAAAATTCCTAAATACATATTTAATACTTGTTAAACTATATAAACAATTAATATGAAGGAATGTAGTTGTAACTTATCCTTTATTGCATAGGAGATTTGATGGAAACTTCCGAATGCTATTTTATTAATACCAACTGAATAACCACTTCCCTTCCAAAAATAAGGAAAGAAGCAGTGCAACGTCTATTATAGAGCTATGGAATATGGACGGAAAACAGAAAAAACAATAGGATAAAGGTATCTTGGCTTTCGAGAGGCCAGGTCTCTCCTCTGAAGGCTTCCGATTTCCTCGCCTGCTTCTCCCTCACGCCCCTACCCTCCCTAAGAACCCCTCTCCTGCCGCATTGGTCACGCACCACACGACAAATTTAGTTACTCACTAATTCTGCATTCTGCCCATTCGCTGCCACATCATCATTCCCATTCTTTTTATTTATCCTCTCATAAACTCTTTCCCACTTCCCGGCCGATGCTCCATGGTTCTGCCTTCTTTTATAAACTTGGCCCGCTTTTGCAACGGGCCCATCATTGCCCTCCCCAACAAGACTCACCTTGTCCTCAAGGTAGAAGGAAGGAAATTGAGTCTTAATAATTTCACTATCATCCTAGGTGCTTTCACATTCAGGCAATCCCACACATTTCACCAGAATCTGCTGCTGTCCATTGGTCATTCTTCTGATTCTTTTCACATATTCAGGCTGTACTTCCAACTCCAGCTCTTCAGAAAGTGAGGGAGGTATGGACTGAGTAGGAATGGCTGAATGGAGAGATTTCTTGAGTTGTGAGATGTGAAACACAGGATGGATCCTTGCTGTCTCGGGTAATTTTAACTTGTAAGCCACTTTGCCAAACTTCTCTACTATTTGGTAGGGCCCATAAAACCTGGGAGCTAATTTTTCATTCCGTCTTTTGGCCAAAGTTCACATCCTATACGGCCTAAGCCGTATATATACCATATCTCCCACTTCATATTCTACCTCTTCGTTTCTTGTTAGCCTGCTCCTTCATATTATTCTGGGCTTGCTCCAAATGAGTCTTCAATTCTGCCAATATAAGATTTCTTTCCTTTAGCTGTTCATTAACTTCCTCCACCATGGAAAAATCATTCTACCACTTAAATACAGTTGGTGGATCCCTTCCATATAGAGCCTTGTAAGGAGTCATTCCTGTAGACCAATTGTAGGTGGTATTAAACCAAAATTAGGCCCAAGGTAACATCTTAACCCATTGTTTAGGTTTATCCCCCGCAAAGCACCTTAGATAAGTCTCTAAACTCCTATTTACCACCTCCGTCTGGCCATTGGCTTCAAGATGATATCCTGAACTGTACTTTAAGGTAGTGACAGCCATAGTAAACATTTCCCTCCAAAATTGATTAATGAAAACTCTATCTTGATTCGAGACTATGGTTTTTGGAAAACCATGCAATTCAAATTTATTAGCTCTTGGAAGTCCCATTACAAAATCCATACTGATATCCTCCCACACCCACTGAGGAATTGGTAATGGTTGTAGCAAGCCAGCTGAATGTAGTGATTCATATTTGTTCTGTTGGCACACGTCACATCTTGCTACTTGCTCTTGAATATCTCTTTTCATCCCCTCCCAATATACCACCTCAGCTAATCGCTTATAGGTTCTTAAATACCCCAAATGACCTCCCATAGGAGAGTTGTGGAATTCTTTAATAAGTTCCTTAGTCTTGGTTGATGTACAGGGCAAGACCAACCTGTTTTTGTACATGAAGCATCCACTCTTGATGCTATATCCTTCAGACCCCTGAGAGCCCGATATTAGTTGCTGCATTATGTGTTGTAATCTGTCATCTTTATTAACCTCAGTTTGAAACTCCTCCAAGCCTTCATACTGCCATAGCGAGAATGCTTGCATCTCCATTTCGGTAACCCCCCTTCTGGACAAGGCATCAACGACTCTGTTCTTCGCCCCTGGTTTGCAATGTATCTGAAATTTATATCCCATCAATTTTGAGATCCACTTTTTCTAGTCAGGGTCTATTACTCGCTGTTCTAACAAGAATTTCAAAGCCTTCTGATCTGTGTAAATGATGAAAGGCTGACTGGTTAAATAATGCTGCCCTTTTTTTACTGCTAACACTATGGCCATTAATTCTCTCTCATACACTGAACTTTGCTTGGCCTTTTCTAATAATTTCATGCTAAAATAGGCTATTGGCTTCCGCTTTTGCATCAGGACAGCACCCACTCCAGTCCCTGATGCATCAGTTTCTATTTCAAAGGGTAAGTTAAAGTCAGGCATCGCCAACACTGGTACACTTACCATGGCAGTTTTTAGTTGTTCAAAAGCTGATTGGGCTCTCTCATTCCACTTGAAATTATCCTTCTTCAAAAGTTCAGTAAGTGGAGCTGCTATTTTCCCATAACTTTTTTTACAAATTTTCTATAGTATCCAGTCAAGCCCAAGAAACCTCTTAAATCCCTTAAATTCTTTGGAGTAGGCCACTTCACCATAGCCTCAATTTTGGAAGGATCAGCTTGCACTCCTTCAGATGAGATTATATGCCCCAAATATTCAAGTCTCTATTGCCTAAAGACACACTTCTTTAAGTTGATAACTAGCTGATTTTCTTGTAACACCTCCAAGGCAAGCTTCAAATGTCTTAAGTGTGAATCCATGTCTTTGCTATATATGAGAATGTCATCGAAGAATACTAAGATAAACTTCCTTAAATATTCTCAAAAAATGTCATTCATAAGGGATTGGAAAGTGGATGGAGCATTGGTTAGCCCAAAAGGCATAACCAAGAACTCATAGTGGTCATCATGAGTTCTAAAAGCAGTCTTGGCTTCGTCTCCCGGTTTAATTCGTATTTAATGATACCCGAACTTCAAATCTAACTTGGAAAATAATGATGCTCCCCCTAGCTCATCAAGAAGCTCATCAATAGCAAGTATTGGGTATTTATCAAGGACGGTGATTTTATTTAAAGCTTGATAATCAACACAAAATCGCCAACTGCCATCTCTCTTCTTAACTAACAAAACGGGGCTGGAGTATGGACTGACACTGGGCCTTATAATTCCTGCCTCCATCATCTCTTTCACCAACTTTTCTATTTCTGTCTTTTGTGCATGAGCATACCTATAAGGCCTCACATTAGGTGGTTGTTCATAAGGTTTTATCATTATTATAGAGTGGTCTTTTGATCGATGAGCCGGCAACCCTAATACTGGTTGGCATACCTTCTCCAATTCTCTAAGCAATTCCTGAATTTCCCTTGGAATCATAAACTGTCCATTCTTCCTTTCAAGGGTAGTAGCGCCATATTCCAGCAAGTATCCTTCTCCTTTCCCTTTTACAGCCTTAATGACTGATTTGAAGGAGGCCTTACCTCGGGTCAGTGTTGGATCCCCTTTGAAGCAGACCCATTTCTAATTGATTCTCACCTTCATATATGACTGTCCCCAATTGACTTTTAATTCCCCTAATGAATCCAACCACTCTTTTCCCAACACCAAATCAACATTCTCTAGATGGAAAAGATAAAAGGTCTAAACAATTTGGACACCTTGTAACTCCAATGTGATGTCCCTGCACTCTCCCTTTCCAAAAATTTTCCTCCCATCCCCCACTATTATAGAGTAGCGCAAAGTATCATGTACAGGTAAGTTCAGCCTCTTCACTAACTCTATTGAAATGAAGTTGTGAGTTGCACCACTATCAATTAACACCAGCACTTCTTCACCTAAAGTTTTTCCCACCAATTTCAATGTCTTGTTTCCAGTAATTCCCGCCACTGTGGTTAGCGATAATTCCATTGAACCCATTATCCTTTCTGGTGTCTCACTTTCCCGTTCCCCCAGTTGCTCTGTGTCCTTTACTTCTATATCATCTTCCTTTTCTGCAAGAATTATCATTTGAAGCTGTCAGTTTTTACACTTATGATTTGGACTAAACTTCTCATCACATTTGAAGCATAGCCCCATCTCCCTTCTACGGTTTATCTCAACTTCAGATAATTTTCTCCTTCCAGTACTACTGCTACTGCTACTGGCAAGAGTGTTAATTGGAATGGTAATCTTACTTCCCACCATTTTTGAATTAGTTCCACCCTTACTTTCAAAATCCCTGTCTGCCACAGTACTAGCACTTCGAGGAGGCTTTACTGTACTGGAGAATTTTTGGAAGTTAGATTTAATTCCAGCTATTCCAGTCCACCAAGACCCCACATTGCCTTTCACCCCTTTAGTCTTTCTCTCCTCCTTTGCTTTTTGCAACACTAAATTCTTCCCCTCTATTTGGAATGCATAATCCATGAGTTGCTTCAGAGTCTTAGGCTGCATTACTCTGACTTCAACCTTTATTTCCTCCTTAAGTCCATTCTTAAACATCCCCATGAGAACTTCATCAGGAATGTCGTCCAAAGGTGCCGAAAGCAATTCAAATTTCTCCCTAAATTCTTCCACCATACCATCTTACTTTAATGCCATCAATCTCTCATAGCCATCGCCCAGCTGGTGGCAATGGAACCGGTCAATTACCTCCTCCTTAAAATTCTTCCAAGATTGCAAAGGTGCTCTGGTTTCCAACCATTGGAACCAATTCAGAACTCTTACTTCGAGACCCACCACTGCTGCATCCAACTTCTCTCCCTCCGATACTCCATTAACAGAGAAATAGTGCTCCATCCAGAATAACCACCCAATCAGATCCTCTCCCGAGAAAACGGGTAGTTCCAAGTGCTGAAGCTTACTCCCTTCTCTCTCTCCTACTAGCTCGACCTTGTTCGTCTCTTTTTCCCGTTGTAACATAGTCCCTTCCTCCTCTCCCACTTTCGCGACTTCTACTGACTCATTCGCTACGTCATTGTTTCCCGTTGCCTCCTTTCGTTTTTCATTCGCTATTGGTCTCTGTTCGTCTCCAGAATTTCGTGTCGCACATAGCTCAGCCAATTTATCTTTGAGTTCCATCAGTACGAGCTGCATTGTCGACAGTGTCTCCTTAACTTCTCCCTGATTCTTCTGTAACTCTCCTACCACCTTCTTTACCGATTCCAGTCGTGTCTCCATTCTTGTTCCAACCATGCCCCGAACCGACGTGCTCTGATACCAATAATGATGGAAACTTCGGAATGCTATTTTATTAATACCAGCTGAATAACCGCTTTCCTTCCAAAAATAAGGAAAGAAGCAGTGCAACGTCCATTACAAAGCTACAGAATATGAACGAAAAACAGAAAAAACAATAGGATAAAGGTATCCTGGCTTTCGAGAGGCCAGGTCTCTCCTCTGAAGGCTTCCGATTTCCTTGCCTGCTTCTCCCTCACGCCCCTACCCTCCCTAAGAACCCCTCTCTTGCTGCATTGGTCACGCACCACACGACAAAGTTAGTTACTCACTAATTCTGCATTCTGCCCATTTGCTGCCACATCATCATTCCCATTCTTTTTATTTCTCCTCTCATAAACTCTTCCCCACTTCCTCGCCGATGCTCCATGGTTCTGCCTTCTTTTATAAACCTGGCCCGCTTTTGCAACGGGCCCATCAAGATCATTGTAGCATATCATTTTATTTTAGGGGAGGGGAATGTAATTTTTCAAAATAGCGAGAAAAGTGTTGTGACTTGAAAATTTCTCTGGAAAAGGGGGAGTACTTGACCCTTAAATTTATTATAAAATTTCCAATGATTCCATATCCATGCACACTGACAAGAACATGAAATAATATCATTCAAGAATGGTTAAATATTTGTTAAATACAAATTCTAAGAAGTATAGCATAAAACATGACACAAACACAAACACTAAGATACGATAAAATCTGAAGTGTCCAAGTATAATTCGAAATATTATGTCGGGTCTAATATGAGCATCACTTACTTGTATTGGACATAGACACAACACCATTTTTAAAAGCTCATGCTTCATACTAGAAACATTTTCCTCAATTATAACGAGTATATTAAATAATAATTACCTTATCAAATATAGGGAATTCAGCTTTGAACCTTGTGCAAACAACTTCTTGAATTTCTTCATTGGTTCCTGGTTCTTGTCCAGCAAACTGGTTGCATGGAAATGCCAAGATTTCAAACCCTACACAATTCACAAGTTCTGGTGTTACAAATTTTAAAACCTCTCTGAAAAGACGATTGACATAAAGGTTTTTTTGTTCACTAAAATGACAGACCTTGGTTCTTGTATTTCTCATACAATACACTCAATTCCTTGTAATTTGTTTGTGTCAAACCACTGCAGCAATAATTTGAAACATCATCAAATAAATATTCCCCCAAAAAAAAAAAAATTGTTCCAAAATCATGACAAACACCATGCTTAAAATACAACTATACAAGAAGTCTTCCCTGGTGACAGAATTGATGGTTTCTTTTTACCTTATTAATGTCCAATAATGGTTTCTTTTTTCATTGCTTCTAATTTATAAGAAGTTGATTGCTTGTTTAGTGCCGTCCCCTATGGCTTTTCCAACAACCTTAGGTATTGATTCACTTTAAACCCACCTGCCAAAGTCCTATCTTAAAAAGCTTTTAAATGAAGCTCCACGTTTCTAAATTGGAATTTATCCTACTAAAAGATTCACCAAAAATAGAAAAGGGTGATTGAGTAAAACATTGAAATCCAGAACATCTTTCAAGAAAAATCTTTCTTGTTTCAATGATTTCAATAAACCAAGAAGGCTTCTTCTGAATATCAGAATACAATTTTCTCGGACATCAAACATAATACACAACAAGCACGTATATATGCTTACTAGAAATTCATAATACTGACTCTCTTAATGATATAAAAATTCTTGAAATAATAATCGTAACAAAAAAAAACCCACGATGAATCTTTAATGTAATTTTCCCTTATTAATTTTGCCAAGCCTCTCAACAGGGACAAGTTGATGACCAAGGAAGTGAGCCATAAATCTCCCAACATTTTTAATTAAGAGACAAATGGTTTCTTACTTTCTATCCACAAAATTTAATTGACAAAAAAAAAAAACCTAGTGATGCAACACAGGCAGAGCAACAGAAATAAGGTTGAAACTTGGATACACACTGAAATGTTAAGAAATAAAAAATAAAAAAGATCAGATTAATATAGTTTACACGATAAGCAAGTAATGAACATGAATCAAATTACCACTGTGAGGCAACATTAACGATTAGCAGAACCTTTCCACTGTATTCACTCAGACTCACATCAGTTCCACGGATGTCCTGCAATTATAGTTCATAGCACAACAATATAGATGAAGAAAAACATCAGTACAACAACTAAGAAACCCTGCGTTTGTGGAACTCAGAGTGCACATACAATAAAATCTAAAAAGAACAAAATTAATTAGCCTTATCCCAAAGTACTGGACTTAGACAATATTCTATAGGTGTTTGCTACCCAATAAAGGCTTGAGACATGGAGAAACATTTTTAAAACACCCAATCATGCCGTGCTAAGTTGCCAAAAAAATACATCTGTCATGGTAAAACTTAAAAATATATCTAAGTTTTGTCCTATCAAAAAGACTTTCGTTAGTCATTACTGGAATTGTTCACAGGCTAGGCTTGAGCCAGTTGGTTTAAATTCAAGCTCGATTATATGACCAAGGTGGGCTTTATTATTCATGGCTTGTGTCATTACTCATTACTAAGCCTTTAATTATGAGGCTAGATTAAGATGGTTTAGGTCTTGGCTTAAGCCCAATACCTAAAAGCCATCTGGCTTTACCCTGAGCCCCGGGTATAGCCACAACAGTCAACAGACATAGATGATATATTGATTTGGAGAGAGAGCAAAAGCAAACCAAATAAAAAAAAAGGAAAATGAATGTGAATTCTGCAGTGCTAGAATCAGCAGAAGCTGGAGATATGGAGCGAGGACAATAATTAACAGAAAGAAAAAGCACAGAAAGCACGTAAACATGCTTCGTTAGTCACTGTGAAATATAAAATACCTTCGGGTATTATCTAACTAAGCTTTAGGTTTCTATGGGCATGTATATTAATTCATTTATTTTAATCTGGCTAGTTCTACTTCCACCCATGAATGTTCTCTATTAATTCATCGATTCAATCAAAAGAGTAAAGCAGACCCAAGGTAAATTTTGTAGCAGGGAAAAGGAAGAAAGGAAGAGAAGGAATAATAACCTTGATAGTGAAGTCGTAGATGGATTTGGAAGTTTCTTCAGCCATCAGCGAAGAAAGAAGAGAAAGAGATAAGGATCGGGTGAGAACGGAAGGGATAGAAATAACTCACTTGGTGACAGTCACATCTCAAACCATTTATTTATAGCAGAGTATCAAATCATTTGATGACTGGGAAGATGAAACTTGAAACTACAAGAATCACTCGGACGGCTTTCAAGGACATGTTCACATCGATGCCGTTCGCATTAATTTAATATCTAAATAAAAATTATCACGTGGCAAGAGACGAACGGACGCAGATTCTGTGCAGTCGTCCCATCACATTGTGCTAGTAGCGAGAAATTACATTTAAGAATTCAAATTTTATAAATTTATAATAAAAAATTTTAAAAATTAAAATTAATTTTAAAGATTAATATTATTATTTATTCTTAAAATTTAAAAAATTACTACAAAACTTTTAAAAAAATTATTAAAATTACTTAAATTATTAATTTTTGTAAAACTTAATAATAATTTTAGTGTTTAGAAATAATTTTATTTTAAGGTTATTTATTATAAATTTTATAAAACTTAAATATTTAAATATAATTTTTCTACTATTTAATTAATATTAGATATTTACGCTATAAAAGATATTATTTGTATATAACTAAATTGTAATAAATTACTTCAAACTATGTCTTCATTATATAATTTAAAATAAAAATAAATTAGATAGATTAATTTCATAAAATAATAATTAGTATCATTTGTATAGTTATTTTTTTATTTTTTTTATTTGTTCAATGAAATCAGACATGATAAAATCTTGCATTAAGATATAAAGATTTTTTTATTGTTGAGAACAATATTTTTGTTAAATTGAGTGAACTGTCCATATGAATTGGTATTTGAATTCCTTTTAACAATCCATGAAGCAGACAAAATTATCTTAGCCATGATGAAGGAATTGAACATGTTCTTTTATATTATTTAAGATATGACAAATATGTCTATACAAAGGAATAATATATTAGACATTTAAATTTGTAATAGTGAGAACCATTTAGACTTATTGATTTAGGGAGTAAGAGAGAGATATGCTAAAGGGTATAGGGTTAAGCAACTTTCAATGTTGAAAGTTAAAAAGTGAAGCTTCTAATTTTAGAAGATGTTCAATATTTCTCTTTTCAAATGCACCTTGTATGATATTGTAGAGAATCTATTTGTTGGTAAGGAAAAAAAATCAAATTCCTAAAAAAAACTATGTAAGATATATAACTTTTTTTAATAAAAGTAACATAATATTAATTAAAGTAAACTACATCATTTATGACTAAAGTTTGAAACCAGTCTACTAAGTTGCTAGAGATGTACATGCACCTACCGTTTAGAAACTAGGAAAGCTACAGTCAAATATCTTACCTAATCACTTCTAATTGCATTAGGACTTTGTAAGTAGTGCCCAGTAATTGGTAATGAGATCTTTCAAAAACCAATAGTTTAAAAGGAAAACTACGAGGATTACTAATTTTGTTGACTAGCTATGTATTGTAAAGCTTGCCAAACTGCCTTTAAAAACCTTATAATATTGGCCTATTGAGGCCATCAATTCATGTCCATTTCCACACAATCATAAACTTAAACCACACCACTATATAAATTATATGTTTTGTCTATTTGGTATGTCATCTAGCAATCTAACACATTGAATGTTAATGATTAGAGAAAAGATACCTATCCACATGTCTACCATTTTCTTATTACCTTCTCTCTCATGATACTTACCCTAATTGTAACACCTTAATTGACTAATTCTTTTCCTTAGCTATTATGGTTTATCAATGAGTCCATTTTACTAATACAGGCAAATACAAATCCAAAATTTCTAGATACACTCATTAACCTTTTATAACTCCATGTTTGTTCAATATAATTAGCTCAATTATTGGCAACCTTTTTTTACCAATTGCCTTGCTTGCTAGTGGTTGGAAACATTTCATTAAATTTTAGGAAAACTCTAGTAGAGTTTCCTCTTATAATCTTAGCCATCCAGACCATTTATAAGCTTATTATGTCTAGTTCATTCCTATAACATTTCATGAGTATTGGATACCATTTGGCCCTTAAATGACACAGCCCAAGTTACTAACCATATCAACAGTGTCTGCATCAGTTCAACAAAAAAATGCCAATTTTAAAAAATCATAATTAATTTCACATAGCTCCAAATAATCTGGTCTTTAACTTTCCAAAAAGCTCTATATGAGATCTATATGAATGCCAAATTTCATGAGAAAATTCATTCATTTAGTCAGATTTTGATATTGGGTTGCATAATGGTCCTTTTTATATCTCATAAGGGGTCCAAATGGTCCAAATTAGGTTTTAAGGCAGCCATGACCACTTGAGCACATGGGAAAGCACCAAAATAGTTTACTAAACTTGTCTCAAAGATGCTCAAACCCAGATTTCTCAAATTCACTCATCCACCCCAAATTATACACAAGAATGCATATGTTAAGTCTTGCCATTCCATACCAAAATCATGCTACATCATGCATGTTGCACCAAATCTCATTCATACATAATACATTTACATATTTACATGTGCTCATAAGGTCATACAACATATATGATAAGAGATTACATCATTTGCCACTCATGTGGCTATAAATTTGCATTTTTACACACTTGATTGTCACACTTTCTTTTTCTAGCTTGATGGCTCTCACTCTTTGGCTCCCTTGGTCCACCTAGACATGTTAAGCATGTAGGGAGGAAGGAATGAGATTTTAGGAATCCCAATAGCTCTTCTCTCTTTCAATCACACATAAAGAATGCAAATCCATTATCTACAAATGCGTGTATGACTATTATGGAACATGTGAGCATTCTTGGCATTTTAAAAAGCCATACATAGCATGCATACACTTACCAAGTAAGTAGATTAGCCTCACCCATGCTCTTCAAGGATTTTCGACTTGTCTCACCCTTTTTCTGAAAGGTTTTGAACTAAGCCTTGCTCTTGGAAGATTCTAAGCTTTGTCTTAACTATTCTTATGGGTTCTTGGCTCATCCTCACCATGGCTAGAGGGTTCTTGGCTTCACCACACTCAAGCTAACCCAAGCAAAGTAACAAGACATTATTTGAATGTATAAAACAACATCACTGGAGGGGTTTAAACTGTTCTGGGGATTTTCATAATTTTTCAGGGCCTCTGAGAACCCTAGAAAGATCAAATTTATCATTTAAAAAGCTATCTTATGAGTTTTCTAAAAATTGCCTGAAATTACAAAAATATCATTTCGTTTCGTTGCATTTTCATTAAAATCTGTCTCATTATTCTGGCTCTGGTTTTAGGACAACTCTGCCCTTGACTCATCATTATTTGAGGTTTAGAATATTATTCTAATTTTATTGGACCTCAAATCACTCTATCTAGGGGACTTTCTTTTGTATCCGATGAATTTCACGCGTTTACGGAGAAATCGCACGTTACATTTCTCGCATTTTCTCTCGTTTTCAAACCGAATATTACACTCCTTCTTTAGTGTGCCACTTAGGGCTCATTTTATTTCTATTCTAGAGTGAAAATGAGTCAATTAAGATGGGAGGCAGAAATGGGACATTATTTAAGAGGTAGAGAACCATTTATAATAATTCTCAAAATTTCAACTATGTCCCTAAATTTTATTTTCTCTGTTTGAGATCATTTCACATCCTTTTTTAGTACTGTCTCTTCCATCATAAAATTTAGGTCCTCTAATTCATAAAATGCCTTTGGTTTCACCCAAATTGGATTTAGAACCTTACCAAATGGTCTAGTCAAAGTTTTGGTCTACTAACACTCTAAAATGCAAACCAGAGGGGTTTTGACCATTCTAAAGATTCTTATGATTTTTTAGAACCTCTAAGAACCCTGAAGAATTTAATTTTCCCATTTAATGATCCCTCGTTTGAGTTTTCTAAGAGTTGCTTGAAATTACAAACATGGCATTGTCCTTTGTAACTATCTATTTAGCTGTTTTGGCTCTGGTTTTGAGCTAAACATAGGCTCTAAACCACATTTTAGATACTCTAATCAGTATCCTAATCTTATTAGCCACAATTTGCTCTACTTTAGAGTATTCCAATATTAGTTTATCGAGTTCAGTTCATTTTCTAAATTACTGGATATTACACTCAACCTCAAAAAGTCAACCATGAAACCACCTAAACAACCATTTCAGATTTGGGAAGAAGATAAGGGTCCCCTAAACTAGAAGCTATTCAGGTCAAGTTATAAGGGAGAATGTGAGGAACAAGTTTCATATAGATTACTTTAGCTAAATCTTGCTCTAAAATAGAGAAATGATGGGAATGTGCTGAATAAAACCCTAGACTTCTATGGACTTTCAAATTTTCTCTTAAGTTTTCTTGTGTTTGTACAAAATAGGGTAAGCGCAAAAGGGTTTTTAGGGTTTTAAATAAGTTTTGGGTTAACCCACAAGCCCATCTTTCAAGTGGGTTCAGAATTTGGTTTATTAGGCTGGGTTAAATGGGTCTATGTCCCACTTGGGCCCATTTTTCTAAGTTTTAAACTTCTAAAAATTAAGGTAGGGCAGTGCTAAGTGAGTTCCCTTGGGCTAAGCCTCTTAAAGTTGATGTTAGGTCTATATAAATCTTTATTCTTGACATGTTTAAATTATTTATAGGCCTAGATTATATTTCTAATCTAATTGAATTTTAAATCCACATTAATAATTTATTTCTCTATAAATTGCTATTTCCTATAGTTTGCCTAATTATCCTCATAATACTTCTTTAATTGTCTATAATTACTCTTAATAAAATTTAGGGTGTTACATTCTTCTCTCCTTTAAGAATTTTGTCCTTAAAATTAGATATACCTTACTCAAATAGTGTTGGATAATCCTTCCTTATAGTCTCTTCCATTTCCCAAGTAGCTTCATCTGGAGTTAGACCCTTCCATACCACTTTTACCAGGAGGATGTCCTTATTACATAGCTATTTGACATTTGAATCCAATATCCTTTCTGACTTAATCACATAAGACAAGTTATTTTATAAATGCACATTCTCATGTTCAATAACATATGTAGGGTCCAAGTGATACTTTATCAACTAGGATACATGGAGCACATCATGTAATTAGGCCAAATTTAGGGGTAAAGCTACTTTATAGGCTATAGGTCCTATCTGCTTAAAGATTTGAAAAAGACCAAGGTAATAAGGACTGAGCTTTCTTGACTTGATAAACCGTCCTAAGCCCATCACTAAAGTGACCTTAAGGAACACATGGTCTCTTATCTCAAATTCTAAAGATCTCATTCTCTTATCAGTATAGCTCTTTTGCCTACTTTGGGTAGCTAACAACTTCTTCTTGATAAGTTCTATTTGATGAGTGGTTTAGTCCACTATGTCCAGACCTAAAAGACTTCTCTCACCAAGCTCCCCCAACACAAGGGTGATTTGCACTTCCTCCTGTATAGTGTCTCAAACTATGCTATCTAGATACTAGAATGGTAACTATTATTATTGGCAAACTTAGCAAAGGGCAGGTACACATCCCAGTTCCCCTTCAATTCTAGCACAATGGCTCTAAGCATATCCTTAAGAGTCTGAATGGTTTCAATCTGTCCGTCTGATTAAGGATGATAGACAGTGCTAAAGTTAAGACTAGTGCCTAAAGCTTCTTGCAGAGACTGCAAAATTTGCAATATAGGATGTAATTTAGATTGTTTTCTTAGAAATAGATTTCAATATTTAATTGAGCCTTTTAAGTGTAAAAGAACCCTAAAAACTACCTAATTCAAAGGCATTTTGATTTAATTAAACTAACTAAAATTAGATTGAATTAAAGTTCCTAACTAATAACTAAATTGTATGAATTAACAAGTAAGTGAGAAACATGTGACTAGCTTTGCATTTATCCCTTGATATCCACTATTCTCATCCTAATTTAATTATAATTGGTTCTAGTCTAAGAGTTCCTACATGTGTTCATGGCGATTTATCTTCAGTTACCACACAAGATTCAAGACATTAACAATTTGATGTTAAATTGAGACCTCCACTCCACATTAAATCATTAATTCTTGTCATTAAGATATTTGAACACTTAAATTGAGTAATTAATTAATCAAATTAGCCTCTGAATTTTTACCTGGGGAAGTTCAATTAACTAATTAAACTTCAAGGAGACCTCAAATCAAATATTTAAGCACACAATTTCTAACATGTATTTCATCAAACACCTTGATTGCATATATGGAAAATTCAAGGTTAATAAAAAATTTAGCACTTAAATTGATCCATTAATCTTCAAATACTCTCCTAATTAATGTCTAACCAGTTATTAATTATGAACAACACTAATTCTAATTCATTACAAGCTTAACCAAACAAATACATGAACAATAAGTAGTGTCGAAAGAGAGGAAAAATATAATAGAAAATCTTAGCCAAAATCCCTTGCTAATCTTCATAGATTCAAGCTTCAATACAAAATCTTCCTCCTAGCTAACCACAAGAATGGAATTTATGGTTCATAGAGTGCAAAATGATGGAGGAGAAATGGAATGGAGTCACAACCTGAATGGAGAATGAATGAATGAATGGAAGAATGGTTTTTAGACTTCTAATCTCCTCTACTCGAGCCTCCTTTTTCTCCATCCCCTCTCACTTACTCCTCATTCTTTTTTAGTGATCATATGTTTGTGTGTGTCCAAATCAAAATTGTGCATCTACCCACATCATCCCTCCAGCCATGTCACGTGTGTTGCTCTTTCACTCCCTGGAACCCAAGACCAAATCACGTTTTGCACCACCCTTCTACTCTTCCTGATCACATGTTCTTCCATCCCTTTCCAAGTCAAACCTGTGCCTTATGTGCATATGTGAATGAAATGAGTCAATGCATGAAAGAAGGATGTGGTAACGTGAGTATGTGTCCAAAACCTTATGCCTTCTGGGTGTTTAGAATTAGTGGGCCTCCCTTTCTCCCCAAAACAGAACCATCGTGATTCCTTCATGATTCCATGCATCCGTGTTCGTGGTTCGTGTAGCTGTAACTGGCTGGAGTATTACGTGTAAATGTATGAGTGTGTGTAGCTCCTAGCCTGTGCTTCTCATCATGTGAGTCCATGTGTATGTCTTTTGGCATGATGAGTATGAGAGTAGATGATAAATGCCATTTTTACATATATTAATCCTCCTAATTTGGATATTTTTTAGGATTAAATATAGCTTAAGTGATTCAATTGAACAAGATTTGATTTCATTGATCATATTTGCAATTTAGGAATTAATTTACAAAATTTTGGATTTTTAATGATTTTACTTTATTTTATTTCATAGTCTTAGATGATGATTTCATTTTATTTTATCTTGTTTTATTTTATTTTGGGCTTTGATCTTTATTTTTGTTTTTATTTCTTTTTACTTAGGGAAATTTGCATGGAAGGCAGCTCAAAATGCATGGCTTATTCATTCATTTACACATATTTACTAGATGCACAGCCTTGCATTTTAGCACTCATGTAGTCTCCCATTCTTCCATGCACACACCTCACACTTACACATAGCAATTGTTAGTACTCACTTCCACGTAACTGCATAAATGCTGCATAAGTAGCTTGTAACATCCAGTCCCTCTATAAACGTGAAAAACGCGATGTTCAGTTCTCCATAAATATCAAAAATAGGCTAGATACAAAAGGAAGTCCCCAAAATAGAAGGAATTGGGGCCAACTAAAATTAGGATAAAATTTTAAATAATAGAAAATGAGGATTTGAGCCTTGAGTTGCCTAGAAACCAAAGTTGGAGTAATTCAAAAAATTTGCAAAAGAAAGTAGGGGTATTTTTGCAATTTTTGGAAAATTTTGAAAACTCATAGGATGATTTTTTAAATGAAAAATTTGAACTTTCTAGAGTTCTTAAAGGCTCTGAAAATCATGGGAATTCCTAGAACTGTTGAAACTCCTCCGGTGAGTGATTTCGGTCATCAATTGACTGAAACTTTGATCAAATGATTCAGAATGGTTTTATATCCAATTTGAGTGATTCTAAAGGCATTTTATAAGTTAGAAAGCCTAAAAATTATGATAAAAAAGATGGATTTTGAAAAAAAGTTAAAATGGGCCTAAAATGAAAAAGCCGAGAAAAAGAACTAAAATACAAAAATAAAAAGTTGCATAAAGTGACTTTTTGCTTCTTCTTCTTATCCACATTCCAGTAGCTCCTCATTCCACAATTTGTTTCTGCCCCAAAAATAGAGGAGGAAGCCAGCTCTCTTAGGCACATAAGGAGAGGAGATTTTGAAGAGAGAAAAAGTAAGGAAAAGGTAGGAAAATTTATGGAAATTCAAGCTTTTTCTCTTGCAAGTTGCTCTTCCTTCTTCTCCTCTTTATTTCTATGGATTTGATTATGTTTTTGGGTCTGTATGGAGGGCAGAATAGATGTGGAAAATTCGGATTTGGAGAGGAGAGCTAGAAGAAAAGGGAAAGCATTCAAGGAAAGCTTGAAATCAAGGCAAAAAACTTAGTCTCCATGCTTCACTTCTCTTAGCCTTCTTGTGTGCAATTCGTCCTCCCTATATCTAGCCAAGGGGAGAGTGTTTTTGGGTAGAACCAAGAATGAATCATATGAATTAGGCTATGGGAACTTAGATTATACCAAGAAATTGCAAGAAAAACTAATGAAATCTAAGTTGGAAAAGTGTAGTGCATTTGAAGGAATTATAAAAACTGATTTAATCTATGAATTTCCTTGGCCATTTAAATGTTCCATTGAGCTCCTAAGACCTCTAAGAAGTGTAACACCATAATTCTAGCTCATCTCATGCCTTTGAATAGTATAATTATCATGAAACATACACATAATTCTAATAGAGGAAGCATGAAAATTTGGATTTTTATTTGCAAGTCATCATATCCAAAATCCATTCGGTGTCACGTGGACAGAGTAAAATCATACTATACCCCCTCATATTTAATTTCATTATTACAACTCATTTGTATCACAAAAACTCACCTACAACTCTTGGAAATCGAAAGGAGCTATGGGAAATGGGCATTCATTCTCGGACAACACTGGCCTCAATTCTGGGCAAGTTTCGAAAAATCATAAATAAATCTAGAAAAGTTGAAATCATGCAATCTTGGTCATTTTGGGAAGCTATGGATGTCTACTTTACACTAAAAATATGTCCACAGCATAAAATTTATCACAGAGGACGTTTGACATCCAAAAAGGTCCAGAGGTCGCTACTGCCTGGGCTACTGTTTCAGATTACTGATACAAACTTTTAAAATTCATAACTAATTATATAAAAATCGACATCACACAAATTCTATCATTATGGAAAGCTACAAATCTTAAATTTATGCTAAAAATAATTCCAGAATGAAACAAATACGTTTAGTCAGCTGGACCCTATGGAACAGTAACCGGACTCATGAGGCACTACTGATGCTGACAGTTAACTCCAAACATGCATAACTCACTGTTCAGACCTCCAAATGAGGTGATCTCATGGCCACAGAAAGCTTATGACCTCTAGTTTATGCATGTAAAAGTTAATAAGCATCGGACACCATTTGGCCATCGGGTGACACAGAATTCAAAACTACCAGTATGAACAGTACCCATACCAGAATCCATGAAAAATCTCAACTTTAAAAATTCATCAAATATTCTCTAGGTCTCCAAAAATTATGATCTTTAGCTTCCCAAAAAGCTCTTAATGAGACCTAATTACATACCAAGTTTCAGGGCAAGACTAACTCATTTGGCTAAAAATGGCATAGGGTTCCATTATGGTCAATTTTGGCTCCATATTGGGTACCAAAATTGCCAAATGGATTCCCCTTGGTCTTGGAACTTTTTGGGTAAGTTTAAAAGCATGTTTTAGACTTGTGTGAGCTGCCCAAATGGTCCCCAAACCTCATGCATCTCATTTTTGCCATTCAAGCCACATTTATACACATTTGAATCAAACTTCCAATTTGCATAACTTGGCATTACATACCCAAATTCATTTCTAAAGTTCATACATCATATCCATACATGTATATATCACATAATATCATATTTACATGTGTCTCAAGGGTCATTTGCCATTTACAATAATCATATACATCATTGAACATCATTATGGTTTAAAAAGAATACAAACTAGGCCTAGGCTTGTCAATCTCCTTCTTTCATGGTTGTTGGCTCCCTTCACCATAGCTACTTGGTCCACCTAGCATATTAGAGCATTGGAGAGGAGGGGATGAGATTCAAAGAATCCCAATAGCTCATCTCCCATTCCATCACACATAATATGTGCAAGCAAGTTTCATATATGCATGCATAGAGAAAGTAGAAATCATAGGCATTTTAAAGCAACTTTGGCATGGAATCAATCATGCAAGACATTCAAGAGCTCACTAAGTGTTTGGATTGGCCTCACACTTCTCCTCATGGATTTTAGACTTGCCTCACCCATTCTTTAAGCATTTTGGACTCAACCATACTCTTAGGAGCCCGCTTTGCTTTTGGGAGACTCTTTACTTTGTCTCAACCAAGCTCAAGGGTTCTTGGCTCATCCTCACCAAAGGGAAGAGTTCTTGACCTTTTCACACTCAAGCAAACTCACACAAATATCATGTAATCATTTGAAAACATAACATAGCATCAAGCATCATGGCATATAAAGGCATGCTAGCATACTTTTCTTAGCTTGAAAATACACATACACACATTCTAAAACAAGCTAAACACACATCCATGTATGAGAGAAGGTGGAGAGAGCTATCTTGCATAATTTCACACACTTTTTTCTTAGCTTTCAAGCCTCCTCTTTTAGCCACACACCCACAAGTTGGTGGAAATAATGTCTCTTGGCATAGACACAAATTATGGGAGCCAATTAAGTTCATGAAACAATGTCTAGGGCCATGCAACTTGCTTAAACCCTAGATTACTTTATAACCTCCATTATGGTCCATATTGGCATCTAATGAAGCAACACCCCTCAAATGATTTCTAGGCCTCATTCTTTATTCTCAAATATGATTCTTGACTCCTTTTAAACCTCTTGGAGTCATCATATTATTAAAACAAAGGGCCTAATATCATGTTACTTCCTTAGGTCACAATATGGAACCTAAAGCACCAACTCATTCTCTAAGCTTCCTAAATTTTTCCCAAGGTTTCCCCTCACATTCATTCATCATATATGACTCAAAAATGGGCTTGAAACAATTTAAAACTCTCCTTAACTATGCCATCCCTACTTGGCCGAAACTTAGAGCATAAATGGGATTTCATGGCTTCTTGATTTTTCCTTAATGGGAGAACCATTTAGGGAGGTTGTTAAGAGTTGTAAGAGGTCAAGGAAACACTTAAATAGCCAAGAGAACTCATAGATTAAATCAGTTTTTACAATCCCCTTATATGCTCTACACTTTTCTAACTTTTAGGTTCATGACTTTCTATGGGGTTTTGTTCATTTTCATGGAGGAAGAGGCATATGGGGGACCTCTTAGGGATCTTAGGAACTCAAGCAAACACTCATCTAAGCTAGGAAATTCATGGATCAAAACAGATTTCACAATATCTCCATAAATCCCTCACTTTTCTATCTTGTGTTTTCATGCTTCTTTCTTTGATTTCTTTGCACCTACTTGCTTCTCACACTCCAAAATCTATGAATCTCTCTTGCTAGGACCAGAATTCATCTCCCTTTGATTGGGCTCTATATGGGACGAAATTATCACAAGGAGGAGAAGGGAAGAAGAAGCATGGAAGACAACAAGTTACCTTGATTTCCTAGCTTTTCTCAAGAGCTCTCTTCCTTGCTTCAACTCTCTCCTTGAATTTTGAAATTTACCCCTCTGTTCTAGGCTCAAAACAAAACCAAACACCTCACTAAATCCATAGGAAGAGAGGAGGAAAGGAGGGGAAGAAGTTTTCTAAAGGGAAGAGCAAAAGTTTCCATGAATTCATACCTTTCTCTTGGCTTTTCTTCTTCCCTTGAGCTTGCTCTTGTGAGCCACTCTCTCTCTCTATTTTCTGGGCAGAAACAGAGCATTTTACTCAGAGGAGCTGCTGGAACGTGGATAAGAAGAAGCCAAAAGTCACTTTATGTAACTTTTTACTTTTGCATTTTATTCCCTTTTCTTGGCTTTTTCATTTTAGGCTCATATCAACTCCTTTTTAAAATCTGTCTTTTCCATCATATTCCTTAGGCTCTTAATCATAAGAATTGCCTTTGGAATCATTTAAAAAGGATCTAAAACTATTCCGAACCATTCGGTCAAAGTTTTAGTCAACCTTTGCCGAAATCGTTCACCAGAGGGGTTTCAACTGTTCTAGGGGTTCCCATGGCTTTCAGGGCCTCTGAGAACCCCGGAAAGCTCAAATTTTCCATTTAAAAAGCTCTCTTGTGAGTTTTCAAAATTTTCCAAAAATTACAAAAATACCCCTACTTTCTTCGGCAAATTTTATGAGCTCTTCAGGCTCTGGTTTTTGGGCATCTCAAATTTCAAATCCTCATTTTCTAATATATAAAATTTTATCATAATTTCAGTTGGCCTCAATTCCTTCTATTTCGAGGACTTCCTTTTATATTTGGCCCATTTCTGACGTTTACGGAGAAACCAAACATTGCGTTTCTCATGTTTACGGAAGGACCGGATGTTACAAGAAGCCCCCTAAGTGGCTCTCCTATCAAGGAAAAATTAGAAACCCCTTGAACCCTAAATGCTTCCATAATGCTGGCCTAGGATAGATGGAGGGGTTAGGAAGTGTTTTAATTTATTCTAGCCTTGGTTTGGGACTTTATATGATGGTAGAAAGTGGGAGGAACCCTTAGAAAAAATTTAGAAGCCATGGATTGGGAGATGAGGCAATGGCTTCTATAATGTGACCTTATAAAGCAATTTGTGTCTAGGCTTTTGTAAATGAATATGTAATGGCTCCAAAGATCTTAAATGAGTCAAGAGGCCTAGAAATGAGAAGAGAATGGAACCAAGAACTTAAATCATGATGTTTGCTTCAATAGGCCATTTATGGAACCATTATGTAACTTATGAAACCAAGTATGTTCTTAAATATAAGTTTAATGTCCTAACTTGTTTCAAGAGTGTAATTAGCTTCCATATGATGTGTCTAGGCCAAGAGAAATGATCTCCACCTTCTTGGGTATGTGAGGTCAAGGGAGAGGATTCAAGGCTTAAGGAAAAAGTGTGTAAATGTAAGCAAGGTAGCTCTCTCTCTTTTCTCCCATGCATGAATGAATGTTTACATTGTCTTTGAATGTGTGTATGTGCATTTTAAGCTATGAATTATGTTTTAGTATGATGCTTATATTCCAAGGAACCATAATATTGCATTATTTATTCAAATGATGCCTATAATGTTTGCATTGGTTTGCTTGAATGTGGAGAGGCTAAGAACCTTTTATATTCAGTGAGGATGAGCCAAGAGCCCTTAGAAGTAGTTGAGACCAAGAGAAACCTCCCAAGAACAAGGCTTAGTTCAAAGCCTTTGAGAAAAAGGGTGAGACAAGTCCAAGAACCTTGAAGAAAGTGGGTGAGGCTAATCCATTCATTTGGCAAACCTAAGTATGCTATGTGTGCTTTGTGTAAATGCCAAGAATGCATCTTTAACCATTTCAAATGTTAGTATGTCATGCATGCATTTTAAGGCTTGTATTACATTTTTTATGCATGATTGAATGGGAGATGAGCTATTGGGATTATTTGAATCTCACTCCCTCCTCTCCAATATCTTAATATGCTAGGTGGAGCCAATGAACAAGGAAATGGAAGTCACCAAGGTGGGAAGATGAAGCCATGACCATAAAGCTCTTAATTTTGTTTATGTTGTAACCAAAGGAATGACATATGATGTAATCTTTTGATAGAATGGATGTACAATGAATGGAACATGTGTAAATATTCCTATAGTTGATATATGTATGACAATTAATGATAAATGAGTAGTGATGCAATTTTTGGGTATTGGATGGCTATTTCCCACATGTATCTCTTTACATATGGCTTAGGGATGGAGGATAAGATTTTGTGTTTCTACACCTTTAAGACAAGTTTAGGGAGTCTTTTTGGACCATTCCTACATGCCCAAGTGGGCACAAGAACCTTATGAGCCATTTTACACACTTTTGCACTATTAAAATGCATTAAAATGACCCAAATGGCACCCTATGGCACTTTCTGACTAAATGAAAGAATTTCTCCATGAAATGTGGCAAACATGTAGAGATCATTGAGAGATTTTTAGGAAGCTAAAGTTCAACAAAAATGGAGCTCTACAGAATTAGTTATAAATTTTCAAATTTGGGATTTTCAATTAGTTTTGGTATGTGCACTGTTTATACTGATAGATTTGTGTTCTGTGTCATCCGATAGGAAAATGGTGTCCAATTCTTGTGAAATTTTATACACATAAACTAGAGGTCATAAGCTTTCTGTGGCCACTAAGATCACCTCATTTGGAGGTCTGAGTAAAGAGTTATGAAATTTTGAAGTTTGCTGTTGTAGTAATAGCACCCCCTGAGTCAAGTTACTGTTCTATAGATTTCCAATAGCTAAAAGTATCTATTTCATTTTGAAATTATTTTTTACATAAATTTAACATCTGTAGCTTCTAGAATGACTAAATTTGTATAATTTTAATTTTTATAGAATTAGTTATGAATTTTGAAAGTTCATATCAATAATCTAAACCAGTAGCCCAGACAGCAGCGACCTCAGTGGCTTTTCAGATGTCAAACGTTCTCCCCTTAATGATTCATGAGCTGAAATTATTTTTACCATGGGGTAGACATCTAGAGATTTTTGGAATGGTAAATTTTGTTGGATTTTTATTTTTTTGAATTTAGTTATGAATTCTTGAATTGTGATAGAAAAACTAAAAATTTGGCTGAAAATATGTATAGGTATTTTATGCTCCCCTTTGGTTTCTACGAGATGTAGGACACTTTTGATGATGCAAATGAGTTGTATTCATGTAATTAAATATGTGAATGTGATGAATGAATTCATATGGTCCACGTGACACCGAATGGAATTTTTATACGCGACGCAATGCTAAAAAATGCATTATTTTAATCCCTTTTTTTCTTTTGCTCCTTCATGGAATGTATGGTCTAAAGCATGGTAATGTGATGGAATAAGCTAAAAAATATAAGGTGTTACATAGCTCCCACATCATAAGAGCACACTGAACAACACACTCACATGTGAATGAAGGAGGCTTGGTTTTGGTTTGTGCAGTAGTGAACAAGCAGGGTCTTTGGGAGGCATGAAGATATCCACATCACAGCTCCATCTTCACATTAATACTCACATGCACTCTTCCAATAGCTTCAAAACACACACACCGAGGTCACGAGTTGCTCATTGTACACACGCATGCACAAGCTTCTCCTTGACCATGCATCCACGTAGATAACAGTTTCACTCACTTTATATCACACACAAAACACATGCAAGGGCAGCAGAAGTTACTTGGAAGGAAACAGATTTAGAAGCACAAGCAAAATAGAGAAGGCACATGAGGAATAAAAAGGAGCTTGGGTCTGACGTGGGGAAGCTTGGTGTAATACCTTAGTTTATAACACTTTTCCTACTACAATTACCTTATATAAAACTTAGATGAGTCAACGAAAAGCCTGAACTGATAAAAATTTTTCCTTTCAAAAACTTCCTCATACAATTTCACTATTTATTTTGTCATTTCCAAATTCTTATCTAATTTTGAAAATACATAATTAATTATAGAAACATCTTATAAGGTTAGTTCAGGGCTTTACTTCAAGCTCACTAAGCCCTTTACAAAGGAAAAATACTTACTTAGCAGAGCACATATAAATTCATATAAAGTTGCCCTTACGACAAACTGAGCAGTTTTACCCCTGATTGGTCATATTATTATTATTATTTTGCCTTTATATAGGCACAGGCATTCTTGCATCTTATGCACGATAGTCACACTCTTTTTACTTCAGGATTGGGTATATACATGGCTTTCCATTTCATACCTGAGTGCCTTATAGTGTCATAATATAACTCATACACACAGTAATCTAAAATATTTAATTACATAACAAAACGTGGTACATAAAAGTAAGGTCCTCGATTTATGCCTCTACACTCTTTGCCCTTTCTTTGCTTGAACTCGAACCTAGCATAGGTTATATTTAGGGTGAGATTATGAAATCTCAGTAGTAGTAAACCAATCTCATTCACAAGCAAGCATGTAAGTACATAACATAATGCTAGTCAAGATGCCACATATCGCATAGCAATACAAGGAATTTCATACAAGGCCAAGCACAATCTAAGCATACATGTCTCATTTTATAGCATAAATGACAACTTGATATAGCATAACACTCATCATTATACAAATATACAAGTTTAAGGAAAGAGAGAGGAAAACTACTACCTTAGCAAACTTTGCTCCTCAATCCTTGGGACTCGGTTTACTTGCTTTTGGAGTTCCCAAAATAACATCAAACCCTATAATCATAATAATAATTCATTACAATCAACCCATAAACCTTAACTTCAAAAGTAGGATGACCCCTTTTAAACTCAATGGGACCATTGGAATTGGAAAAATTCAACTCCTTCCATTCCCATTCACTATGGCCAAATAGTATGCCTTTCTTGGCCAAAATTTAAGAATTTTATCCCATGAGTTTTGGGGGCTTTCCCATACGTATTCCTAGCTAAAAACACCCTTTTGAATCCATTAGAATGGATAAAATCATCAAATTCCAGCCCCAACATCACGTTTTGGTCATCACATAATCTAGCTCCGTTTTAGGCTCAAAGTGCGTTTCTTTGGTTCTAAAAATTCCATAGCCTTTTCCTTTATGTTTTAGAACTTGAAATTTGGTATACATGACTTTAAGACATCAAGAAAACACCATAAAAGTTTTGGGAAAATTCGGACAGCATCTCCCCATGCTTTCTATTTTCCCAAAAATTACAATCTTTGTGTTTTCCGAAGTTTCAGCACATAACAGCAATAACTAAGCTCATATGGCCTTCATGTTCAACATATAAACTTCATTTCAAGGCCTTCATATTCAACATATAAACTCCATTTCTAATGATTCATATGCTATCAAAAAATAACTCATAGCTAGGGTTTAACAAAACTAGTTTAAAGCATGTGATTTACAATTATAAGATAGAGAAAACTTACCCTTTAAGCTTAAGCCTTGCTTCCTTTGCTTTTTTCACCCTAAAATCCTTTCTCTTCCCACTTAGAGCAACATTCCACCTTGAAGAAAAGATGAATATGCAGCTGCCCTTTGGAGGAAAAGGTTGGAGGATGGAGAAGATGAAAAAATTTGGTGAAGAATGGTGGTAGTTTTGCTTGGTTTCACTTCATCATCCACTTTTTCTCCCTCTCTCTCTCTCTTCACATTTTTCTTTCTTTCTTCCTTGTGTGTGGCATGGAAATGGTGGAATGGAGGTGAAAAAGATGAATCTAATGAAGTTAAATGGTCATACTAAATTTGGACCCTTGGATCAACCTTTTCAAGATCAAATCTTAACTTTCCATTCCTTTTTTTCTTTTGATTTTCTAATTTCATAACTAAATATCTTTTTCTAAATATTTTTGGCCACACACTTGGAAGCCTTGCCTTAGCCCTTAAGTTATGGAGAGTAACCATGGTTAATTTCTTAACTCAACCATGGTCAACTTTTAACTCAACCATAGTTAGTTTCTAACTTAACCATGGTTAATTCTTTAAAATAACTAAAATCTTTTTCTTCTTTTCCTTTCATTCTATATTTATATTTGGGTTTCATCTTCTCTAAAACCCTAATCATATCTTCTCTTCTCTTATCGGGCCTTTAGAATCAACTATTGGGCCTTACCGCAGTCTAACATCGGTGTCGGGGCCCAATTAAGGTTTTACGGTACAATACATACTTTTAGACTTTCTAAAATTTACAAATATTATTTCCTTTACTTTCTGTCCATACTGAGCTTCAAACATGGTTTAGGGGCCCTTAACCTCAATCTTCACAAATTTCGGTGTCAATCGGACACCCGGGTCTATAGGTGTAATTTTCACCGTTCTGTATTACGATTGTGCTATAAACTTTTCCTTTACTGCAATTTTGTCCCTAAAACTCCTTCAGGGTTTCTTAGCCCTTTAGCTATTTTTATTTCTATAGTTCTTACAACTTCTTTTTTTTATTTTGCTCATAACTATTGATCAGGATAACCAGATCCCGGACCGGATGCCACCCGGCCATCTGGACAACTTGGCATCATTGGACCCGTCTCATCAAACTGAGTTTAACCGTGAGTCACGGATTTTTGAGATTCTTGCCCAATTTTTTAATATTCATGCTTAAAGTCACGAATAGAGGGTGAAACTAGGGTTCCCTAAACTTTAGGGTAATTTATACATTTTTCCCGACATATAACTTTTCTTTGCATTTTAGTCCCTGGCTCCTTCATACTTGACTTTGGAGGCTCTTCAGGACCTTTTTCTGATCTCTTTTTTTTTCATCTGTTTTAGCCTTAATTTTAGGGTACCTCTGGCCTTGACTCATCATTATTTGTGGTCTAGAATATCATTCTAATTTTATTAGACTTCAATTTATTCTTTTTGGGGGACTTCTTTTCATATCTGGTGAATTTCGTATATTGACAGAGAAACCATATATTACGTTTCTCACGTTTCCTTACATTTTCTTGGATTTTCAGAAAACCGGATGTTACACTTGGGCTAAAGTTTAAATGAAGATAGAACACATAAAGAAGCACAGGATATGGAAAATCATAGATGGCAGCTGTACAAGGAGGAGCTAAGTTGAAGAAGAAGCTGCACATGCAGAAATAGGGACTGAAGCTACGTGAGAAGGTAAAGCTCAAGCTGCTAGTTGTAGAAGCATGAGCAGATTTTTAAGGAGCACGTGACACACACAAAAGGAGGAAGAAAAGCCACATGGGAGGATTAACAAAGATGCACACGAGCTGCACTTACTATGGGCTGTAGAACACGTGAAGAACCAGAGAAGAAGAGGAATTATGTTGGAATAATGCATGAAGCTTCGAGTTAGTGAACTGGAGGAAGTTTCTAATATGATTAAGAAGAAGCTATGGGTTATAAGATGATCACGTCAACTTACGTGTAAGGAGTACTTGGCAAGGGAGATGAGAACCACATGAGAAAGAATTAATTGGAGCATCATATGTGATTAAAGAACATGGATTGCTGCGTGCAAAATGAAAGGAAGAGCAGGTGAGGAGCATGAGGGCTATGCATGTGAAAAGAAAGTGAGAATAAGTTCGAGCAAGCTCCAAAGACTTCAACATTCATTAATCATTCATGCATCATCATCCACCATTCATTTACGGGTTAATCCATTCATTGGAGCATCCAAACCACGTCATCCATGATCCAATAATCCACTTCATTTTTTGATGGACCATTAGAATACAAATAACCCATTCCATCACATGGACCTATCCAAAACACGTGAGACATGAGATGAAGACACGTGATTTTTAATGAAGGACTGATGCATCCAGGAAAAGGGGGGGAATAATACATCATTCACATCATCCAGAGAGGGATCCATCGTCATATTCACGCTACAATCCAGAGACTCCATCATCATTCCATCTTCCATTCTCCACCATTCTTCCACCTCCATGAAGCTTTACTTTCCATCTTGTGGCTGGCTAGGAGGAGAACGTTGGAGAAGCTTGAATATATGAAGTTAATCAAGGGATTTTTGGCTAAGAGTTTCATTTTATTTTCTTCTCTTTCTATATCCATTTTAATTATTTTATTTGTTGGTTAAGCTTGTAAATGATTAAGATTGATGTAGTTTATGATTGATGGCTGGTTAGACATTGATTAGGAGAATTTTGAATGATTAATTAAATCATTAAGTACTGAATTTTCAATTTGCTACAATTATCTATATATACAGTCAAAGTGTTTGATGAAATGCATATGAGAGATTGAGTGCTTGAATGTTTAATTTGAGGATTCATTGGAATTTAATTAGTTAATTAAACATCCTAACGTAAAAATTCAAAGGCTAATTGATTGATTAATCACTCATCTAAGTGTTCAAAGTTCTTAATCACAAGAATTAGTAATTTAATAGAAGTTGAGGTCTCAATTAACATCAAATTGCTAGTTTCTTGAATCTTGAGCGATAATTCAAGATCATTTTCCAATGAGCACAATTAGGGATTCTTAGATCAGAATCAATTACAATTGAATTAGCATAAGGATAGTGGATACTAAGGGACGAATCCAAAGCTAGTCATAAGCCTATTATTTGCCTTTAACTCATGCAATTAGGTATAACTTAGGAACTTTATTTCAATTTCATTTTAGATAGTTTAATTAGATCAAAAACCCCCCTAAATTAGATAGTCTAGGATCTTTATATATTTAGAAAACCCTATTAAATATTAAATTCTATTTCCAAGGGAGATGACCTAAGTTGTGTCACTAACTATAAAATTTAATCTAACCTAGTTTTATTTTGAAGGTTGTGCAATACAACTGTTAGCAGACTTGGTAGCTTAATGCTTTATTCCCTTGTAAGCCTGTGTGTGTATATCCTCCCCTCCACATGATTCATCCATGTATGTGTGATTGTGTTTTCATGTGAGATACATCACACATGTGAATCTGACGTGATGAGTTGCCAGCTGTGCCTAAAAAAATGTGTAACTTCCTTCAAACCCAAGACTCTTCTACGTGAGTGTATATGTGTGAATGTCGTGGTGTGTGAATGATCCGTGTCTCTATCTCATAAGCCTGCAGCATTTGTGTGTGATGAGTGTAAGAATGATGTAAATGGGCGTATATGAGTGAGCTGTTCTGCATGTGAGAATGACATGGCACATAAGAGAAAGCCATGGATATGTTTAATGGAATGAGTGATGCTTCATTTGTGTGTGTTTGTGTGGAGGAAGCCGTGGATTGTGAAATGAGAGAGCATGATAGTGTGCTATCTACATGTCTGATCTCGTTACAAAGAAGAATGGAATGCATCACATTTTGGATGGGAATGAAAATCGTGCTTTCTCTTCTCTATTATTATTATTTTATTTTATTTTCTAAAATTTCTATTAAAAATTCTAGACAAATATTCTCCCTTTAAGTTCCATTTACCTAATGAAAATCTACCAAAAAAAAAAGGAAAAAATTTATAACTAATTTCAAAAAAATCAAAATTGAGTAAATTATATCAATATAGAAATATAAAGATGTCTAATTTAAGGAAAAAATAGTGCCAGATCCATAAAATGATATTAAGCTAACGAAAACTGATGGAATAGTGCTCGAGGTCCTGCTGCACTACTGACAGTAAATTCCAACTTAAAAAATGCATATCTCTCTCTACACACGTCTAAATGAGGTGATTATAGTGGCTATAGCTCACTGTAAGTGTCTAGTTTCTCCATATAAAATTTCAGAATCATTGGACCTCATTTGGCTCTCAAATGATACAAAAACATTTTGGACCAAGTGAACAGTAACTGATACCAACATGCAAAATTTGCTGAACTTCGAAAAATCACAATAAATTCTATGGACCTCCAAATATTGCGGTTCTTGGACCAGAAAAAATATCTATATAATATCTATATGTGTGTAAAATATTAGCCTTAGAATCGTTCATTTGGTCACTTTGTGATATAGGATGCCAAAATGAGCTTTATAAGCACCAAAATAGGTCAAAATGTGTCCAGATGCTTTCCTACCCTAACCATGACTTCTTGAGCATGTGGGAAAGCATCAAAACAGACTCTAAACATGCCAAAATGGTCCAAAAGCCCAGATCTCACAAATTCACTACCCCACTTGTTGATATACATAAGAGAACACATATGCATTCTTACCATACAATGTCAAAAACATTCATTCTCATTCATATACCCTTAGTTTCCATACATACATCACATATAGATGCATCTACATATGTCTAAGGGGGTTATACATCATTTATATCATTGCATTACATTAGTTGACATCTATATGGCTATAATATAAGCATTTTACAACCTCTTTGCCAACCTCCATGACTTCAAGTGGGGTGGCTCCCAATATCCTTGCTATTTTGCTCCACCTAGACATGTTAGGTAATGGGGAGGGAGTGAGATTCAAAGAATCTCAATAGCCCTATACACTTTCAATCATACATGATGGATGCATTATCATGCAATGGATGCTATGCATGGTCTATAAGGTGCATGTGTATATCAAGAGCATAATTTTTATTTCATAAAGTCTTAATTACATCAAAGGAGACTCCCAAGACCTTGGTTAGCCTCACCCACTTTTCTTGGGACTTTTGGACTTGCCTCACTTCTCTTGAGACTTTTGGCTTGTCTCACCCATGCTAAGGGATTTTTGGCTCATCCTCACCCTTATCAAGGGACTTTTGGTATTACCAAGTCTATTCAAGTCTTATGCACACATAAAAGCAATTCAAAATGCATAAATGGCACTACACATGTCTCTACTAGCTAAGCATACCTTTCATAGTTCAATCACACACATAAGCATCCAAGCAAGAAAACGTCTACACACATACATGAGAGAAAAGTTAGAGGGCTACCTTGTAATGGATCACAATACTTTCCTCTTAGAATTCCCTTCCCCTTCATGGTCATACTCTTGCAAGGAAACGGGACTCGTTTCTCTTAGCCTATAAACACAAATGGAGCATAACTAAGTCATTGAAATAAAACTTAGCTCCTTAAAACTCAAGACTAGGTTACTTGACTCACAATGCCTCTTTGTGCTCTAATATGAACCCTACAAGTCCATCTTCCCTTACAACCCTCCTAACTTCATTCCAATACTTCCTTTAATGTTTTTTACTCATAATTAGCCCCTTTCTAGTTTTAGAACAATTTAAATTGCTCCCTAGATGTTCTAGCTCCTTTAAGGCTATGATATACACATAAAAGGAGCCTATGGAATTGCTTGCTTTTGCCTTGAGGGAATGACTCTTTACAATCTTCCTAGAGGTCTAATGGACACATACAAGCTCTTAGATAAGCTAGAATAGCTCTAGGGAAATTAAACTTAAGCATTTGTCTTAAAACCCTAAGATTCTCAATCTTAGACTTCATTACTTCCCATTTGATTCCAATAGACTATTCTTAATTCTCATACACTCAAGCACTTATTTCTCTCTTGCTAAGGTCAAAATTCATCTTCTTCTAAGTGGCTAGGTTTGACCCAAATTTTACTAAAGAGAAACATCCAAGAAAAAGCCATTAAGACTCAAGAAGCTTACCTTGTTTGTGAGCTTTTCCAAGAGTCTTCCATTTGCAACAAGCCTTTTCTTCTAAGACTTCCTTCTTTTGCTTAGGCTGACCTCAAAACAGAACCATATCAACCTCTAGATTCAAGGAAAAGAGAAGAAAAGGTGGAGAAGAGACTTGGCATGAGAAGAAGCAAGGAAAGGAGCAAGGTTTCTCACCTTTTAAAAACTTCTTCTTCCTCTCTTGGCTCTCCCTCCTATGCGCCCTTCTCTCTGGCCTCTCTCTCTCCTTTCAACCAGCTAATAGTCAGTCCAAAGGTGGGTTAAAGTTCTGGACGTTTTAAGAAGTAATTTCCCTTTTTCTACACTTTTTTGGACTAAATCTCGCTATAGCAAGAAACCACCCTCACTACGGCGAGCATTTATTAGTCTTAGATGCCCTCGTGCTTGCCACAGCTGGTGCTATTGCGAAAAACTCTCTGGATTTTGTATCAGCCCCTAAACTCGCTATAGCTAATTGGCTTCTCGCTATAGCGAACAGGTACACTCATTATTGCTAACCGCATTCTCGCTATAGCGAACAGGTACACTCGATATAGCTAACAGGTATGCTCGCTATAGCCAGCAGACTTAGGAAAATTCAGCAACCTTAAGTTCTCATGTCTATGAAAACTTGGATGTTACATATAGTTATTTCATTTGGGAAGAATGAATTAAAATGCTTAGCCCCTCATATAGAACAAGTGCTTACTCTCTACTCTCAAGTGGTTAAGGCAATGTGTATCATTCAAATTCCACCTATCAAAATCTCACTGCCATAGGCTTGTCTATTTTCTAAATCTCTACCACTTATGCCAAATGCAATGCATAAATCAAAAGGACTTTAATGCCAAATGTAATGGGGTTAGGGAATGAAATGAATGGATATACAAGAATAAGGAAAAACAAACAACAAATGAACACCTTAGAATCTCAAGAGCAACAAAAAGAAAACCTATGATATGGAAGAATGTGTTTCAAGGCCTTATTTCCAACTAGTTCAAACAAAATTCAAAATCCCTCCTTCTTTGATTTTTCTTTCCTCTTTTCAATTTTCTTTTTTCTTTTCTTTAATTACTTTCTTTGTTTTTATATTTTTTCTATATATATTTCTATTTTCTTTATTCAAACATTTTCTCTCTCTTTCTTTTTTTACTATGTAAATTTCCTTAACAAAAAGCATCATTTTTTTCTTTTCAACATTTTCCAAACTATGTACATTTCAAAGAAAATAAACTAAATGGCGTAAAATTGATGTGGAAATGCACATCCATCCACGTATCAAGATACATTGCTCTTGAAATCCTTAAGGCATCTTCAAACAAGGTGGGAAAATATTTTTTGCACTTTTCATGGCTATAGGTTCAACAATAAAATAAAACAAGGTCCATAGTGGCTAAACAATGGATAAAATGCATATAAGGCCTAGCTTTTTAGTTAATTAGCTATATAAGAAATGAATGCCTTATCATTTTCATGCATGCAAATGCAAATGTGATCTTAACAAATAATCAATACAAGTTCTAGAGTGAAAGTAATGATAGATGAATGCACATTAGAAATGAATAAATAAGGTTCAAATCCTTACAAGCTAATAGCTATCAAAATAATTCATTGAAATCAAATTCATTGCCACTTCACTTGAATCAAAACACAAGACCCATCACTTGTTATATCAAAGTGTATCTAAGCTATAATAGTCTCAACTTACAACTTTCACAAAAATTAAAAAAAAAATCACACTATTTTTCAATTTTTTTTTAAATTTTCAATTTTTCTCAAAAACTTTCAATTTTTAACAAAACAAAGAAAAGAGGAAATGAAATGGTTCTCCTCTCCCCCCAACATTTAAACATTGCATTATCTTCAATACCAGCATAAAATCTAATCAACAGATAGATAGCACAATATAAAGAGTGGAAAGGAAAGTGTACAACTAGATGAAATGGAAGTGAAGATCTCAAGGGTGGCTCAGATTTCCATGTAATTGGTTAGAAACCATTTATCACCTACAAAATAGAAATAAAGAAAATAGTAATATAAAAGAGAAAATATAAAATAAATACTAAACTAAAAAGAACTCTATAAAAGATCAACTAATCATATGTGTCAAAAACCAAAATTAAAACATCTTCATTTCTCATTAGTTTGACAACTTTAAGTCTAACTACTTTGAAACATTTTGATTAATTATTTAATGATGATTCATAGACTTTCTCAACCATTAGTAGTTTTGGAAAGTCAGATTTAGCACTTCCAAAAGCAATAATAGAAGAAAAGTCAAATTTATTAGGTTCAAATCTAATGAAAGAGAATCTAAAATCAAGTTTATGAGCATTAAACATTTGACTCTCTTAATATCTATCAAAACCAATGAAATTAATTGGACTCTCATCAGTAAAAGTCACTACAGTAATAGAAGAATTCAATTGCAACTTCTCATAGTCATTCAAATGGAAATCCTTCAAGGTATCTGGCAATTACTTCATCTCAATTGGGGAAGTGTATTGCTTGTTGAGAACTAGTTCACCAAATCCATGAACCTATTCAGGACTCTCAGCAAGAGAAATAATATCTTTCTTGACTAAAGAGGCATTAGTAGAATCGCAAGACTCTATACAATGATCAACAACAAAATCTAGTCTCTTACTAGTATCTACAACAGTACAAGTGTCAATAGTATTTTCAATATCAACATTATCCATACGATCATCTTTATGCATGCTATCATCGATGCTAGTATGATCCGAAGAATTAATATTATCAACAGTTTCAATGCAAACATAAGAATCCATGGACTTAACAAAATCATGATGATCATAATATGTGAGAAACTCACTAGTCTCAATGAAAGCATTAATTTGGAAACATTTATCACATATAGTGGATCCAACACACACACAATCAAGACAATCATCCAAGTCAGTTATGTCACATGGTCCAGAAAACATATTATCCCTAAGCTCAGAAGATGCATCATCAACGAGCATATCAACTGAACTCACATTAAGAACAGAATGATCATCACATTCTAAGTCACCCCCACACTTATCTACTACCCTAGACTCAATAGGATCATCATTAACTAGTTCAGAGATGAAAGCATCACTATGGTCACAACTAGGGATAGAAAAACCAAGTGTATCAATACACAAGGACTCATTAATATCAACACATGTATCATTTTTGGTCAATGTATTATCACAATCAATCATATCAGGGAATTTAATAACAATTTCTTCATCTACATCATCCTCATGCAATCTATAAACAACATCATCACATGTATTGGTATTTACTACGCTATCATGTATACTAGAATCAGTCTCAATAAAATGCAATGTATTAGAGGATGGAAGCATATTACCAGATGAATCAAACTTTTCCTCCTTTATACATTCTTTTCTAATTTGCTCTTCTTTCAATTTAATAGCACTTGAGCTAGATTGATTCATATGAACTCGATTAATTCATTTGAACTCCTAAATCCTTCATGATGTTATCAATCATTTGTTGGTTTTGAAGATGCTTGCATTCATTTTTCTATTGGAGTTGAAAATTATAGGCATCTAATTACTTCATCCTCTCTTCCAAACTTGGTTCCTTCTAGGGCTCTTGTTGCATATATCCCTCATGATAGTTGTAGGCATAATACTCTTGGCTCTTGCACATGGAAATTGTGCTATAGCTTAATATAATTAGGGGAAGCCTTATATGGATGATGGTAAGGTTGGTGGCATGGCCATTGGTATTGTTGTACTTGTTTTTGTTGCTCAAGTATACCATGAAGCATTGATATAGCTTCATCCATCTTCCAAAGAATCCTATCATTTGCATAAGAATCATAAACACTTTGATTAGACATATAATAGCCATCCATTTTTAAGCAAAGAATACAAGAAGCACAATCAAATTAAGCACAAACGAAATCACCAACAAACTACAACTATTATTTACTTTAAAGCAAGAAAATTAAAATTAAATGAAGCTAACAACTATCTAACAATAAAAACACTCCAAAATAGAAGAAAAACACACAAAAGAAACTTACAAAAAATAAAGAAATTAAATCCAAAAAAATTAAAAAAATCCTAGAAAATTTGAGAAAAGACTAAAGAATTAGAAAAAGTGCCTTAAACGTTGGAATTTGCCCTAAAAGCACTGCACCTAATAGCGTTGCTATTCATTTTACTTAGCAAACCTAAAAGCCTTGGAATACGAAGTTTGAGAATTTTCTGGGCAAGTTAAACAAAAATTCCAGCAAACAAAGCAGTTGATTCGCAACATCGAAAAGACCAAAACCAAGTTCAAAATAGAGTAAAAACTTCACAAAAACAGAGCTAAGACACTTAGAAAACCTTTTCAAATAATTGAGAATCCAATTTTCTCTACAATCCTGCCAAATTTGATAGTTGTGTTAAGCAACATCAAATAAATTAGGTTAAATAAAATTTGCAATATAGGGTGCAACCTAAATCGTTTCCTTTGAAAATAGATTTCAATATTCAATTGAGCATTCTAAGTGTAAAAGAACCCTAAAAACTACCTAATTCAAAGGGGTTTTGATTCAATTAAACTAACTAAAATTAAATTGAATTAAAGTTTCTAACTACTAATTAAATTGTATGAATTAACAAGTAATAGACATGTGACTAGTTTTAGATTTATCCCTTGATATCCACTATCCTTATCTTAATTCAATTATAATTAGTTTTGGTCTAAGAGTCCCTACATGTGTTCATGGCAATTTATCTTGAGTTACCACAAAAAATTCAAGACATTAACAATTTGATGTTAAATTGAGACCTCAAATCCATATTGAATCACTAATTCTTATCATTAAGATCATTGAACATTTAAATTGAGTGATTAATTAATCAAATTACTCTCTAAATTTTCACCCAAAGATGTTCAATTAACCAATTACACTTCAAGGAGACCTCAAATCAAACATTAAGGCATACAATTTCTAACATGTATTTCATCAAACACCTTGACTGCATACATAGAAAATTAAAGGTCAATGAAAAATCCAACACTTAAATTGATTCATTAATCTTCTAATACTCTCCTAATTATTGTCTAACCAGCCACTAATTATAAATAACACCAATCCGAATTCATTACAAGCTTAATCAAGCAAAGACATGAACAAGAAGTAGTATAGAAAGAGAGGAAAAATAGAATAGAAAATCTTAGCCAAAATCCCTCGCTAATCTTCATATATTCAAGCTTTAATCCAAGGTTTTCCTCTTAGCTAGCCACTTAAATGGAATTAGTGGCTTATAAAGTGCAAAATGATGGAAGAGAAATGGAATGGAGTCACAGCCTAAATAGAGAATGAATGAATGAATGTATGGAAGAATGATTTTTGGACTCCCAATCCCCTCTATCAAAGCTTCTTTTTTCTCCATCCCCTCTCATGTGCTCCTCATTCTTTTTTAATGATCACGTGTTTATATGTGTCCAAATCAAAACCGTGCATCTGCCCACATCATCCATCCACCCATGTCATATGTGCTGCTTTTTCACTCCCTGGAACTTGAGACCAAATCATGTTCTACACCACCCTTCTACTCTTCCTAATCACGTGTTCTTCCTTCCTATTTCCAAGTCAAAGCCATGCCTTGTGTGTATATGTGAATGAAATGAGTCAATGCATGAAAGAAAGACGTGGCAACATTAGTGTGTGTCCAAAACCTTATGCCTTTTGGATGTTTAGAATTAGTGGGTCTCCCTTTCTCCCCAAAATAGATCTATCGTGCTTCCTTCATGATTCCATGCATTTATGTTCATGGTTCGTGTAGATGTGACTAGTTGGAGTATTACATGTAAATGTATAAGTGTGTATACAGCTCCCAGCCCATGATTTTCTTTATGTGTGTCTTTGTGGCATGATGAGTATGAGAGCAGACTTGGTCGCTCAATGCTTTATTCCCTCATTAGCCCATGTGTGTATATCCTCCCCTCCACGTGATTCATCCATGTATATGTGATTATGTTTTCATGTGAGATACGTCATGCATGTGAATGTGACGCGATGAGTTGCTAGCTATGCCTAAAAAAATGTGTAGCTTCCTTCAAACCCAAGACTCTTCTACATAAGTGTATATGTGTGAATGTTGTGGTGTATGAATAATCCATGTCTCTATCTCATGAGCCCGTGGCATTTGTGCATGATGAGTGTAAGAATGATGCAAATGGGCGTATATGAGTGAGCTGTTCTGCATGTGAGAATGACATGGCATGTAAGAGAAAGTCATGGATATGTTTAATGGAATGAGTGATGTCTTGTTTGTGTGCATTTGAGTGGAGGATATAACACCATGATTCTATGACTCATCTCATATCATATGTAGGCTTATTTTCATGAAGCACATGAATTCCTCAAGAAAAAGTCATAGAAAAATACAATTAAATTGCATTACGTCACAGGTAAATTTTTTATTTAGTGTTCTGTGGGCCATATGGACTCATCCATTTCATTCTCACATTTAAATACACAAATACAACTTATAACAAAGTCAAGAAGTGGCCTAGAACTTATGCAAATGGATGGTATATTCAAAAACATAGTGTGTAGCCTCGGGTACCCAGTCCAAATTCTGTGTCTGAACTTTGAAAAATCATAACTAATTCTAGAAAAATTGAAATGAAGCATACTATACCATTTTAGAAATCTACAGATATCTAATTTATGATAAAAATAAATTTAAACCACAAAAGAGGCTTCTAGCTATCCAAAATTGATGAAACAGTACCAGAGGTCAACTATCATTACTGGTATTGTCCTCCAACTTCAAAAATTCATATCTCCTTACTCAGAGATCTAATTGGGTGATCTTAGTGGACATGGAAAGCTTATCATGTCTATATTGTGCCTGTAAAATTTTATGAACAGACATCAATTGACCTATTAATGACACAACCCAAATTTCTTACTATATGAAATGTCCGCATCAGTTTAGCAGAAAAATGCCAACTTTAAAAATTCATAATTAATTTCACAGAGTTCCAAATAATCTGGCCTTTAGATTTCTAAAAAGATATGGATAAGATCTATATGTGTGCCAAAATTCATGGGCAAATTCATTCATTTGGTCAGATCTTGATATTAGGTTGCAAAATGGTTTATTTTGTGTCATATAAGGGGTCTAAATGGTCCAATTTGAGCTCTAAGGCAACTATGACCACTTGAGCATGTGAGAATGCACCAAAATGACATTCTAAACTTGTCTCAAAGGTGCACAAATCCATATTTCTCAAAATCACTCATCCACCCCATGATATACACAAGAATGTATGTGTCTAGTCTTGCCATTCCATACCCAAATCATGCTATATCATGTATATGGCATTAATTCTCATTCATACATCATATATATGAGTATTTACACATGGTCAAATGATTACATAACAATTCCATCATATGATTACATCAAATGCCATTGGCATGGCTACAAAAGAGATAAAACTAAGCACTTTGATATCAATCTCTCATCTCCCAACTTGGGGGCTCTCATTACCTTGTTCATTTAGTCCACCTAGCATGTTAAGACATTGGAGAGGAAGGAATGAGATTTAAAGAATCCCAATAGCTCATCTCCCTTTCAATCACACATAAAGAATGTAATACAAGTCTTGAAAATGCATGCATGAGCATAATGAAATGTGTAGTCATTCAAGAAACATTCTTGGCATTTGAACAAGTCACACAAAGCATATATAGGCTTGCCAAGCAAGTGGATTAGCCTCATCCATTCTCTTATGGATTTTGGACTTACCTCATCTATTTTCTCTAAAAGGTTTTGACTCAAACTCACTCTTGGGAGACTCTTTACTTTGTCTCAACTAATTTTAAGGGTTCTTGGCTCATCCTCATCATGGTTAAGGGTTCTTGGCTTCATTACACTTAAGAAAACCCAAGCAAACATACTAGGCGTCATTTGAAAATATAATATAATATCATGGTGCCATAATACATATACACATGCTAGAGCACTTTTCATGGCTTAAAGCATGCATGCACATATTCAAAGTACAAGGTAAGCACACATTCATGCATAAGAAAAAGTAGAGAGAGCTACCTTTGCCACAGAAGCACACTTTTTCTCTTGGAATTTTGCTCCTTTCCTTGGCTTCACACACACAAGGATGTGGGATTTGTTTCTCTTGGCCTAAACACAATATGTGGAAGCCAATTAGGTTCTTGGAATCATTTGTAAAGCTATACATCTTCCTTAAACACTAACTTGGTCTAATAGTCCCTTTATGGTTCGAAAATGTACCTAATGAAGCAACATCCGTCATTTGAGTTCTAGGCTCCATTCTTTCCTTTCATTTATAATTCTTGACTTCTTTTAGGCCTCTTGGAGTCATCACACAATTAAAAAAAGAGCCTTACTAGGTGTTGCTTCTTTAGGCCATAATATGGAACCTACATCATTAATTCATTCCCTAGGCCTCTTAAATTTTTTCCAAGGCTTTCCCTCATCTTCACTTATTATATGTGACTCAAAAATGGGTTTGGAAAAATTTAAAACTTGCCCTAGGTGTCCCAACTACACTAGGCCGTGGCTATGGAACATAAGGATACCAAGGGAGTTTGCTTTGTTCTCTTGATGGAAGATGCATATGGGAGGCCTTCTAGGGATCTTAGGAGCTCATTTAAACATTCATTTAGGCCTAAGAATCATTGTATCAAATCAAATTTTTCAAGGGACACTTGAAACCCTAAGTTTGCTATCTTGATTTTTCATAGTTGTTTGTTAATTCTCTTGACATATTCTTATTCTCCTCCCTTAAATTCCTAAGATTCATCCTTGGTTCTACCAAAAATCTAAGCCTTCTTGAAGCTCCATGTGTGGGACGAACCAAGGAGAAGAAGGGAGTAAGAGATAGCTACCATGGAATAAAGATTTACTTTGTTTTCTTAGCTTTTCTTGCTTGTTTCTTACTTTCCTTGGCCTTCTCTCTTCAAATCCAAATTTTCCCTCTGTTTTGCCCTTAAAAGAGATCCAATAAATTCAATAAACCATAGGAAAGAAGGGAAAATAGAGAAGAAGAAGTTTGCTAAAGAAAAAGCATGAAAAAGCCAAGAAAATCCATACCTCTTCCTTGTTTTTCTCCTTCTTTCCTTTCTCTTCCTTCTTGTGTTCCTCACCCTTATGGTTCTTTCTTTGATTTAAGGTAGAAACAAATATGGCTAAATGAAGGAGGATGTGGGGCACCTTATATATATAGGTAAGTTTAAGAAACACTTTTCGAAAATTTCAATTTTGCCCCTTCGTCTTGGCATTTTTGTTTCTAGTTCATTTTAGCTCTATTTTGATAACTGTCTTTTTGATTATGAAATTTAGGTTTGCAATTTAATAAAATGCCTTTGGAATTACTCAAATCGGAGCTAAAACCTTCCTGAATGAATCCGTCAAAGTTCGAGTCAATCGACATTGGAAAACGTCCACCGGAGGGGTTTTAATTGTCCTAGTCCTTCCCATGGTTTTCAGAGCCTCTAAGAACCTTGGAGTACTCAAAAATTTCATTTAAAAAGCCCTCCTATGAGAATTAAAAAATTTTCTCAAAATTACAAAAATGCCATTACGTTTCGTCAACCTTCCCTTTAATTTCGTTTCTCCATTCTAGCTTCATTTTTCTTTCTATCTGAGCCTAGGATTTTGATTTTTAGGAGTCTAGAATGCTACATAAATTTTTCAAGACCTTAAATCATTCTACTTGGGGGACTTCCTTTTGTATCTGGTGAATTTTGTGCGTTTACGAAAAAATTGTACGTTATGTTTTTCACATTTTCTCTTGTTTTCAGAGAACCAGATATTACAGAGGAAGTTGTGGATTGTGAAACGAGAGAGCTTGATAGTGTGCTGTCTACGTGTCTAAACTCCCTGCAAAGAAGAATGGAATGCATCACATTTTGAATGGGAATGAAAATTGTGCCTTCTTTTATATATTATTATCATTATTTTTATTTTTATTTTATTTTTATTTTCTAAAATTTTTATTAAAAATTCTAGACAAACATTCTCCATTTAAATTCATTTGCCCAATGAAAATCTACCAAAATATGGTAAACATTAATTAAGAAAATTTACAAAATTATTTAAAAGAATTTATGCATTAAAAGCCAATAATTTTACAAATAAATTCCTAGAGTGCCAAAATAGCTAATAAAGTTAAATCTCATCTAATTAAATGCAATAAGCCCTAATTATTCATCAAAATATCCAAATTAGGATAATTGAAATACATAACAAATAGCATTTAAAACACCATGTAACCTTACAATCTCTTAAACATATAGTTGTGCTATGCTATCTAGAGGATATGTGGCTCTAATGGATAGAAAGCAGGCAGGCTTTGTCAATCTATCAACAATCACCAAAGTGTCATCATACCTTGAGGATGTCCTAGGCAAACCCATCACAAAATCCTTAGATATATTATCCCATTTCCATTCTGGAATCTCTAAAGGGTGTAATAATCTTGCAAGTTTTTGGTGTTCAATCTTAATCCTTTGGCAAACTAAACATCTTGCAACAAACTCCACTATGTCCAACTTCATCCCAGGCTACCAAAAACTCTTCTTAAGGTCCTTGTACATCTTAGTGGTTCCTGGATGAATGGTGTACCTACTTTTGTAGGCTTCAGGTAACACCACATTCTTACTTCTTCATCTTTAGGTATACGACTCTACCATGATAGCTCACTGATAAGCATAATTTATATATATATATATTTTATTCTCCTTATCTCAAGCATTTTAGTGTCCAAATATGGCTTTAGGGGTTCAATTATATAAGATTTCATTTTAATAGCCATATATGCACTCAAGGAATTAATTTGCAAATTATTAGTTTTTAATGCTTAAATTTATCTTAAATAATATTTGTGAATATTCCTATTTGATTTTTTCCACTCTTTCCATGCAGAATTTTAATATATAATTGGAGCTAAGAATTAAATGAAGCAACACACTCTCTTAGCTAGAGAAGTTGCTGGGAAGAAATATGTAGCTCGAGATTTATGTGGCATGGAAGCTAAACACGAAGAAGGGAGCTGCAAGAAGGAGCAAGCATGCTACACTTATACACATGCAGAGCCACGAGAGCATAGGAGGATTCTTACATGGCAAAGGGGAAGAGAACCATCCATGAGCTGTAGCTGAAACAGAGGTTCAGAAACAAGATGTATGAGCTGAATAAGGAGCTAAAGGACACGTGGATTAATGAAGCTTGTTGAGCTGGATTGTCTTGAGCTGAATGATGAAGAAGGAAAAAGTGCCACGGACAGCAGTTCACAAACTTGAGCAAATAAGTGGGAAGGAAGACGCTGGAGCTGATGTGATGGCTATAGCAAAAAAGAAAAGCAAGCAACTTAGCTGAAACAAGAAGCCATGGCCACGTGAAAAATAGGAGAGAATTGGCAGCTGCAGGAAGAAAACACGTTAAAAGTGAGCAGAAATAAAGGAACCAGGGGCATGAGATCTTCACTCAAGCTTGGGTAGAGAAGAAGTGCATAACCAAACGAAGCACGAGGGAGCTCTAGCTGAACGAGGAGAACGAGCTGCATGATTCATGGATAACGTGAAGAAGCTGCAGAAACAGTAGAAGGAACATGTGGAATAAAATAAAATAAAATGAAGTAGGGTCCACCTTATATATACATGAAGAGATTCCATGTGAAGCTGATATGAAGATGCATTAGGAGAACACGTGAATTGATAAATGAATTACGTAAAGACGTCGAAAGGAAGAGAAGGAATAGCATGTGAATCATTAAAGAAGAAGCTAGGGACTGGGCAGCAGCGTACATCATCCAGAATCCACTTCATTCACGCCTCTATATATTCGGATATCCTAGTCCATTCACAATTCATTCATACCCTCATCCATTTGCACAGTCCAGCACATTCACGCCTCTATGATTTCGGAAACCCTCGCCTATATATATCCATTCCATATAATCCATCCTTCGTCCTCCATCCTCTCCACACCACTCCATTCCATCATTCATCCACCATCCTATGAAACTCTAATCCATCTTAAGGCTAGCTAGGAGGAAGCTCTTAGAGAAGCTTGAATCCATGGATGAACATAGAATTTTTGGCTAAGGATTTCTTTATTTTCCTACACTTTTTCTCTTTCATATATCATCTTGGTTAAGTTATATTTGATAGGGAATTTGTGTAATTGTAATTAGTGGCTAGTTAGACACTAATTAGGGAACCTTTTTGTTGATTAATTGATCTAATTGGACATTGATTTTTTTTATTATCTAATTTCCCATGTGTGCGTCGAAGGTGTTCGATAAAATACATGAGTGAGATTATGTGTTTGAATGTTTAATTTGAGGATTCCTTAATGTTTAGTTGGTTAATTAAATAGTTTAGGATGATGATTCAGAGGCTAATTGATTAGTTAATCAATCAAATTGGGTGTTCATTGATCCTAAAACAAGAATTGACAATTTAATGCAGGGTTGAGGTTTCAATTTAATATTAGATCGTTAATCTCTTGAATCTTGAGTGGTTACCCAAGATAATTTGTTATGAACACAATTAGGACTCTTGGACCAGAATTAATCACAATTAGATTAGGATAAGGATAGTGGATATCAAAGGACGAATCCAAAGCTAGTCACAAGCCCATCTTTCACCCATAATTCACCCAATTTGGTAGAATTTAGGAATTTTAAATTTAGTTTTAGGTTAGTTTAATTCAATCAAAGCCCTCTTTAGTTTAGAAATTTTAGAGTCTTTTAACATTTGGAAAACTCAATTAAGTATTGAACTCCAATTCCAAGGGAGATGACCTAGGTTGTGCCACTAATTGCATATTTTATCAACCTAGTTTTATTTTGAGGGTTGCGCGATGAACCATTCACTCACCAAACCATCATTTGATAAGTCAAATTCTTTAACTTCTCAACTTCCTAATTACTCTCTAATCCTTCCCAAATGTTCATCTAACTCTTAGGCCTCTTTAATTCTTTTTCTTAAAGTAATTTTCTATCCTTAATTCTCCCGAAAGTAGGCTACTGGGATGTACTGAAATAAAGAAGTTCAGGTCTCTCAACTCTTCAATCAATCTTTGCTCCCTAAGCATCATCATTTCCATATGAATAGATTTTCTACTCAAGGCATTAGTGATGTAATAACCCTAATTTCTAATTACCATGATTAGGATTAATTGCATGATTGATAATCGTAAATCAAGGTCTAAAGTCATTACAATTAATTAAAATAGGAAAATGGTAGAAAAATTTGAATCTTGATATTATTAGGGTTATTAGCCAAACCATTACAACTATTCGAGTCTACAAGTGATCCTAATTATTAATTAAGACCTTTGATTCATTTTACTATTGATTTTAACTCACAAAACCTCTTATAAATGTTCTTAAGTCATTTCATAACACTATCATAATAAACTTCAAGTTTTCTAAGTCAAAAATAAGAGTTTGGGAACCTTCACCACGACTTAGCCTTTACTCGCCATGGTTAAGTTAGTTACTGAAACCCAAAAACCAAGTTTAGAGACTCTGTCGCAACTTGGTATACCCACGTCGTGGCATAAGTGGCTACTGGAGCTCAAAATAAAAAATATGAACCTTGCACCATGACTCAGGCCTTCTGCACTACCTCGAAGGTGGTTTCAGGATCTACTATTCACACATTCACAATTCTCACCATGGTGAGCCTATGTGACACCACGGAAAGAGTCTCTTAGAACTCTCTAAGCTTACCTCCCGATACTTGATGTGGTGAACTTCTCTTGTGTAACAGTATATATTTCTAGCTCATTTCATGCCTTTGAATAACTCATTTCCAAGAATCAAGTAAATTCTCAAAGAGAAAGACATTAAAATAATGACTTTTCTAGCATTGCGTCGCATATAAAAATTTCACTCATCACTCCTTATGGGATCTTTAGATTCCCACTTCAGCCCCCTTTTTTCTTGGGCTTTCTTTTCTTACTTTAATTATATTATGCAACCTTTTCCTCTCATATCTTGTAGTTTTTAACTATGCCCACATTCTGCTTTTAAGTGCCTTAGCACTAGGGCATCTCACACTCTAAGTGTGGATAACATCAATGGTAGGAGAGAGGTTATACACTGGTCTATACTCATTTCTTTTACATGTACTATAAGGGACTTAGGTCATATATATTGAACTCATGCTGTCTGAATCTGAACATTCCTTATTGAGGATTCCTTTTTACATGCTTTTCTTATTATTATGATATCACTGGAATCCCTTTAGCTCTCTTTTCTAACTCATCTTGCTCTTTAACTAGGATACCTTTTGATTATCGGGACACTTTGGTGATTGATGTCATCGTTTGCTACACACTTAAGCCACATTACTACTAGGTTAGCCAGATCCAATATTATGTAGCTTCTGTTGCAAGCAAACCATAACATCAAACACTAATACACCAGTGCTTCATGACTAAGCTCAGAGCTGCTATCACTAGTATATTACAAATTTCCTAACAACCTAAAGTATTCCTTTCTTACTTTTCTCTATCTGCCCTATTCTCGTAGAGTGCTCGAGAAAAATAGGATTCTTCCTTTGCTTCATCCCTAGATTCCTCTACATTGCTCGACTATTTTTACTTCGGGCACTATCATGGAAAAAAGGGCATTTATGCCAAGGACAAATGTGCTTTCTTAAATACTCAAGCACATTAACTGAATATCTATTCTCAATCTAATATGTCCTCAGCTTGAACACTGTCATATCTTCTCTTTCTACCTTTCTTATCCTCTTACTTAGGTAAAAGGATGTTCTACTACTGGCTGTTTCTATTGCTAGTTGAGGTTTCTTTACACTCAAGAGCACCTGCATTTTCCTTGAGTTTCTCTACTTATTCACTCTCTGTAACATCAAGGGGGTCTATTTTTTGCTTATACTCTTACTTTGCTCTTAGCTAGACCATCCCTTGATAAGAAGGATTCTATTTCATATAATCCTAAGAATTTCATTTTATGGTGCTCTCGGCTTACACTTTTTCTCTACATAATATGAAGCTTGCCTTCTTAGGCAGTCTCTAGCTCTCTTGAGCTTCCCTGAGGGTATTAAGGCACTAGTTATTTGTCTCAGCTCATTTCTACATTCAGATCAAAGCTATGCTTTCTCTTTGTTTAATTTCTTTAGCCTCATCCCCAGGAGCACAGTATACTATTTCTAGGATTTTACTAACCCAATCCAGGACACGTTCTCTCACTGTCTGGATTCTACCTTATTGAAAACTTATGCTTTACTTAGTGCTCTAATCACTCACATGCCTTAACCCCATATTATTCTTATATTAGGGAGCTTGTTTGACTAGCTATCAGACCCTTATCTATTTACATTTTTGGGTTTAGCTTACTGATTTAATCATTACTAAAGCGAGGGTATCTTTTTTGTAGCTAGTTTCTCAACTCTTCCTCGCTTCTCTCATCACTATACTTTACGACTCCGGGGGGTCTATCTAGGGGAATTTACTAACCATTACTGGATGGTTTCCCTAGCTCAAGATGTCTCATCCTTCCTTTCTTGATCCAGGGAGTGTAATATCCTGTTCTCCAAAAATCAGAGAAAATGTGAGAAACGTAACATATAGTTTCTCCGTCAATGAACGAAACTTACTGGATACAAAAGGAAGTCCCCCCAAATGAGATAGTTATAATCCTAAAAAATTTAGGAAGCATTCTAGACTCCTAAAAATAAGAATTCCAGGCTCAGACGAAAAGAAAAATGGAACTAGAATAAAGAAACAATTTCTTACGAAAAGCTTACGAAACGTAATAATATTTTCATAATTTTGAGCAAATTTTGGAATTCACACAGGAAGGCTTTTTAAATGAAAGTTTTGAGTTCTCTGGGGTTCTCAGAGGCCCTAAAAATGATGGGAAGCCTCGGGACAGTTAAATCCCCTCCGGTGGACGTTTTCTAATGTCGATGTACCTAAACTTTGATGGATCTGTTCAGGAAGGTTTTAGCTTCGATTTGAGTGATTCCAAAGGCATTTTACTAAATTGGGAACCTAAATTTCATAATGGAAAAGGCAGTTCTAAAAAAGGAGCTAAAACGAAAGAGAAACGAAAATACCAAGAACGAAGGGCAAAATTAGAATTTTTGAAAAGTGTAACTTCCTCCTACCTATATATATGATGCACCCTTCTTCTCCCTTCATGTTGCATGACCAAGTTCTGCCCAAAACTAGAGAAAAATCCTAGGGAGAGTGGTGCACAAGAGGAAGACTAAGAGGAGGAGAAATCAAAGGCTTAAGGTATGGAAATTAGTAGTTTTTCATATTCTTTCTCTTCCAAACCTCTTCTCCTCCATTCTCCTTTGTTTCCTATGATTAAAATGAAGTCTATAAATCTATTTTAAGGGAGAAATCGAGGGCAAAATTTGGATTTGAAGAGAGGAGTTCAAAGAACACAAGATTCAAGTGAGAAAAAGTAAGAAAATAAGGTAATATCTCTTCCTATGGTTGTCATCTTTGGTTCCCTTCTCCACCATTTCGCCCCACTTGAGAAAACCCTAGGAGGAGATGATTTTTAGGCAGAACCAAGCATGAATCTAAGAAAAAGGGCGTGGAGATTAAGAATATGTAAAAGGAATTATCAAAAAATGATTAGATTTCAAGATGCAAATTCTAGGGTTTTGTGTGCACCTTCCAAAATCTGATTTCATATGATAATTCCTAAGCCTAATTAAGAGTTTAAATGAGCTCCTAATATCCCTAAGATGCTCTCCATATGCTTCCTCCTTCAAGAAAACTAAGAGAACTCCAAGAAGGCCAAGGAAGCCCATGGTCTCAGCCAAGATGAGATGTCATAGCTAGGGAGAGTTTTAAATTTTTCTAAGGCCATTCTTGAGTCATATATGATGAATGAATATGAGGAGAGGCCTTGGAAAAATTTGAAACTCATAGAAAGTAAGTTTGTGCTTTTGGTTCCATATTATGACCTAAAGAAGCAACATATAGCTAGGCTCTTTGTTTTAATTGTGTGATGACTCCAAGAGGCTTAAAAGGGGTCAAGAATCATATTTGAAAGGAAAGAATGGAGCCTAGAAATTTTTTGAGGGATGTTACTTCATTAGGTGCAATTATGGACCATAATGAAACTTGTAAAGCAACCTAGTGTCTAAACATGTTGTGTGGCTTTAGAATGTATTTCATGAACCTAATTGGCTTTCATAAATTGTGTTTAGGCCAAGAGAAACCATCCCCACAAATTTGTGGGTGTGTGGCCGAAAGAGGAGGCTTGAAATCCATGGAAAAAAATGTGTGATTGCGTGCAAGGTAGCTCTCTCCATCTTCTCTCTTACATGGATGTGTGTTTAGCTTGTCTTAGAATGTGTGTATGTGTATTTTCAAGCCATGAAAAGTATGCTAGCATGATTTTATATGTCATGATTTCATGATGTCATGATGTCATGTTATGTTTTCAAATGAATGTATGATGTTTATTAAGTTTGCTTGAGTGTGGAGAGGCCAAGAACTCTTGACCATGGTGAGGATGAGCCAAGAACCGTTGAGATTGGTTGAGACAAAGTAAAGAGTCTCCCAAAAGCAAAGTGGGCTCCCAAGAGTGTGGTTGAGTCCAAAGCTCTTAAAAATGGGTGAGGCAAGTCCAAAATCCATGAGGAAAAGTGTGAGGCCAATCCAAACGCTTGGTGAGCTCTTGAATGTCTTGTATGATTTGTTCACATGTCAAACTTGCTTCTTCAATGTTCATGATTTCCATAATATCCATGCATGCATTTTTAAGGCTTGCTTTATATTTATTATGTATGATTGAATGGGGGATGAGCTATTGGAATTCTTTGAATCTCATTCCCTCCTCTCCAATGATCTCACATACTAGGTGGACCAAGTAGACATGGTAATGGGAGCCAATTACCTTGAAGAAAGAAGATTGACAAGCAAATGCTTAAGTTATGCTACTTTAAGACTATAATTGTGTCATATGATGTATCCCTTTGATGTATATGGTCTATGACCCCTTAGACATATGTAATTATGATATTATGTGATATATAAATGTATGAACATGATGTATGAACCCTAGAATAGAAATTGGATATGTAATGCCAAAGTATGCATTTTGGAAAGTTTGATGTAATGTGCATACGTGTGGATGGAAAGGCCAAAATGAGATGCATAGGGTTTGGGACCATTTAGGCAGCTCATACAAGTCCAAAATATGCTTTTAAACTTGTCTAAAAGGTTTCAAAACTAAAGGAAAGCCATTTGGCAATTTTGGTATCCCATATAGAGCCAACAATGACTATAATAGAACCCTATGTCACTTTTTGGCCAAATGAGTTATTCTTAGTCTGAGATTTGGCATACAATTAGGTCTCATTAAGAGATTTTTAGAAAGCTAAAGATCATAATTTTTGGAGGTCCACAAAATATTTGATAATTTTTCAAAGTTGGCCATTTTTTTGGTTTTGGTCTGCTACACTATTCATTTGGTCTGAAATTGAATTCTGTCATACGAGGCGCAAATGATGTCCAATTTTCATAAACTTTTATACAGAGAAACTAGACATTCACAGTGACTCGTGCCAAGTAGAAGCACCTCATTTGGAGGTCCAAAAAGGGAGATATGAATTTTTGAACATTCTGTCCAGTATCAGGAATTTTTCCCAACCTGAGTTATTGTTCTATTAAATTCTGAAGCATGGGCTTGATGAACTAGTCTGGAGATATTTTTCCTCTCTAGTTAATCCATAGCTTTCTAGATTGGCATTATTTGCATAGATTGGATTTTTTTGGAATTAATTGGACATTTTCAAAGTTTTCTGCAGAATTCTGTGACACCTTCAGAATGCAGTCTGACCTCTGGATCATTTTAGATGTCAAACGTCCTCTTTGATGGGTGTTATGACCCAGGTGTATTTTTAATGTGAAGTAGACATCTAGAGCTTTCCAGTATGGCTAAGATTGTATGACTTTGATTTTTCTAGAATTAGTTATAATTTTTCAAAGTTTGATAAGAAAGAGGGCCAAATCTGGCCGAAATTAAATAGCCACATTTTATGCTTCATTTCGGTTTTCATGAATGGTGGGCATGATTTTATGATGCAAAGGAGTTGAATTGATGTAATTAAATATGGGAAAGTATAGTATGTGCTCATACGGCCCACGTGACATCGAATGGAATTTTCATATGTAGCGCAACGCAAATTTAATCCATTATTTATATCCCATTTTCTTACAACTCCTAAGCAATGGATGTTATGGAGCATGTGAATTGCATGAGGAAGGCTAGAAAGATATGTTATTATAGGGAGGACTTCCATTGAGCCTTTCATTCACATATCTCACCTGGAACGATACTACTTGTCATTTCCTTTAGGCTTTAGCTTATGCTCAGCTTGGACTACTTATCTCATCGGATCTGTAGCTTACTAACTATCCTTATTCTTTTCTGAGCCTCTGTTACGGGGCTACTCATACTTACCTCTAGGTGTTACCTATGAGTACACCTTTCTAGGTCACTCCCTATGTGCCTCATTACTAGTAGCCTTAATTTATGTTATTTTTAGGTTACACTAACATTCTATCACTCAGTGTCTCACAGGGTAGCGCCTTAGGTTGGAGTCAATGCCTTAAGGGTGGGTCTTAACAACCTTATCATCTCTGTGTCCAATTTTTTCTATGCTGAGCTTTTTCTCAGTCTCATTTGCTAGGCCCATGGATTTCTTAGTAATATTCTGTAACTATTCACTATCCTTTTCTCTACTTATACTAGGGGTTCTCGCTCTGTGTGGATCGACTAATCCCTCATCAGTTCATTTTTCAAGTTGGCCTGAATATGACCAACAAGGCATTCAAAATGTCATTCATCGCAGCTAACACATCATTCACCGCGGCTAATTAGTTTTGGGTTTACCCTAATTTCCTATCTGAGTATTGGCCGCGGCGAGGACTTCTCTAGATTGCCTCCCTACTATCTGGAATAATTGGCCGTGGCTAATGGCCTTTGGTTTGCTTACTTTTTGATGGATTGGAATTTCATCTTTAGCTACTAATTTGAGCCTCATTGCCTCTATATCTAACCTGTTATCAAGCTAGAGGGCTCTACCTCTTGCTTCATTCATACATAACTAGTTATCATCTTCGGGCTGTCAAGGCTCTAAAGAGTGTAGCTTGTAACTCAAACTCCTAGCTGGAGGGAATTAACCTTTCGGGCTCTAATACTTATCTAAACTTTTGAGTATTATGGCTAGGGGATAACTCTTTTTCTCATTCCTCTTTAACTAATCCTGTGCAGTCGCAATTTCATCTCATACCGCGCTGCATCACTACTTGTCTCTGCATTAAGCAAGACATCTCGAAATGGCCTGAGTGTGACTACCAGGGGGAATTAGGCCTCACATACTCTCTCTAGCAAGCCTCTTTCTATCAACGAGATCATTTCTCATCGTTTATATCTAGGGCTTACCATTGATCTTGATGAGTTATCACATCTCATCAAACTCTGGCTGTCAAATCCCTCAACTTTGCTTAAGCTTAGCTCTGCTCAAGCTACTATAGAGGCCACTCTTTCTTGGTGTCCACTAACTACTCTAAGACTATCATATGACTTACTCATCATGAACAAAGCCACAAACTATACTCATATACCCAACATATCTCACATAAGGCTTTACCTATCCATTCAAGCCTTTACATAGCCTTATTGTTACATCCTCAAGCCAAATCCACTCTGAGAGAGCCTGGAACTTTGCTCTGATACCAATAATGTAACACCATAATTTTCTAACTTATCTTATGCCATTCTCATGCTTCACATCATGCATTTCATGAAGGAGCAAGGGAAAATGATATAAAATAATGAATTTCTTAGCGTTGCGCTGTGCATAAATTTTTCATTCGGAGTCCCATGGGCCATATGGACTCATATATCACATTCTCATATTTAATTACATAGATGCAACTCATTTGCATCATTAAAAGTAGCCTACATCTCGTGGAACTCAAAGGGAAACATAAAATACATGTATATATTTTATTGTAAAGTCTCACATCGGAAAGGAGGGACCTGGGCTAGGGCCTTATAAGTGGGAGTAGTACTCTCCCCACGTGGATGCGTTTTCTTGAGTGATGGGAAGATGGTTCAGGAGAAGCAAAACCCTAGTTATAGAACCTAGTTTCGGACATGGCCGAACTAGGGACAATATCCACGGGGCTCTGTAAGGTGTTTGGTATTAGAGCTGACCTAGCCGTGCGTGCAATAAAGGACAGGTTAGCCCCAAAGGAGGATGGATTGTAAAGTCCCACATCAAAAAGGAGGGACCTGGGCTAGGGCCTTATAAGTGGGAGTAGTACTCTCCCCACGTGGACACGTTTTCTTGAGCGATGGGAAGATGGTTCAAGAGAAGCAAAACCCTAGCTACAGTACCCAGTTTTGGACATGGCCAGACTAGGGACAGTATCCACGGGGCTCTGTAAGGTGTTTAAATGTAACATCCAGTTTTCTAAAAATGAAAAAAAAACATGAGAAACATAACATACGATTTCTCTGTAAACAAAACTCACCGGATACAAAAGGAAGTCCCCCAAAATGACTTAGTTAAGGTCCTAAAAAATTTGGGAAGCATTCTAAACTCTTAAAAATGAGCATCCCAGGCTTAGACAGAAAGAAAAATGGAGTTAGAATGAAGAAACGAAATGTAATGAAAGAGTGACAAAACATGAGGGCATTTTCGTCATTTTGAGCAAATTTTTGGAATTCTCATAGGAGGACTTTTTAAATGAAAGTTTTGAGTTCTTCGGGGTTTTTAGAGGCTCTGAAAACTATGGGAAGCCTTGGGACAGTTAAAACCCCTTCGGTGGACGTTTTCCAACATTGGTTGACCCAAACTTTGACTGATTCGTTCGGGAAGGTTTTAGCTCCAATTTGAGTGATTCCAAATGAATTTTATTTAATTGGGAACCTAAAGTTTGTGATGGAAAAGATAGCTATAAAAAAGGAGTTAAAATAAGCCTAAACAGAACAAACAGGCACGTAAGGGCAAAATAGTGATTTTGAAAAATTGTAAAAGAGGCTTCTTAAGTAAGATTACACCTCATCACCTTCTCCAAACTTCCATTTGCAGAAAAAGGGGCAGCAATGGCGTGACATTAAGAGGGGAGAGAGAGAAGAAGTTTAAGCTTTCGTTTAGGTAAGTAAACGGCTACGTTTCATCCCGCGCCAATTAGAAAATTTATTCCTCTCTTTAAGAGCTCTCTAATAGTGGTTTTCTATTTTTGAAAACTTGAAGATTCAGGTCTAACCCAAGCCAAAAAGGAACTCTTTTTAATAAATCACTTGCTGGAAAATAATCTACGCGAAGAAAGTTTCATTTCAAGGTAAGACTTCACTTGAAACACTTGCAAAATTTTGTGTTTCCAAGCCATTTAAGCTTAGGTCTAGAGAGAGAAAGTGAGGAGGAGAGTTTTTCTTTATGTATTCTTAATGGAACCAAAGGTTATGGGGTGTGAGGATTAAGAATATATAACTAGAATTGAAAAGGGAGCTTTAGAATGCAAGTTATGGAGTTTAGGGATTTGGTTGCACCTAGACTAAGATGAAGCTTCCTAGTAGTAATTTAAGTTGTCTAAGGGTATATATGAGTTCTTAAGATACCAAGAGAGCCTCCCATATGCTTCTCCCATCAAAGAAATTAAAACAACTCCATTGGTGCCATATGGAAGCATAGCCTCGGCCAAGGAGGGTTCATGCACTTAGGGAGTGTTTTAATTCTTTCCAAGCTTAGTTTTGCATCATGTATGATGGGAGAGTATGAGAGGAGGCCTTAGAAAAAAATTAGAAACCATAAAAAGTGAGATGGTGCTCTATGTTCCATAATATGACATAAAGAAATAACATATAGTTAGGCTCTTTGTTTTAATTATGTGATGGCTCCAAGAGGCTTAAAAGGAGTCAAGAATCATATTTAAAAGAAAAGAATAAAGCCTAGAGTTTACTTAAGGGGTGTTGCTTCATTAGGTGCATTTATGGAACCATAATGAGGTTTATAGATCAAGCTAGTGTCTAAGCAAGTTGTGTGGCCTTAGAATTAATTCCATGAACTTAATTAACTTCCATATGATGTGTCTAGGCCAAGAGGAATGGTCTCCACCTTCTTGGATGTATGAGGTCAAGGGAGAGGATTCAAGGCTGAAGGAAAAAGTGTGCAAATACAAGCAAGGTAGCTCTCTCTATGTTCTCTCATGCATGATTGCTTGCTTTACTTGTCTTTGAATATGTGTATATGTATTTCAAGCCATGAAAAATATTCTAGCATGAGCTCTTACTCCATGGTACCGTGATAATATATTATGTTTCTAAATGATGTTTGTTTTGGTTTGCTTGAGCAGGGTAAGGCCAAGAACCCTTAGCCATGGTAAGGATGAGCCAAGAACCTTTAAGATTGGTTGAGACAAAGTAAAGAGTCTCCTAAAAGTGAAGTTGACTCCCAAGAGCATGGTTGAGTCCAAGAACCTCTTAAAGAATGGGTGAGGCAAGTCCAAAATCCATAAATAAATGGGTGAGGCCAATCCACTTGCTTGGCAAGCCTTTGTATGCTATGTATGACTTTCTCAAATGATGAAAATGCCTCTTGAATGTTTGCATATGTCAACATAACTATACATGCATTTGTGAGACTTATTTTCCATGCTTTATGTATGATTGAATGAGAGATGAGCTATTGGGATTCTTTGAATCTCATCCCCTCCTTTCTAATGTTCTAATATGCTAGGTAGACCAAGAGAGCAAGGTAATAGAAGCAACCATCTTGAAGATGAGACCATGACATCAAAGTGTCTTGGAATTGTTACTTTAAGGCCTTATGGATAGAAATTGATGAAATTCCTAGTTGTATATGACCTATGATGTTATGAGCATGTATAATTATGTTAATGTATTGTGTATAAATGAGAACTAGGGTTATATGTATGGAAATACTAATTTTGGTCATGTAGTGGCAATTTTGCATTATGGAATTTCATGTATGAATAGAAGTGGAATAGCCAAAACAAAATGCATAAGGTTTAGGATCACTTGGACAGCTTACACAAGTCATAATCATGCTTTTAGACTTTCCCAAGAGGAGCCAAGCCCCAAGGAAAACCATTTGGACCTTTTGGTATCCTATATGGAGCCAAATTTGACCATAATGAACCCTATATCACTTTTTGTCCAAATGAACTCTTCTTGATTTGAGATTTGGCATGCAATTAGAGCTTGTTGAGAGCTTTTTGGGAAGCTAAATAATATAATTTTTGGAGGTCTAGGAAATATTTGATAAATTTTCAAAGATGGAAAATTTTTTGGTTTTGGTCATGTCACTATTCATACTGGTCTGAAAATGAAATATGTCACACAGGGCCCAAATGATGTCCAATTGGCACGAAATTTTATATAGAGAAACTTGACATTCCCAATGACTTGTGCCATTTAGAATCACCTTATTTGGATTTCTAGAGAGGGAGATATGAAGTTTCAAAGAATCTATCCAGTATTAGGAACTCTAACCGACCTTAGTTATTGTTTGATTGAGTTTTGAGGTCTGGACATACCTGAATTGGTCTGGAGTTATTTTTCTCCATTAGCTAACACCCACAGATTTCCATATTGGTATCATTTGTATGGATTAGATTTTTGTGAAATTAATTGGACATTTTTGACATTTGCTGCAGAATGTTGTAACAGCACCAGTGAACAGCCTGACCTCTACACTTTTTCGAATGTCAAACATTTGTTGTGTTGCATATTATGGTCTGGACATATTTTTAACATGAATTAGACATGTGTGGCTTTCCAGAATGGCTAAGAGTGTATTATTTTGATTTTTTTATAATTAGTTATAATTTTTCAAAATTTGTGACAAAAAAGAGGAAAATCTGGCCGAAAATATATACATGTATTTTATGTTTCCCTTTGAGTTCCACGAGATATAGGCCACTTTTAATGATGTAAATGAGTTATATCTATGTAATTAAATTTATGTAATTAAATATAAGAATGTGATATATGAGTTCATATGGCCCATAGGACTTCGAATGAAAAATTTATACACAGCGCAATGCTAAGAAATTTATTATTTTATATAATTTTCCCTTGCTCCTTCATGAAATGCATGATGTGAAGCATGAGAATGGCATAAGATAAGTTAAAAAATTATGGTGTTACATTTATTGGTATTAGAGCAAAATTCCAGGCTCTCTTAGAGTGGATTTGGCTTGAGGATGTAGCAATAGGGCTATGTAAAGGCTTGAATGAATAGGTAAAGTCTTATATGAAATATGTTGGGTATATGAGTATAATTTGTGGCTTTGTTCATGATGAGTAAGTTATATGATGGTCTTAGAGTAGTTAGTGGACTCCAAGAAAGAGTGGCCTCTATAGTAGCTTGAGCAGAGCTAAGCTTAAGCAAAGTTGAGGGATTCGACGGCTAGAGCTTGATGAGATGTGATAACTCGTCAGGATCAGTGGCAAGCCCTAGATATAAATGATGAGAAATGATCTCGTTGATAGGAAGAGGCTTGCTAGAGAGAGTATGTGAGGCCTAATTCCCCCTAGTAGTCACAGTCAGGCTATTCCGAGATGTCCTGCTTAATGCAGAGACAAGTAGTGATGCAGCGCGGTATGAGATGAGATTGCGACTGCACAGGATTAGTTTAGAGAGGAATGAGAAAGAGAGTTATCCCCTAGCCATAATACTCAAATGTCTAGATAAGTATTAGAGCCCGAAAGGTTAATTCCCTCAGGCCAAGAGTTTGAGTTACAAGCTACACTCCTTAGAGCCTTGATAGCCCGAAGATGATACCTAGTTATGTATGAACAAAGCAAGAGGTAGAGCCCTCTAGTTTGATAACGGGCTAGATATAAAGGCAATGAGGCTCGGGTTAGTAGCTAAAGATGAAATTTCAATCTATCAAAAAGTAAGTAAATCAGAGGCCGTTAGCCATGGCTAATTATTCCATATAGCAGCGAGGCAATCCAGAGAGTTTCTTGCCACGGCCAATACTCAGACAGGAAATTAGGATAAACCTGAAACTAATTAGTCGTGGCGAATGATGTGTTAGTCGCGGCGAATGATAGTTTGAATTCCTTGTTGGTCATATTCAGGCCAACTTGAGGAATGAACTGATAAGGGATTAGTCGATCCACACAGAGTGGGAACTCCTAGTATAAGTAAAGAAAAGGGTAGTGAATAGTTATGGAATATTAGAAAGAAATCCGTGGGCTTAGCAAATGAGATTGAGAAAGAGTTCATCATAGAAAAAGTTAGACATAGGGATGATAAGATTATTAAGACTCACCCTTAAGGCATTGACTCCAACCTAAGGTGCTACCCTGTGAGACACTGAGTGATAAAATGTTAGTGTAACCTCAAAATAACATAAGATAAGGCTACTAGTAGTGAGGCACATAGGGAGTGGCCTAGAAAGGTGTACTCACAGGTAACACCTAGAGGTAAGTATGAGTAGCCTAATAACAGAGGCTTAGAAAAGAATAAGGATAGTTAGTAAGCTATAGGTCCGATGAGATAAGTATTCTAGGCTAAGCATAAACTAAAGCCTAAAGGAAATTACCAGTAGCATTGTTCCAGGTGAGATATGTGAATGAAAGGCTCAATGGAAGTCCTCCCTGGATTGAGAAAGGAAGGATAGGATATCCTGAGCCAAGGAAACCATCTAGTAGTGCTTAGTAAATTCCCCTAGATTGACCCCCTAAGTCATAAAGTATAGTGATGAAGGAAGTGGGGAAGAGATGGGAAACTAGCTACAAAAAAGATATCCTCGCTTTAGTAATGATTAAATGAGTAAGTTAAACCCAGAAATATAAATAGATAAGGGTCTGATAGCTAGTCAGACAGGCTCCCTAATATAAGAATGATATGGGGTTAAGGCATGTGAGTAATTAGAGCATCCAATAGAGCATGAGTTTTTAGTAAGGTAAAATCCAAACAGTGAGAGTAGTGTCTTGGATTGGGTTAGTAAAATTCTAGAAATAGTATACTATGCTCCTAGGGATGAGGCTAAAGAAACTAAACAAAGAGAAAGCCTAGCTCTGATCTAAATGTAGAAATAAGCTGAGACAAATAACTAGTACCTTAGTACCCTCAGGGAAGCTCGAGGGAGCTTGAGACCACCTAAAAAGGCGAGTTTTGTATTATGTAGAGAAAGAGTGTAAGTCGAGAGTGCCATAAAATGGAATTCCTGGGATTATATGAAATAGAATCCTTCTTATCAAGGGATGGTCTAGCTAAGAGCAGAGTAAGAGTATGAGCAAAAAGTAGACCCTCTTGATGTTACAGAGAGTACATAAATGGAGAAACCCCGAGAAAATATAGGTGCTCTTGAGAGTAAAGAAACCTAAACTAGCAATAGAAATAGCCAGTAGTAGAACATCCTTTTACCTAAGTAAGAGGATAAAGAAGGTAGAAAAAGAAGATATGACAGTGTTCAAGCCGAGGACATATTAGATTGAGAATAGGTATTCAGTTAATGTGCTTGAGTATTTAAGAAAGCACATTTGTCCTTAGCATAAATGTCCTTTTTTCCATGATAGTGCCCAAAATAAAAACAGTCGGGCAATGTAGAGGAATCTCAGGATGAAGCAGAGGAAGAATCCTATTTTCCCTGAGCATTCTACGAGAATAGGACAGATAGAGAAAAGTAAGAAAGGAATACTTTAGGTTATTGGGAAACTTGTAATATACTGGCGATAGCAGCTCTGAGCTTACTCATGAAGCGCCGATGTATTAGTGTTTGATGTTATGGTTTGCGTGCAACAGAAGCTACATGATATTGGGTCTGGCTAACCTAGTAGTAATGTGGCTTAAGTGCATAGCAAACAACAACATCAATCACCAAAGTGTCTTGATAATCGAAAGGTATCCTAGTTAAAGAGCAAGATGAGTCAGAAAAGAAAGGTAAAGGGATTCTAGTGACATCATAATAGTAAGAAAAGCATGTAGAAAGGAATCCCCAGTAAGGAATGTTTAGGTTCAGACAGCATGAGTTCAATATATATGATCTAAGTCCCTTATAGTACATATAAAAGAAATGAATAGGGGCCAGTATATAGCCTCTCTCCTGCCATAGATATTACCCACGCTTAAAGTGTGAAATGCCTTAGTACTAAGGCACTTAAAAGCAGAACGTGGGCATAGTTAGAAATTGCAGGTTATGAGAGGAAAAGATAGCAGAGTACAATTAAAGTAAGAAAAGAAAGCCTAAGCAAAAAAGGGGCTAAAGTGGAAATCTAAGGATCCCATAAGGAACGATGAATGAAATTTTTATATGCAACGCAATGCTAGAAAAGTCATTATTTTAATGCCTTTTTCTTTGAGAATTTACATGATTCTTGGAAATGAGTTATTCAAAGGCATGAAATGAGCTAGAAATATATGGTGTTACATTTATTGATATCAAACACCTTACAGAGCCCCGTAGATATTGTCCCTGGTCCGACTATGTCCGAAACTGGGTTTTGTAACCAGGGTTTTGCTTTTCCTGAACCATCTTCCCATCGCTCAGGAAAATGCGTCCATGTGGGGAGAGTACTACTCCCACTTATAAGGCCCTAGCCCAGGTCCCTCCTTTCTGATATGGGACTTTACACCTTGCACTGCGGTGAGTTTGCTCTCTGTTACTTTCCTAGTCAAATTTCTTGCATTGTGCCACAACAAGGCATCTTGCGCCATGACACTCCTAGCTTCTAGGTCTCCCTTGGCTGCGACTTAGGTAGTTTTGGCTACAACTCATCCCCCTACTGCACCAAAACTCTCTAAATTTCATCCCACACATACTAGACCTCCCTTTAGCAAAATCCTAGGGTCATTCTACCTTAATTTATAAGGTTCTAATAACATCCTACTATCCAAATTACTTAACATACCAATTCTAATCAAATTTAAAACTTAGGGGTTTTCCTTACCCATCCATATATCATATATAAGTAATTCATGAACTTTGACATAAGGAATACTAAAAGCCACTACCATTATCATTCAAATGTAAATTCCACAGAGGTTCCATACATTGCTAGTCTAAATCAACATTTAAGGCAACACATGATTGCCTTCTCAGATAATGAGTCATATCTCAGGGTCAATAAGGTTCCATATCAGGTTTTAAGCAAATGATTACATCGGATTCCATAATAATTATATTACATAACCAGTCCTTAAACTTGGCAACTCATGATGCAATGTGGCAAATACATAAAAAATAGTATTCTTATTACATAAACCAATTTGACAAGGTTTTCAAACTTATGTGCTGCCAAACCATACATTATACTTCCATTAATTTCTCCTTGCCACTAAGAGGTCCAGTCCTTAAAAATATTGGCCCACAACCAAGGTGAAATATACAATTTTAGTAATAAGAGGAAAATTTCATATATATATATATATATATATATGTATAGATTAATCAACATAATGCATTTTCATATCATTAAATACTTGAATTATCAATTTAATTAGCAAATAAACTAATTGAGCTACAAGTGACTACTATCCTATACCAGCAATCACATTAAACATGTTAAAGGTCAATAACACCGAGAGAGGCCTATCCATGGCACCAACTCCCCAATGAGCACAACTTTAGCTCAGTGCATTCAGAGGTCTAATCATAACCCAGTGCCTGATCGAAGCACAATGCACAGGTGGTAGCCGCACCATAGCTCTACCAAGGACTTACTTAGGGTCCACAACAACAACAATCAAGTAGCCAATTTAGCATTTCAAAATCAAACATGTACAACAAATATCATAATAAAATGAGCATATATATGAAATTAGGAAATTAACCCCTAATTACCTCAATAAAGCCCAATTACTCTTCCTTTAGCTACCATCATGATCCAAATCCACACTAAGCCTAAGATAAGTATAGTTATCATCATTTATAGCAACAAATTAGATACCCAAAGAGTTGAACTATCAATGACTATTTAGAGGTTACTTACCTAACTACCAATTAATTCCAATTTCAGGTTTTAATTTTCTCCCACTAGAAACCACAACATTTCACTCCAAAACTTAGGTATTTTTGTACAGAATCAAAACCCATAGCAAAGGTCAGCTATTGGGGCCATTATCTAGTAGAAAATACATCAAAATGAAGGATGGGTACTTACTTAATAGCCTTCCTAACTTCAACCTCTAAAAATCTACCATGGAAACACAAAGCAACACATTTCAGATTTAGGTATGAGTGAAAATGCTCTAAATAAAAAACTAATTAGGGTTAAATTAAAGAGAAAGAAGAGAGGATTATGTTATATATTAGTTACCTTGGCTGATTTTGGCTTTAGAAGTGGGAAATGATGGAATTATGCTATTAGCCTTAGCTTCCCCTTTGGACCTCAGAAATTTCCCTTGCCTCTTATGTTTTTTCTATAGAACGGGAAGAAGGCTGAAGTGTATTTAAGGTTTAGACGGATTTAAGTTGGGTTGTAGGTTGACCCAAAGGCCCAATTCCAAGTGGGTTTCAGATTTTTAGCTTGTTGGGGCAAGTTTGATGGGTCCATTTAAGTTGGATCTGCACAAAATAAATGTTAGGGCTCTAAGAAATGAAATTGGATCTCCCTAAAGCTAAGATCAAGCCTCTACACTTAGCCTAAAGCATAATTAAATTAATCATAAGACCCAAATTAATGTCCACCTCTCTTAATAAAATTTTCTAATTAAACCTATATAAATTCTGAATTAATCATAATTATTGTTAATTAATTTCAGGGTGTTACAGGTGACAACATTCGCCTTCCCCGAATGATACTTTAAGGAGAAATCATAATCTTTAAGGAAAAATCATAATCTTCAAAGAACACCATCCATTTTCTTTGCCTCATATTTAGTTCCTTTTGATCAAACAAGTACTTCAAACTTTTATGGTTATTATACACCTCAACTCAGGCACTGTAGAGATAGTGCCTCCAAATCTTAAGGGCAAAAACCGCGATAGCCAACTCTAGGTTATGGGCGAGATAATTCTCCTTATAGGGTCTAAGTTGCTTAGAGGCATAAGCTATTACCCTATCTTGTTGCATCAAAATACAACCTAATCCCTTCTTAGATGTATCACTGATAAATACCATTTTTATATATTTTATTTCCGCTTTATTTGAGCACTTTAATAATGATTAGTGGCTGAATGGATTCAATTACATGATATTTGATTTTATTAACCATTTTTGTATTTTAGGAAATTATTTACAAAATTATTGAATATTAATGCATAAATTTCTTTTAAATAATTTTGTAAATTTTTCCTATTGAATTCTTATTATTATTTGTGCAGATTTTCAATGACAATTGGAGCTTGAATAGGAAATTGATTTAGAGAAGGGATGGAGTTTCAAGTATGCAAATTCAAGGAGGAATAATGGTCCACAATATTTCTAATGAAATTTTGAAAAAAAAATGGAAGAACAAGCTCGTGGACAACTCTTGCCCTAACATGACTTTCATCAGCCATAGCACACACTCTCATAAGCAACAAGGCACTCTCTCCTTCACTTGACAAACGATCACATCTCACACTTTTCAGCTCCACATCACACATTTAACACGTAGGCAGCTTTTCAACATGAAACACACACATCCCTCCAGCTTAGTTCACTCATTCAATACACACACATTTTACTCACGTGGAAGTAGGTATTCACGTTGAAGATACATTCATTCATTCATGCATGGGAGACATGTAATTCTTCCACATAGCACGTTCATCTCATTCATACACTCCAGCCCAGCATACACACATTCACTGCATTCCATCTACGTAAAGCTTGTGCGTCTCTCTAGTGTACACTCCACGTAGAAAAAACTTCACACACTTACGGGTTAGCCCTGTACCACATACACTCATCCATTCATCGAGAAGATCCATCTCATTCACACCGGTCCAGGAGCTACAGGTTTTAGGAAGCATTGGGTGAAGACAACAGAAGTTACGTGGAAAATGTGGCTCAGGTCTGGTTTGAAAGAGAAGGAATAATGCACCAGATTCTTACGTGGAGAAGAGTAGCTAAAACAGAGGGAAGTCATGGGTTTGGAGGAGGAGAAGTTACGTGAGAAAGCTAAGATTTTGCAGAAATAGAACATGAAAAACTACAGATGAAGAAAAAAGCATACAGCAGATTCGAGCTCGGAATGGAGAGAAGCACGAGTCCAGAACCAGTAGCAGATCTTAACTTCATGCACACACAGAAGTTGATGTGGGAAACTCGTGGCAACCATAAATTGATCCACGTAGACAGCAACAAGAAAAGAAGAAGAGGGGAGCTGAGAATACATGAGCAGCCACGTTTCACGTGGGAATGATTCAAGAAGCAAGAGCTGTGAGGAAGAAGTTGGGGGTTAAAGTAGAAGTAGAACAGTAGCTCAGGGGATCAAGTGTTACGGGTTGGAGGGTAGAATAGAATAATACACATGAGAGGGATAAGCAGCTCCATGTAGGAAGCACAAGGAAAGAAGAACACGTGATTATAAAAATATAAATAAAGAAGCACGTGAAGGGTGGAGGGGCAGAACGCTATTCATCGAGGAACATAAACACGTATCTGAACCCATCATCATTCACCACTCCATTCCATTTTTGGCCGTAGCTACCTCTTCCATTCCATTCTTCCATCATTCTCCATGCCATGAGAGCTTAATTCATTTGAGTGGCTAACTTGGAAAAAGGACCTTGAAGAAGCTTGAATCCAAGGAATTAGCAAGGGATTTTAGGCTAAGATTTCCTTTCTTTCCACACTTTTCCTTTTTCTTGTACATGCTTGGTTGAAATGTATTGGATTGAGATTGGTGTAGTTATAATTAGTGACTGGTTAGACACTAATTAAGAGACTTTTTGAATGATTAATTGATTGGATAAGTGCTGGATTTTTCACTTTTCTTTAATTTCCCATGTATGGAATCAAGGTGTTTGATAAAATACATGAGTGAAATTGAGTGTTTAATTGTTTTATTTGAGGATTCCTTAGAGTTTAATTGGTTAATTAAATATCCTAGAGTGACAATTCAGAGGCTAATTAATGGATTAATCAATCAAATTTAATGTTCATTGATCCTAATGACAAGAGTTAATGATTTGATGCGAAATTGAGGTTTCAATTCAAAGTAGATTGTTAATCTGTTAATTCTTGCGTGGTAACTCAAGATACATTGCTATGAGCACAATTAGGGACTCTTAGACTATAACCAATGATAATTGAAATAGGATAAGGATAGTGGATATCAAGGGACAAATCCAAAACTAGTCACAAGTCCATTATTTGCCTTTTAACTCATGTATTTAGGTAGTAATTACGAACTTTACTTCAATTTCATTTTAATAACTTTAATTCAATTAAACCCCCTTTAATTAGATAGTTTTAGGATCTTTTTACACTTAGAAAATCCAATTAGACATTGAATTCCATTTCCTAGAGAGACGATTTAGGTTGCACCCTATATTACATATATTTTCCAACTTAGTTTATTTTGGAGGTTGCGCGACTCATCCTTTCAAAATTTGGCTCTACTGCAGGGGAAATTGGATTCTCAATTGTTTGAAAAGGATTTCTAAGTATTTTTGCTCTTTTTTAGCTCTGTTTTGGTTTAGTTTTTGCTTTGTTTTAAGCTTGGTGTTTGGACATTTCGGTGTTGCGTAACAAGTGTCTTGCTTGCTAGAATTTTTGTTTGATCTACCCATAAAATTCTTAACCTTTGTTTTCCAAAGTTTTTGGGTGTTTTGAGCAAAAAAAAAATAGTGATGCTATTAAGTGCACAATTTTTAGGCCAAATTCCAACGTTAATGTGTTTTCTCTAATTTTTTAGTATTTTCTCGAATTTTTTAGGATTTTTTCAATTTTTCTGAATTTATTTTCTTTATTTTTTTGTGAGTTTATTTTGTATGATTGTCATCTATTTTGGAGTGTTTTTTATTGTTAGGAATTTCTTAGCTTCATTTGATTTTTATTTTCTTGATTTAGAGTTAATTTTAGTTATAGTTTGTTAGTGATTTGCTTTGTGCTAAAATTAATTGTGCTTCTCATACTCTTTGTTTGAAATGGATCCATATTATATTTCTAATCAAGGTATCTATGATTCTTGTACAAATGATAGGATTGTACGGAAGATGGATGAAGTTATATCAATGCTTCATGGCATTCTTGAGTGACAAAGACAAGCACAACAATATCAACAAGCTCAACAGCTATGCTACCAACCATACCACCATCATTATGACGTTCACCCTATTTACATGGAGCCATACCGCAACTTCCATATGCAAGAGCTAAAATACTATACGTACAACTATCATAAGGGATACATGTAACAAGAGCCTAATTGGGATCCAAGTTAGGAAGAGAGAATGAGGCAATAATTAGAAGCTTTTAATCTTTAACTCCAATGGGAGAATGAACAATTATAGCTTCAAAATCAACAAATGATGGATAACCTCATAAAGAATTCAAGAGTTTAAATGAATCAATCTACCTCAAGTGCTATTGAATTAAGGGAAGAGCAAATTAGAAGAGAATGTATAGAGGAGGAAGAATCTTATTCATTGGGTAATATGCTTCCATCTTCTAATATTTTGCATTTTGTTGGAACTGACTCTAATATGCATGATAACACTGTGACTACTAATGCACATGATGTTGTTGATCCTAAATTGCTTGATGATGATGAAGTAGATGAGGAAATTATTGTTGAATCTCTTGATATGGTTGATTGTGGTAATGCATTGAGCAAAAATGTCACTTGAGTTAGTGTTAATGAATCCTTATGTACTAATGCACTTGGTTTTTCTACTCCTAGTTGTGACCATAGTGATGATTTCATTTTGAACTTGTTAATGATGATTCTATTGAGTCTAGGATAGTAGATAAGTGTGGGGGTGACCTAAAATGTGATGATCATTCTATTCCTAGTGTGAGTTTGGTTGATAAGCCCATTGATAATGCATCTTCTGAGTTTAGGGACAATATACCATTTGGACCATGTGACATAGTAGATTTGAATGATTCTCTTGATTATGTGTGTGCTAGATCCACTATATGTGATAGATGCTCCCAAATTAATGCTTTTATTAAGACTAGTGAGTTCCTTACATATTTTGATCATCATGATTCTGCTAAGTCCACAAATTCCTTTGTTTGCACTGAAACTATTAATGATATTGATTCTATTGATCATACTAGTATTGATGAGAGCATACATAGAGATAGTGCTGATATTGAAAATCCTATTGATGCTTGTGCTATTGTTGACACTAGTAAGAGACTGGATTTAGCTGTTGATCATTGTTTAGAATCCTATGAGTCTACTGATATCTCTTTGGTCAAGAAGGATATCATTTCTTTTGCTAAGAGTCCTGAACAGGATCATGAAGTTAGTGAGCTAGTTCCCAACAAGTCACAGACTTCCTCAACTGAGATGAAGCAACTGCTAGATACCTTGAAGGATTTTCACTTGAAAGATTGTGAGAAGTTGTAATTTAATTTTTCTGTTGATACAATGACTCTTACTGATGAGAGTCCAATTGATTTTATTGATTTTGATAGATATCTAAGGAATTTAATGTTTGATGCATATAAACTTGATTTCAAATTTTCTTTCATTAGTTTTGAATGTCCTAGATTTGATTTTCCTTCTTTTACTACTTTTGAATATGATAACTCTGACTTTCCAAAACTATTGATGGTTGAGGAAGTCCATAAATCAAAACTAAATGATCAATCAAAATGCTTTAAAGTAGTTACACTTAAAATTGTTCAATTGAAAAGGAATCAAACTGTTTTAATTTTGGTTTTTGATACATATGATTATTTTTTATAGAGTTCTTTTTAGTTTAGGATTTAGTTTTCTTTTCTTTTCCACATTACTGTTTGCTTTGTTTCTATTTTGTAGGTAATAAATGGTTGCTGACTAGCTGCATGGAAATCTAAGCCACCCTTGAGATCTTGACTTCAAGTTCATCTAGTTGTACACTTTCCTTTCCACACTTTATATTGTGCTATTTATCTGTTGATTGGATTTTGTGCTGGCATTGAGGACAATGCAATATTTAAGTGTGGGGGAGAGCTATTCCATTCCATTTTATCTTCTCTTTGTTTTGTTAAAAAAATTGAATTTTTTTTTACAAAAAATTTGAAAATGGTGTCATTTTTTTTTAGTTTTTGTAAAAGTTGCAAATTAAGATGATTATAACTTGGATTCACTTTGACATGATAAGTGATGGATCTTGTGTTTTGATTCAAGTGAAGTGGCAATGAATTTGATTTCAATGAATTATTTTGATATCCATTAGCTGGTGAGGAATTGAGCCGTATATGTTCATTTCTAGTGTGTATTCATCTATCATTGCTCTCACTCTAGAACTTGTCTTGATTCTTTGTTGAGACTACATTTGCAATTGCATGCATGAAAATGATAAGGAATTCATTTCTTTTATAGCTAATTAGCCAAAAAGCCAACCTTATATGCATTTCTTTCCATTGTTTAGCCACTTTGGACTTGGTTTTATTTTCTTGTTGAACCCATAACCATGGAAAGTAAAAAAAAAGTTTCCCACCTAGTTTTAAGATAAAGATAATTACATCTAATTAGGATAGGTGAATGTGTGTCTTACATCAATTTAGGCCATTGTTACTAAAAGTTGAGGAAGATTTTTAAAAAAAGAAAAAAATATAATGCAAAGAAAAGAAGAGATAGAAAAGCAAAAGAAAAGTAACAAAAAGAAAATTGAAAAAAAAGAGGAAAAGTAATTGAAAATCAAATGAAAGTAGTGTTTGAATTTTGTTCGCATTTACTATTACTAGTTGGAAACAAGGCTTGGAATTGCACACATTCTTCCTTATCCTAGATTTCCATTGATTGCTTTTGAAGTTCTAAGGTGTTCCATTCATTGTTTCTTTTTCCCTTATTCTTTGATATCCATTTAATTCATTCCCTAGCCCTATTACCACCTTGAATAAAGTCCTTTGATTGGTGTCTTGCATTTGACATGGGTGATGGAGATTTAGAAGCTTGACAAGCTTATAGTAGTGAAGTTTTGATAGGTGGAATTTGAGTGATACACATTGCCTTAACCAGTTGAGATTTGAGAGTAAACACTTATCTTATGTGAGAGGCTACGCATTTCAATTCATTTTTTTCAAATGAAATTGCCATGGAATTTTCCTTCTTAATGCAAGTGAAGTTAGCTTTCATTGTTGAAGTGATGAAAAGTTATGATTAGTCTCTAGCTTGTGATTTTTACACTTTTCTTTTTCTTTTTCATTTTCCACTTGTCATTTCATTAGCCTTCCTTTTGATCTTGAATTTTTCCCAAGAGTGCAAACATTTAAGTGTGGGGTAATTTGATAAATACCATCTTTATATATTTTATTTCCTCTTTATTTAAGCATTTTAATAATGATTTGAGGCTTAATGGATTCAATTACTTGATATTTGATTTTATTAACCATTTTTGTATTTTAGGAAATTATTTTCAAAATTATTGAATATTAATGCATAAATTTCTTTTAAATAATTTTTGTGAATTTTTCCTATTGAATTCTTATTATCATTTGTGTAGATTTTCAATGACAATTGGAGCTTGAATGGGAAATTAATTTGGAGAAGAGATGGAGTTTCAAATATGCAAATTCAAGGAGGAATAATGGTCCACAATTTTTCTAATGAAATTTTGAAAAAAAAATGGAAGAATAAGCTTGTGGACAACTCTTGCCCTCACATGACTTTCATCAGCCATAGCACACACTCTTACAAGCAACAAGGCACTCTCTCCTTCACTTGACACACAATCACATCTCTTACACTTTTTAGGTCCATATCACACACCTACTTCATTTAACACGTAGGCAGCTTTTCCATATGAAATGTACACGGCCCTCCAGCTTAGTTCACTCATTCAATGCACACACATTTACTCATGTGGAAGTAGGGATTCACGTTGAAGATACATTCATTCATTCCTGCATGGTAGACATGCAATTCTTCCATGTAGCATGTTCATCTCATTCATACACTCCAACCTAGCATACACACATTCATTGCATTCCATCTACGTAAAGCTTGTGCATCTCTCTAGTGTACACCCTACATAGAGATAGCTTCACACACTAATGGGTTAGCCCTGTACCACACACTCTCATCCATTTATCGAAAAGATCCATCTCATTCACATGGGCCTAGGAGCTATAAGTTTTAGGAAGCATTGGGTGAAGGCAGCAGAAGTTATGTGGAAAATATGGCTCAGGTTTAGTTTGAAAGAGAAGGAATAATGCACTAGATTCTTACGTGGAGAAGAGCAGCTAAAATAGAGGGAAGTCACGGGTTTAAAGGAGGAGAAGTTATGTGAGAAAGCTACAGTTTTGTAGAAATAGAATGTGAAGAACTATAGATGAAGAAAGAAGCACATAGCAGACTCGAGCTTGGAATGGAGAGAAGCACGAGTCTAGAACTAGTAACAGATCTTAACTTCATGCATACACAAAAGTTGACATGGGAAACTCATGGCAAGCACAAATGGATCCATACAGACAGCAACAAGAAGAGAAGGAGAGGGGAGCTGAGAACTTGTAAGCAGCGACATGAAAGAGTTTCATGTGGGAATGATTTAAGAAGCAAGAGCTATAAGGAAGAAGATGAGGGTTAAAGTAGAAGTAGAAAAGTAGCTCAGGGGATCAAGTGCTACGTGTTAGAGGGTTGAATAGAATAATACACATGAGAGGAATGAACAGCTACATATGGAAAGCACAAGGAAAGAAGAACATGTGATTATAAAAAAATAAATGAAGAAGCATGTGAGGGGGGGAAGGGCATAACACTATTCATTGAGAAACATAAACACGTATCTGAACCTATTGTCATTCACCACTCCATTCCATTTTTGGCTGTAGCTACCTCTTCCATTCCATTCCTCCATCATCTTCCATTCCATAAAAGCTTGATTCATTTGAGTGGCTAGCTTGGAAAAGGACCTTGAAGAAGCTTGAATCTAAGGAATTAGTAAGGGATTTTGGGCTAGGATTTCCTTTCTTTCTACACTTTTCCTTTTTCTTGTACATGCTTGGTAGAGATGTATTAGATTGAGATTGATGTAGTTACAATTAGTAGCTGGTTAGACACTAATTAGGAGACTTTTTGAATGATTAATTGATTGGATAAGTGCTAGACTTTTCACTTTTCTTTAATTTCCCATGTATGCAATCAAGGTGTTTGATAAAATGCATGAGTAAAATTGAATACTTAATTATTTTATTTGAGGATTCTTTAGTTAATTAAACATCCTAGGGTGACAATTTAGAGGCTAATTGATCAATTAATCAATTAAATTTAGTGTTCATTGATCTTAATAACATAAGTTAATGATTTGATATGAAGTTGAGGTTTCAATTCAACATTAGATTATTAATCTCGTAATTCTTACACGATAACTCAAGATGCATTGCCATAAGCACAATTAGGGACTCTTCGACTAGAACCAATGATAATTGAATTAGGATAAGGATAGTGAATATCAAGGGATAAATCTAAAGCTAGTCACAAATCCATTATTTGCCTTTTAACTCATGCATTTAGGTAGTAATTAGGAACTTTACTTCAATTTCATTTTAATTACTTTAATTCAAACAAACCCCCTTTAATTAGATAGTTTTAAGATCCTTTTACACTTTTAAAACTCAATTAAACATTGATTTCCATTTCATAGGGAGACGATTTAGGTTGCATCTTATATTACATATATTTCCAAACCTAGTTTATTTTGGAGGTTTCACGACTCGACCTTTCAATCATTATAGATCATGAAGGTCTCTTTAGGGTTAGGTATCACTAACATAGGTGCGGTGGTCAACCTATCCTTAAGTTCTTAAAAGGAATTCTCACACTTGTATCCCACACAAACCGTTGGTCCTTCCTAGTCAACTTGGTCAAGGGCATAGCTAATTGTGAAAACCCGTTAATGAACCTCCTATAGTGGTCGGTTAGACCTAGGAAACTACAGATCTTGGTCATTGTTTTGGGTTTCTCCTAATTTATCACCACTTTCACCTTGCTAGGATATACTACTACTCCTTGTTCTAATATCACATGACCTAGGAATTTAATCTGTTGCAACCAAAAATCACATTTGCTCAGCTTAACATACAACTGATGCTCCCTCAAGGTTTAAGGAACTATCCTAAGATGCTCTTCATGTTCTTCACTACTCTTGGAATGCACAAGTATGTCATCAATGAACACTACCACAAATCGGTCAAGGTATGGCCTAAAAATCCTGTTCATGTAGTTTATGAAAATAGCAAGGGCATTGGTTAGCCTAGATAGCATGACTAGGAACTCATAATGGCCATACCAAGTTCTAAAAGCAGTTTTAGGTATATCCTCTACTTTTACTCTAAGCTGATGGTACCTAGACTTAAGATCAATCTTTAAAAAGATCGATGCTCTAGCCAATTGATCAAGCAAGTCATCAATTCTAGGCAAAAGGTATTTATTTTTTATGGTCCCTTAGTTTAGTTGCCTATAATCAATGCAAAGCCTAAAACTACCATCCTTTTTTTTAACAAACAACACCGGTTCTCCCTATGGAGACACACTTAGCCTAATAAATCTTTTTTCTAATTACTCTTCTATTTGACTTTTCAACTCAATAAATTTAGCTGCCCCCCATTGTATATGGAGCTATAGAAATTGGTCCCATATCAGGGACTAAATCAATGGAAAACTCTAACTCTCTCTGTAGGGGTAGACCACTAATCTCTTTAAGAAAAACCTCAAGGAACTCTCTAATCACAATAATATCCTCCAACCCATCATATCAACATGTAATGAAAAGAACACTAAAAACCCTTGGCAACTACGCTTAAGGTACCTCCCAATTTGGGCAGCAGACATACAAGCAAGCTCAGTCACAGGACATGTAACATCCGATACTTTGATAATAATGATTAAAGATGGCATACCATGAAATAAAAGTATTTTTAGAAAAGCCTAATAAGGATAAAAAAGACTGAGCCCAAATGAAAAATAAAAGAGAGGCTCAATAATTTAAAGTTTAAGCCCAAGTCCAATAAGAAAAAAAGACTAAGCCCAATAGGTAAAAGAGGTTTAGGCCTATTGGGAAAGAAGTTCAAAAATAAAAGAAAGGATCAAGCACAATAAGAAAGAAAGCCTAGAAGCAAAAAAAAAAGTCCAAAGGTGGAAACAGGGCCGGTAAAAATCAAGACCAAGCCCAATAATAAATTAAAAGAAATTGGGCCAATTAAATGGGCCCTTAGGCATGCAAATGAAGGGAAAAGTTAAAAAGTAAAACCCTAAGATCAATGCCCCATAATTAAAGAGATTTGATCCAACGGTGGACTTGAAACAATAATTAAATTTGCTTCAAACTTCTACCACCTCCCTCCACCTATGAATACCCCCTCCCACTCCCTTATTTCTTCACACCAAGCTTCATCCACTTAAGAGAAAGAAGGAGAGGCAACATAGAGAGAGAAGGAGGAACAAGGTATGTAATTAAATTTAGGACAAGCATACAAAATGTTAAAGTTGGCCCCTCAAAGTCAAAGTAAAAGGGAGCTTGGGTTTTAAGCTAATTAAGCTATGATAAACCTTGTGTTGATAATTATATATGACTATGAATATTTAGGATTTGATATTTGTGGAGACACATTTGAAAGGGAATCACACTAAGAACTTGGAAGAATCCAAGGTAGTACTCTTACCTATTCTTGTTTAAGTATGGTTTGATGATTGATGAAATGTTGATGGTTTGCCACAATGTTATGAATTTAAATGCTCACATGTGCTGATGCTTGATATATTTCATAGCCATGTATAGATATCTTTTCTTGAGCATGTATGTTTAAGGTTATTATGGCTAAGCTATGCTTTATAAATGATGTAAGCATGCTTGAATATGGATGGGTATTGTACTACTGAGATTTCCCCAAATCTCATCCCTAAAATTCCCACTTTTAGGTGCAAGCACATCTAAGGGCAAAGGTAAGGAGATAGCAAGTTGATTCATGAAGATTTATTCCTTGTTTTATGCTATGTTTTGTGGAAGCATGTATGTTCATGATTTTGTTGACCATGTTGTAAAATTATGTGAAAAACTTTATAAGCATTTACTTAGTCCATGGGCAGTAATATAGACTCCTTATTATGTCTAATTTTGATTGGAATGAACTCATGGATGTTTATGGCTTGGAAGTATGCTTAGTTATGCAAAAGTTTTCATGCTGCGAATTTATTTGGATTCTGAGTAACATTACTATTTCATTGAAAACGTCCTAGAAATGTTTGAATTAGGTCATGAAAATTTTAAGGTAAAAACTAGACATCTTAAGCTTTCCAACAAGCTAAAAATCAAGTCATTTGGATCTCTGTAGCCTCAGATATGATTCTTTCAAGTTAGTCATGAAGTGCTGGATAATTGTTGCTGAGTCGTCTATATTGTAGCTCACACGATTTCTACCACTATCTGAGAGTCTAGATGAGATTTTAGTATGTTAAAGTAGACATTCTAAGCTTTAAATGAAGTCATATTTTTTCTCATTTGGATCTGTGTGCAAAAAAGTTATGATTTTTCAAAGTTAGGGGTCAGATTTTGGAACTTTACTGTGTCAATGAATTGAATAGCTTTTAAAAAGGAATAAATTGAATCAATTGACATGGAATATGAACCGGAATGTATTTTTCCCTTAAATTTGACCCATCAAGCTTTAAGTAGAATTTTGAAGCACATGAAAACAATTTTTGTAGATTACGTTATGAATTTTCAAAGCTAAGAAAGAATCTAAAAGTTAACCCGCTATTGTGTTCTGTGATATTATGCTTTAAGGATATAGATTTTAGAGTTTGTAAAGGTTCAAACTGTAATTAGAAGTGGTTCTAAATGACTATAAGGGTTTAAAATATAAGATGTGATAGGACAAGATTCAGGTATATTAGCAAGTAAAGAAAAAGTCTTACGATTATAATCAAGTATTACATTATTAGCTAACAATTAGTCTATATCAATGATCACATCAAAGTCATACAAAAGGATACAAATCAGGTCAAGAGTAGTACAACGGCTATCCAATTGTACAAAAAAATTTAAGCACACATCACATGTAATCATGGAATATCTAGTAGGGGTAGACACGGACAATTCAAATGGCAACAGGCTAATTTTAAGACCCAAATGCTTAACACAGTTATATAAGATGAATGAATGGGTCACACCCGAGTCAAACAATGCATTTACAACATGATTATGAACAAGAATAATACCTCAAATCAGACTAGGGGATCTACTAGCTTCTTGCTGCATAAATGTAAACATCTATCCTTATGCAAGTGGTTTGATAGATGAAGCTAACTTTCTTGACACTGTGCAAGTTCGTGCATAGTGTCTTGACTTCCCACAATTATAACACATAGGGCATGGTCCATTACCATGATTCTTCCCATACTTGCCATAAGCTGATAGGACTTTAGCTAAACTCTTCGGGGATCCCATACTCCTTCTTTGAAGGACATTTCTTGGAGGTGGCCTCCTACTTAGGAGCCATTGTTAGTATTGGTCCCCTTCTTACTTTTGCCCCTAATAGGCTCCATACCTTTATCATGTTTTCCCTCCTTGGTCTTCTTTCTTTTAGCCTCACTTTCCATCAAGGCCCTTTTAGTCACCCTATATTTTTCTACCAATTCATCAAAATTTTAGATATGGAGGGGTACAATCTTGTCCTTCAATTTTGTTTTAAGGCTTCTCTCATATTTGTTAGCCTTTAATGGCTCATCATCAAATTACCTCAGATAGGAGGAGAAACGAGACAATTGAATAAATTTAGTTGCATACTGGTCCGCATTCATCTCTTTTTGCTCAAGGAAATTAAACTTGGCTTCCTTATTAGCCCTCACTAATGGTGGTAAGTACTTACTCTCAAAGGTAGTTTGGAAACTCTCCCAAGTCAAGGGTATCACCTTTGAAGTCAATAACCTAAAGGCACTCAACCACCAATGCTTTACCTTACCTTGCAACTTATAAATGGCCAATTTCACCTTTTGCTCAGTGGTGCAAGTCATAACTTCAAAAATCTTCTCTAGTTGTGTCATACCATATATTTTCTACCATTATACTCTCTCATTCAAGGTAGTTGTATATATATTTTCCCTAAAAATGCAAGGAAAAGTATGAAAATAATGCCATTTAGTTGTGTTACGTCAGGGTTCAAATTTCAATTCACATTATGTAGGCCCCAAGGATTTTTCCAACAACATTTCCTAGTCATTTATCACTTATACCAATCATGCATAACTTAAAACATCACACAATCCATGGTTTCAAGCTCAAAACCCCAAATTTCCCCTTATTCTTCTTGGACAGCATGTGGCAGATTTTAGGGGAAATTTTGAAAAATCATAATTAAATCTAGAAAAATTGAAATCAAGAAAAACATAGCTTGTTGGAAAGCTCGGGATGTTAAATTTACATTTCAGCCATGAAAATCTCATCTGGACTATGCTTGACATTAGAAAAGACACAAAGGTCAGACTGTCCAGAATTTTGATACAAATTACTGATATAAATTTTGGAAATTCATAATTAATTTCAAAAAAATCCAATCTATACAATCTATACCATTTTGGAAAGATATAGATATTAAATAGTGGGTAAAAATAGTTTGACATCGATTCAAGAGCATCCAGACCCCAAAAATTGATGAAACAGTATTGAGGGTTTGGAGGTGCGCCTGGAATAGGATAACAACTTTAAAAATTTATATCTTCCTCTTTAGAGACCCAATTGAGGTGCTTCTAATTAGCATAGGTCATTGGGAAGGTCTTGTTTTCCCCTGTAAAATTTCATAGCAATTGAACTTTTTTTGGCCTATAAATGACAGAGATTCATTTTAGATCAAATGAACAATAACATCAGCAAATTTTGGTTTTTAAGCCAACTTCAAAAATTCACCTAAAATACTATAGACCTCTAAATTTCTGCACTTTAGCTTTCCAAAAAGCTCTCAACAAGCTCTAGATGCATGCCAAATTTCAAACCAAGAAAAGCTCATTTGGATAAAAAGTGACATAGCTTTACAAAATGATCATTTTTGCCTCTTACAAGATGTCAACTTTGTCCAAATGGCTTCCTTAATGGTTTGGCACCTCTTGGGCAAGTTTAAAAGCACAATTGCCACTTGTATGAATTGCCCAAGTGGTCCCAAATATCATGCATCTCAAATTAACCATTCCATGCTCAAGGATACACAATTATCATAAGCCATTCCATGGTCAAATTTCACATTTCCATTACTTTAGCACCATCTAAGGTTCATACATCATTTACATATGATATTACAATTGTTCAATGATTTATAACACAAAAAGAATATTTACATTGCCATTTTGACCATTAGGTACAAAATAAACAACATAAAAATCAAGTCATGGTCTCTTTAAGGTGCTTGGCTTGCATCCCTTGGTTCTTGAATACCACATATTCATTTCAAGATGAAGGAGGGGAAGGGAGTGAGATTTTTAGAATTTCAATAGCTCACACACACATTCAAGGCATACATATATCAAGTACACAAATACAAAAGTGATATGAACATAAAACATACTAGAAGACCATTTCCATGCCACCATTACACATCAATTTAAGAACTTGCTCTAGGGACTTTTGGTTTCGCCTTATTCCACTTCTAGGACTTTTGGATTTACCTCACCTTTGGCCTAGGGACTTTTGACTTGACCTCACCTATTCAAGAGACTTTTGGCCTAGTCTCACCTTTGCCTTGAGACTTTTGGCATCTCTTCACCCACGTTAAGGCTTTTTTGGCATCACCTCACCCTTGTTAGCAATTTCCACAAAAAAAGTCATTTAAGAACACATATTGGTACTAATGCAATCTCAAAGCATCAAGTGGCATATTCTCCAATCACATAGAGACATATATACACATAAGGACATACATACACACAAGAATGCAAGGAGAATGAGGTGGAGAGCTACCTTGAATCTTATGCAAGCCCTACTTTGCTTGTTCCTTCCCTTTTTTGGTTACACAAGAGCACTTAGGTGGAGTAGGGTTCTGATAATTGCTAATTTTCATGTACTTTGTTCCCTTTAATTTTGGCACTTTAATAATTGACTATGGCTTATTGCATTTTATTGGTTAATAATTGAATTTAATGACCATTTTTTGCACTTTAGGAATTAAATTGCAAAATGATTTGTTTCAATGCACAAATTTATCTTAAATGGTTTTGTGAATATTCCTATTTGATTTTTCTCACTCTTTTGTGCAGATTTTTAAGGGGCATTTAGAGCTTGAATGGGAAATTGATTTGAAGAAGAGAGGGAGAGGGAGAGCATGCTTCATTTCATTCTAACACTCATTCATTTACCTCACCTGGATCACTCACACTCACACTTTCATGTTGTAACAAGTCCAGCCCAATATTTACACACTTTAAGCACAGGCTAGCCACTACACTAACACACCCACTTCAATTACATGTTAAGACACATGGGCACCCCTTCACATAGATATACATGCATAGGTTCATGTAGGCAGCCATCCATGTAGTACACAGATCAGCATACATGCACCTACACCTATGTTGATACACTCCTCCACGTAGTAAATAGGTGCAATGCAGCTCACAAACACACACTTAGATAGCAACCTGACATAATCACACACACTCATCCACACTCATGTGCTATCTCATATTGCCACACAACCATGCATTCAACATTCTCACATCAACAAGCCATGGTTTAAGTGAGGAGAAGGAAGCTCAAACATGGGCAGAACAGAAGCTGAAGAAGCTTGTAAAGAAGCCAGCCATGAGTTTGTGCAGTATGGGCAGTTCCCATGTAAGCTACACGAGCATAATAGAGTTGAAGAGGCTGAAGATTAAAGAGGAGAATAACACGAGAAGGGACTTAAGTTACAAACAAAGCAGCTAGATGGATCATGCATATATAAACATATGAGTTACTTCTGGGAAGAAGAAGTCACATGTTGAACTAGATTTAAATGAAGAGAACACATACTCAAGCAGAAACAAAGGAAAAGCCACAGTTTGAGTGGGAAGAAATGCAACTAAACAATGAGAAGCAAGTACCAAAGTTTTTAATGCATTAGCACATTGCTTACACACACCGGGAGATTCACATGGTCAAATGAAGGTTCAGGTTGTCTCATGTAAACAACAGCTCGTGTGAACAGTAGCTAATGTGAGAAACATAAAAGCCACAAGCAGAAACACATACACAAAGAAGAAAAGCTACGAGTTAGTGAGGATCCTTGCGTGAGACTTAAATAGAAGCAACACACGATGAGACTCAAATGTAGAGCAAAAGGGAGCTAGCTAAATGCATAAGCTGAGAAGAAGCCACGTAAAGAAGAAGAATGAGTTGAAAAGAAGAAGCTACGGGTAGAGGAGCTGGCTGAATCAAAATGCGAAGAAAAGATGGCGTAGCAAGCTGGAGATTAATGTGAAAAAAGATGGGAAAGAGGAGCTGGATTGAGAGCTACGGAGCACATAGAGATAAGACGAAGAATGTAGCTCGAGTAGAAGGTCAATTTAGCTGGCTAAAATGTACATGCATGGGGTTGATGTGGAGAAGGAAAATACATGATATTAGCTAAATAAAAGAAGCAACGTGATTCATTATCTGGCAGTAAGAGGAAATAAAATTAAGAAGCACAACACATGAGCATATAAAATGGGTAGCACGTCATGCATCAATCCATTTACATTCACAGACCCTTCATCCATTCCACATCCAGAGAACACCTACATGCCATTCCTCATCCCATCTCACTTCCATTCCATCTCCAATGAAGGTTTAATCTCCATCTTGTGACTAGGTTAGAAGAAAGTCCTTGGTTGAAGCTTAAGTCCATGGAATATCAAAGGAATTTTAGCTAAGATTTTCTCTTTTTCTTGCATTTTCCCTTTTCTTATATTATCTTGGTTAAGGTTATATTTGATTGGGAATTTGTATTGTCTATAATTAGTGGTTAGTTAGATACTAATTAAGGTATTGTTTGACTGATTATTTGATTGATTTAGTACGAGATTTTCATTATTCTCTAATTTCCCATGTATGCCATCAAGGAGTTCGATAAAATGCATGAGTGAAATTGTGTGCTTAATCGTTTGATTTGAGGATTCCTTGGTGTTTGGTTAGTTAATTAAACATCCTAGGGTGATAATTTGAGGCTAATAATCGATTAATCAATCAAATTGAAGTGTTCATTGATCCTAATGACAAGAGTTAATAATTTAATGCGGGATTGAGGTTTCAATGCAACATTACTTTGTTAATCTCTTGATTCTTGAGTGGTAACTCAAGATACATTGTTATGAGCACAATTAAGGACTCGTAAACCAGAATTAATCATAATTGAATTAGGATAAGGATAGTGGATACCAAGGGATGAATCCAAAGCTAGTCACAAGTCCATCATTCATTCATTAGCTTATGCAATTAGGTAGTTAGTGATTTTGATTCAAATTAATTTTAGATAGTTTAATTAAACCAAAACCCCCCTAAATTAGGTAGTTCTAGGATCCTTTAACACTTAGAAACCTAATTAAACATTGAATTCCATTTCCAAGGGAGATGACCTAGATTTTGCCATTAGTTACACATATATATATATTTTACAACCTAGTTTTATTTTAAGGGTTGCGCGACACTACCCGTCAGGTTCTCTTGACCTAAACATCATAAATAGCACATAATTATTGTAATATCTGATTTTCATTAAATGACGAAAACATGTGCATTTTCAAAGCAAGTCCCCTGAAATGAATTAGTTAAGGTCCCACAAAATTTAAGTAGCATTCTAGACTCCTAAAAATGAGAATCCCAGGCTCGGATGGAAAGAAAAATGGAGCTAAAATGAATAAATGAATTTGAATGAAAGATTGACAAAACATAATGGCATTTTTAAAATTTTGAGCAAATTTTGGAATTTCCATAGGAGGTCTTTTTAAATGAAAGTTTTGAGTTTTTCGAGGTTCTCAGAGGCCCTGAAAAATAAAGGAAGTCCCAGGATAGTTAAAACCCCTCCAGTGAACGTTTTTCTAACGTTAGTTAATCTTAACTTTGATGGATTTGTTCGGGAAGGTTTTAGCTCTGATTTGAGTGATTCCAAAGGCATTTTACTAAATTAGGAGCCTAAATCTTATAACAAAAAAGATGGTTATAAAAAAGGAGCTAAAACGAACTAAAAACAAAAATGCCAAGATGAAGGGACAAAATTGAAACTTTTGAAAAGTCTTTCTTAACCTCTCTATATATATATGAGGCGCCCCACCTCCTTACTCATTTAGACACAATTTTTTCTGCCCTAAACCAAAGAAGAGAGTTATGGTTTGAGGTGCACCAAGAGGAGGAAAAAGGGAGGAGAAAAACAAGGGAAAAGGTATGGAATTTTTTAGCTTTTTTATGCTTTCTCTTTAGTAAACCTTTTCTTCACCATTTCCCCTTTCTTTCTTATGGTTTTATTGAAGCTTTTGGATCTTTTTTGAGGGAAGAATAGAAGGAAAATTTAGGATTTGAAGAGAGGGGGTGAAGGAAAGGAAGAATCAAGCAAAAAAACAAGGAAAAACAAGGTAAATTTCCTTCCATGGTAGCTATCCCTTGCCATTTTCTTCTCCTTAGTTCGTCCCACTCATGGAGCTTCAAGAAGACTTGGATTTTGGGCAGAACCAAGGGTGGATCTTAAGAATTTAAAGGAAAAGAATAAGAATATGCAAAGAGAATTAATAAACAACCATAGAAAATCAAGATAGCAAACTTAGGGTTTCTAGTGTTCCTTGTAAATTTTGATTTAATACAATGATTCCTAGGCCTAAATGAATGTTTAAATGAGCTCCAAAGATCCCTAAAAGGCTCCCCATATGCATCTTCTATTAAGAAAATAAAGCAAACTCCATAGAGGCTAAGAAGGTGCATAGGCTCGACCTAGAAGGGTTGAGGTACCTAGGGATAATTTTAGTTTGTTCCAAACCTATTTTTAAGTCATTTATGATGAGTGAAGATGAGAGGAAGCCTTGAAAAAAAATTAGAGACCATAGAAAGTGAGATGACCTTATATGTTTTATAATATAACCTAAAGAAGCAACGCCTAACTTGGCTTTTTGTTTTAATTGTGTGATGACTCCAAGAGGCTTTAAAGGAGTCAAGAATGATAAATGAAAGGAAAGAATAGATCCTAGAACTCACTTGATGGATGTTGCTTTATTAGGTACATTTTAGAACCATAAAAAGGGTCATTAAACTAAGCTAGGGTTTAAGGAAGATGTATGGCTTTAGAAATGATTCCAAGAACCTAATTGGCTTCCAGGGTTTAAGAAAGATGTATGGCTTTAGAAATGATTCCAAGAACCTAATTGGCCTCCATATATTGTGTTTAGGCCAAGAGAAACAAATCCCACACCTTTGTGTATGCGAGGCCGAGGAAGGGAGAGCATTGCCAAGAGAAAAAGTATGTGGTTGCAACAAAGGTAGCTCACTCCTCCTTCTCTCATGCGTGAATGTATGCTTAACTTATCTTTGGATGTGTGTATATGTATTTCAAGCTATGAAAAGTGTTCTAGCATGTGCATGTGTATTATGATACCATGATATTGCATTATGTCTTCAAATGATGCCTAGTATGTGTGCTTGGATTTTCTTGAGTGTGGTGAAGTCAAGAATCTTTAGCCATGGTGAGGATAACCCAAGAACCTTTAAAGTTAGTTAAGACAAAGTTAAGAGTCTTCCAAGAGTGAGGTTGACTCTCAAGAGTGTGGTTGAGTCAAAACCTCTTAAAGAAATTAAGTGAGACAAGTCCAAAATCTACAAGAGAATGGGTACGACTAATCTATTTACTTGTCAAGTCTACGTATGTTTTGTATGACTTGCTCAAGTGCCAAGAATGCTTCTTGAATGATTGCACACTCCATAATGCTCATGCATGCATTTTTAAGACTTGTTTTGTATTTTTTATGTGTGATTGAAAGGGAGATGAGCTATTGGGATTCTTTGAATCTTATTCCCTCCTCTCCAATGTCTTAAAATGTTGGTTGGACCAAGTGAGCAAGGTAATGGAAGCCATTAACTTGGAAGATGAGAGCTTGACACCAAGATGCCTAGTTTTGTCTCTTTTATAGCCATATCATGGCATATGATGTAATCCTATGATGGAATTATGATGTAATCATTTGAACATATGTAATTACCCAAATGTTTAATGTATGTATGAGTTTTAATGCTAAATGAATGGTAATGTGCATTTTGGGTAGTGAATGGCAAGGTAAAACATGTGTAATCTTGTGTATGGCATGGGGTGAGAGAGTGAGTTTTCAAATTCTGGATTTATGTACCTTTAAGACAAGTTTAAAAGGTCATTTTGGTGCATTCTTACTTGCTTAAGTAGTCATGGTTGCCTTAGAACTCAAAATGGACTATTTGGACCCCTTTGATGACACAAAATGAGCCATTTTGCAACTTAATATCAAGATCTGACCAAATGAACGAATTTGCCCATGAAATTTGGCCTACATATAGAGCTTATCTAGAGATTTTTTGAAATTCAAAGATCAAATTATTTGGAGCTCTATGGAATTAACTATGAATTTTCAAAGTTGGCATTTTTCTGCTAAACTGATGTAGACACTGTTCATATGGTCAGAAACTTAGGTTGTATCATTCGTGGATAAAACGATGTCCAATGATCATGAAATTTTACAGACATACACTAGACATGATAAGATTTTCATGGCTACTAAGATCACCCCAATTGGACCTCTAAACAGAGAGATATGCATTTTTGAATTTGGAGATCAGTACCAAGGATGATAGTCAACCTCTAGTACTGTTCCATCAAGTTCTGGTGGCTAGCAGCCCCTATTGAGGTCTGGAAATATTTTTAGCATAAATTAGACATCTGTATATTTCCAAAACAGTAAATAATTAATGATTTTGATTTTTTTAGAATTAGTTATAATTTTTCAAAATTTATGAAGTAATATGAAAATTCTGGCCGAGGCTGCACTCTTGAATTTCATGCACTTCACCCACTTACACGAGTTTTAGGCCACTTCCTTGAATGGTTTTGAGTGGCATTAGTGTAATTAAATATGAGAATGGGTTGAATGAGTTCATATAGTCCACGGGACATCGAATGAAAAGTTCATACGTAATGCAATGCAAAGAAATTGATTATTTTAATGAGTTTTTCCTTCCTCTTCTTATATGAAAATGGGAGGAACTTCAATAGTCATGTGAAATGAGCTCTAGAATTATGGTGTTACAATTATGCACTTGAAGCAAGCCAAGATACCAAACTCATTCTTAAAAACACTCTTGGTTCTATAAATGGCATAATGGTTCCATAAATAGCCCATTGAAGCAACTCTCATCATTCAAGCTCTAGGCTTCATTCTCTTTTCATTTCTAGGCCTCTTGACCTCATTTAAGGTCCTTGGAGTTATCACACATTCATTTACATAAGTGTAAACCCAAGTTGCTTCATAAGACACCATTATGGACACCATTATCCCATCTCTCAATCCATAGCTCCTAAATTTTTCCCAATAGTTTCTCCCATCTTCTAACAACATATGAAGTCCCAAACCAAGGTTAGAACAATTTAAAACACTCCCTAGGCTTCTCTTTCTAGCTTGGTTGAGACATGCTTCAAGAGAAGGGTTCAAGGAACTTTTGATTTTTTCTTGATGGGAGAGCCACTTAGGAGACTTCTTAGAGGTTTTAGGAGCTCAATGGAACACTCAAATGGCCAAGGAAATTCACACAAAAAATTAAATTTCATAATTCCTTCAAGAACCCAACACTTTTCTAAATCAATTTCCATTGGTTTTTACTTTAATTTCTTTGTATAATCTTAATCCTCACACTCTTTTTCCTAGGATTCTCCTTTAGTTTTGCCTAAAATCCAACCTCTCCTACTCCTCTCTAGGTTGATCGAAATTCTGCACAAGAAGGAACAAGAGGAAGAAGCAATTAAACCATGAACTTACCTTGGATTCTAGCTTGATTTCAAGACTTTTTCTCCTTGGTTTACTTCCTCTCAAGCAATTCGCACTCTTCCCTTATGTATTGGACCAAAAATAGAACCATTCATCTTAAATAAACCATGGAAAGAGAGGAGGAAGGGAGAGAAACAACATTGGAAGAAGGAGGAGCATGAATTCCTTTGAATTTTCTCACCTTTCTTAGCTTTTCTTCCTCCTTCTTCTCCCTCTCTTGGTGTGCCTAACGAGCTGCTTCTCTTTTTGAATTTGGGCAGAAGAAAATCAACCAAAGAAATATGAAGAAGTGGCGTGAAGATTTTAGAACATTTAAGAAGCTCACTTTTTCAAAAATTCTAATTTCGTCCTTCTATAATGGCTTTTCTGGTTTAACTTCAATTTAGCTCCTTTTTTAGAATCGTCTTTTCTATCATAAAATTTAGGTTCCCAATTTAATAAAATACCTTTGAAATCACTCAAATCAAAGCTAAAACCTTCTCGAACGAATCCATTAAAGTTTGGGTTCACTGTCATTGGAAAACGTGCACTAGAGAGGCTTTACCAGTCTCGGGGCTCACCATGATTTTCAAGGCTTCTGAGAACCCTGGGCAACTCAAATTTTTCATTTAAAAAGCCCTCCTATGTGTTTTTTCAAAAGTTACATATAATTACAAAAATGCCATTACATTTCGTCAAATTCCATAACAATTTCATTTCTCTATCTTAGCTCCATTTTTCTTTCTGTCTAAGCTTGGATTTATCATTTTTAGGAGCCTAGAACATCACCCAAATTTTTTGGGACATCTTTTAGCTCATTTCAAGGGACTTGCCTATATATGGCTCATTTCATCATTTTACAGAATTTACTGTTTGTTACAAGTTACATAAGCCATCTCTTAGCTTTCTCAGTGTCTAGCTCCCCCATGAATGGTGGAGGATCTGCCTTTCTAAACTTGGCCAACACAACAGAGAGATTACCATTTTCCCCTTGATGTCCCACACTAAGGTTCTAACCAGCACCAACTTGGTTTTCAACTGGCACCTCTTGATTCTGCTTATTCATGGTCTTATGCAGCTGTTGCAACACTTGAGTAGTGGCTACATGGGTCTCTACTTGCTCTTAAAGCTGGTCAATCATTGCCCTTATAGTAACCTCATAGGCCTCAGCTTGTTCCCTTATACAATTGGCTATTACAGTCATGTCTTCTTGCACTTCTCTTAACATTTTAGTGGTCTCTCGATGTGCTACCATTATACTCTGCAATGCCATAAACACAACCAGAAGCATCCCTTATTAAGCTACATTCCAAAGGCAATTCAAACAAAACTCCACCAATAACGGATATACACAAATATAAGAGGCACCATCAAACTAAAATGTTCCTGTTCCTAGCATGCATGCATTAAAATTGCTAAGTTTTCTATCCATAAAGTTAAAAAATCTAGGATATTTTCTTAAACCATTGCTTTAATACCAAATGTAACAACTCTAACTCCTTTTATAGTGATTAAGCTTAATTGTGTGGTTAATGACCAAAACTTAAGGTCTAATGTTAGTACAAATAGCTATTTAGAGAAAGTAGTGAATAAATTCAAACGTTATTATTATTGGGGATTATTAATCAGAGAACAAAGAAAATTAAGCCTATAAGTAATTTAAATTATCAAATAAAATTTTTGATTCATTTTATCATTGATTCTATACTTATAAAACCCTCTTATAATTGTTCCTAGGTCATTACATACCATTAACCTTAAGAAAATTAGGTTTTGGAGACTAAAAATAAGAGTTTAGTATCTTAGGCTGCGACTTAGACATTCTCGTTGCAATTAAGTTGGCTACTAGAACATAAAGACTAAGTTTTTGGACTTACACTGCCACTTGGTTTGACCGCGCCATGACCTGTGTGGTTATTGAAGTTCAAAACAAAAAATATACAATCTATGTCATAGCCCAGGCCTTCCGTACCATGGCAAGATTATTTGTTGGATCTTGTTGTTCAAAATTTCCTTACCCATGCCATGGTAAGCTCTCCTTGCGCCGCGGCAAGGTGAGCTACTGGGATACTATTGTTGGTCTTTTCGATTCTCACCACAGTGAAGTTACTCTCTAGAACCCTCCTAAAAAAAATTCTCTCCTCACGCTGCGACGAGGCACATTACATCACGATGAACCACGGTTTTATAATGGTCATAACTAGGACTTATGTAGTCTTGGTCGCGATTTAAACCCCCTTTGATCCTATGCTCTTACATTCTCACTTCCTAACCATAAACCCATCACTCCAAGTGAATTCTAGAGCCTCCCTAACCATTATTATGATTTCTCTAGACCTTATGACTCCCAAATGCCCTAATTATTAACCCACACTAATCGTAGGCTTAAGGGGAATTCATGATAATTGATTACCACCATACATACCAACACATGAATATATAATGGGGGCAAGGATGCATAAGTCCTAATAACATCATTCAAATATGTATTATGTAATATCTTGTTGCTTTAAAGGCCTAAAACTAAGTAGATTATAAAAGAAAGTCCCCTAAATAAAATTAGAGTGATAATCTCGACATCTAAAAATGGGGATACGAGACTAAAGATACTTGAAAACAGAAGCCAAAATAGCTAAAAAATATTAGACAAAAATGGAGTGACATTTTTGGTAATTTTAGGCAACTTTTAGAAAACTCAAAGGAGGGATCTTTAAATAGAAAATTTGAGTTTCTTAGGATTCTCAGAGGCCCTAAAAATTATAAGAACCCCTAAAATAGTTAAAACCCCTTCGCTTTACATTTTGGAGTATCAATTGACTAAAATTTGATCAATTTATTTGAGCAGGTTTTAAATCCAATTTGAGTGAAACCAAAGACATTTTATGAATTAGAGAACTTAAATTTCATAATGGAAAAGACAGTTCTAAAAAAGAAGTAAAAATAAGTCCAAATGGAAGGAACCAAGAAAAGGGCAAAATAGGAATTTTGAAAAAGTGTCTTAAACTAACCTAGCCTTTATATATCATGTCTTACACTCTCCTCTCATTTCCACTGACCTTGTTTTGGCTCTAAACAAATTTCCACTCATCTCAAAGTGGATCACAAGAAGGGAGGAAGAAAGGAAGAGAAAACCAAGGAAAAAGGTAAGAAAATTCATAGTTTTTTACGCCTCTCCCTTCACCAACCTTATTTTCCTCTTTCTCCTCCCTTTTCCTATAGTTTTAATGATTGATATAAGGTTGATTCATGGCTGGTTCAGTGAGAGGAAGAGAGACTTTGAAGGAGAGAATAGAAGCAAGTAAAAGTGCTCTTGGAAAGGCTTGAAACCAAGGTAATTTTCATAGCTTTCTTTGCTTCTTCTTGGTTATTCTTCCTAGGTGAATTTTTGGCCAACCCTAGCCCATCAAGAATGAAATGAACTTTTATCATAGCAAGGAAGAAACAATGGTTTTAGAGTATGAGAATCAAGAATATGCAATTAGATTTAAAAGAGAAGCTTTAGAATTCAAGTTGTAAAGTCTTGGGATTTTGTTGCACCTAGCCATATTTAAAGCTTTCTAAGCATAGTCTAGCCTATGTAAGAATATGTATAAGTTCTTAAGAGGTTTAGGAAGCTTTGACATGTGACAACCCTAACTTCTAATCATTGTAATTAAGGTAAAATATGTGATTAATAACCGTAAATTAGGGTTACAAGACATTATGACTAATTACATTTAGAAAAGGCAAAGAAATTTAAACCGTAATGTTATTAGAGTCATCAACCAAATAATTACAAGCATACACAAGGGAAACAAACACTCATTAATAAGTCTTTGATTCTATTACCCATTAATTCTAGCTCATAAGAATCTTCTACCAATGTTTCTAAGTCATCCCTTGAGACTACCATATGAAAAACCAAGATTTCTAGGTTAGAATGAGAGTTTGGGACCATTAGCTGCGAATAAATATCCTTGCACTGTGGCCAATTGCTATCGGGTTCACCCTTATATCTTTATCACCATGGCTAGTTGGAGCTTTGCTGTGGCTAACCTATATGGCGCCGTGGCGAGGAAGCCTCCTGGAACCTACCTCACTCGCCTTTCGCTATTGGCCTTGGCCAATTCCCCCTTTCGTCGTGGCTAATTCCTTTCTGAAACACCTGACAAATTCTCACAAAAGTTTGCCGCAGCCAATTCCCATATAACCACAGTAAATTACCCTTTGGATGACTTCTAATTTTGCCTCTCACATTTTGCCGTGGCTAATTCCACTTTTCGCCATAGCGAATTGCTCTCTGGTACTCTTCCTGGGCAACTTTGCCTCTATTGGCCATGGCTAATAATATGTTGGCCATGGCAAAATGTCTCATACTCATCACTCTCCCTCCAATGACACCTGTGGGGTTTCAATAGCTTTCACTAGCCTAATTTACCTAGCTTATCTATCATTACTAGTTCAAGACTACCCTATATTAGCAAGTCCATAGAGTAATAATAGTAAGAGTTCATGAACTATCAACCATTATCAATCAATACATATTCCATTAGAGATTCCATACATCATTAATTTCAATCAATAATCTAATATTTCCCATGATGTCATTTCCAATAGTAAACCATATCATAAATTCAACAAAGTTCATACATCAGACATTATAAGTTCATACATCTAATACCAAGTTATAATGAGACTTAACTCCTTAATAGATACATTCCAACTAATCAAAATATAAATGCCTACACTTATGATGCTATATAAAAGATTAACAAAATTGCCTCTACTCTACTCAGATTAGCCTAAGTGTAGCTTCCTCCACACATGACTAGAGCTCATGGATTTTCATCCACTTGCTTCCCCTTATCCTTACCTGAAGGGCCTTCACCTGAAAGTATAATCCCATGAAACGGGGTGAGATGCAAGTGTCAGTAACCAAGGCAAATTCTATTCATATATTCCAGTTTAATCAACATATATGCATGATTTCATATAAGCATCAGAAAACATACCAGTCATATCAGTAAATAAACAATTAGGCTATCTATGATTACTATCCTATACTAGCAATCACAATTCCACATGTTAAAGGCCAATAACATCGGGAGAGGTCCATCCACGACACTTACTCCATAATGAGCACAACCAGGGCTCAATGCATCTGGGGTTTGATTATAACCCAGTGCTCGATCAAAGCACATGCACGGGTGACAGTCACACCACAGCTCCACCATAGACTTACAAGGTACAATCATATATAACAGATAGCCAACTAATTCATTTAGCATCAAAATCATAATCATGCAGCAAATACAAAATTAAATAGACATATGCATGGAATTAGCATGAACCCCGGTTATCTCACTCTATAGACAATTGAAAAGCCACCAGCAGTGCTAAAATCTCCCTATAACCATAACATTAGAAGATTACTACTTTAATTCATAATATATAGTAGCAACAAGTACCCAAGGAATTAAAATACTAATGGCTATCAGGAATATGCTTACCCAGCCACTACAAATCTCCAAATTCAGATTGAATATATCCTCTACCAGAAACTTCAATATATCACCCTAATTCCTAAGCAAATTCGTACATAATTAATACCCATACTATAAATCAACCATGGGAGTCTTAAACCAGTAGATAATACATTAAAATGGAGAGTATATACTTACCCAATATTCCTTCTAGCCTCTACCTCCAAAAATCCTCTAAAAACATACCAAACAACCACATTTCAGAATTTGTGTATGGTGAAAATGCTCTAAATGAAAAACTAAATGGCCAAAATGAAGAAAAAGAGAAGGGGATTAAGTTATATAACAAGTACCTTAGCTGATTTTGAGCTTGGAAGTGATAAATGGTGGATTTCTTGCCCCAAACCTTAGCCTCCCTCCAAACCTCCGAAAATGAGTTGTGTTTGGGTTTCAACAAAATGTGGAAGAGCTGAAGTGTTTAGGGTTTTAGTTGGGTTTAAGTTAGGTCTAATGTAGGTCATTGGCTGATCCAAAGGTCTAGTACTAAGTGGGTTTCAAATTTAAGCCTTGTTGGGCCAGCTTTCATATGTTAGGTTGCAGCTTTCATATGTTAGACCAAGTTTGAAGAACTCAATTGATTTGGGTCTACACAAGGGTTATTGGGCCATTTATAAGAGCTTACACAAGTTGGGTCTTGGGTTTCTAATTCATTAAATCAAATTGGGCCCTCCATTAGTTCTTAACCTTGGCTTACTTAATTTAATTTGGGCCTAGATAGGTTTCTAACTCAATTAAATCTCAAACTCATATTAATAATTTATCTCTCTAAAATTTTCATTCACTTAACTTGCCCAATTATCCCATATTAATTATTCTTAATTAACCCAAATTCATGATTAACACCTTAATTAATTTTTGGGGTGTTACATCACAAGTGCCATTTCCCTAAAAAAAATAAAGCAAACTTAATGAGTCCTCAACATGGACCATGTCTCAGCCAAGGAGTTTGGTTATCTAGGGAGATTTTTCTTTGATTCCAAGAAAATAGCCTAAATATGACTAATAAACACTAAGGGAAACATTGGTTTGAATTTAGAAATCATAGTTTATGAGATAGAAGTTTTGGTTCCTTTTTAAGACATAAAGAAGCAACTTGAGTCTAGGCTCCTTGAATTAAATTGGTGATGACTCTAATGAGTTTGAATAGAGTCATATAACCTAGATTAAATAAGAAATTGGGGCCAAGATCATGAATCCTAGGAGTTGTTTCATTATGCACTTATATGGAACCATAGTTATGCCATAAGATAAAGTAAGCTTGCATAGAGTTTATGTGAGGCTAAAGCTTGTTCCAATGATGTAATTGTGTCTCATTTAATGTGTCTAGGCCAAGTGAATCAAGCTTCTCCTAGTTGTGTGTGTATGGCCAAGAAGGAGAAGGAGAAATCTAAGGAGAAAAGTGTGCTTCTTGACTTGAGGTAGCTCTCTATCCTTTCTTATATGCATGTCTTGGATGTTTGATTGTCATTGGATGCTTGTGTATATGTTTGAGCCATGAGATATGTTTATAGCTATTAAATTCATGCTATAGTACCATTATGCTTCTTGAAACATGTTTTAAATGCAAGCTGGCTTGAATGGGTGAGATTGTACCAAAAGTCCCTTAGAATAGGTGAGGAGATGCTAAAAATCCTTAAGAATAGGTGAGACAAAGCCAAAAGTCACAAGAAGGAGTGACGCTAAGTCAAAAGTCACAAGAAGTGGGTGAAGCAAATCCAAAAGTTCCAAAGAATTGGGTGAGGCTAGACCAAAAGCCCTTAGAGCCTATGTTTGACAATGTATGAGTTTATATGACATGAGAAAATGTTTTTGTATGCTTATAAGAGGCTTTTAGTACATGCTTGCATTCTTTGACTTGAAAATGTGCCATATATGTATGTTTGAAAAGGTAAAAGAGCTATTGGGATTCTTTGAATCTTATTCTTCCCCACATTATGTCTAACCATGTCTAGGTGAGCCAAGTGGAGCAAGAAATGAAAGCCAAGCACCTTGAAAGAAGAGACTTTGACAATATAATAGAGAATTTGTGCATTTTGATGTCAAAATTTGTATACATATGAAGTTTATGAGATGTAAATCATTGAGCACAATTAACAACATGTTTGGTTTGGTAATAGAAAGAGAAAAAGAAATGGAAATTTTAGTGAAATTTCATTTTTGCCCATATAATCATTATTTAATCATTATTTAATACTATCTATCAATCATTAATAATAGGGGTATTATAAGTATTTTATTATTTACAAAATCACCTTTTTCTTTTCTATTTCTATTTTCATCCTTAACTTTCTACATAGCAAATGGGCTGTAAGAGCATGTGAATATGAAGTATGAATCTGTAACACACCAAAAATTAATTAAAACTAATTATGATGATTAGGGAATTAATCTAGGTAATTAGTTAAGCTAATTAAGTGAAAAGGGGAAATGGAACTTATGGAGGAATAAATTGTTAAGGTGGGTTTAAGATTCAATTGGGTTAAAAAACTTAATCTAGGCCTATAATTAATTTAAGTATGTCATAGATAAACACTAATAAAAGCCCAATCTAGTGTATTGAGTTAAAAGCCCAAAATCCATTATAAATCCTAGAAGTTTTGTAGCCCAATTCATTAAACCATAGCCCGGCAACTAAGAAGGAGCCCAATTGAGCCTTGGGCTGATGGGTCAGCACATTTCTCATTAAAACCCTAAGAGAAAATCCTCCTCCTTTACACCATTCTGTAAAAACATTTAAAGAGCAAGAAGCAAATTCGGAGGTCCCTTAGAGGCTAGGGTTTTTATCATCTTCTTGACCCTATTTCTCACTTCTAGAGCCAAAATTAGCTAAGGTAATTGCTATATAACTTGACCCTCTCCTCTTCCTTTTTAATTTGACCTGATTGCGTTTTTATTTAGAGCATTTTCACCCATACCTCAAATTTGATATAGGTTGTTTGATGTTTTCTTGGAATATTTTTAGAGGTTGAGATTAGGAGAGATATTAGGTGAGTATAAACTTCTCATTTTGATATATTTTATGCTGGTTTAAGACCCCTATAGCTAATTTATGATATGAGTGGTGATTTTGTTCAAATTTGCCCAAAATTTGGAGCGTTGTTATGAGGTTATTGGTGTAGGCACAACCAAATCCAAATTTGGTTCTTGTAGTGGCTGGGTAAGTGTTCTCAAGGTAGTCCTTTTGTGGTTTAATTCTTTGAGGATTGGGTTAGTTGCTATAAATGATGATTAAGAATAGTAATGGTCAGGTTTTGTATCCATAGGGTGAAGTAGCATTGTTGTTGGCTCTCAAAGAATTATCCACCAATGAGGTAACCGGGGTTGATATTAAATTCTATGCATATGTCTACTTTAATTTTATATCTACTACACAATTATAATTTTGAATGCATAATGAATGGTTAGCTATATGATATGTTATGATTGGACATTGTGAGTCCATGGTGGAACTGTGGTGCAGCTGCCACCCATGCATCGCGCTTCGATCGAGCACTGGATTATGATCAGACCCTTATATGCACTGAGCCCATATTGTGCTCATTGGGGAGTTAGTGCCATGGGCAGGCCTTTCCCAATGTTAATAGCCTTTAACATATGGAAATATGATTGTTAGTATGGGGTAGTAGTCACTAATAGCCTAATTATTTCATTTGCTGATATGATTGGTATATTTTTTTATGCTTATTTGATTAAATACACATATGTTAATTAAATTGGAATATATGAATGAAATTCGCCTTTGATTATTGAGATTTACATCTCACCTCGTTTCATAGGCTAACTATTTCAGGTGAAAGTTCTTCGAGTAAGGATAAAGGAAAGCAAGTGGATGAACATCCATGAGCTAAGACTATGTATGAGAAATTCTACACTTGGATGGATCTAATCTATGATAGATGCTAATTTTTGTTTTTTTTCTATAGAGCATCATCATCATATAATCATGTTGCCAAGCGTAGGTATTTTGTGTTTTTGTAAACAATGATGTAACTAATAGAGGTTAGACGTTTCACAACTTGGAATTTGATGTATGCACTTATATATATGATATAGAACCTTGTTAATCCTAAGGTATGGTCTATTATCTAAGAATGTAATCATGTGATACCTTAATTATTGGCTTAAGCTAGTAATGCATGGAGCCTATATTGGAACTTATATTTGGATGATAATGTTAGTAGTTATGAATCCTTCTTGCTATTATTGATATACAAATTGCTGATGTATGATAGTAGATAAGTAAGAATCAACACCTAGAATTTAATTTGGCAATGAGAGATATGCTAAGTATATTAGGTACATGAATGCCATTAGAGCCCTACAAATTAAGGCAGAGTGGCCCTAAAGTGTTGCTAAAGGGAGAGATGGAGTGTATGGGACAAAATTTGAGATGTATAGATACAAAAGAGGGTCATGTCATGGCCAAGAATAGCCGGGTTACGGCCAGGAGTCAGTCAGAAGTAAGGAGCGCAACGAAAATTTTACCTAAGAAGGGTAATAGAATACAACTTTGTCGTGACGCAAGTACTCTCACTACAATGCAATTCGAATAAATTAAGTTAAGAGTTCTAGGAGGCATACCTGCTGTGGCAAGAATCGCAAAGAGTGTGAATAGTAGGTCTTAAGACCACGTTTGCCGCGACGCAGAAGCCTTGAGTCGTGGCACAAGGTTTAAATTGTTGATTTTGAGCTCCAGTAGTCACTTACGCTATGGTGTGTAACACCATAATTTCTAGCTTATTCTATGATACTCATATGCTTCACATCATTAAATTCCATAAAGGTGTATGAAAAAAGGGAATAAAAATAATGAATTTCTTTGCGTTGCGTCATATTTAAAATTTTCATTCGGTGTCACGTGGACTGTGTGAGCTCATACCATACATTCTCATATTTAATTACATGAATACAATTCATTTGCATCATAAAATGTGGTCTACATTGCAAGAATCATGAAGGGGAGCTTAAAATATAACTATTAAATTTCGGCCAGAATTGGCCCCTTTTCTGACTAAACTTTGGAAACTCATAACTAATTTTAGAAAAAATCAAAACCATGTATTCTCAGTCATTATGGAAAGCTATGGATGTCTACTTCATACTAAAAATATATCCAGACCATAAAATCTATCACAGAGGATGTTTGACATCTAAAAAGGTCTAGAGGTCAAACTGTCACTGATGCTGTCACAGATTTCTGTAGCAACCTTTAAAAATGTCCAATTAATTTCACAAAAATCCAATCCATGTAAATGATACCAATATAGAAGGCTGTTAGCTAGAGGAGACAAATAACTCTAGACCAGATAAGGCAACCCAGACCTCAAAATTCAATAGAACATTAATTGTGGTCGGGTAAAGGTCCTGATACTGGACAAAATCTTTAAAAATTCATATCTCCCTCTCTAGACCTCCAAATAAGGTGCTTCCAGTTGGCATGAGTCACTGTAAATGTCTAGTTTCTTTGTATAAAATGCATGGCAATTGGACATCATTTGAGCCCTGTGTGACAGATTTCATTTTCGGACCAAATGAATAGTGCAGCAAACCAAAATAAAAAAAATTGCCAATTTTAGAAATTCCTCAAATATTCTGTAAACCTTCGAAAATTATGTTCTTTAGCTTCTCAAAAATCTTTCAAATTGCATGCCAAATATCATGTTAAGAAGAGCTCATTTGGCCAAAAAGTGATATAGGGTTCCATTATGGTCATTTTTGGCTCCATATAGGATACCAAAATAACCAAATGGCTTTCCTTAGGGTTTGGCACCTTTTGGGCAAGCTAAAAGCATGATTAAGACTTGTGTAAGCTACCCAAATGGTCCCAAACCTCATGCCTCTCATTTTGGCCATCTCATCCATACTTATGCATAATTCCATACTATCATTAAGGAAGCTACAAGGCCATAACATGTCCAAATTTCATTCTAGTGGTCACATAGCATATTCTCTCAATTATACATGTCTTAATATCATAATTACATATGTTCATAAGATTACACTACATATACATCTATTGAATACATCAATTGCCATTCTCATAGCCTTAAGGTAACAAAATTTTCACATTTCAATGTCATTGCTTCATCTCTCATGTAGTTGACTCCCATTGCCTTGCTCTTTGGGTCTACCTAGCATATTAGATCATTGGAGAGAAAGGAATGAGATTAAAAGAATCCTAATAGCTCATCTCTCATTCAATCACACATAACATATGCAAAGTAAACCTTAAAAATGCATGCATGGGTATAATACAAATCATGAACATTCAAGCAAGCTTGGCATGTAAACAAGTCATACAAGATATTCAAAAGCTTGCCAAGTAGATGGATTGGCCTCACATATTATGACTTTAAGAGATCCTTAGATTCAACCATTCTGTAAGAGATTTTTGGACTCAACCATTCTCTTGGGAGCCCACTTTGCTTTTGAGAGACTCTTTGCTATGTCTTAACTAATCTTAAGGGTTCTTGGCTCATCCTCATCATAGTTAAGAGTTTTTAGCCTCACCACACTCAAGCAAACTCAGCAAACATCATAACATCATTTAGAACATAATATGTCATCATGAAGTCATGGCATATAAAGTCATGCTAGCATACTTTTCATGGCTTGAAAATATACATACACACATTCTAAGGCAAGCTAAACACACATCCATGCATGAGAGAAGGTGGAGAGAGCTACCTTGCACATAATCACACACTTTTCCTTTTGAAATTCCCTCTCTTACTTCGGCCACACACCCCTAAAAGTGTGGGGAAGATTTCTCTTGGCCTAAATACAATTTATGTAAGCCAATTAGATTCATGAACTCAATTCTAAGGCCACATACTTGCTTAGACATTATGTGGCTCTCTATAAACTTCATTATGGTCCATAAATGCACCTAATGAAGCAACACCCCTCAAATAAATTCTAGGCTCCATTATTTCCTTTCAAATATGATTATTGACTCCTTTTAAGCCTCTTGGAGTCATCACACAATTAAAACAAAGAGCCTAACTACATGTTGCTTCTTTAGGTCATAATATAGAACCTAAGGCACCAGTTCACTTTCCATGGGTTCTAAATTTTTTTCCAAGGCCTCCCCTCATATTCATTCATCATATATGACACAAAAATGGGTTTGAAAAAATTTAAAACTCTCCCTAGCTACTCCATCCATGCTTGGCCGAGACATAGTCCCTTTTTGGCCTCCTTGGAATTCTTTTTGTTTCCTTAAAGGAGGAAGCATGTGGGAAGCATATTAGGGATCTTAGGAGTTTATTTAAACTCTTAATTAGGCCTAGGAATTATCATACAAAATCAGGTTTTGGAAGGAACACTTAAAACCCTAGAAATTGCATCTTGAAATCTAATAGTTATTTGTTAATTTCCTTTGCATATTCTTAATCTCCACACCCTTTTTTTTTAGATTCATCCTTGGTTCTACCTAAAATTCAACTCCTCCTATGGTTCCTAGGGTTAAGCGAAATAGAGAAGGAGGGAGGATGAAGATATCAACCATAGGAAAAGAAATTACCTAGTTTCCTTGCTTATTCTTGTTTGAATCTTGCTTTCTCCAAGCTCCTCTATTCAAATTCGAAAATTTCCTTGAATTTCTCCCTTGAATCAGATTTATAAACTCCATTTTAATAAAAAAAAACTAAGGAGAAGGAAAGAGAGGAGGTGTGGATGGAGAAAAGCATGAAAAACCACCATGGAAACATACCTTCAAGCTTGAATTTCTCCTTCTTCTTCTTCCTCTCTTGTGCGCCCAAACCCTAGCTCCCTTCTCTGAAATTATGTAGAAAATTATGATTCCAAATGAGGGAGAAAGTGGGGCACCACCTATATATAGGGGTAGGAAAGTGACATTTTCAAAAATTTTCATTTTACCCTTCGTTCTTTGCATTTTTGTTTCTCCTTCATTTCAGCTCCTTTTTTAGAATCATCTTTTCTACTATAAAATTTAAGTTCATAATTAAATAAAATGCCTTTGAAATCACTTAAAATAGAGTTAAAATCTGTGAAAGTTGGGTACACCGACATTGAAAAACGTCCACCGGAGGAGATTTAACTATCCCGGGGCTTCCCATAGTTTTTAGGGTCTCTGAGAACCCCAAAAAATTCAAAACTTTCATTTAAAAAGCCCTTTTGTGTGAATTCTAAAATTTGCTCAAAATTATGAAAATGCCGTTGCATTTCATAAGTTTTTGTCAAAATTTGTTTCTTCATTCTAGCTCTATTTTTCCTTCTATCTGAGGCTAGGATTCTCATTTTTAGGAGTCTAGAATGCTAATCAAATTTTTCGGGACCTTAACTAATTTATTTCAGGAGACTTGCTTTGAAAATGTGTCTGTTTCTGTCGTTTAATGAAAACTAGACGTTACACAGTGCAGATATGCCAAGTCACGGTAGGAGTCTCCAAACTTGGTTTTTAGGTTTAGTAACTAACTTAGCTGTGGTGGGAAAGGTCTAAGTTACGGTGAGGGCTCCCAAACTCTTATTTTTGACTTAGAAGCCTTAAATTTCACTATGTTAAGGTTAGAAAATGACTAGAGAACATTGATAAGGGGTTTTGTGAGTTAAAATCTATAGTACAATGAATTAAAGGTCTTAACTAATAATTATGATCACTTGTGGATTCAATTAGTTGTGATTGCTTAGCTAATAGTCCTAATAATATCAAGGTTCAATTTTTTTCACATTTTTCTTATTTTAATTAATTGCAATGGCTTTAGACCTTGATTTTATTATTATTAATCATGCAAATAAATCTTAATTACGATAATTAGGATTTAGGATTGTTACAAGATGGGGACGTGGCTTGGTCATAAATAACGATTAGGGAAGATATTTTATCATTTTCCATAATTACACTTTTGCCACTATACTTTGACCACTCCGTTTTACCTCGTTTTAAATCCTTTTTGAGAACCGTCTTTTCTATCATAAAATTTAGATCCTCTAATTTATAAAATGCCTTTCTCAAATTGGATTCAAAAATTTATAGAATAATCTTGTCAAAATTTTAGTCAACTGACACTCAAAAATGTATACTACATAGGTTTTGACCATTTTAAGGGTTCTTATAATTTTTAGGGTCTCTAAGAATTTAAGGAAACTCAATTTTCCCATTTGAAATTATAAAAATGCCATTGACCTTTGCAGCTCTCTGTTTGGTCATTTTGGTTTCGACTCCTGACTACCCTTAGGCTCTAATCCACATTTTAAGTTGTTTTAATTAACATCCTAATCTCATTTAAATTTAATTTGCCTTACTTTAAGGTGTTCTCATACCAGTTTATTGGGTTCAATTTAGTTTCTGAATTACTAGTTATTACAATCTGAATTTTATGTTGTAAAAATTTTAAGTGAAAATGAATTCATTTGGCCATTAAAAACCACAAAAATCTGAGATTGCTCAGTTGAATAGGAATAGTGAAAATCTGCATAATTTGGCCAACTTAAAAAATTCATAAAATATTCTATATAACTCCAAAAATTCTCATTTTTAAAATATTAGAAAGCTCTATAAATTCTCTAATTTCACGCCAAATTTTAGCCCCAAACTAGGTCATTGGGGCTGTTAATGGTAGAGATGCAATTTATGGCACATTTGAACCAAAATTTGGTTCTAAATTGGTCCACTTGGCCTCTAAATTGCACTATCTCATTTTAAGCAATTTTTAATCCATCCATAATTCCTTTCCAATAAATCCATTGCATGATAAATGGCTTACATCAAAATTTGATCATCTCATGCCCAATTATACATATATAACCATAACCCTCTCATATAGAAATTCATGTTCTAAATGCTAATTCATGCACCAAAATGACATATATTCATGTGTTTAAACTCATACACATATTACCATAACATAGCCTTATCATATACATAAGGGTTCATCATTATAGTATATCATACATCACTAAATACACAAGCTAAAACATAAACTTCCAATACATAATTCCTAAGCTCTAAATCTTCTCATTCTCTTTTTTCTTGCTTGAGGAACCTAAAATAGTTAGTGGGAGGGACATGGTTGAGATTCTAGAGAGAATCTCAGTACCAAATTTCAACCATATCAATGCATACAAGAATACCATGAAGAAACGCAAAGCATGTGGTGCAATTATGTGATTCATATGCATCATGTAACTAAAATATAACTTTTAGCATGAAAATTTATTTTTTATCAAGTTGTGGCATCTAAACATACTATTTGGGCCCAACTAAACTCATTATTTAGCCAAGAAAGAGCTACTGTACTCAATTCCTCACATAGGAAACTAGGAGCTAAAAAATAATCAATACTCAAGCATAAAACTTATAATAAAAATCATATCAAAGCATAACTCATGCATATATCAAGCAACCACACATATAAGTATCTCAACTCATTTAAACATTCAAATGCATGCAAGATGTCACACCATCACATATCACATGCTACAATTTGTTACATTAGCAGGCCTTGTACTACTGATAGAAAACCTTGTTGACAAGGTCTTAGATTTCATAATACAAAATACAAGATCTTGTCAACAAGATCCTGGACCTTGTCAAAAACCTTATTGACAAGGTTTCAGATTTCACAGTGTAAAATACAAGATCTTGTTGACAAGATGTTGGACCTTGTTGACAAGATGTTATGTCAACCTTTGTGTTAACATGTTTTAATGCCAATTCAGCCATAGTAAGTTTGTCCAAATAAAAACATTACCAAGTAAGGCATAAAATTTGAATTTGGAGCTTATACATCAAAACTAGTTAAGTGGACAAACTTACAAAGTTCCATGTCATTCCATATTTTGTCCAAGACTTTGAAAATTCATAACGAATTCCTAAAAAATCCAAATCATGTAAAATCTGACTTTTTAGAAAGCTCAAGATGTCTTTTAACTACCATAAAAATTTTGTATCAGAACAACAACGTTGGGCCCACAAAATTCAATGAAATAATAATTTGAGTCTACTTCTAATACTACAACAAACATACAACTTCAAAAATTCATATCTCACTGTACAGAGCTCCAAATTGAGTGCTCTCAGTGGCTATAAAAAGCTTATGATGTCAACTACATACCTATAGAATTTCATGAGTATTAAACTTCATTTGACCCTTCAAAGACACCAAAAACTAGACTATCAAGAAAAATAGTACTATGACAATTTTCGCATAATTTGGCCAAATTTAAAAATCATAGGATATTTTATAGAACTCCAAAAATTATGGCCTTTAGCTTTATGAAACACTCTCAATAAGATTTATATGTTTTCCAAATTTCATACTAAATGTAACACCTTATATTTTTAACTCATTTCATCACATTACCATGCTTTACATCACACATTCCATGAAGAAGCAAGAAAAAGGGGATTAAATAATGTATTTTCTAGCATTGCATTGCATATAAAAATTTCATTTGATGTCACATGGACTATGTGAGCTCATACAACACATTCCCATATTTAATTACATGCATACAACTCATTTGCATTATCAAAAGTGGCCTAGTCTAGACATAACATCTAACACAGAGGATGTTTGACATTCGAAATGGTCTAGAGGTCAGGCTATCTACTGGTGCTATCACAAAATTCTACAGCAAAATTTAAAAATGTCCAATTAATTCCACAAAAATCCAATACATGCAAATGATACCAATCTGAAAATTTTTTGATATTAACTAGAGGGAAAAAATAACTCTAGACTAGCTCAAGTACGCCTAGACCTCAAAACCTAATCAAACAGTAACTGAGATCGACTAAAGTTCCTGAAACTAGATAGATTCTTTGAAAATTTATATCTCCCTCTCTAGATATCCAAATGGGGTGCTTCTAGTTGGTACAAGTCATTGGGAATGTATAGTTTCTTTGTATAAAATTTTGTGGCAATTGGATATCATTTGTGCCTTGTGTGGCAGATTTCATTTTCGGACCTGAGTGAATAGTGACATGACCAAAACCAGAATTTTTGTCAACTTTGAAAATTTATCAAATATTCTCTAGATCTCTAAAAATTCTGTTATTTAGCTTCCTAAAAAGTTCTTAACAATCTCTAATTTCATGCCAAATCTCAGATCAAGAATAGCTTATTTGGACAAAAAGTGACATAAGGTTCTATTATGGTCAATTTTAGCTCCATATGGGATACCAATATGTCCAAATAGCTTTTCTTGGAGTTTGGCACCTTTTGGGCAAGTCTAAAAGCATAAATAGAATTTGTGTGAGCTACCCAAATGGTCTCAAACCTCATGCACCTTAATTTGGCTATCCCACTTGCATTTATACATAATTTCGTAATACCATTCAAGAAGTCACATTGCCATAACATGCTCAAATCATATTCTAATGGTCACATAACCTATTTTCCCATTTATACATGACATATTATCATAATTACATATGTTTATAACATCATAGTACATGTAGAACTATTGGTTACATCAATTGTCACTTGCATGGCCTTAAAGTTGTGACAACCCTACCTTCCTATCATTGTAACTATGGTTAAATATACGATTAATCATTAATTATCAAGGTTTGGAGTTGTTACAATTCATTACATTGTGAAAATATGGAAAAATTTGAACCTTGATGTTAGGGTCATCACCATACCACCACAAACAAAACAAAATTTGCATAAAAGAAATCTTACTATCATAAGGGGTTTATGATTCATCCGTCCATCAGTTTCAATACCCAATAACCTCTCACAAGTGTTCCTATATCATTTCTTACCATTATCATTGAAGAAATTGGGGTTTCTAAGCTCAAAGTAGAAGTTTGGGGACTTGCGCCGCTGCTAGCCTTCATGGCGCCGCGACGGAAATGCCTCCTGGAACTACTTTTCTCAACCCCACGATTCTCGCCTCGGCGTAATATATTTGCGCCTCGGCGAGTTTCCATTATGTTAGCTCTGCCTCAGCACAATATTTTTGCGCCTCAGCGCGTTTCCATTATGTCAGCTTTTAGGCAATTTTTTTCCCACCTTGCGCTGCGGCACGATTTATCAGGCCGCGGCTCTCCTCGCCACTATCACTCCCCAGGCTAATTTTCTTCTCTTGCGCCGTAGCGGGATTGGTTATGCCGTGGTGCCCTTTGGCTCTATCTCTCATTTGGTCGTGGCGAGACTCCCTCCTGTGCCTACATTACCCAAATTTCGTTCCCTACACTCTAATTCTCATCTTAAAAACACTCCAAGTCCATCTACCCTTATTTTATGTGAATCTAATGGTGTTTATCTACCTTATTTACCCATCAATCCATCCATTACCATTTCCAAACTTAAATACTACTTCCTACTTGCCCAACTTGCTCATATCAGCAAATTCATGAATATATGACAGTAAGAGCACATGCATTAGCAGCAATTTACATCCCATGCACATTCCATAGAGATTCCATTCAACAATAGCTTATGTCCACAACCGAAGCATCATATGACTATAATTCCCATGTGGTAATCCATATCACAATTTCAACAAAACTACATATATGGTACTATAAATTCATACATTAATATTCAACTATAATGAGACTTAAAATCCTTAATGGTTACATTTCAATCAAACAAAATATGAATGCCTACACTTGGCAACATGAATACATGATGATGCTATGTAAACTAATAACAAAATTGAATCTCTACTAAATAAGCCAGCCTAGGTGTAGCCTTCTCCCATATGTTGGAGCTCATGGATTTTCATCCACTTGCTTCCCTTTATCCTTACCCGAAGAACCTTCACCTGAAATGTTAATCCCATGAAACGGGGTGAGATATAAATCTCAGTAACCAAGGCAATTCCATCATATATCCAGTTTAATTAGCATATATACATGAATCAAAATCAATATCAGAATCATATTCATCATATCAATAAATGAAACAATTAGGCTATCATGATTACTATCCCATACTAGCAATCATATTATCACATGTTAAAGGCCATTAACACCTGGAGAGGCCCATCCACGACACTTATTCCCTATTGAGCACAACTGGGGCTCAGTGCATCTGGGTTTGATCATAACCCAGTGCTCAATCGATGCACATACACGGGTGGCAGCCACACCACAGCTCCACCATAGACTCACAAGGTCCAATCACAATTCAACAGATAGCCAACTAATTCATTCAACATTTCAAATCATTCATATACAGCAACATATGAAATTAAATCAAATATATACATGGAATTGATATAAACCCAGTTGCCTCACTTGTAGATAAATTTGCAACAACCATTACAATTCCCAAATTCGGATTAAAGTGTCCTTCACCAGAAAACTCAATATTCCACCCAAAATCCTAAGCAAATTCGTACAGAATTAATACCCATTTTATAAATCAGCTATGGGGGTCTCAAATTAACAAATGAAGCATCAAAATGGAGGGTTTAAACTCACCTAATATCAGCCCTAACCTCAACCTACGAATTTCACTAAGGAAATCCCCAAACACCCACATTTCAGATTTTGGGTAGCATGAAAATGCTCCAAATGAAAAACTAATCAGGTCAAATTAAAGAGAAAGATGATGGGATTAAGTTGTATAACTATTACCTTGGCTGAATCTTGCTCTAAATGTAAGAAAATGCAGAATTCTTGCCCCCAACCCTAGCTCCTTCTCAACCTCCGAATTTTGCTTCTTGAGTTTCAGCAAATGAGAAAGTGGCTGAAGTATTAGAGTTTTAGTTGGGTCAAATATGGGTCATGGGTTGCTCCAAAGTCCAACTCATAATGGGCTTCAGGTTTTTGCTTGTTGGGCCAGTTTCTAAAGTGTTGGGCTGCAGAATTTTACTGGGCCAGTTTTATATGCATTGGGTTGTTGAAGTTTAATTAGTTTGGGCCAAGTTTGAAGAGCTCAAGAATTTGGGTCTACACAAGGGTTATTGGGCCACTTAGAAGAGTCTATACAAGGTAGATTTTGGGCCTCCATCACACTAAATTGGGTTAGGTCTGTACCTAACCCATTGGGCCTCCATTAGCCTCTTCTTATGATCTATTAATTTAAGCTTAGATAGAATTTCTATCCTAATTAAATCTCAACCCATATTAATAAATTTACCTTTCTACAGTCTCCATTTACTTAACTTACCTAATTATCCCATATTAATTATTCCTAATTAATCTAATCCGTGATTAACACCTTAATTAATTATGGGGTGTTACAAAAGTAGCAAAATTTACACACTTTAATGTCATCCTCTTATCTTCAAGGTGGTTGGCTTCCATTATCTTGCTCTCTTGGTCCACCTAGCATATTAGATCATTGGAGAGGAGGGAATGAGATTCAAAGAATCCCAATAGCTCATCTCCCTTTTAATCATACATAATGGATGCAAACAAGTCTCATAAATATATGTATGGTTATGTTGACATGTGCAAACATTCAAGAGGCATTTTCGTCATTTAAGAAAGTCATACATAGCATACAAAGGCTTGCCAAGCAAGTGGATTAGCCTCACCTAATTTCTTGTGAATGTTGGACTTGCCTCACCTATTCTTTAAGAGGTTTTTGGACTCAACCATACTCTTGGGAGTCAACCTCACTTTTGGGAGACTCTTTACTTTGTCTCAACCAATCTTAAAGGTTCTTGGCTCATTCTCACCATGGCAAAGGATTCTTGGCCTCACCACACTCAAGCAAACATCATAGATATCATTTGGAAAACATAATGCATCATCATGGTCCCATAGAGTAAGAGCTCATGCTAGGACATTTCTCATGACTTGAAATACATGTACACACATTCAAAGACAAGTAAAGCAAGCAATCATGCATGAAAGAAGGTAGAAAGAGCAACCTTGCTTGCATTTTGCACACTTTTTCCTTAAGCCTTGGATCTTCTCCCTTGACCTCACACACCCAAGAAGGTAGAGATCACTTCTCTTGGCTTAAACACATTTTATGGAAGCCAATTAGCTTCATGGAATTAATTGTAAGGCCACACAACTTGCTTAAATTCTAGCTTGGCCTATAAACCCCTTTATAATTCCAAAATGCACCCAATGAAGCAACACCCTTCAAATAAATTCTAGGCTCCATTCTTTCCTTTCAAATATGATTCTTGACTCCTTTTAAGCCTTTTGGAGTCATCATACAATTAAAATAAAGAGCCTAACTACATGTTGCTTCTTTAGGTCATATTATGGAACATAAAGCACCAACTCACTTTCTACGGTTTCTAAATTTTTCCCAAGGCCTACCCTCATCTTCACTCATCATATATGACTCAAAAATGGGCTTGGAAAATTTAAAACTCTCCCTAGGTGTGCTAACTCATCTAGGCTGAGACTATGCTTGTTTTTGTTACCCTTGAAGTTGTCTTTGTTTTCTTGATGGAGAAAGCACATGGGGAGACTTCTAGGGATCTTAGGAGCTCATTTAAACTCTCATTTAGACTTAGGAATCAAGGTATCAAGTCAGATTTTTCAAAGAACATATGAAACCCTAGACTTTGCATCTTGAATTTCCATGGTTATTTGTTAATTTTCTTTGCATATTTAATCTCCACACCCTTTTTTCTAAGAATCACCCTTGGTTATGTCTATCAAACCCTCCTAGGGTTTCTTGAGTGGGGCAAAATGGTGGAGAAAGGGGAGGAAGAGATAGCAACTATGGAAGAAGAAATTACCTTGTTTTCTTGCTTTTTCTCACTTGAATCTTGCTTTCTCTAGGCTTCTCTCTTCAAATCCGAATTTTCCCCTCAATTTCTCCCTTAAAATAGATTTGTAAACTTCATTTTAATCAAAGAAAACAAAGGAGAATGGAGGAGACGAGGTTTGGATGGAAGAAAGCATGAAAAACTACTAAAATTCCATACCTTTTAGCTTGAATTTCTCCTTCTCTTCTTCTTCCTCTTATGCGCCTCATCCTAAGGCTTCCTTCTCTGGTTTAGGGTAAAAACATATGAGGCTACATAAGGGTGAGAGTGGGGTGCCACTTATATATATAAAGGAGGAAGAAGAACTTTTCAAAAATTCTCAGTTTGCCCTTCATTCTTAGTATTTTCATTTTTAATTCGTTTTAGCTCCTTTTTGAGAACTTTCTTTTCCATTATGAAATTTAGGTTCCTAATTTAGTAAAATGCCTTTGGAATCACTCAAATCGGAGCTAAAACCTTTCTGAATGAATTCGTTAAAGTTCGAGTACACCGACATTGAAAAACATCCACCAAAGGAGATTTAAATGTCCTGAGCCTTCTCATGATTTCCAGGGCCTTTGAAAAGCCCAAATAAGTCAAAATTTTCATTTAAAATGCCTTCCTATGTGAATTCTAAAATTTACTCAAAATTACGAAAATATCATTATGTTTCATAAGTTTTCCATAAGAAATTATTTCTCCATTCTAGCTCCATTTTTCTTTTCATTTGAGCCTAGAATTCTCATTTTTAGGAGTTTAGAATGCTTCCCAAATTTTTTAGGACCTTAACTATATCATTTCGGGGAACTTCCTTTTGTATCCAGTGAGTTTCGTTCATTGATGGAGAAATCGTATGTTACGTTTCTCACATTTTCTCTCATTTTCAGAGAACCGGATGTTATACTAAAACTCATTCATTTGGTTTGGTTTTGGTTCAAGGGAAAAATATGACTTAGTTTGGGACCATAATGGGGTTGAATTGCACTAAATGGCCTCTCAAGAATACTATAACCATTTGAGCACATCCAAAAGTATAAACACAGCATGTAGAAACAACCTAAATGGTTCCAATGATCATGGGACTCAAATTCACTATTCTACTTGCATATATACACATTCATGTAAGGCTCCAAAATGCCAAAACATACATTCTCATACATATGGCTCCAAATTCATTACATACAACATTTTTACATATGCTCAAAGGGTTACATCTCATATATAACTTATGCATACATGCTTTGACATTCATTTACATCAAAAACTATACTATTGTCAAAGTATTACAAATTATTCTCTTTGGCTCCCATTCTTTATTCCTTGGGCTTCACTTAGACAAAATTAGATGGAAAGTGGGAGAGAGTGAGATTCAAAGAATCCTAATAGCTTTTTCACCCTTCAAGTAAGCATACATGGCATACAATCATGTTAAAGAATACAAGTATACATCAAACACTTTCAAGAATCATTCAAACCATATTTTCCATGTCATATAAGCATATCAAAGTCAAGAATAAGCTCTAAGGACTTTTGGTCTAGCTCACCTTATTATTTAAGACTTTTAGATTACCCTCATCCACTTTTTAGGGACTTGACCTAGTTTCATTCATTCTTAAAACTTTTGGCCTTATCTCACCCATCCTTAGGGACTTTTAGCTTTACCTCACCCATTCTAAGGGACTTTTAGTACAACCTCTCCCATAAAGAACAATTTCACAATCAAAATGTAATTCAAGAAGTATATTGGTACCATAACACCAAACTAATAGTTATTGCAATGTCTCATGATTCAAACACATATACAAACATTCAATGACAATTAAACAACTAAGAAATGCATACAAGAAAGGATAGAGAGCTACCTTGGTTAAAGAAATACAATTTTCTCTTTGATGCTTTATCTTTTTGGCTTAGCCTTAGACTTGGACCTAGGAGGAATTTGAATTGTTTGGCTTAGACACATCAAACAAGACATAAACACAATAGAACCATCTCTAGTCTTACATAAACTCTACACAAGTTATTTCTAGTTTATGCCATGGTTATGATTCCATACAAGAGTATAATGAAGCAACTCACATAACTCATAATTTTAGCTCTAATTTCTCACTCAATCTAAGTCACATGACTCTACTTAAAGTCATTAGAGCCATCACAAGCTCAATCCAAGAAGCCTAACACCAAGTTACTTCTTTATGCATAATGGAACCTAAAACTTTCAACTTTTACAATATGGTTTCTAAATTCAAACCAATGATTCCTTTGGTTCCTATTATTCATTTCTAGACCATTTGTATCCTTAGAATCAAAGAAAACTCTCCCTAGGTGCATAAACTCCCTTTTGGCTGAGACACACACTAAGGTAAAAAGCCTATAGCATTTTCTTAGTTTTCCTAGGAAATTTGCCATCCATAAATCTTCATAGATGTCTTGAGAACTCAAACATGGTTTTACAAAATCTAGATCATCACTAGAAAGCTCCATAAATACCTAGGTGCAACCAAAACCTTAATTACCATAACTTAATTTCTAAAGCTCTTCTTTTGGTTACAATTGCATATTCTTGTTTCTTACACTCCAAACCCCATATCTTATAAAGTTTAGATCAAAATAAAGTCCCTAACATATCATCCCTAATTTGGTCAAAATGAAGAAGACAAGAAGGAGCTAAGAAGAAGCACTTTAACTATACTTTCTTACCTCATTTACAAGCTTTTCAAGAGCACTTTTTTATGCTTTAAAGCTTCCTTTCAAACTCTCCCTCTTCTCTATTGAACCAGTCATAAGAAATGTCTAAACAAATTATCAAAACCATATGAATAGAAAAGAGAAGGAGGAGAAGGAGTTTAGTGAAAGGAGAAGCATGAAAAAGAGACAATTCCTTACACTTTTCAAGCTTAGTTTCCTTCTCCTTTACTCCCTTTTTGGTGTGCCACCTTCAACTGGTTCAGTTTCTATTTTGGAGTGGAAATGATTTGATTAAGAAAATAGAGAAGAATGGGACGTGATATATAAGGGTGGAGGTTCACTTATAACAATTTTCAATTTCTAACTATGTCTTTAAACTTCAGTTCCTCCATTGAAGCTCATTTCACATCCTTTTTTAGAACTGTCTTTTCCATCATAAAATTTAAGTCCTCTAATTCATAAAATATCTTTGGTTTCACACAAATTGGATTTAAAACCTTATCGAATAATTCGGTTAAAATTTTGGTCAACCGACACTCTAAATTGCAAACCATAGGAGTTTTGACCATTCTAGGGGTTCCTATGGTTTGTAAGGCCTCTAAGAATCCCAAGAAACTAAATTTTCCTATTGAAAGATCCCTCATTTGAGTTTTCTAATAGTTGTTTGAAATTACAAAATTGCCGCTGGCCCTATAGCTTTCCATTTAGTCATTTTGGCTCTTGTTTCGGGCTAACATTAGGCTTTAAACCACATCTTAAAGTGCTTTAATTAACATGCTAATCCTATTTAGACTTAATTTTCCTTACTCTAGGGTGTTTTCTTTTCAATTCATAGGGTTCAGTTTAATTTTGGATTACTAGATATTACATTTCACCTCTCTAAAAATAAATTCTATCCTCAAATTTTAAAATATATACCTTAGTTGAAAAGGTAGGGATACTGTCTTCTCATATCATTTTTCAGTTCCCGAGTAGCCTTTTCAGATAACAGACCCTTTTAGACCACTTTTTACCATAGGGATGTTCTTGTTTCTCAACTATTTAAACTTGGTAGTAACAATTCTCTCTGGTGTCACCACATAGGAAAGGTCATCCTATAATTGAATATGCTCATATTCTATGACATGTGAGGGGTTTAGTAAGTACTTTTTAAGTTGGAAGACATGGAAAACATTATGGACTTGGGCTAGGTTATGAGGTAAAGTAATATGGTATGTCATAGGTCCAATTCTTTCAAGGATCTCAAATGGACTAATATACCTAGGACTAAGCTTCCTTACCTTAATTGATTGACCAACACCAGTAACTAGAGATACCTGAATGAATACATGGTCTCCAATCTTAAACTTTAATGACCTCATTCTCTTATTGGCATAACTTTTTTGCTTACTCTGGGCTGTAAGAAGTTTCTTTCTAATTAATTTTATCTACCTGGTAGTCTGGTCTACTATCTTAGGTCCTATCAAACTCTTCTCACCTAGCTCAACCAAACACAGAGATGATCTACACTTTCTCTTATACAGAGCTTCATAAGGGGCTATCTGAATACTAGAATAGTTATTGTTATTATACGCAAACTCAGTTAATGACAAATACACATCCCAGTAACCCCTCATTTCTAGGACACATGCCCACAACATGTCTTTTAGGGTCTGGACGGTCCTTTTAGTCTAACCATTTGTCTAAGGGTGATATGTAGTACTGAACAGTAATCAAGTCCCTAAAGCATTTTGTAATGACCTCTAGAAGTTTAATGTGAACTTGGGATCTCTATCGATACTATATTATTCGGTACTCTGTGAAGTTGCACTATGTTTTTTATGTACAATTGGCTAGTTTATCTAAAGTATAGGTAGCCCTAATAGCTAAAAAGTGTGCAGACTTTGTCAATCTATCAATAACTACCCAAATAGCATTATGTCCAGAGGATTTCCTGGGTGAGCCTATAATGAAATCCGTAGCTATACTATCCCACTTCTACTCAGAGATATTTAGGGATTGTAATAACCCAACTGGTCTCTGATGCTCTACTTTCACCCTCTAACACACTAAATATCTAACCACACAGTTGGCTATATCATTTTTTTATTCCTAGCCACCAGAATACTCTTTTCAAATCTTGATATATCTTGGTGGAACTTGGGTGGATAATGTACTTACTCTTATTTGCCTCCTCTAAAATCCTTTCTCTCAATTTAGTTAGATTAGGCACAGATTCTATCCTAGTATACTATTATACCATCCTCAGATATCTTGAAATATGAGGTTTTACCTTGGGAAATCTCACTCCTAATATGTTTCAAGAACCCATCCTCCCTCTGGGCATCTATGATATGGGCTCTTAAATCATTTTCTATTTGGGTTTCATTTAAAAATAATCTACTTGAAACCATATGGCAAGATATATTCATATCTTTAAACTTCTCTATAAATTCCTATTCTCTAACCATCATGTGGGCGGGATGGATGGATTTTCTACACAAGGTATCAACTACCACATTCGCCTTGCTTAGATGGTATTTCAATGTGTAATCATAATCCTTTAGAAATTCGATTCATCTTCTTTGTCTCATATTCAATTCTTTCTAATCAAATAGGTATTTCAAGCTCTTATAGTTACTATAGATTTCTATGGTCACACCATACAGATAATGCCTCTATATTTTTAGAGCAAACACCACTACAACTAACTCTAGACTGTGTGTGGGTAATTCTCCTTATGAGGCCTCAATTGCTTAGAGGCATACGCCACTACTCTACCTTGTTGCATTAACACACATTCTAACTCTTTTCTTGAGGCATCACTATAAATCACAAATAGTTTACTAAGGTCAGGTATAATTAGTACAGGGACAGTGGTTAACCAGAGTTTTAACTCCTGAAAACTCTTCTCACATCTGTTATCCCACATAAAAGGTGTCTTTTTCCTAGTCAGCCTCGTTAGTAGTAAGGCTATATGAGAAAAGCCCTAAATAAATCATCTATAATACCCTGTCAAACCTAGAAAGCTCCTAACTTCGGTGATGGTCTTAGGCCTATCCCACTGTAACACAGCGTAAACTTTATGGGGATCAACCACGACCTCTTCCTGTGATATCATGTGACTTAAGAATCTCACCTCGGTTAGCCAAAACTCATATTTATTAAGTTTGGCATACAACCTGTTATCTCTCAAGGCTTCTAGGACTATTTTCAAATGCCTCTCATGCTCTTCAAATGATCTAGAGTATACAAGTATATCATCTATGAAGACCATAACAAATTTATCTAAATACGGTCTGAATACCCTGTTCATATAATCCATAAACACAGTCGGTGCATTCGTAAGCCTGAATGGCATCACTAGGAAGTTATAATGCCTATAACTAGTTCCAAAGGCCGGCTTTAGGACGTCTTTAATTCTAACCCTCAACTGATGGTGCCCAAATATAAGGTCTATCTTACAAAATATATATGCCCTAACTAACTGATCTAGCAAATCATCTATTTAGGGAGGGGATATTTATTATTGATGGTAACTTTATTCAAATCTCTGTAATCTATACACAATCTTAAGCTACCATTTTTCTTTTTCAAAAACAATGCAGGAACTCCCCAAGGTGACACACTAAGGCATATAAACCCTTTCTTTAACAATTCCTATATCTGTTTTTTCAACTCTGCAAGTTTGGTGGGAGCCATCTTGTAAGAAGCTTTAGACACCAGTCTAGCCCTAAGTACTATATCTATAGGAAACTCTCTTTCTCTCTCTCTCTCAGGAAGTAGCCCATTAAAATTAAAATCCTTAGGAAAAACCTCCAGGAATTCCCTAACCACAAGGATCTCCTCTATCCCTTCCTCTACTTTAGCCTGTATATAGAAAAAGACTAGAAACCCTTAACATCTATGTTTTAAGCATCTCTTAGCCTGAGTGGTAGTCAAAAAAGACAACTTAACCCTATCTTAGGTATGATCCCACAAGCAAGTAGGGTAATAGTTTTATGCTCACAATCAAGTACAACATTATTTACAATCATCCAGTTCATACCAACAATCAAGTCAATATCATGGAAGGGTATACAAATTAAATCAATGGTAGCATGGCAATGATTAAATTGTATAGTGACATTTAGACATGCATAGGAAGTAACAACATAGTCTCTAGTAGGTGTAGTAATAGATAAATTAAAAGGTAAAGTACTAATAGTCAGACCTAATTCCTCACACAATTTAAGATATGAACGAATGGCTAGTACTCGAATCAAACATAACAATCACAAGAGAACCATTCACTATAAGCATACCTCGAATCAAACTAAGAGATGTGCTAACCTCCTGCTAGGTGAGGGCAAACACTCTACCCTGGGTCTGTGGCCTAGGTGGAGGCATTGTCTCAATCTGTGGGCAATTTCTAGCAATGTGCCCTAACTTCCCACACTTGAAACACGTCACTGAAGATGGCTAAGCTCTAATAGGTTTCACTTTTCTGCTCTTCTGTGGCCTTTTATTCCCTTGCACCTTACCTTTTCTCTTATTGCTAGGTGCTACACTTACAGTGTCTTCTAGTCTCAGCCTTTTTGGTTCTGGAGCCCCTCTCTGACTCACTACAGTCACTTGCAAGTGCAATATATCGTAATTTTTTTTCAATCACCCTGCTAATCTCCACAATGGCATTAAATTTTTTGATTCTTTGTGGAGTAACTCTATCTCTGATTAAGCGCTTTAACCTATTTTCAAATCTCTCGCATCTCTAGGTCTCATTATCACACCTCTGAAGATAGGAAGAATACCAAGATAGCTTAATAAACTTGGCCACATATTGATCTACTAACATCTCATCTGTCTGTTTCAACCCCATGAATTTCATTTCCTTTTGATTTCTCGCAGAGCTGGGAAAGTACTTCTCATAAAACTCTACCAAAAATTTCTCCCAATTAATTGGGATATTCTTGGTCTGCATTAGTGATTTTATGCTATGCCACTACTTATCAACCTCTTTTTCTAACATGAAAGTGGTAAGCTAAACTTTCTGCTTTGATGTGCAATCCATCATTGTGAATATTTTCTCTAGCTACATGACCCATGCTTCAGCTTTGTCCCCATCCAACCCCTATCAAATAAGGGTGGACCATTCCTCCTAAATTGATTGAGCAACTTTTAGATAAGCATTTGGGTTTAAGCTGGCTCTTAAGGGGGTGTAGGTGGAATGCTAGAGGTAGATGGCTGTGGTACAAGGGCTTCTCTTCTCATTTCCTCTTGCTTAGCTAGGGTATTTTGCAACTGCATTATCATTTCATGTTGTTGCTGCATCATGGCTTCATGTCTATCGAATTGCTCCATGATGATATGTAGAGGGGTCCTTAACCTCAATGTAACACCACAACTTTCTAGCTTATCTCATGCAACTTCTATGTCTTATGCCATGCACTTCTTAAGAACATAAGGAAATAGCATATAAAAAGTGAATATTTTTGCGTTACATAGGGGATGAAATTTTCATTTGGTGTCCTGTGGACCATATGGGCTCATGTATCTCATTCTTATATTTAATTACATAGATACAACTCAAATCCATCCCCAAAAGTGGCCTAGAACTCGTGCAAGTGCAAGAAACACAAAATTCCATAGTGTAGCCTCGGCCAAAATTGCATGCTTTCTATCACAAATTTTGAAACATCATAACTAATTCTAGAAAAATTAAAATCATACATTCTTTACCATTCTAGAAATCTACAGATGTCTACTTTATGATAAAAATAATTCTAAGTCATGGAATATCAAGCAAAAGACGTTTGATATTTGAAAAGTGCCCAAGGTCTTAGCTATCTAGGCTACTATCACAGGTTACTATTATAAACTTTAGAAATTCATAACTAATATTAAAAAAATCCAAATCATGCAAATTCAGTCAATCTGAGAAGTTAAAGATGTTAAATTTAAGATAAAAATATCTCTAGACCATGCCAAGACCATCTAGGAATTAAATTATGATAGAACAATACTGGAGGTCTAGTGGCGCCACTAGTACTGACAGTAAATTTCAAAAATTCATAACTCTCTTCTCAGGCCTCCAAATAAGGTGATCTTGGTGGCCACAGAAATCTTATAACCTATAGTTTATGGTTGTAAAATTTCAAAAGCATTAGATACTATTTGAACATCATATGACATAGAACACAAAACTAACTATATGAACAGTATATGCACTAGACCAACAGAAAAATCTCAACTTTGAAAATTCATAATTAATTTTGTAGAGCTCTAATTTTGTACATTTTAGCTTCCTAAAAAGTTCTCAATGAGCTCTACATGTCTGCCAAATTTCATGGGAAGATTCATTCATTTGGTCAGTTTGTGTCATAGGGTTCTGGTTTAGTCATTTTTATGGTCTTAACTAGGATCAAAGTGTCCAATTGTGCTTCCCAAGCTTGTGTGGCCACTTGAGTATGTGGGATTGCACCAAAATGGCTCTCTAAACTTGTCTCAAAGGTGTATAAACCTAGATTTCTCAAACTCACTCTCTCACCCCATGCCATACATAAGATTTCATACACTTTCTCTTGCCATTCAATACCCAAAAACTACATTATCATTCATATGGCACTAAAGCTCATACATACATCAAATATATGGGTATTTACACATGTTTGAATGGATACATAATAATTTCATCATGGGATTACATCATATGCCATATGTATGGCTACAAAAGAGACAAAACTAGGCCATTTCATATACTTTGATGTCAATATTCTTCTCCTTAGCTTAGTGGCTTCCCTTACCTTGCTCAATTGCTTCACCTAGCATGTTAAGACATTGGAGAGGAAGGGATGAGATTCAAAGAATCCCAATAGCTCATCTCCCTTTCAATCACATATAAAGCATACAATACAAGCCTTGAAAATGAATACATGGGCATGTAGATATATGTGAGCATTCAAGAAATATTCTTAGCATATGAACAAGTCATACATAGCATACATAGGCTTGCCAAATGAGTGGATCCGCCTCACTCATTCACTTGTGGATTTTGGACTTACCTCACCAATTTTCTTTAAGAGGTTTTTGACTCTACCTTACTCTTGAGAGTCAACCTCACTATTGGGAGACTCTTTGTCTTAACTAATTCTAAGGGTTCTTGGCTCATCCTCACCATGGCTAGAGGGTTCTTAGCTTCTCTACATTCAAGCAAACTAAAGCAAGCATATAAAACATCATTTGATTGCATAAAACATCATCATGGTATCATGGAATAAAAGTTCATACTAAAATACTTTTCATAGCTCAAAACATATATACACACATTCAAAGGCAATGTAAGCACACATTCATGCATGAGAGAAAGTGGAGAGAGCTACCTTGCCATACAACCATGCTCTTCCCTTGAGCCTTAAGTCTTCTCCCTTGAGCTCACACACCCAAGAAGGTGGAGATCATTTCTCTTAGCCTAAACACATCATATGGAAGCCAATTATACTCTTGAATCAAATTTTAAGGCTACACACTTACTAGAAAAGCTAGGTGACTCATAAGGCTCTTTTATGGTTCCATAATGCACTCAATGAAGCAACCTTAAGAAAACATCATCTTGGCTCCATTCTCTCTATTCATTCATGATTCTTAACTCCCTTTAAACCTCTTGGGGTTATCACACAAACAATTCAAGGAGCCTAGCTAGGTGTTGCTTCTTTAAGTCATATTATGGAACATAGAAGTGTTGGGAATTCTGGGACACATAGCGAAAAATTAAAACCCTGAATCTCTTCCCATAGATCCATCAATGTTGTTTAAATCAAGTAGATCTAGAAATATTTACCTTTGTTATGTAATATTTCTTTCTCCATCGGATCTCAAGAACTAATCTTCAAATCTGCTCCCTCTATCAATATCCACACGAATAGTTGCTCAACTTGACCAGTGTGCTAGCGCCTCTGACCAACGTCCGTCCATGTTATTGGTAGAGAAGACACTCTCATCTTTCTCTCTTTAGGCGACCGTACAGTGTCCGTATACTGTCCGTACGCTCTCTCTCTCTCTAGGGTTTTTCTTTTGTTCTATCATTCTAGGAAACCTAAACCTCCTCCTTTTTCATTTTTTTATTTTTTTATAGAGGTATCTCATTAACGTTTCAGATATATTTGATTAATTTAAAATATATTATTTTAAATCAAATCTTAATTAAATATATTAGTTTAAATTTAAATATATCTAATAGATTAAATTTAACCAATTATTTAATCTAAATCTAGAATTAAATTTAAATTTAATTTATCTCATAAATTAAATTTAAATTATCATATTAGTTTAAATTTAAATCTATCATATAGACTTGAATTTAAAAATAATTGATTTAACTTGATTAAAGGACATATATATATATTTCGAACATATAAATAAATACATATATATATGTTTTGAATTTTATAAATTATATATATATCAAATATATATATTTATTTATAAAATTCTTTCACCCTTAGATTGAATGTGACATTTATTGAATCTAGATGCAATTTTCAGATTCGATGAATTTGGATATTTTAGCTCGAGTTGACTTGTTATGCGTGCCACCCTATAGGCTCATATGACGTTGGCAGTGGGCTAATGACACTATTTGACCCACAAGTCACAAGCGGCCTCTAGTAAGACATTGTGACTACCCAAATCATATAGAGATCGATGATCCGATGCAACCTGTCATATAACCCTATGACATCCCTTTTGTCACACGATATCTAGATCAAGTATAAGGCATGGAAACATCATTCTCATCTTACTTGATCATCGCTTTTTCGATCTACGTGTAGACTAACAATATAAATGAAAACCTTTCCATTCGAGCATGGCTATGTATTTCTCAGTCTCACTCATCAAGAGGCCCAGAGATATCTTTCTATTAATCAAAGGGACAAATCCTATTTTGACCACTCATCTTCTTCTACATGAATTTCACTATGCCCGATCATAGCCTTTATGATCACCTAGTTAAAGATGACTTTTGACTATGCCAAAAAATAGTGTTTTTCATGTTGGAAACCATGGTGATCTCAAGTGTAAGGGCTTGGTGACACGGTTATACATAAGATACGCCTATGACTTAATCCATGTAGCTATCTTATAACGGGTCGATCCAGCATCTTTTTCCCTAACGAGTGCCTATGATTTTGATTCGTATCTATATACATGATTAACAAATAATCATAAATCAAAATCATACTAGTCTTAATTCATCATCGTTCCTACAATGATGATTGACTAGGGATATTTAGGGTAATCAATATGATTTTTCCAAGGATATTATTATATAAAACATGCAAAAAATATAATACTGTAATAAAAGAAAACTCTTATTTCTTAATAAAGTATAATGTTTGCAATACAATGATTGGCCTAGGGCATAATTTCCAACAATAAGGCCATCTCACTTTCTATGATTTCTAAAATTTTTCCAAGGCTTCCTCTCATATATTCCCATCGTACATGATGCAAAATAAGCTTGGAACAAATTAAAACTACCCCTTGGTGCTTCATTTAGCCTAGGCCAAAACTATACACTATATGAACACCAAGTGAGTTTGCTTCCTTTTCTTGATGGAAGATGCATATGAGAAGCCTTCTAGGGATCTCAAGAGCTCATCCAAACATTTATTTAGGCCTAAGAATAATTGCATAAAATCAGATTTTCAAGGGAGCTCATGAAACCCTAAGTTTGCTATCTTGAAAATCAATAGCTTTTACTTGGATTTCTTTGCATATTCTTACTTTCTGCCCTTAAATTCATAGAATTCACCGTTGGTTATTCCCAAAATTCAAGCCCTCTTGTAGCTACATATATGGGGTGAAATAGGGAGAAGAAGGGGGGAGGAATAGCTACCATAGGATGAAGATTTTACCTTGTTTCCATGGCTTTTTTTGCTTGTTTCTCACTTTCCTTGACCTCCTCTCTTCAAATCCGAATTTTCTTCTCTGTTATTCCTTCAAAATAGATCCAAAAAATTCAATAAAACCATAGGAAAGAAAGCTTAAGAGGAGAGGAACAAGTTTGGAAGAAGGGAGCATGAAAATCCATGAAATTCCTATCTTTTTCTTGCTTTTTCTCCTCCTTTCTTCTCCTCCATGGTACACCTAAGAGAGCTGGTGTTTTCTTTGGTTTTTAGGAAGAATAGTTCATGCAAATGAAGGGGGAGAAAAAACAAGAAACTTAAAGAGTGTTCAAGAAGCTTTCACTTTTTTGAAAATTCTAATTTTGCCCTTCGTTCTTGGCATTTTTGTTTCTGATTCGTTTTAGCTCCTTTTTGAGAACATTCTTTTCTATTATGAAATTTAGGTTCCTAATTTAATAAAATACCTTTGGAATCACTCAAATCAGAGCTAAAACCTTCCCAAATGAATTTGTCAAAATTTGGGTCAACTGACGTTGGAAAATGTCTACCGGAAGGGTTTTAATTGTCCTAGGCTTCCCATGGTTTTCAAGGCCTCTAAGAACCCCAAAGAACTCAAAACTTTCATCTAGAAAGCCCTCTTGTGTGAATTCCAAAATTTTCTCAAAATGATGAAAATGCCCTTACGTTTCGTCAACCTTTCGTTCAAATTCGTTTCTTCATTCTAACTCTGTTTTCTTTCCATCTGGGCCTGAGATTCTCATTCTTAGGTTATATAAATTTTTTGGAACCTTAACTAATTCATTTTAGGGGACTTCCTTTTGTATCTAATGAATTTCGTTCATTTATGGAGAAACCATACGTTAAATTTCTTACGTTTTCAAAGAACTGGATATTACACTCGACCCTTTCAGCCCTAGCTGGCGTGCCCCTCTAGTGGTTACCATTTTATTTGAAAACAACCACAACCTTAGTACACAATCACAATTCAACAACACATACATATGCATCTCACTTATTCTTTGGCAAATCACACCATAACATAAGCTAATCAAACAATTCAAGAGCCAATCACAGAACTATAATGCTTAAACTATTATTCTGATACCAAAAATGTCACACCATCACATATACTATGCTATAATTTTTTACATTAGAGGACCTTGTACTATTGATAGAAAACCTTGTTAATAATGTCTTGAATTTCATAGTGCAAAATACTAGATCTTGTTAACAAGATCCTGAACCTTGTTGAAAAGATGTTATCTCAGCCTTTGTATTAACATGTTTTAATGCCAATTCAGCCATAGTGTGTTTGTCCAACTAGAAACATCACCAAGTAAGGCACAAAATTTGGATTTGGAGCTTATACATCAAAACTAGTTAAGTGGACAAACGTACAAACTTCCATGTCATTCCATATTTTGTCCAAGATTTTGAAAATTCATAAACAATTTCAAAAAAAATCCAAATCATGTCAAATTTGAATTTTTAGAAAGCTCAGGATGTTCTATAACTACCATAAAAAAATTGTATTAGAACAACAACATTTGACATGAGAAATTCAATGGAACAATAATTCAGGTATATTTTTGATACTACAACAAACATACAATTTTAAAAATTCATATCTCATTATACAAAGCTCCAAATTGAGTGCTCTCAATGTTGTTGAAAGCTTATGATACCAACTATATGCTTGTAAAATTTCATAAGCATTTGACTTCATTTAACCCTTTAAAGACACCAAAAACCAAACTATTTAGAAGAACAATCCATGATAGTTTTTACATAATTTGTCTAACTTTGAAAGACCATAAGATATTCTACAGAGCTCCAAAAATTATGGTCTTAAGCTCTATGAAACTCTCTCAATGAGATTTATACATTTTCCAATTTCATACTAAAACTCATCCATTTGATCTGACTTTGGTTCAAAGGCAAAATATGACTTAGTTTGGGACCATAATGGGGTCAAATTGCACCAAATGGCCTCCCAAGCATACCACGACCATTTAAGCATGTCTAAAAACATAAACATAGCATGTAGAAACAACCCAAATAGTTCTAATGATCATATCTCAAATTCACTATCCTACTTGTATATATACACAATCATGTAAGGCTTTAAAATGCTAAAATTATGCATTCTCATGCATATGGCTCCAAATTTATTACATACAACATATTTACATATTTTTACATATGCTCAAAGGGTTACATCTCATATATAACTTGCGCATACATGCTTTGAAATTTATTTACATAAAAAATTATACTATTGTCAAAGTATTAGCAATTATGCTCCTTGGCTCCCGTTCTTTATTCCTTGGGCTTCACCTAGAGAAAATTAGATGGAAAATGGGGGAGAGAGAGATTCAAAGAATCCAAATAACTCTTTCACCCTTCAAGTAAATATACATGCCATATAATGATGTCAAAGAATACAAGTACGCACCAAACACTTTCAAAAATCAGTCAAACCATATTTTCCATGTCATATAAACATATCAAAGTCAAGAATAAGCTTTAGGGACTTTTGGTCCAGTCTCACCTTGTTATTTAGGACTTCTATATTAGTCTCACCCATTTTTTGGGGACTTTTAACTTAGCCTCATTCATTCATGAGACTCTTGGCCTTGTCTCACCCATTGCAAGTGACTTTTGACACAACCTTACCCATATAGAGCAATTTCACAATCAAAATGCAATTCAAGAAGCATATTGGTACCATAGCATCAAACCAATAGTTGTAGGCATGTCTCATGATTCAAACACACATACAAGCATTCAATGACAATTAAACAACCAAGAAATGCATACAAGAAAGGATGGAGAGTTACTTTGGTTCAAGAAGTACAATTTCCTCTTTGATTCCTTATCTCTTTGGCTCAGCCTCACACCACACACCTATAAGGAATTTGATTTGTTTGGCCTATACACATCAAACAAGACATAAATATATCAATGGAATCATCTCTAGTCTTACATAAACTCTATATAAGCTATTTTTAGTTTATGCTATGGTTATGGTTCCATACAAGAGTTTAATGAAGCAACTCACATAACTTATGATCTTGGCTCCAATTTTTCCCTCAATCTAAGTCACATGACTCTACTTAAAGTCATTAGAGCCATCACAAGCTCAATTTAAAGAGCCTAACACTAAGTTACTTTTTTTATTTATAATAGAATCTAAAACTTTTAACTTTCAAAATATGATTTTTAAATTTAAACTAATGGTTTCTTTAGTGTCTATTATTCATTTCTAGACCATTTGTATTATTAGAATCAAAGAAAACTCTCCCTAGGTGCATGAACTCCTTCTTGGCTGAGACACACACTAAGGTAAAGAGCCCATGGAGTTTTCTTAGTTTTCCTAGGGAATTTGCCACCCATAAAGCTTCTTAGATGTCTTGAGAACTCAAACATGGTTTTACACAATCTAGATCATCACTAGAAAGCTCCATAAATCCCTAGATACAACCAAAATTCTAATTACCATAACTTATTTTCTAAAGCTTTTCTTTTGGTTACAATTGTATATTCTTGTTCCTTACACTCCAAACCCCATATCTTATCAAGTTTAGATCAAAATAAAGTCCCTAACATATCATCCCTAATCTGGTTGAAATGAAAAAGACAAGAAGGAGCCAAGAAGAAGCACTTGTACCATATTTTCTTACTTTATTTATAAGCTTTTCAAGAGCTCTTTCTTATGCTTCAAAGCTTCCCTTCAAACTCCCCCTCTTTTCTACTAAACCAATCACAAGACATGTCCAAAAAAATTATCAAAACCATAGGAAGAGAAAGTGTGACAACACTAACTTCTAATCATTGTAATTAAGATTAAATACGCGATTAATCATAAATCAAGGTCAAAAGTCGTTACAACTAATTATATTCAGAAAATGCAGGGAAATTTGAACCTTAATGTTATTAGATTCATCAATCAAATAATTAAAAGCATTCATGTACATAAGAGAAACAAACCCTCATTTGTAAGCCTTTGGTTTTATTACCCATTAATTCCAACTCACAAGAATCTTCTACCAGTGTTTCTAAGTCATCCCTTAAGGTTACCATAGGAAAAACTAAGGTTTCTGGGTTAGAATGAGAGTTTGGGACTGTTAGTCATGGCTAAACATCTTTACACCATGGCCAATTGCTCTTGGGTTCACTATTATATCTTCGCAGGTTAGAGCTTCACCGTAGCTAGCCTACATGGCACCATGGCAAGAAGACCTCCTAGAGCCAACCTCACTCACCTTTCGTTATTGGCTACAGCCAAATTCCATTTTTGCCATAACTAATTCCTTTCTAGAACACTTGGAACATTTTCACCAAATTCACCGCGACCAATTCCCCACTTCATCGTGGCAAATTACCCTCTGGACGACTCCCAATTTAACCTCTCACATTTCACCGTGGCTAATTCTATTTCTCGCCATGGTGAATTGCTCTTTGGACTCTCCCTGGGCAACTTCCCCTCTATTGGCGGTGGCTAAGACTATTTTGGTTGCGACGAAACACCTTTTGATCCTCCAACTTCTAAAATCTTGTCTCTTACACTCCAATTCTCCCCCTAGTGACACTCTAGGGCCAATCTACCTTAATTTGTGAGGCTTTAATAACTTTTGCTTACCTAATTTACCCAACTTATCTATCATTACTAGTTTAAGACTTAAGTGTAAATCTATACTCCTCCAACTACCCTAGTTCAGAAATTTCATAGAGTAATAATAGCAAGAATTCATGAACTATCAAAAATTATCATTCAATACATATTCCATTGGAGATTCCATACATTGCTAGTTCAAATCAACAACCAATGTACCACATGATTACATTTCCAATTGTAGACCATATCATAAATTCAATAAAGTTTATACATCAAATGTTATAAGTTCATACACCCAATACCAAGCTAAAATGAGGCCTACTCCTCAATAGATACATTATAAGTAACCAAAATACAAATACCTACACTTGGCAATATGATTACATCATGATGCTATAAAAAGAATAAAAAAATTTGCATCTACTCTACTCAGATCAGCCCAAGTGTAGCTCCCTCCATACATGGTCAGAGCTTATGGATTTTCATCCACTTACTTCCCCTTATCTTTACCCGAAAGACCTTCACCTAAAAGTATAATCCCATAAAACTAGGTAAGATGCAAATCTCAGTGACCAAGGCAAATTTCATTCATATATTTCAGTTTAATTAACATATATGCATGATTTCATATAAGCATAAAAAATGTACTAACCATATCAGTAAATGAAATAATTAGGCTATCTATGATTACTATCCCATACTAGCAATCACAATTTCACATGTTAAAGGCTAATAACACTGAGAGAGGGCCATCCACGGCACCCACTCCCCAATGAGCATAACCAGGGCTCAGTGCCTCTGGGGTCTGATCATAACCCGGTGCCTGATTAAAGCACATACATGGGTGGTAGTTGCACCATAGCTCCACCATGGACTCACAAGGTCCAAACACAATACAACAGATAGTCAACCAATTCATTTAGCATTTTAAATCATTCATGTGTAGTAAATATGAAATTAAAGTAGATATATATACATGAAATTAATATAGTCCCCGGTTACCTCACTTATAGACAAGTTGGGAAGCTAAAAGTAGTACTAAAATCCTCCTATAATCATAATATCAGAAAATTATCCCTTTATATCAGTCCATTACTATCCTATTCATCATTTATGGTAATAACCCAATGTTCAAAGGATTAAATTACTAATAGTTATCTAAGGGACACATACCTAATCACCAAGAGCCTCAAATTTCAGGTTTTGCCTTCCCTAAACCAGAAACATCAAAATATCACTTCAAATCCTAGGAAAATTCGTACAAAATTAAGGCCCATACTATAAGTTTACTATGGGGGTCTTAAACTAGTAGAAAATACATTAAAATGAAGAGTTTATACTTACCTAATAACACCCTTGGCCTCAACCTACGAAATTTCAGCATGGAAACATCAAATAGAAAGTTTCAAATTTGGGTATAGGTGAAAGTGCTCCAAATGAGAAGCCAATTGGGTCAAATCGAAAAGAAAGAGGAGAGGATTAAGTTATATAACTATTACCTTGGCTAAATCTTACTCTAGGAGTGAGAAATGATGGAATTTTGCTACTAACCCTAGCCTCCCCTTTGGACCTCCGAATTTGTGTTTGTGTTTCTACAGAATGGGGGGTCGCTAGAATGATTTTTAGGGCTCAAATTAAGTCCTAAATGGATTATGGGTTGACCCACCAGCCCAAGGACCTATAGGGCTCCCACTAGTTGTTAGGCTAAGATTTTAATTTGTTGGGCCAATTACAAGAGTTCAGATTTTTAGTTGGGTTGAGTTAAGTTTTTAAGAGCCTATTTAGTAGAGGTCTTAGGCTCGTATCTCACTACATCAGATTGGGTCATCACTAGGTGCTCTCTCTTGGGCCAAGTCTTACATTAAAAGGTAGGGTTTGCACCTAAAATCATTGGGCCTCCATTAGCGTCTAACCATGGCCTATTTAATTTTGATTTCAGCCTAGATGAGGTTTCTAACCCAATTAAATCTTAAACTTATATTAATAATTTATCTGTCTAAAATTTTCATTCACATAACTTGCCTAATTATTTCATATTAATTATTCTTAATTAACCTAAATCCATGATTAATACTTTAATTAATTTTTGGGTGTTACAGAAAGGAGAAGGAGGAGGAGTTTAGTGAAAGGATAAGCATGAAAAAGGGATAATTCCTTACACTTTTTAAGCTTGGTTTCCTTCCTCTTTGCTCCCTCTTTGGTACACCACCTTTAGCTAGTTCAGCTTTTGTTTTGGAATGGAAATGATTCGATTAAGAAAATAGAGATGAATGGGACATGATATATAGAGTAGAGGTTCACTTATAACAAGTTTCAAATTCTAACTATGTCCTTAAACTTTAGTTTCTCTATTTGAGCGCATTTCACATCCTTTTTTAGAACTATCTTTTCCAGGTACTCTAATTCAAAGTTTTGATCAATTGACACTCTAAATTGCAAATTAGAAGGGTTTTGACCATTCTAAGGATTCTTATGGTTTTTAGAGCCTCTAAGAAGCCTAAGAAACTAAATTTTCCTATTTAAAGATCCCTTCTTTAAGTTTTTTAAGAGTTACCCAAAATTATGAAAATACCACTAGCCTTTGTAGCTTTCTGTTTAGCCATTTTTTACTCCAGTTTCTAGCTAACCTTAGGCTCATTTTAAGATGCTTTAATTAATGTCCTAATCCCATTTAGACTTAATTTACCTTGCTCTAGGGTATTCTCTTTTTAGTTCATCAGGTTCAATTCAATTCTGGATTACCAGATATTACACGAGATAGGGAGATAATGTTATCTTATGGATTGGGAAACTTGAAATCACCATTAACCCACTTGGCTCTTGTCTTTCTGTTGGCTTTCCTTAACTTGACACTCATAAATAGGTGAGCTTGGGCTAGCTTGCCTACATATGTCCATTTATAAGGAAAAATAAGTCCTTAGGATCTATTTTAACTCTTATTATAAGTGCTTAACCCTAGTAAAAACTAATGTGCAATGTTTAGCTAGTTTAGGTCCCTTAAGAGCAAACTCTTAGATCTCACTTTCGAGGCTCCAAACTCTCATTTCCTATAAGCCATATAAGTTTAATGGAATTCATTTGGACTATCAATTGTATAATTATACAAACCAAGGGCCAACTTATTTCTTTAGGTCCTTTAAGTGCCTTAAAAATTCACCTTTTAAAGAAAGGTTTCTAAATGCAATCAAATGGTTCCATCAGTGTTTATAATTCATATCTAGAATACTTGTAACAAAAACTCTTCTTAGGTACTCCAATCATGCTTGGTCGAACCTATGCCATAATGAGAGCCTAATGGAGTTTTATCATTCCTCTTAGGAAATTGATACATATGAGGTTCCTTGGTTCTTTACTAGTATAAATATGATCTTACATGGCTTAAAACACCCTCTTAGGGTTCCAAAACTTCCAAAGTGCAACTTGAACCCTAGGTGGTCTAACTTGTGTTCTATAACTTTTCATGGAATTCTACTTGCATAATATTGTTCTATACCATTTAAAGACCCTATTTCTATCAAGTTTTCATCAAGCAAAATCCTCTTCCTCACACTCTCTCTAGGCTATGGCATGAAAGAAGGAATAATCCAAGAAGAAGCAAGTTTTTTATCTCAACTCATACCTTACTTGAAAGCTCTTCCAATGTTGATTCTTGTGGCATGGTTGGTTGTTCCAAAGCTCCTCTTTTCTTCATGAGGTTAGCCATAAACTTCATCCTTTCAAGAAGCTAAAGCTGTCATTAGAAAGAGAATGAGGAGTAGAGGAAGTTTGCTAACTACCATACCATGAAATTATGCATGTTTCCTTACTTTATTAGCTTCTCTTTCCTTTCTTTCCTTTCCCATTTCTTGGATACCATGGCTATTGGTTTGGGTAGAACATAAGTAGGTTATGAAGAAGAAAACAAGTAGTGTGCCATTATATGAAAGGAGGATGGTTATTTTAAAATAATTTCAAATTTTCCTTTATGTCCCTACATTTTAACCTTTTCGTTTGAACTCATTTCATATCCGTTTCAGAAACTATCTTTTTCATAAGAAAATTCAAGCTCTCTGCTTTATTAAAAGCATTTACTTGAAAATTTTTGGGATTTGAAACAATCTTGAATGGCTTAATCAAAGTTTCAATCAACTGACATTCTAAACCATACACCAGAAGGGTTTTAGCCATTTTGATGATTCTTATGATTTTCAAAACCTTTAAAAATCTTAGTGAGCTCAATTTTAGCATTTAAAACCTTTTTCTTTAAGCTCTTAAAATTTTTTTTGAGATTATGATTTTGCTATTGTGTATGCATTTTAATCCATTTAGTTGTTTTGGCTCTAATTTTGAGCCATCCTTGGTTTCTTATTCTCATTTTAGGATGTTCTGAGTAAACTTTTCTTAACCTTAATTCATTTTATTCTAGGGTGCTCTTTTATTATCTTATTGGTTCCAGTTTAGTTTTAGAAGGACTAGATGTTACACAAATTGTAGCATAAGAAGCACCATTTCAAGAGCTTTCAAACAAGGCCAAGATAGTCCAAGTTCATTTATTTATGGGTGTTAAGCTAAGGAAAAGAGAAGAACCAACAGGATTAGCAGTGGTTTAAGGCTTCTAAATTCATTAGGTAGCTATCTCCCCTTATCTTGCATACATTTGAGTATTTGACTAAGTTAAAATGCTTGTATTTTTATTTGTTTAATAATTTCATGAGCTATGTTTTGTGTCAGCTTTTATCTTGTGCTTCATGCATGTAAAAGGCTATGTTTCGGCTGCTAGCTCCCTACAGCATGGAATTAATCAAAATAGCTCTTCATTGGCCCAAAGTTGAGCCTAGCTAGTATGTTTTCATGCCATGGCTTGATAAGAATTGAAGTTCTATGTCAAAGTTTATGTTTGAGCTATTTTGGTGCTTATGACCACACACTTGCACTTTTTCACTTAATTTTTTTATTATTTTCATAGATTTTAATGGGCAAATGGAATTTAAATGGGAAAATTGATTTAGAGAAGAGAAGGAAGCTTCAATTGTTCAATTTCAAGGAGGAAGAAATGAATTGAAGAAGCAGCTCATTCATGTGACACACATAGCTACTTCATTCTCACATGGAAACATACAATTACACACATATATTCCCTTTAAATACACCAGACTTCACGTGAATAAGGAGATGTCATTCACACATACATGCATGTTGATTCATCAACTCCATCCACTCATGACACTCCTCTATATCCTCTCCCTCATACATACACATAACAGTTGTAGGTGTCCCATACACATAGCAAACAAATGCGCACTTGCAAGAACCTCATGAAAACACACAAGGACAAAGAAACACTAGCACTCCAATCATCTCTTCACTTACGTGACACTCATCTCATTTTCTCATTCACGTTGATTGATACACACATAGATTCATCATTCACATGACCCCTTCCTTTCTCACATTCATGCACGGAGCTTAATGTAATATCTAGTTCTCTGAAAATGAAAGAAAATGCGAAAAATGTAATGTATGGTTTCTCCATAAACATACAAAATTCACCGGATACAAAAGGAAGTCCCCTGAAATGACTTATTTAAGGCCTCAAAAAATTTGGGAAGCATTCTAGACTTCTAAAAATGAGAATCTCAGGCTCAAACGAAAAGAAAAATGGAGCTAGAATGAAGAAACAAATTATGACAAAAAGTTGAGAAACATAAAGACATTTTTGTCATTTTGAGCAAATTTTGGAATTCGCATAGGAAGGCTTTTTAAATGAAAGTTTTGAGTTCTCCAAGATTCTCAAAGGCATTGAAAACCATAGGAAGCCCCAAAACAGCTAAAGCCCCTCCGGTGGATGTTTTCTAACAGCAGTGAGCCTGAACTTTGACAAATTCATTCGAGAAAGTTTTAGCTCATATTTGTGTGATTCCAAAGGCATTTTACTAAATTGGGAAATTAAATTTCATAATGGAAAAGACAGTTTTCAAAATGAAACTAAAACAGGTTAGAAACAAAAATGCCAAAAATGAAGGATAAAATAGAAATTTTTGAAAAGTCCTCCTTAAACCTCCCATATATATGAGGCACCCCACCTTCTTACTTCATTGAGTCACACTTGTTTCTACCCTAAAGCAGAGATAAACCCTAAGAATGAGGTGCACAAGAGGAGGTAAGAAGAAGGGAAAAAGCAAGGTAAGAAAGGTATAAAAATCTTAGTTTTTCAAGCACTTTCCTTCATCAAACTTCTTCTCCTTCTTCTCCTCTTTCATTCCATGGTTTTATTGAGGTTTTTAGTGCTGTTTTGAGGTCAGACCAAGATGGGAAAATTCGGATTTGAAGGGAGGAGGCCAAGGAAAGTGAGAAACAAGCAAGAAAAGTCATAGAAACAAGGTAAAATCTCCATCCTATGGTAGCTATTCCTTCCCCCTTCTTCTCCCTATTTTGCCCATATATGTAGCTACAAGAGGGCTTGAATTTTGGGTATAACCAAGGGTGAATTCTATGAATTTAAGAGAGAAGAGTAAGAATATGCAAAAAAATTCAAGAAAAGGCCATTGATTTTCAAGGTGGTAAACCTAGGGTTTCATAGGTTCCCTTGAAAATATGATTTGATGTAATTATTCCTAGGCTTAAATAAATATTTAAATGAGTTTCTAAGACCCCTAGAAGTCTGCCTATATGCATCCTCCATTAAGAAAACAAAGCAAATATCCATGGAGGCCAAATACTACATAGTCTCGGCCTAAAGGGGATGGGACACCTAGGGAGAGTTTTAAATTTTTCCAAGCCCATTTTTGAGTCATATATGATGAATGAAAATGAGGAAAAATCTTGGAAAAAATTTAGGAGGCCTAAAGAATGAATTGGTGTCTTAGGTTCCATAATATGACCTAAAGAAGCAACATGTAGTTAAGCTCTTTGTTTTAATTGTGATGACTCCAAGAGGCTTAAAAGGAGTTGAGAATCATACATGAAAGGAAAGAATGGCGTCTAGAACTCATTTGATGGGTGTTTCATCATTAGGTGCATTCTTGGAACCATAAAAGGGTTAATAGACCAAGTTAGTATTTAAAAAATATGTGTGGCCTTAGAATTAACTCCATGAACCTAATTAGCTTCCATAAATTGTGTTTAGGCTAAGAGAAACCAATCCCACATCTTTGTGTGTGTGAGGCTGAGGAAGGGAGAGTAAATTCAAGAAAAAAAGTGTGTGATTGAAATCAAGGTAGCTCACTCCTCCTTCTCTCATGCATAAATGTGTGCTTACATTACCTTTGAATATGTATATGTGTGTTTTAAGCTATGAAAATTATTCTAGCATGAGCTTTTATTCCATAGTATCATGATGTTACATTATGCTTTCAAATGATGTCTAATATATATGCTTAGGTTTCCTTGAGTGTGGAGAAGCCAAGAACCCTTGAAATTGGTTGTGATAAAGTAAAGAGTCTCCCAAGAGTGAGGTTAACTCCTAAGAGTAAGGTTGAGTCAAAAACCTCTTAAAGAAATTGGTGAGGCAAGTCCAAAATCCACAAGTAAATGGGTGAGGCTAATCCACTTACTTAGCAAGCCTATGCATGCTATGTATGACTTGTCTAAATATTAAAGATGTCTCTTGAATGATTGCACATGTCAATATGCTCATGCATGCATTTGTAAGACTTAGTTTGCATACTTTATATGTGATTGAAAGAGAGATGAGCTATTGGGATTCTTTGAATCCCACTCCCTCCTCTTCAATGTCTTAACATGCTAGGTGAATCAATTGAGCAAGGTAATGAAAGCCACCAAGCCAAGGAGAAGGAGATTGACATCAAAATGTATGAAATGGCCTAGTTATGTCTCTCTTATAGCCATACACATGGCATATGATGTAATACCATAATGAAATTGTTATGTAATTATATGAACATGTGGAAATACCTAAATGTATGATGTATGAATGAAATTTGAGGCCATGAAATAACATGATTTGGGTATTGGATGGCCAAAGCTAGTATATGTAATCTTGTGTATATCATAGGGTGAATGAGTGATTTTGAGAAATCTGGGTTTATTCACCTTTGAGATAATTTTAGAGAGTCATTTTGGTGCATTCCCACGTGCTTAAGTGGCCACACAAGCTTAGAAAGCAAATTTGGACACTTTGATGCTAATTGAGACTATAAAACCCTATTGTAAAAACTAACCAAATGGATGAATCTTCCCATAAAATTTGGCATACTTGTAGAGCTAATTGAGAGCTTTTTGGGAAGCCAAAGTGCAGAAAAATAGGAGCTCTACAGAATTAATTATGAATTTTCGAAGTTGGGATTTTTCTGCTGTTTTGATGCATGTACTGTTCATATGGTCAGTTTTGTGTTCTGTATCATCCGATCGCCAAATCATGTCCAATGCTTGTAAAATTTTATAAGAATAAACTATACTTTATAAGCTTTTTGTGGCCACCAATATCGCCTCATTTGGAGGTCTGAGCAAAGAGTTATAAATTTTTGAAGTTTACTATCAGTATTAGTAGCAGCACTGGACCTCTAGTACTGTTCCATCATAATTCAGTTCCCAGATGGTCTTGGAATGGTCTAGAGATGTTTTTTGCTCAGAGCTAACATCTATAGATTCTCATATTGACCAAATTTTCATGATTTGAAGTTTTGTGAAGTTAGTTATGAATTTCCAAAGTTTATGACAATAAGTTGTGACAATAGCCCAGATAACTGAGACCTTGGGCATTTTTTAAATGTCAAACGTCTTCTGCTTCATGTTCCATGACCTGGAATTATTTTTAGCATAAATTAGAAACTTTTATATTTTTAGAATAGTAAATAATGCATAATTTTAATTTTTTTAGAATTAGTTATGAATTTTCAAATTTTGTGATAAAAAACATACAATTCTGCCCGAGGCTACACTATGAAAATTTATGTGTTTCTTGCACTTGCACGAGTTTCTAGGCCACTTTTAATAATGGATTTGAGTTTTATCTATGTAATTAAATATGAGAATGTGATACATAAGTCCATATGGCCCACAAGACTCCGAAAGAAAAATTTATGCATAGAGCAACAGAAGAAAACTCAATATTTTAATGTCATTTTTCTTACTTCCCTATGTGATGCTTAGCATGAGACTTAAAATTGGCATGAGGCAAAGCTATAAATCTATGGTGTTACATTTATTGATATTAGAGCAAAGTTCTAGGCTCCCTTAGATTGGATTTGGCTGGAGGATGTAGCAATAAGGTCATGTAAAGGGCTTGTATAGATATGTAAAGCCTTGTATGAGACATTTTGGGTGTGTGAAGATAGTTTATGGCTATGTTTATGATAAGTAAGTTGTAGAATGGTCTTGGAGTAGATAGTAAATATTGGGAAAGGTTGGCTTCTAGAATAACTTGAGCAAAGCTAAGAGATCCAATGACTAGAGCTTAATGTAATATGATAGCTCGCTGGGATCAATGGCAAGCCCCATATATGAATGATGAGAAAAGATCTTGTTGATATGAAGAAGCTTCCAAAAGAGAGTATATGAGGCCTAATTCTCCTTGGTAGTCATACTCAAACCATTCTAAGATGTTTTGTATAATGCAAAGACAAGTAGGATGCATGCAGTATGAGATGAGACTGCAGCTGCATGGGACTAGTCTAAAGGGGAAGTGAGAAAAAGAGTTACTTCCTAGCCACAACTCCTAAATGTCTAGATAAATTTCAGGGCCCAAAAGGCTAATTCCCTCTTGCCAAAGGTTTGAGTTATAAGCTAAACTCTATAGAGCCTTGACAGCTCGAAGGTGACAATTAGTTATACATGAATGAAGTAAGAAAGGGAACCCTCTAGCTTGATGATGGGCTAGATATAGAGGCAATGAGGCTCGGGTTGTAGCTAAAGGTGAAGTTCCAATTCATGAAGAAGCAGGCCAATCAGAGGCTGTTAGCTGCAACCAATTAATTGCTTAGCCATGGACAATTATTCCATGAAGCAACTAGGCAATCCAGAGAGTTCCTTGCCATGGCCAATTAAGAAGTTAACCATGACCAATACTTAGATAGGAGACTAGGGTGAACCCGAGGCTAATTAGCCACAGCGAATGATGTGCTAGCCATGGCGAATGGTAGTATGAATACCTTGTTAGTCGTATTTAGGCCAACTTGAGGAATGAACTGATAAGGGATCAATTGATCCATAGAGAGAGGGAACCCCTAGTATAAGTAAAGAAAGAGAGTAGTAAATGGTCACAGAAGATTAATAAGTAGTATGTGATCAATGGGCCTAGCAGATGAGATTGAGAAAGAACTCAACGTTAAAAAGTGTTAGACATAGGAATAATAAGGTTGTTTAGACCCGCCTCTAAGGCGTTGACTGCAACCTAGGGTGCTACCCTATGAGACACTAAATGACGGAATGTTAATGTAGCCTTAAAATTTACATAAGATAAGGCTACCAATAGTGAGGCACATAGTGAGTGGCCTAGAAAGGTGTACCTCATAAGTAACACTAAAAGATGAGTATGAGTAGCCCGATAACAGAAGCTTAGAAGAGAATGAGGATAGCTTAGAAAGCACTAAGTTATTGCAAGCTACAAGTCTGATGAGATAGGTAGCTCAGACTAAGTATGAGCTAAAGCCTACAGAAAGTGAACAGTAGCATTGTCCAGGTGAGATGAGTAAAAAGAGAAATTAATTTGACAAGAAGCTCAGTGAAAGTTCTCCCTAGATCGAGAAAGGGAAGATGAGACATCTTGAATTGGGGAGACCACTCAGTAGTGGTTAGCAAATTCCCTTAAATAGACCCCCCTGAGTCATAAAATATAGTGATAAGGGAAGTAAGAAAGAGCTGAGAAACTAGCCATAGAAGAGATGCCCTCACTTTAGTAATGACTAAATGCATAAACTAAGCCCAAAAAGGTAAATAGATAAAGGTCCAATAATTTTTTAGACAAGCTCCCTAATATGAGAATAATGCAGGGTTAAGGCACGTGCATAATTAGAGCACCTAGTAGAGTATGAGTTTTCAGTAAGGTAGAATCTGGATAGTGAGAGCACGTGTCTTGGATTGGGTTAGTAAAACCCTAAAATCCGTATACTATGCTCCTGGGGATAAGGCTAAAGAGATTAAACAAAGAGAAAACATAGCTCTGATATGAATGTAGAAATGAGTTGAGATAAACAATTAGTGCCTTAGTACCCTCAGGGAAGCTCGAGGGAGCCAAGGACCACCTCAGAAGGTAAGTCTTTGCATCATGCAAAGAATGAGTGTAAGCCAAGAGCGCTATAAAATGTAATTCTTGGGTTTACATGAAATAGAATTTTTCTTACAGAGGGGCAGTCTAGTTAAGAACAAAGCAAGAATATAAGAGAAATTAGACCCCCTTGATGTTATAGAAAGTGAACAAGTAGAGGAACCCAGGAAAAATGCAGGTGCTCTTGAACATAAAGAAACCCAATCTAGCAACAAAGACACCTAGTAGTAGAGCATCCTTTTACCTAAGTAAAAAGATAGTAAAGGTAAAAAGAGAGAGAATATATGACAGTGTTCAACCTGAGGACATATAGATTGAGAACAAAGATTGAATAGATGTGCTTGAGTACTTGAGAAGCACACTTGTCCTTAGCATAGATACCCTTCTAGCATGATAGTGCATGAAGTAAAAATAGTTAGCCAATGTAAAGTGATCTTGGGATGAAGTAGAGGAAGAGTCCTGTTTTCCCTTAGTATCCTACAAGAATAGGGTAAACAAAGAAAAGTAAGAGAGGACTACTTTAGATTATTAGGAACTTGTAATATACAGGTGATAGTGGCTTTAAGCTTAGTCATGAGGCACCCATGTATTAGTGCCTGATGTTATGGTTTGCTTGCAACAAAGGTTATATGATATTTGATCTTGCTAACCTAGTAGTAGTGTGACTTGAGTGCGTAGCAAATGATAACATCAATCACCAAAGCGTCTTGATAATCTAAAGGTATTTTAGTTAGTTAAAGAGCGAGATGAACCAGAAAAGAAAGGCAAAGGGATTCCAATAGTATTAGAATGATGAGAAAAATATGTAGAAAAGAATCTCTAGTAAAGAATGTTTAGATTCAAATAACACTAATTCAATATGTATAGCCTGAGTCCCTTACAGTACATGTAAATGAAATAAGAAGGGACTAGTGTATAGTCTCTCTCCTGCTAGAGATGTTAGCCACACTTAGTGTGTGAGATGCCCTAATGCCAAGGCACTCAAAAACAAAACGTGGGCATAGTTAGAAATAACAAGATATGAGAGGAAAGATAGCCGAGTACAATTAGAGTAAAGAAAGAAGCCTAAGTAAAAAGGACTGAAGTGGGAACCTGAAGAATCCCATAAGGAGTAATGAATAAAAGTTAAAATACTCTTGAGTATCAGTATGATGGGATTCTAGTGAATCAGATGACACAAAACCTACTTTGCATGAAGAGCATGATATACTTTTGAGTTTAGCCTTAGTTATTATGAGCAATGGTCATTGGACTTAGTGAGCATATATTTTACTATCAGATACAGTGATCTTAGGCTTTAACGTCTCCCAGAGATGGATCACAGTAAATCCTAGCATAGCACAACAGGTCATAGTAGACCCTAACAGGGCTTTGAGAGGTCGCAGTAGACCTAAGGGTCACAGTAGACCCCACAGAGTTACAGAGAACTCCAATCACAACATGATAGTTCTCTGGTAAGATGACAACCTGAGATAGTTTTTATAGAGCAGTTAGTCTCAGAGACTAGTATAGTTTTAGTTAACTTTTATCTCAGAGACTAAAGATCTCCTGAGTTTGGTGGACCGTTGCCATAGAGATATGAAGGCTTTACTCAGATACTTAGACCACTGACTAGATCTCTTGAGAGATGAGCATAGGATGGGATAAGGAAAGCAAGAAAGTAGCTTTCCAGAGCTAAAGTTAAATGAACTACTACCCAGTAGATATTAGCCCTGACCAAGGGATAGAGAATCCTTACATGTTAGACTATGTATTCAGAAAGGGGTTAGGTGTAATTTTTACATGAGATAAATGGTACATTATGTCTTTAGTGATCAAACCTATGGGAATAGCTAGCATCCCACTAGAATTCAGCAGTAGTCAGTGGTAGTAGCTTTTCGATGTCAGCATGAGGAATATAAGTTAGGCCTATCAATGTTGAGATAAGAGACTATAAAATGCCACTATAAGTGAGCAAAGAGAGTGAGGAAAAGTCTTAGCCTATCGATACAGATGTAATAGTAAACAAAGAAACTAGGGTCATTAAAAGTAGAAACTCTTCAAAGGAATTGTAATCTGAATAAGTAATTGAGATATGAGGCCTGTGACAGAAAGAAATGTAAATTGTAATCATGGGATGAGCTAGTAAGAAAGAATGCAAAGGTGAACAGTAGATGGTATATGTAAATAAGTAAATAAATAGATAGAAACCTCCAATGGCTATAATGATCAAAAAAGAAAATGAGGCTTTATGAGAAGCCATTAGAAGAGGATATGAGAGACTTGATATGAAATAAGTTACCTCTTGAGATGTGTAAATGAGTCCATTGAACAAAACGTTAACCCCTGCGAATAGGTTAAGACTAACCCGATATGATTAGTAAGTTCTACCAGGATAGGCCTCTAGAGTTAGAAATTTCTTTCCCTTATAAGAAGAACTAGCTAGTACTCTATAATAATAGAGCCTTTATTAAGGGCTAGTAATGAAAAATTCCTTGGCTAAGAGAAAAATCAAATGAGTGAAATCACTGAGAAAAGCATATAAAGTTAGGAAGAAGGGAAAGAAAAGAATAGTTGGCCAAAAAAAGAAAAGAGTAAGAGGAAAGCATGCCCTAAAAGGAAGTCCTCCGAAAATGAGAGAAAACGCAAGAAACATAACATACGGTTTCTCCGTAAACATACAAAATTCACCGGATACAAAAGAAAGTCCCCCGAAATGACTTAGTTAAGGTCCTAAATGTGATAAACCTACCTTCTAATCATTGTATTTATGGTTAAATGCATGATTAATAGTTAATGATCAAGGTTTGGAGTCATTACATTTTGTTACATTATGAAAATACAAGAGAATTTGAACCTTGATGCTAGGGTCATCACTAAACAACCACAACCAAAACAAAGATGCATAAAAGAAATCATACTACCATAAGGGGTTTATGATTCATCCATTCATCAATTTCAACATACAAAAACCTCCCACAAGTATTCCTATATCATTTCCTAGCATTATCATTGAAGAGATTGGGGTTTCTAGGCTAAGGGTAGGGGTTTGGGGTCTCGCGCCGCGGCTAAGATAGGTAATGGAATCATTGGGCAATTTTTGCACACCGCGGCGAGACTACATGGCGCCACGGCGGAAATGCCCCCTGGAGCTACAGTTCTAAGTCCCATGATTCTCACCTCAGCGGAATATATTTGCGCCGTGGCGAGTTTTGCTACTATACAACCCTTCACTAGTTTTCCAGACTCGCGTCGCAACAAGACCTACTACGCAGCGGCTAAGATAGGTAATGGAATCATTGGGCAATTTTCGCACACTGCGGCGAGACCACATGGCGCCGCGATGAAAATGCCCCTTAGAGCTACAGTTCTAAGTCCCAAGATTCTCGCCTCGGGGGAATATATTTGCGCCGTGGCAAGTTTTTCTACTATACAACCCTTAACTAGTTTTCCAGACTCACGCCGTGATAGGACCTACTACGCCGCGGTGAGTTTCCGTTCTGTCACCCTCATGGGCGATTTTTCTCGGTTTGTGCTGCGGCGAGATTTCTCAAGCCACGACACTCCTCACCACTATCACTCCCTAGGCTAATTTTCTTCTTTTGCGCCGCGACAGGATTCATCATGCCGCGACGCCCCTCGACTCTGTCACTCGTTTGGCCATGGTGAAGCCTTCTTAGCCACAGCGTAACTCCCTCCTATAGCTACCTCTCCCAAGTTTTGTCCCCAACACTCTAATTCTCATCTTAGAAACACCTTAGGACCACTTTCTCCCATTTTGTATAACTATAATGGTATTTATCTACCCTATTTACTCATCTAACACTCCATTACCAATTTAAAACTTAGATACTATTTTCTACTTGCCCAACTATCTCATATCAGCAAATTTATAGGATAATGACAGCAAGAACTCATGCATTAGCGACAATTAACATCCTATGAACATTCCATAGAGATTTCATTCATTAATAGTTTATATCAACATCTAATGCATCACATGACTACAATTCCTAAATGGTAAACCATATCACAAATTCAACAAAGCTATATATATCAGATGTTACAAGTTTAAACATCAATATCCACTATAATGAGACTTAATTCCTTAATGGTTGCATTTCCACCAAGCAAAATATAAATGCCTACACTTGGCAACATGAATACATGATGATGCTATGTAAACTAATAACAAAATTGCATCTACTCTACTCAGATTAGCCCAAGTGTAGCTTCCTCCACACATGGCTAGAGCTCATGGATTTTCATCCACTTGCTTCCCCTTATCCTTATCCAAAGAACCTTCACTTGAAATATTAATCCCATAAAATGGGGTGAGATATAAATCTCAGTAACTAAGGCAATTCTATCATATAATCCAGTTTAATTAGCATACATGCATAATTTCACATAAGTATTAGAAGAATACCAGTCATATTAGTAAATGAAACAAGTAGGCTATCATGATTACCATCCCATACTAGCAATCATATTTACACATGTTAAAGGCCATTAACACCGGAGAGGCCCATTCACGGCACCTACTCCTCATTAAGCACAACTAGGGCTCGGTACATCTGGGGTTTGATCATAACGCGATGCTCGATCGAAGCATATGTACGGGTGGCAGCCGCACCATAGCTCCACCATGGACTCACAAGGTCTAACATAATATAATAGATAGCCAACCAATTCATTCAACATTTCAAATCATTCATGTATAGCAAATATGAAATTAAAATAAATATATGCATGGAATTAATATGAACCCAGTTACCTCACTTATAGACAATTTGTAACAGCCACCAATGGTACAAAAATATTCCTATAACCATAACATCAGAGAATTACTACTTTAATTCATCATCTACAGTAGCAACAAGTACCCAAAGAATTTAAATGCTAATAACTACCTAAAGAACACTTACCCAGTTACTACAAATCCCTAAATTCGGATTGAGTATGTCCCCTGCTAGAAACTTCAGTATATCACCCAAATTCCTAAGCAAATTCGTACATAATTAACACCCACACTATAATCAAGTTATTAAGGTCTCAAATCAGCAGAATTACCTCAAAAAGAAGAGTTCATACCTATCTAATGACAGCCATTACCTCAACCTACGAATTTCATCAAGAAAATCCCCAAAAAACCACATTTCAGATTTGGGGTATGGTGAAAATACTCTAAATGAAAAACTAATTAGACCAAAATGAAGAGAAAGATGATAGGATTAAGTTATATAACTATTACCTTGGCTGAATCTTGCTCTAAATATGAGAAAATGTGGATTTATGCCAAGAACCCTAGCCTCCCCTTTGGACCTCCGATTTTCTCCTTTGTGTTTCAGAAAAATGGGATAGTGGCTGAAGCATTTAGGGTTTTAGTTAGGTTTAAGTTAGGTCAAATATGGGTCATGGGTTGCTCCAAGGTCTAACTCCTAATAGGCTCAGATTTTTACTTTGTTGTGCCAGTTTTTAAGTTGTTGGGCTGTAGAATTCTGTTGGGCCAGACCTAATTTTAGGATCTCTATTGTTTTGGGTTTGCACAAGGTTTATTGGGCTTTCCTAAGAGCCTATACAAGGTGGACCTTGGTCCTCTATCACATTGAATCATATTGGGCCTGCACCTAGCTTATTGGGCCTCCATTAGCTTCTTATCTACTTAATTTAATTTGAGCCTAGATGAAGTTTCTATCTCAATTAAATCTCAAACCCATATTAATAATTTATCTCTCTAAAATCTCCATTCACTTAACTTGCCCAATTATCCCATATTAATTATTCCTAATTAACCTAATCCACGATTAACACCTTAATTAATTATGGGGTGTTACACTAAAAATTTTGGGAAGTATTCTAGACTCCTAAAAATGAGAATCCCAAGCTCAAACAGAAAGAAGAATAGAGCTGGAATGAAGAAACAAATTGTACTAAAAAGTTAACGAAACGTAAGAGCATTTTTGTCATTTTGAGCAATTTTTAGAATTCTCATAGGAGGGCTTTTTAAATGAAAGTTTTGAGTTTTCCAAGGTTCTAAAAGACCCTAAAAACCATGGGAAGCCCCGGGACAACTAAAGCCCTTCCGGTGGACATTTTCCAACAACAGTGAGCTTAAACTTTGATAGATTTGTTCAGGAAAGTTTTAACTCCGATTTGAGTGATTCCAAAGACATTTTACTAAATTAGGAACCTAAATTTTATAATAGAAAAGATGGTTCTAAAAAAGGAACTAAAATAAGTTAGAAACAAAAATGCCAAGAACGAAGGGTAAAATGAAAATTTTTGAAAAGTCCTCCTTAAACCTCCCTATATATATGAGGCGCCCCACCTCCTCACTTCATTTATTCAAACTTGTTTCTACCCTACACTAGAGAGAAACCCTAAGAATGAGCTGCACAAGAGGAGGCAAGAAGAAGGGGAAAAGCAAGGCAAGAAATTTATGAAAATCTTAGTTTTTCAAGCACTTTCCTTCATCAAACTTTTTCTTCTCCTTCTCATCTTTCTTTCCATGGTTTTATTGAGGTTTTTAGTGCTATTTTGAGGTTAGACCAAGAGGGGAAAATTCGGATTTGAAGAGAGGAGGCCAAGGAAAGTGAAAAAAAAAACAAGAAAAGCCATGGAAACAAGGTAAAATCTCCATCCTATGATAGCTATTCCTTCCCCCTTCTTCTCCCTATTTCGCCCCATATATGTAGCTACAAGAGGGCTTGAATTATGGGTAGAACAAATGGTGACTTCTATGAATTTAAGGGAGAAGAGTAAGAATATGCAAAGAAATTCAAGAAAAGGCCATTGATTTTCAAGTGACAAACCTAGGGTTTCATAGGTTTCCTTGAAAATTTGATTTGATGTAATTATTCTGAGGCTTAAATGAATATTTAAATGAGTTCCTAAGACCCCCAGAAATCCTCCCACATGTATTCTCCATCAAGAAAACAAAGCAAACATCCATGGAGGCCAAATGCTACATAGTCTTGACCTAAAGGGGATGGGACGCCTAGGGAGAGTTTTAAATTTTTTCAAGCCCATTTTTGAGTCATATATGATAAATGAAAATGAGAGAAAATCTTGGAAAAATTTAAGAGGCCTAAAGAATGAATTAGTGTCTTAAGTTCCATAATATGACCTTAAAGAAGCAACATGTAGTTAGGCTCTTTGTTTTAATTGTGTGATGACTCCAAGAGGCTTAAAAGGAGTCGAGAATCATACATGAAAGGAAAGAATAGAGCCTAGAACTCATTTGATAGGTATTACTTTATTAGGTGCATTCTTGGAACCATAAAGGGGTTAATAGACTAAGTTAGTATTTAAGGAAGATGTGTGGCCTTAGAATTAACTTCATGAACCTAATTGGCTTCTATAAATTATGTTTAGGCCAAGAGAAACTAATTCCACATCTTTGTGTGTGTGAGGCTGAGGAAGGGGAAGCAAATTCAAGAAGAAAAGTGTGTGATTGCAACCAAGATAGCTCACTCCTCCTTTTCTCATGTATGAATGTATGCTTACATTGCCTTTGAATGTGTGTATGTGTGTTTTAAGCTATGAAAAGTATTCTAGTATGAAATTTTATTCCATGGTGCCATGATGTTACATTATGCTTTTAAATGATGTCTAATATGTTTGCTTGGATTTCCTTGAGTGTGAAAAAGCCAAGAACCCTTGAAATTGGTTGAGACAAAGTAAAGAGTCTTTCAAGAATGAGGTTGACTCACAAGAGTAAAGTTAAGTCAAAAACCTCTTAAAGAAATGGGTGAGGCAAGCCAAAATCTACAAGTGAATGTGTGAGGCTAATCCACTTACTTGGCAAGCCTATGCATGCTATGTATGACTTGTCCAAATGTTAAAGATGTCTCTTGAATGATTGTACATGTTAATATGCTCATGCATGCATTTGTAAGACTTGGTTTGCATACTTTATGTGTGATTGAAAGGGAGATGAGTTATTAGGATTCTTTATATCTCACTCCCTCCCCTTCAATGTCTTAGCATGCTAGGTGAATCAATTGAGCAAGGTAATGGAAGCCACCAAGCCAAGGAGAAAGAGATTGACATCAAAATGTATGAAATGGCCTAGTTATGTCTCTCTTATAGCCATACACATGGCATATGATGTAATCCTATGATGAAATTGTTATGTAATTATATGAACATGTGTAAATACCAAAATGTATGATGTATGAATGAAATTTGATGCCAAATGTATGAGATAACATGATTTGGGTATTGGATGGCCAGAGCTAGTATATGTAATCTTGTGTATATCATGGGGTGGATGAGTGAGTTTGAGAAATCTGGGTTTATGCACCTTTGATACAAGTTTAGAGAGTCATTTTGGTGCATACCTACGTGCTCAAGTGGCCACACAAGTTTAGGAAGCAAATTTGGACACTTTGATGCTAGTTGAGACTATAAAAATGACCAAATCGAAGCCCTATAGTACAAACTAACTAAATGGATGAATCTTCCCATGAAATTTGGCAGACATGTAGAGGTCATTAAAAGCTTCTTGGGAAGCTAAATTTAATTAATTATGAATTTTTAAAGTTGAGATTTTTTTGCTGTTCTAGTGCATGTATTGTTCATATGGTCATTTTTGTGTTCTGTGTCATCTGATAGTCAAATGGTGTCCAATGCTTGTGAAATTTTACAAGAATAAACTAAAGGCTATAAGCATTCTGTAGCCACCAAGATCACCTAATTTAGAGGTCTAAGTAGAGAGTTATACATTTTTGAAGTTTACTGTCAGTACTAGTAGCGCATTTGGACCTCCAGTACTATTCCATCATAATTCAATTCCCATATGGCCTTGTTATGGTCTATAGATATTTTTACCTTAGATTTAACATCTGTAGCTTCTCATATTGACTGAATTTTCATGATTGGGATTGTTTTGGTATTAGTTATGAATTTTCAAAGTTTATGACAGTAAGTTGTGACAATAGCCCAGATAGTTGAGACCTAAGGCACTTTTCAAATGTCAAACGTCTTCAGCTTGATGTTCCATGACCTGGAATTATTTTTATGATAAGTTAGACATCTGTAGTTTTCCATAATGGTAAAGAATTCATGATTTCAATTTTTTTAGAATTAGTTATGATTTTTCAAAATTTGTGACAGAAAATATGCAATTTTGGTTGAGGCTACACTATGGAAATTTATGTGTTTCTTGCACTTGCACGAGTTCTAGGCCACTTTTGGTAATGTATTAGAGTTGTATCTATGTAATTAATTATGAGAATGTGATACATGAGTCCATATGGCCCACGGGACTCCGAAAGAAAAATTTATGCATAGTGCAACTCAAGAAAGCTTAATATTTTAATGTCATTTTTCTTGCTTCCCTATGTAAGGCTTGGCATGAGACTTAAAATTAGCATGAGGCAAAGCTAGAAATCTATGGTGTTACACTTAACATGAAGCACACACTCCATGGCACTAATGTGTACTTGAGCTAGAGGTCAAGAGAAGGATGCAGCATATGAGGACTCCACAAAGGCACCAAACACGGCTCACATACTTACACATGGATGACTCACGGGTTTTCCATATAGAAAAGTACTCACACACACTCCACGAGAAAGGAGGCTCGAGGTATAAGAGGTAGAAGGCACCAAGCTTCTTTTCCATGTTGACACACATAGCATGAGGCCCCATTATTCTTTCCACTCACACATAAACAAGCATGCATGATGACACATCCAGCTCATATTCCATTCACCTGTAATCATCCACGGGTTACATGTATTCTAATATCCATGTAGCAGCTTCAGCACTCTAGCTCACTCATCATGCATATAGATTCGGGTTTGTGGGGTCTATTAAGGAGGCAGGAGACACGTGATGAAGAGAAAGGGGCCCCACCAAAAGAAATACACAAGAGAGCACATAAAGAGGGGAGTCTGGGACAACACGGCTTCATCCACCACGTCAGGTGGGATTGGAAGATTTTGTTCTCACATGGAGGGAGCTCTCTAAATCACACATATGTAACCCACTGGTTGGAAGAGGGGAGCCACTATTTATAGGAAAAAACACACATATGCACAGTAGCTACAGGATACGAGTGAGAAGGGAAGTCTTGCATGAGAGGAAAAAAAGGGAAGCATGTGATTTTTAGAGGCACGAGCTCATGAGGAATTGGGAGAGGGAAGAGAGAGAGATCCAAAACATCATCCATCCATTCTCCATGAAGAAGGTCATGACTCCATTCTATTTTCTTGTTGAGTACAGAATTATATTTGCTTGGAGGGCCCAGTAATTAAAAAGGAAGCAAAACACGTGAAGAGCAAAAGTGAGCACGTGATATATAAAGAAAAGGGGAGCATGTACCATTAGCCAGAATCCATCCATCACTCTCCATGCATTCTCCATTTAAAGCTATGGTTCATCTTTATTTCTCCTCTAACACTTTCTGTAACACCATAAGTCTAGCTCATCTCATGCCTTTGAATAGTATAATTATTATGAAACATACACATAATTCTAATAGAGGAAGCATGAAAATTTGGATTTTTATTTGCAAGTCATCATATCCAAAAACCCATTCGGTGTCACGTGGACCGAGTAAACTCATACTATGCCCCCTCATATTTAATTTCATTATTACAACTCATTTGTATCACAAAAACCCACCTACAACTCTTGGAAATCGAAAGGAGCTATGGGAAATGGGTATTCATTCTCGGACAGCACTGGCCTCAATTCTGGGCAAGCTTTGGAAAATCATAAATAAATCTAGAAAAATTGAAATCATGCAATCTTGGTCATTTTCAGAAGCTATGGATGTCTACTTTACTAAAAATATGTCCAGAGTATAAAATTTATCACAAAGGACGTTTGACATCCAAAAAGGTCCAGAGGTTGCTGCTACCTGGGCTGCTGTTTCAGATTACTGATACAAACTTCTAAAATTCATAACTAATTATATAAAAATCTAAATCACACAAATTTGGTCATTATGGAAAGCTACAAATCTTAAATTTATGCTAACAATAATTCCAGAATGAAAAAAATACGTTTAGTTAGGTGGACCCTATGGAACAGTAACCAGACTCATGGGGCGCTACTGATGCTGACAGTTAACTTCAAACATGCATAACTCACTGCTCAGACCTACAAATGAGGTGATCTCAGTGGCCACAGAAAGCTTATGACCTATAGTTTATGCATGTAAAATTTCATAAGCATTGGACAAGATTTGGCCATCGGGTGACACAGAATTCAAAACTGCCAGTATGAACAGTACCCATACCAGAATCCATGAAAAATCCCAACTTTGAAAATTCATCAAATATTCTCTAGGTCTCCAAAAATTATGATCTTTAGCTTCTCAAAAATCTCTTAATGAGACCTAATTGCATGTCAATTTTCAGGGCAAGACTAACTCATTTGGCTAAAAAATGGCATAAGGTTCCATTATGGTCAATTTTGGCACCATATTGGGTACCAAAATTGCCAAATGGATTCCCCTTGGTCTTGGCACCTTTTGGGCAAGTGTAAAAGCATATTTTAGACTTGTGTGAGCTGCCCAAATGGTCCCAAAATCTCATGCATCTCATTTTGGCCATTCAACCCACATTTATACACATTTGCATCAAACTTCCAAGTTGCATAACTTGGCATTACATACCCAAATTCATTTCTAAAGTTCATACATCATATCCATACATGTATACATCACATAATATCATATTTACATGTGTCTCAAGGGTCATGTGCCATTTACAATAATCATATACATCATTATGGCTCAAAAAGGGTAAAAGCTAGACATATGAATGTCAATCTCTCTTCTTCAATGTTGTTGGCTCCCATTAGCATATCCACTTGGTTCACCTAGCATTTTAGAGCATTGGAGAGGAGGGGATGAGATTCAAAGAATCCCAATAGCTCATCTCCCATTCAATCATACATAATATGTACAAAGCAAGCTTTTCAAATGCATGTATGGAAAAATGGAAGTCATGGACATTTTCAAAGCAACCTTGGCATGTGAATCAATCATACAAGACATTCAAGAGTTCCCCAAGTATTTGGATTGGCCTCACACTTCTCCCGATGGATTTTGGACTTGCCTCACCCATTCTTTAAGAGCTTTGGACTCAACCATACTCTTGGGAGCCCACTTTGATTTTGGGAGACTCTTTGCTATGTCTCAACCAAGCTCAAGGGTTCTTGGCTCATCCTCACCAAAGGGAAGAGTTCTTGGCCTCTCCTCACTCAAGCAAACTCATACAAACATTATAGATTCATTTAAAATATAACATGGCATCAAGGATCATGGAATATAAAGGCATGCTAGCATACTTTTCTTAGCTTGAAAATACACATAAACACATTCTAAAACAAACTAAACACATATTCATGCATGAGAGAAGGTGGAGAGAGCTACCTTGCTTGCATTTATACACTTTTTCCTTAAGTCTTGACTCCTCTCCCTTGACCTCACACACCCAAGGAGGTGGAGACTATTTCTCTTGGCCTAGACACACCAAAAGAAACATGAATTACTCATGGGAATAAGCCTTGGCATTATACACACTTTACATGATGCTACTTTGGTTTATGGCTCCATTATGCTTCCATAAGGCACTTAATGAAGCAACTTCAAGAATTCATGATCTTGGCTCCCTTCTCTCCTTTAATCTATGATTCTTGACTTCATTTAGACTCCTTGGAGTCATCACACAATTATTTTAAAGAGCCTAACTAGGAGTTGCTTCATTATGCTACATTATGGAGCCTACACTTCCATCTCACTATCTATGGCTTCTAAAATTTTTCCAAGGCTTCCTCTCATCCTCTTCCATCCTACATGACTCAAAAATAAGCTTGAAACAAATTAAAACTTCCCCTTGGTACTCTTTCTAGCCTAGGTTGACATTATGGAAGCATTTGGAATTCAAGAGGTTTCCAATTTTTCCTTGATAGGAGAGTCACTTGGAAGGCTTCCTAGAGGTCTTAGAAGCTCAATCAAACACTTACATAGCCTAGGAAATTCATGAATCAAAACAGATTTTACAAACTCTTCAAGAATCCTACACTTTGCTAACTTGAAATTCAATGGCTTTTACTTGGTTTCCTTTGCATATTCTAAATTCCCACACCCTAATTCATGTGATTCATTCTTGGTTTGGCCAGAAATTTAATCCCTCATGGCTGGTCTTACATGGGGGGGAAATTGAAGAGAAGAGGAGCAAGGAGACCTAAGCTTAGGAAGTAGCAAAATACCTTGGATTCTTGGTTTTCTTGATTTGTTCTTCACTTGGCTAGCCTCCCCTCACCAAATCCGAAAATTCCACCTCTGTTCTGCCTTCAAAAAAGCAACAAATTAAATGCCAAAACCATGGGAAGGAAGAGGAAGAAGAGGGGAAGAAGTTTAACAAGGCAAGGAGTAGGAAAAAGTGGCTAAAACTTACATTTTTCAAAGCTTCTTCTTCCTTCCTTGGCCTCCCCTCTTGTGCGCCACTCTTAGCCCTTCTTAATTCTGTTTTAATGTGTGAGAGAGTGGGTGAGAAGATCTGAGCAGAGGAGGGACGTTTTTTATAAGCTAGGGATTCATTTAAGCAACTTTTAGAATTTGCAATTTAGTCCCTCTTTGTAGTTTTGTTTGTTTGGGCTCATTTTTACTCCATTTTGAAATCTGTCTTTCCCATCATATTTCTTAGGCTCTTAATCATAAGAATTGCCTTTGGAATCACTCAAAAAGTATCTAAAATCATTTTGACCATTCAGTCAAAGTTTCGGTCAACCAACAACCGAAATCACTCACCAGAGGGGTTTCAACTGTTCTAGGAGTTCTTATGGTATTTGGGGCCTTTGAGAACCATGGAAAGCTCAAATTTTCCATTTAGAAAGCCCTCCTATGAGATTTCAAAATTTTCCAAAAATTACAAAAATGCCCCTACTTTCTTCGGCAAATTTTCTGAGCTCTTTTGGCTCTGGTTTTTGGGCATCTCAAACCTCAAATCCTCATTTTCTAATATTTAAAATTTTATCATAATTTTAGTTGGCCTCAATTCCTTCTATTTCAAGGACTTCTTTTTATATTTGGCCCATTTCTGACGTTTGCAGAGAAACCGAACATTGCGTTTCTCACGTTTATGGAGGGACCGGATGTTACACTTTCCATTCCATGAAAGCTTAATTGAATTTATGGCTAGCTAGGATGGAACCTTGGATTGAAGCTTGAATCCATGGAGATTATCAAAGGGATTTTGGCTAAGATTTCTATTTCATTTTTCCTCTTTTTCTACATCAATTCTTATTCTTGTACTTGCTTGGTTAAGCTTGTAATTGACTAAGATTGGTATTGTTTGTAATTATTGGTTGGTTAAACATTAATTAGGAGAGTATTTGATAATTAATGGATTGGTTTAAATGCTTAATTTTTCATTTACCTCTAATTTTCCATGTATGCAATCAAGGTGTTTGATGAAATATATGTTAAAAAATTGTGTGCTTAATGTTTGAATTCAGGTTTCCTTGGAGTGTAATTAATTAATTGAAAATTCTAAGGTAGAAATTCAAGGGCTAATAAATTAATCAATCACTCAATTTAAATGTTCAAAGATCTTAATCACAAGAGTTAGTAATTTAATGTAAAGTTGATGTCTCAATCAACATCAAATTGCTAGTCTTTTAAATCTTATGTGGTAACTCAAAATAACTTACCAAGAACACAAATATGAACTCTTAAACTAAAACCAATGATAATTGAGTTAGGATAAAGATAATGGATATCAAGAGATAAATTCAAAGCTAGTCACTTGTCCATTAGTTGCTTCTTAATTCAAACAATTTAGTTAGTAGTTTGGAAATTTAATCTTATCTAATTTTAACTAATTAAATTCAATTAAAACCTCCTTCAATTAGATAGTTTTTATATCTCTCTTACACTTAGAAGGCTCAATTGAATATTGAAATCCACTTCTAAGAGAAATGATCTAGGTTGTACTCTATACTAAAAATCTTTTCCAATCTAATTTATTTGATGTTGCTTAACACAATCGTCAATGTAACAACCCTGACTACTAATCACATTAACTAATCATAATTGAGCTCTTAATTGCTAATACTTATAGTTAAACATCATTAATATTTTATTAAAGGATAAAAATACAAATAAAATTTGAACCTTTTTAATTGTTTTAAGTCACCATTCAGAGGAACAAGAAAATTCATGTGTGAGGTTAAATAAATTCTCATATCAAACTTCCATTTTATCCCTAGCTAGTTTTAAAAGGCATGACACTCATTTACATTAGTTTACAAGATAATATATATTAGTACCATAGAGAAAACCAAGATTTATAAGCTAAAATGGGGGCTTTAGGGACTTAAGTCGTGACATGGAAGGTCTTTGCCATTAAGTTAGCTATTAGAACTTCTAAAAGCATCAAGTCAAACTCACGTCTCGACTTAGACATTCCCTACCATGACTTAATTTGATTCTTTAACTTGGGAACTAAACTATTGAATTTAGCATGACTTAAAATGGCCACATCGTGACTCAGCTCGCTATTGGAACTAACACATACTAGAATCACAATCTTTGTTGTAACCTGAGATTCCTACGCCATGGTGAGGTTACATATTGTAACTCTCCATAGACAAAAACCCACGACTAGTGTTGTGGCAATACATGTTATGCCATAGTGTGGCTTGTTTCTAGAAGATCCATAGGTTGAATTCCTAACTCACATCATGGTGTAAACACCCTACACTATGGCACTCTTCAATTCTATATGGGCTCTGGTTGTAACTTAAATAGTTTGGGCCATGACTCGGCATACCTTTGGTCCTACACTCTTATGTTTATGCCCTAACTCTTTGCTACCACTATAGTTTGAGCTTTAGGGGCTTCTATGGCTGAATGGCATGGTTCATGGACTATTAACTCACTTATACCTTAACTTACTAATTTTCATTAATTAGGAACTTAAGGATGGCTTATATTAATTTAGACTCACTACATATCAACATTATACCCTTTATGACAGCCAAGAGTGCCTAGAGCCACTAGTGCAATATCAAAATGTGCAGTTCTCAATCATTTGGCCTTAGACCACTTTAGAGACGTTTCACTAGTCCAAATAAACTTGCTCCTAACCTCAAATTGCTAAGGTATCCTCAGGTATATATTATAGCTATTATACCTTACTTAATCCACACCCAAGGCATAAATATCAACAGAAATCTTCATGCATGAGTATAGATTAAGCATTCATATAATAACAAAAATTCTCATTCATAGATTAACCTTTTAAACTCCATACATCCAAAAAAATCCATATTAGATCAGCATTTGGTAAATGCATCAGAGTTCATGAAATTTAAAGTCTAACTTCTTAGTGGTTACATTCTTGGTTACAAAACATCAAAATACCTATAGTAACAATATGAATGCATCATGATGCTATACAAAATAAATTACAAAAAAATAGCATCTACTCTAAGTCAAAATGGTTGAAGTGTAGAAATCCCACACAAGGTCTCAAATTAGGGATATTTATCCACTTACTTTCCCTTTTCTTTAACCAAGGAACCTTCACTTGAAATTGTTTGTCCATGAAATAGTGTGAAATATGAATCTTAGTAACAAAGGAATTCCATACATATGTGCAATTTAATCAACATAAATGCATGCTATACAAAAATTACTAAAAGCATCCATATACTCAACAAATAAACTAGTTGGACTATCAGTGACTACTATCCTATACTAGCAATCACATACAATATGTTAATGGCCAATAACAAAGGGAAAGGCCCTTCCATGGTGCCAACTCTCTATTGAGCATGCTTATGGCTCAGTACATTTATGAGTCTGATCACAACTCGGTGCCCAATTGAAGCACAATGCATGGGTGGCAGTGGGACTACAGCTCCACCATGGACACGCTCATGATCTAAGTAGCCAACCAATCATTTAGCATAAAAGAAACATATTATGTAGGAAATATCATATTAATAATGAACATATATAAGGAATTAAATTTAACCTCAGTTACCTCACTTAGTTGCATCAAATTCTAAAGCCAAGATAAATTTTCAACACTCTAAAGGTCCTAAATTAAATAAAAATATATTTTTATTCGTTAATCATAACATAAATTAGACACCCATGGAATTTAATCATTACAAGTTACCTAGGAATCACTTACCCAACCATCAAAGAGTCCCAAATTTGGACTTAAGCCTTCTTGCCCAGAAATCACAATGTCCATATTCAAAATCATGATATTTTCTTGCATTAATAAAGCTTAACATATAAATCAGTCCTTAGGGCAAATTTATAGTATAAAATACATCAAAATAAGGAGGAAATACTTACCTAATGGTCCCTCTAGCCTCAACCTTAAAAAATTATGCAAGAAATTATATAAACATCCATTTTCAAATTTGGTGATAAGGTAAAAATCTACTAAACCAAAAACTAATTGAACCAAATTGTAGGAGGAGATAAGATAAGAGGAACATGTTTTGTATAAACTCACCTTGGCTAAATCTTCCTCTAATGATGGAAAATTAAGCTAAAATGCGATGGAACCCTAAGCTCCCTCTCCATGCACAATTTTCTTCTTTGCTTCTACAAAACAAATGGTTTTGCCTTCAATGGGTTAGGGTAGCTACAGAACCTTTAGGGTTTAAGGTTGGAATGGGTTGGCCCTAAAGCCCAAGATCCATTTGGGTACATTTTCTGAATTTCAAGCTTCTAAAGGGATGAAGTTGGGCCTTTAAAGTTGATTCTTAACATCAATAAGCTAATCTTAGGGCCTAAATATTAAATATCCACTTTCTTTTAATTAATTTCTCAACCAACCCAAATCCCACTTAAGAATTTAGTTTCACTCAATAGTGACCAATAATTGTTATTGTCTTAAAATACTTAAAATAATATATTTTTAGAAAAATTCTTATTTCCCATATTCTTTCTAAATTCTTCATAATAATTTTCCTAATTTTTTATAATCACCTCTAATTAATTTCGGGGTGTTACATGAGATGGTGAATTTTTTATGTTGTTTATATTTCATGCAATGGTTCTTATGGAAATGAAGCATGAATAGATTAAAACTTGCTTAAACAAAGAGATTGCAATTTAGAGGCCAAATGGACCATTCTAGAATGAAGTTTTGTTCTAAATGAGAAATAAATTGCATCTCTATCTTTGATAGCCGATATTACCTAGTTTGATATTGCAATGTGGTGAATATCTAGATAGTTTATAGAACATTCAAACAAGTCAAAAATGGTAATTTTTTAACCTCTATAAAATATTTTATGAATTTTTAAATTTGGCCTGAAAAACGAAAATTATGTAGTTACTATTTACACTATCATGGTCTCAAATTTCTACTTTTTAGGGGCTAAATAGATTTATTTTTACTTGAAATTTTTATATCATAGAGTTTAGATCATAAAATTTCTATAAACACCTAATTTGCATAAATCAAAATTGTATAACCAAAGCTATAAATTTTTGAAATTTTAGGTTCTTTTATGTCAAAGTGGCCATAATGGGCTATATTGCTTCTATATGCAAATGGGATTCATATCTTGGTCTTATGGATCAAAACAAACTTGTCTATGGTAGCCATGAATAAAAGAGAAAAGGAATTCAAATTTTGACCCTTGTAGTTCCAATTAATGTATAATACAGGGCTAAAACTACCGCCAAAAGTTTATTGTGATAGTAAATTTATTGCTATAAGAATGGAATGATATGAAATTAGCTATATGATGTATGTTATGACACTAGGGGAAATGCATTTTGCAACACCATATCTAACTAACTTTCCTCACCTTATCTCTAATGATATTCCCTTAGATGAAACAACTTCCTAAGAAAATACCATTAAAATAATAAAATATTTTTATGTTGCGTAGTGAATAAAATTTTCATTTCGTATCCTGTGGACCATATAAACTTATCCATCTCATTCTTCTATTTAAATATATAAATAAAACTTAAAACCTTCTCAAAAAGTTTCCAAAAACTTGAGCTCATAGCATACATATACAAAATAATGCAAGGCTGCCTCGGGTTCTATTGCTAGATTTTTGGTGCCAACTTTGAAAAATTATAACTAAATCTAGAAAAATTAAAATTATGTACACTATGACATTCTCCAAAGCTACAGATGTTAAATTTATGATAAAAATAAGTCCATGCCAAAATAGGAATGCCTAGCTAATAGAAATTGATGGAACAGTACTAGTGGTACTGCTGCATTACTGGTACTAACTCTAAATTTCAAAAATTCATATCTCTCTGCTCAAATTTCAATTGGGGTGATCTCAGTGGCCATAAAAAGCTTACCATGTCTAGTTTATTCTTGTAAAGTTCATGAGCATTGGACACCATTTATCTCTTGAATGATATAGGAGAATAAACTGATTATATGAACAGTAATTATACCAGAATAGCATAAATTTGGTAACTTTGAAAATTCATAATTAATTCTACAAAACTCCAAATAATCTAGTCTTTAGCTTTCTAAGAATCTCTAGATTAGATCTATATGCTTGCCAAATTTCATGAGAAAATTTGTTCATTTGGTCAGATCTTGACATAGGGTTCAAAAATGCCACATTTTGGCTTCTTAAAGGGTCCCAAATGGTCCATTTTTGCTTCTATCTTTTCTAGGGCCACTTGAGCATGTGGGAAAGCATCAAAATAGCCTATTAACCATGTATCAAAGGTTCACAAACCTAGATCTCACAAACTCACTCTCCCACTTGATGATATACACAAGAACATATAAGCTCTACCTTGCCCTTCAATGTCAAAGCATGCTATATTATTCCAATGGTGTCAATTCTCATATATACATCACATATCCATATATTCATACATCTTCAAAAGGTTATACATCATACACATCATTGGATTACATCTTGTGACAACAAAGTGGTTACAAAAGAGCAAAATAATACATTTCCTTGTCATTCTCTCATCTTCCAACTTGGTGGCTCCCATTTCCTTGTTCACTTGGTCCACCTAGATATGTTAGGTAATGAGGAGGAAAGAATAAGATTTTAGGCATTCCTATAACTCTTCTCCCTTTTAGGCACATATAATGGAGGCAAATTTAAGTCTAAAAATGCATGCATGGCTATCTTGAAATGCATAAACATACATGGAACATTTCTTACATTCAAGAAGTCACATATAACATACATAGACTTGTTAAGGCAATAGTTTATCCTCACCCATTCTCTTTGGGATTTTTAGACTTGCCTCACCTATTTTCTTAAAATACTTTTGACTAAGTCTCATTCTTTAGAGACTTTTGGCTTTATCTCATCCATTCTTGGGGACTTTTCGCTTCACCACACTCAAGTAAGCCATTCATATTCATAAAAACATCATTCAAGTGCATAAGCATAGCATCATGGTACCATGGTATATAGATACATGCTAGAAATATCTTTCATGACTTAAACATACACATATACACACACATTTAAAGACAAGAAAACACTCAATTATGCATGAGAGAAAGAAGAGAGAGTTGTCTTGATTGCAAAGGCACACTTTCTTCCTTGGAAAATCTTCCTCTCCCATGGCCAAACACTCATAACGATATGGGACTTGATTCCTTTGGCCTAACCATATTAAATGGGATCTAGTTATTGTAACACTAATTTATAGCTCATTTCATGCTATATCTATGCTTCCCATTATGCATTTCATGGAAGAACCAAGAAAATAGTATAAAAAAAATGAATATTTTTGCATTGCGTCACGTATGAAAATTTCATTTGGTGTCATATGAACCATATAAGTTCATACCTCACATTCTCATATTTAATTACATAAATACAACTTATTTGCATCATCAAAAGTGGCCTACATCTCATGGAAACCAAAGGGAAACATAAAATACATGTATATATTTTCAGCCAGATTTTCTTCTTTTCTATCACAATCTTTGGAAAATCCTAACTAATTCTAAAAAAATCTAAATCATACTTTCTTGGCCATTCTAGAAAGATAAACATGTCTAAGTTATGTTAAAAATATGTCTAAACCATAACATCCAACACAAATAACGTTTGATATTCGAAAAGGTCCAGAGGTCGGCTATCCACTGGTGCTATTATAGAATTCTGTAGCAAACTTCCAAAATATCCAATTAATTCCACAAAAATCGAATCCATGCAAATGATACCAATCTAGAAATATGTGAATGTTAGCTAGAGAGAAAAAATAACTTCAGACCATTTTAGGCATGCCCATACCTCAAAACCTAATCAAATAGTACCTAAGGTTAGGTAGAACTCCTGGTATTGGACAGTTTCTTTGAAAATTCATATCTCCCTGTATAGACATCCAAATGAGGTGCTTCTAGTTGGTACAAGTCACTGGTAATGTCTAGCTTTTCTATATAAAATTTTATGGCAATTGGATATCATTTGAGCCCTGTGTGATAGATTTCATTTTTGGACCTGAGTGAACAGTGACATGACCAAAACCAAAATTTTTGCCAACTTTGAAAATTCATCAAATATTTATAGACCTCAAAAAATTCTGTTCTTTAACTTTCCAAAAATATCTCAACAATTTTTAATTACATGCCAAATCTTAGATCAATAAGAGCTCATTTGGACAAAAAGTGATATAGGGTTCTATTATGGTCAATTTGGGCTCCACATAGGATACCAAAATGTCCAAATGGCTTTTCTTAGGGTTTGGCACCTCTTGGGTGAGTCTAAAAGCATAATTTAAGACTTGTGTAAGCTGTCCAATTAGTCTCAACCCTTATGCATCTCATTTTGGCCATCTCACTCACACTTATACACATTTGCATAAAACCATCCAAGAAGCTACATTGCCATAACATACTCAAATTGCATTCTAATGGTCACATAATGCTTTCTCCCATTTACACATGACATATTATCATAATTACATATGCTATAATATCATAGTACATATACATCCATTGATTACATCATTTGCCAAGTGTATGGCCTTAAAGAACAAACACTATGCATTGTGATGTCAAGCTCTCATCTTTAAGGTGGTTTGTTTCCATTACCTTGCTCTCTTGGTCCACCTAACATGTTAGAACATTGGAGAGGAGGGGATGAGATTCAAAGAATCCCAATAGCTCATTTCCCATTCAATCATACATAATGGATGCATACAAGTCTCATAAATGCATATATGGTCATGTTAACATATACAAACATTCAGGAGGTATTTTCATCATTTGAGAAAGTCATACATAGCATACAAAGGTTTGCCAAGTAAGTGGATTGACCTCACCCAATTTCTTATGGATGTTGGACTTGCCTCACCCATTCTTTAAAAAGTTCTTGGACTCAACCATGCTCTTGGGAGTCCACTTCACTTTTGGGAGACTCTTTACTTTGTCTCAACCAATCTTAAGGGTTCTTGGCTCATCCTCACTATAGCTAAGGATTCTTGGCCTCACCACACTCAAACAAACTCAAGCACACATCATATACATCATATGGAAACATATTATAACATCATGGCACCATGGAATCAAAGTCATGCTAGAATACTTTTCATGGCTTAAAAATACACATACACACATTCAAAAACAAGTAAAGCAAGCAATCATGCATGAGAGAAAGTGGAGAGAGCTACCTTGGTTACAACCACACACTTTTTCTCTTGAATCAAAGCTCCCTCCTTTGGCCACACACACACAAAAGTGTGGAGATGTTTTCTCTTAGCCTAAACACAATTTACGGAAGCCAATTAGGTTTATGGAATTAATTCTAAGGCCATACAACTTGCTTAGGCACTAGCTTGATCTATAAACCTCATTATGATTCCATAAATGCTTCTAATGAAGCAACACCCCTTAAATAAATTCTAGGCTCTATTCTTTCCTCTCAAATATAATCCTTGACTCCTTTTAAGTCTCTTGGAGTCATCACACAATTAAAACCAAGAGCCTAACTACATGTTGCTTCTTTAGGTCATATTATGGAACATAAAGTACCAACTCACTTTCTATGGTTTCTAAATTTCTCCCAAGGCTTCCCCTCATATTCATTCATCATATATGACTCAAAAATAGATTTAGAAAAATTTAAAACTCTCCCTACCTACAAGAACTTCTCTTGGCCGAACCTATACTAGGTTTTGGCACCCATGAACTTTGCTTTGTTTTCTCAAGGGGAGAAGCATATGGGGAGACTTCTAGGGATCTTAGGAGATCATTTAAACTCTTATTTAAGCCTATAAATCATTGTACAAAAATCAGATTTTATAAGGTGCACTTGATACCCTAGAATTTGTATCTTGAAATTCCACAATTTTTTGTTAATTTTCTTTGCATATTCTTAATCTCCACACCCATTTTCCTTAGAATCACCCTTGGTTCTGCCTAAAAATCAAACCCTCCTAAGGTTTCTTGAGTGGGGCAAAATGGTGGAGGAAGGGAAGGAAGAGATATCAACCATGGTAGAAGAAATTACCTTGTTTTCTTATTTTTTTCTGACTTGAATCTTGCTTTCTGTAAGCTCTTCTCTTCAAATCTAAAATTTTTCCTTAATATCTCCCTTAAAATAGATTTGAAAACTTCATTTTAATCAAAGAGAATAAAGGAGAATGGAGGATAGGAGGTTTGGATGGAAGAAAGCATGAAAAACTACTAAAAAATCATACCTTAAGCCTTTGATTTCTCCTTCTTCTTCTCTTTGTAATAACCCAAAAATTAATTAAGGTGTTAATCATGGATTAGATTAATTAAGAATAATTAATATAAGATAATTGGGCAAGTTAAGTGAATGGAGATTTTAGAGAGATAAATTATTAATATGGGTTTGAGATTTAATTGGGATAGAAATTTCATCTAGGCCCAAATTAATGTAGAAAATCATGATAAGAGGCTATTGGAGGCCCAATAAGTAGGTACAGACCCAATTTGATTTAATGGGTTAGAGACCCAAGGTCCAACTTGCATAAGCTCTTAGGAATGGTCCAATGAATCTTGTGCAAACCCAAGCAATGGAGTTCTTAAAACTAAGTCTAGCTCAATGAAATTTCAGCAGCCCAATGCATAAGAGCTGGCCCAACAAAACTAAAATCTGAAGCCCAAATGGAGTTGGACCTTAAAGCAACCCATGACCCATATTTGACCTAACTAAAACCCTAATGCTTTAGCCTCTTCCCCATTTGCTGAAACACAAACACCCATCTCAAAATTTGGAGGTTCAAAGGAGGCTCTAGGGTTCTTGGCATATTTCCACATTTTCACACCTCTAAGCTCAAAATCAGCCAAGGTAATAGTTATGTAACTTAATCCCCTCCTCTTTCTCTTTAATTTGGCCTGATTAGTTTTTCATTTGGAATATTTTCACCATATCCAAAATCTGAAATGTGATTGTTTGGGATTTTCTTAGTGAAATTCGTAAGTTGAGGCTAGGGCTAACATTAGGTAAGTATAAACCCTTCATTTTGATGCTTTCTTTGCTAGTTTAAGACCCCCATAGCTGATTTATAATATGGGTATTAATTTTGTACAAATTTACTTAAGATTTTGGGTGAAACATTGAGGTTTCTGGTAGAGGACACATCAATCTGAATTTGGGACTTGTAGTGGCTGGGTAAGTGATTCCTAGGTAGTCATTAGCATTTTAAATTCTTTGCGTACTTTTTGTAACTGTTAATGATGAATTAGAGTAGCAATTCTCTGATGTTATGATTATAGGGAGATTTTGTACCATTGATGGCTGTTACAATTGTCTACAAGTGAGGTAACCGGGTTTATATTAATTCCATGCATATATTTGTTTTAATTTCATATTTTGTTGTACATGAATGATTTGAAATGTTGAATGAATTGGTTGGCTATCATTATGTTGTGATTGGACCTTATGAGTCCATGGTGGAGCTGTGGTGCGGCTGTCACCTGTGCATGTGCTTCGATCAGGCACCGGCTTATGATCAAACCCCAGATGCACTGAACCCTGGTTGTGCTCAATGGGGAGTAGGTGCCGTGGACGGGCCTTTCCTTGTGTTAATAGTCTTTAACATATGGAAATATGATTGCTAGTATTGGATAGTAATCATGATAGCCTAATTGTTTCATTTATGGATATGACTGGTATTTTCTGATGCTGATATGAAATTATGCATGTATGCTAATTAAACTGGAATATATAATGGAATTGCCTTGGTTACTGAGATTCGTATCTTACCCCGTTCTATGGGATTAAACATTTCAAGTGAAGGTTCTTTGGATAAGGATAAGGGCAAGCAAGTGGATGAACATCCATGAGCTGAGGCCTGGTGTAGGGAGATACACTTGGTCTGAGTAGAATAGAGTAAATGCTAATTTTTGTTAACCTTTGTATAGCATCATCATATATCTGTATTGCCAAGTGTAGGAATTTGTATTTTGTTAACATAGAATGTAACCATTAAGAAATAGGCTTCATATTAACTGTTGATGGATGTATGAACTTTGACACTTATTTTGGGCTTATGAATCTATGATATAACTGACTATTTGAGTAATGTAATCTTATGATATATTGATTGTAGACTTGAACTATTGATGTATGAAATACCTAATGAAAGTATGATTGAATGACCATTGTAAGAAGTTTGTAAATCTGTTGATATAAGACCAGTGAATGAGTGGGAGAATCCATCTTTAATTGTGGGATGGGTAATGATCTAATGGCTAAGGAATTCAGTAGATAAATGCTATTAGAACCTCATAACAAGTGGGAGAGTGGCCCTAGAGAGTCCCTAGATAGAGAGTGGAGAGTATGAGGCAAGGTCTTAAGAGTAGTGGGAGCAGAAAGCATTTGACCACAGCCAAAATATTGTTAGCCGCGACCAATAGTGGTGAAGTTGCCCAGGGAAAGCACCAGAGAGCAATTCGCCACAGCGAATGTGGAATTGGCCACGGCGAAATATGAGAGACTAAACTGGGAGTTATCCAAAGGGTAATTCACTGCAGCGAAGTAGGGAATTGGCTGCGATGAAATTTTGCGAAAATGAGCTAGGTATTCCAGGGAGTAATTGGCCGCAGCGAAAGAAGGTATTGGCCGCGGCCAATAACGAGAGGCGAGCGAGGGAGGTTCCAGGAGGCTTTTTCACCTCGGCACCATGTAGGTTGGCCCGGCGAAATTAGTAATGATGCGAAGGGTGAAGCCAAGGGAAATTGGCAGCGGCTAAGGGAAAATTGGCCACGGCGAATGTCCTAAAACTCTTATATTGACTAGGAAATCTTGGTTTTTTATATGGTAATCTCAAGGGATGATTTAGAAACATTAATAGAAGATAAATGTGAATTGGAAATGATAGGTAATAGAATCGAGGCTTATAAATGAATGTTTGTTTCCCCCTGATGTACGTAAGTGTTTGTAATTAAGCGGTTGATGACTCTAATAATATTAAGGTTTAAATTTCCCTATATTTCTATAATGTAATTAGTCTTAATGCCACATAACCTTGCTTTATGGTTATTAATCACGTGTTTTACTTTAATTAAAATGATTAGAAGTTAGGGTCGTCACACTCGCCCTTTGGTGTGCCTAAACCCTAGCTTTCTTCTCAGAATTTGGGCAGAAGCAATTGTGTCTAAATGAGTGAAGAGGAGTGGCACCACCTATTTATAGGTGGAGGAGAATGACTTTTTCAAAAATTTTCATTTTGCCCTTCATTTTTGGCATTTCTCATTCGTTTTAGCTCTTTTTTTAGAACCATTTTTTCCATTATAAAATTTAGGTTCCCAATTTAGTAAAATACCTTTGAAATCACTCAAATCAGAGCTAAAACATTTCCAAACGAATCAATCAAAGTTCAAGTACACCAACATTGAAAAACATCCACCGGAGGGGATTTAACTATCTCGGGCCTTCCCATGGTTTCAGGGCCTCTAAGAACCCCAAAAAACTTAACGCTTTCATTTAAAAAGCCTTCTTGTGTGAATTCCAAAATTTGCTCAAAATTACGAAAATATCATTACGTTTCGTAAGATTTTCATCAAAATTTGTTTCTTCATTCTAACTTCGTTTTTCTTTCTGTCTGAGGCTAGGATTCTCATTTTTAGGAGTCTAAAATGTTGCTCAAATTTTTTGGGACCTTAACTAACTTGTTACTTGCTTTGAAAATGCACCCGTTTTCATCGTTTAACGAAAACTGGACATTATAATTCTCCCACCTTTAAAAAAGTTCGTCCTCAAAATTTAGATAGCATACCTCATAGAAAGAGTTCTGGATATTTCTTTCTCATATTATCCTCTAGTTCCTAGATAGCCTCTTCAAGAAATAACCCCTTCCAAACCACTTTCACTAGCTGTATCATCTTATTTCGTAACTGCTTGAGTCTAACGTGCACGATCTGATCTGGTGATACTATATATGATAGATCATCCTATAATTGCACATTCTCATATTCTATGACATGTGAGGGGTTGAGCTAGTACTTTTTAAGCTGGGAAACATGGAATACGTTGTGTACTTGGCTTAGGTTTGGGGGAAGGGCTAGTCTGTAAGCCATAGGTCTTACTTTATTAAGAAGCTGAAAAGGACCTATATACTTTGGACTGAGTTTTTTACTTTTTATAGATCCACCTATCCCTGCAACTGGAGACACTCTGATGAAAATATAGTCTCCAATCTCAAACTCTAATGACCATCTACGTTTATCTGCATAACTTTTCTGTCTACTCTGGGCCATCAAGAGTTTCTTTCTAATAGTCTCAATCTGTCTAGAAGTCTGGTCCACTAACTCTGGGCCTATAAGGCTCCACTTTCTTAGCTCAACCCAACATATCAGAGACCTACACTTTCTCCCATACAATGCCTCATGCAGTGCTATTGTAGACTTGCATGATAACTATTATTATAGGCAAACTCCGCTAGAGGCAAGTATGTATCCCTGTTTCCTTTCATTTCTAGCACACATGCCCTCAACATGTCCTTTAGGGTTTGGATGATTCTCTCTGCCTGTTCATCTGTCTGGGGGTGATAGGCTGTGCTAAATCTGAGTCTGGTACCTAGAGCATTCTATAATGATCTCCAAAAATTTAATGTGAATCTAGGATCTCTATCTAAAACTATGCTCTTAGGCACCTTATGCAGTCTAACTATCTCTCTAATGTATAGCTGGGCTAATTTATCTAGGGTATAAGTGGCTTTCATAGCTAAGAAGTATGCTGACTTTGTTAATCTATCCACTATTATCCATATTGCATCATGCCCCGATAATGTCCTAGGTAAACTCATGACAAAATCTATAGCTATACTATCTTATTTCCACTTTGGGATATCTAGGGGCTGAAGTAACCCAACTGGTTTCTGGTGTTCTATCTTGACTCTTTGACATACTACATATCGGGAGACATACTCTGCTATATCTGTTTTCATTCCAAGCCACCAGAACATTTTCTTTAAATCTTGGTACATTTATTACTACCTAAATGAATGGTATATTTACTCTTACATGCCTCATCTAATATTTTCTCTCTAATTTCTGTATTTCTAGGCATATACAGCCTATCCCTATCTGGGCTCTAATCTTATTTGCATGGTCATCACTTTGTTGGGCCTCTCTTATCTGATCCCTTAGGTCATTTTCAATTCATGTTTTACTCATTAATAATTTTCCTGAATACACCTCACAAGAGAGACTCATATCTCTGAATCTCTCAATCAATTCTTACTCTCAGATCATCAAACAGGCCATGTGCATGGATTTTCTACTTAGGGCATCAACTACCACATTAGCCTTACCAGGATGGTATTTTCAGAGTGAAATCATAATCTTTCAAAAATTCTAACCATCTCCGTTGTCTCATAATCATAATTTTTAAGTTGGCAAAAATTCTGGTTTTGGTCAGTTTACTTTTCATATAGCCCAAAATTTGTTCTGTGTAAAATTTCATGACAATTGGACATTGTTTGCCCCATGATTAACACAGAACAAATTTTGGGCTATATGAATAGTATACTGAGCAAAACCAAAATTTTTGTCAACTTAAAAAATTCGTCAAAAATTCTGTAGACCACCAAATATTACCCACTTTAGCTTCTCAAAAGGCTCTCAACATGAGCTTAATGCATGCCAAATTTCAGACCAAGAAGAGCTCATTTGGATAGAATGTGACATAGGCTCACAATATGGTCAATTTTGCCTCTTACAAAGCATCACTTTGGTCCAAATGGCTTTCCTTTGGATTTTACACCTCTTGGAAAAATTTAAAAGCATGAATATGACTTATAGGAATTACCCAAGTGGTCTTAAACCTCATGCATCTCAATTTGATCATTCCATACCTAAGAATACGCAATTATCACAAGCCATTAAGATATCAAATTTCACATTCTCATTGATCTAATGCCACATAAGAGCTATACAATATTCTTACATCATATTACAATTGCCTATGGTCTTACATCTCAAAAATTACATGCACAAGCTCACTTTGACATTCCATTACAAGTAAGGTTACATAATAAACAAAATACAACTTCTCAAGGTTCTGGGCTTGCATTCCTTGCTTCTTGAACACCACCTAGACATTTTAAAATGATGGAGGGATGGGGAGTGGGATTCCTAGAATCTTAATAGCTCACACACCCATTCACACACACATTCAAGGCATGCATACATCATGTGTACAAGTAAAAAAGCTACTTGGATCATGAATACACATTTTCAAGATGTCCATGCCACACTATCACAATCATGTCATCAAGAAGTTCTAGGGACTTTTGGTTTTGCCTCACCCTATTGCTAGGACTTTTGGATATACCTCACTCTTGGCCTAGGGACTTTTGACTTAGTCTCACCCATCCAAGAGACTTTTGGCCTAGTTGCACCCATGCCTTGAAACTTTTGGCATCTCCTCACCTTTATTAAGGGACTTTTGGCATTACCTCACCCTTATAAGCCATCTCCACAATCAAAGTCATTCAAGAAAACACATTGGTACCAATGCAATCTCAAGACATCAAGTGGCATGTTCTCAAGTCACATAAACACACACATGCGCACAACGACATACACATGCACAAGAATGCAAAGAGAATGAGGTGGAGAGCTACCTTTAACTTGATGCAAGCTTTACTTGGTTTGTTCCTTCCCTTTTTTGGCCTCACAAGCACACCTAGGTGGATTGATGTTCTCTTGACCTAAACACTATAAACAACACACAATTACACACTTGAAGCAAGCCAAGACATTAAACTCACTCTTAAACATACACTTATTCCATAAGCGGCATAATGGCTTCATAAATGGCCTATTGAAGCAACCTTCATAATTCAAGCTTTAGGCTCCCATGTCTTTCCATTTTTAGGCCTCTTGGCCTCATTCAAAGTCCTTGGAGCCTTCACACAATCATTTACATAAGCTTAGAATCAAGTTGCTTTACAAAGCACCATTATGGACACCATTGTCCCATCACCCAATCCATGGCTCCTAAATTTTTTCCAATGGTTTCTCCTATCTTCTAACATCATATAAAGTCCCAAACTAAGACTAGAACAAATTACAACACTCCCTAACCCAATGAACCTAGCTTGGGCAAACCATCCACCATAATGGAGGTTCATGGAGTTCTTGATTTTTCCTTGATGGAAGAGCCACTTGGAAGGGTTTCTAGGAGTCTTAAGATCTCAAGGAAACACTTAAATAGCCAAGGAAATACTCACACAAAATTAGATTTTTCAAAACCTTAAAGAACACCACACTTTCCTATCTTAAATTCTATTGATTTTTCTTGGAATTTCTTGCCATATTCCTCTTCCTCATGGTCTAAAACCTTAGTTCTCCTCTTGTTTTTGGACATAAAATCCTTCCCTCCCTTGGTTCTATTCTTGGTTAAAATACACACATCCATGGAGCAAGGAGAAGAAGCAACAACACCAAGTAAATGCCTTAGTTTCAAGTGTGCTTTCAAGGGTTCTTCTTTTTAGTTTGCCTCTTATCAAACTTTTTGATCTGCCTCTCTAAGTTCTGGACCAAAAACAGAACCAATCATCTCAAGAAAACCATAGGAAGAAAGCTAAGAAGGAGAGGAATAAGATTGGAAGAAGAAGGAACATGAAATTCCTTAGATTTTCTTACCTTTTCCTTGATTTTCTTCCTTCTTTTCTCCTTCTCTTGGTGCTCCTCAAGGAGCTATTATTTTTCTATATTTTAGGCAGAGAGGGTCGCACTATATGAAAGGAGAAAAAGGGAAGAAGTGTGTGAAAGCTTCAAGAAACTCACTTTTTCAAAAATTTCAATTTTGTCCTTCCATAATGGTAATTTCATTTCGGCTTCATTTTAGCTCCTTTTTAAGAACCATTTTTCCATTATAAAATTTAGGTTCCTAATTTAATAAAATACCTTTGGAATTACTCAAATTGAAGCTAAAACCTTCCCGAACGAATCCGTCAAAGTTTGGGCTCACTACACCAGAGGGGCTTTACCAGTCTTGGGGCTTCCCATGATTTTTAAGGCCTCTGAGAACCCTAGGTAACTCAATTTTTCTATTAAAAAATCCCTCTTATGTGTTTTTCCTAAAGTTATACTTATTTACGAAAATACCATTACATTTTGTCAAATTTCATAACAATTTTGTTTCTCTATCCTAGCTCCATTTTTCTTTCTATCTAAGCTTGGAATTATCATTTTTAGGAGCATAGGACTCTACCCAAATTTTTTTTGGATATTTTCTTGCTCATTCCAATAGACTTGCTTTTATATGGTTCATTTCATCACTTTATGGAAATTATGTTCGTTATATCTTTCAATTGGAATAATGCTTGCTTGATATCCATCACTAAAATTGGGCTTAAAATATGTTGATTATGATTATTAGATAATAAGGGAAGACCTATTTAACTGAACTCTTGTTTGATGGTTCCCACTGACAATTCTTTATTTGTAGAAAAAACTTATTGAAAATAGCCCTTAATTAGAGTGTCAATATGTCCTAAATTGTAACATCTAATACTTTAGATAGACAAAACCAAGGAAATTAAACAAATAAAAATTTATTTGAAAACATGGCAAAAGGATAAGTAATAAAACACTAAAAATATGAATCCAATTAAAACCCTTGAATATGTTAATATATTTTAAACCAAGACTTGATCATAACCAACTTATGAGCTTTCTTAAATAACAAACTATTCCTCCTCATCTTGGTGCCATTAGGAATCCCTAAAACTTCCCAAAAAGGACCATTGAAAAGCTTGAGGTATAATGCTTAGAACAATGGCTAATCTTGGGCAGAGCAGTTGACTACCCTCCATAGAACAATCAACTATCATTCAACTGGCCTAAGGCAACCAATCAACTGGGCATGAAAAAACTAGTAGCTTGAATTCTACACTAAAAGGAAATACCCAAACCTCTCATTACAAGCTCTTCTTAACAATTCTACCACCTAAAACCCATCCATAAGCATGTATAAGGGGCCTAATAACACTATAAGGCTCACTTTACGAAAACAAAATCATCTAGCCCTCTAGGTGCACACATTTCAACTAAAACCCCAAGAATGCCACAAAGCAACTTTCCATGGTCCTAAACCCAATCTAATTTCTACTAAAACCATTCTCATCTATTGGGGAAAATTTCAATACCTAAAACTAACCTTAAAGTGGTGCTTCTAAGGTCCAAACCTCTGCAAATCAAAATTTGACTTGATGACTTCCTCCAGCTAATTACTTCCTAATTATCTACCATTGCATTAACCACTCCAAGCATTCAAAAAATGATTCATAGTAACTTCATACATGACCAACAAGTTAGGGAACAACATCCTAAGCAAGTCCAATCAAGTTAAAAGGTCATTAATACATATAATCCACTATCATTCATGTAATATCTAGTTCTTTTGAAACTGATTTAGAACTAATATGGTAATGAGAAAGGACCCTAGAATAAGATGAATTGAATATAAGTAAAAGCCAAACATGAATCAAAGCATCTAAAGATAAGGTTATGGAGCTTTGGATGGTCTAAAACTAGAGCCTGAACACCTAAACGAGAAAACCAACAAACTAGTGGCAAAATCATAATTTTGGATAACTTTTTAGAAACTTAAAGAAGGAAGTTTTAAATGGCAAAATTAAACTCACTAGGTGTAACACCATAATTTCTAGCTCATCTCATGCCTTTAGTTAACTTAATTCCATGAATCATATGAGTTTCCAATCAAAAAAGCAATAAAAATAATGAATATTTTGGTGTTGCATCGTGTATAAAAATACCATTTGGTGTCACATGGACCGTATGAGCTCATACAACACATTTTATATTTAATTACATGAATACAACTCATTTGAACTATAAAATGTGGCCTATAACTTATGGAACTCAAAGAAAAGCTTATAATATTCATACATATTTTCGACCAGAATTTGGCTCATTTTTATCACAACTTTGAAAAATCATAACTAAATATAGAAAAATTGAAATCATATATTCTTGGCCATTATAGAAAGCTAAGATGTCTACTTCATACTAAAAATATTTCTAGACCATAACATCAATCACAGAGGATATTTGACATTCAAAATGGTCCAGAGGTCAAACTACCCACTGATGCTATCACAGATTTCTGTAGCAAATTTCAAAAATTTCTAATTAATTCCAAAAAAAATATAATCCATACAAATGACACCAATATAGAAAGCTATTGATGTTAGCTAGAGGAAAAAATAACTACAGACTAGCTCAAACACGCTAAGACCTTAAAATCTAATCAAACAGTAATTGAGGTTGGGTGAAGTTCCTGATACTAAATAGAAGCTTCAAAAATTCATATCTCCTACTCCAGACCTCCAAATGAGGTGCTTCTAATTGCCACAAGTCACTGGAATGTCTAGTTTCTTTGTATAAAATTTTGTGGCAATTAGACATTATTTGAGCCCTGTGTGACAAATTTCATTTTCCGACCAGTATAAGCAGTGACATGACCAAAGCCAGAAAATTTGCCAACTTTAAAAATTTATCAAAAATTCTGTAGACCTCTAAAAATTATGTTCTTTAGCTTTCAAAAAATCTCTCAACAAGCTCTAATTACATGCTAAATCTCAGATCAAGAAGAGTTCATTTGTCCAAAAAGTGATATAGGGTTCCATTATAGTCAATTTTGGCTCCATATTGGGTACAAAAAGTGTCCAAATGATTTTTCTTGGGCTTAGACACCTCTTGGGCAAGTCTAAAAACATAATTGGGACTTTTGTGAGCTGCCCAAATGGTCTCAAACCTCATGCCTCTTAGTTTGGCCATTTCATCCACACATATGCATAATTCCATAAAGCCATTCATGAAGTTGCATTACAATAATATACTCAATTTGCATTCCATCATTCACATATCATATCCTTTCATTTTTATATCACATATTATCATAATTACACATGTCTAAGAGGTCATAGACCATATACAAGCATAGGTTACAACATTTGACATAATTATGGTTTTAAAGTAGCAAAACTCAAGCACTTTATTGTCATTCTCTCATCCTCAAGGTGGTTGGCTTCTATTACCTTGTCCACTTGGTCCACCTAGCATATTAGATCATTGGAGAGGAGGGAATGAGATTCAAAGAATCCTAATAGCTCATCTCCTATTCAATCATACATAATGGATGCAAACAAGTCTCATAAATGCATGTATGGTCATGTAAACATGTGCAAGTACTCAAGAAACATTTTCATCACTTAAGAAAGTTATACATAGCATACAAAGGCTTGCCAAGCAAATGGTTGGCCTCACCCAATTTCTTATGGATGTTGGACTTGCCTCACCCATTCTTTAATGCATTCTTGGACTCAACCATACTCTTGGAAGCTCACTTTGAGTTTAGGAGACTCTTTGCTTTATCTCAACCAATCTTAAGGGTTCTTGGCTCATCCTCACCATGGCTAAGGGTTCTTGGCCTCACTATACTCAAGCAAACCCAAGCACACATCAAAATACCATATGAAACATAATATATCATCATAAAACTATGGCATATTGATAAGCATGAATTCTATATGTTTTAATCCTCCTAACTTAAGCATTTTAGTGACCAAATATGATTCTAGGGGTGTATTTAGATGGAATTTTATTTTAATAGCCATTCTTTGCACTTTATGAATTAATTGGAAAAATAATTGATTTTAAATACATAAATTATTTTAAATGAATTATGTGAATTTTTTCTATCTTTTTGTGCAGATTTTTTTTTGGGCAATTAGAGCTTGAATGGAGAAGCATCAAAGGAGATCTTAGGCTGAAGTTTAAATGAGAAACAAATGAATAAGTAAAGTAATGCGTATGAAGCATGCAGAAAACACGTTAGAAGCTACAGCAGCCAATGTGGAAAACAGAGCATGCAAGTGAATGAAGGAAGGCTTGAAGGCTTGTAAACAAAGCTAACGTGAGAGCTAAATGAATAAAGCATGCAGAAACCTGAGCTTTGAGTTTAGAAAACAACGTGGGCAGCTTGAGTTTATGTGTATGCAAGAAGAAGAGGCTGGAAGAGCAACACGAGTTAAAGAGGAAGCTATGAGCTGAAGAATAAGAAGCAACACGTTGAAGCTAAGAACAAAGTAAAGAACAACACTGCAAGCTAGAGAAAATGTACGAAGGAAGACGCTGGAGTTGACATGATTACTAAAATGGCTACAGCAGAAAAGAACAATGCAAGACGTGAAAGTAAACAAAAGAAGAAGCGTGAGTAAGCAAGCTACGTGGAGCTGAATGAGCTTCAAAGATACGAGAAGGAAGCTGCATGGGATGTAAAAAGCAAAGTAAAGAAGCAGCTGTAACATGCAGAAGCATCATGTGGTATTAAGAGAACAAACATGTCCAAGAAGCCTCTGTTTTTGAGTTTAAGAACAGAGCAAGATGCTGAAAAGGATGCTGAACTTGCATGAGCTGGAAAAAGGCAAGCTTAACGTGAAGAAGCTAGGAGAAATCATGTGGAAGAACCATGCATGAAGAACAACAGAAGCAAGAGAAAGCTGGAAGCAGAATGCGCAGAAGCAAGTTTTTGATATGGGTTCTGGTTCGAATGGAAAACAAGAGCTACAAACAGAAGCTACGTTTTTAACGTGGTTGGAGTAGAACGAGCTGAGAAGAAGAAGCTGCATAAAATAACAGAGAATGAGCTGAAGGAGGAGACGTGGAGAATGCAAAAACTCAAGGAGAGGCTGGGCACGTGAATAATAACGAGAAGAAGGAAATAAGGAGGCTGCATGTGATTCATTAAAAAGCACGTGAAAGGGGGCAGATTCCGTCATCCAAACTTCATCCCATCTCATACCTCTACACTACATTCATGCCTCCATACATTAAGATATCCTAGTCCATTCACAATTCCACCAACTTACGTCTCTATAATTTAGCAACCCCTTGCCTATATATATCAAGCCATTCATTCGTTCAAGGAGGCACCATTCATCAACCATTCATCGTCCACTCCATCCTCTTCTCTCCACTCCTCTCCATTCCATCAATCCATCTCCAATGATATTCTAATTCATCTTGAGGCTAGCTAGGAGGAATCCTTGGAGAAGCTTGAATCCATGGAGAGAACATAGAGTTTTTGGCTAAGAATTTCCTTATTTTTCCTACACTTTTTCTCTTTCATTTATTTTCTTGGTTAAGATGTATTTGATAAGGAATTTGTGTAATTATAATTAGTGGCTGGTTAGACACTGATTAAGAAGTATTGTTGTTGATTAATTGATCTGATTAATTTCAATGTTATTTGAATTCCCATGTATGCTTCGAAGGTGTTCGATAAAATACATGAGTGAGCTTAATTGTTTAATTTGAAGATTCCTTAATGTTTAATTGGTTAATTAAATATTTAGGATGATTCAAAGGCTAATCAATTAGTTAATCAATCAAATTGAGTGTTCAAGATCTTAAAGACAAGAATTGACAATTTAATTTAGATGTGAGGTTTCAATTCAACATTAGATCATCAATCTCTTGTATCTTGAGTGGTTACCCAAGATAAATTGTTATGAACACAATTAGGAATTCTTAGACCAGAATTAATCACAATTAGAATAGGATAAGGATAGTGGATACCAAGGGACGAATCCAAAGCTAGTCACAAGTCCATCTTTCAACCATAATCCATACAATTAGATAGCAATTAGGAAATTTAATTCAATTTAGTTTTTGCTTAGTTTAATTAAATCAAAACCCCCTTAGTTTAGGAATTTTTAGAGTCTTTTAACATTTGGAAAACTCAATTAAACATTGAACGCCAATTCCAAGGGAGATGACCTAGGTTGTGCCATTAACTGCATATTCTATCAGCCTAGTATTATTTTGAGGGTTATGCGACGATCCACTCACATATGAAATCATGCTATCATACTTTTTATGGCTTGAAAATACACATACACACATTCTAAGACAAGCTAAGCATACATCTATGCATGAGAGAAAGTGGAGAGAGCTACCTTGCACACAATAACACACTTTTCCCTTTGGATTCAAGCCCCTCCCTTCAACCACACACACAAAAACTTGTGGAGATGCTTTCTTTTAGCCTAGACACAATTTATAAAAGCCAATTAGGTTCATGAACTCAATTATAAGGCCATACAATTTTCTTAGACACTAGGTTGGCTTACAACCTCATTATGGTCCATAATTGCACCTAATGAAGCAACATCCTTCAAATAAATTTTAGGCTCAATTCTTTCCTTTCAAATATGATTCTTCACTCCTTTTAAGCCTCTTGGAGTCATCATATAATTAAAATAAAGAGCCTAACTACATGTTGCTTCTTTAGGTCATAATATGGAACCTAAAGCACTAAATCACTTTCTATGGGTTCTGAATCTTTCCCAAGGCCTCCCCTCATTTTCATTCATCATATATGACTCAAGAATGGGCTTAGAAAAATTTAAAACTCTCCCTAGCTACCCTTTCCTTGCTTGGCTGAGACTATGGAGCTTGTTGGGTTCTATGGAGCTTTCTTTGTTTTCTCAAGGGAAAAAGCATATGGGGAACCTCTTAACGATCTTGGGAGTTCATTTAAACTCTTACTTAGGCATAGGAATCATCATAAAAAATCAAATTTTACAAGGTGCACACAAAACCCTAGAATTTGCATCTTGAAATCTAATGATTTTTTGTTAATTTCTTTTGTATATTCTTAATCTCCACACCCTTTTTCCTTAGATTCTGCTTGTTTCTACCCAAAAATCAGATCCTCCTATGGTCTCAAGGGTTAGGCAAAATGGAGAAGGAAGGAGGATGAAGAGAGCAACCATAGGAAGAGAAATTACCTAGTTTTCTTATTTTTTTTCTTGCTTGAATCTTGCTTTCTCCAAGTTTCTCTCTCCAAATCCGAAAATTCCCTTGAGTTTCTCCCTTAAATCATATTTATAAACTTTATTTTAATCAAAGGAAATAAAGGAGAAGGAAGGAAAGGAGGTTTGGATGGAAGAAAACATGAAAAACTACCATGGAAACATACCTTTAAGCTTTAATTCTTCCTTCTTCTTCTTCCTCTCTTGTGCGCCCAAAACCCTAGCTCTCTCCTCTGAAATTAGGTAGAAAATTCTAAGTCCAAATGAGGGAGAAAGTAGGGTGCCACTTATATATAGGGGTAGGAAAGTGACTTTTTCAAAAATTTCTATTTTGCCCTTCGTTCTTTGTATTTTCGTTTCTCCTTCGTTTTAGCTCCTTTTTGAGAACCGTCTTTTTCATTATAAAATTTAGGTTCCTAATTTAGTAAAATGCATTTGAAATCACTCAAATCAGAGCTAAAACCTTCCCAAACGAATCCATCAAAGTTCGGGCACATTGATATTGAAAAATGTCCACTGGAGGGGATTTAACTGTCCCGGTGTTTCCCATGGTTTTCAGGGCCTCTGAGAACCCCAGAGAACTCAAAACCTTCATTTAAACGTGAATTCCAAAATTTGCTCAAAATTATGAAAATGCCATTACGTTTCGTAAGTTTTCCGTCAAAATTTGTTTCTTTATTCTAGCTCCATTTTTCCTTCTGTCTGAGGCTAGGATTCTCATTTTTAGGAGTCTAGAATGTTACTCAAATTTTTTGGGACCTTAACTAATTCATTTCAAGGGACTTGCTTTGAAAATGTGTCCATTTTCATCGTTTAACGAAAATCGGACATTACACTAGGGTTCTCAAAAGTCTTGAAAACCATAGGAACTATTAGAATGGTTGAAACTCTCCAGTGTACAATTTAGAATGTTAATTGACTGTAATTTTGATTGGATCATTTGATATAGTTTTGAATCCCAAAAATGTCAAAATTAATACTTTTAATAAATTTAAGAGCCTAAATTTTCATATGAAAAAGATGGTTCTCAAAAGGATTTAAAACGAGTTCAAATGGGACAATCAAAGTATAGTAGTAAAAGTGTAATTATAGGAAAAAGCTAAAATATCCTCCCCACCTTTATAACATTGTATGCCACCTTCTTCCACTTATTTCCACCAACCTAAACCAGTCCAAAACAAGCCTAAAATGGAATCCAAAGAGGGAGGAAAGAGAAGGAAGAACAAGGCAAAATAGGTATGAAAACTTGAATAATTTCATGCTCTCTTAGCTAGAAACATTGCTCTCCTCTTCTTGCTTGTTCTAATAATGGTTTTAACTTTTTGAAAGGATAAAGTTTATGGCTGACCTCATGAAGAAAAGAGGTGCTTTGAAACAACCAACCATGCCATTAGAATTTCCATTTAAAGTGCTTTTAAACAAGGTAAGATATAAGCTAGAAAACTTGCTTCTTCCTTGAGTTCCATGAAGGTGTATGTTCGACCAGCCTAAAAGCATCCAAGAGGGAGTTTAGTTCTAGCCAAAACCTGATAAAAAGTATGATTTTAAAGCATAGAGATTAAGATTATATACTTGGAATCAATTAGGAGGCAAAAGAATGCAAGAGAGATTACCTAGGATTTGCATTGCACCTTAAGAATTTTAAAGCCTTAGGAAAGTGTTTTAAGCCATTTAAGATCATCCCCAAACTAGCATGGAATCAAGCAATGTTAACTTGTATTGAATTGCTAAGAGAAATGGCAAAATTCCATTAAGATTGCATTATGACATAAGTTTAGCCACAAGCTAAGAAAAGCACCTAGAAAAAGTTTTCTTTGATTCTAATGATATAACCGATCTAGATATTATAAATATTAATAGAACCATTGGATTGAATTTAAAAACTTTATTTTGATAGGTAAACTTTTAAGGCACCTAAAGAACCTAAAGAAGCAAGTTGGCTTTAGGCTTGTGCAATTGTATAAATGAAGATTCAAATGAGTTCTATTAGAGTTATATGGCTCATGAAAAATGAGATTAGGGAGCCTAGGAGGTGAAATCCAACATAGCTTCTCAAGGGACCTAAGTAGCTTAAGGTTGCATATTAGGTTTTAAGGAAATTAAGTATTGATAACAAGACTAGAAAATGGATCCTAATGAGCTTCTTGGCATTGCATATTGCTATAGGTAAGCCAAGCAAATGCGAACTCACTTGGTGGAGTTATAAACTAAAAGGAAGGAAGTAAGAGACCAAAGGAAAGAGAAGGTTTATGGGGTTTAGTGGTAGCTTGAAGCTTCTAATTCTACAAGGTAGCTTTATCTCCTTATCTTGCATGCATTTGAATGTTTGATTGAGTTGAAATGCTTGTGTGCTTGTTTGTTTAATGATTTCATGAGTTATGCTTCGAATTGTCTTGTATCATGAATTTTATGCATATATAATGTTATGATTAGCTCCTAGCTCCTTAAGGCAGGGAATTAAGTGTAGTAGCTCTTCTTTAACTCAGAGTTGAGTTTGGTAGAGTCTAACTAGTATGAAAACAAAGTATGTTTTGGCTCTTAGCCCTCTATGGCATGGAATTGAGTGCAGTCATTTTTCTTTGGCCCCAAGTTAAGTTTATTTGAGCCTAGCTAGTTTGCTTTGATGCCATGACTTGATGAGAAATGATTTTTTATGTCGAAAGTCATGTTCGCGTTACACGATGTATAAGAACAACATTCTTACACTATATGCATTGCATTTACTCATGGCATTCATGTATGTATTAATTTGGTTGAGATTAGCTATTGAGATTCTCTCTAGAATCTCATCCATGTCCCTCACACTAACCATTTTAGGATTCTTAAGCAAGGAAATGGAACATGAGAAGCCACAAACTCTAGAAAGTTATGATTAAGAGTAATCTTGCAATTATGTATTAGATATTGTATATGATACATTAATGATGCTATACCTTATGTATTGAAGGAATATGTGTGATGTTAATTTGTATATGAGCTTGAATATGTAAACATGTATATCATTTTGATGTAAGAATGCAACCATGTGTATATTGTCCATATTAGAAGTTATAGGGATATATATCTATGAATGGAGATCAAGTGTATGTGTAATAGATAAGTCTTGTGGAAATGTCAAGATTTTGAGATAGGGATATGTGTATAAGCAAAAGACCATAAATATAGCATGTTTGGATGATGAATGGCTCTTTGATATATATTTCCATATATTAAATGCCTTAGGGTTCATGTACATAAATGGATGTGGGATAGTCAAATTTTGATGTCAGCCCTATTTTGTGTGTTTAACTTTATAGATTGTATGCCTAGGATGGTTAAAATTTGCTCAAAGTGGAAGAGTGCAATTTTGAATCCATTTAAGACACTTTTGAACCAAATATTTGGTTTTAAAAGTCTTAAATTGTACTGCTACCACAAATGGCCCAAATGATCTACTTTAGGTTTGAAATTTGGCATGCTATTTATAACAACCCTAACTACTAATCATGCCAATTGGTCATAATTAAACTCCTTATCGCTTATGCTTTGAGTTAAACATTGTTACTAATTCATTAGAAACGAAAATATAGAGAAATTTGAACCTTATTAATTATTCCAAGTCACCAATCATAGGAACAAGAATGTTCACAACTAAGGGCATTTAAACTCTCATATTAGACATTTATTACTCTCCTAGATGATTTAAGGAAACATAAAACTAATTTACCTTAGTTTGCAAGTCAATATATATCAAAACCTTATGAAAATCAAAGTTTTTAAGTTAAAATCAAAGTTCGGCATCTCATGCCTAGGCTAAGTTGTTCTTTGGAACCTTTAAAAGCTTCTTAACACACCTATGCTGTGACTCAGGCACTTCATGCCGCGACTCAACAACATCTTAAAGCTATTTTCCAAATTTCGTGATTCTTGCCATGGCGAGGCACACCTATGGACCACTGCTTTAGTTTTCCCAATCCTCGTCATGGTGAGCAATCCTCATGCCATGGTAAGATGAGCTATTGCATCTGCTTCCCAACACTCTTTGACTCTCATAGCGGTGAGCTCCTCTTGCGTTATGATAAGATTGCTCTTGGGTACCATTTGGACCAAAATTCCTCGCCTTATGCTGTGACTCAAATTTTTGCATTGTAGTGCCCCTGGTCCTAAACTCTCTAATATACATCCTTACTCACTTATATCCTTCTCTAACAATATTTAGGGTCCTCCCAAGGCAAGAACACATGGTCATTAATATAGTTCCCCCTTAAACACCTCACTCACTAACCTTCCCAACTTAGAGGCCTAGGATTGAATTAGAATCACTACAACTTAATTCATATAAGCATATTCCCCTCTATGATAGTGAAAGGATTGAAAAGCCTTAAGGATCTTCCACAAATGGTGTTATTCCCTATCAATTAAACTCAAATGCAAGATTTGATTATAGCTCTCCTTAATTCCAAATATCAGACCTATTAGATAATTCACAAGTCACATGCAATGAGGGGAAATCAAACCAATCATTCAAATGTCATTGCATCATGTTCATTAGATTAACAAAACATCCTCATATATGCAATTGAGTTCTAGAAGTACTAAATTTAAATGTAAATACTTTGGAATCCATAACAAAACATAGTCAAATACATACATTAGATCTTGTGGAATACAAGGTCTAACTTCTTAAGGAATTCAATCTTAGTTACAAAACATAAAAAAACCTACACTTAGTAATATGAGTGCATCATGATGCTATACAAAGTAAATTACAAAAATGATAGCATCTACTCTAAAACAAAATGATTCAAGTGTAGAGATTCCACATAGGGCCTTAAGCTATGGACATCCATTTACTTGATTTTCCTTTTCCTTAACCAAGGAACCTTCACCTAAAATTGTTAGCCCATAAAACAAGGTGAGATATGAATCTCAGTAACTAAAGAAAAATTTCATATATATGTATAATTTAATTAGCATAAATGTATATCAAACATAGTTATCTAAAACATCATTATAATTAATAGATGAACTAGTTGGACTATTAGTGACTACTATCCCATACTAACAATCACATACATCATGTTAATGGCCAATGACATAGGGAAAGGCTCATCCATGGTGCCAATTCCCTATTGAGCACAACTTGAGCTCAGTGCATTCATGAGTCTGATCACAACTTAATGCCCAATCGAAGTACAATGCATGGGTGACAGTTGCACTACAACTCCAATAAGGACTTGCTCACAGTCCAAAAATAATAATCAAATAGCTTGCCAATCATTTAACATAGCAAAACATATTATGTAGCAAATGTTAGATTAATAATGCACATATGCAAGGAATTAAAATTTAACCCTGGTTGCCTCATTGGTTGCACAAAATCCTTGGAAGCTATCAGCAATGCTAGAACACCTTAAAGGCCCTAAATTCACCATAATATCATCCTTAGTCAGTAACCATAGTATAAACTATAAACCTAATCACTCCAACCATTAGAACTACTGAAAGAGAACTTACCTAAATCTCCAATGGGTTCCACAAATTTGGATTTAAGACTCTTACCCTAGAAACTATGATGGTTCACCTCAATTTCCTAGCATTTTTGTACAATAGCAAAACTTAAATGAAAAATCAATCTTTAAGGCCACTTCTCGGCAAGAAACACACCAAAATAAAGGGAAGACACTTACCTAATAGTTCTTCTAGTCTCTACCTCTGAAAATCATGCAAGAACAACTAAAATAACAATTTCAAATTTAAGAAAAAGATGAAAATCTCCCAAATGACAAGCCAATTGAACCAAAATATAGAGGAAGAAGAAAGGATTAAGTTTCATATGACTTTCCTTGGCTAAATTCTCTTATAGAAGTGAGAAATGGTGGCAATATGCTGAAGAAAACCTAACCCCCTTTGGATATCCAAAATTCCCTCTTGAGCTTCTTATGTTTTCTATAGAGTGGGAAGGAGGCTATGGAAAGTTTAGGGTTTAAGTGAGGTCTTGGGTTGATTCAAGGGTCCATTTGTCGACGTGGGTTCAGAAATTGGCTTATTGGGCCATGGGTTTAGGGGTTAAGTGGGTGTAAATGAATCGGGCCTCCATGAAAACTAAGGGTGAGCTATTATAATTGGCTCATGACATAAATAAATTGATCATAAGGCTAAAATTAAATGTCCATCTTCCCTTAATTAATCTTACTAATTAAACCCATAACCATAATTTATATATTCTTACCTAATAATGACAAAAAATGATTATTACCTCGTAAGGTCTAAAATAAATCTATTTCTTTAAAAATCTTTATTTTCCTTAATTTTCCTAAATCCCCCATATTAATCCCTTAATTCATTATAATTATTCTTAAATAAATTTTGGAGTGTTACACAATTAGAGGACATTAACTGCTTTCTAACAAGCTAAGAATGAGAATTTTTGGAGCTTTTATGAATTTCCAAAGTTTTGAAAATTATGCAAAATGGTCCCTGATGTTATTCACACTATCCAATTCTAGTTTTTTATACTTTTGAGGAGTCAAATGAATTTAGTTGTTCATGAAATTTTATAGGCATAAAGTTCACATCTTAAGCTTTTCGTAGATACCTAATTTATGTGAATTGGAGTTACATAGCCCTTGTTTTGAATTTTTGAAATTTGGCGCATAAAATGGTTTATGGTACCAATTCGAGCTAGAGTAATTCCATGAACTTCCAATATGTATTTCATGATTTAATGGACCAAAACAAGTTTGTTTATGATGTAAATGAATGAATGGAAAGAAAAATCCAAAATATGACCCCTACAAGTCATTTTGACATGTAAACAAACTGATTTTGATGTACATTTTATTGCTAGTGTCTCTAAATGTTATGTATGAATGGAATAATGCTAGGTATGACAATTCACATGACAAATACATGGTAAACCATAATTACATCTAAGATCCTTTTATAAAAGAATAAAGTATTATCAAGGGTCTTACTCACTATCCTCACATGTACAAAACACAAAATAAGTCTTATACTTGGCATTTCATATCACAAGTTACAATATAATTGCAAGTTACCAAAATATAAATCAAAACATCAACTATTACAAAATATGCCAATCTACACAATTAATTCTCCACTTACTTCTCTTTGATGAAGCTTGATCATTCACTTGGAAAATGTTAGCCCACAATTAGGGTGATATATAAAATCCTAGTAACCAACAAGCAATTTCATTCACATTTATATAGACAATCAAGATTAATGCTTAACGTATAGGAATCATAAAACATGCCATAATCAAGTAACCATACCAAATAAGTTTGACTTCAATACCATTACTACAATATAAAGTATAGTTGTTGGTCAACTACTCTTAATGGATAGGACACACTAACAAGGTCCATTACTTCCCACAAGTAGCAAGACACAATAACAAGGTCCATGGCTTTCCATTCCATTGGAACATACTATCAAGGCCCACGATGGTCATTAAGATGTACTAACAAGGTTCACGATGAAATATAACAATTTGTCAAACTTAAACACAACATCCTATAAATATCATCATGCATGTACAAGTTATCAAACATGATTACTCAAACAAAGATGAATGGAATTAACCTTGGTCACCTCAAATGATGCCTACCACTCTCTAAGTAACTATCAACACTTTCAAAAAGTAACACAAACCTAGAGCAACCATGAACATAGCCATATACTCATTAATCCCATAAGACCTTTAATCCTATCAACCAAATACACTATAAATCATATAGTTTTACCTAACCTAAGCTTCCTAAAGTTCCAAAACATTGATTTGAGCTCAAGATCCAAAGTTTCCATAACAAATCTCTTGAATTTTCACACACACACACACATGCCACCTAACACATCTACCTTTCTAACTCTCATCTTATACATTTAAGTTTCATATTACAATATAGTTAGATGAGGAAAGCAAGAGATAAGTGTAGCAAGCCACTAGCCAGACTTCCTTGATAGATAAGTGTAGTATATGGGACAAAGAAAGCAATAGAGTAGCTTTCCAGAATTATAGTTAGATGAACCACTACCCCCATTTTTATTAGACTTGGCTAAAGGAAAAAGAGATCCCTACACAATATAATTATGTATTCAGTAAAAGGTCCAGGTATATTCTTATGTGACAGTGCAACTGGTAGCTTATGCCTCTAGCAGTTAAGGCCATGAGAGAACAGTGCTCCACATATAGTTTAGTGCTAGTTTAGTGGTTATTGCTCTGTGATGACTGGTGCATGGAGTAGCTTATGCCAACATGAAGAGTTTAAGTGTTATAAGAGAATTCAGTAAGAACATTGAGAATTAAAATGGTAAAGACTATCAAGCAGACAAAGAGGGTAAAAGAATTTTCTAGACCTAAAGGACATAATGAGGCAATGTGTACTAGTAAATAAAGGAACTAGATACTTAAGAGTATAAGCTCATCAAAGGAGCTATAATCTTAGTAATCAGTATACAAGGCCTACGATAGGAGAAGATATTGACTCGTATTAAGGATGAACTAGCAAGAAAGTATATATGATTAAATAGTGGGCTAAATATTTAAGCAAGTTAAATTAGAACAGAAAGCCATTAGAGTAAGGTATTGAAGATTCCATATCTAGTAAGATGTCTCCAACCATAGATGTTAACAAGTCCACTAATTAGAAGAACCCAGTCCCATATGACTTGGTCTTAGATGAGCTAGACACATAATAGTGTAATCTCCCAATGTTGGGCCAGATTTATGAGAATGTTATGCTTCGGTATTAGAAGCACACCTTCACATGTTAAGAGCCCAGAGAAAAAATAGTAAGAAGATGGTATGCACTATAGAAATAATATCAGATAGATGATAACTTATATTAAGTTCAGTAATTGTTAGTGAGAGTAATTCTCTAGTGGAAAAGGCTTGGAAAGGATTAGTCTTTAAGAAAAAGTAAATAAAAGACAAGAAAATAGAATGAGAAGACCAATTAGAAAAAATATAGAAAAAGTAAGATCATAAGTATAGTCCTAAATTTAGAGAACAAAATTTTTATTTTAGGGGGAGAAATGTCACATCCAATGTTCTAGATTAGGCCAGGCTCCTAAAAAGTAATAAAAGGAAGGATTAAAAGTGATTATAAGCCCAAACAAGATGAAAGGTAAGAATGAGATAAAGGCCCAAAAGAGGCAACTGCACAAGGTTTATCGTATAGTAAAAGAAATACCTAAAAAGTAAAAGAAGGCATATCTTGTATTTTAATTTGAGCTTTGACTTCATAAAAAGTAAGAAGACAAAGAGAAAAAGAGTCAAAAATCACATAAGAAAAGAAAATAAGTAGAAAAGTTGAGAAAGAAATAGAAATAGGGATATTTGTGCAAGGTAGTATAGCGTAAAACCAAAAATACAAAGAGTTAAATAAAAAGAAAAATAGAATGAGATAAAGTTATTTCTCTATATATATATAAGTCAAATGAGCCAATCATATGACTTAAGAAGTATACAATAAGCCAAAACAACGGTAGCATGAAACATGAGAAAGCCAATAATGTAGTGCTATTTTAAGCTATTTTATACTATTATGAGCTCTTGTAGCCCAAGAAAGTTAGCCCAAAGGAATATGGAGCTTAAATTTATAGAAGAATTAGGCTAGAATGTAGAAAATTAAGGTGTAGCAAAACTAATGGTATTTTTGAAATTATGAGCAACTTTAATAAATTAGTTTTTTTTAATATTTTAAATGGTCCTTTGTCCTTCTTAGGATTTGCACCACCTTAAGTCTGATTTCTAGTAGCCTCCATATTCATTCATGGCATCACTTTGAGGAGAAGAGAAAGAAAAGGAAAACTAAGGAAAACAAGTAAGAAAAAGCCCCCATTTCACGTAACTTTTAATTTGGTAGTTTCAAATTCTATTTTAGAGGTATTTCAGTTGCCACCAAGGGGGGAAAAGAGTCCTCATTTTAGAATTTCAATTAGGGAAATCGAAGAGCATCAGAAGAGCTTCAAATTAAGGTATAGTTTACTATGTTTCAAGCTAAAATTTCATGAATCTAAGCCATGATGATCATGCCTAGAGGGAGAAAATCTTTCTCTCTATATTTTCTTGCATGCAATTGATCATATGAGGAATGTAGAAGTTACCTAGGGTGTGATATTGGAGAGAAGATGGCTAAAGAATCAAGAAAAATCCATAGTGTAGCCTTTTGTGTAGGTGCTAGCTATCCCCTCCAAAAATGGGTCAATTGAGCTTGTTTTGAGTTTTAAGAAATTTAAAAGTCCTTTAGAGAATTAGAGAGACTAATGGGAACATCAAATTAAATTATGGAAGTCATATGCGGAAGTCAAAATTTTTAAACACACTTAAAACCCTAACTTAGTGGATAAGGATTGTATGGCATTATGTTTGAGTCCTCTAATGAGCTCAAATTAAGTCTAATAAGCTCTCTAAAAAGTTAAAATAAGGGTTGAAGGCATAGAAGTGAGTTTAGCAAAAATGGCCTAAAGCTACTGAATATGTCAAGTTGAGAAATGACCAAAGGAATAGTGTAATGACCAAATGAATAGTAAAATATCAATTTTGGACTCAAAATAAGAATTTAGGAAGCTTGATTTTCCTAGGAAAAGTTGCCCTTGTGAAACCTTAATTTAGGGCTTAAATGATTGGCATGCAGGAAAAGTTAACTAGACAACAAAGTTAGAAAAGTTTTAAGCTACATTTTAAGGCAAATGGTAAGTTAGTTGAGCCCTAGAAATATGGTCATTAAGTTAAGGAAAGAAAGTCTAAGAAAAAAAGAGTCTTAAAGTGTCTCCAAAGGGCCAAAGTTCGTATAAGCCATGGCATAGTCTAGCCTAAAAATTAATATTTGAAAGTCTTGGCAATGATGCCAAGAAGCTTAGTGTCAATGCTTGATTGAGAAAGAAAAAGATTAGAAGAGAGAAAGGTTTAATACCTATGGCATTAGGGATAAACCCATAGTAGGTAGCATTTTCCTCCTCTCTTGCATGCTTTTAGTTGCTTGAGTGCTTTGGTAGGCTATATGATGTATTTGCTTGATATTTGAATGAGTTTTATGAGATTTTTATAAGTTCTGGCCTAATAAGCAAAGTTTCACCTAATGTTGGATAAGAGATGAAGGCTAGGGAATTAAGCACAGTAGTTCTTTCTTGTGCTAAGTACCAAAGCCACTTAAGAGAGAGTCTAGTAAACTTGGCTAGGTTTCAATTACATGCATGCATATTTTCACATGTTTAGAAAGCTTAGATGTTAGAAAGTTACATACATGCATATTTGTGTGCTTGAATAGTTATTGCATGTTAGAGTAGGATTATGCTTCTGAGATTCTCCGAAGAATCTCACCCCACTATATTCCATAACCCTTGCCAAGTGAAAGATCTAGCAAAGACAATGGAAACATAGTAGCACCTTGAGACATAGATATTTGAAGAACATAATGTTATGAGCTATATAATTAATTTTGAGATAGATATTTGTTGTAAAATTATGTTTGATAGTATTCTTAATGGATTAGTAAATGTATGCATAGTTTTATTATATGATATGATTATCTTAGATACTTGAATATTGCATGCTTGGTTATGTCTACACATTAGGTCTAATGGGGTTAGTTGATATCTAAGCCTAGAAGACCTTTGCGAATGGGTATTGTAGTTGCATGAGTTATAATTTTTGTAGAACTAAGATATAACTAGAAGAGAAGGCCTTAGTGCCTGGGCAGCCTAATATTATAAGCTATTATGCTATTGAAATTCTCGGTGACATTATGTACTTGAACCTATGTATGAGAAACATATATAAAATATTGAGAAAAATAAAATAAGGATTGAGATGTGGTTAGTTAAGAGCATGCATAGTAGATAAGTTGGTTAGACACCCAATGTTAAATGTAGACTATTGACATCCACTTCAAGCATGGACTACAATCTAACTTATCGTTTGGGCCTTTAGCAAATTACAATAGCGCATCTATTATCATAGTTCAACATAGAATTAAAAAAAATGTCATTTCTTCTATGCTTATATTTATCAAGTTTATTTGCTTGAACCATAATATTAATTGCCTAAACTAGATCTAGTATATTAAATAGGGAATAAAAGTTAATAAGAGGTCTTACAATTTTACCTCAAGCCCAAACTCACACCTCACTATACTTAGTTCAACATTTTATCTTCCAATTTTCACACCAAATCAACGTATTAAACTACACATAATTAATTTAGTAGTATGAAATATAAAGATATATAATTATGGAGTATAGAAATTATCTCAATTCTACTTCTATCACAAATCCAATTTTCACATAGGTAAAACATCAAACACTTAGTGTGTAGCCATATTGATCATCATAAAATTAAATCTCTATCACTACTCCAATCCTACCAATTATATTACTAAAGGCCCAATTGCATATTTAATTGCTCAATTTCAACTTTAATCATGAAAATCTCCGAAATCCTCAATTGTCAAACCATAAAATTCAACATCATCTATTTTAAATTTTAGTTGGTTCAAAATAAAGCTAAGAAGGAGTATAACTTTTTTTTTCATGTGCCTTAGCTGAATCTTTTAAGAAACCATCCAAATTGAGCTTTAAAATGTTGCTTCTAAAGCTTTTAGATCCCCTTCCACCTATTCATAAAGATGACATTTTCTACTCTCTTTTCTATAAGTGGCGTCAATTTAAGGGCATAATTTTTATAATGAAAAATAAATCAAAAATAAAATAAAAGATGATATGAGTAAATGATATTAGGTGGGGTTGATCTATGGGTCTTAAGTTAAATCTATTTAAAATTCATTTGAGTTGTAGTAATTCACTTAAATAATTACTGTTAAGTTATAATAATTCATTTAAATAGTTACTATTGGGTCCTAATAATTCAAATAGCTATTAAGTTTTTATTTTTATTTATTAAATAAGACTAAATAAACTATTTGGGCCTTTTGTTATTTCCTATTATCTTTTTAAACCCAATACTATAAAGCATAAAGGCCCACCTATCTTATTTCCTCATATTCTATTTAATAAATTAAATTTTAACAATTTCATGATCATTTAAATAGTAAAACTTCCAATAGTAATTTACTCCTCAATATTGCCACTTTAACAAATACTTGATAATTAATATAAATTGTCCAATAAATAATTTCCATGTAAATAATGCATCTAAATCTCTTTTTATAAATTAATCCTCCATAATTTTTTCAATTACTAAAATAATAAAATACACACTAAATCCTAAAATTCCAAATTAATAAAATAATTAATTGAATACTCTAACCTTAATTTATACATTCTCCACAATCGTAGAATACTAATTAAATTTTAATTAATTTTTTGATTAATTATTCTAATAAACTTATTAATTTAGAAGTTACAATGACTATAGTGGTCCCCATGCTTTGCATGAATTTCTTGAAAGAACCCAAAAAAGGTAGATTCAAAAAAGGAAGTGGGCTTGTGCATGCAGCCCAAAGCGAGACAATGGCTTTGGGAACAGTGCTTTACGGAATATCCTCTTCTAAAGTTTCTATATATACAAATTTGGAAAGAAATGCACTTATATATATTCTTATTTTTTTTGGCTTTAATTCACTTTCCATCATTAACTTCTTTTAAAAGTTTCAGTATAAAGAGTCGGACGTTGAAAAAAAATAAAAATTAATGTTAATATTTTTCTAGTAAGAGTATTATTATTATTATTTAGTTATTATTATTATTTTTGCTTTGTTTTCTACAAACCAAATATAGGAATGTGATATAATTTAGCTCTAATTCACTTTTCATATTGACTTCTTTTAAAAATTTAAGTATAAAGAGCTTGACATTCAAATAATAATAATAATAATAATAAAATTAATGTTAATATTTTTTTTAGTAAGAGCATTAAAAGAATGTCCATTTCTTTTAATGTCATAGTAAATATAATGGTAAGTCATATGATTGTAATCCATATAGGCCCATTTTCTTTCCTATTATCATTCCCATAGAAAACATTCCATCCAATTAAACGAAAGCTTAGGATTTTATGGATGAGGAAGATGAGGTGATAATAAAACTCATTTGATTGAATAATATAAAAAGAAAGAAAATGTAATAAATAAATAAATAAAATAAAAATAATTTTTATATTTTTACTTTTAAAAAATATATTATTAAATAATTATTATAAAAATATAATAAATATTACACACAATTTTTAAAAAAATTACATTTTTCTTACAACGAACTAAACAAAGGCATAAATATGTTAACGTGCCGTGTCGGTGCAAGTGCTGCCAACATATGTAAAAAATAAAGCAATTAGAACTTTTTTAAAATAAAAAATTAAATTAAAACATAATCAAATCATATATATATATATATATAAAGAAAATAGGTTACGCAATAACATACTGTTCTTAAAATGTTTTATTAGTCTCACTTTTCTTTTCTTTTTTATCAAAATTTCTTTATTTTTTTTAATATTGAACTAACCCATGTAATTAATATTTAATATAAAAATAAAATTAAAACTTGAGTAAAATAAAATAAAATAAAATTAACGAAGAAGGCGGACGGGAAGAGAAAATAATGCGGGTCCAGCGACTTGTGCAATTTATGGCGGTTGAAGATAAGGGCTCCCTTGTTGTCCGCTCCTTGAGGCTTCGATTGAGCGACGGCTCTTTGAATTTGTATTTCAGTAATTCTCCGTCGCAGTGGAGAAGAGAAAAGATTGATGGAAGATCAGAAGAGAAGAATGGGTGGTGGCAACAACATAAACTCAGTATTCTATGCTGAGTCCTACCATCCCATTCAAGCTGGCAGCATAGACGGCACAGATATTCTTCCACACGATAATGCTGTTTATCGAGCTCTTCTCTGTTCCTCTGTTGGCCTCTGTATTCTCTTCCTCTCCCTGCTTCCTTTTTCTTTTGAATTTTGTCCTTTTTTTTTCGTTTTTAAGTTCCCTGGTTCATTTCTACAGATGACCCATTTGGCGATCCTAAGGCCACAGGAGACCCATATTGCACTGTCTTTGTAGGTCGACTCTCTCGGCTCACTACAGAAGAAACCCTCCGCAAGGTAAACAGTCTGTTCTGTTTGTTTTTTTAAACTATTTTTCATTTGCCAACTATTCGTTTTGGATACGTTCATCATTTTTTTTTTCTTTTAAAAAAGAAAAGAATATGTTCATCCAATCTGTATTCGGAGAGTTGGAATAAGTTGTCTGGCCTTATAATCAAATTAAGACAAATACAAATAAAACGAAATTTGTTGCAACTAGATTGTATATTATTAAGCTGTTGGTTTGTTCCTTCTCAAGGAGCAAGATAAGAAACTGAAACAGAAGAATGGGATTAATTCTGACCTATCTCTGCAACAATAGCTCACCTCAAGTATGACTTCACTCTCATATTCTATGATAATGAGTTATCACTTGATGAACCAGGAAGTGCTTGGGGTCTGAATGACCATCAGGGAGACTCAATTGAATACTTTAAGACGTAGGGTCTCTTCCTGAAACTTACGTTTAAGGATGGCAAAAATTTAGCCATTGAGGACTTATGACATAATAATAAAGGAAAATGAAAAGAGACCAGCACACAATTCTCCTACTGCCAAGGAAGTGGATGATAGATTTGGGAATATAGAAGAGTGGAAGAGATGTGTCAAGGGACCACTTATATTTTATATAATCCTATGTGCCACCTAGCATCAGCACAAGCTGCCATGCAGAAACACGAAGGTTTGTAATGCATTGCTTCCCCAAATTTCTTGAGTAAATGGTACAAAAGGTGTGGTCATCCTCACAAACATATTGGGAGCTAAGTATTCTTAAATTTGAAAAATAATGGGCAAAGATATTTAAAAGAGCAAATATCAGTTGAAGGTAGTTATGGATAATATATTTTTGAATTTTATTAAAATATGGTTTTCTTTAACATCTCCATCTAGAAAGAGGAAGCTGTAAACCTACTTTGGCAGTATTGGTGAAAGTGACCTACATAAACCAAAGACCTGTTTGGTTTGCTTGCTACGATGTAAATGTAATGGAGATCAAGGTAGTATGGGATGCCAAAGTCTCATATTGACTACTATGAGATATTCAATGGGGTCCTTAAGTAAGGTGGTTCTTCCACCCCAATAGCTAGCTTTTGGGGAGGGTTCCCCACCTTACTTAGGTACCCATCAATTGGTATCAATGCGCATTATTTGGGGCATGGTGGGCACGAGAATGGAGAGTCGAGTAGATTCACCGGAAAAGAATGTGGAAGAATAGAGAGAAAAGTTTGAGCTGATGTTGGCACCATGGGGAAATATACTAGATGAGGTGTTGATGGGAATTTTCAAGAATGGATTGACTGAGGAAGTAAGGGCGGATGTTAGGCTTCTCCAGTCGAAGACTTTGAAGCAACTTATGAATTGGGGTGCAAGATACTAAATGGTATTCGATCATAGTGGGAGATGGTGGGAAAATTCTAACAAAAGGCAAATGTGAAGATGTGAAGATTGAGCTACAGGGACTCCTCATTACTCAAACGTTTTATCCCTTCACATTAGGAGATGTGGATGTGGTGTTGGGAATAGAATGGCTAGAATCTCTGGGAGAATTAAGGGTGAATTGGGAACAATCTTATATGAAAATTAGAAGAGACAAAGAGTGGGTTTGTCCAAAAAGGGACCCTACCTTAATCCATATCGTGGGCTCTTTTAAAAGCATCATTAAAGCCCTCAAAGGGAAGGGAGAGGGGTTTTTATTGGAGTTTGGGGCACTTATAGCAGAAACAGAGTTGGGACAGCAGGGAATCAATGAGAAGGTTCAAGGATTTCTTGAGAAATTGCCCAAGGTGTGCCAACCTATGATGGGTTTACCTCCTCACAGGGATCATTCTATCGTCATTAAGGGAGGAGAGCAGCCTCCAAACATAAGACCATATAGATATGCCCATTCCCAAAAAGATGAGATTGAGAGGTTGGTTTGAGAGATGTTGGAGGCAAGGATTATTCAGCTAAGCACCAGCCCTTATTCGAGCCAGTGTTACTAGTTAAAAAGAAAGATGGGATTTGGAGATTTTGTGTGGATTACCAGGCTTTAAACAAGATAACGGTGCCAAATAAATATCCCATACCCAACATTGATGAACTACTAGATGAGCTAGGTGGAGCTACCTTGTTCTCAAAATTGGATCTTAAGTTTGGGTACCACCAAATACGGATCAGGCATGGGGATGAAGCCAAAACAGCCTTTAAAACCCACAATGGCCATTATGAATTTTTGGTGATGCTGTTCAAGTTGACTAACGCTCCTTCCACATTTCAATTGCTTATGAATGACATCTTTAGGGACTACTTAAGGAAGTTTGTCCTTGTCTTCTTCGATGACATTTTGGTGTATAGTAAAAATATGGAGGAACACATAGCACATTTGGAAGTGGCTTTGGGGCTTTTACAAGAATACCAATTGGTCATTAGCTTGAGTAAGTGCATTTTTGGGCAAAACAAGTTGGAATATTTGGGACACATCATATCTTCGGAAGGTGTGCAAGCAGATCCCTCTAAGATTGAGGCTATGATAAAGTGGCCAGAGCCTCAGGATATTCTTTCATTAAGGGGATTCTTAGGATTAACTGGGTATTATAGAAGGTTTGTTAAAGATTATGGTAAGATAGCCACCCCACTGACAGAGCTCCTTAAAGAAGACTCCTTTAAATGGAGTGAAAATGCTCAACAGGCCTTTGAGAAGCTAAAAACAACTATGGTGTCAGTCCCTGTTCTTGCAATGCCTGATTTTTCTTTACCATTTGAAGTGGAGATGGACGCCTCAAGGAGTGTAATAGGGGCTGTACTTATGGAAAAGGGGAGGCCTATCGCATATTACAGTCAACAACTTTTTGTGAAAGGAAGGCAAAGCTCGGTTTATGAGAGGGAGCTCATGGCAATGGCCATGGCTATAAGAAAATGGCGCCATTACTTAACTGGGCATAGCATAGAGGGGGAGGTGTGTAGTTGGGGGGGGGGTATCGAAGGAAGTAAGGGAAAGAACTTGGCCTCTCGAAAGCCAGGAGGATGGGGAGGGTAATGATGGACCCATTAGGCCCAATAAGGAGCGGCGGGTTTATGAAAGGAAAAAAAAGGATAGCGGCCATTAGGGGAAAGGGGCAATTGAAGTAGGGCAAAATGGGGAGTTATTAACTATAACTGATTTTGACCTCATGGGGACAGGTGGTAGAGAGAGAATGCATGGAAGGGAGGACAGAGAGATAGATTGGGAGGTGTGTAGCTGGAGGAGGGTATCGAAGGAAGTAAGGGAGAGAACCTAGCCTCTCGAAAGCCAAGAGAATGGGGAGCTGAGCTCTTTCTTTCATTTCTGTTTGTTTTTATATTTCATCTATCTTCTCTTTTCTGTTATCAATCTTACTCATCAGCTGGTGTATTAGTTTTCCTTTCTCTCTTCTCTATCAAGGAAAAGGAATAACCAAACTATAAATAATAGAAATCCTTTTTTCTGGGCTCCATCAAAATGTAATCCATAATGTAATTTTTTTACAATATCTATTATGACCTTATAATTATTATTCAATAATATCTATTTCTTTTTATTACTTTCCAAAAGTAGGGGCACAAGTGTTATTTTTTATCTCATTTATTCACTTTTTACATTTTTTTTTTCCCTTTACACACCTAACATTCATCCAACCAAATGAGCCTCAAGGGTTACCACAATAGCAAACATACTCGGTCATATTAGCCTTATAAAATGTGTTGCTTAATTTTTTCTCTCTCTCTTGCAATACCTCACCTCATAAAGACCTTGAGTGTGCCTTGAATGCCTTGGCACTACATGATTTCCAACCATAACTCAAGGGCCAATATGCAGTCCTCAGAACCATTCATCAATACCTTCACCTGAAATTTTGCATGACTTGGAATGTGTACAGTCTACTGGGTCATGGTGAATTGGCTGTTATCTTTCCTTCTTGGGATATCTAGTGGTTCAAACTTCTAAGCATCAATTGGATTATGTATTTAAGAAATGTGCTGTCTTGAGGGAGTCAAAATTAACTGTTTCCACAGCTACTTTGCTCCCTTTCAGAGTCTTGCAAACTCTGATGCATTACACATGATCCAATATCTTAGGAACACATCTCATATGCTGGTGCTTTTCCTTTTTGTTTGATGATTAATAGTCCCTTCAATACCCATCTAATAAGGAATTTAGGTTCCTCTGTCATAAGTATGATCATGAAGATTTACTGTCATATGATAAATATATGTATACATACCTGAAATGGTATTGAAAGTTGTCTTTATCTCTTGTTTAAAAAACAACTCAGTCCCTGGGTCTGTTTGCTTTCTATTGTTAAAATTTTTTAGAATTAGGTAATTTTGTGACTTATTAGTGCACTTTGAATGAATTTTTACTCTTCTAACTATGGAGGAAAATAAACCTTGGTCATAAACAAAACATTTAGCGTTAGAGAAGAAATCCTGCCTTATTTTTTAAAAAGGGAAAAAATATTTAGCTTTTGGATGGTTGTATCTATGTTTTTTTTTTTTTGTATTTTCTGATTTGAGGATCCATTACGCTCAACAATTTATACTTTTTTCTCTTTCTAATACAATTTCTTTATGCCAAGAAAAATAAAATAAAATCTATATATGGTTTTGGTCTTTCAGGTTATGAGCAAGTATGGGCGGGTGAAGAACTTACGCTTGGTCAGGGATATTGGTATTATTTTATAATCAATCTTAGCCTCTCTTTGGTTGTCAATGTTTTGAAGAATTTTAGTGTGATTTTTGAAAATAACATTCCAGGTTCGAGGATTATTTTTTGTTGTCAGTAAGGCATGCAAGAACTATTATATATGTAAAGTCTCTCAAAAGATAATTATTTTTTTAAATTTTTATCTAGTATTATAGAAAAAATTTAGTGCTTGTAAATTTATCAATTATCATGCATGAGTAGGAACTTATGATGCTTTTTTTCTTTTTTTAAATCTAGTTTCTTGGTTAGTGTACATGATGGAGAATGCTGCTTATTGACTCTAAATGTTCAGTTACCAAAGCATATATGCTTTATCATTGGTTTATTTATACAGCATCTTGTTTAGTCAAATTTTTGTTTTAAACTCCTGCCAAGTGCCCATTATTCAGTAGTTTTATGCATTTGTGTTTGGAATGATGTAATTAATGATCACTCTTTTATCTATTCTATTGTCAAGGCGTGGGGGTCTTTCCTTCTTATATTTCATGTTTTTCATTGCAGTAACTGGAGCCTCCCATGGTTATGCTTTTGTTGAATATGAAACTGAAAAAGAGATGTGGCGCGCATATGAGGTACTGTAACATGTTACAAATTGGCAAAAATGAGAAATTAATTCATGTTTGCTTTTAATATGAAATATTTACCACTTATTGTTTTTGGGGTAGCTCTGGTAGGAGCAGAATTTCAATGCTAAAGCTTAAGTCTAACCATGTTTATATTGGCTGTGACAACCATGGGCGATGTGCAATGTTTGTCTCTCACTTGTATAACCAATCAGTTGGTACAATTTTGATATTTGTTGACATTTATTATTGTAACCAAAATATGATGAATGGGAAGTGTTGTGCAGATGCATGCATTAGCAGCTCCCCCTTTTCTTTTATTTATAATATTTTGAAAGTGGAGATCCACTATAAGATAAACTCATAAAGATAAAAATAATAAGACTCTTAAACAATACCAAACTCCAAATATCGTTGATAATAATACCCTCCTAATCCCATAACACTTTCACTTCATTTGAAAGACTTATCTTTGAATAATTGATAAGTTTCTCAACACTCCCTCTCAAGCTGAAGATAATTTAAATTTCAGCCTGTTACAAATAAACCCAGTTGGAAAGAAAAACTAATATAGACTTGTACATGCACTCTCACTGGCCGCACACTTATACTCTACTATTGATTCAAGAACTTAAATAACTAGAACTCCCTAGATGATGTCCTTGTAGACAAACAATTCTTAGAATTCTCTGACTTGCTTCTCGTGAGCAGTCCACTTGACATTCTCCCAGCCTCTCTCCTCAGGCATATCATTTAATACAATGACAGCTTTAGAAGTCTTTGACCTACTTTCCATGAACCCTTTTTCCAACTGGTCTACACTACTTGGGTGACTCAACTGGGCACCCAACAATGCACAAGTCTCTTACTAGTGCCAAAGTCTTCTAGATGCAACTCCCTTAAAACCAATAATCCAACACCAAAATACTCTCTCATAATACCAAGCTACAATGATCATTAAACTGAAACAAAATATTGCAAGTGTTGTCCTAAGACACCAACAATTAAGCGTCTACATGGTCAGCATCTTCTTTTTCCACAATCAGCCACCCACAAGAAATGGCCATATACACACCAGAAGTCCACCACAATTTGCCTTCAACATATGCCATAGTAGAAAAGTAGCTACACAGTCCCAAACAATATAGAATAGTGCAAGAATTCCAGCACAAATGAGTGACTACCTAGTTAGCACCAATATGGAACAGCAAAACTGACAAATCACTCAATCCTTTAAGACTCCCACTTAATTTGTAATACTTATCTTTGAATAATTGATATGTTATTTAACATTATTAATCTTCATAATCAGTTAATACTGAATAAACCAATAAATGCAATAATCAAAAGTAGAGTAAAATTTACATAGCATACAGGCTTGCCTGACTTCTAATTTTCATGGAAAGGTGTAATGCAGTAGAAAGTTGTGCTTCAAATGTCTGTCACAAGTCCTGTGATAGAGTTTTAGTTTTATATCATAAAGCTCTGTTTGGTTTCTGTAACAATTATTTAAAATGGATATTTTCAGGTTTTACTCTATTTGGAGGCTTCGATTGTTGAATAAATATATATCTTTAAAAACTTATCATCTTGTTGCAAATGATGTACATTGAAACTAATAAGCTTCTTTTTATTTATTTATTTTCTTCTCTGTTTCCCTCTGACTTTGGTGTTTTACTCTTAAATTTGTTAAGTTCTTTATTCTTCTTAAAAAGAAAAATAATCAAGTTTCGTTATCATTTCTTTTTTGGTAAAAATGCTGCTGATATGTTTTTTTAGTACAAATGGTTAGGCTAGTTTGGAAAAAAAAAAAAGAACTTGTTTGCCTGCAATAAAATAGGGCCATAGAAATTTTACACCTGGATACATACATGACATTAAAAGTGAGAACGTATAAAAGTTGATGGCTTAGGCTGCTCATTGTGTTAAGTACAACACATTGTTGAGCTATAATTTCTGTCTAAGCATAGTGAAAGCATTATTCCTTCGTTATGAGAAGCAATGGTACTCTTTCCCATTCCTTACGTTAAAAACATAAAATCTTCCTGATTGAATCACTAATTTGGTAGGTTACATATATTGGAACAAAGCTGATCTGAGTGTTCAGAATAACATATATTGGAACTAATGAAAAGGCATAGTCATTTTATATAATAAATATGCTGCAGTTGCATGTTTGCTGTTGTAGGTGAACTTGTAGTTTCATGTTTCTCAACTTGTTGCTTCTGTAATTCTGTTGTTTGACAGTCCAAATTAGGAATGGTGCTGCTTAATTGATTTTTTCAAGCCTTATGATATTTTCACAAATTAATGGTCCAACTGGGGTTAAATCATAGTCAAACTGTTGTTGGATTAAAATATAGAAAGATAATATTTTAGTGAAAATACTGTTAGGCTATATAGTACCATACTAAACAACTGAAGTGAGTTTGTTTGTGTTATAGTTAAATATGTATTATATGTATCAATTCTGACCTGATGCTTTAATAGCTTTGGTCAGTCTTGGCCAATAAATAAATAACGCAACAGGCAGCTGATTTGATAGCCATATATCAAGTATCCTATGAAATCATCTCAACTGCACCTTGTTTGTGATGTGTTTTTTCATGGATGTTAATATCATGGATATTTGTTGAGTTTCCTCATTTGCAGGATGCTCATCATTCTATTGTTGATGATTGTGAAATCCTAGTTGATTATAACAGACAGCAGTTGATGGCTGGGTGGATTCCTAGAAGGCTAGGTCAGTTGACGTAACTCATTCCTTAAGCTTTGTTGCTACCACGGTACCACTGATCCATCTGTTTACTTTCTGTTCTCTGCTGCAGGTGGTGGTCTTGGTGGTAAGAAGGAATCAGGACAACTTCGTTTTGGGGGAAGGGAAAGACCATTTCGAGCTCCCCTGTACATTTCAGTTCTCCTTATATCTGCAGATTATTTTCTATATTTTGTTAATCTATTTCTCCACCAATAGTATACATGGGATTAAATAGTTCGCACTATGATTTATAAAAACACATTTTTAGTAGTCAGTTTCTTCTCTCTCTCTCTCTCTCTCTCTCTCTGTCACTTTTTCCAAGTGACATAAGATTATAGCATTACACTGAAGTAGTGATGACACTAATAATACATCACTACGTCTCTACAGTTGATTGTGCAAAAATATAATTACAAATAAATGTTGAACTAAAATGAAACTCCTTAAGCAATATTTAAATAATTTTGATGTTCCTGTATGGTTATAAAATATAATGAATGAGACCCATAAATGGAAAAGGCATAGGTCAGGCAAGTGGAACTATAGTTTTACTTTTTGTAGTCAAAGATAAAATGAATTTTAAATTTTCTACCGTTTGATATAGGATCAAGTTCCTTTTATCCTCTAGTTATAGTAACAGTTGCTACCAATAGTAATGTAATTTCTATTGAACCACTTTTATATTACTTCTCTAATATTTAACTAGGTCAGACTTTTCAAGTGGTTTATAATTAAGTCTATAAGAAATTATGCTATTGTCATATATCAAGCAATTGCATTCCAAGGTTCATTTTTATAGTTTCGTCTTGTAAATACTCTGCAGGTATTATGTATCCCTATTTGGGTTTATTTTTCCTTCCGAACTCATTGGTCCATAATGAAGATTTAGTTTATAATGATTTAAATATAAAAGGCAAAAGGACAAGGAGAAGGCTAAGAATGAAATGAGTGGCAGGGACGAGGGAAATGATTTAGAGGTGTATTGGAGGATACAGCACCATAGAGGGATTAAATGATGCAAGAAAATTCAGATGTGGTGAAATTTAATATGATTTTATTGTATTTCTTATATAAAACTACCTGGACATCTTGAATAAAGCTATAGGTTTCAAAACCATTAAGAATATATCCATCTAAAACTAAAATATTGTATTTGTGTATATTTTGGGGAGGGTATAAAGCTATATTCTCCAATTTTTCTGGTATACTTGTATTGTTTGTTTGTTGTCTCACATGCCTGAAACTTTCATGTTCAGCTCTTGCATCGTTCTTGTCAAAATTAATCTCTATGGCCTTGCTTCTGTCGATTGACTTGTGGCTTTATTGATTTAAATTATAAAGTTATCTCTTCAATGTAACCAGGAGACCAATACCATACAAGGATTTAGAGAGGCTTGGCATTCCACCTCCACCTGAAGGAAGATACATGTCACGCTTTCAGGTGATTTTATCCAATGAGTAATCTGTATAAAATATCTTAGGATATTAAGCCACAAAAGGATTTATATTTTGATCCGGGATTTTCATTTGTCAAATGGTTATTACATAATTTCTGTTTTCTTGCTTTCTGTTGCCGCTGAAAAACCATTATTAGTTTACCGAAAGTTAGTGTTCCAAACCAAAATCTCAAAAATGTAATTTTATTGATTAATTTCTTTCATGTCTTCTAACGAAAGGTCCCATCACCTCCTAAAAGAGAAAGGAATGTTCTAAACAGGGAAGATGGATCTCATAGAGGGAAGAGTTCTAATGACAGGATGGAAGGTGCCCTCCAAAGTCTGGCGGACATTGAAGAAAGGTGCTATAAGTGTAGTTCAATTCATCAAGAGGACCATTCTTATGGAAGGAGCTCCTTGGAAAGGAGAGAAGAGAGGGGTGGCCATTGCCGTAGTCGGAGTTCGGCTGAGAAGAAACATCATCGCAGGAGCTCTGCTGAAAGGAGGGAACACTCTCGTAGAAGAAAAGAGAGAGATGAACACTCTCAAAGGAGGCAAAAACATGGCCGTTATTCCCATCATGAGGAGTAATGGTCAATCGTTCATTATCTCACTTCTATACAGCTTATTGAAGGTGAGATATGCTGAGTGTATGCTTTTGTTGGGAATGTATAGTGGGTATCTCCCAAAGTCTTCCCCACAAGCACGAGTGGGTTAGGCAACTTAATTTATGGGAAGATGGAAAAAAATTCTTCAATGGTTAATATAATTTTTATGAGCACATGAATGGGCAATAATAGAGGCAGTGGTGACTTATAACTGAGCAACAAGCTCCAGAATAACGAGAGTTGAAAGTGAGTATTTTGAGGTTCTTATTTATAGTGGAAGGGAGGGAAGTTGGCGTTCAATGCATGGAGGGAACATAAGGCGTGCTTGATGTTAAGTGAAATGACATGTCAGTGTAAATTAAAAGAACATCAATTTACCTCAAAATGCACACCTCATAATTCTTACCCTTAATTTAACCTAGAGGAAGATCAATTTTGCTTGTAGGGATGATAAAAATATCCACTTGATGGATACTCGTAATTTATCTGTTTGAGGGGAATAAAAATGAGTTTGGATCCGAGTGTGAGAATTTGTTTATGGATTTTTCAGAGTTAGAGACCCGCAATGTATGTGTCTAACTTTGGAATTTGATGAACATTTGAATAAAGATTAGATAGTTATATTTATCCATTAATTGTTATGTTTGAGAAATTCAAGGATAGAATTATCCAGGTTAGACAATTTCAAGTTATGTTAATTGTGTATTTAAATAATGTTAATAGTTGTAACACATTTTATTTAGTTTATTTGTGATTTTATATGGATAAATTTGATATAGACAAGTAGTTAATTTTTTTTTCTTATAGAAAGGGATGTAGATTGAGTTTGCTACTTGTTAAGTTGTTAGGATGTCTAAAGTAACAGAACACTCGAAAATAGGAAAATGAAAAATTTTTATTACTCAAAGTCTACAACACAAAGTAAGAAAATAACTAAAACATAAAATAAAATTTTGAAAAATTTTGAAACTCTAATTAATTTTCAAAAATAAAATAAACTTAAAACATAAAACACCTAAAAATAAGAAAATAACTGAAAAGGTAATGAAAATGACTAAATTTGAGCTTGATTACGTCTATTTAAGTTTCTTGTACGTGTATTAGCACATCGTTTTTTGTAGACATAGTAAGTCCAAAAGCTCTACTTGAGCTAAAAGTTATATCTCCTAAAGGTCAAATCACCTATTTTGGCTTTTGCTTAAGTTTCTAACAATCAACTTAATCTATATATTTGTTTGCTATACATTTTATGTTAGTCCCTTTCACTTGTAAACAACTCAACCCTGAGTATTTGCCTAAGCTAATGGAGATATGCCCATTAAATTACTTCGGCTTGTCTCTAACAATGCTCTAAATTAAATTACCTAGCATCATGTTCACAATTTCTTTTTGGCCATTTGTCTAGGGGTGAGTTGTAAGCAAAAGCTTCCATAATGTTACCGTCTTTATTAGAAGTGATGGACTTCGGCACACCATGTAAATGAGTCACTTCTTTGATGAATAGTCTAGTTATTCTACTTGCATAAGAAGTCTTCTTGTAGGGAACGGAATGTGTCATCTTGGAAAATCTGTCAACAACCACAAATACAGAATCCATCTTGTAACACCTAGTCTAAATTTACTTTTAAATTATGTTTTAAATAAGGAGATTAGGCTAATTTAATTGACCCCAAAAAATGCAAACCAATAAAAATTTTATCGTAACAAACTATTAAACTTAATACCCATCATAAGATTATGATTGAGTACTTGAGTTATTAAAGGTGTAATCAATTCCTAAAACACTATATTAAGACCTTTTGACACTTGCCCAAAACCCTAGATAAAAGAACACAGTCAAAATCCCACTTGGAACCCTCCAAATAACTCACACACCATTACCTCTTGCATGGCACCATAGCCTTAAATGGTCGTGCCATGATGTGTTTGTAACACCATAATTTTTAGCTCATCTCATGCCTTTAAATGACTGAATTTTATGAATCATATAAGTTTCTAATGAAAAAGGCAATAAAAATATTGATTATTTTCGCATTGCGTCTTATATAAAAATTCCATTCGGTGTCACATGGACCACATGAGCTCATACATTACATTCTCATATTTAATTATATGAATACAACTCATTTCCATCATAAAAAGTGGCTTACTTCTCAAGGAACTCGAAGGAATGCATGAAATATACATATATAATTTCGGCCAGCTTTGTCCTCATTTCTGTCACAACTTTGAAAAATCATAACTAAATCTAAAAACTTTGAAATTATGCATTCTTGCCCATTCTGGAAAGCTACAAATGTCTACTTCGTACTAAGAATATGTCCAGACCATAACATCCAATATAGAGGACGTTTGATACTCGAAATGGTTCAGAGATCAAACTGTCTACTAGTGCTATCATAGATTTTGTAGTAAACTTAAAAAATGTCCAATTAATTCCACAAAAATCTAATCCATGAAAATGATACCAATATGAAAAACTGTGAATGTTAGCTAGAAGGAAAAAATAACTCCAGACCAGTTCAAGCACGCCTAGAGCTCGAAATCCAATCAAATAGTAACAGAGGTCGGCTAGAATTCCTGATATTGGACAAATTTTTTGAAAATTCATATCTCTCTCTCTCTAGACCTCCAAATGAGGTGCTTCTAGTTGGTATAAGTCACTGTGAATGTCTAGTTTCTTTGTGTAAAATTTTGTGGCAATTGGACATCATTTGAGCCCTGTGTGACAGATTTCATTTTTGGACCAATATAAACAGTGACATGACCAAAACTAGAAAATTTGCCAACTTTGGAAATTTATCAAATATTCTGTAGATCTCTAAAAATTCTGTTCTTTAGCTTCCCAAAAATATCTTAACAATTTCTAATTGCATGCCAAATCTCAGATCAAGAAGAGTTTATTTGGATAAAAAGTGATATATGGTTCTATTATGGTCAATTTTGGCTCCATATAGGATGCCAAAATGTCCAAATGACTTTCCTTGGGGCTTGACACCTTTTAGGAAAGTCTAAAAGCATAATTAAGACTTGTGTGAGCTGCCCAAATGGTCCCAAACTCCATGTCTCTCATTTTGGCTATGCCACATGCAATTATACACATACTTCCATAATGAAAATTTGTCAATACATAACCAAAATGTGCATTTTCATACATACAACTTTAACTCTCATTCATACATCACTTATTAACATAATTACACATGTTCAAGAGGTCATAGGTCATATAAAACCATAGATGACAACATTTGCCATCTTGATGGTCTTAAAGAAGCAAATTTCATACATTTCAATGTCATAATTTCATCTCTCAAGTGGTTGGCTTCCATCTCCTTGCTCTCTTGGTCCACCTAGCATGTTAGAACATTGGAAAGGAGGGGATGAGATTCAAAGAATCCCAATAGCTCATCTCCCATTCAATCATACATAATGGATGCAAACAAGTCTCATAAATACATGTATGGTCATGTTGACATGTGCAAACATTCAAGAGACATTTTCATCATTTGAGAAAGTCATACATAACATACAAAGGCTTGCCAAGCAAGTGGATTAGTCTCACCCAATTTCTTGTGGATGTTGGACTTGCCTCACTCATTCTTTAAGAGATTCTTAGATTCAACCATACTCTTGGGAGTCCATCTCACTTTTGGGAGATTCTTTACTTTGTCTTAACCAATCTTAAGGGTTCTTGGTCTCACTACACTCAATCAAACCCAAGTAACACATCATAAATATCATATGAAAGCATATTGTAACATCATGGAACCATGGAATCAAAGTCATGCTAGAATAGTTTTCATGGCTTAAAGATACACATACACACATCTAAGATAAGCTAAGCACACATCCTTGCATGAGAGAAGGTGAAGAGTTACCTTGGATACAATTACATACTTTTTCCCTTGAATGTAAGCTCTCTTTTTTGGCCACACACACACAAGGAGAGTGAGTTTATAAAATCTAGGTTGTTGGACCTTTGAGTCATGTTTAGTGGACTATTTTCGTGCTTTCCTACATGCTCAAGTGGCCCTAAAAAAGTTAGAAGCAAAAAATGGACCAATTGTGAACCTTTAAGAGGCCTAAAATGGCCAAACTGCAACCTTATGTCAAGATTTGACCAAATGAAAGAATTTGCTTTGAAATTTGGCATGCATGTAGGTCTCCTCTAGATCTTTTTGGAAAGTTAAAGACTAGGTTATTTGGAGCTCTAGAGAATTAATTATAAATTTTCAAAGTTGCCAAATTTCTGCTGAACTGATATAGTTACTGTTCATATGGTTAGTTTTTTCTCTTGTGTCATTCAAGGGTCAAATAGTGTCCAATGCTCATGAAATTTTACAGGCATAAGCTAGACATAATAAGTTTTCTATGGCCATTGAGATCACCTCATTTAGAGGCCTAAGCAGAGAGATATGAATTTTTGAAGTTTGGAGTTAAACCAGTAACGTAGCAATATCTTTGGTACTATTCCATCGATTCCCGGTTGATAAATGTTTCTTTTTTGCTCTGGACTTATTTTTATCATAAAGTAGACATTTGTAGCTTTCTAGAATGGTATAGTGTGCTTGATTTTGATTTTTCTAGATTTAGTTATGATTTTTCAAAATTGATGACAGAAATCTATATTAGTGGACCTAAGGCTAAACTTATGAAAATGTGTGTGGATGATCCAAGCTCAGGAATTTTGTGACATTTTGAGATGGTTTTGAGTTTTATGAATGTATTTTAATTGGAGAATGATATGGGTGTGCTTGTATGGGCCATGGGATGCGAGATGAAAATTTTGAACCTTATGTAACGCAAGAAATCCCATTATTTTTAATGAATTTTTCCTTATTCTCCAACGAAATCAAGCACATAAATATCTAAAGAGGATCTAGAGAGGCTAATATAATATAGTGTTACAAAAGAAGACCCTAAAGAAAAATTAATTAAGGATAATTAAAAGTAGAATATTAATTAGAACATCCAAAAATGGGGTTATGTAATCACTAACAGCTTAAAAACTAGAGTTAAAGTGGCTAAATAAAATAAACTGATAAAGTAGTGGCACAATCATAATTTTGGACAAAATTTTAGAAACTCAAAGAAGAGAGTTTTAAATGCTGAAATTAAGTGCATTAGAGTTTTTAGAGGTCTTGAAAACTATAAAGACCATTAGAATAGCTAAAACTCTAATGGTGAATAGTTTAGGACATCGGTTGACAAAAACTTTGACCAAGCCTTTCTAAACTGTTCTTAGATCCCAAAAATTTCAAAAACAAATTAGAGAGCCTAAGTTTATTATGGAAAAAACCGTTTTCAGAAAAGATCCAAAATGAGTTTAAACGAAGGGATTAAAGTGTTGGGATGTAATGGGAATTATGGAAATTGTTTAAAAACCCTTCCTTCCTTCTTATATTTGGTTAGACCACCGATGCCACCCTCATAACCAACCTACATACCTTTGAGCCAGTAGCCATAGATGTCCAAAGAGAAGGGAGAAAGAAGAGGAAGAAAAGGCAAAAAGGGTAAGAATCCATGTATTGTTTCAGTTCATGCTTGTTATCAAACTTCTCCTCTTTAAGCTCTTTTTATTGATGGTTTTAGTTTCTTGAAAAGAGCATTTTGGTAGCTAAACACTTGGAGAAAAGAGGGAGTTTGAAGCAACAAATTTCATCATAAGAATCTCTATTTCCTAAGCATTGAAATAAGATATGTTTTGATTTAGAAAACTTGCTTCTTCTTTGAGTTCCAATCTCCTCATGGTTTAGCCTAGATATAGAAAATCTAGAGGGAGGTTGAGTTTGGCTAAAACTTGATAGGAATAAGGGTTTTGAAGCATGGAGATTAAGATTATGTAAAGGGAATCAATTAATAAGTTATAAAATGTAAGTTATGGCACCTAGGGTTTTGTTGCACCTTGGAAGTTTTGAAACCCTAGGAAAACATTTCAAGCCACCTAAGACCGAACTTGAAAAGAGCTAAGAACACTCCATATGTCTCAAATTCCCTAAGAAAAGTGACAAAACTCCATGTAGGCCAATATAAGTGCATGTCTTGGGCAAACCTAGATGAAGTAGCTGGGGAGTTTTTTTTTTATGAATTCTAAGGTTTTAAGAGGCCTAAATGTGATGAATAAATAATTATAGAACTATTGGATTGAATTTAGAAACTTTATTTTGAAAGGTGAAATTTTAAAGTTCAAAAGGACCTAAAGAAGTAGCTTCACCTTTGGCTTGTTAATCATGTATACAATGGCCTTAGTGAGTTTCATTAAAGTTATATGACTCATAGCAAACAAGATTTTGAAGCCTAGAAAGTGAAATATAGGAGTTGCCTCTCAAGGAACCTAAATATAGGTCAAAATGGCATACTAAGTTCTAATAGGGTTAAGTACTAATAACAAGAGTTAGAATAAATCCTAATGAGTTATTTTGGATTGCAAATTGACCTATGTAGGTCAAGCTAGCCCAAGTTCACTTATTTGTGGTGTCAAGTCAAAAAGGATCAAAGAAAAGGGAACAAACAAGAGGGTTAGTGGTCATTTAAAGGCTCTCAATCCAAAAGGTATCTATCTTTCTCTATCTTGCATGCAATTGAGCGTTTGAATAAGTTGATGCTTACTTGTTTAATGATTTTTTAAGCTGCATGTTGTAATGGTTTCTATCTTGAGTTTTATGCATATGAAAGGCTATGTTACGACTCTTAGCTCTTTATGGTGATGAATTGAGCAGAGTAGCTCTTCCTTAACATAAAGATGAGTTTAGTTGAGCCTAACTAGTATTTTTTGATGCCTTGACTTGATGAAAATGAAAGTTTAATGCTAAATGTTATGTTATGTTTAAGCCCTAAGATGTATATGATTTGGTATGTTTGCATTTCCTCATGGCATTCTTTGTGTGCATGGATATGGATTGAGATTTGCTATTGAGATTCTCCCAAGAACCTAGCCCCATGTATCTCCCACGAACCATTTCACATTCTTCAAGCAAGGAGAAGGAAAATGAGAAGAAATGAAGTTTAGAAATTATGTATTAGAAGCTTTTGTTATAATTATGTAATTGAGAATGTAGGTGATACATTAGTAATGAAATATTTTTTATATGACAAGAATATGTAATGGTAACTTGTGTATAAGTTTGAACACATGAATATATGCCATTTTGATGCATGATTTGGCCATTAGTACATAAATTCCTATATGAGATGATATGCGGTCCATATGTAAAATTGGGTGTGAGATGGTCAATTTTTTATGCTAGCCTTGTTTCATGTAATTGTTCCCATGGAAATGATGCTTGGATAGATTAAAATTTACTAAAAATGAGAGATTGCAATTTTGAGGCCAAATGGACCATTTTGGAACCTAATTTTGGTCCAAATGAGCCATAAATTGCACTTTTACCCTTAACAATTCAAATGAGCCACTTAGAGAATTGCATCCTTACCCCAGTTTAGGGTTGAAATTCGACAAGTACTTAAAAAATTTATAGAGTTTTTTAACAAGCCAAAGATGGTATTTTTTATAATTTTATAGAATATTATAGAATTGCGCAGTACTATTTATACTATCACAACCATAAATTTTAGGTTTTTTCAAGGGTCAAATAGATTTATTTTTACTTAGAATTTTTATAATATAAAGTTTATATCATAAGTTTTACATAAACACCTAACTTGCATAAATCATAATTATATAGCTGAAGTTATGAATTTTTGAAGTTTAAGACTATTATGTCCAAAGTGACCAAAAGAGGCTATATGACTCCAATATGCAAATGAGGCTTATAGTTTGTTTTTATGGATCAAATCAAACTTGTGTATGGTAACCATGAATAAAAAAGGAAAAAAGTTCAAATTTTGACCTCTATAATTCCAATTGATGTGTAAAATAAGCTGAAATTTGTTGCCAAAAATTTTGCAACGGTTAAAATTTTGTCATAAAACTCATATAACTCTTAGACACTGGTTTAGACACCACTTGTGTAGCCTCTGCTCACCACCCTACAAGTGATAACTTAGTTCAAAAAGTATGGTCCTCTAGCATTTGACAGTGAGTTAAACACAGAAAAGGCTGAGGCTTGGATCATGCATCTAGATAAAATATTTAGGGTGATGGAATGCACATTTGAGCAGAAGACCTTGTTAGCCATATTTCAGTTGGAGAAGGAAGCAGATTAGTGGTGAAGGAGTATTGAACTAATTTTAAAGTCAAAGAACATCCTGATCAACTTGGAGACTTTCTTATAGGAATTCTATAGGTATTTTCCCAGCTCAATTAGGGATGAAAAAGCATAAGAGTTTATCTTGTTGGGGCAAACAAAGAATATGTTTATAGACTAGTATATAGCTAAATTCCTTGAGCTCTCTAGATACTTCTCCTATCTCCAAAAGTAAGATAATGAGATGTGGAGAGCATATAAGTTGAAAAAGGGGTTGCTGCCTGAGATTAGAGATCGGGTTATACCCTAGAGGATCAGAGATTTAGCCTGTTTGATTCTGTTTCTACTTTAATGTTTTCAAAATAGATGTTTTTTAGAACAAATTTTGAGAACAAAAAAAAAAATTAAAAAATCTGTTTGAATCATTATTCTAAAAAATAACTATTTTTTCTTTTTTCTTAATTCTGTAAAACAAAAGTTACAAAACATTTAAAAATGTTTCGATTTTTCTATTTTCAAAAACAAAATTTTATTTTTTTTGTTTTACAAAACACTTCATTAAAAACACATTATCAAACAAGTTTTTTTATTGTTTTTTTGTTCTTAAAAATAGAAAACTATTCTGGAAACAAAAAATCAACACAAGCCCCTTAATGCAAGATTTTAATGTCCTAGTTGAGGTTTGCTGAGTAACAGAAAACAACCTTAGAAGGATGAAGGTAGTTTCGAAATCCCCTTTTAAGAACAAGAGATCAAGGGAAGAAGAGATAGCCACTGGTAGTGGTAAAAGATGTGGCAAAGGGCTATGGAACAGGAAGGGCTAAAATAGAAGGAGGCCCAATCAACTAGGCATAGGTAGTTCCACCCCAACAACATGCAATTAGTGTGGTAAGAACCATGGGGCCAGACCATGTGATGTAGAGCAGAATATTTTTGTTACAGATGTGGCAAGTTGAGGCAAATATGTAACACCATAATTTTTAGCTCATCTCATGTCTTTAAGTAACTCAATTCTAAGAATCATATGAGTTTTTAATGAAAAAGGCAATAAAAATATTGATTATTTTCGCGTTGCGTCGCATATAAAAATTTCATTTGGTGTCATGTGGACCATGTGAACTCATCTATCACATTCTCATATTTAATTATATGAATAAAACTCATTTGCATCATAAAAAGTGGCCCACATCTCATGGAACTCAAAGGGAAGCTTAAAATACACATGTATATTTTCGGCCATATTTGACCTTATTTCTGTCACAACTTTGGAAAACCATAAAATATTCTTTAGACCTCCAAAAATTCTGTTATTTAGTTTTCCAAAAAGCTCTCAACAAACTCTAATTGCATGCCAAATCTCAGATCAATAAGAGCTCATTTGGATAAAAAGTGACATAGGGTTCTAAATTGGTCAATTTTGGCTCCGTATGGGATACCAAAATCTCCAAATGACTTTCCTTGGGGTTTGGCACCTCTTGGATAAGTCTAAAAGCATAATTATGACTTGTGTGAGCTGCCCAAATGGTCTCAACCCTCATGCATCCCATTATGGCTATGCCACATGCATTTATACACAATTACATAAACTCATTCAAAGAGCCACATTGTCAATACATACTCAAATTGCATTTAATGGTCTCATAACATATTCCCCTATTTATACATGACACATTATCATAATTACATGTGTTTATGACATCACAATACATATACATACATTAATTACATCATTTTCCAATTGTATGGCCTTAAAGTGGCAAAATTCATGTTCTTGGATGTCATACATACTCTCATCTTCAAGGTGGTTGGCTTCCATTACCTTGTCCACTTGGTCTACCTAACATGTTAGATCATTGGAGAGGAGGGGATGAGATTCAAAAAATCCCAATAGCTCATCTCCCATTCAATCATACATAAAAGATGCAAACAAGTCTCATAAATGCATGTATGGTCATGTTGACATGTGCAAACATTCAAGAGATATTTTCATCATTTGAGAAAGTCATACATAGCATATAAAGGCTTGCCAAGTAAGTAGATTGGCCTCACCTAATTTCTTGTGGATGTTGGACTTGTCTCACCCATTCTTTAAGAGATTATTGGACTCAACCATGCTCTTGGGAGTCCATCTCACTTTTGGGAGACTCTTTACTTTTTCTCAACCAATGTTAAGGGTTTTTGGCTCATCCTTACCATGGCTAAGGGTTTTTGGCTTCACAACACTCAAGCAAACCCAAGCACACATCATAAACATCATATGAAAGCATATTGTAACATTATGGCACCATGGAATCAAAGTCATGCTAGAATACTTTTCATGGCTCAAAGATACACATACATCCATTCAAAGACAAGTAAAGCAAGCAATCATACATGAGAGAAGGTGGAGAGAGCTACCTTGGATACAATTACACCCTTTTTCTCTTGAATCCAAGCTTCCTCTTTTGGCCACACACACACAAAAGTGTGGGGATGATTTCTCTTGGCCTAAACATAATTTATAGAAGCCAATTAGGTTTATGGAATTAATTCTAAGGCCACACAACTTGCTTAGATACTAGCTTGGTCTATAACCCTCATTATGGTTCTATAAATGTATCTAATGAAGCAACATCCCTCAAATAAATTCTAGGCTCCATTCTTTCCTTTCAAATATGATTCTTGACTCTTTTTAAGCCTCTTGGAGTCATCACTCAATCAAAACCAGAAGCCTAGCTACATGTTGCTTCTTTAGGTCATATTATGGAACATAAAGCACCACCTCACTTTCTATGCTTCCTAATTTTTTTCTAAGGCTTCCCCTCATATTCATTCATCATATATGACTCAAAAATGGACTTGAAAAAATTTAAAACCCTTCCTAGGTATGGTAACCCTCTTAGGCGGAGACAATGAAGCATAATGGCCTTCATGGACTTTGCTTTGTTTTCTTGATGGAGGAAGCGCATGGGGAGACTTCTAGGGATCTTAGGAGCTCATTTAAAAACTCATTTAGGCATAGAAATTAAGGTGTCAAATCAGATTTTACAAAGAGCATATGAAACCCTAGAATTTCTATCTTGAATTTCCATGGTTATTTGTTAATTTCCTTTGCATATTCTTATTCTCCATACTCTTTTTCCTAAGATTCACCCTTGGTTTTGCCTAAAATCCAAGGCCTCCTATGGCTTCTTGAGTGGGGCGAAATATGGAGAGAAGAGGAGCAAGGGGTAGCAACCATGGAAGAAGAAATTACCTTATTTTTTCTTGTTTTCTCACTTGAATCTTGTCTTCTTTGGCCTCCTCTCTTCAAATCCAAATGTTTCCCTTAATTTCTCCCTTAAACAGATCCACATACTTTAATATAATCATAAGAAAGGAAGGGAAATGGAGGAGAAGAGGTTTGGAAGGGAAAAAGCATGAAAAACTACCAAAAATCCATACTTTTAGCCTTTGATTTCTCTTCCTCTTCGTCTTCCTCTTGTGCGCCACTCTCTTAGGGTTTTCTCTCTGGTTTAGGGCAGAAACATATGAAGCTAAATGAGTGGGAGAGTGGGGCGCCCTATATATATAGCTGGAGCAAGAAAGACTTTTCAAAATTTTTCCGTTTTGCCCTTCGTTCTTGGCATTTTTGTTTCTAATTCATTTTAGCTCCTTTTTAAAAATTGTCTTTTCTATTATAAAATTTAGGCTCCCAATTTAGTAAAATGCCTTTGAAATTATTCAAATCGGAGCTAAAACCTTCCCGAACGAATCCGTCAAAGTTTGGGTACGTCAACATTGGAAAACGTCCACCGAAGGGGTTTTAACTGTCCTGGGGCTTCCCATGTTAGGACCTTTGAGAACCCTAAAAAACTCAAAACTTTCATTTAAAAGGCCTTCCTGTGTGAATTCCAAAAATTTCTCAAAATTATGAAAATGCCATTACGTTTCATAAAATTTCTGTCAAAATTTGTTTCTTCATTTTAGCTCCATTTTTCCTTCCATTTGAGGCTAGGATTCTCATTTTTAGGAGTCTAAAATGTGGCTCAAATTTTTTGGGACCTTAACTAATTCATTTTGGGGGACTTGCTTTCAAAATGCATCTATTTCCTTCGTTTAACAAAAATTGGACATTACAAAATGGCTAGAGATTGTCCCTAATAGAGGGAAGTAGTGTTGGAGATTGTGCCCTAGGCCAATCTCTGCCTAGAGAGAGAAAAAGGAGAGTGTCTTCTTTAACAAGAATGTGTATGGGCATTGGTTAGAGGCGCTAGCACATTATTTGAGTTGAGCAAATATCCGTGTGGATACCGGTAGAAGAAGCAAATCTTAAGATCAGTTCCTGAGATTCAACGGTGAAAGAAGTATCATGTAACAAAGGCAAATATTTCTAGATCTACGCGATTTAAACGATATTGATGGATCCATGGGAAGGGATTCGGGGTTTTAATTTTTTGCTGCGTGTCCCAGAATTCCCAATAGTGGTATCAAAGGCACGTCAGTGATTGTTTAAATTGAGTTTTTGTGTGAAGTTCTGTGAATTTTTGCCTTTGTTGTGATTTCGCATGACCTATATGTGATACAATATGTTGCAATGTGATATAAGTATACGAACTTATGGTTCACATGATTAGTTTTTGAATCTAGCGTTCATATATGTGTTATATGTGAATCGGTTTTAAATATGATTTTATATGTATGATATATATTTGAGAACTATGGATGTTCAAATCGATTTTAAATTTGATTTCATATAAGTGATATTTGAACTCTTCAATTCAATATTATGTACGACATATGTGTGCAAATTACAAACTGATTAGAATTTGATTTGGAATTTGATTCTAAATCTGTCTAATTCAGACTATAAATTGCTCAATTCAAATGTGAATGTTTCAAATTTGTTTAACAAGCCTGTTTCTATTTTTGTATATAACATGTTAATTAGATTATCAAATCTATTTATTAAATCTGTTTTCGTTTTATACGCATTGATCATATGTTGCGAACATGCATTCATGACATGAACGAACAACCCATATTTGTATATGTATGTAAATCTGATTTCGAATTTGTGATTTGCATATGATGAAGAAACCAGACACATTGATAAGATTATTTAAATCTGTAATTTATGTATGTGATACATGAATCTCAGATATGTATATATGATACATGTGAATTTGTGTTATAAGTATGTGATTCATGTTTGATAATAGGATTTAAATCTGTAATGTATGTGATACATGGATTTTGACGAATTTGTCGTGTATGTATGTGATATGCAGTTTTGATGGATAGAATTTCGAATATGCTATATGCACATTGTTCATTTGATTATGTGATACATGGGTTTTGACGAATTTGTCGTGTATGTATGTGATATGCAGTTTTGATGGATAGAATTTCGAATATGCTATATGCACATTGTTCATTTGATTATGTGATACAGATTGATTCGAATATGTGTATAAGAAATGTGTTTGGCAAATGGATTTTTTCAATATGATTGATAGATCCTTAGGGTTTTTCTTAAGGCAGCAGCTCATTCACAAGAGTCAAAAATTCAAAATTTCGTGGGGCGGACCATAAGGGCACTACCCCTTGACCCCTTCTGCTAACCGGTTAGTGGAACTGTCATGGCTATCTAATCCTAGCGCAACCTAATTTGATTTAACACTAAAATCATAATGCTTACAACCTTTCTTATGAGATGAGATGTTTGTAACTTTGTATATGAATTGTGTTTGTTTGAATTGGATGGGTATGGTGCATAATATGGGCCTAAGTTTTTATGGTTTGCAATTTTTAAATATGGCCTGTGTGTCGTGCCTTTCTCTATTTATTCTGGATGTACATTCTCTTCTTATCTCACTCCCTTCGAATGTTCAATCGAAGTTTCTCTTTGTAGTTTTTACCTTAGAAGAATCCTCTCATTGGCTTGGGAGGAGATAGGTTAGATGGGGCCATATTATGATACATTTATTTTATACTTCATGATGAGATCACATGTATGTATGAGATGCTATCGTAGTATATTATCATGCGATGATTCAATATTTGAATCATAGTGAAATAATAACAATAAAATCCCTCGAATCAAATTTTAAGTTACTATGCCACCCATTTATGAACATCTATTAAGGCTTTGATCGCCTAAGCGTACGTTCCATCAAAGTGGATACACTTAGGTTATCTTAGTGAGGTAGCTTGGGTAATGGTGATACTCATAAGGTTCATAATGGTTTGACTTAATTGGGACTATTAAAATAGTTTTAGATCTCAAGGCATTAGATGGGATTAAACATGCCGAATCATATGATGATGGAATCCTATAAAGATCTAAGAGTTACATGTGATGTAATTGGTAAACAAGTTACCTACCTAAATAACTTAATTTTAAGCGTCTTGTCAAAGCGGACTTACAATTGAGTGAAATATGGGTCTTAGCCTGCTAAATTAAATTGAGGGTTAATTTTTAGTGGGAGATTATTAACTTGACTTTGCATATTTTTGTTGTAGAAAAATATTGACAAATAATTCTGCTACACTATCATTGCAATCCGTCCTTGAGAAGGACAAACTCAATGAGACTAACTTTCTTGACTGGTTTAGGAACTTGAGGATTGGTCTCAAGTAAGAGAGAAAGTCATATGTCCTAGATCAACCAATTCCTGAGGAGCTTACAGCCAATGCTCCAAGAGCCCAAAAGGATGCCCACACTAAGCATCTTAATGACTCTGTGGATATCGGATGCTTAATGCTAGCCACCATGATCCCAGAACTTCAGAGAGATCTAGAACACATAGAGGCTTATGAGATGATTGTGCATCTCAAGGAAATGTTCTAGCAACAAGTGAGGCAAGAAAAGTATGAAACTACCAAGGCCTTACATTCTTGCAAAATGGCTAAAGGTGCATCAGTTAGTACTCATGTTTTAAAGATGAAAGGCTACATTGATCACCTTGAAAGGCTCAGATTTTCCATGAGCTAGGAGTTAGCTACAGATTTGATATTAAACTCACTCCCAGAAAGTTATGACCAGTTTGTCATGAACTATAATATGAACACCATGGAGAAATCAATTTTTGAATTGCATTTGATGCATAAAACTGCTGAGCAAAATATCAAGAAAAAACCAAGCACCATTTTAATGGTTCAGAAAGGAAAAGGAATGAAAAAGAAAGGTAAAAGTAAGGAAAAGGGAAAGGGTCCAGACAATAAGTCCAAGGATCAAAACAAGCCCAAGCTCAAACCCAAGCTTAAAGCCAAGAAGGCAAAGCCTCCCAAGGAAGGACTTTGTTTCTTTTGCAATGAGCTCGGTCATTGGAAGAGAAACTGCAAGCTCTACCTAGAAGATCTAAAGAGAAAGAAGAATAGCGGGGCTATTACTTTAGGTATTTATGTTATAGAAATTAATCTTTCTACTTCTTCTACAAGGGTATTAGATATTGCATGTGGAACTCACATTTGTACAAATGTGCAGGGTCTTAAAAGGAGTAGCAAGTTGAAAAAAGGCAAAATGGACCTACGAGTTAGAAACAAAGCAAGAGTTGCTACTTTAGCAGTAAACACTTATGAATTAGTTTTGCCCAGTAGGCTTTTGTTAGTTTTGAACAATTGCTATTATGTTCCTACTTTGAGTAGAAATATTGTTTCACTTTCTTATTTAGATAAGGAAGGTTTTATTTCGGTAATTGGGAATAATAAATGTTCTATTTATTTTAATGACATCTTTTATGCAGATGGTGATTTGCATGATGGTCATTATTACTTGAAACTTGAAATTCCCAATAATGAAAATATCTATAACGTATCTGCCAAGAGGATTAAGTCAAATGATTTGAATTTGACTTACCTATGGCACTGTTGTTTAGGCCATATAAATGAGAAACGCATTTCAAAGCTCTATCAAGATGGACTACTTAACTCATTTGATTTTGAATCATTTGACACTTGCGAATTAGGAAAGATGACTAAGACACCTTTTATTGGGCACAGTGAGAGGGCCACTGACCTATTGGGCTTAATACATACCGATGTATGTGGTCCACTAAGTACTGCTACCAGAGATGCTGACTTGTACTTCATTACTTTTATAAATGACTATAGTAGATATGGATACATCTATTTAATGAGACACAAATTTGAATCTTTTGAAATGTTCAAAACCTTCCAAAATGAGGTACAAAATTAGCTTGGCAAATCTATTAAAGCACTTTGATTTGATTGAGGTGTGAATATTTGAGTCAAGAATTTATTGACCATCGTAGAAATTGTGGAATTGTCTCACAATTGACCCTACTAGGAACACCACAATGGAACAGTATTTTTGAACGAAGGAATTGAACCCTATTAGATATGGTTCAATTTATGATGAGTCAAATAGATCTTCCATCATCCTTTTAGGGCTATGCATTAGAAATAGCTGCGTTCACACTAAACCATGTCCCATCTAAGGCAGTTGAAAAGACTTCATATGAGATATGGACTAGGAAGAAGCCCAATTTATCTTTTCTCAAGATTTGGGAATGCGAGGCATATGTTAAGCAACAACCCTCATATAAGTTAGCACCCAAATCTACAAAATGCCTTTTTGTGGGGTATCCTAAGGAAACTAAGGGATACTACTTCTACAATTCCAATGAGAATAAACTGTTTATTGCTTAAAATGGTATTTTTCTGGAAAGAGAATTTATCTCTAAAAGAACCAGTGGGAGTAAGATTCATTTCAAAGAAGTTCGAGAGCCACAAAATCGCATTGAGCTAGAGATGGAAAAATGAGAAGACTTACAACAAGTTGTTGAGCCTACTCAAGTAACACAAGGCCTACGAAGGTCTGATAGGACACAATGTCAGCCTCAAAGATATGGATTTCTTTTAATTGAAAGTCGTGATGTGTTACTCGTTGATCAAGATGAGCTAACTACCTATCAAGAAGCTGTAGTGGGATTAGACTCTAAGACATGTCTAAGATGCAATCCATGTATGATAATCAAGTATGGACCTTGATTGACCCACTTGAAGGTATAAAAACCATTAGGTGCAAATGGGTTTTTAAGAAGAAAATCGACATGGATGGCCAAGTGCATACCTTTAAAGCATGATTGGTTGTAAAAGGATTCAAACAAACCCATGGTATAGACTATGATGAAGCCTTTTCACTAGTCGCCATGATTAAATCAATCAGGATCCTTTTTGCATTGCATCGTACTATGATTACGAGATTTGGCAGATGGATATCAAAATAACATTCCTTAATGGGAAGCTACTTGAGGATGTGTACATGACACAACCTGAAGGTTTTGTACATTCAGAGGATTCTAGGAAGGTTTGCAAGCTTCAAAAATCTATTTATGGATTGAAGCAAGCATCTTAGAGTTGTAATTATCGCTTTGACAAAGTAGTCAAAGATTTTGGATTTATCCAAAATATCGATGAATCTTGTGTTTACAAGAAGGTTAGTGGGAGCACAGTTGTTGTAACACGATATATTTCTAACTCATTTAATACTAATCTCGTGCTTTAAACCATGTTACTTACACAAGAGGCCAAAAAAAATAGCATTAAATAATAGATTATTTTTGCGTTGCGTCACGTTTAAATTTTTCGTTTGAGGTCCTGCGGACCATGTGAGCTCATGTATCATATTCTCATATTTATTTACATAGATACAACTCATTTTCATCACCAAAAGTGGCCTACAACTCGTGAAAACCAAAGGGGAGCATAAAACTTGTACTTGTATTTTTTTTGGCCAGAATTTTGCCATTTTTGTCACAAATTTTGAAAAATTATAACTAATTCTAAAAAAATCAAAATCATGAATTCTTGGCCATTATGAAAAGATACACATGTCTAATTTATGATAAAAATATGTACAGACCGTGAAACACAACACAGAAGACGTTTGACATTCGAAAAATTTTAGAGGTTTGGCTGTCCATTGGCACTATCATAGGTTTCTGCAGTGAACTTCACAAACGTCCAATTAATTCCACAAAAATCCAATCCATGTATATGATACCAATATGGAAAGATACGGATGTTATAGAGAGGAGAAAAATAACTCTTAACCAGTTCAGGCATGCCTAGATCTCGAAACCTATCAAACAATACCAGAGGTCAGCTTGAGCACCTGATACTGGGCAGAATCTTTAAAAATTCATATCTCCCTCTCTAGACATCCAAATGAGGTGCTTCTAGTTGTCACAAGTCACTGGAAATATCTAGTTTCTCCATATAAAATTTTGTGGCAATTGGACATCATGTTCCCCATGAGTGACAGAATTTAATTTTAGACCAGTGCTACAGTACCAATGACCAAAACCAGAAATATTCCCAACTTCAACAATTCGTCAAATATTCCACAGACCTCCAAAAATTACCAACTTTAGCTTCCCAAAAAGCTCTCAATAAGTCTAGATGCATGCCAAATTTCATACTAAGAAAAGCTCATTTGGACAAAAAGTGGTATAACTCACCAAAATGGTCAATTTTGCTCCATATGAGATACCAAATTTGTCCAAATGGCCTCCTTTAATATTTGGCACCTCTTGGGCAAGTTTAAAAGTATGAATATGACTTGTGTAAACTATCCAAGTGGTCCCAAACCCCATGTATCTCATTTTGGTCATTCCACATCCAAGAATGCATAGTTGCATCAAGCCATCCAAGAACCAATTTGCATAATTCCATGGATTTAGTGTCACATAAGGTCTACATCATATTCATACATCATTTTACATTTGTTCATGGTCTTACATCACAAAAATAATATGTACAAGCTCACTTTGATATTCAACTACAAATAAGGTTACATAATATACAAAATGCAATCTCTCAAGTTCTTTGGCTTGCACTCCTTGTTTCTTGAACATCATCTAGGCATTTCAAGATAATGGAGGGAAGATGAGTGAGATTCCTAGAATCTCAATAGCTCACACACACATTCAAGGCATATACACATCAAAGCATATGTATGGAAGGTTTGGCAACCATAAAGAATGTAAAGTCATAATTCCTATGCCACTCATTCACATTCAAGCCAAGACCATGCTCTAGGAACTTTTGGTTTTGCCTTACTCCATTTCTAGGACTTTTAGATTTGCCTCACTCTTGGCCTAGGGAATTTTGACTTGGCCTCACCCTTCCAAGAGACTTTTGGCCTTGTCTCACCCATGCCATGAGACTTTTGGCATCTCTTCACCTTCATTAAGGGACTTTGGGCGTCACCTCACCTTTATGAGCCATTTCCACAACCAAAGCCATTCAAGGAAACACATTGGTACCAACGTAAAGTCAAGGCATTGAGTGGCATATCATCATGTCACAAGAACACACATAAGCATACAATAACATACATATGCACACAAGAATGCAAGAAGAATGAGGTGGAGAGCTACCTTGGATTTATGCAAGCTTTTCTTAATCCTTTTCCTTCCCTTTTTCGACCTCACAAGTGCACCTAGGTGGGTGGATGTTCTTTTGGCCTAAATACCATAAACAACACAAAATTACACACTTGAAGCAAGCCAAGACATTAAATTCCCTCTTGAACACACACTTGGTTCCATAAGTGGCAAAATGGTTCTGTAAATGGCCTATTGAAGCAACTATTACATTTCAAGTTCTAGGCTCTATTCTCTTGTTATTTTTAGACTTCTTGGACTCATTTAAGGTCCTTGGAGCCCTCACACATTCACTTGCACAATTGGAAAATCAAGTTGCTTCATAAGGCACCATTATGGACACCATTATTCCATCTTCCAATCCATGGCTCCTAAATTTTTTTCCAATGGTTTTTCCCATCTTCTAACATCATATAAAGCCCTAAACCAAGGTTAGAACAATTTAAAACATCTCCTAGCCTAATGAACCTGGCTTGGCTGAAAGATGCACCATAATGGAGGTTCATGGACTTTGTGATTTTTCCTTGATGGGAGAGCCACTTGGGAGGCTTTCTAGTGGTCTTAGGAGCTCAAGAAAACATTCAAATAGCCAAGGAAACTCTCACACAAAATCAGATTTTATAAAATCCTAAGAAAGCCTACACTTTTCTATGTTGATTTCCATTAGTTTTTACTTGAATTTCTTGCCATATTCTTAATCCTTGCACTCTTCTTCCTAAGTTCCTCTCTTGGTTCTGCCCAAAATTTATCTCCTTCTACCCCCCTTAATTTGGCCGAACACATGTCAAGAAGAAACAAAGAGGAGAAGCAATTAAACCATGTATTTACCTTAGATTTTGGCTTCCTTTCAAGACTCTTTCTCTTTATTTTACTTCCCTTCTTGATTTTCAAAAATTCCCCTCTTGTTCTGGACCAAAAACACAATCAAATCACTCAAGAAAACCATAGAAAGAAAGCCAAAAAGGAGAGGAAGAGAATTGGAAGAAGGAAGAGCTTAAAATTCCATGAGATTACCTAGTTTTTCCTTGGTTTTCTTCCTCTTTTTCTTCCCCTTTTGGTGCGCCTAAAGAGCTGCTATTTTTTTTTCTGTAAATCGGGCAGAAGAAGTCATGCCTAATAAGAGGGAGAAGAAGGGAGAAAAGTGTGGAAGTCTTTGGAAGGTTCAAGAAGCTCATATTTCCAATTTTGCCTTTCTGTAATGGCAATTTCGTTTTCACTTTGTTTTAACTCCTTTTTGAGAACCTTCTTTTCCATTATAAAATTTAGGTTCCTACTTTAATAAAAGGCCTTTGGAATCACTCAATTTGGAGCTAAAACCTTACCGAATGACTCCGTCAAAGTTCAGGCTAGCCGATGTTGGAAAATATACACTGGAGGGGCTTTACCAGTCTTGGGGCTTCCTATAGTTTTTTGGGCCTCTGGAAACCTTGAAAAATTCAAAACTTTCATTTAAAAAGCCCTCCTATGTGGTTTTCCAAAAGTTGCTCTTATTTACGAAAATGCCATTACGTTTCGTCAATTTCCATCGCAAATTGTTTTTCTATCCTAACTCTATTTTTCTTTCTATCTGAGCCTAGAATTATCATTTTTAGGAGTCTAGGACTCTACCCAAAATTTTTGGGACATTATCTAGGTCATGTTGAAGGACTTGCTTTTATATGGCTCATTTCGTCATTTTTCAGAAATTACGTTCGTTATAGTTGTATTTCTAGTGCTTTATCCTAGACATCCTACTCATTGGGAATGACATTCCTACCTTGCAAAATGTCAAGATTTGATTAGGAAAATGTTTCTCAATGAAAGACTTAGGCAAAGCTACTTACATCTTAGGGATAAGGATCTATAGAGATAGATCTAAGAGGCTAATTGGCCTAAGTCAGAGCACTTACATAGACAAAGTATTGCATAGGTTTAATATACAAGATTCAAAAAGGGGTTATATACCCATGTCTCATGCCATCAATCTCAGCAAGATTCAGTGTCTTAGTACACATGATGAGCAAGATCACATGAGCAAGATTCCATATGCCTCGACCATCGAATCTATTATGTATGTTATGTTGTGCACTCGACCAAATGTCTCATATGTCTTAAGTATGACTAGTAGATATCAGTTAAATCCAAGTGAGAGTCACTAGACTACTATCAAGAATATCCTGAAATACTTAAGAAGGACTAAGGATGTATTCTTGGTGTATGAAGGATTAGAAGACGAGCTTGTTGTAAATGGTTACACAGATACAAGTTTCCAGTCTGACAAGGATGATTCTAGATCGTAATTAGGATTTGTATTCTGTTTGAATGGCGGAGCAGTCAGTTGGATGAGCTCCAAGCAAAGCATAGTAGCTTATTCTACAATAGAAGCTGAGTACCTAGCAGCATTATATGCAGCTAAGGAAGCCATTTGGATTAAGAAGTTCATCACTGAACTAGGAGTGGTGCCTACCATCTCAAATCCAATAGATCTATTTTGTGACAACAATGGTGTATAGCACAGGCTAAAGAGCCTAGGTCACATCAATGAACCAAACACATACTGAGGCGACATCATCTCATCAGAGAAATCATTGATAGGGGTGATATAAAGATATGCAAAGTACCAACTGATGATAATGTTACTGATCCACTTACTAAATCACTTGCACAGGTAAAGCATGAGCGTCATGTTAGGTTAATGGGTATTAGACACATCAATGATTGGGCCTAGTGCAAGTGGGAGTTGTTGGAGATTATGCCCTAGACTAATCATTATATTGCAAACATTGTACTTTATTAAGAAATAAGAGTTTTCTTTTATTACATTATTATATTATTTTCATGTTCTATATAATAATATCCTTAGATAAATCATATTGATTATCTTAAATATCCCTAGTCGATTATTATTGTGGGAACGATGATGAACTAAGACTAGTATGATTTTTATTGATGATTATGTGTTATTCATGTACATAGATACGAATCAAAATCATAAGTACTCGTTAGGGAACAAGATGCTAGATCGACCCATTATGAGATAGCTACATAGATTAAGTTATAAGCGTATCTCATATATAACCGTGTCACTGAGCCCTTAGACTTAAGATCACTATAGTTTTCAACATGAGGAGCACTATGTTTTGGCACAGTCAAAAGTCATCTTTAACCAGGTGATCATAAAGGCTATGATCAGGTATAGTGGAATTCATGTAGAAGAAGATAAGTGGTCAAGATGAAATTTGTCCCTCTGATTAATAGAGAGATATCTCTAAGTCCCTTGATGAGTGAGACTGAGAAATGCATGGCCGTGCTTGAATGGAAGGGTTTCCATTTATACTATCAGTCTGCACGAAGATCGAGAAAGCGACGATCAAGTAAGATGAGGATGGCATTTTCATACCTCATACTTGATCTAGATATCGTGTGACAAAAGGGATGTGATAGGGTTATATGACAGGTTGCATCAGATCACCGATCCCTATATAATTTGGGTAGTCACAATGTCTTGCCAGAGGCCGCTTGTGACTTATGGGTCAAATAGTGTCATTAGTCCACTGCCAACGTCATATGGGCCTATAGGGTTGCATATTAGAATGAGTCAACTCGAGCTAGAATATCCAAATTCATTGAATTTGAAATTGCGTCTAGATTCAATGAATGCCACGTTCAATTTAGGGTGGAAGAATTTTATAAATAAATAAGTATGTATATATATATTTGATATATATATAGTTTATAAAATTCGAAACATATATATATTTATATATTCAATATATATATCATTTAATTAATTTAAATGAATTAGTTTTAAATTCAAGTCTATATGATAGATTTAAATTTAGACTAATATGATAATTTAAATTTAATTTATGAGATAAATTAAATTTGAATTTAGTTCTAGATTTAGATTAAATAATTGGTTAAATTTAATCTATTAGATAGACTTAAATTTAAATTAATTTATTTAATTAAGATTTGATTTAATTTAAAATAATGTATTTTAAATTAATCAAATATATCTGAAACCTTAATGAGATACCTCTATAATAAAAAAAGAGGAGACTAGGGTTTCCTAGAACAAAAAAGAAAGAAAAAATCCTAGAGAGAGAAAGCGTATGGATAGTGTACGGTCACCTAGAGAGAGAAAGAGGATAGTGTCTTCTCTAATAAGAATGTGTACTGACGTTGGTCAGAGGCGCTAGCACATCGTTCAAGTTGAGCAAATGTTCGTGTGGATACTAGTAGAGGGAGCAGATCTGAAGATCAGTTCCTGAGATCCGACGGTGAAAGAAGTATCACATAACAAAGGTAAATATTTCTAGATCTACTCGATTTAAATGACATTGATGGATTTATGGGAAAGGATTCGGGGTTTTAATTTTCCTCTGCGTGTCCTAGAATTCCTAACAAGTAGCTCTTGCACTCAGACAATAGACCTAGGGTAGAGCTTTTGCATTAGCCCAATAGGAAGCTAGCAGATCCCTAAGTTTGATCCAAGGTGCTATTTAGATTAATGTTTGTAATTTAAATGCATGTTTGATTTAAGTGCTAGCTATTCGTTCACATCTTATGGCTGTATTAGGAGGTTGTACATTACCATATGAATTGCATATGTCTACCCCCATAAGAAATAGAGTTGTTTCCTCCCATGCTTGTCTGAATTGCATAGTCTAGTTTAACTATTGTTATACCATACTTGATTTGATTTGCAAGCCCATAATTGATATTGATTTGATTATTGGTATGAATTGGATGTATTGTAATATTTGATTTTCGGAAACCGAGAGAAAACGCGAGAAACATAACGTACAGTTTCTCCATAAACTAACAAAATTCACTGGATACAAAAGTAAGTCTCCAAAATGGCATAGTTAAGGTCCTGAAAAATTTGGGAAGCATTCTATACTCTTAAAAATGAGAATCCAAGGCTCAGACAGAAAGAAAAATAGAGCTAGTAAGAAGAAACAAAATGTAACGAAAGGTTGACGAAACGTAAGGGCATTTTCATCATTTTGAGCAAATTTTAGAATTCTGATAGAAGGACTTTTTAAATGAAAGTTTTGAGTTCTCTAGGATTCTCAGAGGCCCTGAAAACCATGGGAAGTCCCAGGACAGCTAAAGCCCCTCCGGTGGAAGTTTTCTAACGTCAGTTGATCTGAACTTTGACTAGTTCGTTCAGGAAGGTTTTAAATCCAATTTGGATGAAACTGAAGGCATTTTATGAATTAGAGGACTAAATTTTATGATGGAAAAGATAGTTCTAAAAAAAGAGTTAAAATAAGCCTAAACAAAGCAAATAGGCACATATGGGCAAATGGTCATTTTGAAAAATTGTAAAAGAGGCTTCATAAGTAAGATTACACCTTATCACCTTCTCCAAGCTTTCATTTGCAGAAAAATGGGCAACAATGGCATGACATTAAGAGGGGAGAGAGAGAAAAATTTTAAGCTTCCGTTTAAGCAAGTAAACAGCCTCATTTTATCCCGCACCAGTTAGAAAAGTTGTTTCTCTCTCTAAGAGCTCTCTAATGGTGGTTTTCTTTTCTTGAAAACTTGAAGATTTAGGTCAAACCCAAGGCAAAAAGGAACTCTTTTCAAAAAATCAATCGGTGAAAAAAAGTCTACGCAAAGAAAGATCTATTTTAAGGTAAGATTTCACTTGAAACACTTACAAAATCTTGTGTTTCCAAGTCACTTAAGCTTCGGTCTAGAGAGAGAAAGTGAGGAGGAGAGTTTTTCTTTATATGTTCTTGATGGAACCAATGGTTATAGAGTGTGAGGATTAAGAATATACAATTAGAATTGAAAAGGGAGCTTTAGAATGCAAGTTATAGAATTTAGGGTTTGATTGCACCTTGAACTCTATCAGGAACCCTAGCCATATTTTATGATGTTTAAGTGTTCATGTGAGTTCCTAAGACACCAAGAGAGCTTTCTACAAGATTCTCCCATCAAAGGAAGCAAAGAAACTCCAAGGATACCAAGAAGAGTATATGCTTCGGCCTAGAGTGGAAATGGTAGTTAGGGGTAGTTTTAATTTGTTCTAAGCTTATTTTTGAGTCATGTATGATGGGAGAGTATGAGAGGAAGCCTTGGAAAAATTTTAGAAGCCATAGAAAGTGAGATGACCTTGTATGTTCCATATTAACGCTTAAAGAAGTAACACTTAGTTAGGCTCCTTGGTTTAATTGTGTGATGACTCTAAGAGGTTTAAATGGAGTCAAGAATCATAAATGAATAGATAGAATGGAGCTAAGATGATATTTTCTTAATGTTGCTTCATTAAGTGCATTATGGAACCGTAAAAGAGCCTTATGAGTCACCTAGCTTTTCTAGTGAATGTATGGCCTTAGAATGTAATTCAAGAATATAATTAGCTTCCATATGATGTGTCTAGGCTAAGAGAAATGATCTCCACCTCCTTGTGTGTGTGAGGTCGAGGGAGAGGACTCAAGACTCAACGAAAAAGTGTGCTTGTATGGCAAAGGTAGCTCTCTCCACGTTTTCTTATGCATGAATGTGTGCTTACATTGTCTTTGAATGTGTGTATATATGTTTTGAGTTATGAAAAGTATTTTAGCATGAGCTTTTATTCCATGGTACCGTGATGATGTTTTATGCATTCAAATGATGTTTTATGTGCTTGCCTTAGTTTGCTTGAGTGTGGAGAAGCCAAGAACCCTCTAGCCATGGTGAGGATAAGCCAAGAACCCTTAAAGTTGGTTGAGACAAAGTAAAGAGTCTCCCAAAAGTGAGGTTGACTCCCAAGAGTAAGGTTGAGTCAAAAACCTCTTAAAGATATGGGTGAGGCAAGTCCAAAATCCATAGGTGAATGGGTGAGACTAATCTGCTTACTTGGCAAGCCTATGTATGCTATGTATGACTTGTTCAAATGTCAAGAATGTTTCTTGAATGCTCACCTATATTAATATGTCCGTGCATGCATTTTCAAGGCTTGTATTGCATACTTTATGTTTGATTGAAAGGGAGATGAGCTATTGGGATTCTTTGAATCTCATTCCCTCCTCTCCAATGTTCTAACATGCTAGGTGGGTTAAGAGTACAAGGAAATAGAAGCCAACCACTTGAAAGATGAGAGTATGTCAGCCAAGTGCATGAATTTTACTTGTTTATGGCCATATGAATAGCAAAGTAGCTTTGTATATATTATTCTTGAGATATCAGCTTATGCATGAATGTAAAATGATGTATGACTCTTGTATAAATTATATGTGGCATGAAATCAATAGAAATGACAAGTATGGCTTCTTGATGGCTTGGTGCATTAGTGTATAAATGGAAGTGGAATGGCCAAATTGAGATGCATGAGGTTTGAAACCACTTGGGTAGTTCATACAAGTCATATTCTTGCTTTTAAACTTGCCCAAGAGGTGCCAAACATCAAAGTAGACTATTTGGACACATTTGGTATCTCATATAGAACAAAATTGACCATATTAAAAAGTTATACCACTTTTTTTTCAAATGAGCTCTTCTTAATCTAAAATTTGGCATGCATCTAGACCTTGTTGAGAGATTTTTGGGGAGCTAAAATGCAAAATTTTTGGAGGTCTATAGAATATTTGATGAATTTTCAAAGTTAGGAAAATTTTTGAAATTGGTTCAGTGCACTATTCACTCTGGTCTGAAATTAAACTCTATCACTCAGGGGGCAAATGATCTCCAATTATCACAAAATTTTTACAAAGAGAAACTAGACATTCCTAGTGACTTGTGCCAACTAGAAGCACCTCATTTGGATGTCTAGAAAGAGAGATATAAGTCTTTGAAGTTTTTATCCAGTATCAGTGTTCAGACTGACCTAGGTTATTGTTTGATTAGTTTTTGAGTCCTGAACATGCCTAAAATGGTCTGAAGTTATTTTTCCCTCTAGCTAACATATGGAGCTTCCCATATTGATATTATTTGCATGGATTGGAATTTTTTGGAATTAAGTGGACATTTTTGAATTTCATAGCTGAAAGTATCAGTACCAGTAGCCCGTCAGACCTTTGCACTTTTTCGGATGTCAAACATCTTCTATGTGATGTTTCATGGCTTGTTCATATTTTTAGTATAAATCAGATATGTGTAGCTTTCCAGAATGGTAGAGAATGCTTGATTTTGATTTTTCTAGAATTAGTTATGATTTTCCAAGATTGGTGATAAAAAGTGGGAATTTCTGGTCAAGGCTATATCATGAAATTTTATGCATTCCCTTTCCTTGTACGAGTTCTAGGCCACTTTTGGTGATGGAAATGAGTTGTATACATGTAATTAAATATGAGAATGTGATACATAAATCCATATGGCCCACTGGACTCCAAAGGAAAAGTTTTATCTATGGCAAAGTGCATGTACATTCATTATTCTCATGCTACCTTTCTTGCTTCATTATGAAATGCATAGAATAAGACCTAGAAATGGCATAAGGCAAGGTAGATAAATATGTTATTACATGTATGCTAACAGTGTCTTGCTTGATTATCAAAATAAGCATATCACACTGCCTAATTGTGGAACTGTCCCTAGTACAAGGACTGAGCTAGCATTTTTGACTACTACATGTCACACCATACTATAATAGCATATAATTTGCATGTCAATGTACCTATAACATCCATTTTTATATTTTCAATGCTTTTAGCAATGAAAATAACCAACATTAAAGTTGAAATTGTTTTAATTTAGCTTAAATGCACCATTTCTACTCACCAATCTTGAATTCCATCCTTAATATTCTTTCTCAATTAGAAATATCATAAAAAGAAGCAAGAAATTTGGGTTTAGGCCATGCATTAACTAACTAGCAATATAACATCACTTTTTACAGTTCCATAATTCTATCATAACTTTAAAAATTCATATCTTGAGCTAGGAACTCCAAATCACACAAATGGGAACTTTCTTGAAAGATCATGACATAAGCTACATGTTGTAAAAATTCTAGATCAAAACAAATTAGTTTGAGCCACAAAAATCTAATGCAATAGTAGCACTGTCAGAATTTCTTGCATATGCAGACCTAAAACTTTGGAAATGCATATCTTGAGCTACACAACTCCAAATTAAGTGATCTTGATGGCTATGAAACATCTCATAATGGCAACTATATGCTTGTAAAATTTTATGAGCATTGAAGTTCATTTGAACCTTCAAATACATAGAAAACTAGAATTAACCAAATGAATAATACCAGGCAATTTCTACATTTTCCAGCCAACTTTCAAAAATCATAAAAAATTTTATAGAGCTCCAAAAAATGTGTTCTTTGGCTCTGTGAAAAGCTCTCGATGGTATCTAAATTCTTGTCAAATTTTATGCCAAATTTTTTTCATTTGGTCTAGTTTTGGTTCAAGGGTAGATTATGGCTCAAAATGATGCTTTATGGATACCAAATGGTTCAAAATGACTTCCTTTAGTGCAAGTGACCATTTGAGCACGTCTAAAACATAAAACACAGCATCTAAGATGATCTTAATAGGTTCCAAACATCATGCATCTGAATTTGACCTATTCACTTGGCATTATACACACACTTTCCATGCCACACATACCTAAATTACATATTCTTGCATTTCCACAACCATAATTGACATTTACAACATAATCTCATACTTTTACATATGGTGGAGCTTTTACATTACAAAAATATCAATTACAAATTCTCATTGACAATATAATGCATGAAAACTAAAACCATTGTTTGTAATACCATGTTATTTCTAACATTGATCCCTTTCTTGTAAGTGGGATTATACAATTCACCAAAGAAATCCCAAGAAAATGTATTAAAATAATGAATTAAATTACGTTGCGTAGCGGATAAATTTTTCATTTCATGTCTCCAGGGTCTCATGAATTCACCAACAACATTCTCTAATTATTTTCCATCCATATAAGTCATAAATATCTCAAAATGTCACATAAACCATGGATCAAGAACCAAAAATCCAAAACAATCACGTTTTGCCTCGAGTTCCAGGGTGGTAGAATTTGAGGCAACTTTGAAAAAATATAACTAAATCTAGAAAAATCGAAATCATGCAAACCATAGTTTTTTCGAAAGCTTTGGGTGTTAAAAATAATTCCCAGCCACGGGAATCTCATTTGGACCACGTTTGATAATAGAAAAGCCAGGAAGGTCTGCCTGCCCTCTGATATTGATACAGGTTACTGATATAATCTTTAGAAATTCATAATTAATTCCAAAAAAATCCAATCCATGCAATCTATACCAATTTGGAAAGCTACCGATGTTAACTAGAGGAAAAAATAATTTCAAATAATTCCAGATGCATTCAGACCCCAAAATTCAATCAAATAATACCGCAGGTCTGACATCCAAATGAGGTGCTTCCAAATTAATATATCCCTCTCTAGACATCCAAATGAGGTGCTTCTAATTGGCACAAGTCACTAGAAAAGTCTAGTTTCTCCCTGTAAAATTTTGTGGCAATTGGACATCATTTGCCTCATGATTGACACAAATTCATTTTCGGACCAATTACACAATACCAGCAGCCAAACCAGAAAAATTTCTCAACTTCAAAAATTCACCAAATATTCCACAAACCTCCAAATAATACCCACTTTAGCTTCCTAAAAAGCTCTAGATGCATGCCAAATTTCAAACTAAGAAGAGTTCATTTGGACAGAAAGTGATATAGCTCACTCAAATGGTCAATTTTGCTTCATGTGAGGGGTCAACTTTATCCAAATGGCCTCTCCAATGGTTTGGCTCCTATTGGGCAAGTTCAAAAGCACAATTATGACTTGTGTGGACTGCCCAAGTGGTCCCAAACCTTATGCATCTTAATTTGGCCATCCTACATCCATTAATGCACTACACACATAAACCATTCAAGAAGCCAAATTCCACATTTGCATTGATTTAATGTCACACTTGGGCTACATAACATTCATACATCATATTACATTTGCTCGAGGTCTTACGTTACAAAAATAACTTATACAAGTTCATTTTGAAGAACAACAAAATATTCCAATTGAAACTCTTCAAGGCTTTTGGCTTGCTTTCCTTGTATCTTGGGAGCCACCTAGACATATTAAGATGGAAGGAGGAAGGGGAGTGAGATTCTTTGAATCTCAATAGCTCACACACCCATTTACACACACATTCAAGGTATACACACATCAAGTGTGCAAATAAACAAGCTACTAGAACCATAAATGCTCATTTACAAAATATTCATGCCACACTTTCACAATCAAGCCATCAAGAAGCTCTAAGGACTTTTGGTTTTGTCTCACCCATTTCTAGGACATTTGGATATGCCTCACCCTTGGCCTAGGGACTTTTGACTTGGCCTCACTCATCCAAGAGACTTTTGGCCTAGTCTCACCCATGTCGTGAGACTTTTGGCACTTCCTCACCCACATTAAGGGACTTTTGGCATCACCTTACCCTTATGAGCCATTCTCACTATCAATGGCATTCAAGACAACACATTGGTACCAATGCAATCTCAAGGCATCAAGTGGCATATTCTCAAATCACAAGAGCACACACAAGCACACAATTACATACATATGCACACAAGAATGCAAGGATAATGAGGTGGAGAGCTACCTTGGATTTATGCAAGCTTTTCTTGATCTTTTTCCTTCCTTTTTTGGTCCCACTAGCACATCTAGGTGGATGTATGTTCTCTTGTCCTAGATACCATAAAGAACATACAATCATATACTTGAAGCAAGCCAAGACACCAAATATACTCTTAAAAGTATACTTAATCCTACAAGTGACATAATGGTTCTATAATTGGCCCATTGAAGCAATTCTCACATTTCAAGTTCTAGGCCCCATTCTTTTATTATTTCTTGACCTCTTGGACTCATTTAAGGTCCTTGGAGCCCTCACACATTCATTTGCACAAGTACAGAACCAATGTAACACCATATATTTCTAGCTTATTTCATACACATTTGCATGCTCACATGAAATATTCCATGACAGAAGTGAGAAAAATCCATCAAAATAATATATTTCCTTGTGTTGTGTCGTGTATAAAAATTTCATTCGGTGTCACGTGGACCATGTGAACTCATACAACACATTCTCATATTTAATTACATGAATACAATTCATTTGAATCATCAAAAGTGACCTACAATTCATGGAACTCGAAGGGAAGCTTAAAATATACATACATATTTTTGGCCAGAATTTGGCTCATTTTTGTCACAACTTTAGAAAATCATAACTAATTCCAGAAAAATCAAAATCATGCATTTCTTGCCCATTTTGAAAAGCTACGAATGTCTACTTCATATTAAAAATATGTTCAGACCATAAAATCCAACACACAAGACGTTTGACATGCGAAATGGTCCAGAGGTCAAATTGCCTATAACACTAAAACTTCTAGCTCATCTTATCATATATATACATGCCTTACATCATTATGTTCATGAAGGTATAAGGAAAAAAGGGAAAAATAATGAATTTCTTTATGTTATGTTGTACTTAAAAATTACAATCAGTGTCACGTGGACCGTGTGAGCTCATACTATACATTCTCATATTTAACTATATCAATACAACTCATTTGCATCATAAAATCATGCCCACAACTCATGGAAACCGAAATGGAACATAGAATATGAAGGATTAGTTTTGACTAGATTTGGCCTCCTTTCTGGCCAAACTTTGGAAAATCATAACTAATTCTAGAAAAATATAAATCATACGATCTTGGTCATTCTAGGAAGCTATGGATGTCTACATCACATTAAAAATATGCCTAGATCATAACATTCATCACAGAGATCATTTGACATCCAAAATGGTCCAAAGGTCAGATTGCATCCTAGAACTATCACAGAATTCTGTAGAAAACTTTGAAAATGTCCAATTAATTCCACAAAACTCCAATCCATGAAAATATACCAATATGGAAAGCTATGGATGTGAGCTAGAGAGGAAAAATATCTCCAGACTAATTCATTAAGCCCAATCCTCGGAATTCAATGGAACAGTACCTCTGGTCGGGTAAAATTCCTAATACTGGACAGGATGTTTAAAAATTCATATCTCCCTCTCTAGACCTCTAAATGAGGTGCTTCCAGTTGCACAAGTTACTATGATTGTCTAGTTTCTTTGTATGAAATTTCATGGAAATTGTACATCATTTTAGCCTCGTGTGATAGAATTTAATTACGGACCAAATGAATAGTGCAACAAACCAGAACCATAAAAATTACCAACTTTGAAAAATCATCAAATATTCTGTAGACCTCCAAAAATTATGATCTTTAGCTTCTCAAAAAGCTCTTAATGAGACCTAATTGCATGCCAAATCTCAGATCAAGAGTAACTCATTTGGCTAAAAAGGGATATAAGGTTTCATTATGGTCAATTTTGGCTCCATATGGGGTACCAAAATTGCCAAATGGCTTTCCCTTAGTTTTGGCACCTTTTGGGAAGTCTAAAAGCATATTTAAGACTTTTGTGAGCTGCCCAAATGGTCCCAAAGCTCATGCATCTCATTTTGGCCTCTTTATCCACACTTATGCACATTTACATCAACTTCCAAATTGCATACTTTGGCATTACATGGTCAAATTCTATTCTAGAGTTCATACATCATATCCATACATTTATACACCACATAATATCATATTTACACATGTCTCAAGGGTCATAGGGCATTTACAATAACAATATACATCATGAAGCATCATTATGATTCCAAAACAAATAAAAGCTAGGCATATGGTTGTCAATCTCCTTTCTTCAATGTTGTTGGCTCCCATTACCATAGCCACTTGGTCTACCTAGCATGTTAGATCATTGGAAAGGAGGGAATGAAATTCAAAGAATCCCAATAGCTTATCACCCTTTCAATCATACATAATATATGTAAAGCAAGCCTTAAAAATGCATGCATGGACATAATACAAATCATAAGCATTCAAGAAGCAAGCTTAGCATGTGAACAAGTCATATAAGACATTCAAGAGCTCACTAAGTGTTTGGATTGGCCTCACACTTCTCCTCATGGATTTTGGACTTGTCTCACCCATTCTTTAAGAACTTTGGACTCAACCATACTCTTGGGACCCACTTTACTTTTGGAAGACTCTTTACTTTGTCTCAACCAATCTCAAGGGTTCTTGGCTCATCCTCACCATGGTGAAGAGTTCTTGGCCTCTCCACATTCAAGCAAACTCAAACAAACATTATGCATTCATTTAAAAATATAACATGACATCATGAAATCATGGCATATAAAATTATGCTAGCATACTTTTCATGACTTGAAAATGCACATACACACATTCTAAGACAAGCTAAACACACATCCATGCATGAGAGAAGGTGAAGAGAGCTACCTTGCACACAATTACACACTTTTTCTTTAGATTTCAAGCCTCCTCTGTCGGCCACACACCCACAAATTGGTGGAGATAGTTTCTCTTGGCCTAGATACAATTTATGGGAACCAATTAGGTTCATGAAACAAACTTTAAGGTCATGCAACTTGCTTAGATACTAGATTGCTCTATAGGCTCCATTATGGTCCATAAATGCACCTAATGAAGCAACACCCCTCAAATAACTTCTAGGCTCCATTTCTTTCATTCAAATATGATTCTTGACTCCTTTTAAGCTTCTTGGAGTCATCACACAATTAAAACAAAGGGCCTAGTATCATGTTACTTCTTTAAGTCATAATATGGAACCTAAGGCACCAAATCAATTTCTATAAGTTCTAAATTTTTTCCAAGGCCTCCCTTCATTTTCATTCATCAAATATGACTCAAGAATGGCCTTAGAAAAATTTTAAACTCCCCCTAGCTATGAGAACATGGTTTGGTTGAGACTATGCCTAGGTTAGGGTTCCTTGGAGTTTTCTTTGTTTTCTTGAAGGAAGAAGCTTGTGGGGAGCATCTTAGGTGTCTCAAGAACTCATTTAAACTCTTAATTAAACCTAAGAATCATCACATAAAATTAGAATTTGGAAGGGGCACATAAAACCCTAGAATTTGCATCTTGATTTCTAATGGCTAGTTTGTTGTTTTCTTTGCATATTCTTGTTCTTCTCCATCAAATACCTAAGATTCATACTTGGTTGGGCTTGAAAATTAGATCCTCCTAGGGTTCTTGGTGTGTGTCGAAGTGGAGAAGAAAGGGAACTCAATCTAGCAACTATAGGATGCAGTTTTACCTTGTTTCCTTGCTTAGTTTGGCTTAAATCTTGCTTTCTCCAAGCTCCTCTCTTCAAATCCGAAATTTCCCTTGAATTTCTCCTTTGAATTAGATTCATAAACTTCATTTTAATCAAAGGAAATCAAGGAGGATGAAGGAGAGGTGGTGTAGATGGAGAAGAGAATGAAAAACAGCCATAAAAACATACCTTTTACTTGGATTTCTTCCTCCTTCTTCTTCCTCTCTTGGGCACCTCTCCCTTAGAATTTTATGAAGTTAAATGAGGGCAAGTGTGGGGTGCCACCTATATATAGGTAGGGAAAAGTGACTTTTTCAAAAATTCTAATTTTGCCCTTCGTACTTTGCATTTTCGTTTCTCCTTCGTTTTAGCTCCTTTTTTAGAACCATATTTTCCATTATAAAATTTAGGTTCCCAATTAAGAAAAATGCCTTTAGAATTGCTCAAATCAGAGCTAAAACCTTCCCAAATGGATCCGTCAAAGTTTGGGCACACTGACATTGGAAAACATCCACCGGGGGGATTTAACTATCCCGGGGCTTCCCATGGTTTTCAGAGCCTCTGAGAATCTCGAAGAACTCAAAACTTTCATTTAAAAATTCCTCTTGTGTGAATTCTAAAAATTGCTCAAAATTACAAAAATGCCATTACGTTTCGTAGGTTTTCTGTTAAAATTTATTTTTTCATTTTAGCTTCATTTTTCCTTCCGTCTGAGGCTAGGATTCTCATTTTTATGAGTCTAGAATGTTACTCAAATTTTTTGGGACCTTAACTAATTCATTTAGGGGGACTTGCTTTGAAAACACACCCATTTTCGTCGTTTAACGAAATCAGACATTACACTACCCACTGGTACTATCACAGATTTTTGTAGCAAACTTAAAAAATATCTAATTAATTTCACAAAAAATCCAATCAATGCAAATGATACCAATATGAAAATCTGTGGATGTTAGTTAGAGGGAAAAAATAACTTCAGACCAGCTCAGGCACGCCCATACCTCAAAATTCAATAGAACAGTAACTGAGGTCAGGTGAAGCTCCTGGTATTGGACATAATCTTTAAAAATTTATATCTCCCTCTCTAGACCTCCAAATGAGGTGCTTCCAGTTGGCACAAGTCACTGGGAATGTTTAGTTTCTTGATATAAAATTTAGTGGCAATTGGACATCATTTGAGCCCTGTGTGACAGATTTCATTTTCGAACCAGTATGAACAGTGAGTGACATGACCAAAACCATAAATTTTTCAACTTTGAAAATTCATCAAATATTCTCTAGACCTCCAAAAATTCTATTATTTACCTAAAAAGATCTCAACAAGCTCTAATTGTATGACAAATCTATGATCAAGAAGAGCTCATTTGGATAAAAAGTGACATAGGGTTGCATTATGGTCAATTTTGGCTTTATATGGGATACCAAAATATCCAAATGGCTTTCCTTGGGATTTGGAACCTCTTAGGCAAGTCCAAAAGTATAATTAGGACTTATGTGAGCTGCCCAAATTGTCCCAAATTCTATGCATCTCATTTTGGCCATCTCATCCACACTTATACACATTTCCATATTGTCATCCAAGAAGCTCATTTGCTAAAACATGCTTAAATCACATTCTAATGGTCACATAACATATTCTCTAATTCATACATGACATATTATCATAATTACATGTGTTCATGACATCATGATACATATACATCCATGGATTACATCATTTGCCAATTGTATGGTTTCAAAGTAACAAAATTCAAGTACTTTGTTGTCATCCTCTCATCCTCAAGATGGTTGGCTTCCATTACCTTGCTCTCTTAGTCCATCTAGCATGTTAGAACATTGGAGAGGAGGGAATAAGATTCAAAGAATCCCAATAGCTCATCTCCCATTCAATTATACATAATGGATGCAAACAAGTCTCATAAATGCATGTATGGTCATGTTGATGAGTGGCTCGTCGTGCAACCCTCAAAATAATACTAGGTTGATAAAATATGTAGCGAATGGCACAACCTAGGTCATCTCCCTTGGAATTGGCGTTCAATATTTAATTGAGTTTTTCAAATGTTAAAAGACTCTAAAATTTCTAAACTAAAGGGGGTTTTGATTTAATTAAACTAAGCAAAAACTAAATTGAATTAAAATTCCTAATTGCTATCTAATTGGGTGAATTATAGTCTTGTGACTAGCTTTAGATTCGTCCCTTGGTGTCCACTATCCTTATCCTAATCCAATTATGATTAATTCTGGTCTAAGAGTTCCTAATCATGTTCATAACAATTTATCTTGGGTAACCACTCAAGATTCAAGAGATTAACGATCTAACATTGAATTGAGACCTCAATCTCGCATTAAATTGTTAATTCTTGTTTCTAAGATCAATGAACATCTAATTTGATTGATTAACTGATTGATTAGCCTCTGAATCATCCTAAATATTTAATTAACTAACTAAACATTAAGGAATCTTCAAATTAAACAATTAAGCTCACTCATGTATTTTATCGAACACCTTCAAAGCATACATGGGAAATTCAGATAATATTGGAATTAATCAAATCAATTAATCAACAAAAATACTTCCTAATTAGTGTCTAACCAGCCACTAATTATAATTACACAAATTCCCTTTCAAATACAACTTAACCAAGACAATAAATGAAAGAGAAAAAGTGTAGGAAGAATAAGGAAATTCTTAGCCAAAATTCTGAATTATTCTTCCATGGATTCAAGCTTCTCCAAGGGCTTCCTCCTAGCTAGCCTCAAGATGGATTAGAACTTCATGGGATGTAGATGGAAGATGGAATGAAGATGGAGTGAAGGCGTGGAGTGAATGGAATGAATGAATGGCTTGATGGATGGATGGATTATGAGGGTGAAGGATGCAGCGAATGGGATGAATGAATGGTGCCATGGATGAAGGGGACGAAGGATATATATAGGCGAGGGGCTGCTAAATTATAGAGACGTGAGTTGGGGGAATTGTGAATGGACTAGGATATCCGAATGGATGAAGGAAGCGTGCAGACTTGTAGAGATGTGAATGAAGTATACTCCCTTTCTCATTAAAAAAATCACGTGCATACTTCTTCTTCTTTTCATGTGTATTATATCTGAACTCTTCTCACTATTCACGTGCTTCTATTTGCTTTGCTCAGGAGCTATTCCTTCTCTGAAACTCAGCTTCTTTATGTGTATATAAGGTGGGCCCCATTGTATATAGTAATCTTCTCCCACGTGATCTACTCAAGGCACCAGAACATGGCTTTGTTTCTGCTGCTGCCTCATTAGTTTTTCACGTCCCATGTAAGCTTCAGCTCGTTTTCCTTGTTCAGCCCAAAGCTCCCTCGTGCTTCATTTGGTTCTGTGCTTCTTCTCTACCCAGCTGCTTCTCTCTCGTTCAGCTTGCTTTTCTCGAGCTAAAGACGTTGTTCTTCATGCATGGTTCTGCCCAGTTCAGCGTCTTCATGCGTTTGTCCATAGACTCGAGCATTCTGCTGTTCTGGAGCTGCATGAGTGTAACTCACGTGGGCTGCTCTTCATTTATGCACGCATGCATAGCTCCTTCTGCTCATTCGTGCTTCTGCTAGATGTTGCTGCTTGCTCTGTTCTTAAACTCAAAAACAGAGGCTTCTTGGGCATGTTCGTTCTCTTAACTCCATCTCAATTCATACATCCAGCCCAGCTCCCTTTCAGCGTCATTTCTAATGTGTTAAAGACGTAGCTTCTGCATGCGTTTTCCTCAACTGTGCTTCCTCGTTCAGTTCTCGATCTAGCGTCTCCCATCGTCTTCCTCAACTCGTTTTCAGCTATTTCTGCAGCTCTTCTTCATGTTATCCATGAATCATGTAGCTCTTCTTCATGTTATCCATGAATCATGCAGCTCGTGATATCCAGCCCGAATGAATGAAGAAGCTTCCTTATTTCTCGCTTGAACTTTAGCCACGTACTGCTCCTGCATGTTCTTTCTCCAGCCAAGCTCAAAGCTTCTTCCTCGAGCTTCTCACGTGTTCATGTTGCTTGTGGCTTTTCTTCAGCCAAGCTCAAAGCTTCTTCCTCGAGCTTCTCACGTGTTCATGTTACTTGTGGCTTTTCTTCAGCCAAGCTCGAAGCTCTTCTTTTTTAAAATACCCATGTAGCTTTTTGTTTCACACAAGCAACTAATGCTTCCTCGTGCTCTTCTTAGCTTTTTGTATCACACATTCAAACATACTTATTCCTTCCATGTGAAGCTCTTGATCCACTCATGAAGCTTCAATCATTTTCTAAATTCATTTCTATCCTTAAAATTCCCATTGCCCAACAAAATTTTGCACAAAAGAGTGGGAAAAATCAAATAGGAATCTTCACAAAATTATTTAAGATAAATTTATGCATTAAAATCCAATAATTTGTAACTTAATTCCTCAAATATAGAAAATGGCTACTAAAATCAAATTTCATCTAATTAGACCCTTAAAGCCATATTTGGATACTAAAATACTTAAGATAAGGAGAATAAAACATATAAAATATCATGCTTATCAGTTGACATGTGCAAACATTCAAGAAGCATTTTCATCATTTGAGAATGTCATACATAGCATTCAAAGACTTGCCAAGCAAGTGGATTAGCCTCACCCAATTTCTTGTGGATATTGGACTTGCCTCATCCATTCTTTAAGAGATTCTTGGACTCAACCATACTCTTGGGAGTCCATCTTGCTTTTAGGAGACTCTTTGCTTTGTCTCAACTAATCTCAAGGGTTCTTGGCTCATCCTCACCATGGCTAAGGGTTCTTGGTCTCACCACACTCAAGCAAACCCAAGTGCACATAAAAAACATCATATAAGAGCATATTGTAACATCATGGTACCATGGAATTAAAGTCATGTTAGAACACTTTTCATGGCTTAAAATACACATACATACATTCAAGACAAGCTAAGCACACATCCATGCATGAGAGAAGGTGGAGAGAACTACCTTGTACACAATCACATACTTTTCTTCTTGAATCTCCCTCCATTGCTTTGGCCACACGCACACAAAAGTGTGGAGAATATTTCTATTGGCCTAGACACATTTATGGAAGCCAATTAGTTTCATGAACTCAATTCTAAGGCCATACAATTTGCTTAGACACTAGGTTGGCTTATAACCTCATTATGATTCCATAATTGCACCTAATAAAGTAACACCTCTCAAATAAATTTTAGGCTCCATTCTTTCCTTTCAAATACAATTCTTGACTCTTTTTAAGCCTCTTGGAGTCATCACACAATTAAAACAAAGAGCCTAACTACATGTTACTTCTTTAGGTCATAATATGGAACCTAAAGCACCAATTTACTTCCTATGGGTTCTAAATTTTTTCCAAGGCCTCCCCTCATTTTAATTCATCATATATGACTCAAGAATGGGTTTAGAAAAATTTAAAACTCTCTCTAGCTACCCTTTCCTTGCTTGGCCGAAACTATGGAGCTTATTGGCCTTCATGGAGCTTTCTTTGTTTTCTCAAGGGAGGAAGTATATGGGGAGCCTCTTAGGGATCTTGGGAGCTCATTTAAACTCTTATTTAGGCTTAGGAATCATCATACAAAATCATATTTTACAAGGTGCAATTGAAACCCTAGAAATTGTATCTTGAAATCTAATGGGTTTTTGTTAATTCCTTTTGCATATTCTTAATATCCATACTCTTTTTCCTTAGATTCATCCTTGGTTCTACCTAAAAATCAAGTCCTCCTAGGGTTTTTCATGTTAGGCCAAATGGAAGAGGAGAGGAACTAAAGGAAGCAACCATAGGAAGAGAAATTATCTAGTTTTCTTGTTTGTTCTCACTTGAATCTTGCTTTCTCCAAGCTTCTCTTTTCAAATCCAAAATTTTCCCTTAATATCTCCCTTAAAATAGATTTGAAAAATTCTTTTTAATTAAAGGAAACAAAGGAGAATGGAGGAGAGGAGGCTTGGATGGAAGAAAATATAGAAAACTACTAAGAATCCATACATTTTTCTTAATTTTTCTCCTCCTTTTCTTCCCCTTCTTATGAGCCTAAGAGAGCATAACATATTTTGTATTTTGGGCAGAAATTTTATGCTTAAGAAGATGGGAGAAGAAAGGAGAAGTGTGTGGGAGCTTCTAGAAACATACTTTTTCAAAAATTCTAATTTTGTCCTTCCGTAATGGCAATTTCGTTTTGACTTCGTTTTAGCTCATTTTTGAGATTAGTCTTTTCCATTATGAAATTCAGATTCCCAATTTAATAAAATACCTTCTCAATTTAGAGTTAAAATCTTATCGAACAAACTGGTCAAAGTTTGGGTCAACCGACGTTGAAAAACATCCACTAGAGGGGATTTAACTGTCCTGGGGCTTCTTATGGTTTTTAGGGCCTTTGAGAACCCTAGACAACTTAAAAATTTTATTTAAAAAGCCCTCTTGTATGAATTCCAAAATTTGCTCAAAATTATGAAAATGCCATTACATTTCGTAAGCTTTTCATAAGAAATTGTTTCTTTATTCTAGCTCCGTTTTTCTTTCCGCTTGAGTTTGGGATTCTCATTTTTAGGAGTCTAAAATGCTTCCCAAATTTTTTGGGACCTTAACTACATCATCTTGGGGGACTTCCTTTTGTATCCGGTGAATTTCATTCGTTTACAGAGAAACCATACATTACGTTTCTCACGTTTTCTCTCATTTCAGAAAACTGGATGTTATAACCAAGTTGCTTCACAAGGCACCCTTATGGACACCATTGTCTCATCTCTTAATCCATGGCTTTTAAATTTTTTTCAACGGTTTCTCCCATCTTCTAACATCATATAAAGTCCCAAATCAAGGATGGAACAAATTAAAACACTCCCTAGCTTAATTATCCTAGCTTGGCCGAGACATACTGATAAGCATGAATTTTATATATTTTATTCTCCTTAACTTAAGCATTTTAAATGTTAAATAAGGCTTAATGGATTTACTTAGATGGAATTTAATTTTAGTAGCCATTTTCTGCACTTTAGGAATTTAACTGCAAAATAATTGATTTTAAAAGCATAAATCTTTTTAAATGAATTTTGTGAATTTTTCTCTATTGCTTTTATGCAGATTTTGGGCAAATCATCTCTCATGTTGATGAAGGAATGGATGAATCATGCTACAAAATTCCCACGTTGAATCATGCTCCATGTTGCAACAACACAAACAAATATTCCACGTAGGAGCTCACTTGAACGTGGTTTCATGCACAAACACATGGTCATTCACATGCACAGCAGCACATTCCCACGTCTCAAGAAGACTTTGAGCAAATTAAATCTCAATGTTGGAGAAAATATGGAAGGTTAATTGGAGAAGAAAAATGCCATGAGCCACTTCATCCTTAGTGCATCCCCTCTTCCTCCATTCTCACGTGGCACCTCACCATATACACTCACACTCAATCTCCTAGAACCAGCCATTACACTTCCACCCACTGAAACAGAGTATGCAAAGAAATGAAGGAAGGTACAGAGCATGTGGTTAGCTTTTATGATTTAAGAAGAAGCAATGGGCTCTTGAAGGGAGCTCGAGTTCTACATGCATGTGGCTGAAACAGAGGAGGAAGCACGAGTTTTATGTAAGGAGAAGAAACATGAAGAAGGCTCGGGTTGTCTCATGAAGTCAGAAACACACTCTCTCAGCTGGAGCACACAACAAACATGTAAGGCAGCTGGGAAGAAGGAGTCATGCACACACAGAAGCAGCCAACGTGGAAAGAGCATGAGTTGAAAGGAGCTTGGGCAGCTCTCATGCAAGCTACACGAGCTGAATGAAGGAAGTAGGGGCACGAGATCTTCACTCGAGCTTGGGTAGAGAAGAAGTGAAGAAGCAGATGCATGAATGAGAAGCACAAGGGTTGCTACGGGCTGGATGAAGAATAACGTGGGGGCTTCTGGAGGAGAAAAAAAAATGAGCTGCATGAGCAGATTTTAAAGGAGCTGCATGAAGAGTTCTCTCGGACAGAAGGAGGAGGTGCCGAAATGAAGAGGAGAGGTTTTCTTCGTCTTGGTGAGGGGCTGGATATCGAAAGGAGCTGAAAGGAGAGGCGCTGAACAGGAGCAGCTGGAAGAAGCAGGAACACAGCGAAAGGAAACAAGCATGCAGAAGCTACAGTCTCGATTTCACGTGGTGAAGGAGAAGGAAAAGAATGAGCTGGCTCGAGGAATCACGTGGAGACATGCAAAAGCTACAGGACGAATGACAAATGACGTGGAAGAATTAAATAAATAGCTGAAAACGTAGAGGAGAGCTGGGAGGAAAATAACGCTGGGTTGTGACATCCAAAACGCATGAAAAAAAAAAAGAGCACGTGGAATGATTAAAAAACACGTGAGGCTGGATCATCATTCGGGCAGAGAGAATCCATGAGGCTACAATTCATCCATCAGATCCAATCCCTCAAATAAATTAGTATAATCAATTCATCCATCACGTGATTCACGAGGCACACCGTCATTATTCACTCCATCCATCCACAAAAAGGGGTGGATTCATAAAACGCATTCACTTCATTCACGCCCCGATCGTTTCATTCTTCATCCAGCGACTCCACGCCATTTCTCCCATCCTCCATTCCCATTCCATCTTCACCTAATGAAGCTCTAATTCCATCTGTGGCTAGCTAGGAGGAAGGCACTTAAGTTGAAGCTTGAATCTATGGAAAAAAACTCAGAATTTTGGCTAAGGATTTCAATTTTTCCTTACACTTTCTCTCTTTCATATATTGTCTTGTTTAAGTTGTATTTGATTGAGAAATTATGTAATTATAATTAGTGGCTGTTTAGACTCTAATTAGGAAGCCTTTTTGTTGATTGATTGGTTGGATTAAATTCTGAATTTGTCAATTTCTTGCAATTACCCATGTATGCAATCAAGATGTTTGATGAAATGCATGTGAGAGATTGACCCTTTAATTGTTTAATTTGAGGACTCCTTGATGTTTAGTTGTTTAATTGGACATTTTTGGATGATAGTTCAGAGGTTAATTACTCAGCTAATTAATCGAATTGGGTGTTCATTGATCCTAAAATAAGAGTCAGCAATTTAATGCGAGGTTGAGTTCTCAATTCAACATTAGATTGTTAATTTCTTGATTCTTGAGTGTTAACTTAAGATACAATTGCCATGAACACAATTAGAGATTCTTAGGCCAGAATTAATCACAATTGGATTAGGATAAGGATAGTGGATACCAAGGGACGATTCCAAAGCTAGTCACAAGATCATTCTCCACCCATAATTCATCTAGCTAGGTAGAATTTAGGAATTTTATTTTAGATTCATTTTACTTAGTTCAATTAGATTGGAACCCCCCCTAAATTAGTAAGTTTTAGAATCTTCATACACTTAGAAAATTCAATCAAACATTGCATTCCAATTCTGAGGGAGATGACCTAGGTTGTGCCACTAGCTGCATATCTTGTTAACCTAGTTTTATTTTGAGGGTCGCGCGACAGACCGCATCACATACACACCAAGGAAGGTTCATGGAGTTCTTGATTTTTTCTTGATGGGAGAGCCACTTGGGAGGGTTTCTAGAGGTCTTAAGAGCTTAAGGAAACATTCAAATAGCCAAGGGAACACTCACACAAAATCAAATTTTCCAAAATCCTAAAGAAGCCTACACTTTTCTATCTTGTTTTCCATGAGTTTTTCTTGCAATTTCTTGCCATATTCCTCTTCCTCATGGTTTAAAACCCTATTTCCTCTCTTGTTTTTGGACATAACATCTCCCCTTCATATGGTTCTGGTTTGGCCAAAATCATACATAAGGAAGAAGCAAAGAGGAGAAACAACAAAACTATGAAATACCTTAGATTCAAGCTTGGTTTCAAGACTTTTTCTCCTTGGTTTTCTTCTCCTCAAGCAATTCAAACTGCTCCTCATTGTTCTAGACTCCAAATAGAACCAATTCACTTAAATAAACCATGGAAAGAGAGGAGGAGAGGAGAGGAACAAAATTGGAAGAAGATGGAGCATGACATTCTACAAATTTCCTTACGTTTCTTGCCTTTTTCTTCTCCCTTTTCTTCCTCTCTTGATGCACCTCAATAAGCTATTATTTTTCTGTATTTTGGGTAGAGGAAGTCGTGCTTAAGAAGGTGGGGGAAGGGGCATGAAACTTATAGAACATTCAAGAAGCTAGCTTTTTTAAAAGTTCCAATTTAGTCCTTCTGTAATGGCAATTTCATTTCAACTTTGTTTTAGCTCCTTTTTTAGAACCATTGATAAATGCTAATTTTCATATATTTTTATCCACATTTATTATTATTTTTAATGATTAATTTGAGCTTAAATGGATTTATTATGCAATATTTGAATTTATGGTTAATTTTGGAAAATAATATAATTTTGAATTAATTAGGAGAATTTTTGGATTTAAATTGCTAATATTTTATTCTCCATAATTCTTTGATGAGTTAAATATTTTCAATCTTTAAACACATTTATTAATTTTGTGCAGAATTTTTGGGCAAGTAAATTGAGGATTTAAAGTGAATTAAAGGAAAAGATTGGAGCATAATTTTGCTTTTATTAAATATTTGATGATGGCAATTTTGTAAATACAATATTAGTCTTTCATTATTTTATTTTATTTTTGTTTCTTTTGTGAAAAAAACCTACAGGAGAGGCGTCGAAAAAACAAAAAAACTTGAGGAGAGCTTTGGCTTACGGATTGCTTCTTCAGCCAATGGGGAAGGCGCTGAAAAGAGAGAATCCTAAAGGCTATGAATTGTGAAGAGGAGGCTGCTTCTCCATTTTTCTCAGACTACACCTGCAGTGCTAGAGTGACGCTGAAAGAAAACTAAGAAGCTACTGTTCCATTGATTCTGATTTTCAGTCTTAACCTGGAGAAGGGGAGGCACGCCTGGGAGCATTTGGTCTAGATTTTCTCCTTTTCGGACTGCAGACCAGGATGTAGAGGGAAGTCAAACTTCACGCAGAGCTAGCGCCTGGGAGAAGTTGGGAGTCAATGCCTAGACTTCAACAAGGGGAGTCAAAGCTTGGAGAAGATGGAATTGCTGTTGTGACTCTTCTTTGCCTCTGTACTGCACGTTGCCTTCCATATATTCTCCACCATCATTCATTCAACAAGGCTATATTCCTTCATCAATTTCTTCATGATAGCAAAATTGAATGAATTTAAAAGCACAAATTTAATGGAAGATTAATTAAAGGTGGCACCAAGGTGAAGCATGGAGGAGGAAGCTTAAGCTCTTGAATTAATTGGATTGAAGACCATTAAGGGGGTTTATTTTTCCTACCGTTTCCTCTTTCAATTTCAAGAACTTAGAGATTTTCTAGTTTTAGGAATTTCTATGTGAATTGAATGTTGAAACCTAGTTTCAGGTTAGACAATAATTTTATCTTGGATTGTAATTGGAATTTGTGGTATTTGGGATTAGAATTATGTTTTATAGTTGCTGGAATTTTGGTTTTCTGGACCTATTAATGTTGGTTGGATTGATGTTTGAGTTCTCTTGCATTGATTTGATTAATGTTATGATTTTAATTGCATATCTTGGTCTTTTGCGCTACTTGATTGTTGAATTGGGTAGTATGATTGCTTAATTGTTCAATTAGGTAATTGAAACCAAAATTTCCAGAATTAATTGAATCCAATTGTTGAAAGATTTGATGAGTTTAATTGGCTTAATTACTTGCAAATTACTTGAATTAGCTAAGGGTTTCCTCATCAAGTCAAGTGATATGCATTTGAGTTTAGGGTTTCTTATCTTTGGATTAAGTTGATTAAATACATTAGTCTATTATCTAATCACTTCTCTTGGTCTCAATTAATCTTTGGTGAGTGATGAGAGCCAAAATCTCCTTGCAAAACCTTGGTTGCCTCCTATTTGTTCTTAGCATTTTCAAAATCACTTTAATTTCAATTTAGAGCATTCTAGTTTAATTACTTGTTTAGTTTTTCTATTTTAGTTAAAATTTAATTTCTTAATTAAAAACCCCCCATTTGCAGACATTTAGTTCAATTAATTTTGCATTTAGTGTAGAGAGAGTTTTTTTTTAAGAATTTGCATCAAATAGCAAGTACTAAATAATCACCTAAAATTAATTCAAATTAACTTCTAAATTGCTCATTGGGAAGAATGACCTAGGGTTGACCTATACTGCATTAATTCAATCTTAGTTTAATTGAGTGCTTAAGTGACTAAGACATCATCAACTGTCTTTTCCATTATAAAATTTAGATTTCTAATTTAATAAATGCCTTTGGAATTACTCAATTTGGAGCCAAAATCTTCCCAAACAAATTTGTCAAAGTTCGGGCTTACTACTGTTGAAAAATCTACACCAGAGGGGCTTTACTAGTCTTGAGGCTTCCTATGGTTTTTAGGGCCTTTGAGAACCCTGGCAACTCAAATTTCCCATTTAAAAAGCTCTCCTATGTGTTTTTCCAAAAGTTGCACTTATTTATGAAAATGCCATTACGTTTTGTCAATTTTTGTCATAATTTTTTTCACCATCCTAGCTTCATTTTTCTTTCCATTAGAGCCTAGAATTATCATTTTTAGGAGTCTAAAACTCTACCTAAATTTTTTGGGACATTATCTAACTCATTTTAGAGAACTTTCTTTTATACAGCTCATTTCATCATTTTACAGAAATTACATTCATTACATTGTCAAAGTCACATACTTCATGTGTGTTGGTTCCATCCTTGGCCTCTGGGAATTTTCCTAGACATGGTTAAAGATAATATGGGGGAGAGTGAGATTCAAAGAATCTCAATAACTCAATCATCCTTCAAGTACACTTATATGGCATACTTTCATATCAAAGAAAGCAAGCATGCATTATATTTATCCAACCATCAAACATAATCATATTTCTGAAATCAAATGGATCCATGGAAGTCAAAATCAAGCTTTAGGGAATTTTGGTTTAGCCTCACCCAATTATGTGAGACTTTTGGATTAGCCTCACCTATTTTAGGGACTTTTAACTTAGCCTCATTCATTTCATGAGACTTTTGGCCTTGTCTCATCTTTATTTAAGGACTTTTGGCTTCACCTCACCTAATTCAAGAGATTTTTAACACAACCTCACCCATTAAGAGCCATACACTTTCCAAAAACATTTTAAGAACCATAATGATGTCACATCATCAAACCAATAGCAATAGGCATCAGTCATGGTTCAAACATACATACAAGCAATCAATGACAATGCAACAACCAAGATAAGTATACAGGAATGGACGAAGAGCTACCTTTCTCAAGGAGCACAAAATTCCCTTTTGGGTTCATACTTCCTTGCCTCAACCTCACAAGCACATTTAGGAGAAGCTTGATTTCCATGGCCTAGACACATCAAACAAGACACAATGATATCAATGGAATCATCTCTAGCCTTACACAAGCCTTATATAAGCTACTTCTAGTTCTAGGCTTCCATATAGCTCCATATTGTAGTATAATGAAGTAACTTATATAATTCATCATCTTCGCTCCACTTTCTCACTCAATCTAAGTCACATGACTCCATTTAAACTTATTGGAGTCATCACAAATTCAAATTAAGGAGCTAAACACCAAATTATTTTTTTATGTATAATGGAATCCTAAACTTCTAACTTTCAAAATATGGTTCCTTTGGTATTTATAATTCATATCTAGACTATTTTTATCTTTGGATTCAAAGAAAACTCTCCCTAGGTACTTAGAATCCTCCTTGGTTGAGACATGCACATAACTTTCCACCTATGGTGTTTTGTTTGCTTTTCTAGGGAATTTGGCACTTGTAAAGCTTTCTAGGTCTCTTATGAACTCAATTATACTCTTACACAAATTAAATCATCATTAGAAAGCTTCATAAATTTTTAGGTGCAATCAAAACCCTAATTTCTATAACTTGTTATTTATAGCTTCTTTTTGAGTTCTATTTGTTCCATATGATCCTTCATGCTTCAAAACCCCATTTTCTATCAAGTTTGGACCAAAATCAAACTCCCTACATGGTGCTCTAATTCTGGTCGAAACATACATGCAAGGAAAAGCCAAGGAGAAGCAATTTTAGCCATGGTTTCATACTTGTCTTGAAGCTTGTCAAGAGAACTTTCTTAGGCTTCCAAAGTTTCCTTTAAACTCTTCCTTTCCTCTACTAAGCCAGCCACAAAACATCTCCTTTTAGAATATCAACACCATGAGAAGAGAGAGGAAAAAGAGGAAAAGAACTTTAGTGAAGGGAAGAGTATGAAAAAGTGACAAAATCTTACCCTTTTTCAAGCCTTTTTTCCTTCCCCCTTGCTCCCACTTTGATGTGCCACTTGAAGATGGCCTAGGTTTTGTTTTAGGCTAGATAAGAGTCAGTTTAAATGAAGGGAAGAAATGGAGTGTGATATAAGAAGGGGGGAAGCCTTGTTATGACAATTTCTAAAATTCCAATTATGCCCTTGAACTTTGCTTTCCCCATTTAAGCTTATTTCAATTCCTTTTTTAGAATTGGCTTTTCCATCATAAAATTTAGGTATTTTAATTCATAAAATGCCTTTAGTTTCACCCAAATTGGATTTAAAACCTTATAGAACTATTTGGCCAAAATTTTGGTCAACCGATAACCTAAAATGTATACCAAAGGAGTTTTAGCCATTTTAGAGGTTCTTATAGTTTTTAGGGTTTTTGAAAACTCTGAAAAACTCAATTTTCTCATTTAATGCTCTCCTTGTTGAGTTTTCAAAAAGTTACCCAAAATTACGATTTTGCCACTACATTATTCCTTTAATTCATTTAGCTATTTTGGCTCTGACTTCAAGCTATCTTTAAGCTCTTATCCATATTTTTAGATATTTTAATTAACATCCTAATCTCATTTTGCCTCAATTTACTTTGCTTTAGAGTGTTCCCAAATCAATTTGTTTGTTTTAGTTCAGTTTCTAAAAAATCAGTTATTACACTGCCCAAGTTGAGATATCTCTAGAACATGGCTATTAGGGCTTCTTTATTCTCTTTTTTATACAAGCAGAAGTAGAGGAAGGAATAGAATATGTAACGTTTGGTTTTCATAAAAACAACGGAAATGAATCGATTATAAAAGGATGTCCCCTAAATAGAAAGATTTGAGGTCAAATAAAATTAGAGTAATAATTTAGACCTCAAATAATGAGAAAACAAGGCCTAAGGTGCCTTGAAACAAAGCCAGAATAGCTAAACGAAAAATAACAAAAATGCAGTGACATTTTTGTAATTTTGGACACTTTTTAGAAAACTCATTAGAGGGATTTTTAAATGAGAAAAATGAGTTTCCCAAGATTCTCAGAGCCCTAAAAACCACTGTTTTGAAAATCGGACCGGACTGGCCTGTTCGACCGGTTGGACCGGAAATTGGTCTATGGTCTGGTTTGGTTAGCTCCTAAAACAGGATGATCTCAAAACTGGTCAAGAACCAGTGAAATTGGTCAAGAACCGGTGAGAACCGGGAAAACCGGCTGGATCTCTGGTTGAACTGGTCTGAATTTTTTAGCAAAATTTGCAACATTGTGGTTCGAACCAGTGACCCTTTAGGTCATTTCACATGTCTCTTCCATTGAGCTAGGAAGTATATTCAGTTATAGTATACAATATTTAATATATAATCTTTATTATGATTTTATTTTAATAAAAAATAATATCTTTTCTTTTAAACTATCATTATTATGTTATTTATAATTGTAAAATTTTAATATAATAGATGTAAAACAAAACTAAAATTCATATGATTTTTATTAAAATTAAGTAAATATACTTTAAACAAATTAAAAATTAAAAATTATGTTATGTTTGATTTGTTTTTATGTATAATTAGTTATAACGTATTTCAAAGTTTATTAATATTTATTCATTATTATTTATTATCTTAAATTTTTAATATACAAAATAAAAATATATATATTAAATTATCACCAGTTTGACCCCGGTTCAACCAATGAACTGTGAACTCGTGACTTCATTGGTTCAATGATCAGTCCAGTTTTTAAAATATTGTTAAAAACTATAGAAATCCCCAATACAGTTAAAACCCCTCTAGTTTATGTTTTAGAACGTCGATTGACTTGAACTTTAACTGGTTTATTTGGGAAGGTTTTAAATCTTATTCAAGTAAAACTAAAGGCATTTTATAAGTTAGAGGACCTAAATTAAATGATGGAAAAGACGGTTCTACAAAAGGAGTTGAAATGAACCCAAAAGGAAATAGCCAAGAAAATAGGACAAGAATGAAATTTTTTAAAAGAATTTTAAGAAGCCTTACTTTATATTTCACATCCTCTTCTCCACCTAATTTTAATCAACATAGGTTCTACCTAAAACTAGAGGAGAGACCAGCTTCAAGAGGCATCCAAGAAGGGAGCAAAGGAGGAAGGGAAAATTAGCAAAAAGGTAAGGAATTAAAACTTTTTCCATGCTTCTTCCTTTAGTAAACCCTCCTTCTCCTCTCTTCTCCCATGGTTTGGATGATTGAATTGGGGTTGTTTTGTGGTTAGTTTATCAAGGAGAAGGAAGAGTTTGCAAGAGCTCTTAGAAGCATAAGAAAGCACCTTGGAAGAGTTAGAAAATAAGGTAATTTTTTATGGATTTTGTTGCTTTGGTTTGCCTCCCTTTTCTTGTGTATGTTCGACCAGCCATGGGTCCAATCAAGAGGGAAGGAATTTTGTCCAAACAAAGGTAAGAAGAAGAATTATGGAGTGTGAGAATTAAGAATATACAATTGGAATCCATAAAGAAGCATTATAATTTAAGTTAGCAAAGTTAGAGATTTTGTTGCACCTTGATATGTATGAGACTTTCTAATGATAATTTACATTGTCTAAGAGTGTGAATGAGTTCCTAAGATAGATAGGAAGTCTCAAAAGTGGCAATTTCTTAAAGAAAAGCAAGCAAACTTCACGGGTGTATATGCTTGCTCTTGTCTTGGCCAAACATGTTCCATGCACTTTGGGAGAGTTTAAAATTTTTCTAAGGTTAGAAAGGAACTAGATATGATAGATGAACATCAAAGGAAGCCTTCAAACGCATTTAGAAAGTATGGTTTGTGAGATGGAAGTGTAGGCTCCATTTTAAGATGTAAAGAAGAAACTTGAGTCTAGGCTCCTAGACTTGAAATTATGATAACTCCAAGGAGTCTAAATGGAGTCAAGAGACTTAGATTGATGGAGAAAATGGAGCCCAAATCATGAACTCCAATAGTTACTTCATTGTGTCTTGTATGGAACCATAATGGAGTTATATGAGAAAGTGAGCTTCCATAGAGTTTGTATAAAGTTAAAGCTTGTTCCAATGATTGAATTATATTTTATTTGATGTGTCTGACCCAAGAGAATCAAGTGCCACCTAATTACATATGCTTGGCTGAGAAAGGGAAGAGGAATTAAAGGAAAAGTGTGTGATACTTGCTTCAAGGTAGCTCTTTAACCTTTCTCACATGTATTGCTTGGTTGTTTTCCTGTCATTGAGTGCTTGTGTGTATGTTTGAACTAGGAAAAATGTTTCTAGCCAATGATTACATGTTATGGTACCATTATATTTCTTAAAATATGTTTATGTATGTAATATGGCTTGAATGGGTATAGTTATGCCAAAAGTCCCTTAACATAGGTGAGGACCTTAGGAATGGATGAGACAAAGCTAAAAGTCTCAAAAAAAGTATGACTAAGTCAAAAATCCCTTAAAAATGGGTGTGACCAATCCAAAAGTCTCAAAGAAAATGGATGAGCCTAGACCAATGCCCTTGAAAGCCTATGTATGATATGTATGAGTTTTTATGACAAAAAAAGTGCTTTATGTATGTTCAACAGTAGCATAAATTCCATGCATGCATTCTTTGACATGTGAAAGCATTAAGCATGTATAAAAGTATGTGAATATCATGTATGAATAGAAATTGGAACTAAATATATGTTTATATGGATTTTTGTCGTCCCTGTGCCTTAATGATTATGTGTACAAATGCAAGTGGCATGGTGAGAAAGAGTCCCATGATGATTTAAACCATTTGACATGCTTCCCTAGGTTATGATTGTGCTTTTGGACATGCCCAAGGGGCTATGGAATTATAGGAAGGTCATTTGAGACATGTTGAACCCATGATGGACTTTAAATTTGACCAAATCTTGAGCTAAACCAAAGTTTAATCAAATAGATGAATTTTCGCATGAAATTTGGCCAACAAGTAGGTATCATCTAGATCTTTTCACAAAGGTAAAGAGCACTCAATTTGGAGCTCTAGAGAATTTATTATGATTTTTTAAACTTGGCCAAATTATGCAGAATTGGTTTGGGTACTGTTGATATGGTCAATTTTCTTGTCTATGTCATATATGGGTCAAATGAAGTTCAATACTCATGAAATTTTACAAGCATAAACTAGATACCATAAGCTTTCCATAGCCATCAAGAACACCTCATTTGGAGCTTTAGAGAGGGAGAAGCAAATTTTAAAGTTTCAGGTCTTGGAGCTATATGAAAATAGACTTGACGTATTGTTTTATTACTTTTCATAGGTTAAATGCTATTGTCTTTGTTTAGAATCATTATTTAATATCCAGAGCTTTTTAGAAAGCTATTATATGCATAATTTTGATTTTTCTATAACTAGTTATGAATTTCCAAATTTCATATTTGAAATCTGTGACAACAAGCCCGTTCTTGTTTTTTTGATGCGTGGTTCCATACTTGAGATGTATAAGATGAAATGTGATGTTTCTAACTTGTATGGATATGATATGGATGGAAATTGATATTGATGAGTTCACATGGTCCATAAAGCATTCCATTATTAAACGTGCTACTTTCCCAGAAATGTGTAACAATGAGCCTTGTAATATGGTTTTAAGGCTAGTGAGCTAAGGTATTACATTTTTGGTATCAAAGTGAAATTCCATGCCTTCTAGTATTGGTTATGGCTTGAGGATCCAATGTTATGGTGATGTATGACTTATATAGGATAGTTTAGGTGTTAAAATGTGGCGTATGCTCATAGTTCATATTAAGTTATATTAGTATGGTCTCTGAGTAGATGGTGAATATTAGGGAAGGTAGGCCTTTAGAGTTTCTAAAGCAGAGTTAGATCTTATGGTTAGAACTCCATAAGTTATGGTAGCTCGCTGGGATCAGTAGCAAGCCATGTGTGTAAACAGCAAGAGATTATTATGTAGTTGTATGAGAGGCTTGCCCAGAAGGATTATGGAAGGCCTTATCCTCCCTGATCACCACACTTCGACCATTTTGAGATGTTTTACCTAATGTAGAGACAAGAAATGATGCAGCGTAGTGTGTAGTGTAACACCATATTCATATAGACTATTTCATCTCATTTCTAGTGCATATTCATTGGCCAAGCTATTTTCTCAAGGAAAATACAATAAAAATAATGGAATTTTGCGCGTTACGTCATAGATAAATTATTCATTCCATGTCCTATGGACCATATGAACTCATCCATCTCATTTTCATATTTAACTACATAATTATAACTCATAACCATCTCAAGAAGTGGCCAAGAACTCAAGCTAATAGAATATATATACAAAATTCACAAGTGTAGCCTTGGGTTCAGGGGCTAGTTTTCTGTCATCAATTTTGAAAATTTATAACTAATTCTAAAAAAATTAAAATTAAGTTGACTATACCATTCTAGAAAGCTACAAATGTCTACTTTATGCTAAAATAAATTCAGACCATAACAGTGACATCTAGCAACCAAAAATTAATGGAACAATAATGAAGGTCGCCTGCCATAATTGGTACTATCCTTGAATTTCAAAAATTCATATCTCTTTGCTCAGATTTCCAATTGGGGTGATCTTAGTGGCCATATAAAGCTTATCATGTCTAATTTATGCCTAAAACATTTCATGAGCATTGGACACTATTTCACTATTGAATGACATAGCACAAGAATCTGACCATATGAATAGTGTTTATACCAGAATAGCAGAAAAATGACAACTTTGAAAAATCATAATTAATTCCACAAAATTCCAATTAATTTGATCTTTAGCTTTCCAAAATACTCTATATGAGATCTATATGTATACCAAATTTTATAGGCAAATTTTGTAACACCATATATTTCTACCATGCTTCCTATCCTTTCTATGCCTCACATGATGAATTGCACAAAAGGGAATGGAAAATGGCATTAAAATCATGCCTTATTTCGCGTTGTGTTGCATATGAAAATTCTAGAAAAATTGAAATCATTCATTCTTGGCCATTCTTAAAAGCTACACATGTCTAATTTGTGCCAAAAATATTTTCAGGCCATGAAACATAACACAGAAAGCGTTTGACACGCGAAAAGGGGTAAAGGTTCGGACAGCTACTGGTACTGATGCAAGTGTCTGCTATGAATTTCGAAAATGTCCAATTAATTCCACAAAAATTTAATCTATGCAAATAATACCAATTTGGAAAGATATGAATGTTAAATTTATGGTAAAAATATACTCAGACCAGAGAAATCATGTTTAGCTACCCAAGTTCAATGGAACAATGACTCAGGTCATGCTGTGCTACTGTTACTGTCCCAGAAATTCAAAAATTCATATCTCTCAGCTCAGACCTCCAAATAAGGTGCTTCCAGTTGCTACAAGTCTCTGTGAATGCCTAGTTTCTAACTATAAAATTTGGTAGCCATTGGACCATGTTTGCCTCTCGGATGACATAATTTCACAACTGACCAAATGAACAGTACCAGTGCAAATCCGAAATTCTGATACCAAGTTTGAAAAATCATAGAAAATTCCACAGACCTCCAAATGACCTGATATTTGGCTTTCCAAAAAGCTCTAGGAAATATCTACTTGCATTCAAAATTTCATGTCAAGAAGAGGTCATTTGGTTAGACTTTGTTATAGCTCAAGAATATGACAATTTTGGTCCCAACAAGAGGTAACTTTGGTTCAAATGAACCATCCATGGTTCCACACACATTTGAGCAACTTAGAAAGCATAAATAGAGCATAAATAAGTCCCTCATAAGGTCTGAACCCTCATGCAACTCAAATTTACCATGCCACTTCCATAAACATACATATACAAGTGGGCTCCCAAGTGGTCAAAATACACAATTCTATGCATTAAACTTTATTCTTGATACATACACTAACTTTACATAGTTTTACACTTGTTCAAAGTGTCATGGCTCAAAAATAACATTTACATATCTACTTTGACATTCTAGACATCATAGTACATCAAAAATGGAAGGATTTGCCAAGAGATGGGGATTTATGTCCCTTGGCTTCCATCCTTTAGATCTTGAACTCTACCTAGATCATATGAGATGAAAGAAAGGAGGGGGTGAGATTTATTGAATCTCAATAGCTCATACACCTATTCAAGCACATTGTCAAGGAATATAACATGTCAAAGGTACAAGTATGCAACTACTCAATCGATGAAGCATTCAATTTCCACATTTTTATGTCACAAACACATGTCAAGAATAAGAATGAGCTCTAGGGACTTTTGGGTTAGCCTCACCCCATTTCTAGGACTTTTGGATTGCCTCACTCTTGGTTTTTGGGACTTTTGACTTAGCCTCACCCATCCAAGGGACTTTTAGCCTTGTCTCACCCATGCCATGAGACTTTTGGCATCTCCTCACCCATATTAAGGAACTTTTGGCACTACCTCACCCTTATGAGCCATTTCTATCATTCAAAGACATTCAAGAAAGCATATTGGTACCAAAATAGCAACATAGCATCAAGTGGCATGTCTCAAACATATAAACATACACACAATCACACAATGACACCATATGCAACAAGAAAATGCAACAAGGAAAGGTGGAGAGCTACCTTGGTGCAAATTCAAGCTTTACTTTGCTTGTTTCTTCTCCTTTTCGGTTCCACAAACACAAGGAGGTGGGGTTGGATTTCTTTGGCCTATTCACAATAAACAACACTAAATTATTCTCTTGGAATAAATTATGACATCCAACTCACTCTTAAGACTACACTTTGGTCTATTTGTCACAATATGGTTCCATTAAGGACCTAATGAAGCAACTACCATAATTAATATTCTTGGTTCCATTCTCTTGCCATATTTAGACCTCTTCACCTCATTTAAGGTCCTTGAAGCTATCACACACTCACTTTCACAAACCTAGGTCCATGTTGCTTCATAAGGTTACATTATGGAAGCCATTGCCTCATCTCCCAATCTAAGGCTTCTAAATTTTTTCCAAGGGTTTCTCCTATCTTCTTTTATCATATAAAGTCCCAAATCAAGATTGGAACCATTTAAAATACCCCCTAGCTATCTCTATGGGTTTTGACCTATTGATGCTTCTATTAAAAACCCATGGAGTTTTGGATTTTTCCTTAATGGACGGGGCACTTGGGAGGCTCCCTAGGAGTCTTAGAAATAGGAGTCTTAGAAACTCAAACAAACACTCACATATGATGGGGAAGTCTTGAATCAACCTAGATTTTAACTTATGTTTAAGCACCCTACACTTTTTTAACTTGAGTTTTACTAGTTTTGCATGCATTTCTTTGGTATAATCCATCTTCCCATGGCTTAGTTTGATGGATTCTTTTGGATTATAAAATAGAAACTCTTCCCTCTTCATGGTTCTATTTGAGACATCCTACCATGGAAGAGGAGAAGGAGAAAAAGAAGTATCAAAGGGAGAGAAACTACCTTGTAATCAAGCTTCCTTCAAGAGCTATCTTAGGCCCACAAAGGGAGGAAATTTTGGAGGAAGAAAAGATAAAGAAAGGGTGAGATAGTGTAAGGTTTTCATACTCTTTCCTCTTGAAACTTCATCCTCCCCTTCTTGCTTCATCTTTCCATGGTTTTAATGTAATTTTTGGTACTGATTTGGGTCCAATTCAGAGGAGGGAAATTCAAAATTTAAGGAGGAGAAAGAGGGAAGAGGAAGGGCTCTTGAAGGAAGCTTGATTACAAGGTAGTTTCTCTCCCTTTGATGCTTACACTTTCTCACCATTTCTTTGGCTTTTCTTCCTCCAAAATTTCCCCCTTGTGCACCTAAGACAGTAGCTCCATTTTTGAGATTTGGGCAGAAGAAAGTCGTTTTAGAGAGGGGGGGGGGGAGCTGAATGTGACTTAAAAAGGGAGTTTGGAAGCTTCCTTGTGCACTTTGTTTCCATTTTTGCCCTTCCATAATGGCATTTCCGATTTGGCTTCATTTTAGCTCCTTTTTGAGAACCATCTTTTCCATCATAAAATTTAGATTCCCAATTTAATAAAATGCCTTTGGAATCACTCAAATTAGAGCTAAAACTTTCTTTAATGAACTGGTCAAAGTTCGGGTCAACTAATATCGGAAAGAGTACACCAGAGGGGCTTTACTAGTCCCAGGGCTTCCTATAGTTTTTAGGGCCTCTGAGAACCCTGGGCAACTCAAAATTTCCATTTAAAAAGCCCTCCTAGGTGTTTTTCTAAAATTACACTTATTTACGAAAATGCCACTGGCCTTTCGGCACATTTTTCGAATTACTCTGACCCCAGTTTCTGGGAAACTCAAGGCTCAAATCCTTGTTTTCTATTATTTAAAATTTTTTTCAAATTTTATTTGGCCTTGAATCACTCATCTCAGGGGACTTGCTTTTCAAACCTGCCTGTTCTGGTGAATGTACAACGTACCGGACATTACAAATTCTTTCATTTGGTTAGATCTTGATATTATGTTGCAAAAATGATCTTTTGGTGTCTTCCAATGGTCTCAAATGGTCCACATTGGCTTCTAAGACAACCATGGCCTTAAGCACGTGGGAAAGCACCAAAATGGTTTATTAAACTTGTATTAAAGGTGAACAAACCCAGATTTCATAAACTCACTCATCTACCCCAAGACATACATAAGAACATACAAGCCTCATCTTGTCATTCAAGGTCTAAAAACCATTATATCATACATATGGCACTAATCCTCATACATACAGAATATAACCATATATTTAGAAATGTTTATGGGTTCATACATCATATACAATATTGGATTATATCTTTTGCCATCTATATGACTACAAAGTAAGAAAAATAGCACACTTTCTTGTCAATTTATCTCCTTTTTTAAGGCATCATTGTAGACTACAAAAGTTTCTCTCGGGTCAGGAAGTACTAAGACTGGGGCAGTGGTTAATCTATGCTTTAGTTCATGAAAACTTTATTCACATTTCATCCCACACAATGTTACATTCTTTCTAGTGAGCCTAGTTAGTGGCATTGCTATTTGAGAAAAGCCCTGAATGAACCTCTTGTAATAACCTGTTAAACCTAGGAAGCTCCTGATCTTTGTCACTATCCTAGGTCTCTTCCGCTGTAATACTACTTCTACCTTATGGGACTCTAGTACGACCCTTGCTTGGGAGATCACATGGCCTAGGAATTGAACTTTAATGAGCCAGAACTCATATTTACTAAGTTTAGCATATAACTGTCACTTTCTTAAAGTTTCCAGGGTAATCTTAGGTGCTACTCATGTTCTTCCCTACTCTTGGAATAGATGAGGATGTCATATATGAAGACAACTACAAATTTATCTAGATATGGCCTAAACACTCTATTATGTAATCCATGAATACTGTAGGTGCATTCGCTAACTTAAAGGGCATAACTAAAAATTCATAATGCCCGTATCTAGTTCTAAAGGTTGTCTTAGGAATATCCTCAACCCTAATCCTAAGCTAGTGATATCTTGACCAGAGATCTATCTTGGAAAAGATTGACACTCCTACTAGCTGATCTAGGAGGTCATCTATTTTAGGTAGAGGGTATTTATTCTTAACTGTAATCTTATTGAGCTCTCTGTAGTCTATACATAATCTAAGACTCCCATCTTGTTTCTTTATGAATAGGATTGAAGCTCCCCATAATAAGACACTGGGTCTAGTGAAACTCTTCTCTAAAAGCTCTTCTATCTTATTCTTAAGCTCTACTATCTTATTCTTAAGCTCTACTAGCTTGGTGGGAGCCATCCTATACGGGGCCTTAGATACTAGACCTACCCCAGACACAATGTCTATGGAAAACTCTACTTCCCTATCAGGGGATAATCCACTAATTTCTTTAGGGAATACCTATGGAAATTCTCTCACTACAGGTATTTGTTCTATGCCTTCTTCTATCTCAACCTGTAGGGAAAAGAATACTAAAAACCCATGACAATTTTAGAGAACGCTCAGCTTGAGAGGTGGTCATGAAAGCTAACTTAGTCCGAATACTAGGCACAGTTCCACATTTAGGCAAAGAAATACATCTGTGGGAATAGTCAAGCATAGCATTGTTTGCAGACATCTAATTCATACCAATGATCAAATCAATATCAGTAAAGGGCATACATATTAAGTCAAGTGTGGTAAAACAATGGTTAAACTGGATTATACCATTTAAACAAGCATGGGAGGTAGTAGCTTTGTTTCTTGTGGGAGTGGATACATGTAAGTGATATGGTAAGGTGCACATACTCAGACCTAGCCTCCTAGCATAGTCATAAAATATGAAAGAGTGATTAGCACCTAAATCAAATAATGCAAGTACAGAATAATCATTAATGTTAATAATACCTTAGATCAGACTCGGGGACCTGCTAACCTCTTGTTATGTCAGGGTGAAAACTCTACCTTGGGTCTGCAGTCTGGGTACAGGAGCCACCTCCCTCTGTGGTGCTACATGTTATGTACAGTCTTTAGCTATGTGCCCCAGCCTACCACACCTGAAGCATATGTTCTGGCCTGCATAACATGGTCTATTCCTATGATTCCTACCATACTGAGCACGTACTACTGGAGTGGAACTAACTTTGCTAGACTGAGCTGGCCTTCTCTTATTTCTACCTCTCCTATTCTACTAACCTTTACCACCTCTTTTGTTGCTACTAATGGTGGGTGTCTCCTTATGTGGCCTCTTACTCTCTGGGAGGGGAGGTCTAGTACTCGAGGAAGGATGCATTGCTCTTAAATTCTCTTTAATGACTTTGCATACCTTGACAAGGGTATTAAAATTCTTATTCTTTGGAGCACCACTCTATCTGTGATTTATGGTAGGAGCCCCTTCTCTAATTTATCTGCTCTCCACCTCTCATCATCATGTCTCTGCAAATACGAGGAATATCTGGAGAGCTCTATGTACTACCTTAGTCTCTTTACCCTTATATATTAGTACCATAAGCTATCTCATTCATAACATGTATGATGGAGCACCATTTTAAGGAAGAACATATCTTACATAAACAAAATATTTAATATTTTAAATGTATATATTTGTGTTACATAAGGTTTAATTTCCTCATCTTATGCTCCATGGACCATGTGAATTCATCCACATCATTTTCTAGTTATAGCACATCCATACAAGTCATACTCATCACATTTGATCTCATTCACTTTGGGTTTGAAGCTACATCACACGAATTCCATGCTTTGCTTTCGGGTTCAGAATTCAATTTTCTGATACAAATTTTAGAAATTCATAACTAATTCTAAAAAAATATTAAAATCAAGCAAACCATACCATTATGAAAATTTGTGGATGTCTACTTTTGATTAAAAATAAGTCTAGACCAATGCAGTAGTCTTAAGCCACTAGAAAATGATAGAACAGTAACACAGGTGAGGCTACGTTACTAGTATTGTCATGCAACTTTAAAAATTCATATCTCCCTCTACAAAACTCTAAATGAGGTGATCTTAGTGACAATGGAAAGCTTATGATGTCTAGTTTATGACTGTAAAATTTTATGAGCATTGGATGTCGTTTGGCCCACGTGTAACATAGAGAAGTAAATTGACCAAATGAATAGTAACCATACCATTTCTACATAATTTGGCCAACTTTGAAAAATCATAATAAATTCTCTAGAGCTCCAAATTGAGTGCTATTTAGCTCTATGAAAATATATATATGAGGCCTACTTGTTGGCCAAATTTCATGGAAAAACTCATTCATTTGGTCATACTTTAATTCAACACACCACTTGGTTAAAATTGAAGTTCAAAATGGCATCTCAAGACACCAAATGGCCCTTCTTACACCCCACAACCATTTGGGCAAGTTTAAAAGCATAAAAACCATACATAAAAGCATGCCAAATGATCTAAATCACCATGGAGCTCAATCCCACCTTACCATATCCATATATATACAAGAACATCAAGTTATATAATGGCAAAGGAGTGGCAAAATCTCACATTTTCATTCATCTTGCTTCCATATTGATACTTACACTATTTGTACATATATTAAAACATGCTCAAGGATTTACATCATAGATATATCTCATGAGTACATAGTTTGACATCAAAATACAATTAAACAAGCCATTTCTCTATCTTGTTATCATAATCTTGCTTCTTATGCTTATTGATCTCTATTTCCTTGTCTACTTGGCTCACCTAGACATGGTTAGACATGTGTGGGGGAAGAGTGAGATTCAAAGAATCCTAATTGATCTTAATCCTTTCAAACATACATAATGGATGCATAAACAATTCAAAGAATGCTTGCATGATATTCAAGCAACTAGTGAACATGGTCAAGACATTTTCCTTGTCACATAACTCATACGTAACAAGCATAAACTTTTAAGGACATTGGTCTAGCCTCACCCATCTTTCTTGGGACTTTTGGATTTGCCTCACCCACTTTCAAGGGACTTTTAACTAACTCTCACTCTTCTTGAGACTTTTGGCTTTGTCTCACCTATTTTTAGGGACTTTTGGCTCATCTTCACTTTTGCCAAGGGACTTTTGGCACAACTAAACCCAAGCAAGCAATAATGCAATCATAAACACATTTTGAGAAACATAATGGTACCATAACATGTAAGCATGAGCTAGAAACATTTCTTATAGCTCAACATACACACAAACACTTAAAGACAAGTAAACATCCAAGCCATGCATAAGGGAAAGGTTAAAGAGCTACCTTGAAGGAAGAATATAACACTTTCTCTTGAAATTCTTCTTCCCTTTTTTCGGCTAAGCCTTGCAATTAGGTGGCCCTTGGTTCTCTTGGGCTAGACATATTAAAAGAGACATAAATCACTCATGGAAACAAGCCTTGGCATCATACACACTCTATATGAAGCTACTTTGTTCTATGGCTCCATTATGCTTCCATACAAGACCTTATGAAGCAACTAGGAGAGTTCATGTTCTTGGCTCCCATTTCTCATTCATTCTAGGTCTCTTGACTCCCTTTTGACTCTTTGGAGTCATCACATATTCATTTTAAGGAGCCTAACAATAAATTGCTTCATAATATCACATTATGGAGCCCACACCTCCATCTTACATTCCATGACTTCTAAATTTTTTTCAAGGCTTCCATTAATGTTATTCTAGGCTTAGAACAAATTAAAACACTCCCTAGGCGTATGAAGTGGGTTAAGCCAAAACACAAAGAACATTATGCACCCATGGAGTTTGCTTGCTTTCTTTTAGGGAATTGGCACTTGTAAAGCTTCCTAGATGTCTTGAGAACTCATATATTCTCTTAGACAATTTAAATTACTACTAGGAAGTTTCATCTTAGCCTAAGTGCAACCAAATCCTTAAATTCTATAATTTGCATTCCAAAGTTTTTTTTTCAATTTTAGTTGTATATTCTTAATCTTCACACTCCATAACCCTTAGTTCCATTAAGAACACATGAAGAAAAACTCTCCTCCTCACTTTCTCTCTCTAGATTGAAGCTTAAATGGCTTAGAAACACAATATTTTGTAAGTGTTTCAAGTAAAGTTTTACTTTAAAATGGAGCTTTTTTTTGCGTAGATTATTTTCTACCAATTGATTTCTCGAAAAGAGTTCCTTTTTGGCTTAGGTTAGACTTGAATCTTCAAGTTTTCAAGAAAAGAAAACCACCATTAGAGAACTTTTAGAAAGAGGAATAACTTTCTTAAAGTGCCTAAGAAACTCCTTTCACCAAGCTTTACCCAACACAAGGGTGATATGCACTTCCTCCCATAAAGTGCCTCAAAGGATGCCATCTATATACTAGAATGGTAACTATTATTGTAGGTAAACTTGACTAAAGGCAAGTACACATTCTAGTTTTCCTTCAACTCTAGCACACTAGCTCTAAGCATGTCCTTAAGGGTTTGAATGGTTCTCTTAATTTGTCCATCTGATTAAGAATAATAGGTAGTGCTAAAATTAAGACTAGTGCCTAAAGCGTCTTGTAGAGATCGACAAAATTTTGATGTGAACCTTGGGTCTCTATCTAACACAATGCTATTGGGGACACCATTTAATCTTACAATCTCACGAACATATAGTTGTGCTAGTCTATCTAGAGGATAAGTAGCTCTAATAGGTAGAAAGTGGGCAGACTTCGTCAAGCTATCCACAATTACCCAAATGGCATCATAACCTAATGATGTCCTAGGCAAACCTATCACAAAATCCATGGATACACTATCTCATTTCCATTCTGAAATCTCTAAAAGGTATAACAAACCTATGAGTTTTTGGTGCTCAATCTTAAACCTCTGACAAACTAGACATTTAACAACAAACTCAGCTATGTCTGACTTCATCTCAAGCCACCAAAAACTCTTCTTAAGATCTCTATACATCTTAATGGTGCTTGGATGAATGGTGTACCTACTCTTATGAGCTTTCGACAACACTATGTTCCTTGACTTTTCATCCTTGGATATGCACACTCTACCCTAGTACCTCACCAAACCATCCTCTGATAGGTCAAAGTTTCTAACCTCTCCTTTCCCCAACTGCTATCTAATTCTTCCTAAATGTTCATATAACTCTTGGGCCTTTTTAATCATCTTCCTAAAGTCATTTTCTATTCTTAATTCTCCTAAAAGGAGGCTACTAGGATGTACTAAAATGGACAAATTCAAATCCCTCAATTCCTCAATCAACTTTTGCTCCCTAAGCATCATCATTACCATATGAATAGATTTCCTACTTAAGGCGTCAATGACAACATTCACCTTTCCTAGATGATACTTTAAGGAGAAGTCATAATCCTTAAGAAACTCCATCTACCTTCTTTGCCTCATGTTTAACTCCTTCTAGTTAAATAAGTACTTTAAACTCTTATGGTCACTATACACCTCAAATTGTGCACCATAAAGATAGTGCCTCCAAATGTTAAGGGCAAAAACCACAGCTGCTAACTCTAGGTCGTGGGTGGGATAATTTTTCTCATGGCGTTTAAGTTGCCTAGAAGTATAGGCTATCATCCTACCTTATTGTATCAAAACGCCCCCTAATCCCTTCTTGGATGCATCACTATAGATCTTAAAGGTCCTTTAGGGTTGAGGATCATTAATACAGGTGCGGTGGTTAGCCTTTCTTTAAGTTCCTGAAAGGCATTCTCATATTAGGAATCTCATACAAATGATTGGTCTTTCCCAGTTAACTTAGTCAAAGGCATGGCTAGCTAAGAAAATTCCTTAATGAATCTTCTATAATAGCTAGCTAGACCTAGAAAGCTATGGATTTTGATCACTATCTTGGGTCTTTCCCAATTACGTACCACTACCCCTTATTTCGATATCACATGACTTAGGGATTTAGCTTCCTGTAACCAAAATTCACACTTACTCAACTTAGCATACAATTGATGCTCCCTCAAGGTTTATAGAGCTATCCTAAGATGCTCTTCACTGCTCTTAGAGTATATGAGGATATCATTTATAAATATTATCACAAACCAGTCAAGATAGGGCCTAAAGATCTTATTCATATAATCCATGAAAATAACATGGGCATTGGTTAACCTAAAAGGCATAACTAGGAACTCATAATGATTGTATCGAGTCCTAAAAGTAGTTTTAGGTACATCCTCAGCCCTGACTCTAAGTTGGTGATATCTTGATCAAAGATCAATCTTTGAAAAAATCGACGCTTATAATGTCTAGTTTTCATTAAACGACAGAAATAGACGTGTTTTCAAAGCAAGTCCTGCAAAATGAATTGGTTAAGGTGTCAAAAAATTTGAGTAACATTCTAGACTCTTAAAAATGAGAATTCTAAGCTTAGATGGAAAGAAAAATGGAGTTAGAATGAAGAAACAAAATTTAATAAAAAACTTATGAAATGTAATGGCATTTTTTGTAATTTTGAGCAAATTTTGGAATTCACACAGGAGGCCTTTTTAAATGAAAGTTTTAAGTTCTCTAGGGTTCTTAGAGGCCTTGAAAATCATGAGAAGCCCCAAGACAGTTGAAACCCCTCTGGTGGACGTTTTCCAACGTCTGTGTACTAGAACTTTGACAGAGTCGTTCAGGAAGGTTTTAACTTCAATTGTTTACAATTCAAAAATAATATGAACAAGTTCACTTTGACATTCCATTACAAGTAGGACTACATATTGGTCAAAGCATAACTTCTCAAAACCCTTGGCTCCCATTTCTTAGTTCTTAAACACCACCTAGACATATTAAGATGAACAAAGGAAGGAGAGTGAGATCACCCATTCACATACACATTCATGGCATATGCACATCAAAGCACAAGTATGGAAAGTAAGACAACCGTAAAGTATGCAAAGTCACAATTTCCATGCCACCAATTCACACTAAGTTCAAGAACATGCTCTAGGGATTTTTGGTTTTGCCTCATCTATTTCTAGGACTTTTGGATTTGCCTCACCCTTAGCCTAGGGACTTTTGACTTGGCCTTACCCATTCAAGAGACTTTTGGCCTTGTCTTACCCATGCCTTGAGACTTTTGGCATCTCCTCACCTTATCAAGGGACTTTTAGCATCACTTTACCCTTATGAGCCATTTTCTACAATCAATCACATTCAAGACAATACATTGGTATCAATGGAATATCTAGACATCAAGTGGCATGTTCTTAAACCACAAAAGCATACACATGCACACAATGACATGTATACAACCAAGAATGCAAAGAGAATGAGGTGGATAGCTACCTTGATATTTAGGCAAGCTTTACTTTGTCTTACTCCTTCCTTTTTTCAGGTCCACAAGCACACCTAGGTGGATTAGGATTCTCTTGACCTAAACATCATAAATAGCACATAATTACACTCTTAAAGCAAGGCAAGATACTAGACTTCTTCTTAGAAACATAAATGGTTCTATAGTTCACACAATGGCTCCATTAGTGGCCTATTGAAGCAACCCTTGTAATTCAAGTTCTAGGCTCTATTCCTTTTTCATTTCTAGGCCTCTTGACCTTATTCAAGGTCCTTGGAGCCATCACACACTCACTTGCACAAGCCTAGGTACATGTTGCTTCATAAGGCTCCATTATGGACACTGTTGTCTCATCTCCTAAACCATGTGTAACACCTCAAAATTTATTAAATGTATTAGTCATGGATTTGGGCTAATAAAGGAAGATTATGAGGAGATAAGAGTCTTAAGGATAAAGGCAATTTGACTTTCTTAACATAACAATTATTAATTGGATAATTTTGAAGGAAGTGAAATAATGATTTTGGATTTAAGCATGATTTGGCCATGAATAATTCATGTATGAAAAGAACATTATTATAATGCCAATTTTATTTTGATGGAGGTCCAACTTCATTTCATGGAAGCTTAACACTAGTCTCCTTGTAGGCCTAACTCACATTTAACCCATTTAATACTTAAACCATGGCCCAACTAACATCAACCTTTGAACCTACTAGAATTTGGGCCTTTGGGTTAGCACACTTCATCTTAACCCTAAGTGTTATACAGCCCACCTCACCAAGCAATGGCCCAATGACTAGAAATGAGCCCAAATAGACCTTAGGCTGATGGATCAACCTATTTCCCTTAATAACCCTAAAGGTTCAGTAGCTTCTCAACCTATTTAGCAGAAAACACAAAAGGCAAGAGAGGAAATTTGGAGGTCTAAGGGAGGCTAAGGTTCTATCAACATTATAGCTCTATTTTTTACTTTTAGAGGGTGATTTGGCCAAGGTGGGTTATACATAAGTTGATCATCTCTTCTTCCTCTACATTTTGGTCTAATTGTTTTGTCATTTGAAGAATTTTCATCTCTTCTTAATGTGAAATCTGGTCTTTAGATGATGGTTACAAGATTTTTGGAGTTAGAGATTAAGGGGGATGATTAGGTAAGCTTTTCCTCTTATTTTGTGTATTATTTTGTTAGAAAATGTTCCCAAGGATTGATTTTCATAATGGGTTCTGCTATTGTGTGAAATTACAAAGAGATGAAGATGAAACAATGAAATTTGTGGGCTTGAAGACTCAAATTTGAATTTGAGAATGACCTATGGTGTGTTCTTGGTAGTTGAGGCTCAACCCAGTCTATTTGACCTCTTGGGCGTATGTGTAAGTGTTCCCCTTTCTCTTGTGTGATACATGTGCTGAATTTCCATCATTTAGATTGGCTTTTGGTGCTTGGCTTTTACATGTGCGAAAATGGAGATGTTAGGAGTGACCCATTGTGAGTTCTTATTATTGTGACCTTGAATTGGTATAATAGACCCTTAGGAAGCTTAGGTAAGAAGCTTTCAATGAACTCTTGTTAAGATTAATTTATGGATAGGGAAATTCCTAACTAATGATCATTAAATGATGATGATTATGCTTATGTTAGGCTTGGTATGCTTTGGATCATAATGGTAGCTAGAGGAAGAGTAATTGGCTTTATTGAGGTAACCGGGATTATTTTTTCTAATTTCATGTTAATATGATATTTGTTACACATACTTGATTTTAAAATGCTAACTAATTGGTTGACTACTTAAATTATTATTGTGATTGGACCTTGTGAGTCCATGGTAGAGCTATGGTGCGGTTGCCACCCGTGCATGTACTTCAATCGGGCACCAGGTTATGATCAGACCCTGAATGCATTAAGCCCAGGTTGTGCTCATTAGGGAGTTGGTGCCATGGACATACCACTTCTGGTGTTATTAGCCATTAACATGTTGTGTGTGATTGTTGGTATAGGACAGTAGTCATTGGTAGCTCAACTAGTTCATTTACAAATTGAATTAATGATTTTGGTATTGATGATATAAAATTACATTGTATTGATTAATTTGTACATATATATGGAATTTGCCTCTTGTTATTAAGATTGTATATCTCACCTCGATTGTGGGCTAACATTTTTAGGGACCAGACCTCTTAATGGCAAGGAGAAACTAATGGAAGCTTATTATATGGTTTGGTAGCACATAGGTCGAAAACCTTGTCAAATTGTATTGTGTAATTAGATTACTAGTTTTATATAATTGCCGCATTGCATCATGAATTGCCAAGTATAGGAACTATACATGTAATATAATGATCATGCAATTGAACATTATGGTTGTAATTGGCTAACAATGAATGAGTGACTTAATTTTGTATAAACATTAAGCATTGGCCCTACACTCCTTGTGGTCGAAACAATCTTGTTGTCACTAAATTATGGAATTTGCTTATGTATGATAGTTTCGTGAGTAGAAATCAACACTTAAATCTTGAAGTGGATAATGATAGATTAGCTAGGTAAATCAAGTAGATAAATGTCATTAGAGTTTCACAAATTGAGGGAGAGTGGCCCTAGAGTGTTCCTAGAGGGAGAATTGGAGAGTATGGGATGAAATATTGGAAGTTATAGGAATATAAGGGAATTGGGCATGGGAAAAATTGAATTAGCCGAGGCCAAAAGTGACAAAGTTGTCCAAGGAAGGAAATAGAGAGGAATTAGCCACGGTGAAAAGTGAAGTTAGCCATAATGAAATGCAAGAGGCAAGTTTAGTGATGTTGCAGAGGGTAATCCGCTACAGTATAAGGGATATTTGGCCGTGACGAAATTTGCAACATTTGTGAAGGTGTAAGGAGTTGAACCTGAGAGTAATTAGCCACAGTGCGAGAGAATTTAGTCGCAGTGAGGGTGTTCAATTTCTCATATTCACCTAGAAACCTTAGTTTCTCTTATGTTAATGCTAAGGAACGATTTAGAAACACTTGTAGGAGGTTTTTGTGAGTTGGAATTAATGGATGGAGGAATCAAATGCTCCTTATTGATAATTAAATTCACTTACACATTTGAATAATTGTGGTTGTGATGACCCTAACTTCTAATCATAGTAATTAAGCTTAAACACATGGTCAAAAATCATAAACCGAGGCAAGTAATCATTTCAAATCATCAAATTAGGAAAAAGTGAGAAAATTTGAACCTTAATGCTATTAGGGTCATTATCAATCAATCACAAGAATTCATGTACATAAGTGAAACAAATCCTTAATTAAAAGCCTTTAAATTTATTATCCATTAATTCCAACTCCCAAGAACCCCTTTCAAATACTTCTAAGTCATCCCTTGATGTTGTCATAGGAAAAACCAAGGTTTCTAAGTTAATATAAGAGTTTGAGAGCCTTCATCGTGGCTAAATGATTTCACACCGTGGCCAATTGCTCTTGGGTTCACTTACATTTTCATATTGCGTGCGAGGAGCCTATATGGCACCGCAGCAAGAAGACCTCCTGGAGCCTACCTCACTCGCCTCTCACTATTGGCTACAGCCAACTCTCCTTTTTGTTGCAGTGAATTCCTCTCTAGAACACCACCAGACTCGCTCCTCGACTCTCGCCATGGCAAATCACTCTCTTGATGACTTCCAGTTTGGCCTCTCACATTTTGCTGCAGCTAATTCTACTTCTCACCGTGGCGAATTGCTCTCTATTACTCTCCTTGGGAAACTTCGCCTATATTGGCCGTGACTAAAACTATTTTGGCCATGGCGAGACACCTTTTAGTCTTACAACTTGTAAAATTTTATCTCATACACTCTAACTCTCCCTCTAGTGACACCCTAGGGCCACTCTACCTTAATTTCTGGGGCTCTAATAGCTTTCATTTACCTAATTTACCAAACTTATCTATCATGACTAGTTTAAGACTTAAGTGTTAATTTCTACTCATCCAACTACCATATATCAGTAAGTTCATAGATTAATAATAGCAAGAATTCATGAACTATTAACAATTATCATTCAAAAACATATTCTATTAGAGATTCCATGCATTACTGGTTCAGGTGAACATCTAATGTATCGCATGATTACATTTCCGAATAGTAGACTATATCATAAATTCAACAAAGTTCATAGTAGATGTTATAAGTTTATACATCTAATACCAAACTAATATGAAGTCTAGCTCCTCAATAGTTACATCCTAAGTAATCGATATACAAGCTCCTACACTTGGCAACATGATTATATGATGATGCTATACAAGAAGGAATACAAAACTTAGCATCTACTCTACTCAGGTCAATCTAAGTGTAGCCTTCCCCACATGTGGTTGGAGCTTATGGATTTTCATCCACTTGCTTCCTCTTATCCTTACCCAAAGAGCCTTCACCTGAAAGTATGATCCCATGAAATGGGGTGAGATATGAATCTTAGTAACCAAGGTAATTTTCATTCATATAATCTAATTTAATTAACATATATGCATGAATCAAAATGAGCATTAGAATCATATAAGTCATACCAGCAAATGAAATGATTAGGCTACTATGATTACCATCCTATACTAGTAATCACATTTTCACATGTTAAAGGCCAATAACACCAAGAGAGGCTCGTTCATGAAACCCACTCCCCAATGAGCACAATCAGGGCTCAGTATATCTGGGGTTTTTATCATAACCCAGTGCCCGATCGAAGCACATGCACGGGTGGCAGCCTCACCACAGCTCCACCATGGAATCACAAGGTCCAAACATAATACAACAGATAGCAAATCAATTCATTTAGCATTTTAAATCTTTCATATGTAGCAAATATAAAATTAAAGCAGACATATGCCTAGAGTTACAAAATCCCTAGTTACCTCACTTGTAGCCAATTCTTTAAAAGCCAACTAAATGCTACCTCAGCCTATGGACACAAAATCAAGCCATTACTAATCCTAATCATCGTTTATATTAGCAAGCCTATCACTCAAGGAGTTACACTACAAAGGACTACTCAGAAACACTTACCCAATTACCACAAGAACCAAATTCGGATTTGGTTGAGCTTACACTAGTAACCTCAGAACAACACCTCAAATTTTAAGTAAATCCACATAAAAACAATACTCTTATTATAAATTAGCTATAGAAGTCCTAAACTAGCAGAGAAAGCATCAAAATGATAGGGATTTTGGATATGGGTGAAATGCTTTAAATGAAAAACCAATCTAGTCAAATTGAAGAGAAAGAGGAGGGGGTTAAGTTATATAACACTCACCTTGGCTGAATCTTGCTTTAGGAGTGGGAAATGATGGAATTTTGCTACTAACCCTAGCCTCTCCTTTGGACCTCCGAATTTGCTTCTCGGGTTCATGCTTTAGCAGAGTATGGAGGGGGCTGCATATGTTTAGGGTTTAGTTAGGTGTAAGTGGGGTCCTAAATGGGTTATGGGCTAACCTAAAGGCTCAATTCCTAGTGGGTTTCAGATTTAAGCTTTATTAGGCTAAGTTTCATGAGTTGGGCTGTAGAATTGTAGTTGGGTTAGGCCAAATTTTATGAACTCATTTAATTTGGGTTTGCATAAGGGATGTTAGGCCAATTATAAGAGTTCATGTAAATTGAATTTGGGCCTCTATCTCCTTGAACCAAATTGGGCCATTGCTGGGTGGTGTCTCTCTTGGCCCAAGACTCACAATAGGAAGTTGGGCCTCCATTAGTCTCTAACCATGGCCTACTTAATTTAATTTAGGCCTAGATGAAGTTTCTAACCCAATTAAATCTCAAACCTATATTAGTAATCTATTTCTCTACAAATTCTCATTCATATAGCTTGTCTTAATTATTCCATAATAATTATTCTTAATTAGTCTAAATCCATGATTAACACCTTAATTAATTGTGGGGTGTTACAGTGGTTGTCTAGTTAATGACCCTAATAATATCAATGTTTAAATTTCTCTGCATTTTTTGAATGTAATTAGTTGTAATGACTTTCAACCTTGATTTATGATTATTAATTATGTATTTAACCTTAATTATGATGATTAGAAGTTAGGGTCATTACACCATGGCTCATAAATTTTTTTCGAGGGTTCTTCCTACCTTCTACCATCATATGAAGTCCCAAACTAAGGTTAGAACAAATTAAAACACTCCCTAACCTCTCTTACTAGCCTAGGCCTAGACACCCCCTCAAGGAAGAGTTCATGGAGCTTTTGATTTTTCCTTGATGGAAGAGCCATTTGGGAGGCTTCCTAGAGGTCTCAGGAGCTCAATTAAACACTAACATAGCCTAGAAAATTTATGAATCAAAACAGATTTTACAAACCCTTCAAGAACCCTACACTTTGCTAACTTGAATTCCATTGGTTTTTCTTGCAACGTCTTGGCATATTCCACTTCCCCATGGTTTAAAACCCTATTTCCTCTCTTGCTTTTAGGCAAAAAATCCCTCCTCTATATGGTTCTGTTCTTGGCCGAGATTGCACAAAAGGGAGAACAAAGAGAAGAAGCAACAAAGATAGGACACTACCTTGGATTCAAGCTTGTTTTCAAGTGCCTTTCTCCTTGGTTTGCTTCTCCTCAAGAATTTTGATCTACTCCCCTTAATTCTAGACTCAAAATATAACCAAAGAGCTCAACAAAACCATAGAAAGAAAGCTTGGAAGGAGAGGAACAAGATTGGAAGAAGAAAGAGCTTGAAATTCCATGAATTTTCTTACCTTTTTCTTGCTTTTTCTTCTCCTTCTTTCTCCTCCTTGGTGTGCCTAAGAGAGCTGGTCTTTTTCTATTTTTCAGGCAGAGGGAGTCAACCTAAAGAAAGGAAGAGAAAGGGCTTGAAGTGTGTGGAAGGTTCAAGAAGTAACTTTTTTCAAAAATTCTAATTTCGTCCTTTCGTAATGGCAATTTCTTTTTAGCTTTATTTTATCTCCTTTTTGAGAACTATCTTTCTCCATTATGAAATTTAGGTTCTCAATTTAATAAAATGCCTTTGGAATCACTCAATTTGGAGTTAAAACCTTGCCCAACGAATCCATCAAAGTTTGGGTTCACCATCGTTGAAAAATGTACACCGGAAGTGCTTTACCAGTCTCAGGGCTTCCCATGGTTTTCGAGGCCTCTGAGAACCTTAGACAACTCAAATTTTCTATTTAAAAAGCCTTCCTGTGAGTTTTTCCAAAAGTTGCACATATTTATGACAATGTCACTACGTTTCATCAATTTCATCATAATTTCGTTTCACCATCCTAGCTCCATTTTTCTTTTTTGTCTGAGCCTGGGATTATTATTTTTAGAAGCCTAGGATACTACCCAAATTTTTTCAGGACATTATCTAGCTCATTATAGGGGACTTGTCTTTTATACAGCTTATTTCGTTGTTTTATGGAATTTACTATTCGTTACACTAATCCACATTCTTATTTATTATAATTAACATCATAGTCTTATTTAAAGTCTAATTACCTTGCTTTAAGGTACTCCTCTTTCAATTTATTTGGTTCAGTTCAATTTTCTGGATTACTGGTTATTACAGCCTTTCTTTCTTTCTTTTTTTCTCTCTTTTCTTTTTCTTCTCTATTTCTTTTAAATGGGCTATAAAAAGTGCTAGGTCTTCCTTCTACTTCCTCTCAAACTAGATTGAACTTGATTTGCTTGGCCTAGACACATCAAACAATAAACAAAGGTATCAATGGAACCATCTCTAGCCTCACACAAGCCCATTCTAGTTTATGGTATCTATATGGCTCCATTTAGTAGCATAATGAAACAACTCATATAATTTATCATCTTTGGCTCTACTTTCTCACTTAATCTAAGTCATATGACTCCATTTAAACTCATTGGAGTCATCACAAACTCAAATCAAGGAGCCAAATACCAAGTTGCTTCTTTATGCGTAATGAAACCCTAAACTTTCAACTTTCAAAATATGATTCCTAAATTCAAATCGATGGTTCCTTTGATATTTATAATTTATATCTTAACCATTGTTATCCTTAAAATCATAGAAAACCCTTCCTAGGCACTTCATAGAAGCCTTAGCCAAAACACACCTCTAAGGAAGTATCCTTAGAGTTTTGTTAATTCTTCTTAAGGAAATGGCACTTGTGAAACTTCCTAAGTCTCTTATGAACTCAATTATACCTTACATAAGTTAAATCATTATTAGAAAGCTTCATAAATCCCTAGGTGCAATCAAAACTCTAATTTCCATAACTTGTTATCTATAGCTTCTTTTTTAGTTCTATTTGTTCCATATGATTCTTCATGCTTCAAAACCTATTTCTTATCAAGTTTGGACCAAAATTAAACTCCTTATATGGTCCTCTTATGCTGGTTGAACTAGTGGTGGGAGAGAATCGAGACGAGTAAGATTTCCATGGAGAAATTACCTTGTTAACTTTCTTGCAAGATAGACTTCCTTAGCCTTCCAAGATTTCCTCCAAATCCTCCCTTCCCTATACTAAACCAGCCATGAAACACCATCATTTAGAGTTTCAAAACCATGGAGAAGGGGAGGAGAAAGAGGAGAAGAACATTAGTAAGGAGAAGAGTATAAAAAAGTAGTAATTCTTTACCTATTTTGCTTGATTTTCTCCTTCCCTTTTCCTCCCTCTTGGTGCGCCACTTGAAGAGGGTTTTGGTTTTATTTTTGGTGAGATGAAAGTTGGTTAAGGGGAGAGGAGAAAGTAGGGGGTGCTAAATAAGAAGGCGGAGGCTAGTTATGACATTTTCAAATTTTCATTTTTTCCCCTAAACTTTGGTTTCTCCAATTGAGCTCATTTCAACTCCCTTTTTAGAATTGTCTTTTCCATCATAAAATTTAGGTCCTTTAATTCATAAAATGCCTTTGGTTTCATCCAAATTGAATTTAAAATCTTACCAAACTATCTGGTTAAAGTTTTAATCAACCAATAGCCAACAATGTATACTAGAGCATTTTTGGCCATTCTAGGGGTTTCCATGGTTTTTAGGGTCTTTAAGAACTTTAAGAAACTCAATTTTCTCATTTAAAGCTCCCTCTTTTGACTTTTTGAATTTTTTCCCGAAATTGCAAGTTTGCCACTATGTTATTCCTTTAATTCGTTCAACTGCTTTGGTTTCAATTTTAGGCTATCTTTAAGCTCTTGTCCACATTTCTAAATGTTCTAATTAACATCCTAATCTCATTTTGCCTCAATTTTCTTTGCTTTAGGGTGTTTTCATATCAATTTGTTGATTTCAGTTTAGTTTTCAGAAATTGGTTATTACAAGATTAAATTAAAATTAACTCAAAAATGGTTATGATCCAAATGATTCTAAAATTAACTAAAGATGACATTAAATAAAAACTTGAAATTTGAAAAATTTTAATTTAATGTATTTTTTATTTTTTATGTGATGCCTAGGCAAAATATAATGTTTAAAACAAAAAAATTATGTTATGACTCTTTACTTAAACTTTTGTTTCTTCAAACATTTTGTGATATGCACCGTTATGTTGTTGAAATTTCTAATGAAATGGCTATAAAAGGTTATTAGTCCATGAAAACTCCTTACCTCCATTACTATCCTCAAAGTAGGGCATTCTCTGATAGCCCAAACCTTCTCTTTATCCACCTAGATCCCTTCTGCACTAACCATGTAACCTGGAAAGAAAAAATTATTCGTCATGAAATTGTACTTTTTTGAATTCATAGAGCTTGCTCTTGTGTAAAACTATCAATACTTAGCACAAGTGCAGGAGAAGTTCCTTTTTTGATTGACTAAAAATTAAGATATCATCAAAATACAGAACAACAAATTTCCTAATAAACAACAATAATACCTAATTCCTCAATCTAATAAAAGTGTTAGGTTTGTTGGATAATCCAAATGGCACCACTAGCCATTCATATAGCCTATTTTTGTCTTAAAATATCAATTTCGACCTATCTGTTGGTCCAATCTAATGGTAACCATTATGAAGGTCTATCTTTGAAAATGAAATCCTTAATTCCATAAAGACTATCTAACATGGCATCTATCTTGGGATTGAGAAATTTGTTGCTTATAACATCTCTCACTTAAAAATTACTTAACTTAGAAGGCAAATAATAATTATTATAGTTAATCATATATTCAAGATAGAATTTGATTTAATTTAGTTGAAAATATAAAGAAAATTGAATTAATTAAAGCTCAACATTTACTCCCTTGAGTTCTTAACTATGAAAAACACTTATACCCACTCAATTTAACTCTAGCCCATTAACTCAAATCTAAGATGTCTTAAAAGGATAAATAAATAGTTAGGGACATCACACACCCATCTCCCTTAAGCTACTCACTTTAAAACCTAAGAAACTAGCCAAAAGAAAGAAGTTTCAACTCATTAGGACTAAAGTCGCGACTTGGAAAAATGAAGTTGTGACTTTGACATTGAAGTCGATAATTTGAGAATGAAGTCATGACTTCATTCATGACTGGTTAGCACTTCATCCTCCAAACTTAATTGAAGTCATGACTGTAATACCCAATTTTTCTAAAATGACTTGAAACTAATGAGTTACAAAGGGAAGTCCCCAAATGCCAATGATTAGATACCAAATAAAGTTAGAGTAATAATCTAGACATCTAAAAATGAGAATACAGAACTAAGGATGCCTAAACATCGGAGTTAGAATGGCTAAATAAAATTAAATGGAAAATCAGTGGTGTCACCCCCGAAAATGCGACCGCGTGGCACCTTTTCTCTTAGAGAAATTCGGAAAATTTTGAATGAAATCAAAAAATGGAATTAAAATTGAAATAAGATAAAGTAATGGGTTCAGGAGTTGCCACCAAAATTTTATTTTTTAAAAGGAAAAACTTTGGAAAAGCCTTTTTATTTGAAAAATGGTCTACAGGCCAGAAAATGGATCCGGGAGTCAATTGTGAGTGGGAAAGGTGTTAGGCACCCCACTATACCCGTTATTAAGAACGGTTACCCTAAGTCAGTTGTGTAAAAATAAGATGGCCTTAATTTTATTTCAATTCTCCCTAACAAATCACGTGCAAAATAGGAATAAAGAAATAAAAGGAAATAAAGTTGAAAGTCGAAAAGGAAATCGATGTATAAGTAAAATGCAAAGGAATTTAATAATTGAAATAAAAAGAAAGAAATGAAATTTAAAGAGAAATATTTTATTTACAAGGACGGACTTGACCTAGGATGAAAGCCTAGGGCCTACGTACCCTCAGGAGGGATCAAAGTCCACGTAGTTCGATTTGAGATTTGGTTAATGTTTTGTTTTGTGTTGTTCGTTTTTGGTTTCTTGTTTTTTGTTTTTGTTTTTGTTTTTTTTTCTTTTTTGTTTTCTTGATTTCGCTTTTTGGTTGTTTTGTTTTGTGTTGTTTGTTTTTGTTTTTATTTTTGGTTTCCTTTTTTTGGTTTTTATTTTTGTTTTTTTTTTCTTTTTTGTTTTTCTTTTTTCGTTTTTTGGTTGTTTTGTTTTGTGTTGTTTGTTTTTGTTTTTATTTTTGGTTTCCTTTTTTTTGGTTTTTGTTTTTTGGTTATTTTGTTTTGTGTTGTTTGTTTGTTTTTTTTTTGCATTTTTTTATTTGTTTATTTTATTATTTTATTATTTATTTATATATTTTTTTTGTGAAAACACAAAGAAAATAAAATTTGCTTTTGACTTTAACAAATAAAACAAGTTTGAAATTGATTGGTGGTTTTAATTTGTTAAAGGGAAATTTAATTTCACTTTTCTTGCCTTTTCTATTTTTCTCTCTTTTTCTTATCATTTTTTTATTCGATTTTTGTTTTTATTATTATTTTTGTTTTCTTTTTTGTTTCCTTGATTTTTGATTCATTTTTCCCCTTTTTAGGTTGTTCTGTTTTTTTATTTTTGTCTTTGTTTTGAATTATCTTTTAATTTTTGGTTTTTGTGTTTTCGTTTTTCATTTTTTACTGTTTTTCCTTTCGTTTTTTCATTCTTTCCCTTTTCCTTATTTATTGTTTTGTTTTGTTTTATTATTATTATTATTTTTTTGTGGATTTTTATATTATATTTTTTTTGGTTTTTTGTTTTCCTTTTTTCATTTTTTATTACTTTTTTCTTCTTTTACTTTGATCTTTTGATTTTCACTATTTTTATTCTTGATTTTTTTGTATATTTTTACCTTCCTCACTTTTTCTTATACTCTCAATTTTCTAAATTTGTATAAGTATGAAAACTTTGCTTATTTCTTTTCTCCTAATTTCTATTTTTTGTTAGTTGCTTTTTCTTTCATGTACATTTTATTTTTTATCATGTTCTTCTTTCTCCAAGGGGATAATTTTAGAAACTCTAGTTCTTTATTTCCGAGAGAAACCTTAGACCCTTTTTTTTTGTAAATTAATAACCAATTGTTGAACAAGACTTCTTTGTTTCCTTTTTGTTTTTTTTTTTCTTTAAATCTTCTAAGGCAGAACTATCTATATATATGCCTATTTTAAACTTCATTTGTTTCTTTCTTTTTTTAGACAAAATTATTTAGATAGGGTCATTGGAACCCCAAACTTGTCCATAAATAAATAAATAAAATAAATAATAAATAAAATAAATAAATAAAATAAAAGACTGAGTACCAAGGAAGCTTATTGCAACACATGGCACCAGGATTCATTCCTATGCATTAGAGGAGATGCAAGATCCAACACAACATTTCTAAAAATAAATAAATAAAATAAAAGACTAACGTCCAACTTATTCATATGTATACAGGGATTTTGATTGTGTGTGTGCTCTGTGTTCATTCCAATTTTAGCCTATTCCAAATACACATAACATCTCATAAATAAATTAAGTAAAAGAAAGAACCAGTGCAGCTACTATTTGGTCTTCTCTTCAATCATCTATCTAAACCTTTCCCTTTCGTTTTCTCCAGCGGTTTTCATGCCCAATGGTGCAGATGCAACAAAGGAAAAACACAAAGAATGAGTTCAAGAGCAAAAATCTATAACCACGACAAGAAACTAGCAATTTGATATCAAGCAGAAGCACAGATCCAGGTTTAAACCATTGAGCCAAGACTCACACTCCAAGATGCCAAGTAAGAACTAAGATGATACCAAAATTCTAAACAGAGAAAGCATTTCCTCTGAACCAGTTTTTGAGCACCCTTACAATCATAGTTCAAATTTAACAAAAAGCTCTTGAGCACAAATCGGGACTTTCTTAAGCTTAGTAGGATGGAGGCATGGTTAAGAAACGAAACAAAGCTTTGATTTGATCAAATGCAGAGGTATAATACGTACCACACAGCAAGAATGCACAAATCAAACATATTCTTTTTTGACAAATCAAACATATTTAAGTTTTCCCTTCCCATGACAGTGACAGAAATTGTAAGTAAAATCTAAAATCAACCTCATATCAAAGACAGAATATCAAGTTAAAAAAGCATTAGTTCCATTCCACATGAAAATCCAAAGCTAAATCAAAACACCTATCGTATGGGTTTTGATATTCGAACATTTAGGAAACCATATTAACAGCAACAGACAGAGATGAAAGCACTTGTAATCTCCTAATTCCACACTACTATTCAAAAGAATATGCATATATATATATATATAAACGCCCAGTGATCCGCATTGCACCACAAACAAGTTTCACATGCAGCAGTTAAATACCCAAGCCAAGAATGAAAGGGTAACAGCAGCAGAAATCCAGTATACATACTAATTAAAACATTAAATCCTATTCTCTAATTTATGGAAGGAATGAAATTAAAATGACTCTCAGTAAATCATCTCACCCGACTAGCTGGATTGTCCTTTTATAGAATCGATTGTAGTATCTACCCCTTCTTCCTCTGTAGCACTTCTGCCAAATCTCTTGTTTGCAGGATCTCCTCCTTTAGATTTTTATTGAATAACTTCCACCCCTTCTTTCAATGATTCTACTTCTACTATCTGCAACATTGCGCCGACTACATCAACCAACTGCCTTCTCAAGAACCTGGGCTCAGTTCCAGCCAATTCGATCAGTAATTCAAGTGCCTCCTGCGCTGTAGCTTCCTGCCCATTATTCAACGCTTCGGTCAAAGTGCGCATCATCGCAGGTAGCAAATCCGATATATTGGTACAACTGGGCAAATATCAAAAACGTAGACTTCTGTAGTTTGGGTGAATCCGACGAGGCACTGAAACATGAACGGCAACAATTCGGGCCACCCATTATCAGGAAGAATCCCAAATGCAAGCTCAGAAATGGTATCGCATAATTTCTTAGTAATAGACTTAGGTTGTTCAACTTGAATACAGGCAAGAAGAATAGATTTGAGTGACGATTGAGTGGAAGGTGTAAGACGAGGCCACAGATAAGTGTCATCGCAAATGAGCTGCTTGCGGAGGAGGATTGCAGACATGGCACGAGCCTCAAGGTGTTGGGAAAACTGAAGAAGATGAGTGAGTTTCAGAGAAAGAGAATCAGGATCGGTCTGCTTGCAAAGGTTGAATAGGAGCTCAGCTTGGGAACGCTATTCATTGGAAGAGGACATGAGGTGGGAGATTAGGGTCTCGAAAGGACCTAGATCGGGACCAAGAAGGGCGGCAAGCTGAGCATGCTGGAGCTGAGTTGACTCAGAATTCATGGCAGCTAACTAAGCAAGTGAGCGAGTTAGGGTTTGAAGACACCATCTCTCTCTCTCTCTCTCTCTCTCTCTCTCTGTGTTGCGTTTTTCTCTCAGAATCGTGCCCCCCCTTCTCCTCTCTGCGCTCAAAAAATCCTCCTTTCCCCCTGCTTCAGCCCTCCTTTTTTTCTCCTCTCTTTCCAGGTTCTCCTCCTACTCTGACGCCTTTTCTCTGCGTCTCCCCCTTTCGCATCTGCTCCTCTACTTTTGTGTCTCTGTCCGTAGGTGTGCGCCAGCCAGCCTGTCCCGTCTTTGCTCCTCTCATTTTTTTTGTTTGCCTTTCCAGTAGAGGACCGAATGGGGGGAACCAAAGGGGTTAATCGGGTAGGGTTTCTATGGATCTGGGTTGGGTAATGGGTAGGTTTTGTTTGGATTTGGGTTAGGTTTTTTTTTTTTTTTAGATTCTAGTAATTGGGCTTTGGATTGGGTCTATTATTTAATTTTTTCATTTTTGAGTGGGTAGGGCTTGGTTAAGATCTGGATTGGGCCTCACTTTTTCTGGATGATTTTATTTGGGTTCACATGTTCCCCTTTTTTTTTTTACTTTGATTTGGGCTCTCCTGAATGAAGTTCTAATCTTTTTTTCTTTTTTTTCACTTTTGTCTTGGGTTTTTTTTTTTTTTGCTTTTGTTTTGGGTTCCCTTTTTTTTAGTCCTTTTTTATGATGATTTTTTTTTTATTTTGTTTTAATTATTATTATTATTTTAGTTTTTTTTATTTGTTTTTAGCCCTTTTTTTTATTTTACTTTTTCCTTTTTAATTCATTTCTTCTTTTTTTCTTTTTTTTTAACCTCTCTTTTCTTGTAATTTTCCCAAAGTTTTCAATTGTATTATTTTAAAAAACATTTTCAATTCCTCTCAAATTTCCTTTGAATAATCCTTTCCTTTTTGTATTATTTTTTGTATTTTATTTTATTTTTTACTAATTTAATTTTGTTATTATTTTTGAATTTGCTCGTACAAAATACGGTGTTCACAGTTGCCCCTCTTTACTTGTTTCTTAAGCAAAGAAATTAAAAATGTAGTTTTTGATATTTTTTTACATAAGAAATAAGTAAAGATAAGAACACGTATTTTGTCTAGGGTGATTTAATTGCCAAAAGTGACCCAAACAAAATATGTTGTTTGCAAGCTGCCCCTCTTTACTTATTCTTTAAGCAAGGAGACCGAAAATGTAATTTTTGGTATCCTTAGCTTAAGAATAAGTAAAGATAGAAACATATATTTTGTTTGGGGAGCTAATAGGTCAGGGAGAGTTAACTTACCTGGATGCGCTAGAACTTGATGAAAGTTGCTTGCAAGTACAAGACCTCCCAAGGTATGCTCAATTTATACAAGATTTTTGGATGTTTGGTGTATGTAGAGCTTTTGGGGGACTTTGGATGCTTGTTCGGGCAGGATTTTTATTGGTGCCTATTCTGGCAGGATTTAAAGGTGCCTATTTTGGTAGGACTTTTGATGCCTGTTCTGGCAGGACTTAGGTACTTATTCTGGTAGGACTTCGAGTGCCTGTTCTGGCAAGACTCTTATTGGTGCCTATTCTGGTAGGACTTTGGTGCTTGTTCTGGCAAGACTTTGGTGCCTGTTCTGGCAGGACTTAGGTGCCTATTCTGGTAGGACTTCGAGTGCCTGTTCTGGCAAGACTCTTATTGGTGCCTATTCTGGTAGGACTTTGGTGCCTGTTCTGGCAGGACTTTAGTGCCTGTTCTGGTAGGACTTTGATGCCTGTTCTAGCAGGACTTGGGTGCCTATTCTGGTAGGGCTTTTGGTGCCTGTTCTGGCAGGACTTTGATGCCTGTTCTAGCAGGACTTGGGTGCCTATTCTGGTAGGGCTTTTGGTGCCTGTTCTCCGCTGGACTTTGGGTGCCTATTCTTCGTAGGACTTAAGGTGCCTGTTCTCTGCAGGACTTTGGGGTGCCTATTCTTCGTAGGACTTAAGGGTGCATATTCTTCGTAGGACTTAAGGTGCATGTTTTCCGCAGGACTTTGAGTGCCTATTCTTCATAGGACTTAAAATGTCGGTTCTAGTGAAATTTTTTTTTAACTTGAAAACTTTTCTTCATTTGTCTATGTTTTATGCAAGATAATGCACCTATATGAAATGTGTAATACATGCAAAAGGCTTGATTTTTGAATTTAACAACTCAATTTTGCCCCAATATAAATCCAAACCATTGTAAGTGTCAGAAGTATGAAGCATGTGGGATGCTAGAATTTATGAAATACACACATTTTTTGCTGCGCCCCAATATGGACTTGAGGTCCATATAATGTATGCCCAGGTGAGAAGCATATAAGATGCTTTATGGAATGCTTAGTATTTGTTTTCACTTGCCCCAACATGAACTATGGTCTAAATAATGTATGCAAATGTATAATGCATGAAACATGTAATGCAAATCTTCTTTTTGCTTGCCCCAGTGTCAACTAGAGGCGATGCGATGTATGCGAATGTGAGGATGGAGAAAACATGTGATGCTTTATTTTATGAGATGCAAATTTTGCTTTTGTTTGCCCCAGTATAAACTAGAGGCTATGTGATGTATGCAAGTGTGAGGATAGAGAGAATATTGGTGCTTTATTTTATGAGATGCAAATTTTCTTTTGTTTGCCCCAGTATGAACTATGGTTTATGTAATGTATGCAAATGTAAAATGCATGAAACACGTAATGCTTTGTGTTATGAAATGCAAATTTTCTTTTGAGTGCTCCAATGTGAGCTTGGTTTAATGTGGGATATGCATGAGCATGATATGTGAAGCATATGAAATGTAAATTGTTCTTTCTCTCTTTTTTTTGAAGTGCAAAATACATATTTCTTGTCTCCATGTGAACCTGGTAATAGGTGATGCATATGGGATACAGTTTTTTTTTTTTTTTTTTGCAAATGGAAAAGAGAGAGAAAAAGAGAAGGAAAAGAAATGAGGGCATTATCTCTAAACATTCTTAACTTGATTTTGATCACCTCAAAAGAAAAGGGAAGAGAGGGAACATCATTTCTAAATGTTTTTATTAATTTTAAACTTTGAAATTCTTTTTTCCTTTTCTTTTTATAAATGAAATCATCTTAAAGGGACATTATTTTGTGTCTTTGACTTGATTTTGAATTTTGGATTTGTTTTTTATTTTTTTTTATTTTTTATTTTAAAAAAATTAACTGATGATGAAAATGTGATTCCTTCCTTTTTTAGTTCTTTTAAAACAAAATCAATTTGAGTCGGGAAGAAAAAGATGCTTTGTTTGTGTACAAAACCAATGCAAACACATGATGTATGAAAAATCTCAAAATTTATAAAATGTAGGATTTTTAGCCCTTTGCCTTTGAAAAAATTTCACACCTTAGCCTTTTCCTAGTCCCAATGAGAAAAGTTGGGCTTTTAAGTATCTTACCAAATTTGCCCTTTGTTATTTGGATAAAGGAATTTATTGATGGCTTTTGGCTAGCCACAAATGCCCCTGAAGGAGTATTCCAAGTTAAGAAAACTCAACGTTCTTGTTTTGATTTATTTTTTAATAATTTTTCTTCAAATGATTTGTTTGCCATCAACCTTAGACTACTAACTTGGTAATGCAATATTCTCAACTCTCCATCATTAATGCTTGAAAGGTCAATAGGCTAAACCCACACTCATCTTATTTCACAATGTCAATACAATCATGCATTAAGGGATACCAACACATACGCTTGGGAAAGAAACAAATATCTTCAACAGTAGAGGGATGTGAGGGTTGATGAAGAATGTGACCATGTAAAAATGGTTTGGGAATGGAGAAGCGAAATAGACAATGGCTAGACACAATATACAGAATAAAAAGATGCCTCAGCTCTACACTTGAAGCATTTTGCTTTGAACAATAGAGAAATGAAATGCTAAGAAAATTGATATGGCAAGTCAAAGAGAGGTTTTACTTTTAGATTTGAACTCCTTTTGAAAGAAGCAATTGATGTAATTCAAAGTATTTCTCTGAATCAAACTGTTTGCCTCCAATTTCAATTATTTTGATTTCTTTTTTTTAATCATTCCCTTTAAGAAAATCTGCCCCATTATTTCTCAAACAAGCTAAACCTCAACAAAGACTTTTAATGCTTGTAGTGTGGCCCTGGGTAAATAGGTTTATGAAATAAAAAGTATCAGGCTCAAGAATTAATATGTCCCCATCAAGTCTCCTATTGGTCTCCTTCTTTTATAGTTTAACAAGATTCTATACTTGAAATCCACTTAACAAGAGAGGATGTTTTCGGGTTGTAATGGAGTCTAGTGGGTATAAGTGCAGCTCAAGGAAGAAAAGTGACAAGGCTCAAATATTCATGTAAATTCACAATGAGAATTTTGATCTAGTAATTGTACCGTCTTGGCAGGACCAATCGGCTCATAACAATTAATTCAATCTCTTCTCTTAAAAGATCTTTTTATTCAGCTCAACTCTTCTCTAGAGACTTTTCCTTCCCTTTTTGTTTTTGACCTCTTGAGCCACATAAAACTCTTCTTTGAGAATTTTGCCCCTTGATTGCATTCTAAGGTGAAGCTCCCTCCTAAAAGCTTTTGCTTTTTCAAGATTTGATCTGTGGAACTTTCCTTTTTATAATTTCCTTCCTCCTACAATTTTTCTTTTCTTCCTCCAATTTGTTTCCCTTTTTTCTATTTAATTTTTTTTAGAAGGAATCCACTATACTGCCAAAATTGTTTTTCTTTATGTTGAATTCTCATTGCTTCTTGGGTTCAATTCATGTTTAGTATTTGAAGAATTTCTTTAGGCCCAAAGTGGTTAGCAACGGTTAAGAATTGTTTGGGCAATTGAAGGAACCTGATCCTCTCTTGATATTTAAATTGCCAGCATAAGAATTTATTAAAGACTTCATATCCCAAAGGTTGCAATTAGGGTGAAGGAAATGAACATCACTCTTGGCTCAACTGAGGTGACTAGAGGTTACTCCTTTGTGTTTGAGGAAGACAAAGAAACGCCTTGTATCCTAGACATAGTTTGCTTGTGGGACATGTATTCACTTTTGTGATTTGGTCTTTTCTCTCCTTTTTTGTAATTGAATTAGAGGCATATAATTAGTTTCAAATTTAACTCTTCACATCGATTAACTCTTTTCAGATGGAGTTCTGGACATTATATTTTTGGATTTTTGATTATTTAGGAGAAACATGCAAGGAAAGAAGTTGTGTTAGCATGATTGATGGAATGAAAGGGCCCGTAAAGGGTGAGATGGAAACATATGACCATTGTATTGACAAAGTTAAATCAAATAAGGTCTAATGAATCAACTTTTGGTAGCCTTGGATTTTAGCCCGATAGAAGAATATTGAACAAACAAGCATTAACTGATTATGATATGACAAACAACTTCTTTAAGAGTTCAATCACCAAGAAATCTCCCTAAGGCTTTATTTATTATGTTCTCTCGTACCTTGTTCATGAAGAAGTCGCAACTCCCTTCTTTTAGGAATGCCCCATTGCCTTAGGATTGAGTTTGCAAATTCTTTGGACAATGCCATCTTAGGTGTGAAGGCTAGAGGCTAGTGAAGGAAGTAGCTAATTAGTTGCAAATTAGGTAAAGGACAAAGGTCCCAATGGAGGGAAATGACAAATGAGTTGATTGATATGGTTTGTGGTTCTCAAAGTGGTCCAACTCAATGAGTTTGGAGATTGATGGTTTGAGTTCTTCTCTTTTTTTTTTTTTGATAGTGGGTGGAAAGTAATAATTTGCAAATGAATTGGGTAAGAAAAGTTAGGGAGTAATAAGCAACTTTATCAAGACTTTTGGGAGTTTCTTTTTTCCTAATCAAATGACACCTTTACCTCTTTGACCTATATCTCATTTCCTCACCTTAGCTATTCGGGAATGTAGCTTTTTATTTGATTTTTTTTTAGCTTAATCTAATCTTTCTATTGCAAAGAACCAAAAGTCATATACTTATAAATTTTAGGATTTTCAACATGGAATGCTTTATGATAATGCACGGATGCAATCTTATTATATTGTTTGACCTAAAAACCAATGGGTGCTGTGATTTTGGCATGCAGGTCCTTCAAGACAAGGAATCCTAATTTCCTTTTGGGCACTTACTGCCCCCTATAAGGTAGATTAAGGCTACCAATTGATTTAAAGGAAAACTAGTCCCTTTCTGTTTATATTTATGGTAGCGACTTTTTCAATTGAACCTTTATTTTCCTCAGATTCTTATTGCACACAGGAATAAATAAAGTTGACGAATCATCCTAAGGGAACAAGTTAAATTCCACATGGGTGACGTCTATAGAAAAGTCTAGCCTATTTAGATTTTTTTTGATAATCTGTGGAGTTATTTTCAGATCCTCCACTTTTCTTTAGGACCTTATGGTCTCACTATAAAAGGTAGAGTTAACAAAATCAACTTGCAAGGAATTTCAAATTTTGGCAAGCAGTTCAAATTGGGCTATTGACTAGCCCGACTCATGTGTCAATTTGATTTTTATTTATCTTGAAAATAGTCACTGAGATGGCACCAAAACTTGTTATCCCTGTGTAAGTTATCCAAGATTGGCTTTTTCGATTAATCAAGGGATTACTAATGTTAGTTGATGTTTTCTTACATTCCTTTAGAACCTTATCGACCCATTAAGGATTGTGGCTTATTGCTCAATTTAAGAAAGGGTAGTTCTTACATGATTGATGTTTAGAACTTTGGCTTTGATGGTATTTTAATAAAGATAAGTCAATCTTCGATTCCCTGATGTATAACAGACTTATTATTATGTACTCGCTTGTATACCATTGAGAATTATGTCTTGGTCTAGGAAAAAGAGAAAAACTTTGTACTTTTTCTCGAGAAACTTATTGTTTCATTGGAGAAGGAGTAGTTGACAATCAAACCAAGAAAAATATGCCTTTCTACATGATTGATGCCCAACAAAAATGATTCTAATTTCCAACCAAGACATGATACTCATTTGTTGACGCCATATTTTCCCAAGATTTTGAAGACCCCTCTTTTTGTGAGGAATTTGTTATTTTGTGGGGATGAAAATTTTAAAGAAAGGGTTTCTTTTCCTTTTATATATGTGTATAAGAAAAATAAATGTATCCTAAATGTTTCCCTTTTGGAGAGGTAACGATGAATGTGGTTATGGCCTGTCACACCCGAAAATGCGACCGCGCGGTGCCAAAATCGAAATCGAAATTAAAAATAAGATATAGAAAAAGTAGAGTCGCCACCAAATTTTTATTTTTTTGAAAAGGTAAAATTTTGGAAAAAACCTTTTAATTTGGAATATAAAAAAAATGTGGTCTGCGAACCAAAAAAATAGATTCGGGAGTCGGTTGTGAGTGGGGAAGGTGTTAGGCACCCCACAACACCCGTTACTAAGAACGGTTACCCTAAGTTAGTTGCGCAAGATCATCATGGCCTTAATTCTATTTTAATTCCCCTTAACAAATCACATGCAAAATAAGAAGTAGAAATAACAGAAATGAAATTAAAAAGAAAAATGAAATTAAAGAAAAAAAAGAAAATTAGGAAACAAAATAAGATAGGAGAAATTAAGAACACAAAAATTGAACAAAAAATTTTATTTACAAGGGCGGACTTGACCTAGGATGAAAGCCTAGGGCCTACGTACCCTCTCAAGGGGATCAAAGTCCACGTAGTTCGACTGATAATGGGTTTGTTTGCTTTGTTTTTTAGTCTTTTTTTTTTGTCCTAGGTTTTTGTGATTTTTGTTTTTTGTTGTTTTTGTTGTTTTGTTTTTTGTTTTGTTTTGTTTTTTTTTAGGTTTTGCGATCTTTATTTTTTTAATCTATGTTTTTTCCTTTTTTTTTATTTTTTGGTTTGTTTGTTTTTTTTTAAATTTTTATTATTATGATTTTTCTTTTTTTTTTTTATAAAAAAAAGAAAAAAGGAAACAAGAGTTACCTTCACCTTTGACAAGTAAAACGAATTTGGAATTGTTTAATGTGTTTTAATTTGCTAAGATCAAGGATAATTTTGCTCCTTTGCCTTTTATGTATTTTATTTTATTTTATTTTATTTTTTTTTTTAAGGACAAAGAAGATAAAAATTACTTTTTCTTTAACAAATAAAATGATTTCAAAATTGGTTGATGTGTTTTGATTTGTTAAAAGTAAATATAATTTTACTTTCCTTTTGCATTTTCAGCTTTTTCTTTTTTTTTTCATCCTTTTGTATTTTTTCTCTCTTTCTATGTCTTTTAATTTCGTTTTATTTCTCTTCTTTTTTGTTTTACTAATTTCTCATGAAATTAAAAAAAAAATTTCATTTTTCCTCTTTTCTTTTAAAATCTCTTATTTGATTTGTTGACTTATTATTATTATTATTTTTATGCTTTATGTTTTTTTTATTTTCGTGGTCAAAAGAGCAAGATAAGAATAATTCTTATCTTTGGCAAACAAAACAAGGTTAGCATGAGGTGGAAGGTTTTAATCTGCCAAAGATAGAGTTAATCTCATTTCTCTATACTTTTTCTATTATTATTATTTTTTTCTATTATTAATATTTTTTTTCCTTTGATTTTTTACTCATTCAAATGATTTTTTTTTTGTGAAAAGACAAGGATAACAAAAACTACTTCTTGCTTTAACAAATAAAATAAATTTTAAAAGATTGGTTGATGTATTTTAATTTGCCAAAGATTAATTTAGTTTAGCTTCCTTGCCTTGTCTTTTCAATTTTCCCTTTTTTCACCATTTTTGTTTCTTGTTTTGTTTGTTTTTTTTTTACTTTTATATTTTGATATATTACTTTTGATTGTTAGGAAAAAAACATTTTAAAAAGGAACAAATCTTTAAAATCCAAGTTCATTTTTTTTATGAGCCTTCCTTTTCTTTTTTTGTTTTTTTTTAAAGAAGCTTTTAAACACCTGGTTTCTCTTTATTAAAATTTATTAAAAGATAATTATAAAACTTAATAAGGGTTAAGGAAGCTTATTGCCTCACGTACCCCTGAATTGATTCATATCCGTCTAAGGGGACAATAAATCCCACGAGACAATTTAAAAAAAAACAGAATAAAATAAATCTGAAAATAACAACAGTAATAAAATACAACGTCCAGATATTCGTGTTGTGTGCTTGTGTCCAACCAGTTACATATCATGTTTCCATACATTTCTAACATGAAAAAAAAACAAAAAGAGGCTCAAACCACTTAACTTTGCTATATCCCATCTGCCATATCCCATCCAGTTTCATATGCTACAGTGAAGCCATTTCTCTGATCTATGCTCAATTTTGTAATCCATTTCCTTGATCTTTGTGCCATGTAATGTCTCTTCCATTCATCTCCTTGGGTAGCGTCAACTTTCTTGTTTTCCATCAGATTCTGAGCCTCCAAGTCATGGGCCTCGCACAAAGAAAATAGAAGGGCAGAGATTTCCAGGAAGGTAGAAAATAGTGTAACATCACATTTGCCCATAAAGTGGCATATCATCCGTAGATTAACACATAAGGTCGACTAACCATTTGACATTCTTAGCAATAAATAAACTAGGATAGTAACAGCAGGATTTTCATGATACCATTAGAACAAGTAGAAGCAAACATAATATTTATTGCTAGAATCCATGCTCAACCAAATCCCTATTTTCGACTGATTCATACTAATGTAGCATCCCTTCCCAATGTAAACACAGCAACATTTCAGAACCAAACACCTCAAGCTATATCATAAGATGGAAAGAAATGATTATATATCCAATAGGGATGCCTAATAATGTCACGGCCTCTGTCAGTTCGAGAGACACATCAGATGGCTATAAGGAACATACATTCATGCCAAGCTAATACTCTGAAATGTACACTCATTTTACACGAAATTATAACAAGAAAAAGGTCCAAGCAAATGTCTATGACTCTATTAGACCTTACAGACTCATCACTTGTGATCAAATGCCTAAGCTTCATCCAATCTTCTATCAGGCATTCCATCGAGCATCTAATGCGCATACCTAAGGATGCATACAGAACCTAGCTTTTTGAACTATGGCCATGGCTACCCCGCGCGAGAGTATCACTTAATCCCGCATTTCCATTTCAAAACATCAGCAATCACCCACCAAGATGCATACTCATCCATTCATAAAATAACACTATTATGGAGGTCAGAATCACAGCCATAATTTCATCAAATGTTTAACACAGCAATCAGGGAGGCTAAAAATCCAGTTCGCTCTCGGACGTTTCTCTCAAACCTTTCATCGAACACTCATTGGGCACTCATTAAAACAAATACAGAATGCAATAACTTATAATGATCGTCAACCCTATCACAGCGCACAACCAGTACAGCGACCCCACATTCAAGCTACTGTAAATCGATAACAGACGAAGAATTTTACCTGCAGGAGTCGTAGCCAACGAAACGAATTTCCCGGTCCTCGTATTGCATCCGAATCATCGCTCTTCGTCACTGTCCTCCATTCGAACCAGGAGCCCGGGATCCTTCTTCCTGCTCTGAATTTTGACCCCCCCGAGTGTTGATCCCTACTTTGCACTCTCAGTCTCTCCAGTCTCGCTCTCTCTCTCGAACCCTCTTCTCTGGATTTCGAAATCGCTCTCTCTCTCCCCGTCTCTGTTTTTGGCTCGAAAACCTCCTTCTATTTTTTTGAATCCGAAAATTTCTTCCTCCCTATAATTTTTCGGATCGCTCACACTCTCTGTTCCCTCTTCTCCATCGCTTCTCTCGATCGCTTCTTCTCCTTCGTGCTCTCGAATCCCCCCAGTCACCTTCGATTTTTCCTCTTTTTTTTTTCTACCCTCTGCCTCCCTCGCTATCTCTCCGGTCTCCTCCCTTCTCTATTCCCTAATCTCCCTTTTCTCCATCCCATCTCTTTCTCTCGCTCTTCCCCCGTCGCTGCCTCCATTCGAATCCCCCTCTATCTCTCACTCTCTTCCATTTTTTTCTCCGATCTTCTCTCTCGCCTTCTCTCTTCTGATCCATCTCCTTTTTCCATCTTCTTTTCAGTGTTCTGTCCCCGTCTCCCCGCTCTCTTTTTCTGCCTCTTTGCTTCAGACCCTTAATCGAGAGCCCTGTGTGTCTGTCTCCTCCCCTCTGCTGGCACGCTGCCTCTCTGCCTTGTCTGGCCCGAGGCAAACGCGTGGATCAAAACGAGGTGGGTCAAAACGCAGGGTTACCTGCGTTTTGGCCTTTGCAAAATTTTTTTTTTCTCTTTTGGATTAATGAGCTTAGAAATTCGACGGGCTAAAAAAAGACTTGGGCCAATTTTTTTTCTTAATTTTAGGCTATTGATATAAACTTGTTTTGGGTTTTTGAATTAGGCTAAAAAGCAGTGGGCCGCAATTTTTTGTTTTTAATTTGGGCTGGGGTTCAATACAGGGCCTGATGGCCCAAACCAAAAAGAACAAGAGAAAAAAAAGTTTTGGGCTTCAGAATTGGACCCATATTCCTTTTTCTTGCCTTTCCTTGTTTTTGATCCTGATTCTTTTGCTCTCTCTTTTTTTTTTAAGGGCTTTAGGCTCTTTTTCTTTTTTTTTTGTTTGTTCTCTTTTTTTTTTGATTTTATATTATTATTATTTTTTGGTTTGTTTCTTTTTCTCATTTTTTTTTAATTTTTGATTGATTTTTTGTAGCTTTTTTCTTTTCTTTTCTTTTGACTTTTTTTTTATTTTTTTGTTTTCTAAAGCTTTTAATTTAATTTTCTTTTCATTTGTTTCATTTTCTCCTAATTTTTCTTTTCTTTCTTTTTTCGTATTTTTGTTAATTTGAATTTGACTTTGTTATTATTATTATTTTTTTAACTTGTCCGGACAAAATACGGTGTTCACATGGCCGTTTAAGGGTTTGAAATCTACTAGGCAAAAGGTTGGTTTAATCTACTCATGCCTATATCATAGTTATGGTATGTCAAATAATGCAATGACACATCGTTAATTATTCTCGTAGATAGCGACGATGTGTCACTTTCCTATGGATCTCATTAGATGCATGGATGAGATGTGTAAACAATTGAAAGCACCCTCCTTTGTCCTAATATGGGTAGATCCTAGGTTGTGAGTATTGGTTTATAAAAGTCTGGCTCTATCTAGTTAGGAAGCATCTATGGCTCAGCTATCAGTGCATTTTTAAGGTAAGTCTATGACTCCTAAGATATTGGTCCCTAAATTGCCCTCACCGAGAGATAAGGATCTCATTATATGAACTCGACCTTGAGAGAAAAAAGATCCTACACAGATCCAAATCATATAACAAGGTACAATTTAGGCGAGGTCTTCATGATAGCCTCAGGAAGCACAGGGCTTCACAGGGAAATCAATATAAACCTCTACTAACCTAAGGAATACTCAGACCCGGGTATAGGGCCCATAACGTGTGTGAAAATTTTGTGTCCGTAGCATGTGTGAGGAGGGCATTCACCTTTTTATCCCATGAACTACCCAACCCTTACCTGCTAAGCAGATTGGCAGAATAAAAGATAGAGAAATATACATACAGACAGAAATAAGAAGTAGAATATACAAATATGATTATCTACCCTAAGGTTTTATTTCTCACGTTATTTATCCTAACACATATTATGTACACAATCAAGAAAATAAAGCTTGTCAAACTAGCATGTGAAAACATTATTTATCCTAATCATGTGAGGCAAACAACAAATAAAAAGGAGAATAAAAATACAAGAAGGCCATAATATTTTGCACAGCTAACTTAATTTGGGCTTGACTCTCAAACTTTCCCCAGTGGAGTCGCCAAACTGTCACACTCGAAAATGTGACCGCGTGGCGCCTTTTCTCTTAGAGAAATTCGGAAAATTTCGAATGAAATCGAAAAATGGAATTAAAATTGAAATAAGATAAAGTAATGGGTTCAGGAGTCGCCGCCAAAATTTTATTTTTTAAAAGGCAAAACTTTAGAAAAGCCTTTTTATTTAAAAAATGGTCTACAGGCCAGAAAATGGATCCGAGAGTCAATTGTGAGTGGGGAAGGTGTTAGGCACCCCAGTACACCCGTTACTAAGAACGGTTACCCTAAGTCAGTTGTGCAAAAATAAAATGACCTTAATTTTATTTCAATTCTCTCTAACAAATCACGTGCAAAATAGGAATAAAGAAATAAAAGGAAATAAAGTTGAAAGTCGAAAAGGAAATCGATGTATAAGTAAAATGCAAAGGAATTTAATAATTGAAATAAAAAGAAAGAAAGGAAATTTAAAGAGAAATATTTTATTTACAAGGACGGACTTGACCTAGGATGAAAGCCTAGGGCCTACGTACCCTCAAGAGGGATCAAAGTCCACGTAGTTCGATTTGAGATTTGGTTAATGTTTTGTTTTGTGTTGTTCATTTTTGGTTTCTTGTTTTTTGTTTTTGTTTTTGTTTTTTTTTCTTTTTTGTTTTCTTGATTTCGTTTTTTGGTTGTTTTGTTTTGTGTTGTTTGTTTTTGTTTTTATTTTTGGTTTCCTTTTTTTGGTTTTTGGTTTTGTTTTTTTTTCTTTTTTGTTTTTCTTTTTTCGTTTTTTGGTTGTTTTGTTTTGTGTTGTTTGTTTTTGTTTTTATTTTTGGTTTCCTTTTTTTTGGTTTTGTTTTTTGGTTATTTTGTTTTGTGTTGTTTGTTTGTTTTTTTTTTTGCATTTTTTTATTTTTTTATTTTTTTCTTTTATTATTATTTATATATATTTTTTGTGAAAACACAAAGAAAATAAAATTTCCTTTTCCCTTTAACAAATAAAACAAGTTTGAAATTGATTGGTGGTTTTAATTTGTTAAAGGGAAATTTAATTTCACTTTTCTTGACTTTTCTATTTTTCTCTCTTTTTCTTATCATTTTTTTATTCGATTTTCGTTTTTATTATTTTTTTTGTTTTCTTTTTGTTTTCTTGATTTTTGATTGATTTTACCCCTTTTTAGGTTGTTCTGTTTTTTATTTTTGTCTTTGTTTTGAATTATCTTTTAATTTTTGGTTTTTGTGTTTTCATTTTTCATTTTTTACTGTTTTTCCTTTCGTTTTTTCATTCTTTCCCTTTTCCTTATTTATTGTTTTGTTTTGTTTTATTATTATTATTTTTTATGGATTTTTATATTATATTTTTTTTGGTTTTTTGTTTTCCTTTTTTCATTTTTTATTACTTTTTTCTTCTTTTACTTTGATCTTTTGATTTTCATTATTTTTATTCTTGATTTTTTTGTATATTTTTACCTTCCTCACTTTTTCTTATTGATAAGTACTAATTTTTATATATTTCATCCACATTTATTATTTTTTTTAATGATTAATTTGAGCTTAAATGGATTTATTATGCAATATTTGAAATTGTGGTTAATTTTGGAAAATAATATAAATTTGAATTAATAAGGAGAATTTTTGGATATAAATTACTAAGATTTTATTCTCCAAAATTCTTTGATGATTAAATACTTTTTATCCTTAAAACACTTTTTAATTTTGGGCAGAATTTTCTTTTGGACAATTGAATTGAAAAATTAAAATGAATTAAGGAAAAGATTGGATGATAATTCTATTTTTATTAAATTCTGATAATGGCAATATTATAAATAATATATTAGTTTTTTTTTATATTTGTTTTGTTGGTTCTCTTGGGCAGAAAAACGCAGCAGTAAACCAAGAAAGAAATAATGTGGGGAGGCTGAGCACGAAGAAGCTGAGCTGATGGAGAGAATAACGCATTATAAAGCATGTAGTGCAGAACGTAGAGATCATGCAGGAGCTAACGTAATGGCTGCAGCAGAGAAGAAAAGCAAGCCACGAGCTAAACGAGCTGAGAGCAAAGCAAAGAACAACGCTGCAAGCTGGAGAAAATGAACGAAGAAAAGAGCTGTGGGTTATGGAGTAAAGAAGAAGCAGTAGCCGAGGAAGCAAAAGAGAAGAAAAGCTCTGTATGTAGGAGGAAATAAATAAACAAACACGTGGATGGCAGCATGTAATTCATTGAGGTGCAGAACCTGTGAGATATTAACGTGGGAAGCCACGAGGAAGCTGAGAAGAAGAGAAGCTACGAAAACACGTGGAATGGGAGCTGGAGAAAGGTAGCGAGCAAAATAGAGCATGCAAGTGAGTGAAGCTACTGGCTTTTGGAGCTGAACGAAGGAGAAATAAAGGGTGTGGCTAGAATACAGGAAGGAACAAACATTATAGATGAAGAAACAAGGAACTGTAGATTCAACATGGTGCAGAATGTGTGTGCTACAATTTTACGCTGAAAACAGAGCATGAAGCAACAAGCTAAGCAATGAGATTTTATTGAAATAATAAGCTGGATTTTGGGCTACAGAATTTCGTGGAGTAATGAAGCAACCAACTTGAGCTACTAGATTGAAGATGCTGAAGCTATAAAGACGCTGGAAAACGCTGAAGCTGGACGATGCAAACACTGGCAGTCACATGAAGAAAATAACGATTAGAAAAAGCTACGGGTTGGCACGAAGAGGCTTCCACGTGAAGAATAATTAATGAAGAGCAGCAGCATGGAATTATATTATAATGAATGAAGCATGCAAAGCTTACGTGGTGTTAATCAATTAAAAAGTCACGTGAACAGCAGCAAGTTAAAGCGTCCAGAAGCATTCCAAGGAGGATTCATACTTCATTCATGCCTCTCACAGTCCAGCATAGCCATGCCTCTGAATTATCACCAGAGTTTGCTCCATTCACGCCTTAAATTCTTAGCAAATCCTTGCCTATATATAGAACCATTCATTCATCAAGGACAGTGTGCTTTTGAACGAGGAAAAGGAACAGAAAAGGGTGGTTTGCAACGAAGAAGAGGAGAGCCAGGGAGAACATCCAGGGAGCAGTTTTTTTTCGTGAATTATCCATGGCTAATGCAAATCCTATCAACTCTTCTCTAATTACATTCTCCATGGCAGCTTAATTCACCCATGGTGGCTAGCTGAAAATTGGAAGCTCCCAGATGAAGATTTGAGCTCTATTTTTTCCTACAAAATTAGATAATTATTCCTTGTTATGTCTTTTAATTTCCAGCATTAAATCTTTGATTAATTTGACTAGGTTTAGTTAATTGATTTAGGAATTTAGTTGCTGAAATTTTATTAATTTGTTTTATGAATTGAATTTGATTTTGGAATTTTGATTTTGATCATCATATGCTTATAAAAAATTCCAGAATTAATGTGCAAATTTGCTTTCAAATTCCTCTTGATTTTGGGTTAATTGATACAATGGTTATTGGATTAATTAACTAGAAATTGTGTGCAATTAAAGGTTTGAGGAATTAATTAATCTAATTGGTCAATTAGTATCTTAAGTAAATTGTGCATGTGCTTGAATTTGGTTAAAGTGTGTTCTTGTTCTTAATTCAATTAATTAGTTATTCAAGGTTTCTTGTGGTTGCAAATTCCTTGCATAATTAATAAATTGAGTCTTGGATGGTTATTCAAGAATTTTTATAAGGAATACACTAAAGAGTAAGGAATTAATTCCAATTTTGGTAAACTAAATCAAGGGCAAGGATAATTGAATTCTAGGGAGTCCAATGAAAAGCTAGCTACCATATTCTCTTAATTGTTCATCTCATTTAGTTTTAAAGTCTTTTGATTTTTGTCAAATAAATTTAGTTCAATTTAATTCTAGTACTTCAACCCCAAATTAAGTTTCAGTAGCAATACTTAGAATAACCTTTCCATAAACAAATTAAGGCATAAACTCCAAGGGAGATGACCTAGGATTGCACCATTAACTATAAAAATTTATTTTACTTCCTAGTTTTATTTGAGATTGAACGACACAATCATCACTTATACTCTCAATTTTCTAAATTTGTATAAGTATGAAAACTTTGCTTATTTCTTTTCTCCTAATTTCTATTTTTTGTTAGTTGCTTTTTCTTTCATGTACATTTTATTTTTTATCATATTCTTCTTTCTCCAAGGGGATAATTTTTGAAACTCTAGTTCTTTATTTCCGAGAGAAACCTTAGACTCTTTTTTTTTGTAAATTAATAACCAATTGTTGAACAAGACTTCTTTGTTTCCTTTTTGTTTTTTTTTTCTTTAAATCTTCTAAGGGAGAACTATCTATATATATGCCTATTTTAAACTTCATTTGTTTCTTTCTTTTTTTAGACAAAATTATTTAGATAGGGTCATTGGAACCCCAAACTTGTCCATAAATAAATAAATAAAATAAATAATAAATAAAGTCACTGAGTACCAAGGAAGCTTATTGCAACACATGGCACCAGGATTCATTCCTATGGTTTGAGGAGATGCAAGATCCCACACAACATTTCTAAAAATAAATAAATAAAATAAAAGACTAAAGTCTAACTTATTCATATGTATACAGGGATTTTGATTGTGTGTGTGCTCTGTGTTCATTCCAATTTTAGCCTATTCCAAATACACATAACATCTCATAAATAAATTAAGTAAAAGAAAGAACCAGTGCAGCTACTATTTGGTCTTCTCTTCAATCATCTATCTAAACCTTTCCCTTCCGTTTTCTCTAATGGTTTTCATGCCCAATGGTCCAGATGCAACAAAGGAAAAACACAAAGAATGAGTTCAAGAGAAAAAATCTATAACCACGACAAGAAACTAGCAATTTGATATCAAGTAAAAGCACAGATCCAGGTTTAAACCATTGAGCTAAGACTCACACTCCAAGATGCCAAGTAAGAACTAAGATGATACCAAAATTCTAAACAGAGAAAGCATTTCCTCTGAACCAGTTTTTGAGCACCCTTACAATCATAGTTCAAATTTAACAAAAAGCTCTTGAGCACAAATCGGGACTTTCTTAAGCTTAGTAGGATGAAGGCATGGTTAAGAAATGAAACAAAGCTCTGATTTGATCAAATGCAGAGGTATAATACGTACCACACAGCAAGAATGCACAAATCAAACATATTCTTTTTTGACAAATCAAACTAATTTAAGTTTTCCCTTCCCATGACAGTGACAGAAATTGTAAGTAACATCTAAAATCAACCTCATATCAAAGACAGAATATCAAGTTAAAAAAGCATTAGTTCCATTCCACATGAAAATCCAAAGCTAAATCAGAACACTTATCGTATGGGTTTTGATATTTGAACATTTAGGAAACCATATTAACAGCAACAGACAGAGATGAAAGCACTTGTAATCTCCTAATTCCACACTACTATTCAAAAGAATATGCATATATATATATATAAACGCCCAGTGATCCGCATTGCACCACAAACAAGTTTCACGTGCAGCAGTTAAATACCCAAGCCAAGAATGAAAGGGTAACAGCAGCAGAAATCCAGTATACATACTAATTAAAACATTAAATCCTATTCTCTAATTTATGGAAGGAATGAAATTAAAATGACTCTCAGTAAATCATCTCACCCGACTAGCTGGATTGTCCTTTTGTATAATCGATTGTAGTATCTGCCCCTTCTTCCTCTGCAGCACTTCTGCCAAATCTCTTGTTTGCAAGATCTCCTCCTTTAGATTTTTATTGAATAACTTCCACCCCTTCTTTCAATGATTCTACTTCTGCTATCTGCAACATTGCGCCGACTACATCAACCAACTGCCTTCTCAAGAACCTGGGCTCAGTTCCAGCCAATTTGATCAGTAATTCAAGTGCCTCCTACGCCGTAGCTTCCTGCCCATTATTCAACGCTTCGGTCAAAGTGCGCATCATCGCAGGTAGCAAATCCGATATATTGGTACAACTGGGCAAATATCAAAAACGCAGACTCCTGTAGTTTGGTTGAATCCGACAAGACACTGAAACATGAACGGCAACAATTCAGGCCACCCATTATCGGGAAGAATCCCAGATGCAAGCTCAGAAATGGTATCGCATAATTTCTTAGTAATGGACTTAGGTTGTTCAACTTGAATACAAGCAAGAAGAATATATTTGAGCAATGATTGGGTGGAAGGTGTAAGACGAGGCCACAGATAAGTGTCATCGCAAATGAGCTGCTTGCGGAGGAGGATTGCAGACATGGCACGAGCCTCAAGGTGTTGGGAAAACTGAAGAAGATGAGCGAGTTTCAGAGAAAGAGAATCAGGATCGGTCTGCTTGCAAAGGTTGAATAGGAGCTCAGCTTGGGAATGCTGTTCATTGGAAGAGGACATGAGGTGGGAGATTAGGGTCTCGAAAGGACCTAAATCGGGACCAAGAAGGGTGGCAAGCTGAGTATGCTGGAGCTGAGTTAACTCAGAATTCATGGCAGCTAACTAAGCAAGCGAGCGAGTTAGGGTTTGAAGACACCGTCTCTCTCTCTCTCTCTCTCTCTCTCTCTCTCTCTCTCTCTCTCTGTTGTGTTTTTCTCTTAGAATCATGCCCCTCCTTTCTCCTCTCTGCGCTCAAAAAATCCCGCTTTCCCCCTACTTCAGCCCTCCTTTTTTTCTCCTCTCTTTCCTGGTTCTCCTCCCACTCTAACGCCTTTTCTTTGCGTCTCCTCCTTTCGCGTTTGCTCCTTGCTTTTATGTCTCTGTCCGTAGGTGTGCTCTAGCTAGCCTGTCCCATCTTTGCTGCTCTCATTTTTTTGTCTACCTTTCCAGTAAAGGACCGAATGGGGGGAACCAAAGGGGTTAATCAGGTAGGGTTTCTATGGATCTGGGTTAGGTAATGGGTAGGTTTTGTTTGGATTTGAGTTGAATTTAATTTTTTTTTTTAGATTCTAGTAATTGGGCTTTGGATTGGGTCTATTATTTGATTTTTTCATTTCTGAGTGGGTAGGGCTTGGTTAAGATCTGGATTGGGCCTCACTTTTTCTGGATGATTTTATTTGGGTTCACATGTTCCCTTTTTTTTTTTACTTTGATTTGGGCTCTCCTGAATGAAGTTCTATTCTTTTTTTCTTTTTTTTTTTTTCACTTTTGTCTTGGGTTTTCTTTTTTTTTGCTTTTGTTTTGGGTTCCCTTTTTTTTTTAGTCCTTTTTTATGATGATTTTTTTTATTTTGTTTTAATTATTATTCTTTTAATTATTATTATTATTTTAGTTTTTTTATTTACTTTTAGCCTTTTTTTTTGGATTTTACTTTTTCCTTTTTAATTCATTTCTTCTTTTTTCTTTTTTTTTGACCTCTCTTTTCTTGTAATCTTCCCAAAGTTTTCAATTGTATTATTTTAAAAAACATTTTCAATTCCTCTCGAATTTCCTTTGAATAATCCTTTCCTTTTTGTATTTTATTTTATTTTTTACTAATTTAATTTTGTTATTATTTTTGAATTTTCCCGTACAAAATACGGTGTTCACAAGTGGCATTTTCGTCTATTTGGGAAACTTTTTGAAAACTAAAAGGAAGGATTTTTAAATGGAAAAATTGAATTTTTTAAGGTTCTTAGAGACCCTAAAAACTATAGGAACCCCTAAAATGGCCAAAACCCCTTTGGTATGCATTTTAGAGTGTCAGTTGACCAAAACTTTGACCGAATAGTTCAACAAGGTTTTAAATCTAATTGGATGAAACCAAAGAATTTTATGAATTAGAGGACCTAAATTCATGATAAAAAAGACGATTCTCAAAAAAGAGTTAAAATAAACCCAAAAGGAAAGTACCAAGATGAGGAACTAAATTGGAATTTTAAAAAAGTGTTATAACTTGGCCTTTGCTTCTTAAAACCATGTCCTTCTTTTCTCCACTCTTCTAACCAACTTCCATCTAGTCCTAAATAAAACCCAAGTAAGCTTGAAGAGGCACACCAAGTGGAGGAAAGAAGGAGGAGAAAAACCAAGCAAAAAGTGTAAGAATTTAAGATTTTTTTCATGCTTTCTCCTTTACCAAACTTCTCCTCTTTCTCCTCTCTCTTCTTATGATTTTGGTGACTTGGTTAGGGCTATTTCATGGTTGGTTCAGTAAGAGGAAGAGAGAAATTTAAAGAAATATTGAAGGCTATAGAAAGCTCTTTTGAAAGGCTTGAAAACAAGGTAAGATTCATGGTGTGACTTTGCTTCATCTTGCTTTTTCTTCCCTTGTATGTTTCAACCGAACCTAGGCCCATGTAGGAGAGGATGAAGTTAGCTCATAATAAGGGAGGAGCAAGGGTTTTAAAGTATGAGGAATAAGAATATGCAATTGGAACTAAAAGAAAAGCTTTAGAATTTAAGTTATGTTACTTAGGATTTTAGTTGCACCTAAGAAATTTTAAAGCTTTCTAACGATAATCTAGCTTGTATAAGAGTATGTATGAGTTCATAAGTAGTCTAGGAAGCTTCATGGATGCCAAATTCTCTAGGAAATTGAATGAAACACCATGGGCTCCTATGCTTTGCTATGTCACGGCCAAAGGAGGGATTAGGCACCTAGGGAGAATTTTCTTTGATTTTAAGGATAGGAATGGTCTAGATATGAATAATAAACACCAAATGAACCATTGGTTTGAAATTATAAACCATAATTTGAAAGATGGAAGTTTAGGTTCCTTTTTAAGCATAAAAAAGCAACTTAATGTTTAGCTCCTTAAATTTAGTTTGTGATAACTCTAATGAGTTAAAATGGAGTTGTGAGACTTTGATTGAGTGAGAAATTGAAACCAAGATCATGAATTATATGAGTTGCTTAATTATGCCCTTGTATGGAGCCAAAACCATGTCGTAAGCTACAATAGGCTTATGTAGAGTTTATGTGAAGATAGAATTGGTTCCAATAATGTGTTTATGTCTTATTTGATGTATCTAGACCAAGCAAATCAAGCTCCTCCTACGTGTGTGTGTGTGAGGCCAAGAAGGGAAAATAAAGTTCAAGGAAGAAATTAAGGTAGCTCTCCATCCTTTCTTGTACGCATTTCTTAGTTGTTTGATGCTTGTATGTGTGCTTGAACCGTAAGATATGCTTATAGCTATTAGTTAGTTTAATGCTTTGGTATGATTATGTTTCTTAAATGACAATTTGAATATGTATGGCTCTTAATAGGTGAAGTTGTGCCAAAATTCCCTTAGAGTGGGTGAAGAGAAGATAAAAGTCCCTAAGAATGGATGAGATAAAGCCCAAAGTCTCAAAAGTGAGTGAGGCTAAATCAAAAGTCTAAAAGTAAGTGAAACTAATCCAAAAGTCTCAAAGAATTGGATGAGGTTAGACCAAAAGTCCCTAGAGCTCATGTTTGAATTGAAATAACTTCATGTAACTTGAAAATGTGACTATGTATGTATCCTAGAAGCATTTGATACATGCTTGTATTCTTTGACATGAAAATATACTATATATGCATGCTCAAAAGGATGAATGAGTTATTGGGATTCTTTGAATCTCACTCTTTCCCACTTTATGCTTAACCATGTCAAGGTGAGCCTTATGGAGCAAGGAATGGAAGTGAAGGAGCATGAATGATGATGCTTTGACAATAGGATAGCTTTTGATGTAAGTTAATGTCAAATTATATATGTATATGATGTTTATGAGATGTAAACCTTTGATCATATGTAAAAGTATATGAATATGTTGTATGTAATGGATATGGAGCCAAATGTATGAGAATGCAAGTTCATGACACCCTTGAACCTTGATATGTTTGTGTATATGAAAAAGTGGAATGATGGTTTTGAGTTTCATGGTGATATGTGTAACACCATAATTTCTTAGCTCATTTCATACTATCTTTGTGCCTCATATCAAGTAACTCACAAAAGAGGCAAGAAAAATAGTATTAAATAATACATTTCTTAGCGTTGCATTGCATATAAAATTTTCATTCAGTGTCTTGTGGATCATGTAAGCTCATGTATCATATTCTCACATTTAATTACATGGATACAACTCATGGAAAGCAAGAGAACACATAATATTCATGAATGCAATTTCGGCTAGAATTTTGCCATTTCTGTCATAAATTTCAGAAATTCATAACTAATTCTAAAAATGAAAATCTTACATTATTTACCTTTCTAGAAAGCTTCGTATGTCTACTTTATGATAAAAATATGTCTTAGCCATGAAACACATTATAGAGGACATTTGACATTTGAAAGTTTATAGAGGTCTGGCTGTCCCTGGTACTGATACAACATACTGTCATAAACTTAAAAAATGTCCAATTAATTCCACAATACTTCAATCCATACAAATGATACTAATCTAAAAAGCTACAGATGTTAGATAGAGGAGAAAAATAACTTCAGACCAGTTCCAGTACGTCTAGGCATCAAAAACTAATCAAACAATACCTGAGGTTAGTTTGGACGCCTAATAATAGGCAGAAACTTTAAAAATTCATATCTCCCACTCTAGACATCCAAATGGGGTGCTTCTAGTTGGCACAAGTCACTGGAAATGTATAATTTCTCTCTATAAAATTTCATGGCAATTGGACATCATTTGGCCCCTAAGGGATAGAATTCATTTTCAGACCAGTGCTACAGTACCAATGACCAAAACCAGAAAATTTTCCAACTTCAACAATTTGCTAAATATTTCACAGACCTCCAAAAATTACCTAATTTAGCTTTCCAAAAATATCTCAATAAGCTCTAGATGTATGCCAAATTTTGGACCAAGAAGAGCTCATTTGGACAAAAAGTGACATAGCTTCATGAAATGGTCATTTTTGCTCCCTATCAAGAGCCACTTTAATCCAAATGGCCTCCTCTTGAGTTTGGCACCTCTTAGGCAAGTTTAAAAGTATAATTATAACTTAGGTAAGCTACAAAAGTGGTCCCAAGTGCCATACATCTCATTTTAGCCGTTCAACATCCATTAATACACTAAATATACATGTCATTCAAGGGTCCAAATCCACAATCTCATTGATTTAATATTACATAAGGTTTACATGGAATCCATACATCTTGTTACAAGTGCTCAAGGTCTTATACTACCAAAAATAATATATACAAAGCTTTTTTAACATTCCATTACAAGTTAGACTACAAAATGAACAAGGTGTAGCCATTCAATATTCTTAGCTTGCATTTCCTTAGTTTTGAGCACCACCTAGACATTTCAAGAGTGAGAGGGAAAGGGGAGTGAGATTCTAAGAATCTCAATAGCTCACACACCCATTCACCCACACATTCAAGGCATACATATATCAAGAATACAAATATGCAAGCATAAAGGGTGCAAAGCCACATTTCCATGCCACATTAATATGTCAAACCATTTTCATACCCTAGGGACTTTTGGTTTTGGCTCACCTTATTTCTAGGACTTTTGGAAGTACCTCACCCTTGGCCTAGAGACTTTTGACTTAGCCTCACCCATCCAAGGGACTTTTGCCCTAGTCTCACCCATGCCTTGAAACTTTTGGCACATCCTCACCTACTTTAAGGGACTTTTGGCATCACCTCACCCCTTAAGAGTCAATCTCACATTCAAAGGCATTTAAGAGCATACATTGGTACCAATGCAATTTCAAGAGATCATGTAGCATATTACCAAATCATAAGAACACATACAAGTACACCATGACATATATATGCACACAAGAAAGTATGAAGAATAAGATAGAGATCTACCTTTCAATTTATGTAAGCTTACTTTGCTAATTCCTTCCCCTCCTTGATTTCACAAGAGCACTTAGGTGGTTGGTTGTTCTCTTGGCCTAGACATCATAAGGAACACACAATCACATACTTGAAGCAAGTTAAGACACCAAACTAAAGCTTAAATACACACTTGGTTTCACACTTGGCATTATGGTTCCATAATTAGTCTAATGAACTATTGGAATTCAATTTCTAGGTTCTATTCTCTTGTTATTTTTAGACTTCTTGGAGTCATTTAAGGTCCTTGGAGCCCTCACACATTCACTTGCACAATTGGAAAATGAAGTTGCTTTTTAAGACACCATTATGGACACCATTGCTCCATCTTCCAATCTATGGCTCCTAAATTTTTTTCAATGGTTTTTCCCATCTTCTCACATCATATAAAGTCCCAAACTAAGGCTAGAACAAATTAAAACACTCCCTAACTCTATGAACTAGCCTAGGCCAAGATATGCACCAAGGAAGGAGTTCACAAGCTTCTTGAATTTTCCTTGATGGGAGAGCCACTTGGGAGGGTTTCTAGAGGTATTAGGAGCTTAAGGAAACATTCAAATAGCCAAGGAATTACTCACACAAAATCAGATTTCACAAAACCCTAAAGAAGCCTACACTTTTCTATCTTGTTTTCTATTAGTTTTCCTTGAAATTTCTTCCCTTATTCCATCTCCCCATGCCCTAAAACCCTTGTTTCTCTCTTGCTTTTGGGCAGAAAAACCTCCCCCTACATGGTTCTGCTTTTGGCTGAAATCATACACATCCATGGAGCAAGGAGAAGAAGCAACTACAATAAGCAATTACCTTAGATTCAAGTGTGCTTTCAAGGCTTCTTATTCTTGGTTTATCTCTCCTCAAAATTTTTAAACTACCCCTCTAAGTTTTGGACCAAAAATAGAACCAAACATCTCAAGAAAATCATAGAAAGAAAGCAAAGACGGAGGGGAGTAAGGTTGGAGGAAGAAAGAGCATGAAATTTCATAGATTTACCTATCTTTTCCTTTATCATTTTTAGGAGCCTAGGATTCTACCCAAATTTTTTTGGGACATTATCTAGCTCATTTCAAAGGACTTGCTTTTATACGGCTCATTTTGTCATTTTATAGAAATTGCATTTGTTATAATATGAGCCTATTATGATTTTTCTATATGTTGTGTTTAAGCTTTTGGACATACTCAAATGGTCATGGTTCATTTGAGAAGCCATTTTGAACCATTTGATGATATAATGAGACCATTTTGAGCCATAATTTTGCACTAAACCAAAACTAGATCAAATGGATAAGTTTTGGCATAAAATTTGACAAGCTTTTAGATCTCATTTGGAGCTTTTCACAAAGCCAATGAACACAATTTTTAGAGCTTTAGAGAATTTATTATAATTTTCAAAGTTGGCTAAATTATGCAGAAACTATCAATGGTGCTATTTATTTGGTCAATATGCCTTTTGGTGCCTTTGAGGGGCCAAATGAAGTCTAATGATCATGAAATTTTATAAGCATAGAGTTGGCATTATAAGCTTTCCATATCCACTAAGAGCATTCAATTTGGATCTATGTAGAGAGATATATGAATTTTTTCCAAGTCTACTATTGTCCAAAATTTAGACCCAGTTATTGTTCTATTAATTTTCATAGGCCAAATGATATTGTTTTGATCTAAAATTTTTACAATAGCTAGATGATGTCTTGAGCTTTCTAGAAAGTACTAATTTTATGATTTGGAATTTTCTAGAATTAGTTATGAATTTTCAAAATTTGGGTTAGATTATGGAACTTAAGGAAAATGAAAGTGTAATGTTGAATTTGCTATGTATGCTTCAAATCTGAAACACATGCTTCAAATTGTGATGTTTCTGGTTGAATAAGTGTTATGGATAGAAGATGGCTTTGATAAGCCCAAATGGTCTATTTAAGCAAAGATGAGTTAATTTGCCTTATAATGATGGCACTTTCCACTGCTAAAGGTGCTAATTTGATGAAAATGCACACTCTAGGTTATTTGTGCTACAAGTTAAATACTATATAAATATGGTATTAAACAAATTTTGATAATTGAAGTTAGAACCTCACATACTACTATGTATATCAAAACTAGAAATGAAAATATTAATTTTTAATAGTAAAAAAATGTTTAGAGCCTTAAGCAACAAACCCAAACTTGCTAATTCTTAATCAAATTACTTTAAACAACTTCTAACAAGTTTCTTTCATCTAATTACATAGTTCTATCCTTGAGGAACCTAACTTGAGCAAGGATTCCTATAAGTGAATATGCCAGACCTTAAAATACACTCTTAAACACCACTTAAAAACTTATAACAGCGAAAAGACTCTTAGAACCCACCCAAGGCTCATCCAAAAATGACTAGTACCCCAAAATTATGGTTCCTAAACCTTCTAGCCATTTACTAGACAAAAGATAAACCCATTCAAACATTAACATCTACAAAACAAACCATATAACAGTAGAGCACACTCACACCAATGAAATAGGATTGCACTAATAAGGGACATACCCAAAATGAAATCTATAACGTCTTGAATTTCTAATTAAACTAAATAACATGCTTTAGAAATAAATTAGTAGTAATTAATGCATACATTTGGATAATGGATTACCAAAATACAAAAATAACAAAAATTTTGAAGCCTTATACTAACAAACTACACTTCCATGGCCATATAAGAAAGTTCATATCCATATTAGAAACAATTTCCATTAAACATGGCTATCCAATTATAAATACCTTTTAGAAGTGTGAAAATAAGTTTATATTGAGTCACTAACCATTATTCACCGTTAACATAATAAATAACAAGTTTTAATAAAAGAAATAAGGACTTTAAGACTTAGTTATGACTTAGAGAGATTGGGCCATAGCTAAAATGGCGTCTAAAACTCCTAAAACCTTAATTTAGCATTTTCTCGTGACTTGGAAGGTTCCTATAGTGGCTAAACATGGGTTAGGACCAATTTTCTCACACAGAAATTATTTTTATTACAGCCAAAATATTTGCAGTGTGGTTAACACTTTTTACATTGTAGCCAAATTTGCTACTGGAACACTACTAGCTCATTTTGGTCGTGACTTGAAATCTTGCTGCAACCAAACACTTAAATGAGCGAACCAACAAGTTGCTACCACCTCAAGATCAATCCTAGAATCTTTTTATGGTTAAAAGGCAAGGGTTTTAAATGATTTACATTTCTATAATCTCCATCCAATTGTTTTAGTTAACTCAAGGATTTAAAAGCTAATATAATAATTCTAACTTCAATTATAACAGTATAAGGACTCCTCTATTGTAGCGAATGGTAGGGAATAACTTCAAGTGGTAACTTAAAATCCATATTACCTTATCTTAATTCATCTAACCCCCTTGAGCAAGTTTCAATTAACAAATTAAGCATATCCACATCCTCAAAGCTTTGGCACAAACCTAAATTCAAAATATAACTATGCAACACCCTAAAATCACCAATGGTTACTTATGATAGCAAAGTATATTATGGCAACATAAAAAGGATGAACCATTTCACATTCCTCATAACTAAAGCAGCAAAAACACATTTCCCAAGCTCCTAAACAACAGCCAAACTCAAAACCACAATTGGTCAAACATTGACATCCACTATACACCTTATATGACAATAAAATTATAATATTTGATTTTTTAGAAAACTACCATAGCCGATATTATGATATAAAAGGACCCTAAAGCAAAGAAAAGTAAGATAATTTATGAATAGAATACTAATTAGAGCATCTAAAAGTGTAGGAAGGAAACCAAGAATAGCTCAAAATCGGAGTCAAAATAGTTAAATAGAATAAATTGAAAGTACAGTAGCAAAATCATAATTTCACACAACATTTGAAAAACCTATGTAACACCATCAGTTTTAGCTCATACCCATCATGCCTTACATGCTCATATGAGATATAGGAAGAATAAAGTGAGATCTTCCTCATTGGATTCATACACTTGCTTAGAGTTGCGACATAGTTAAAAATTCATTTCAGTATCACATGGACCATGTGAGCTCATTCTATGCATCCTCATATTTAATTGCACCATTACAACTCATTTCAATCCCAAAAACATGCTTTTAGCCCATGGAAACCAAAAAGAGGTATGGAACATGCATGTTCATTTTCAGCCAGGCTTGGCCTCATTTCTGGGCAAAGTTTGGAAAATCACAGCTAAATATAAAAAAATTGAAAACATGTAATCTTAGTCATTTTGGAAATCTTGTGATGTTTAATTCATGCTAAAAATATGTATAATTCATAACATCCAACACACAAAGCATTTGACACGTGAAATCATCTGGAGGTCAGACTGGTCTTGATACTGTCACAGTTTACTGATATAAAATTCAAAAATTTCCAACTAATTCCACCAAACTCCAATGCATGCAAATGATATCAATATGGAAATATGTGGATTTTAGCTAGAGTGGAAAAATATCTCTAGATTAGTTCATCAAGCCAAACTCTCAGAAATCAATGGAACAATACATCTGGTCAGGCAAGATGACTGATACTGGGTAGAAACTTCAAAAATTCATATCTTCCTCTCTAGACCTCCAAATGAGGTGCTTCTAGTTGCTACAAGTCACTGTGACTGTCTAGTTTCTTCCTATAAAATTTCATTACCATTTGACCACGTTTGCCCCTCGGATGACACAATTTCACAACTGACCAAATGAACAGTACTGATGCAAAATCCGAAATTCTGATACCAACTTTGAAAAATCATAGAAAATTCCACAGACCTCCAAATGACCTGATATTTATCTTCCCAAAAAGCTTTAGATAAGATCTAGGCACATGCCAAATTTTAGGGTAAGAAGAGGTCATTTGGTCAGACCTGGACATCATGGGGCAAAGTGACCAGTTTTTATGTTACAAGAGGGCTATTAGGGTTCAACTTTGCTTCTCCTACCTCTAAGACTCTATGAGCACATGGGAAAGCATCAACATAGGCTATCAAACATGGATCTAATGTCTAACAACCCAGATTTGCAAAACTCACTCTCCCACACCAAAACATACACCATGTACAAAATGCCAAGATCTTGCTATTCATAACAAAACTTGCTACATCATTCAAGATGGTTCTAATTCTCATACATATATGATAAATACATTTATTTATAAGTATTCATATATGCTACATCATGTACATCATTAAAGTACATCTCTTGACTTAACCACAAAATAGTGACAACATGACTATTTCACAAGTCCTTTGCCAATTTTCTAGCTTCAAGCTTGGTGGCTCCCATCTCTTGTCTCACTTAGTCCACCTAGCATGTTAGGATGGTGGAGAGGGGGAGTGAGATTCAAATGATCTCAATAGCTCATCTCACATTCAATCATACATAATATATATAAAGCAAGCTTTTCAAATGCATGTGTGAAAAAGTGGAAATCATGGACACTTTAAAAACAACCTTGGCATATGAATCAATCATATAAGACATTCAAGGGTTCACCAAGTGTTTGGATTAGCCTCACACTTCTCCTCATGGATTTTGGATTTGCCTCACCCACTCTTGAGCACTTTGGACTCAACCATACTCTTGGGAGTCCATATTACTTTTGGGAGACTCTTTGCTTTGTCTCAACCAAGCTCGAGGGTTCTTGGCTCATCCTCACCCAAAGGAAGAATTCTTGGCCTTTCCACACTCAAGAAAACTCATACAAACATCATGGATTCATTTAACATATAACATAGCATCAAGGTTCATGACATGTAAAGGCATACTAGCATACTTTTCATAGCTTGAAAATACACATATACACATTCTAGAATAAGCTAAACACACATTCATGTATGAGAGAAAGGGGAGAGAGCTACCTTATAGGCTAACACAAGCTTTTCCTTTCAATTTGTCTTCTCCCTTCTTGATTGCACAATAACCACTAGATGGGAGTGCTTCTCTTGAGCCTAGGAACACAAAGAGCATGAAATTACCCTCTTAACACTTTATTCATGAAGAGAAACTAGGGTTTCTCTCTCTAGAATTCCACTAACTCTCCTTCCTCTCTCAAGCTCTCAAGAAAGGAAAGCAAAGAAGAAGAAGTAAAGATATATGAGTTTTGGTCTTCTTCAAGAGGGGTTTTTTACTCTCCCTCTTCTGAACCAAGCTCAAAGCCCAACTCCTTCAATAACCAAAATCATAGGAAGAGAGGACAAAGAGAGAAGAACAACATACTAAGAAGCAAAACCATGCAAATCTTACCTTTTTCTTGTTCTTCCTTCCTCCTCTAGGTTTCTCTCTTTCTCCTCCGCCCTTTTCTCTGCCTTAGAGGGAGCTTAAGTCGGTTAAAAGGAGAAAGGAGGAGTTTGGATGCTTTACAAAGTTAAATTCTCTTTTTTCATACTTTTCTGGACTAACCCTAGCTATAGCGAAGCATAACCCTCGCTACGGCGAGCACGTATCAATCCTAGACCCCTACCTTCGCTATGGCGCATGCTACGGCGAGCAGCTGCCTGATTTTTGTATGGGATGCCCACACTCGCTATAGCTAGAAGGCACTCTCGCTATGGCGAATAGATACATTCATTATAGCTAGCCCATTTCTCGCTATAGCTAGCAGATTTAGAAAATTTTTAGCTTTTTTTTTTATTGTTACAACTTTAAAGAGGGGGTTTAAAATGCTAAAATTGAGCTCATTAGGATTTCTAGATACCCATAAAACCATAAGAAGTATTAGAATAGTTAAAACCTTTTCAATACACAATTTAGGTTGTCAATTGACCTAAACATTGACTTGATCATTTTGGATGGTTTTGAATCTCATAAATTTGAAACAAAATGTTTTTAACAAGTTGGAAGACTTAAATTTTATAAAGGAAAAAACAGTTCCTAAAAAAAATTAAAATGAGCTCAAATGGAGAATGGAACATACAAGGGCAAAATTGGAATGTAGAAAATTCAAAAACCCTAACTTGTCCCTATATATATCACATCCCACTCTTCCTCCCTCACTTCTGGCTAACCTTGTGTAGGTCCAAACTAGACCAAGAGGCATCCAAGAAGCACTAATTAGCAAGGGGAATGGAAGCCACCAAAGGTAATTAAATGTGAGTGATAAGTATGATTTTTATACATTTTAATCCTTTTAACTTAAACATTTTCGTATCCAAATATGGCTTTAAGGGTCTAATTAGATGAAATTTGATTTTAGTAGCCATTTTCTATATTTGAGGAATTAAGTTACAAATTATTGGATTTTAATGCATAAATTTATCTTAAATAATTTTGTGAAAATTCCTATTTGATTTTTTCCACTCTTTTGTGCATAATTTCAATGGACAATTAAAGCTTGAATGGTAGATTGATGTGGGGAAAGGGTGAGCTTCAAACACCATGCAATTCTTACGTGGAAGTTACACACTTGTACAGCACTTTTCCATGCAACCCATACACTTACATGAAGCCATGTGATCATCACATACATGCATGACTCAAGAAGAAGCTTGCCACGGGTTGAAGGAACTCATGGAAAAGAAGTTCAGCTGGAAAAGCTATGGATTCTTAGAGTTGCTAGCTAACACAAGCAAGGAGCTGCAGAACAAAGGAATCACGTAGAAACCATGCTGAAATCTACGTGGAAAAGCTGCAGAATGAAGAAGAGAAGCTGGAGCTAGCTAGAGAACATGCAACAGAAAGCTTGAGAGCTGAAGGTTAAGTGAAGAAGCAGAATGCATGAAAGAAGCTGAACAAGCTGAACGAGAAGCTTGGGAGCTAGAAAACATGTGAATATCAACGTGAAAAAGCTGGAGCTTAAAGAAGAGACAGCCAACGTGAAGAAAGAGCTTGGGAGCAACATGAGAGAGAAGTAGAAAGAAGGAAGCTTGAGTTGCTCATGCAAACAGCAGCAACCTCTGTTTAATGAAACATGAAGAGAGCAGAATCATAAGGAAGGGAGACGCTGGATCGAGAACTGAACGAGGAAGCTGCGAGTTGGAAGCTCCAGAACATGCAGAAGCTGAGCAGAAGACGTGGAAGAACAACGCAGGAAAGGTGACGTGGGAAAGCTGCAGTTTTAACGTGAAGAAGAGTTACGTGAAAAACGCATAAAGACGCTGAAGAAGTTACGGGCAAGGAGAAGCAGCTGAGCATGTGGGGTTTAAAGGAACAAGTGGATTATTATATTCATAGTAGGGCCCACTCTCATACACACATCCATGCAGCTCTAAGCATATACACAAGAAGGAAGAGAACACGTGAATAGAGGAGAAAAGACGCTGGAGGCTGCTGGGAGAGTGCTGGGAAGCCTCGAATTCCCTGGAAATTGAACATGAAGTGGAGAGGACATGCAGCATGTAGCTAGGAGGAATCACGCGGAAGAATCATGCATGAAGAACAACAGAAGCAAGAGAAAGCTGGGAACTGGGCAGAACGTGGTAAAGAAAGCTGACGTGAAATGAGAAGCTGCATGCAGAAGCTACACGTTAAAAACGAGCTGAACTCGAGCAGAACTACATGTGAAGAAGACGTGGAGATTGCAAAAAACTCAAGGAGAAGCTGGGCACGTGAATAATAACGCGAAGAAGGAAATAAGGAGGCTACATGTGATTCATTAAAAAGCACGTGAAAGAGAGCTGATTCACATTGTCCAGAACTCCAGCCCACTCACGCCTCCTTCATTCATTGAATCCATTCCATTCACGCAACTCCATTCCATCATCTATATATTCATTCATTCGGCCATCATTCAGAATGCATCCACGCCATATACCTCACCATTCATCCATCCATTCACCAAGCATTCCATCCTCTTCTCATCTCCACTCCATTCCATCTTCCATCCATCCACCATCCCATGAAGCTTTAGTTCATTTTGAGGCTAGCTAGGAGGAAGACCTTGGAGAAGCTTGAATCCATGGAGAGAACATAGAATTTTTGGGCTAAGAATTTCCTTATTTTTCCTACACTTTTTCTCTTTCATTTATTTTCTTGGTTAAGATGTATTTGATAAGGAATTTGTGTAATTATAATTAGTGGCTAGTTAGACACTAATTAGGAAGTATTTTTGTTGATTAATTGATCTGATTAATTCTAATATTATCTGAATTCCCATGTATGCTTCGGAGGTGTTCGATAAAATACATAAGTGAGCTTAATTGTTTAATTTGAAGATTCCTTAATGTTTAGTTGGTTAATTAAATATTTAGGATGATTCAGAGACTAATCAATTAGTTAATCAATCAAATTGGATGTTCGTTGATCTTAGAAACAAGAATTAACAGTTTAATGTGGAGTTGAGGTTTCAATTCAACATTAGATCGTTGATTTCTTGAATCTTGCGTGGTTACTCAAGATAAATTGTTATGAACACGATTAGGGACTCTTAGACCAGAATTAATCATAATTAGAATAGGATAAGGATAGTGGATACCAAGGGACGAATCCGAAGCTAGTCACAAGACCATCTTTCATTCATAATTCATCCAATTAGATAGTAATTAGGAATTTTAATTCAATTTAGTTTTTACTTAGTTTAATTAAATCAAAACCCCCTTAGTTTAGGAATTTTTAGAGTCTTTTAACATTTGGAAAACTCAATTAAACATTGAATGCCAATTCCAAGGGAGATGACCTAGGTTGTGCCATTAATTGCATATTCTATCAGCCTAGTATTATTTTGAGGGTTATGCGACGATCCACTCAGTGAGGAATTTGTTTATGGTGTCTATAAAAATTAGTTTCCACTCTTTCTTCTATTGGTTTTTGCTTCTTAAAAGGTGGAGTTTTATAACTGGAAACTTGGAGAAAGAGGCTTCTTCAAGGAAACTAAATATACCATATTAATCTTTATTCAAAGCCTTTTTGATTGATATATGATATAGCATAGGAAATTTTTCTTTTCCTTGTTTCTTTATGATTCCATAGTTTTGGCCAACTTAGGAAGAGGATGAAGGGAGTTGGTTTTTGATTGAAACATGATGGGAATTAGGGTTTTGAAGTGTGAGATTAAGAATATATCATTAGAATCAACTAGGAAGCCATAGGTTGCAAGAAGTGGAACTTAGGGTTTTGATTGCACTTTAGGAAGTGTAAAGCCTTAGAATGATATTTCAAATTATGTAAGAGTATAATAGAGCTAAGAAGAAGTAAAGGAAGTTTCTTAGGTGTCAATTCCCTAAGAGAAATGAACAAAACTTCATGGAGGCCATTCTTGGGCATTATCTCAACTAAGACCCATTTGGCATACCTAGGGAGAATTTTTTTTTGATTCTAAGGTTATAAATAATCTACATATGAATTATAAACATCAAAGAAATCATTAGTTCAAATTTAGAAGTTTTATTTTGAAAAGTGAAAATTTAGGGTTCCATTATGCATAAAGAGGCAACTTGGTACTAGACTCCTTAAATTGAGTTTGTGATGACTCTAATATGTTTTAATAGAGTCATATAACACATATTGGGTGACATTTTGTGTAATGCCTGGTTACTCAAAGAAATGCCTAAAACTAATCAGTAATAAAAAGAAGTCACCTAGATGGAAAGATTAAGGCCAAACAAAATTAAAGCAATGATCTAGATATCAAAAAATGAGAATACAATGCCAAAGATGCACGAAAATCAAAGCCAAAATAGTAGAATAAAATTTGGCAAAAAGGAAATGTATTTTTGTAAATTTGGGTAACTTTTAAAAAACTCAAAGGAGAAATTTTTAAATAGGAAAATTAAGTTTCTTGGGATTCTCAGAGGCCCTAAAAATCATATGAACCCCTAGAATGGTTAAAACTCCTCCAGTTTGCATTTTAAAATATCAATTGACTAAAACTTTGACCAATTTGTTTGGGAAGATTTTAAATCTAATTTGGGTGGAACCAAAGGCATTTAATGGATTATAGGACTTAAATTTCATGATGGAAAAGATGGTTCTAAAAAAGAAGTTAAAATGAGCCCAAATGGAAAGAAGTAAGAAAAGGGACTAAATTGAAAATTTGAAAAGTTACATAAATGAGTCCCTAGCCCATTAAATCACGCCCCCTTTTTTGTCCAACCTCATAACCAACCTCCATCTAATTTCAAATAGAACTTAAGGCAACTTTAAGGCGCATAAGAAGAGGGAGTGAAAGGAAGGAGAAACCAAGTGAAAAGGGTAAGAATTTCATAGATTTTCATGCTTTCTCCTTCTTCCAATTTCTCCTCCTCTTTCTCCTCTCTTTTCCTATAATTTTGATGACTTAATTGGGGCTGTTCTATGGATAGTTCAGAAAGAAGAAGGGAGACTTTGAAAGAGAGATTAAAAGCTTTAGAAAGCACCTTGGGAAAGCTTACAAACAAGGTAAATTTTCATAGATTTTGTTGCTTCTTCTTGTCTCCTTCGTCTATGTATAGTTTCAGCTAGACCTAGGCCCATTTAAGAGAGAAGGAATTCAAGCCAAAATAAGGTAGATACAAGGGTTATCAAGTATGAGGAATAGGAATATACAATTAGATTTAAAAGAAAAGTATTAGAAATCAGGTTATATGACTTAGGGTTTTTAGTGCACCTAGCCATTTTTGAAGCTTTCTAATGATAATTTAACTTATGTAAGAATATGTAAGAGATCATAAGACATCAAGGAAGCTTCACAAGTGCCAATTTTCTAAGAAAAATCAAGTAAACTCCATGGGTGCTCACCTCAAGGGTATGTCTCAACCAAAGCTAGAAAGAGCACTTAAGGAGAGTTTTCTTTGATTCCAAGGATAGAAATGACCTAGATATGAATAATAAACATTAAAGAAACTATTGGTTTGAATTTAGAAGCCATGGTTTATAAGATAGAAGTTAGGACCCCTTTATGAACATAAAGAAGCAACCTAGTATTTGGTTTCTTGAATTGAATTTATAATGACTCCAATGAGTTTAAATAGAGTCATATGACCTAGATTGAATGAGAAAGTGGAGCCAAGATCATGAATCCTAGGGGTTGCTTCATTGTGCCCTTATATGGAACCATATTAATGTCATAAGATAAAATAAGCTTGTATAGAGTTTATGTGAAGCTTGAATTGGTTCCAATGATTGAATTGTGTCTTATTTGGTGTGTCTAAGCCAAGCAAATCAAGATTTCCCTAGGCGTATGTGTGAGGCCAAGAAGGGGAAGTGAAGAGCAAAGGAAAAAGTTTGTGTTTCTTGCCATAAGATAGCCCTCTAACCTTTCTTGTATACATTTCTTGGATGTTTGATTATCATTGGATGCTTGTCTTATATTTGAAGCATGAGATATGTTTATAGCCATTGCTTGAATGTCTTGGTACCATGATGCTTCTTGAAACATATATTGAATGTAAGATAGCTTGAATGAATATGGTTATGCCAAAAGTTCTTTAGAATGGGTGATAAGAAGCCAAAAGTCCTTAAAAATGGGTGAAAGAAAGCCAAAAGTGTTAAGAAAAGTGAGACTAAGTCAAAAGTCTCTAAAAGTAGGTGAGGTAAATCCAAAAGTCCCAAAGAAATTGGGTAAGGCTAGACCAATATCCTTTAAAGCCTATGTTTGATGAGCATGAGTTTATGTGACATGGAAATATGTTCATACATGTTTATTAGAAGCTTTTATGATATGCTTGCATTCTTTGACATGAAAATGTGCCATATTTTTGTGCTTGAAAGGGTAAAAAAGTTATTGGGATTCTTTAAATCTTACTCTTCCCCACATATGTCTAACCATGTATAGGTGAACCCCAGGGAACAAGAAATGGGAGCCAAGCTACTTGAAGCATGTGACTTTGACAATAGTGTAGGAATGTATGTACTTTGATGTCAAAGTTTGTATTTAAATGATGTTTATAAGATGTAATTTATTGAGCATATATAAAAGTATGTAAATATTATGTATGAATGGAATTTGGACCTAAATGTATGCCTATGTGGGTTATTGACATCCTAGTGCCTTGATGTACATATGCATAGTTAAAATTAGGAAGGTGTTTTTGAGATGTATGTGATTTGGACCATTTGAGAAGCTTTTATATGATGTATTTATGCTTTGGGAAGTGCTCAAATGGTCATGGGATGAATAGGAGACCATTGGACACCATTTGACCCCATTGTGGTTCTAAGAATTGACATAATCTTGAGCTAATCTACAAACTGACCAAATGGTCAATTTTGTGCATGAAATTTGGCATGAATATAGGTCTCATTTAGAGCTTTTCATGAGCTAAAGAGAACTATTTTTGGAACTCTAGAGAATTTATTATGAATTTTCAATTTTGGCCAAATTATATAGATTGTCCCAGCCATTGTTCGTATAGTTAGTTTGCATTTATGTGTTGTCCAGGGGGCAAATGAAGTCCAATACTCATGAAAATTTATAAGCATATATCTAACATTATAAGCTTTCTAAGACCACCAAGTTTACATGAAAACGAGTTGTATAGAGAGAGTTATAAATTTTTGAAGTTAGAGGTCTGGTGGTGCCTGAATACTGTAGCAATTTCTGATATGCAATAGATTTTATGGGTCAAATGAACTCATATGCCCTTGAAATTTTTACAAAAATTAGGTCTTATCTTAAGCTCTTTGTAGCCATCGAGAGCACTCCATTTAGAGCTATGTAGAGGGAGATATGAATTTTTAAAATTTAGGTTTAATTGCATGATGTATCAGTGACCCAGTATTGTTTAGGATCCAACGTCAAGGTACATAATAAAATTCAATATAGCCATAAAAGGCTTGTTTAGGTATACAGAAGGCTTAATAAATCCCAGTAAGTCCAAAATATCTAAATGGCCCTTACCGATCCTAATTAGTAATTTAAATATTTTTAAGTATCTTTCTTAATTAAAATTGGACATCCAGTACTATAGCAGCTATCTAGTGGCCAACTCTGGCACACACAGGGCTAATCCCCTAAATAAGGCTACTCTGCCATATTACATATATATAAACAATGGCTAGTCCTTTACCATATAACCAATATTTTTAAAATCAGACAATAAGTAGCATATTGTCCATGTTAAGAAATTAGATAGTAAGTAGTATATCAGTATAGGAAATAGAACAAATCCAAAACATATGTTCATCACAAATTCCATTCTTGACATCATGCTTCATAAATTTCTAACTATCACAAACAAGCTCTAAATTTTATATAGTAAATATTAGTATAATCTAAACAGCATGTAGAACATATTAGACCACATAAATCATCCAAAACATATCAACTAACATAAGTAAAAATTTAAGAACTTCTTGGTCAACACTTTTTCTCAAAAATTTGACTTTTTATATAGTGATTCATAACTCACCAAAATTTTACCATAAGCCTTATTTTTAGTGTAGTTTAACTTAATTTAGTTAAATTTTGGAAAACTCTTCCCTAGTTATCTATACATGTGTTGCCTGAGTCTATGTATCAAGGGAAGTATATGATTTTGTTTCATTTTTGACACCAAATACCCATACATACATATTCAAGAGAGATGAACAAAAGCCCTCAATCAATTTCTAGAAATGTCATGTATATTCTACCATTTTCTTAAATTAAAATTCAAGGGTTTCTTGCCAAATTCTTCATGAAAATCAAAGTTATATTAATCTTTTTCTTCCTTAGGTTTCCTCCTATTGTTCCCCTATTTATTTTCTCTTTAATTTCTCCCATGTCTTCTTGAAATACAAAGTTTCATGATTTGTAGAAAAATTGCCAAGAGTAGGAATTTCCTTGAATCATATGAATCCATAAGCCATATATATGATTTCTCCATCTTTCCTTAGCTTGAATTCATGAAAACAACAAAATTCCTCCTTTGTTCTTGCATGGCCAAAACATAAAGAAAAAGAGAAGAGAAAATTTCTTGGAGAAAAATAAAAGAAAAGCCAAGAAGAAGAAAGTTTATCTATGTTATCTTAACTTCGCAATGTTTGTTTCCTTTTGAAAGTTTTTCTCCTTTTCTTCTTCCTTAGGCCAAGCTCTCCATCCTTTTTCTTCTTCTTGTCTTAGCCGAATTGTGTATGTGTGTGAGTGTGTGAGTGTGGCGTGAAAGTATGTGTGTTTTGCAAATTTTATTTACAAATGGATGGCTAGGATTTGTTATGTTATTTGATGTTAAATCTATGCCCTTGGATCCATTGGATGGCTAGGATTTAGTCATGATTTTAGAGATTTGATATGCACCTTTAGATTAGATCAAAGGTTGTGATTTGATCTTAAAAAGGTAAGGAAATCTAAGCCATTGAAGTGCATTGTAATGTCTGATTTTCTTAAAAACGTTAGAAATAGGCTAGATATAAAAAGAAGTCCCTTAAATAGAAATATTTGAGGCCAAATAAAATTAGGATAAAATTTTAAATAATAGAAAATAAGGATCCAAGACTTAAGATGCCCAGAAACTAGGGCCAGAGTAGCTAACGAAAATCAAACAAAAGATAATAGTATTTTCGTAATTTCAGGCACTTTTTAAAAATTCAAAAGAGAGATCTTTAAATGGAAAAATTAAGTTTCCTAAGATTTTTAGAGACCCTAAAAACTATAAGAACTCCAAGAATGGTTGAAACCTTTCTGGTTTATGTTTTAGAGTATCGGTTGACGCGAACTTTGGCTAGTTCGTTTGAGAAGATTTTAAATCCAATTTGAGTAAAACCAAAGGCATTTTATAGGTCAGAGGACCTAAATTTTATGATGGAAAAGATGGTTCTAAAAAAGGAGTTAAAATGGACTCAAATAGAAGAAACCAAGAAAGAAGACAAAATTGGAATTTTAAAAAGCTTTAAATAAGGCCCGTTGCTTTATATACCACGTCCTCCTTCTCCTCTCTATTTAATCGACCTACTTTCTACCTAAAACTAGAGGAGAGACCAAAAAAGAAGGGCGCACAAGAGGAAGGGAAAAAGAGGAAGAAAAAGCCTAGGAAAAAGGTAAGAAAAGTATGGAATTTCGTGCTCCTTCCTTTAGCAAACTTGTTCTCCTCCTTCTCCTCTCTCTTCCTATGGTTTTAGTGTTTGACTTGGGATTGTTTTAGGACTTGCTCAGTAGGGGAAGGTTAGAATTTGAAGGAGAAGCTTGTAGCAAAGGAAAAAACTCTTGAAAAGGCTAAGACACAAGGTAAACTTCATGGCTTTTCTTGCTTCCTTTTCTTTGTTCCTCCTTGATTGAGTTTTGGCCAAGGATAGCCCACCTAGAAGGGATTGAGTTCTAACCAAAACCAAACAAGAAACTTAGGTTTTAAAGTGTGAAAAATAATAATATGCAATGAAATTCAAAAGAAAAGCATTAGATTTCAAGATGCAAAAGCTAGGGATTTAGTTGCATCTAGGCCAATATGAAGTTTTTTAGTGGTATGTTAAGCTATCTAAGAGTGTATATAGGTTCTCAAGGCACCTAGGAAGCCTCACATATGTCAACTCCCTAGAGAAAATTTGCAAAATCCATGTGTAACACCAAAATTTCTTAGCTTATCTTATCTATTCTCATGCCTTAGACCATGCATCTCACATAAGAGACAAGAAAAAACAATTAAAATAGTGAATATTTTAGCGTTGCGTAGGGGATGAAAATTCTATTCAGTATCACATGGACCATGTAAGCTCATATATCATATTCTTATATTTAATTACATAGATACAACTCAATTCCATCACTAACAATGGCTTAGAACTCGTGCAAGGCAAGGGAATACACAAAATCCATCATTGCAACTTCGGCCAGAATTTTCCCTTTTTTGTCACAAAAATTGGAAAATCATAACTAATTCTAGAAAATCAAAATCATGCATTCTTTACAATTCTGGAAATCTACAGATGTCTACTTTATGGTAAAAATTTGTACAGGTCATGAAACATCACACAGAGGATGTTTGACATTAAAAAAGGTGCAAAAGTCTGACTGGTTACTGGTACTGATATAGGTTTCTACTATAAATTTCAAAAATATCTAATTAATTCTACCAAATTCCAATTCAAGTAAATGATATCAATATGGAAAGAGACAGATGTCAGCTAGAGGAAAAAAATAACTTTAGACTAGTTTAGGCAAGTCCAGGCCTTAAAAACTAATCAAACAATAACCTAGGTCTGTCTGGATGCCTGATACTAGATAGAAAATTTAAAAAATTATGTCTCCCTCTCTAGACATCCAAATGAGGTTCTCCTAGTTGGCACAAGTCACTAGAAATGTCTAGTTTCTCTTTGTAAAATTTTGTGGCGATTAGACATTATTTGCCTTATGAGTGATAGAGTTTAAATTTGGACCAAAATGAACAGTGGACTGAACCAATTTCAGAAAATTTTTCAATTTTAAAAATTCATCAAATATTCCATAGACCTCCAAAAATTTTACACTTTATCTTTCCAAAAATCTCTAAATGCATGCCAAATCTCAAACCAAAAAGAGCTCATTTTGGACAAAAAGTGGTGTAGGTCCAAATGGTCTCTTTTGATGTTTGGCACCTTTTTGATAAGTTTAAAAGCATGTATATGACTTATATGAACTGCTCAAATGGTTCCAAATCTCATACATCTCAATTTGGCTACTCCACTTCCATTATTGTACTAATGTATCAAACCATCAAGAAGCTATACTTGCCATTACATTTTCAATTTACATTATAACATTTACATAACATAACTTCTCTTTTGTACATAATACATTAGCATAATTATACATGCTCATAACATTATGGGACATATGCAACCATAGATTACAACATTTGCCATTCATATGGCCTTAAAGAAAATAAAATCTATACACTTTGATGTCATGCTCTCATCTCTCTAGTGGTTGGCTCCCATTTTTTTGTTCTTTTAGTCCACCTAGCATGTTAGAACATTAGAGAGGAGCGAATAAAATTCAAAGAATCCTAATAGCTCATCTCCTTTTCAATCACACATAAAAGATGCAAAACAAGTCTTGAAAATGCATGCATGAGTATCATAGAGTGTGTAATTATTCAAGAGGCATTCTTGGCATTTGAACAAGTCATACATAGGCTTGCCAAGTAAGTGGATTTTCCTCACCCATTCACTTATGGATTTCGGACTTGCGTCACCCAATTCTTTAAGAGGTTTTTGACTCAATCTTACTCTTGGGAGTCAACCTCACTTTTGGAAGACTCTTTACTTTGTCTCAACCAATTTTAAGTGTTCTTGGCTCATCCTCACCATGGCTAAGGGTTCTTGGCTTCATCATACTCAAGCAAATGCAAGCACACATAATAAACATCATATGAAAGCATAATATAACCTCATGGAACCATGGAATAAAAGCTCAAGTTTGAATACTTATCATAGTTTAAAACACACATACACATATTCAAAGACAAGCCAAGCATACATTCATGCATGAGAGAAGGAGGAGTGAGCTACCACACACTTCTCTCCTTGAAACAATGCTTCCTTCCTCAGCCTCACACACACAAAGGTGTGGGATTAGTTTTTCTTGGCCTAAACATAATTTATAGAAGCCAATTAGGTTCATGGAATTAATTCTAAGGCCACATATTTTCCTTAAACACTAACTTGGTCTATTAACCCTTTTATGGTTCCAAGAATGCACCTAATGAAGCAACATCCATCAAATAAATTCTAAGCTCCGTTCTTTCCTTTCATATATGATTTTTGACTCTTTTTAAGCCTCTTGGAGTTATCACACAATTGAAACAAATAGTCTAACTACATGTTGCTTCTTTAGGTCATATTATGGAACATAAGACATCAATTCATTCTCTATGCCTCCTAAATTTTTTCTAAGGCTTCCCCTCATTTTCATTCATCATATATGACTTAAAAATAGGTTTGAAAAAATTTAAAACTCTCCCTAGGTGTGCTAACCCTTTTTGCCCGAGACAATGAAGCATAATGGCCTTCATGGACTTTGCTTTGTTTTCTTGATGGAGGAAGCACATGAGGAGACTTCTAAGGATCTTAAGAGCTCATTTAAACATTTATTTAGGCATAGAAATTAAGGTATCAAGTTAGATTTTACAAGGAGCACATGAAACCCTAGAATTGCTATCTTGAATTTCCATAGTTATTTGTTAATTTCCTTTGCATATTCTTATTCTCCACACTCCTTTTCCTAAGATTCACCCTTGGTTCTATCCAAAATCCAAGCCCTCCCATAGCTTCTTGAGTGGGGTGAACCAAGGAGAGAAGAGGAGCAAGGGGTAGCCATCATGGAAGGAGAAATTACCTTGTTTTTTCTTGTTTTTTTGCTTGAATCATCCTTTCTTTGGTCTCCTCTTGTGTGCCACTCTCCCTAGGGTTTTTCTGTAGTTTGGGGCAAAAACATATGAAGCTAAAATGAGTGGAGGAGTGGGGTGCCATCTATTTATAGATGGGAGGAAGAAAGACTTTTCAAAAATTCCCGTTTTGCCCTTCGTTCTTGACATTTTATTTCTAATTTGTTTTAACTCCTTTTTTAGAACCATTTTTTCATTATAAAATTTAGGTTCCGAATTTAGTAAAATGATTTTGGAATCACTTAAATCGGAGCTAAAACCTTTCTAAACGAATCTGTCAAAGTTCGGGTATACTAACATTGGAAAACGTCTATTGGAGGGGTTTTAGCTGTCTCGGGGCTTCTCATAGTTTTCAGTGCCTCTGAGAACTCTAGAGAACTCAAAACTTTTATTTAAAAAGCCCCTCCTACGTGAATTCCAAAAGTTACTTGAATTTACAAAAATGCTATTACATTTTATGTAACACCATAATTTTCTAACTCATTTCATCACAATCCTATGCTTTTATGTGATGCATTCTATGAAGAAAGTAAGAAAAATCCATTAAAATAATACATTATTTGGCGTTGCATCATGTAAAAAAATTTCATTCGCAGTCACATGGACCATGTGAGCTCATACATCACATTCTCATATTTAATTACATGAATACAACTTATTTGCTTCATCAAAAGTGGCCTACATCTCATGGAACTAAAAGGGAAGCTTAAAATATACGTATATATTTTCGGTCAAACTTGTCCTCATTTTTGTCACAACTTTGAAAAATCATAACTAATTATAAAAAAATAAAAATTATGTATTCTTGGCCATTCTAGAAAGCTACACATGTCTACTTTATGTTAAAAATACATCTAGACCATAACATTCAGCATAGAGGATGTTTGACATTCGAAATGGTCCAGCGGCAAAACTGTCTCCTAGTGCTGTCACAGAATTTTGCAGCAAACTTCAAAAATGTCCAATTAATTCCAAAAAAAATCTAATCTATGCAAAAAATACCAATATAGAAAGCTGTGAATGTTAGATAGAGGAAAAAAATAACTCTAGATCAGCTCAAGTACGCCTATATCTTGAAATCTAATCAAATAGTAACTAAGGTCGGCTAAAGTTCCTAACATTAGACAGATTCTTAGAAAATTCATATCTCCTTCTCCAAACCTCCAATTGTGGTGCTTCTAGTTGGCACAAGTCACTGGGAATGTTTAGTTTCTCTGTATAAGATGTCAAGGCAATTGGACATCATTTGTGCCCTGTGTGACGGATTTCATTTTTAGACCTGAGTGAACAATGACATGACCAAAATCAGAATTTTTGTCAACTTTAAAAATTCATCAACAATTCTCTAGACTTCCAAAAATTCTATTCTTTAGCTTCCCAAAAACATCTCAACAAGCTCCAATTTCATGCCAAATCTCAAATCAAGAAGAGCTCAGTTCGACAAAAAGTGACATAGGGTTCTAAATTGGTCAATTTTGGCTCCATATGGGATACCAAAATGTCCAAATGGCTTTTCTTGGAGTTTTACACCTCTTGGGCAAGTCTAAAAATAAAATCAGGACTTGTGTGAGCTTTCCAAATGGTCCCAAATCTCATGCATCTCAATTTGGCCATCTTACACACACTTATACACAATTCCTTAACACCATTCAAGAAGCTACAATGCCATAACATGCTCAAATTGCATTCTAGTGATCACATAATACATCCTTTCATTCATACATGAAATATTGTCATAATTACATATGTTTATAACATCATAATAATATACATCCATTAATTACATCATTTACCAATTGTATGGCCTTAAAGTAGCAAAATTCATATTCTTGGATGTCATACTCTCATCTTCAAGGTGGTGGGCTTCCATTACCTTGTCCACTTGGTCCACCTAGCATGTTAGATCATTGGAGAAGAGGGGATGAGATTCAAAGAATCCCAATAGCTCATGTAACATTCGATTTTTCTGAAAATGAGAGAAAACATAAAAAACGTAATGTATAGTTTCTTTGTAAACGAACGAAACTCACTGGATACAAAAGGAAGTCCCCTGAAATGACTTAGTTAAGACCCCAAAAAATTTGGGAAGCATTCTAGACTCCTAAAAATGAGAATCCCAGGCTCAGAAGGGAAGAAAAACGGAGCTAGAATGAAAAAAACAAAATATAACGAAAGAGTGATGAAACGTAAGAGCATTTTTGTTATTTTGAGCAAAATTTTGGAATTCTCATAGGAAGACTTTTAAAATGAAAGTTTTGACTTCTCTAGGGTTCTCAGAGGCCCTGAAAACCATGGGAAGCCCTAGGATAATTAAAACTCCTCCGGCGGACATTTTTCAATGTCAGTTGATCTAAATTTTGACTGATTCGTTTGAGAAGGTTTTAGCTCCAATTTGAGTGATTCCAAAGTCATAACATTTAATTAGGAACCTAAATTTTATAATGGAAAAGAAGATTCTCAAAAAGGAGTTAAAATGAGCCTAAATGGACTAAATAGGTGTGTAGGGGCAAAATGGTCATTTTGAAAAATTATAAAAGAGGCTTCTTAAGTAAGATTACATCTCATCACCTTCTTCAAACTTCCATTTGCAGAAAAATGGGCAGATGGTGTGACATTAAGAGAGAAGAAATTTAAGCTTCCGTTTAGGTAAGTAAACGGCCTCGTTTCATCCGGCGCCAGTTAGGAAATTTGTTCCTCTCTCTAAGAGCTCTCAAATGGTGGTTTTCTTTTCTTGAAAACTTGATGACTCAAGTCTAACCAAGTGAAAAAGGAACTTTTTTCAAGAAATCAATCGATGAAAAATAATCTATGCGAAGAGAGCTCCATTTTAAGATAAGACTTCACTTGAAAAACTTGCAAAATCTTGTGTTTTCAAGCCATTTAAGCTTAGGTCTAGAGAGAGAAGGTGAGGATAAGAGTTTTTCTTTATGTATTCTTGATGGAACCAAAGGTTATGGAGTGTGAGGATTAAGAATATACAACTAGAATTGAAAAGGGAGCTTTATAATACAAGTTATGGAATTTAGGGATTTGGTTGCACCTAGGCTATGATAAAGCTTCTTAGTAATAATTTAAGTTGTCTAAGAGTATATATGAGTTCCTAAGATACCAAGAAAGCCTCCCATATGCTTCTCCCATCAAAGAAATTAAAACAACTCCATTGGTGCCATATGGAAGCATAGCCTCAGGCAAGGAGAGTTCATGCACCTAGGGAGTGTTTTAATTCCTTCCAAGCTTAGTTTTACATCATGTATGATGGGAGAGTATGAGAGGAGGCCTTAGGAAAAATTTAGAAACCGTAGAAAGTGAATTGGTGCCTTATGTTCCATAATATGACTTAAAGAAGCAATATATAGTTAGACTCTTTATTTTAATTGTGTGATGACTCTAAGAGTCTTAAAAGGAGTCAATAATCATATTTGAAAGGAAAGAATGGAGCCCAGAATCTATTTTATGGGTGTTGCTTCATTAGGTGCATTCTTGGAAACATAAAAGGGCTAATGAGTCAAACTAGTATCTAAGCAAGTTCTATGGCCTTAGACTTTGCTTCAAGAATATAATTAGCTTCCATATGATGTGTCTAGGCCAAGAGGAATGATCTCCACCTTCTTGGGTGTGTGAGGTCAAGGGAGAGGATTCAAGGCTTAAGGAAAAAGTGTACAAATGCTAGCAAGGTAGCTCTCTCCACCTTCTCTCATGCATGATTGTTTGCTTTACTTCTCTTTAAATGTGTATTTGTGTATTTCAAGCCATGAAAAATGTTCTAGCATGAGCTCTTACTCCATGGTACCATGATGATGCATTATGTTTTTAAATGATGTTCATGATGCTTGTTTTGGTTTGCTTGAGTATGGTGAGGCCAAGAACCCTTAGCCATGCTGAGGATGAGCCAAGAACCTGTAAGATTGGTTGAGACAAAGTAAAGAGCCTCTCAAAAGTGAGGTTGACTCTCAAAAGTAAGTTTGAGTCCAGGAACCTCTTAAAGAATGGGTGAGGCAAGTCCAAAATCTATAAGTAAATAGGTGAGGCCAATCCATTTGCTTGGCAAGCCTTTGTATGTTATGTATGATGTTTTCAAATGCCAAGAATGTTTCTTGAATGGATGCACATGTCCATATGCCATGCATGCATTTGTGAGACTTGTTTTTCATCTTTTATGTATGATTGAATGAGAGATGAGCTATTGGGATTCTTTGAATCTCATCCCCTCCTCTCCAATGTTCTAACATGCTAGGTGGATCAAGAGATTAAGGGAATGGAAGCCACCCACATGAGAATTGAGAGCTTGACATCAAAGTGCATAGTTTTAGTTCTTTAAGGCCATATTGGTGTCTAATGATGTAATCCATTATTGTATATGGTCTATGACCTCTTTAACATCTATAATTATATTAATATGTGATGTATAAATAAGAGAATATGTTATGTGAATGCTAGAATATAATTTGAGTATGTAATGGCAAATTATGCTTCTTGGAAGTTTGATGCAAGTATGTATAAATGCAAGTGGGATGGCCAAATTAATATGCATAAGGTTTAGGACTACTTGGCCAGCTCATACAAGTTATAATCATGCTTTTAGACTTGCCCAAGAGGTGCCAAACATCAAGGAGAGTCAATTGGGCACTTTGGTATCCTATATGGAGCCAAAATTGACCATATTGGAACCCTATGTCACTTTTTCTCCAAATGAGCTTTTCTTGATCTAAAATTTGGCATGCAATTAGAGCTTGTTGAGAGCTTTTTGGAAAACTAAAGAACAGAATTTTTGGAAGTCTACAGAATATTTGATGAATTTCCAAATTTAGCAAAAATTCTGGTTTTGGTCTAATGCATTATTCACTTGGTTCAAAAATTATTTCTATCACATAGGGGCTCAAATGATGTCCAATTGCCATGAAAATTTATATGACAAAATTAGACATTTCTAGAGACTTGTGCCAACTAGAAGTACCTCATTTGGAGATCTAGAGAGGGAGATATAAATTTTTAAAGATCTTGCCCAGTATCAGGCGTCCCAACTGACCTCAGGTACTGTTTGATTGGGTTTTGAGGTCTAGACATGCTTCAAATGGTCAGGAGTTATTTTTAACCTCTAGCTAATATCCAAGCTTTCCAGATTGGTATCATTTACATGGATTATAATTTTGTGAAATTCATTGGACATTTTTGAAATTTGTTGCAGAATTATGTGATAGCACCAGTAGATAGCCTGACCTCTAGATATTTTCGAATGTCAAATGCCTTTTGTGTGGTGGTTCATGGTCTAGACATATTTTTATCATAAAGTAGACATGTGTAGGTTTCTAGAATGCCTAAGAATGCATGATTTTGATTTTTCTAAAATTAGTTATAATTTTTCAAAGTTTGTGACAGAATAGGAACAATTCTAGCTGAAAATTCATATATGTATTTTATGCTTCCCTTTGCTTTCCATGAGTTATAAGCCACCTTTGGTGATGCAAATGAGTTGTATTTATGTAATTAAATATGAGAATGTGATACATGAGTCCATATGGCCCATGGGACTCTGAAAAAAAATTTTATACGCCATGTAATGCTAAGAAATGTATTATTTAATGTTATTTTTCCTTGCCTCTTTGTGAATTGTTTGATATGAGGAATAAAGATAGTATGAAATGAGCTAGAAACATATGGTGTTACAGCTCATTTCCCATTCAATCATACATAATGGATGCAAAACAAGTTTTATAAATACATGCATGGCATGTAAACATGTGCAATCATTCAGGGAGCATTCTTAGCATTTGAAAAAGTCATACATAGCATACAAAGGCTTGCCAAGCAAGTGGATTGGCCTCACCCAATTTCTTATGGATGTTGGACTTGCCTCACCCATTCTTTAAGAGATTCTTGGACTCAACCATACTCTTGGGAGTCCATCTCACTTTTGGGAGGCTCTTTACTTTGTCCTAACCATTCTTAAGGGTTCTTGGCTCATCCTCACCATGGCTAAGGATTCTTGGCCTCATCACACTCAAGCAAACCCAAGCACATATCATAAACATCATATGAAATCATATTGTAACATCATGGCACCATGGAATCAAAGTCAGGCTAAAATACTTTTTATGGCTTAAAAATATACATACACACATTCAAAGACAAGTGAAGCAAACAATCATGCATGAGAGAAGGAGGAGTGAACTACCTTGGATACAATTACACACTTTTTCTCTTGAATTCAAGCTTCCTCTTTCGGCCACACACACACAAAAGTGTGGGGATGATTTCTCTTGGCCTAAGCACAATTTATGGAAGTCAATTATTTTATTGAGTTCCCGGTAATCTATACATAGCCTAAGGCCCCCATCTTTCTTCTTTACAAATAAGACTGGAGCTCTCCATAGCAAGACACTGGGTCTAGTAAAACCCTTTTCTAAGAGCTCTTCTATCTATTTCTTAAGCTCAGCTAGCTTAGTGGGAGCCATTCTATATGGGGCTTAGACACTGGACTTGTCCCAGGTATAATGTCTATAGGAAATTCTACCTCTCTCTCTCGGGGTAGTCCATTAATCTCTCTAAGGAATACCTTTGAGAACTCTCTCACTACGGGAATCTCATCTATACCCTCTTCTATCTCAGCCTAGACTAAAAAGAAAACTAGATACCCTTGACAACTATGCCCTAGAGATCTCTCAGCCTGAGAGATGTTCATAACAGATAACTCAATCCTCATACTAGGCACAGTCCCACACTCAAGTAAAGTAATATATCTATGGCTATAATCTATTGTGGTGATATTTGCAAACATCCAGTTCATGCCAATGATCACATCAATATCAATAAGGGGCATACAAATCAAATCAAGGATGGTAAGGCAGTGATTAAACTAAATCACACAATTTAAATAAGCATGGGAGGTAATGACTCAGTTTCCTGTGGGGGTAGATACATGCAAATCATATGGAAATGTATGCATACTCAGACCCAACCTCCTAGCACAATCATATAATATAAAAGAATGGCTAGCACCTAAATCAAATAATGCAGTTACAAAAAAATTATTTATTATAATAGTACCTTGAATCAGACTTGGGGATCGGTTAGCCTCCTGCTATGACAGGATAAAAATTCTACCCTGGGTCTGAGGTCTGGGAGCAATCCCTGGCCATGTGCCTTGGCCTACCACACCTGAAACATATGTTCTGCCATGCATTACACAGTCTGGTGCCATGGTTCTTGCCACACTAGGGACATGTGATCGGTGTGAAGCTACCACTGTTAGACTGAGTGCTCCGTCTCTTTCCCTTTTGGCCCATTGGCTCTGCCACCTCTCCAGCTAGTAACTACAGCCTGTGATCCCTCTCTAGGTCTCTTGGGCTCAAGGAGGGGTGGTCTAGCACTGGAGGTAGGCTGCATCATCTTGAGATTCATCTTTGTCACTCTGCATACCTCAACAAGGGTGTTAAAGTGCCTAATTTTCTGTGGCACTACCTTACCTCTGATCTCAGGGAGCAAGCCTTTCTCTAATCTGTCTGCTCTCCACCTCTCATTATCATGTCTCTGTAAATAGGAGGAATATCGGGAGAGCTCTACAAATTTTGCTACATATTGGTCCACGGACATCCCCTTTTCCTCTAATATATCCGCTCTCCACCTTTCATCATCATGTCTCTGTAAATAGGAGGAATATCAAGAGAGCTCTACAAATTTTGCTACATATTGGTCCATGGATATCCCCTCTGTTTGTTTTAGGAGAATGTATTTTGACTCCTTTCATCCCTAACTGAGGTGGGGAAATCTTTCTCATGAAATACCTAGAGGAATGCCTCCCACATAATTGAAAAGTTCCTCGCCCTTAAAATAGGCTCGGTGCCCTTCCACTAGTAGTCTGCTTCTTTCTGCAACTGAAAGACAGCCATCTTGGCTTTTTGCTTAGACGTGCACTCCATCACCTCGAAGATTTTCTCTAACTGCATAATCCAGGTCTCTACTTTTTCTTAATTTATCTCACCATCAAAGGTGGGAGGCCTAAATTTTCTAAATTGAGTGATGATCTTTCTAGTTGAGGGCTACTGCTAAGCTGGAGGCGTTTGAGCTAGTGGAATAGGGGCAACCATCTGTATGTGTGGTTGTGGATCTAGATGAGTCACCCCTGAATGCTCAAGATGATTTGAGTGGTGAGGTGGTTTGTGGAGGAGTAGGTGTAGGGCCCTGATTGTCTTTCTCAGCAAGTCATTCTTGTAACTGCATAATAACGGCTTACTGTTGATCCAGGCGAGCCATAATAGACTGTAGGGCTCCAGCAACCAGATCACTAGACCTAGCTCTATCATCAGCACGAGCCTCTTTAGAGGGCCAACCTCTCCTAGTGTTCACCATCTTGTTAAAACATCATAACAAACTTTAACATGAAAAAGGGGACACTTCCACCATCAACACACTCAATTCATCCATAAAACAAGCTCATATACATCTAGGCAACTCATAAACATAAGCAACAACCTACATCAAGACCTAAACCTTTGCTCTGATACCAATAAATGTAACACCATAATTTTCTAACTTATTTCATCATAATCCGATGCTTTATGTGATGCATTCCATGAAGGAAGTAAGAAAAATTCATTAAAATAATACATTATTTGGCATTGCGTCGCACATAAAAATTTCATTCGATGTCAAGTGGACCATGTGAGCTCATACATCACATTCTCATATTTAATTACATTAATACAACTCATTTGCTTCATTAAAAGTGGCCTACATCTGATGGAACTCAAAGGAAAGCTTAAAATATACATATATATTTTTGGCCAGACTCGTCTTCATTTCTGTCACAATTTTGGAAAATCATAACTAATTCTAAAAAAATTGAAATAATGAATTCTTGGCCATTATCAAAAGCTACACATGTCTATTAAAAATATGTCTAGACCATAACATTTAGCACAAAGGATGTTTGACATTCGAAATTATCCAGAGGTCAGACTGTCCATTGGTGGTGTCACAGAATTCTGCAGCAAACTTCAAAAAAGTCCAATTAATTCCAAAAATATCCAATCCATGCAAATGATACCAATCTAAAAATTTGTGGATGTTATCTAGAGGGAAAAAATAACTTCAAACCAGCTCAGGCACGCCTAGATCTCGAAATCTAATTAAACAGTAATTGAGGTTAGCTAAAGTTTTTGATACTGGACAGATTCTTTGAAAATTCATATCTCCCTTTCTAGACCTCTAATTGAGGTTCTTCTAGTTGGAACAAGTCACTAGGAATGTCTAGTTTCTTTGTATAAGATTTCATAGCAATTCGACATCATTTGTATACTGTGTGATAGATTTCATTTTCGGACCTGAGTAAACAGTGACATGACCAAAACTAGAATTTTTGCCAACTTTGAAAATTCATCAAATATTCTCTAGAACTCTAAAAATTCTGTTATTTGGCTTCCCAAAAATTTCTCAACAAGCTCTAATTGCATGCCAAATTTCAAATCAAGAAGAGTTCATTTGGATAAAAAGTGACATAGGATTCCAAATTGGTCAATTTTGGCTCCATATGGGATACCAAAATATCCAAATGCCTTTTCTTGGAGTTTGGCACCTCTTGGGTAAGTCTAAAAACAAAATTAGGACTTGTGTGAGCTGTCCAAATGGTCCCAAATCTCACGCATCTCATTTTGGCCATCTCACACACACTTATACACAATTCCTTAACACCGTTCAAGAAGCTACAATGCCATAACATGCTCAAATTGCATTCTAGTGATCACATAATACATCCTTTCATTCATACATGACATATTATCATAATTACATATGTTTATAACATAATACATATACATCCATTAATTACATCATTTACCAATTGTATGGCCTTAAAGTAGCAAAATTCATGTTCTTGGACGTTATACTCTCATCTTTAAGGTGGTTGGCTTCCATTACCTTATCTACTTGGTCCACCTAGCATGTTAGATCATTGGAGAAGAGGAGATGAAATTCAAGGAATTCTAATAGCTCATCTCTCATTCAATCATACATAATGGATGCAAAACAAGTCTTACAAATGTATGCATGGCATGTGAACATGTGCAATCATTCAAAGAGCATTCTTAGCATTTGAAAAAGTCATACATAGCATATGAAGGCTTGCCAAGCAAGTAGATTGGCCTCATACAATTTCTTGTGGATGTTGGACTTGCCTCACCCATTCTTTAAGAGATTCTTGGACTTAACCATGCTCTTAGGAGTCCACCTCACTTTTGGGAGGTTCTTTACTTTGTCTCAACCATTCTTAAGGGTTATTGGCTCATCCTCACCATAACTAAGGATTCTTGGCCTCACCACACTCAAGCAAACCCAAGCACACATCATAAACATCATATGAAAGCATATTGTAACATCATGGCACCATGGAATCAAAGTCATGCTAGAATACTTTTTATGGCTTAAAAATACACATTCAAAAACAAGTAAAGCAAACAACCATGCATGAGAGAAGGAGAAGTGAACTACCTTGGGTACAATTACACACTTTTTCTCTTGAGTCCAAGCTTCCTCTTTCGGCCCCACACATATAAAAGTGTGGGAATGATTTCTCTTGGCCTAAACACAATTTATGGAAGCCAATTATGTAACACCCTAACATTAATTAAGGTATTAATCATGAACTTGGGTTAATTAAAAATAATTAATATGGGATAATTGGGTAAGTTATGTGAATGGGATTTATAAAAAGATAAATTATTAATATGGGTTTGAGATTTAATTGGGTTAGAAACCTCATTTAGGCTCAAATTAAATTAAGTAGGCCATGGTTAGAAACTAATAGAGGCCCAAGAATTTTAGGTGCAAACCCAACTTCCTATTATGAGTCTTGGCCCAAGAGAGACCACCTAGTAATGCCCCAATTTAGTTTAATGAGTTAGGGGCCCAAGACCCAACTTACATAAGCTCTTATAATTGGCCCAACAACCCTTGTGCAGACCCAAATCAATTGAGCTCTTAAAACTTGGTCTATCCCAAATAAGATTCTGTACCCAACTTATGAAACTCAACCCAAACTAACTTAAAATCTGAACCCATACAAACTTAGGCCTTTGGTCAACCCATAACCCATTTAGGACCTAACTTAAACCCTAAAAATCATTCTAACCACCCCTCATTCTGTAGAACTACAAGAAACACAAACATATTTTCAGAGGTCCCTTGGAGGCTAGGTCTTCTCCCACCTTCTTGGCCCTATTTCTCACTTCTAGGCTCAAAATCAGCTAAGGTACTTGTTATATAACTTAATCCCCTTCTCTTTCTCTTCATTTTGACCTGATTAGTTTTTTATTTAGAGCATTTTCACCATACCCAAAATATGAAATGTGGTTATTTGGGATTTTCTTGGTGAAATTTCGTAGGTTGAGGCTAGGAGTGTTGTTAGGTAAGTATAAACTCTTCATTTTGATGCTTTCTCTGCTAGTTTGGGACCCCTATAGTTGATTTATGATATGGGTATTGTTTATATGCGAATTTACTCAGAATTTGAAGTGTTGTTTTGAGATTTCTAGGGTGGGCTCAACCAAATCTGAATTTGGTTCTTGTGGTAATTAGGTAAGTGTTTCTAAGTAGTCCTATATAGGTTAACTCCTTGAGTAATGGGTTTGTTGATATAAATTGTAATTAAGGATAGTAATGGCTTGGTTTTGTGTCCATAGGTTGAAGTAGCATTCAGTTAGCTCTTAGAAGATTGGCTACAAGTGAGGTAACCGGGGTTCATGCTAATTCCATGCATATGTCTATTTTATTTTTGTATTTGCTGCATGATTATAATTTTGATGCTAAATGAATTGGTTGGCTATCTGCCATATGTAATTGGACCTTGTGAGTCCATGGTAGAGCTGTGGTGCGGCTGCCACCTATACATGTGCTTCGATCAGGCACCGAGTTATGATCAGACCCTAGATGCACTGTGTAACACCCCAAAATTAATTAAGGTGTTAATAATGTATTTCGACTAATTAAGAATAATTATTATGGAATAATTAGGTAAGCTATATGAATAAAAATTTATAGAGAAATAAAGTTATTAATATAGGTTTAAGATTTCAATTGGGTTAAAGCTTAATTTGGGCCTAAAATTAATTTTTGTTAGTCATGGATAAGGATTTATGGAGGTCCAATAATTTTAGATGCAAGCCTAACTCCTTATCATGAGACTTGGGCCAAGAAAGATTACCTAGCAATGGCCCAATTTGATTTAGTAAAATAGGGGCCCAAGATCCAATTTATATGAGCTGGCCCAATACACATTATGTAGACCCAAATTAGATTGACTCTTGGAACTTGGCCTGACCCTATCAAATTGTTGTAGCCCAACTTATAAAATAAGGCCCAATAAGTATAAAAATCTGAACCCACAAGAATTGGGCCATTGGGTTAGCACATATCACTTTTAGCTTTAAATTTTCTATAGCCCATTCATTAAACCATAGCCCAACCACTAGAAATGAGTCTAATTGGACCTTGGGCTGATGGGTTAGCCCATTTCTCATTAAAAACCCTAAAGGTATAGCAGCCACACCCATTTAAAAGAGCAAAACACTTGGTTCTGCAGAAGGGAAAAGCCTTTTTTCGCACTTTGAGGAGATGTTAGGGTTTCCATCACTATTTTGGCTCCATTTCTCCCACTTAGTCCAAGATTTAGCTAAGATAACCTTCATATAACTTAATCCTCTCTTCTTCCTCTTTGATTTAGCCTAATTGGTCTTTTATTTAAAGCATTTTTATCTTCCATCCAAAACTGAAACTTGTTGTTTGGTGCTTCCCTGGTGGATTTATGGAGGTTGAGGCTATAGGTGTTGTTAAGTGATTATCTTCTTCCCAATTTGATGCATTTTTTATTAGTTTGAGACCCCTATAGTTGACCTATGACATGGGCTTTGGTTTCATATGAAATTACCCAGAAATTAGAGTGACCTATGGCAGTTTCTGGTGTGAGAAAGTTGGAACTCGAAATTTAAAATTCATTGGTAATTAGGTGAGTAACCTCTAGGCAATCATTAGTAGTTCAACTCTTTGGGTATCTAATTTGTTGCCAGAAATGATGATAATTATGTTTGTTATGGGCTTGATGTGCATTTGGATTGTTATTGTAGCTAGAGGAAGAATAATTGGCTTCATTGAGGTAACCGGGGTTAATTTTTCAATTCCATGTATATGTTCATGTTAATATGATATTGTTTGCACATATATGATTTTGAAATGATAAATGATTAGTTGACTACTTAAATTGTTATTGTGATTGGACCTTGTGAGTCCATGGAGGAGTTGTGGTGCGACTGCCACTCATGCATATGCTTTGATCGGCATTGGGTTGTGATCAGACCCTAGATGCACTAAGCCCTGGTTGTGCTCATTACAAAGTAGGTGCCATAGATGGACCTCTCCCAGTGTTATTGGCTATTAACATATTGTGTATAATTGTTGGTATGGACAGTAGTCATTGGTAGCTCAACTAGCTCATTTGCAAATTGAATTGATGATCTTGGTATTGATGATATGAAATTGCATTGGATTGATTAACTTGTACATGTATATGGAAATTTCCTTTTGTTACTGAGATTGTATATCTTATCCCGTTGTGGGTTAACATTTTTAGGGACCAGACCTCTTAGTGGCAAGGAGAAAATTAATGGGATCTTAGTAAATGGTTTGGTAGAACATAAGTTTGGAAGTCTTGTCAAATTGTATTGTAACTAGATTACTAGTTTTGTATCATTACTGCATTGCATCATGAATTGCCAAGTATAGGGACTGTATATGAAATTTAATTATCATGGAATTGAACATTATAGTTGTAATTGGCTAACAATAGGTAAGTGACTTGACCTTCTATGAACATTAAGCATTGGCTCCATGCACCTTGTGGCCCGATTACATTTGCTGTCACTAAATTATGGTTTTTGCTTATGTGTGATAGCTTGGTGTGTAAAAACCAATACTTTAAATCTTGAGGTGGATAAGGATAGATTAACTAAGTAAATCAAGTAGATAAACACCATTAGAGTTTCACAAATTAGGGGAGAGTGGTCCTAGAGAGCCCTAAGATAGAGAGGGGAGAGTATGAGATAAGATTTTAAGAGTTGTAGGATCAGAAGGCATTTTACCGTGACCAAAATATTATTAGCCGTGGCCAATAGATGCGAAGTTTCCCTGGGAGAGTACCAAAGAGCAATTCACCACGGTGAAAAGTGGAATTAGCCGCAACAAAATGTGAGAGGCAAAACTGGGAGTCGTCTAGAGGGTAATTGGCCGCGGTGAACTTTTGTTAAAATGTGATAGGCATTCCAGAGAGGAATTAGCTGCAGCAAAAGGGGGAATTAGCCACAACCAATAGTGAGAGGCGACCGAGGTAGGTTCTAGAAGGCTTCCTCACCGTGACACCATGTAGGTTAGCCACAGTGAAGGTCTAACTCGCCGCGGTGAAACCAGTGATGAAGTAAGGAGTGAACTCGAGAGCAAGTGGCAGCAGCTAAGGGGAATTTAGCTGTGACAAACATCTTGAAACCCTTATATTAACTAAGAAATCTTGGTTTTTCATATAGTAATCTCAAGGGATGACTTAAAAACATTGGTAGAAGATTCTTGTGAGTTAGAATTGATAGGTAATAGAATCAAAAGCTTATAAATGAATGTTTGTTTCCCTAATGTATGTGAGTACTTGTAATTATATGGTTAATGACTCTAATAACATTAAGGTTCAAAATTTTCCTATATTTTCTAAATGTAATTAGTCGTAACATCTTGTAACCCCAATTTATGATTATTAATCACATATTTAACCTTAATTACAATGATTAGAAATTAGGGTCGTCACGCATTGAGCCCTGGTTGTGCTCATTAGGGAGTGGGTGCCGTGGACGGGCCTCTTTCATTAGCTATTTGTAAGAACTTTTGCTGCTAATTTAGATGAGGGTTGAAAGTTATGTATGCTAGAATATTTTTTTTTTGGTTATGCTTTAGCTAACTTAAAATCAAGAGGGTTGAGGAGGGTTTCTTCTAGCTATTGGATGATTACATTTGATGGTTTGAAGCATGAAATTGGATTAAATTTCATATAGGCAATGCTAGTTATCTTATTAATTCATGATACCAATTGGGTTTGGTATATAATGCCTATTGTTTTAGTGATTCTTTTTGTAAATATAGACATGATTGAACCCCATGTGAAATTACTTCTTTACAAAATTATATTTTATAGTTGATATTAACTCCTTTGATCTTGTCCTTCTTCATTGAACTCCACTTGAGAGGAGTGATAGGATTGAAAAGGCTTACTAGAAGGTGAACAAATATTAAAGAGGAGACTACAGAGAAAACTTCACTAGTTCTTTATTTTGTTTAGTTTATCCATGTGAGGTGGTTCTATGATATTATCTATAACATGATGTTTGATTGAACACAAGCACACATAATCACTAAATATTGCATGCTTGTAATATTTTGATTTGATTTTTTATTTTTATTTATTTAAGAATTTGTTGTGTGGAATCATGTGTTTCCTCAGGCATATAATGTCAGTCAATAAGGACTGTGTGAAATCTTGTATCTCCTCATGTTTTACTAAAAATTTTAAAAAAATGAAAGATCCAAAAATTAAAAAAATTAGTCTTCTTAGGAGTTTTGTTTTTTAAAAATTAAAAACTTTAAAAAGGGAAATTTTTGAAAGATAGTTTAAGAAAATTAAATAAATCACCTTTTTTTACACTAGGAATTTTCCTTTTTTGGTAAAATTACAAAAATTAAAAAATTACTTCAAAAATTGAAAAAATTATTTTTTTACTCAAATAAAAATCCTATTTTCAAAAAATGAAAAATCAAAAGATGGAAGAGAGTAAATGAAGAGTTTAAGAAAGTGAGATTTATCTATTTTCATATATCAACCAACCATGGAATCCTTTTTGTGAAATTAGATTAAACTTTATTTTTTTACTCTTTTTGCAAAAATAAAATAAACATCATTTTTAAAGTGATATATACCTTTGTTTTAATTCAAATAAAAATCATATTTTTCAAAAAATCCAAAAGAAAAGAAAAAGAAAAATGAAGATGTCATACCATCAAGGAATGTACGTATATCTCATGCCATATTCCTTTTATAACAATAATTACTCATATTAATACCTTTGGTAGTAGAATTTATCGTTATTAAAGCATTAATTTCTCTAATTGTGCCCAAATAATTATTAGTGTCATAGAAATTCCCAATTCCATACCAAACAAGTTTATTAGGTTTAGAATATCACAAAAAGAAGATCAAGATTTAGATCTTACTTCTTGTACTCAATTTCACAACCTTCGCACATAATAAGTATCAAAATTTGAAAAATCATAATTTGAACTACACAATTCCAATATGCTCAAACTTGGTAGCTACAAAAAGCTCATAATGAGAACTATCTATTGTATAATTTTTAGGTCAAAACAAGCTCATTTGGTGTAACACCCTGAGAATAATTAATAGTAATTATTTAGGGGTTATGAAATTATTGAGAGGGCTCAAGGAAAATGACAAATTTGAGTATCTTAACATAATAATTATTACTTGGACCATTTTGAAGAAGTATGATAATATTTATGGATTTAAATGTGACTTGGGCCCATGATTAAATTATGTGTGTCAAGAATATTATTAAAGGCCCAATCTCATCTAATTATGACCAAACTCTATTCTTAGGGAAGCCCAACCCATTTTGAACCTAACTAACCCATATATCATGGCCCAACATGTTAAGCATCAGCCCATTTGGAATAATAGACCTTTGAAGCTTATTCTAACCCTTATTTAACCCATACAACTCTGGAATCCATGGCCCAACCTAACTAAAATCTAAACCCATAAGGAATTGGGCCTTTGGGTCAGCACATTCCTCCTTAACCCTAAGAGTTTCTGCAACCCACCACACAAAGCAATGGCCTAATGACTAAAAATGAGCTTAAATGGACCTTGGACTGATGGGTTAGCCCATTTTCCCCTAATAACCCTAAAGGTTCAGCAGCCTCCCTCCCATTCAGTAGAAAACATAAAAGGCAAGAGAAGAAATTCGCATGTTAGGAGAGGGGCTAGGGTTTTTCAACATTTTGGCTCAGATTTGCACTCTTGGAGGGAGCTTTAGCTAAGGTGGGTTCTATATAACTTGACCCTCTTATCTTCCTCTACATTTTGGTCCGATTGGTTTGTCATTTGGAGAATTTTCATCTCTTCTTAGGATGAAATCTAGTTTTTGGATGATTGTTACAAGATTTTCAAAGTTGAAGGTTAGAGGGATGATTGAAGGTTGAAGGTGAAAAACTAAATTTTATGGGCTTGATGACTCAAATCCGAATATAGGAATGTCTCATGGTGTGTTCTTGGTAGTTGAGGCTCAACTCAGTCCATTTAACCTCTTAGATATATGGGTAAGTGATTTCTCTCCTTTTATGAGATGTATGTACTAAATTCCCATCATTTGGATTGACTTTTGGTGCATGGCTTGTATATGTGCGAAAATGGAAATGTAGGGAGTGAACCATTGTGAGCTTTGATGTCTTGACCTTGAATTGGTGCAATTGACCCTTTAAGAAGCTAGGCTTAGTGTGCATTTAAATTATAATGGTAGCTAGAGGCAGAGTAATTGGCTTCATTGAGGTAACCAGGGTTATTTTTCTTAATTCCATGTATATGCTCATGTTAATCTAATATTTGTTACACATGTATGATTTTGAAATGGTAAATGATTGATTGACTACATGAATTGTTGTTATGATTGGACTTGGTGAGTCTATGGTGGAGCTGTGGTGCAGCTTCCACCTGTGCATATGCTTTGACCGGGCATCGGCTTATGATTAGACCCCAGATGCACTGAGCCTTGGTTGTGCTCATTATGGAGTAGGTGTCATGGACGGACCTCTCCCAGTGTTATTGGCTATTAACATGTTGTGTATGATTGCTGGTATGGGACAGTAGTCATTGGTAGTTCAACTAGTTCATTTGTAAATTGAATTGATGGTTCTGGTATTGATGATATAAAATTGCATTGTATTGATTAATTTGTACATATATATGGAATTTGCCTTTTGTTACTGAGATTGTATATCTTACCCCGATTGTGGGCTAACATTTTCAGGGACCGGACCTCTTAATGGCAAAGAAAAAATTAATGGAAGTTTATTATATGGTTTGGCAGTAGGTAGGTTTGGAAACCTGGTCAGATTGTATTCATATAACTAGGCTACTAGTTTTATGTAATTGCCGCATTGCATCATGAATTGCCAAGCATAGGGACTGTAATTATTTGATACATCAGATGTCAACTTATACTAGTGATGTATGGAATTTCTAATGGGATTTATGTTTGAATGGAAATGTGAGTAGTGTATGAACTATTTGCTATCATTGATCTATGAACGCACTGGTTTATGGTGGCTAGAGGGTTAAGGATCCACATTTGAATTTTGAATGGGTAATGATAGATGTGTTAGGTAGATTAGGTAAAAGAAAGACACTAAATCTTCACAAACTAAGTTAAAGTGGCCTAGAGTGTTGCTAGAGGGGGAATTGGAGAGCATAAGATGAAATCTTGGGAGTTATAGGAACAGAAGGGAATTGGCTACGGCTAAAATTTAATTGGTCTAAGCCAAACGACAAAGTTACCCAATGAGGGTAATAGAGGGAATTAGCTGTGGCCAAAATTTAATTGCCTCGGCCAAATGGTAACAGAGGGTAATTAGCCACTACTAACATTTAATTGGCCTCGGCTAAATGTGGCAAAGCTGCTAGGGAAGAAAACAGAGAGCAACTGACTGTGGCGAACAGTGAGGTTAGCCACGGCTAAGTCTGAGAGGCAAGTCTGGGGGTGTTCTAGAGGATTTTTGGTCGTGGCAAAAGGGATATTTAGCCACAGTGAAATGTGCAAAATTTGTGAAGGTGCAAGGAGTTGAACCCGAGAGTAATTGCTTGCCGCGAAGGTGCTCAATTTCTCATATACACCTAGAAACCTTAGTTTCTCTTATGGTAATGCTAAGGAATGATCTATAAACACTTGTAGGAGGATTTGGTGAGTTGGAATTGATGGGTGGAAGAATCAAAGGCTCTTTATTGATAATGAAATTCACTTGCACATTTGAATAATTGTGGTTGTCTAGTTAATGACCCTAATAACATTAAGGTTTCAAATTTCCCTACATTTTTGAATTAATTAGTTGTAATAAGTTTCAACCTTGATTTATGGTTATTAATCATATACTTAACCTTAATTATGATGATTAGAAGCTAGGGTCGTTACATTTGGTCCCATAAAACCCATGAAAAATAGTAACTAGACCAAATGAACAGTAAACTAGAAAATCTGCATAATTCAGCTAAATTTGAAAATTTATAATAAATTTTACAAAGTTTCAAATATTATGCTCTTTGACTCCATGAAAAGTTCTAGATGAATTCTAAATACCTACCAAATTTTAGCCAAATATTCATCCATTTGATCTACCTTTGGTTTAGGGACATTTTGTGGCTCAAAAAGTGTTAATTTTGGTTCCAAATGGTTCAATTTGAGCCCTATTATGTGTAATGTTCGAGTTTTCGTACAAACAAGGGCTCAAGGTTTCAATTTTTTTTTAAGTATCCTTACTATAGCTAGGATACCTATTCACTATAGTGAGGGTGCCAATTCACTACAGTGAGGATATTAGTTTGCTATAGCAAGTTCATGGCCCATACAAAATCTAGGGAATTGCTCGCAGTAGCACCAACTGTGGCGAGAACAGCTGGGAAGCTCTAGCAATAGTGAGAGTTGTCTCTCGCTATAGTGAGACCTGCTTAAGAAAACTATAAGAACCCTTGGAATGGTTTAAATGAAAAGATTGAGTTGGCCTGGCTTTTCAAAGGCTCTAAAAACTATAGGAACCCTTGGAATGGTTTAAACCCCTTTTTGTGTATGTTTTTTAACATTGGCTGACCTGAACTTTGACCAGCTCATTTGGAAAGGTTTTTAATCCAAATTGAGTAATTCCAAAGCTATTTTATAAGATTAAGAACCTAAATTTTATGAAAGAAAAGACAGTTTTAAAAAAGGAGTTAAAATGAAGATAAATGAAAATGGCATGAACACGGGACATAAACATCCTTTTTAATGAACAATTCTTTCATTTTCTCTTACTATAAGTGGCATCCCATTTTTGGCCTACCATAACCAACTTATAGTTCTGCCTAAAATAAAGAAAGAAGTTAGAAAGAAGCATGCATAAGGAGAGCTTAAGAAAGAAGAGAAAGAAGCAAGGAAAAAGGTAGGAAAATGAAGAGTTTCTTGGCTTTTCCTTCTTTAATGTTGTTCTCCTTCTCTCAAGCTTTCTTTCTATGTTTTTGGTTGTGTATTTGGTTCTGTTTTGGCCTTGGTTTAGAGGAGAAAGATTAGAAATTCAAGAAGGAAGCTAAAGCAAAGAAAGAGACTCTTAGAGAGAGCTTGGAATTAAGGCAAATCTCCTTGCACCATTAGACTAAAAAATTTCTGCCAAATTTCAGAGAAGGGAGCTAGGGTTTTAGGCGCACAAGAGAGGAAGAAGAAGAAGGAGAAATCCAAGCTTAAAGGTATGCTTCCATGGTATTTTTTCATGCTTTCTTCCATTCACACCTCCTCTCCTTCATTTTCCTTTGATTAAAATGAAGTTTACAAATCTGATTTAAGGGAGAAGCTTAGGGGAGATTTCGGATTTGAAGAAAGGAGCTTGGAGAAAGCAAGATTCAAGCAAGAAAAAGCAAGGAAGCTAGGCAATTTCTCTTCCTATGGTTGCTATCTTAATCCTCCTTCCTTCTCCATTTCGCTTAACCCTAGGAACCATAGGAGGATCTGAATTTTAGGCAGAACTGAGCATGAATCTAAAGAAAAAGGGTGTAGAGATTAAGAATATGCAAAGAGAATTAACAAAAAATCATTAGATTTCAAGATGCAAATTCTAAGGTTTCAAGTGCACCTTGTAAAATCTAATTTTGTATGATGATTCTTAGACCTAAATAAGAGTTCAAATGACTTTCCAAGATCCCTAAGATGCTCCTCACATGTTTCTTCCTTCAAGAAAACTAAGCAAAATCCATGAAGACCAATAAGCCTCATGGTTTCAGCCTAAGGAGGTTGGGATAGCTAGGGAGAGTTTTAAATTTTTTCAAACCCATTTTTGAGTCATATATAATGAATAAAAATGAGGGGAGGCCTTGGAAAAAATTTAAAACTCATAGAAAGTGAGTTAGTGCTTTAGGTTCCATATTATGACCTAAAGAAGCAACATGTAGTTAGACTCTTTGTTTTAATTGTGTGATGACTCCAAGAGGCTTAAAAGGAATTAAGAATCATATTTAGAACATAAAGCACCATATCAATTTCTATGCTTCCTAATTTTTTTCCAAGGCTTCCTCTCATACTCATTCATTATATATGACTCAAAAATGGGTTTAGAAAAATTTAAAACTCTCCTTAGCTAACCAAACCTTCTTAGGCCAAGACCATGGAGCTTAATGGCCTTCATGGACTTCGCTTTATTTTCTTAAAGGGAGATGCATGTAGGGAGCCTCTTAGAGATCTTAGGAACTCAATTAGACTCTTATTTAAGCATAGGAATCATTGTATAAAATCAGATTTTACAAGGTGCACATAAAACCCTAGAAATTGCATCTTGAAATTCCATAGCTTTTTGTTAATTCCCTTTGCATATTCTTAATCTCCACACCCTTTTTCCTTAGAATCACCCATGGTTCTGCCTAAAAATCAAACCCTCCTAGGGTTTCTTGAGTGGGGCAAAATGGTGGAGGAAGGGAAGAAAGAGATATCAACCATGGAAGAAGAAATTACCTTATTTTCTTGCTTTTTCTCACTTGAATCTTGCTTTCTCTAGGCTCCTTTCTTCAAATCCGAAATTTTCTCTTAATATCTCCCTTAAAAAAGATTTTTAAACTCCATTTTAATCAAAGGAAATAAAGGAGAATGGAGGAGAAGAGGTTTGGATGGAAGAAAGCATGAAAAACTACCAAGAAACCATACCTTAAGCCTTTGATTTCTCCTTCTTCTTCTCTCCCTTTGGTGCACCTAAACCCTAGCTCTCTCCTCTGCAATTGAGCAGAAAAATATGAGACTAAATTAAGGAGAGATTGGGGCGCCTCCTATTTATAGGTAGAAGAGAATGACTTTTTCAAAAATTCTAATTTTGCCCTTCATTTTTGGCATTTTTGTTTCTCATTTGTTTTAGCTCCTTTTGAGAACTATCTTTTCTATTATAAAATTTAGGTTCCTAATTTAGTAAAATGCCTTTGGAATCACTCAAATCGATGATAAAACCTTCCTAAATGGATCGGTCAAAGTTCAGGTGCACTAACATTGGAAAACATCCACCAGAGGGGATTTAACTGTCCCGGGGCTTCTTATGGTTTTCAGGGCCTCTAAGAACCCCAAAAAATTCAAAATTTTCATTTAAAAAGCCCTCGTGTATGAATTTCAAAATTTGCACAAAATTACGAAAATTCCATTACGTTTCGTAAGATTTTCGTCAAAATTTGTTTCTTCATTCTAGCTTCATTTTTCTTTCCGTCTAAGCCTAAAATTTTTATTTTTATGAGTCTAGAATGTTACTCAAATTTTTTGGGACCTTAACTAATTCATTTCAGGGGACTTGCTTTGAACACACGCTCGTTTCTGTTGTTTAATGAAAACTGGACATTACATTTCGTAAGTCTTTTGTTTCTTCATTCTAGCTCTTTTTTTCTTTCCATCTGAGCCTAGGATTCTTATTTTTAGGAGTCTAGAATACTCCTTAAATATTATGGGACTTTAACTAATTCATTTTAGGGGACTTGCTTTTAAAACACACTCGTTTCTGTCATTTAACGAAAATCAAACATTACAATTCTCCCCCCTTTAAAAAAATTGTGTCCTCAAAATTTAGATAACATACCTCATGGGAAGAGCTCTAGATGTTTCTTTCTCATATCATCCTCTAACTCCCAAGTAGCCTCTTCTGGAGATAACCTTTTTTAAACCACTTTCACCAGCGGTATCATCTTATTCCGTAACTACTTGAGTTTAACATCCATGATTTGATCTGGTGATACTATGTATGATAGATCATCATGTAGCTACACATTCTCATATTCTATGACATGTGAGGGATAGGGTTGGTACTTTTTGAGCAGTGAAAAATGGAATACATTATGTACTTGGCTCAAATTTGGGGGAAGGTCTAGTCTGTAAGCCACATGTCCTACTTTATTAAGAATCTAGAAGGGATCTATATACTTTGGACTGAGCTTTTTACTTTTAATGGACCAACCTATCCCTGTGACTGGTGACACTCTAATGAAAACATGGTCTCTAATCTCAAACTCTAATGGCCATCCACGTTTATTTGCATAACTTTTCTATCTACTTTGGGCCATCAACAGTTTCTTTCTAATGGTCTGAATTTGTCTAGAAGTCTAGTCCACCGACTCTGGGCCTATTAGGCTCCACTCTCCTAACTCAACCCAACACATCAGAGACTTACACTTCCTCCCATACAATGCCTCATACGGTGCCATCTGTATACTTGCATGATAGTTGTTATTATAGGCAAACTCCACTATAGGCAAGTGTGTATCATAGTTTCCTTTCATTTCTAAGACACACACCCTCAACATGTCCTTTAGGGTTTGGATGGTTCTCTTTGTTTGTCCATCCGTCTAAGAGTGATAAGCTATGCTAAATCTAAGCTGGGTACCTAGAGTATCTTGTAACAATCTCCAAAAATTCAAAGTGAATCTGGGATCTCTATTTGAGACTATGCTCTTGGGTATACCTTGTAATCGAACTATCTCCCTGATGTATAGCTGGGCTAATTTGTCTAGGGTATAAGTGGCTTTCATAGCTAAAAAGTGTGCTAACTTTGTTAATCTATCCACTATTACCCATATTGCATCATGCCCCATGATATCCTAGGTAGACCCATAACAAAATCCATAGCTATACTATCCCATTGCCACTTCGGGAAATCTAAGGGTTGAACTAATCCAGCTGGCTTCTAATGCTCTATCTTAACTCTTTGACATACTAGACATCGGGAGACATACTCTGCTATGCCTGTTTTCATTCCAAGGTACCAGAACATTTTTTTTAAGTCCTGATACATTTTATTATTGCCTGGATGAATTATGTACTTGCTCTTATGTGCCTCATCTAATATTTTCTCTCTGATTTTTATATTTCTAGGTACATACAACCTATCCCTATACCTTACTATATCATCCTTAGACAGATTGAACTCCTGCATGCTATCCTGTGCTATTTGAGCTTTAATCTTATTTATATGATCATATATTCATTGTGCTTCTCTTATTTGCTCCCTCAGGTCATTTTCTATTCGAGTTTCACTCATTAATAGTTTTTCTGAATACACTTCACAGGAGAGACTCATATCTCTGAATCTCCTAATCAATTCCTACTCTCAGATCATCATACAGGCCATGTGTGTGGATTTTATACTTAGGGCATCAGCTACCACATTAGCCTTATCAGGATGGTATTTCAATGTGAAACGATAATCTTTCAAGAATTCTAACCATCTCCATTGTCTCATATTCAACTCTTTCTATTCAAATAAATATTTAAGGCTCTTGTGGTAGCTGTAAATTTCTATAACTGCTTCATATAAGTAGTGTCTCCATATTTTTGAAGCAAACACCACTACGGCTAACTCTAAGTCGTGTGTGCAGTAATTTTTTTCGTGAGGTTTTAGCTGTCTAGAAGCATAAGCTAGCACTCACCCTTTTTGTATAAGCACACATCCTAACCCTTTCTTTGAAGCATCACTATAGACTACGAAAGTCTCTCTAGGGTCAGGGAGTACTAGAATTAAGGCCATGGTTAACTTGTGCTTCAACTCCTAAAAATTCTTCTCACATTTCTCATCCCACACAAATGGCACATTCTTTCTAGTAAGCTGAGTCAGTGGCATCGCTATATGAGAAAAGTCTTGAATGAACCTCTTATAATAGCCTGCTAAACCTAGGAAGCTTGTGATCTCTGTTATTATCCTAGGTCTTTCCCACTGCAATATTGTTTCTACCTTATGGGATCTACTACGACCCTTGCCTGGGAAATCACATGGCCTAGGAATTGAACTTCAGTGAGCTAGAACTCACATTTACTAAGTTTAGTATAGAGCTGTCTCTCTCTCAGGATTTCTAGGGCTAATTTCAAGTGCTATTCATTTTCTTCTCTAATTTTTGAGTAGATGAGAATGTCATCTATGAAGACAACTACAAATCTGTCTAAGTATGGCTTGAAGACTATGTTCATGTAGTCCACGAACATTACGGGTGCATTCATTAACTCGAAGGGCATAACTTAAAACTTATAACACTTGTATCTAGTTCTAAATGCTATTTTGGGAATATCCTTAGCCTTTATTCTAAGCTATTGGTATTCCGACCTGAGGTTTATCTTAGAGAATATTGACTATAACACCCTAAATTTAATTAAGGTATTAATCATAGATTTGGGTTAAATAAGAATAATTAATATGGAATAATTGGGCAAGTTATGTGAATGAAAATTTTAGATAAATAAATTATTAATATGAGTTTGAGATTTAATTGGGTTAGAAACCTCATCTAGGCCTAAATTAAAATTAAATAGGCCATGGTTAGAGATTAATGGAGGCCCAATGATTTTAGGAGTAGACCCAACTTTTTAATGTGAAACTTGGCCCAAGAGAGAGTACCTAGTGATGGCCCAATCTAATTTAGTGAGATACGAGCCCAAGACCTAACTTACATAAGATCTTATAATTGGCCTAACATCCCTTATACAGACCTCAACTAAATGGGCTCTTGAAAACTTGACTCAATCTAACTAAAAATTTGAACTTATAATTGGCCCAACAAATCAAAACCTTAGCCCAACAACTAGTGGGAGCCCAATAGGTCCTTGGGCTGGTAGGTCAACCCATAATCCATTTAGGACCCAACTTAGACCCTAAAAATCATTCTAGCCACCCCCATTCTGCAGAACCATAAGAAACACAAACACAAATTCGGGGGTTCAAAGGGGAGGCTAGGGTTAGCAGCAAAATTCCATCATTTTCTACTCCTAGAGCAAGATTCAGCCAAGATAATAGTTATATAACTTAATCTTCTCCTCTTTCCCTTTGATTTGACCCGATTGTCTTCTCATTTGGAGCACTTTCACCCTTACCTAAAATCTGAAACTTGCTATTTGATGTTTCCATGGTGAAATTTCGTAGGTTGAGGCTGGGGGTGTTGTTAGGTAAGTATAAACTCTTCATTTTGATATATTTTCTATTGGTTTAAAACCCGCATGGTAGATTTATAATATGGGCCTTAATTTTGTACGAATTTTCCTAGGGTTTGAAGTGATATTTTGATGTTTCTGGTCTAAGGAAGGCAAACTCAAAATTAGAGGCTCTTAGTGATTGGGTAGCTGTCCCTTAGGTAACTATTGGTAATTTAATTCTTTGAGCATTAGGTTATTACTATAAATGATGAATGGAATAGTGATGGACTAATATAAAGTGATAATTTTCTGATATTATGATTATAGAGGATTTTAGCATTGTTGTTAGCTTCCCAACTTGTTTACAAGTGAGGTAACGGGGGTTCGTGCTAATTCCATGTATATGTTTAATTAATTTTGTATTTGCTGCATGATTATTATTTTTGAATGCTAAATGAATTGGTTGGCTATTTGTTATATGTGATTGGACCTTGTGAGTTCATGATGGAGCTGTGGTGCGGCTGCCACTTGTACATGTGCTTCGATCGGGCACCAGGTTGTGATCAGATCCCAGATGTACTGAGCCCTGGTTGTGCCATTGGGGAGTAGGTGCTGTGGACGGGCCTCTCTCGGTGTTATTGGCCTTTAACATATGGAATTGTGATTGCTAGTATGCGATAGTAATAATAGATAGCCTAATTATTTCATTTACTGATATGGTCAGCATATTTTCTGATGCTTATATGAAATCATGCATATTGGTTAATTAAATTGAAATATATGAATGGAATTTTGCCTTGGTTACTGAGATTTACATCTCACCCTATTTCATGGGATCATACTTTCAAGTGAAGGCCATTCGGATAAGGATAAGGGGAAGCAAGTGGATGAAAATCCATGAGCTTTAGCCATGTATAGAGGAGGCTACACTTGGGCTGATTTGAGTAGAGTAGATGCAATTTTGTTATTCTTTTATATAGCATCATTATGTAATCATTTTGCCAAGTGTAGGTATTTGTATTTTGATTACTTAGGATGTATCTATTAAGGAGTTAGGCCTTATCTTAGCTTGGTATTGGATGCATGAACTTATGACATCTGATGTATGAACTTTGTTAAATTTATGATATGGTCTACTAATGGAAATGTAATCATGTTATACATTAGATGTTGATTTGAACTAGTGATATATGGACTCTTTAATGGAATATGTATTGAATGATAATTGTTGATAGTTCATGAATTCTTACTGTTATTACTCTATGAACTTGCTGATATAGGGTAGTTGGAGGAGTAGAAATTAACACTTAAGTCTTGAACTAGTAATAATAGGATAAGTTAGGTAAATTAGGTGAATAAAAACTATTAGAGCCCTACAAATTAAGGAAGAGTGGTCCTAGAGTGTATCTAGGGGTAAAATCAGAGTGCATGGGATGAAATTTAGAAAATGTAGTTGTAGAAGGGAGTTACACCGTGACTAGGAAGGTCTCGCCACAGCTAGGAATGTGACAGAGGCAAGGAGAGCCACGGTGAGATTCCAAGAGAAAACGTTACCCAAGGAAGGTAACAGAGAGCAAACTCGTTGCAGCACAACACGTCCTGCTGCGGCTTAAGTTGAGGAAACTAAGTAAGGAGTGTCTAGCAGCTAGTCTAGCCATGGTGCAAGTGTATCCCGCCGAGGTGAGAATTGTAGGACTTTGAACAGTAGCTCTATGAGGTATTTCCACTGCGGCGCCACGTAGGCTCGTCGCCACGAGGGTCCAACTCGCTGTGGCAAGATTCACATGAGTTGCCCAATAAGATCCTGAGACTAACTTAGCTGTAACACAGAAGGTTGGGGCTGCGACGCAGAGTAAAAAACTTAGTTTTTAAGCTCCAGTAACTAACTTAGCTATGGTAGGAGAGTTTCAAGTTGCGGCAAAGGTTCCTAAACTCCTATCTTTAGCCTAGAAACCTCAGTTTCTCCAATGGTAATGCTAGGGAATGATGTAAAAACACTTGTAGGAGGTTTTTGTGGGATGGAATTGATGGATGGGTGAATCACAAACCCCTCATGATAGTATAATTTCTCTTATGCATTCTCACATTTATGGTTGTATAGTTAATGACCTTAATATTATCAAGGTTCAAATTTCCCTATATTTTCATGATGTATTTAATTGTAATGACTCTAAACCTTGATCATTAGTCATTAATAGTGTATTTAACCATAATTACCATGATTAAAAGTTAGGGGCGTTACACTGACACTCCTACTAACTGATCTAGGAGGTCATCTATATGAAGGAGAGGGTACTTATTCTTAGTAGTTATCTTATTGAGTTCCCTATAGTCTATACATAGGCTAAGGCTCCAGTCTTTCTTCTTTACGAATAAGACTGGAGGTCCCTACAGTGAGATACTAGGTCTAATAAAACCCTTCTCTAAAAACTCTTCTTTTTGCTTTTTAAGCTCAGCTATCTCGGTGGGAGCCATCCTATATGAGGCCTTAGACACTGGACCTGCCCTAGGTACAATGTCTATCAGAAACTCGACCTCTCTCTTTGGGGCTAGTTCACTAATCTCTCTAGGGAATACCTCTAGAAACTCTTTCACTACTGGAATCTCATCTATACTCTCTTTTACCTCAGCCTGAATTGAAAAGAAAACTAGGTACCCCTGACAACAATACCCTAGAGACCTCTCAACCTGGGAGGTGGTCATAATAGATAACTCAGTCTTCATACTAGGCATAGTCCTACACTTAAGTAAAGTAATACATCTGTGGCTACAATCTAGTATGGCATTATTTGCAAACATCTATTCATGCCAATGATCACATCAATATCAATAAGGAGCATACAAATCAAATCAAGGGTGGTAAGGCAGTGATTAAACTGGATCACACAATTCAAATAAGCATGGGAGGCAATGGCTCTGTTTCCTTTGGAGGTAGATATATGCAAATCATATAGTAGTGTATGCATATTCATACCTAACCTCCTAGCACAATTATATGATATGAAAGAATGGCTAGCAACTGAATCAAAAAATGCAGTTACAAGAAAATTATTTATTCTAATAGTACCTTGGATTAGACTCGGAGACTGGCTAGCCTCCTGCTGTGATAGGGCAAAGACTCTATCCTAGGTCTGAGGTCTGGGAGAAGGAGCCATCTTCCTTTATTGTGTGAACTATAGAGGAGCTTGCTTGCAGTAATTAAATAGCTCATCTTATACCATTACTAGGTTCCATTTTATGAAGCACATGAGTTCTCAAGGAAAAAGGCATTAAATATTCAAGTTTCTTTGCGTTGCGTAGGGGATAAAATTTTCATTCAACATCTACTGGGCCATGTGAGCTTATGTATCACATTATCATATTTAATTATATAGATACAACTCATATCCATCACCAAAAATGGCCTAGAGCTCGTGCAAGGCAAGGGAATGTCACAAACTTTGGAAATTCATAACTAATTCTAAAAAAATTGAAATCATGCATTATTTGCCATTATAGAAAGATACACATGTCTAATTTATGGTAAAAATATGTCTAGGCCATGAAACATAACAAAGAAGATGTTTGACATTTGAAAAAGGTACAGAGGTCAGACTGGCTACTAGTACTGATACAGGTTTCTGCTACAAATTTCAAAAATGTCCAATTACTTCCAAAAAAATCCAATCTATGAAAATTATATCAATTTGAAAATCTACAGATGTTAGCTAGAGGGGGAAAATAACTCTAGACCAGTTTAGGCATGTCCAGGCATTGAAAACTAATCAAATAGTAACCTAGGTCAGTCTGGACACTTGATACTGGATAGAAACTTCAAATTTTCATATCTTCCTCTCTAGACATCCAAATGTGGTGCTTCTAGTTGGCATAAGTCTCTAGGAGTGTCTAGTTTTTCTTTATAAAATTTCATGGCAATTGGACGTCATTTCCCCCTGAGTAACATAATTCATTTTTGGACCTGAGTGAATAGTACCATAAACCAAAATCAGAATTTTTCCCAATTTTGAAAATTCATCAAATATTCCATAGACCTCCAAAAATTCTGAACTTTAGCTTCCCAAAAATCTCTCAACAAGTTCCAAATGCATGCCAAATCTCAAATCAAGAAGAACTCATTTGGATAAAAAGTGGTATAGGTTTCCAATATGATAAATTTTGTTCCATATTAGATACCAAATGTGTCCAAATGACTTCCCTTAATGTATGGCATCTCTTGGGCAAGTTGAAAAGCATGAACATGACTTGTATGAATTTCCCAAGTGGTCCTAAATTTCATACATCTCAATTTGGCCATTCCACTTCCATTTATACATGTATTTCCATAATGCAACTTTGCCATTACATGTCCAAATTGCATATTTCTATATATATAACCTTAGCTCTCATTTAGACATGATACATTAGCATAATTATACATGTTCATAACATCATAAGACATATACAGCTATTGATTACAACATTTTCTATTCATATGGCCTTAAAGTAACCAAATTTAAACACTTTCTTGTCACAATCTCATCTTCCAAGGTGTGAGCTTCCATTGCCTTGTTCACTTTGTCCACTTAGTATGTTAGAACATTAGAGAGGAGGGAATGAGATTCAAAAAATCCCAATAGCTCATCTTCATTTCAATCACACATAAAGTATGCAATACAAGCCTTGAAAATGCATGCATGGACTGAGTGGCTCGTCGTACAACCCTCAAAATAATACTAGGTTGATAAAATATGTAGCGAATGGCACAACCTAGGTCATCTCCCTTGGAATTGGCATTCAATGTTTAATTGAGTTTTCCAAATATTAAAAGACTCTAAAATTTCCTAAACTAAAGGGGGTTTTGATTCACTTAAACTATTTAAAATAAAATTGACTTAAAATTCCTAATTACTATCTAATTGAGTGAATTATGGTCTTGTGACTAGCTTTGGATTTGTCCCTTGGTATCTACTATCCTTATCCTAATCTAATTATGATTAATTCTGGCCTAAGAGTTCCTAATCGTATTCATAACAAATTATCTCAGGTAACCACTCAAGATACAAGAGATTAACGATCTAATGTTGAATTGAAACCTCAGTCCCGCATTAAACTGTCAATTCTTGTTTCTAAGATCAATGAACACCCAATTTAATTGATTAACTAATTGATTAACCTCTGAATCATCCTAAATATTTAATTAACTAACTAAACATTAAGGAATCTTCAAATTAAACAATTAAGCTCACTCATGTATTTTATCGAACACCTTCGAAGCATACATGGAAAATTCAGATAATATTGAAATTAATCAGATCAATTAATCAACAAAAAATACTTCCTAATTAGTGTCTAACCAGCCACTAATTACAATTACACAAATTCCTTATCAAATACAACTTAACCAAGACAATAAATGAAAGAGAAAAAGTGTAGGAAAATTTGAGAAATCATTAGCCAAAATTCTGAATTATTCTTCCATGGATTCAAGCTTTTCCAAGAGCTTCCTCCTTGCTAGCCTCAAGATGAACTAAAGCTTCATGGGATGGTGGATGGATGGAAGATGGAATGAGAATGAGAAGAGGATGGAGTGGAAGAATGAGTGGATGAATGGGATTGTTGGATGGATGAATGGTTGGATGGAGAGGTATATGGCGTGATAGATGGATGATGAATGGTGTGCCCCCTTGAACGAATGAATGGCTTGATATATATAGGCATGAGTTTCCGGAAATATAGAGACATGGGATGGCTTGTATTGTGCGAATGGATGAGGGTCCAATGATTTGAATGAAGGAGACGTGAATGAATCAGAGGCGTATTGAATAATGACTCTGCCCGAGTGTATTTCAATTCTTTAATGAATCACATGCTACTTCTTAATTCAATTTCACGTGGAAAGCTTCTTGCCCAGCTAATTGCCCGTAGCTTCTTCATGTTTGTATATAAGGTGGGCCCTATTTCATTCCATATTTAATATAATATTAAGATTCATGCAAGCTTCCCACGTCTTCTTCCAGTTTTCTCACTGCAAGGATTTGTTCGAGAGAATGGATAGCAGTTTTTTCTCGGTGTCCTTGCTGAAGTCCAGTACGAAGAAACATATATGAATCAACCTCTTAGCTCTGCAGTCCCCTGAAGCCTCCTTCTTCGCGTTTGATTCAGCCAACTCAAAGCTTCTGTTGCATGTTCTGTTTTCTATATAAAAACTGCTCAGCTCAGCGTTACTTCTTCTGCGTCTCCAGCATCTGCCCGGTCCAGCGTTGTTCAGCTCGCTCAGCCCAACTTCATCTGTTGCCTCCATTTCCAGCGTCTCCCATCGTCTTCCTCAACTCGTTTTCAGCTGTTTCTGCATGAGTGTGGGCTCAGCTGGTACTTCCTCGTGCTTCTTCACGTTAACTACTCGTTCAGCTCAGCTCTTTCACGTAGCTTCTTTGGTCGTGCAGCAGCTTGTTACTTATACTTGTAAGCTTCTTGCTTTGCTCGAATTCAGAACGTGGCTTGACCTTCAGCTCGTAGCTTCCTCTTTAACTCGTGTTGCTCTTCCAGCCTCTTCTTCTTGCATGCACATAAACTCAAGCTGCCCACGTTGTTTTCTAAACTCAAAGCTCAGGCTTCTACATGCTTTATTCGTTTAGCTCTCACGTTAGCTTTGTTTACACGAGCTGCTGTTCTGGAGTTTATTCTTCCCTTGACTTAACACTAGCTCCTTCAACTCGATGCTCTTTCTCTCTTCTTTCCACACAAGCTCGAGTTCACTTCAACCCGTGGCAAGCTTCTTCTTGAGTCATGCATGTATGTGATGATCACATGGCTTCATGTAAGTGTGTGGGTTGCATGGAAAAGTTCATTCAAGCTTTAATTCCCATTGAATTTCTTGAAGCTCTTGAGATTGCACATTAACACACTTAAGGCCCATCTCTTCTCTTGCTTTTCTTCAATTTAATTTTCTATTCAAAACTCCAATTACATATTAAAATTCTGCACAAAGAAGTGAGAAAAATCAAATAGAAATATTCACAAAAATTATTTAAGATAAATTTAAGCATTAAAATCCAATAATTTGCAAATAAATTCCTAAAATATAGAAATGACCACTTAAAATAAAATCTTATCTAATTGATGTCTTAGAGCCATATTTAATCATTAAAATGCCTAAGTTAGGAGAATCAAATAGATAAAAATATGTGTTTATCATGGACATATTAACATATGTGAGTATTCAAGAAACATTCTTGGCATTTGAACAAGTCATACATAACATACATAGGCTTGCCAAGTAAGTGGATTAGCCTCACCAATTCACTTGTGGATTTTGGACATGCCTCACCTATTTCTTTAAAAGATTTTTGACTCAACCTTACTCTTGGGAGTCAAGCTCACTTTTAGGAGACTCTTTACTTTGTCTCAACTAACTTTAAAGGTTCTTGGCTCATCCTCACCATGGCTAAATGGGTGTTGGCTTCTCCACACTCAAGCAAACCAAGGTAAGCACATAAAACATCATTTGAATGCATAAAACATCATCATGGTACCATGGAATAAAAGCTCATGCTAAAATACTTTTCATAGCTCAAAACATATATACATACATTCAAAGACAATGTAAGTACACATCCATGCATGAGAAAAGGTGGAGAGAGCTACCTTTGTCACATTTGCATACTTTCTTTTGGACTTAGTTCCTCTCCCATGGCCACACACTCACAAGGAGGTGGAGATCATTTCTCTTAGGCTAGAGACATCATATGGAAGCCAATTATACTTTTGAATCAAATTCTAAGGCCACACAATCACTAAAAAAGCTAGGTGACTCATAAGGCTCTTTTATGGTTCTATAATGCACTTAATGAAGCAACCATTGGAAAACATCATCTTGGCTCCATTCTCTCCATCTATTTATGATTCTTGACTCTATTTAAACCTCTTGGAGTCATCACACAATCAATTCTAGGAGCCTAGCTAGGTATTGCTTCTTTAAGTCATATTATGGAACATATAAGGCCATCTCACTATCTATAGTTTCTAAATTTTTTCCAAGGCTTTCTCTCATCTTCACTCATCATATATGACTCAAAAATAGGCTTGAAAAAATTTAAAACTCTCCCTAGGTGTCTCATCCTCTATAGGCTGAGCTTATGCCTTCTTTTAGTCTTCATGGAGTTTGCTTTGTTTTCTACATGGAAGATGCATATGGGGAGACTCCTAGGGATCTTAGGAACTCATTCAAACATTCATTTAGGCCTAGGAATAATATTATCAAATTAAATTTTCAAGGGAACCCATGAAACCCTAAGTTTACTACCTTGAAAATCAATAGCCTTTTCTTGAATTTCTTTGCATATCCTTACTCTCTTCCCTTAAATTCATAGAATTCATCTTTGGTTCTACCCAAAATTCAAGCCCTCTTGCATCTACATACATGGGGAGAAATAGGGAGAAGAAGGGGGAGGAGGTAGCTACCATGGGATGGAAGATATACCTTACTTTTCTTTGTTTTCTTGCTTGATTTTCACTTTCCTTGCCCTTCTCTCTTCAAATCTGAATTTTTCCCTCTTGATCTGAACTCAAAATAGCATTAAAAACCTCAATAAAACCATGGAAAGAAAGAGGAGAAGGAGGAGAAGAAGTTTGATGAAGGAAAGTGCTTGAAAAACCAAGATTTTCATACCTTTCTTATCTTGCTTTTCCCTTTCTTCTTACCTCCTCTTGTCCACCTCATCCTTAGGGTTTCTCTCTAGTTTAGGGCAGAAATAAGTGTGGCTAAATGAAGTAAGAAGGTGGGGTGCCTCATATATATAGGGAGATTCAAAGAAGACTTTTCAAAAATTTCTATTTTGCCTTTTGTTTTTGGCATTTTTGTTTCTGACTCGTTTTAGGTCCTTTTTGAGAACCATATTTTCCATCATGAAATTTGGGTTCCCAATTTAGTAAAATACCTTTAGAATCACTCAAATCGAAGCTAAAACCTTCCTGAATGAATCCGTCAAAATTCAGGTATACCAACGTTAGAAAATGTCCATCGGAAGGGTTTTAACTGTCTCAGGGCTTCTTATGGCTTTCAGGGCCTCTGGGAACCCTAAAGGGTTAAAAAATTTCATTTAAAAATCCCTCCTGTTAGAATTCCAAAATTTGCTCAAAATTACGAAAATGCCATTATGTGTCATAAGTTTTTCGTTAAATTTTTTTTCTTCATTCTAGCTCCATTTTTCTTTTTGTCTAAGCTTAGGATTCTCATTTTTAAAAGTTTAGAATGCTTTCTAAATTTTTCAAGACCTTAACTAAGTCATTTCAAGGAACTTTCTTTTGTATTCGGTGAATTTTGTACATTAACGAAGAAACCATACATTACGTTTCTCACGTTTTCTCTCATTTTTAGAGAACCAGATATTACACAGTCCCTAGCCTACCACATCGAAAGCATACATTCTACCCCATGTAGCATGGTCTGGTTCCATGGTTCTTGCCACATTAGGGACATATAATAGGTGCAAAGCTACCTTTACTGGACTGAGTTCTTCGTTTCTTGCCCTTTCGGCTCCACTGGCTTTTACTGCCTCTCCTACTAGTAACAGTAGCCCGTGATCCCTCTTTAGGTCTTTTGGGCTCAGGGAGGGGTGGTTTGGCAATGGAGGTAGGTTGTATCATTCTGAGGTTTGCCTCTGTCACTCTGCATATCTCAACTAGGGTATTAAAGTGCCTGATTCTATATGGCACTACCCTATCTCTGATCTCAGGGAGCAACCTTTCTCTAACTTGTTTGCTCTCCAGCGTTCATTGTCATGCCTTTGTAAATAAAAGAAATACCTGGAGAGTTCTACAAATTTAGCCACATACTGATCTACGGACATCCCCTCTGTCTGTCTCAAGATTACAAACTCTAACTCCTCATCTTTGACTGAACTAGAGAAATATTTCTCATAAAAAACTTAGAGCCTCCTATATAATTGGAAGGTTCCTCAAAATAGGCTTAGTGCCCTTTCACTAATAATTTGCCTCTTTTTGTAATTGAAAGATAGACATCTTGGGTTTCAGCTCAAACGTGCACTCCATCACCTCAAAGATCTTCTCTAACTACATAATCTAGGCCTCAGCTTTTTCTGAATTCATCTCACCATCGAAAGTGGGAGGCTTGAACTTTCTGAACTGAGTAATAATCTTTCTGGTCGAGGGCTGCTCCTGAGCTGAAGGCATCTAAGCTAATGGAGTAGGGGCAACCATCTGGATATACGACTGTGGATTTAGGTGAGTTGCCCTTGAATGTTCGGGAAGATTGAGTGGTGAGGTGGCTATAGAGGAGGAGGTGTAGGGCCTTGGCTATCTCTCTTAGCAAGCCATTTCTATAACTGCATAATCACGGCCTACTACTGATCTAGGTGAGCCATACTAGACTGTAAGGCTCTAGCTACCGGATCACTGGGCTCGACTCTATCATCTGCACGAGCCTCTCTAAAGGGCCAACCTCTCCTAATGTTCACCATAGCTCTGAAATATCATAACAAACTTTAACATAAAAAAGGAAACACTTCCACCATCAACACACTCAATTCATCCACAAAATAGCTTATATACATCTAGGCAACTCATAAACACAAGTTACAACCTACATCAAGAGCCTGAGCCTTTGTTTTGATACCAATAAATGTAACACCATAATTTATTAGCTTATCTTATGCTATTCTCACGCCTTAGACCATGCATCTCACATAAGAGGTAAGAAAAAGCAATTAAAATAGTGAATATTTTAGCGTTGTATAAGGGATGAAAATTCTATTTGGTATCACATGGACCATGTAAGCTCATATACACATTATCATATTTAATTACATAGATATGACTCAATTCTATCACCAAAAGTGGCCTAAAACCTGTGCAAGGAAAGAAAAATACACAAAATTCATAGTTGCAACTTCGGCCAGAATTTTCCCTTTTCTGTCACAAACTTGGAAAATCATAACTAATTCTAGAAAAATAAAAATTATGCATTCTTTACCATTCTGGAAAGCTACAAATGTCTACTTTATGTTAAAATATTTCCAAGTCATGAAACATCACACAGAGGATGTTTGACATTTGCAAAGGTCTAACTAGCTACTGGTATTAATATAGGTTTCTGCTATAAATTTCAAAAATGTCTAATTAAATCCACAAAAATTCAATCCATACAAATATACCAATCTTGAAAGATAAAGATGTTAGTTAGAAGAAAAAAATAACTTTAGACCAGTTTAGGCACATCGAAGCCTCAAAAACTAATCAAATAATAACATAGGTCAGTTTGGACGCCTGATACTAAAAAGAAAATTCACAAATTTATATCTCCCTCTCTAGACATCCAAATGAGGTGCTTCTAGTTGGCACAAGTCAGTAGGAATGTCTAGTTTCTTCTTGTAAAATTTCGTGGCAATTGGACATCATTTGCCCCATGAATGATACAGTTTAAATTCAGACTAGAATGAACAGTGCCTTGAACCAATTTTTGAAAATTTCGCAACTTTGAAAATTCATCAAATATTTCATAGACCTCCAAAAATTATTCACTTTAGCTTTCCAAAAATCTCTCAACAAGCTCTAAATGCATGCTAAATCTCAAACCAAGAAGAGCTTATTTGGATAAAAAGTGGTGTAGGTTTCCAATATGGTCAATTTTAATCCATATGAGATACCGATTATGTCCAAATGGTCTCCTTTGATGTTTGGCACCTTTTGGACAAGTTTAAAAGCATGTATATGACTTATATGAACTGTCCAAATAGTTCCAAATCTCATACATCTCAATTCGGCCACTCCACTTTCATTATTACACTAATGTATTAAACCATCAAGAAGCTATACTTGCCATTACATACTTAATTTACATTATAACATTTACATAACATAACTTCTCATTTGTACATAATACATTAGCATAATTATACATGCTCATAACATCATAAGACGTATACAACCATAGATTATAACATTTGCCATTCATATGGCCTTAAAGAAAACAAAATCTATAAACTTTGATGTCATGTTCTCATCTCTCAAGTGGTTGGTTCCCATTTCCTTGTTCTCTTGGTCCACCTAGCATCTTAGAACATTAGAAAGGAGGGAATTAGATTCAAAGAATCCCAATAGTTTATCTCCCTTTCAATCACACATAAAAGATGCAAAACAAGTCTTGAAAATGCATGCATGAGTATCATAGAGTGTGCAATCATTCAAGAGGCATTCTTGGAATTTGAACAAGTCATACATAGGCTTGCCAAGTAAGTGGATTAACCTCACCCATTCACTTGTGGATTTTGGACTTGCCTCACCCAATTCTTTGAGAGGTTTTTGACTCAACCTTACTCTTGTGAGTTAACTTCACTTTTGGGAGACTCTTTACTTTGTCTCAACCGATTCTAAGGGTTCTTGGCTTATCCTCACTATGGCTAAGGGTTCTTGGCTTAACCACACTCAAACAAACCCAAGCACACATAATAAACATCATATGAAAGCATGATGTAACATTATGGCACCATGGAATAAAAGCTTAAGCTAGAATACTTTTCATAGTTTAAAACACACATACACATATTCAAAGATAAGCCAAGCATACATTCATGCATGAGAGAAGGAGGAGTGAGCTACCTTAAATGTAACCACACACTTTTCTCCTTAAAATAATGCTCCCTTCCTTGGCCTCACACACACAAAGGTGTGGGATTGGTTTCTCTTGGCCTAAACACAATTTATGGAAGCCAAGTAGGTTCATAAAATTAATTCTAAGGCCACACATCTTCCTTAAACACTAACTTGGTCTATTACCCTTTTATGGTTCCAAGAATTCACCTAATAAAGCAACACCTATCAAATAAATTCTAGGCTCCATTCTTTCCTTTCATATATGATTCTTGACTCTTTTTAAGCCTCTTGGAGTTATTACACAATTGAAACAAAGAGCCTAACTACATGTTGCTTCTTTAGGTCATATTATGGAACATAAGACACCAATTCATTCTCTTAAATTTTTTCCAAGGCCTCCCCTTATTTTCATTCATCATATATGACTCAAAAATGGGCTTTGAAAAATTTAAAACTCTCCCTAGGTGTGCTAACCCTTCTTGGCCGAGACAATGAAGCATAATAGCCTTCATGGACTTTGCTTTGTTTTCTTGATGGAGGAAGCACATAGGGAGACTTCTAGGGGATCTTAGAAGCTTATTTAAACATTCATTTAGGCATAAAAATTAAGGTATCAAGTCAGATTTTACAAGGAGCACATGAAACCTAGAATTGCTATCTTGAATTTTCATGGTTATTTGTTAATTTTCTTTGCGTATTCTTATTCTCCACAGTTATTTTCCTAAGATTCACCCTTGTTTTTGTCCAAAATCCAAGCCCTCCCATAGCTTCTTGAGTAGGGCGAACCAAGGACAGAAGAGGAGCAAGGGGTAGCCATCATAAAAGGAGAAATTACTTTGTTTTTCCTTATTTTCTTGCTTGAATCCTCCTTTCTTTGGTCTCCTCTCTTCAAATCTGAATTTTCTCCTTTGTTTCTCTCTTAAAACAGATCCATATACTTCAATATAATCATAGAAAATAAAGAAAATTGGAGAAGAGGTTTGCAAAGGAAAGAGCATGAAAAACTACTAAAAATCTATACCTTTGGCTTTTGATTTCTCCTCCTCTTTCTCTTCCTCTTGTGTGCCACTCTCCCTAGGGTTTTCTCAGGTTTGGGGTAGAAAAATATGAAGCTAAAATGAGTGGAGGAGTGGGGCACCATTTATTTATGGTGGGAGGAAGAAAGATTTTTCAAAAATTCTTGTTTTGCCCTTCGTTCTTGGCATTTTCGTTTCTAATTCATTTTAACTCATTTTTTAGAACCATCTTTTCCATTATGAAATTTAGGCTTCCAATTTAGTAAAATGCCTTTGGAATCACTCAAATCGGAGCTAAAACATTCCTGAATAAATCCATCAAACTTCAAGTACACTAACATTAGAAAACGTCCACCGGAGGGGTTTTAATTGTCTCGGGGCTTCCCATGGTTTTCAGGGCCTCTGAGAATCCTAAAAGACTCAAAAATTTTATTTAAAAATCCCTCTTATGTGAATTCCAAAAATTGCTTGAATTTATGAAAATGCCATTACGTTTCGTAAGTCTTTCGTTAAATTTTGTTTCTTCATTCTAGCTCTGTTTTTCTTTCTATCTAAGCATAGGATTCTCATTTTTAAGAGTCTAGAATGCTACTTAAATTTTTTGGGACCTTAACTAATTTAGTTCAGGGGACTTGCTTTGAAAACACACCCATTTCTGTCGTTTAACAAAAACTGAACATTACACCATGAGTGCTCTTAAGCTTGCATAGTCTCGCCTTAAGTTAGTCCATGCACCTAGGGAGAGTTTTAAATTTTTTCTAAGGCTAAAAAAGGACTAGATATGATAAATGAAGACCAAAGGAAGCATTGGAATGAATTTAGAAAGCATGGTTTGTGAGATAAAGGTGCAGGCTCTATTTTAAAACATAAAGAAGTAACTTGTATCTAGACTCTTTGAAATGAATTTGTGATGACTCCAAGGAGTCTAAATGGAGTCAAGAGATCTAGATAGAAGGAGAAATTAGAGCCAAGATCAAGAATTTCAATAGTTGCTTCATTTTGTCTTATATGGAACGATAATTGTGTTTTAGAACAAAGTAGCCTTACATAGAGTCTGTAAGAAGCTAGAGCCTATTCCAATGATTGAAATATGTCTCAATTGATGTGTCTAGGCTAAGAAATTCAAGTGCAACCTAGTTGTAAGTGCTTGGCCGAAATGGGGAAGAAGAATTAAAGAAAAAAGTGTGTGAATCTTGCTTTAAGGTAGTCTTTAACCTTTCTCACATGCATTACTTAGATGTTTACTTGTCTTTGAGTGCTTGTGTATATGTTTGAATTATAAGAAATGTTTCTAGCCATTTATTACATGTTATGCTACCATTATATTTCTTAAAATGTATTTATAAATGCAAAGTGGCTTAAGTGGGTTTAGTTATGCCAAAAGTCCTTTAGCATAGGTGAGGATGAGCCAAAAGTCCTTAGGAATTGGTAAGACAAAGCTAAAAGCCTCAAGAAGAGTGAGGCTAAGTCAAAAGTCCCTTGAAAGTAGGTGAGGTAAATCCAAAAGTCCCAAAGAAGTTAGGTGAGACTAGACCAATACCCTTAAGAGTCTATGTTTGCTATGTATGAGTTTATATGACAAGGAAAATATTTTATGTATGTTCACTAATAGCCTAAATGTCATACATGCATTCTTTGACATATATATGCATCCATTATATATGTTTGAAAAGGTTAAGAGCTATTGAGATTCTTTGAATTTTACTCTTTCCTCACAAATATCTAACTATGTCTAGATGAGCTAAGCGGACTAAGAAATGGAGGCCAACAACCTTGAAGAATAAGACTTTGACAATGAAGTAGAGAAATAGGCCTTTTAATAGCATTTTGATGTCAAAAATTGTAACCATATGATGTATATATGATGTAGACCTTTAAACATGTTCAAATGTATGTAAATATGATGTATATATCCATTTTGGAACCAAATGAATAAATACAAGAGCTTTTGCCACCCATAAGCCTTTATGTGCATGTGTACAAATGCAAGTGGCAATGTGAGAATATGCTCCATGGTGATTTAGATCATTTGGCGTACTTTTATATGTTGTAATTATGCTTTTGGATATGCCCAAGTGGTTATGGAATGTTAAGAAAGTCATTTGGTGCCTTATGATACTATTATGGACTTCAAAATTGACCAATTCTTGACCTGAACCAAAGTCTAACTAAATGGATAATTTTTTGCATGAAATTTGGCCATCATCTAGAGCTTTTCACAGAGCTGAAGAGCACTTAATTTGGAGCTCTAGATAATTTGTTATGATTTTTCAAAGTTGCCCAAATCATGCAGAATTGGCATGTATACTATTCATATAGTCAGTTTGCTTCTCTGTGTCACATGTGGGTCAAATGAAGTGTAATACTCATGATATTTAACAGGCATAAACTAGACATAGCCACCAAGAGCACCTTATTTAGAGGCCTGTAGAGGGAGAACCAATTTTTTAAAGTTTTAGATCCTAGAGTCGTATGAGAATTGACCTAAAGTACTGTTCTATTGCTTTTCATGAGGTAAATGCTTTTGTCTTGGTATGGAACTATTTCCAGTCATTAGTTAACATCCATATATGCATGATTTTGACTTTTTTAGAATTAGTTATGAAGTTTCAAAGTTAATATTAAAAACTTGTGACAGCAAACCTAAAACAAAATTGGTTCTTGAATTTTTGGTTCCAAATCTATGAGGTATGAGATGAATTGTGATGTTTACGATTTGAATGGATATGTTATGGATGGAAAATGATATGGATGAGCTTACATGGTCCTTAAGGCATAAAATGAATTAAATGAGCTTCCCGTTACGCAATTATCCATGCATAAAAGTGTCACACCCTTGCAAATGTGTATCAATATACCACATATGTGTTGGGATAGCTATGTGACCATTGTGTAAGAGCTAGGAGGTTAAGGTATTATATGCATCAACGATTTAGATTAGATCACATTTTACAAGTGAATATTAGTCGTTGGTTTTAACTGTAGTTAACTTTTAACCATGGTAACTTTTTCGTAATATGTAATGATAAGGTTGCATTTAATGCTACTTAAGTAAGTTTCTATGTCATCTTGATGTTAGTGGTAACTTTTGTGTAATACATGATATTTACTAAGATTTGGTGATGTAAGCCTATGTCACGCTTCGTAGTTCATGCAGTCTCTAGAATCTAGGACATGGCACCACATCACCATTTTTTCCTGCTCAAGGCACCACATTAGCACTTTCACTGTCCATGGTGCCATGTCAGTACCTCCCCAGTTAGAATTTACAAAATTATTAATGTATCCTTTGGTAGGTGTAACATCCGGTTCTCTAAAAACGAGAGAAAACGTGAGAAACATAACGTACGATTTCTCTGTTAACAAACGAAACTCATCGGATACAAAAAGAAGTCGTCTGAAATGATGTAGTTAAGGTCCCAAAAAATTTAGGAAGCATTCTAGACTCCCAAAAATGAGAATCCCAAGCTCAGATGGAAAGAAAAATAGAGCTAGAATGAAGAAACAATTTCTTATGAAAAACTTACGAAACATAATGGCATTTTTGTAATTTTGAGCAAATTTTTGAATTTTCATAGAAAGGATTTTTAAATGAAAATTTTAAGTTTTTTGGGGTTCTCAAAGGCCCTGAAAACCATGGAAAGCCCCGGGATAGTTAAAACCCTTTCGGAGAACATTTTTTAACGTCGGTTGACCCAAACTTTGACTAATTCGTTCGGGAAGATCTTAACTCCAATTTGAGTGATTCCAAAGGCATTTTACTAAATTGGGAACCTAATTTTCATAATAGAAAAGATGGTTCTAAAAAAGGAGCTAAAATGAGTTAGAAACAAAAATGTCAAAAATGAAGGGAAAATTAGAATTTTTAAGAAACTGGAAGTTTCTTGAACACACTTTAAGTTTCTTATTTCTTCTCTCCTTCATTTGCATGACCCATTTTGCCCACTAGAGAAAAAATCAGCTCTCATGGGTGCACCATGGAGGAGAAGAAAGGAAGAGAAAAAGCAAGGAAAAGGTAAGGAATTTCATGAATTTTCATGCTCCTTCTTGTTCCAAACTTGTTCCTCTCCTCTTGAGCTTTCTTCCTATGATTATAATGAAGTTTATAAATCTATTTTAAGGGAGAAAATAAGAGAAAAATTCAGATTTGAAGAGAGGAGCTCAAAGAAGACAAGATTCAAGTGAGAAAAAGCAAGAAAACAAGGTAATTTCTTCTTCCATGGTTGCTACCCCTTACTCCTCTTCCTCCACCATTTTGCCCCACTCATGAAATCCTAGTAGGGTTTGATTTTTAGGCAGAACCAAGGGTGATTTTTAGAAAAAAGGGTGTGGAGATTAAGAATATGCAAAGAGATTTAACAAAAAAATCATGAAAATTCAAGATGCAATTTCTAAGGTTTCTAGTGTTCCTTCCAAAATCTGATTTAATCTCTTAATTCCTATGCCTAAATAAGTGTTTGAATGAGCTCCTAAGATCCCTAAAAGCCTCCCCATGTGCTTCCTCCATCAAGAAAACAAAGCAAAATCCATGAAGCCTAAAACCTTCCATAGGTTCAGCTAAGAGGAGATAGCATAGCTAGGGATAGTTTTAATTTTTCTAAGCATATTTTGAGTCATATATGATGAGTGAAGATGAGGGAAGGCCTTGGGAATATTTTAGAAACCATAGAAAGTGAGTTGGTGCTTTATGTTCTATAATATGACCTAAAGAAGCAACATGTACTTAGGCTCTTTATTTTGATTGTGTGATGACTCCAAGAGATTTAAAAGGAGTCAAGAATCATATTTGAAAGAAAAGAATGGAGCCTAGAATTTTATTTGAAGGTTGTTGCTTCATTGGGTGTATTTTGGAACCATAAAGGGGTTTATAGGCCAAGCTAGAATTTAAGCAAGTTGTGTGGCTTTAGAATTAATTCCATGAACCTAATTGGCTTCCATAAAATGTGTTTAGGGCAAGAGAAGTGATCTCCACCTTCTTGGGTGTGTGAGGTCAAGGGAGAGGATTCGAGGCTTAAAGAAAAAGTGTGCAAAATGCAAGCAAAGTAGCTCTCTCCATATTCTTTTATGCATGATTGCTTGCTTTACTTGTCTTTGAATTTGTGTATGTGTATTTCAAGCTATGAAAATTGTCCTAGCATGAGCTCTTACTCCATGGTACCATGATGATGCATTATGTTTTCCAAATGATGTTTATGATGTTTGTTTTGGTTTGCTTGAGTGTGGTGAGGCCAAGAACCCTTAGCCATGGTGAGGATGAGCCAAGAACCCTTAAGATTGGTTGAGACAAAGTAAAGAGTCTCCCAAAAGTGAGGTTGACTCCTAAGAGCATGGTTGAGTCCAAAAACCTCTTAAAGAATGGGCGAGGCAAGTCCAAAATCCACAAGTAAATGGGTGAGGCCAATCCACTTGCTTGGCAAGCCTTTGTATGCTATGTATGAATTTTTCAAATGCTAAGAATGCTCCTTGAATGATTGCACATGTCCACATGCCATGCATGCATTTGTAAGACTTGTTTTGCATCTTTTATGTATGATTGAATGAGAGATGAGCTATTGGGATTCTTTGAATCTCATCCCCTCCTTTCCAATGATCTAACATGCTAGGTGGACCAAGTGGGCAAGGTAATGGAAGCCAACTACCTTGAAGATAAGAGTATGACATTCAAGAGCATGACTTTTGCTTCTTTAAGGCCACACAAGTAGCAAATGTTATAATATAATATTGTATATGACCAATCACCTCACAAACATATGTAATTATACTAATGTATCATGTATGAATGAGAGTTAAAGTTGTATGTATAGATATGCACATTTTTGTTATGTATTGCAAGTTTCCATTATGGAAGTATATGTATAAATGGAAGTGAAATGGCCAAAATGAGATGCATGAGGTTTGGGACCCTTTAGGCAGCTCAAACAAGTCCTAATTATGCTTTTAGACTTGCCCAAGAGGTGCCAAACCCCAAGGAAAGCCATTTGTATATTTTGGTATCTTATATGGAGCCAAAATTGACCATATTGGAACTCTATGCCACTTTTTATCCAAATGAGCTCTTCTTGATTTGAGATTTGGCATGCAATTAGAGATTTTTGTTAATCTAAATAATAGACTTTTTAGAGGTCTAGAGAATATTTGATAAATTTTTAAATTTGGCAAAAATTTTAGTTTTGGTTTGATGCACTGTTCACTTGGTCCGAAAATGATTTCTATCACACAGTGAACAAATGATATCCAATTATTACAAAATTTTATATGGAGAAACTAGACATTCCCAATGACTTGCCTCAATAAAAGCACCTTATTTGGAGGTCTAGAGAGGGAGATATGAATTTTTGAAGATTTTGTCCAGTATCAAGCGCTCAAACCGACCTCAGTTACTATTTATTGAATTTTGAGATCTAGGCGTGCTTGAACTGGTCTGGAGTTATCTTTTCCCTCTATTTAATATCTATAGGTTTCTATATTGGTATCATTTATATAGATTGGATTTTTTTGAAATTAATTGAACATTTTTGAAGTTTGTTGCAGAAACCTACGACAACACCAGTGGATAGCCAGACTTCTGGACCCTTTTGAATATCAAACGTCTTCAAAATTAGATATTATGGTTTGGACATATTTTTATCATGAGGTAGACAGGTGTAGCTTTCCAAAATGGCTAAGAATGCATCATTTTTATTTTTTTAGAATTAGTTATGATTTTTCAAAGTTTGTGACAGAAATGAGCAAATTCTGGCCGAAAATGTATATATGTATTTTATGCTTCTCTTTGGTTTCCACGAGTTGTAGGCCACTTTTAGTGATAGAAATGAGTTGTATCCATGTAATTAAATATGAGAATGTGATACATGAGTCCATATGGCTCATGGGACTCCAAAAGAAAATTTTATACACAACACAACGCTAAGAAATGCATTATTTTAATGTCATATTTCTTACACTCTTATGGATTGTATGATATGAGACATGGAAGTAGTATGAAATAAGCTAAAATTATATGGTGTTATAGTAGGTTCTCTGTAATATTTTATTTAGCCTGCGTTCTCTTGGTTCTCCGCCATATTTTGATATTATTTGGGCTATGTAGGTCCCATTTAATGTCTCTAACCATATATTTTATTATTTATTTTCCTAATATTTTATTAACTTACCGTCCAAATGACCATTTTGTCTCTAGTAGTGACGTAACATACAAGTACCTCTATTTGTTTTTTGCTTATATCTTTGTCTTAACTATGCATTTCTAGATTCTGTCACCACTATCTGGAAGATTTTTCTATATAAAATTTCTTGAGATAGCTGATTCGAGTTTAGGGATTTAGTTCGTCTCCGTATAAGCTCTTAATCATTTGGGGCCATTTTTTGGTTTTAATGATTTTAGAATTTTATGAAACAAATTTTATAATTTTTTTTGCATTATTTCCTAACTATTGATATATATATATATATGTTGGATTAGTTCTGAATTCCTCTTTCTTCTAAAAACATTATCAAAGTTTGTCCAGGTGACAAATGACGATTTCACCCTAAGCCCCTAGGACTCCCCTAAAATTTCAAAATTTTGTATGGGTCCTATTTATCTTATACTTCTAATATACGAAGTTACTTTGTTCAAATTCATCTTATTAAAACTTAATAAATTCATTACATAAAATACTAAGTAATTAGAAAATCATAATTTTTGGGATGTTACATTATATAAGCTACTTCTAGTTTTAGGCTTCCATATAGTTGCATATTGTAGCATAATGAAGTAACTCATATAATTCATCATCTTGCCCCCAATTTCTTACTCAATCTAAGTTACATGACTCTATTTAAACTTATTGGAGTCATCACAAATTCAAATCAAGGAGCCTAGCACCACATTGCTTCTTTTATGCATAATGGAACCTTAAACTTTCAACTTCCAAAATATGGTTCCTAATTTTAAATCAATAGTTCCTTTGGTATTTATAATTTATATCTAGACCATTTCTATCTTTAGAATTAAAGAAAACTCTCCCTTGGTGATTCCTTTAGGGCTTGGCCGAGACATATACATATAATGGCACCCATGGAGTTTCATTCATTTCTATAGGAATTTGGCATCCATGAAGCTTCCTAGGTCTCTTATGAACTTAAATATGCTCTTAAATAAGTTAAATCATCATTAGAAAGCTTCATAGATCCCTAGGTGCAATCAAAACTTTAATTTCCATAACTTGTTATCTATAGCTTATTTTGGAGTTCTATTTGTTTCATATGATTCTCCATGCTTCAAAACCCTATTTCCTATTAAGTTTGGACTAAAATTAAACTCCTTACATAGTGTAATGACCTTAACTTCTAATCATGGTAATTAGGGTTAAAGATGCCATAAATAATCATAATTTAAGGTTTGAAGTCATTTCGATTACTTACATTATGAAAAAGTGGAGAAATTTACGTATTAATGTTATTAGAGTCATTAATTAGTTACTCATAACCAATTATGAATATGAGAGAATCAAACTTGCTATAAGCCTCTAATCCTTTAATCTATTAATTCTAACACTTAAGAATCTTCTACAAGAGTTCTTAATTTATTCTTTAACATTTCCATAGAGAAAACTAAGGTTTCTAGGTCATTATGAGGAATTGAGTACCTTCGCCATGGCTAAACACTCTCATGCCGCAACCAATTACTCTTAGGATCACCTAACACTATTTCACAAGATTTGCAGATTTCACTATGGCCAAATATCCCTTTTGTTGCGGTGAATTTTTCTCTGGAACAGCACTAGACTTGCCTCTCACATTTCATCGCGGCTAACATTGCTCTTCATCACAGCCAATTCCTCTTTATTTCCTTCCTTGGACAACTTTGTCACGTTTAGCCGCAGCTAATTCCATTTTGGCCGCGACCAATTCCCCTTTGTTCCTGTAACTCTCAAATTTCATTCCATACACTCCAACTCTCCTTTTAATGGCACTCTAGGACCACTCTTCCTCAATTTGTGAGACTCTAATGGTATTTATTTAATTGATTCATCCAATTGATCTATCATTACTCGTACAAGAGTTAAGTGTTGATTCTAACTTATTCATCTATCCTATAATCATAATTTCATGAATTAATGTCAGCAAGGATTTATAAACTACCAACAATTGTCATCCAAATACATATACCATTAAAGGTTCCATGCATCACTAGCTTAAGTCAACATCCAATGTATCACGTGATTACATTTCCAAAAAGTAAACCATATCATAGGATCCACAAGTTCTACGTCAGATGTTATAAACTCATACATCAAATATCTATTTAATATAAGGCCTAACTCCTCAATAGAAACATTCTATGTTGTCAAAATACGAACTCCTACACTTAGCAACATGATTACATGATGATGCTATATAAAAGAATAATAAAATTTGCATATACTCTACTCAAATCAGCTGAAGTGTATCCTCCCCCATACATGGTTGGAGCTCATAGATTTTTGTCCACTTGCTTCCCCTTATCCTTACCCGAATGACCTTTACTTGAAATAGTTAGCCCATAAAACAGGGTCAAATACAAATCTCAGTAACCAAAGTAATTTCCATTCATATAATCCAATTTAATTAACATATATGCATGAATCAAAATGAGCATCAGAATTATATTAGTCATATCAGTAAATGAAATGATTAGGCTACTATGATTACCATTCTATACTAGCAATCACATTTCCACATGTTAAAGGCCAATAACATTAGGAGAGACTTGTCCACGGCACCCACTCCTAATGAGCACAACTAGGACTCAGTGCATTTGGGGTCTGATCATAACCCGGTGCCTGATTGAAGCACATGCACGGGTGGCAGCCGTACCATAGCTCCACCATAGACTCACAAGGTCCAAACATAATACAACAAATAACCAATCAATTCATTTAGCATTTCAAATCTTTCATGTGTAGCAAATATAAAATTAAAGCAGATATATGCATGAAATTACATAATCCCCGGTTACCTCACTTGTAGCCAATTTGGGAAGCTAATAGCAGTACCAAAATTCTCCTATAATCACAACATCAGAAAATTACCATATAAGTCAGTCCATTACCATCCCCATTCATCAATTATGGCAACAACCCAATAATCAAAGAATTAATCCATCAATACTTGCCTAAGGGACACTTATCCAGCTACCAAGAGACTCAATTTTGGATTTTGCCTTCCTTAGCCCAGAAACTTCAAAATGTTACCCTATATTATGGATATTTTTCGCATAGAAATGGAGCCCATATTACAAGTGTAACACCATATTTATAGAACTCATCTCATATAAATTTTAGGCTTCCTTCCATGAACAACAAAAGAGAAAGAAGGAAAACCATTAAAAATAATTAATTTAATTGCATTACGTCATGGATAAAATTTTATTTTCATGTCTCATGGGCCATATGGACTTATCCTTCTGATTCTCATATTTAATTACACAACTACAACTCATAATCATGATTCTCATATTTAATTACACAACTACAACTCATAATCATGATTCTCATATTTAATTACACAACTACAACTCATAACCATCCCAAGAAGTGGTCTAAAACTCGTGCAAAGGGATGGAATACATGAAATGCAATGGTGCAGCCTCGGCCAAATATTCTAACATACTGACATGAAATTTGAAAAATCATAACTAATTCTAGAAAAATTGAAATCATGCATACTTACCATTATGGAAAGCTACAGATGTCTACTTTATTTTAAAAATAAATCCAGCTAAAAAAAGGCTCCTAGACACCAGAAACTGATGGAATAGTACTAGAGGTCGATTGTCATTACTAGTACTATCCTCCAACTTCAAAAATTCATATCTCTCTATTCAAATGTCCAATTAGGGTGATCTTGGTGGCCATGAAAGCTTGTTATGTCTAGTTTATGCTTGTAAAATTTCATAAGCATTGGATACCATTTGTCTCTCACTCAAGTTTCTAACAATATGAACAATGTCTGCATCAATTCAGTAAAAAAATGTCAACTTTGAAAAATCATAATTAATTCCACAGAGCTCCAAATAATATTTGGCTTTCCAAAAAGCTCTAGATGAGATCTATATGCATGCAAAATTTTATAAGCAAATTCATTCATTTGGTTAGATCTTGACATTAAGTTGCAAAATGACTCATTTTATGTCATGTAAGGGTCTCAAATGGTCTATTTTAGCTTCTAAGGCGAGCATGTGAGAAAGCACCAAAATGGTCTACTAAAATTGTCTCAAAGGTACACAAACCTAATTCATGATATACACAAGAATGCATATGTTAAGTCTTACCATTCTATACCCAATTCATGCTATATCATGCATATGGCATTAATTTTCATTCATACATCATACATTTACATATCTACATATGTTCATAAGGTCATACAATATATACAATAGAGGATTTGCATCATGTGCCACTCATATGGCTACAAACTTGCATTTTTATACACTTTGTTGTCAATCTTCTTCTTTTAGGCTTAGTGGCTTTCATTCCTTGGCTCATTTGGTCCGCCTAGACATGTTAGACAAGTGGAAAGGAAAGGATGAGATTCTATAAATCCCAATAGCTCTTCTCTCTTTCAATCACACATAAAGAATGCAAAACCAAGTCTAGAAATGTATGCATGACTAGCATAGGGTATGTGATCATTCAAGAAGTATTCTTAGCATTCAAATAATCACACTGAATATACATAGGCTTGCTAAGCAAGTGGTTTGGCTTCACTCATTCTCTTTAAGGATCTTGGACTTGCCTCACCCTTTTTCTTTGAGGCTTTAAACTAGGCCTTGCTCTTGGTAGACTCTTAGCTTTGTCTCAACTATTCTTAAGGGTTCTTGGCTCATCCTCACCATGGCTAGAGGGTTCTTGGCTTCACCACACTCAAGCAAGCCAAAGCAAAGCCACAAGACATCATTTGAAAACATAATGTAACATTATGTTACCATGACATTTAGATATATGCTAAAACATTTTCTCATGGCTTAAAACATACATACACACATTCAAAGACAAGATAACATCCACTCATGCATGAAAGAAAGAAGAAAGAGCTACCTTTATTACAATTGTAACCTTTTTCTCTTTTTCTCTCCTTGTTACAAGAAGGTAGAGATTATTTCTCTTGGCCTAGACACATCATATGGAAGCCAATTATACTCTTGAATCAAATTCTAAAGCTATACATATACTAGAAAAGCTAAGTAGTTCATATGGCTCTTTTATGGTTCCATAATGCACTTAATGAAGCAACCTTAAGAAAACATCATCTTGGCTCCATTCTCTCCATCCATTTATGGTTCTTGACTCCATTTAAACCTCTTGGAGCCATCACACAATTAAAACAAGGAGCCTAACTAGGTGTTGCTTCTTTAAGCCATAATATAGAACCTATGATACCATCTCACTATCCATGGCTTAAAAAATTTTTCCAAGGCTTCCTCTCATCTTTTTCCATCATATATGACTCAAAAAAAAGCTTAGAACAAATTATAACTATCCTTAGGTGCTCCATCTAGCTTAGGCCAAGGCTAAGCTTCAAGGAAGCACCAAATGGATTTGCTTTATTTTCTTGATGGAAGATGCATATGAGGAGCCTTATAGGGATCTCAAGAGCTCATCCAAACCTCATATAAGCCTATGAATTATTGTATCAAATCATATTTTTGGTGGAACACTTGAAACCTTAACTTTACTATCTTGAAATCTAATGGCAATTTGATTGTTTCCTTTGCATATTCTTGTTCTCCTCCCTTGTTTTCCTAAGATTCACCCTTGGTTTAGCTAGAAATCCAACCCTTCTTGCCTAGTCTCATAATGGGTGAAATGGAGAGAAGAAGAGCAAGGAAGATTAAGTTGGAAAATGGCAAAATACTTTGGTTTTCTTAGCTTTTCTTGCTTGTTTCTCACTTTGCTTGGCCTCCTCTCCTCAAATCTGAATTTTCCACCCCTGTTCTACCCTCCAACAAACCTAAAAACTGGAACAAAACCATAAAAAGAAAGAGGGGAAAGAGGAGAAGGAGATTGGTGAAGGAGAAAGCATGAAAACAATGAAATTCTTACACTTTTGCTAGGTTTCTCTCTTCCTTCTTCCCTCCATCTTGTGCGCCATTCTCCTCTGCTCTTGGTTCTATTTTAGCCTAGAAAATTCATTCATAAGGAGTGGGGCAGAAGTGGGAACGTTTTTATAAGCCTAGGGGTTCATTTAAGTAACTTTTAAAATTTGCAATTTAATTCCTCTTCTTAGTTTTGTCCATTTGGGCTCATGTTAACTTCTTTTTTAGAACCATATTTTCCATCATAAATTTGGGCCCCCTAACTCATAAAATGGATTTGGTTTCACCCAAATTGAATTTAAAACCATTCTGAACCGTTCGATCAAAGTTTCAGTCAACTTACTGCTAAAATTGCTCACCTGAGGGGTTTAAATTGTTCTGGGGGTTTCCATGATTTTCAGGGCCTTTAAGAACCCTAGAAAGCTCAAGTTTTTCATTTAAAAAGCCCTCCTAGGAGTTTTTTAAAAATTGCCCAAAATTACGAAAATATCATTACGTTTCATTGCATTTTCGTTAAAATTTGTCTAGCTATTTTGGCTTCAGTTTCAAGGCACCTCTAACCTTGAATCACCATTATTTGAGGTTCAGAATATTATTCTAATTTTATTGGACCTCAAATCACTCTATCTAGGGGACTTCCTTTTGTATTCGATGAATTGCATACATTACGGAAAAACCATATGTTACGTTTCTCGCATTTTCTCTTGTTATCAAAGAACTTAATATTATAATAAGTCAGCTAATGAGGTCTCTAACTAGCAGAGAAAGCATCAAAATAAGGAGTTTATACTTACCTAACACACCCCTAGCCTCAACCTATGAGATTTCACCATGAAAACACCAAATAACAAGTTTCAGATTTTGGGTGTGGCTGAAATTCTCTAAACGAAACATTAATTAGGTCAAATTGAAGAGAAAGAGGAGAGGATTAAGTTATACAAAAATTACCTTAGCTAATTTTAAGACTAAAAGTGAGAAATGATGAAAATGTGTCAAGAACCCTAACCCCTCTCTAAGACCTCCGAATTTTGCTTTATGTTTCTTGTGGTTCTGCAGAATGGGGGTGGCCAAACTGATTTTAAGGTTTTAAGTTAGGTTCTAAATGGGTTATCGGTTGACCCAAAGGCCCAAATCCTCATGGGTTCAAATTTTATGCTTGTTGGGCCAGATTTCATAAGTTGGGCAATAGAATTTTGATTGTGTTAGGTTAAATTCCAAGAGTTCATTTAGTTTGGGTCTATATAAGGAGTGTTAGGCCAACTATAAGAGTTCATGTAAATAAAGTCTTGGGCCTCTACCTCACTAAACCCAATTGGGCCATTGCTAAGTGGTCTCTCTCTTAGGCTAAGTCTCACAATAAAAAGTTAGGAATGCACCTAAATTCATTGGGCCTCCATAAATTCTTATCCATGGCTTACTAAAATTAATTTAAGCCTAAATGAAGTTTCTAACCTAATTAAATCTTCAACCCATATTAATAATTTATTCCATAATAATTATTGAATTTTTAGAGCAATGGGAATAGTAATTGGTCTAGAAACTTCATTGAATTTAAAACCTTACCATACCATCCGGTTAAAGTTTCCAACAATTGATGACCTAAAATGCACATCGAAGAGGTTTTAATTATCTTAGGGGTTCTTATGATTTCTAGGACCTTTGAGAACCTTTGGAAACTTAATTTTCTCATTTAAAGTTTCCTCTTTTGAGTTTTCAAAAAGTTGCCTGAAATTACGATCTTACCACTATGTTATTCTTTAAATTCATTCAATTATTTTGGCTTCGATTTCAGGCTATCCTTAGGCTCTTACTCATATTTTTAAATATTTTAATTAACATTCTAATCTCAATTACCCTTAATTCACTTTACTCTGAGGTCCTCATTCATTAATTAAATGGTTCTAATTCTGATTTCTCATAATTTGTACTGGCCTTCACTAGGTCCATAACCTTTTGCAAGTAACTCATTTTGCTTTTTAGGAATTATTTTGAATTTATAAATCATAAGATATTAGATACAATAACTCAAATTACATAATTAGTCCTTATACTTGGCAATCATGATATAATGTGGCAATTCTATAACATAATAAAAAATCACATAAGACTAATATCTCAATTATGCAAACCTAATTTGTAATATTCTATATCTTCTAAGCTAATATAGCCCCCAAAGAATGAAAAAAATATTTAAAAAGGGGTTTACATGGAGAAAAGAACTAATCAGGACTAAAAGAGCTAATTGAGGCCTAACTACAAGAAAAATTCATGATTTAAAAAATATAAGAATGGACTCAAGAAATGAATAATATGACACCATGATTTATTAACTCCATACTCTCATAGTGAAGCTTAACCTCACAAGAGTATACACAATTCCAATGAAAGAGGAATAAAAATATTGCATTTTATCACATTGCGTAGGGCTCAAAATTTTTAGTTCATGCCACGTGGGCCTTGTGAATCCATCCATATCATTTTCTATTTAAAGTGCATCAATACAACTTATATACATCATAAAAAATTCCATGAACCATGGATTTGGAGGTAAAAACTAGAAAATATGCATGTTAGTTTCAAGTTCAGTTGACAAGTTTCTGGTGCAAACTTTGACAAATCATAACTAAATCTAGAAAAATTGAAATCTAGCAATCCATAGCTTGCTGGAAAGCTCTAGATGTTAAATTTATATTAAAAATAATTCCAAGCCATAAAACATCATTTGGACCATATTTGATAATAAAGAAGTGGCAAAGGTCGGACTACCCAATGTTTTTGATACAGTTTACTGATATAAGTTTCAAAAATGCATAACTAATTCCAAAAAAATCTAATTTGAGAAAAATATACCAATTTAGAAAGATAAGGTGTTAAATAGTGGGATAAAATAATTCCAAAGCAATTCAGAAGCTGTCAAACCCTAAAAATTGATGAAATGTAATGGAGGTTTGATTGGGCCCCTGCTGCTGATATGAAACTTCAAAAATTTGGTTCTCTCTCCACAAACTTCCAATTGAGGTGCTTTTAGTTGGTATAAGTAACTATGAATGTCTAGTTGCTCTCTATAAAATTTCATAATCATTGGACACCATTTGCCCTAGGAATGACATAGATGACATTTCTGACCATATGCATAGTGCCACTATCAAAATTGTAAATTTTTGCCAACTTTAAAAATTCACCAAATATTCTATAAAGCTCTTATATGCATGCCAAATTCTAGACTAAGAAGAACTCATTTGGACAGATTTTGCCATAACTCACACATATGGTTATTTTAACATCATATAAGGGTCTAATTTAGTCCAAATGGTCTCCCATTGCCTCTTCCACATTTTGGGCAAGTTTAAAAACACAAATACAACATGTATGAGCTTCTCAAATGGTATAAGCTACCATACATCATAATTTCACTATGCCACTTGTAAGAATACACATTCCATACTAGGCTACCAAGTGGTCAAATTGTATTTTCTCATCAATTAAGTTACCACTTTGGTTCATACATTATTCTTACATACTTTTACATTTGCTCAAGCATTGACATCTCAAAAATAATATATAGATATCCACTTTGACATTTAAATACAATAAAAGCTACATGGTTGTCAAAATATGGCTCATCAAGCTCCTTGGCTTCCACTTTTCTCTCCTTGGGCATCACCTAGACATGTTAGGTAATGGGGAGGGAAGAGTGAGATTCTAGGAATCCCAATAGCCCTTCTCCCTTTCAAATACACATAATGGATGAAAATTTTAAGCCTAAAAATATATACATGGCTATCTTGAACTTCATAAACATACATAGAGCATTTCCTTCATTCAAGAAGTCATATATAACATACATAGGCTTGCTAAGACAATGGTTTAGCCTCACCCATTCTCTTTGGAACTTTTGGACTTTTCTCACCCATTTTCTCAAGGGACTTTTGACTAAGCCTTACTCTTCTAGAGACTTTTGGCTTTGTCTCACCCATTTATAGGGACTTTTGGCTCATCCCCACCCTAGGTAAGGAACTTTTGGCATCACCAAGCTCATACAAGCTAAAACATGTTCATAAAGCATCTTTCAAGCATATAAACAAAGCATCATGGTACTATGGCATGTACATGCATACTAGAAACATTTTTCATAACTTAAATGTACACACACACATTTAAAGATAAGAAAACACCTAACCATGCATGAGAGAAAGAAGAAAGAGCTACCTTGTATACAAGAGCACAATTTATCCTTCAGAATTCCTTCCTTTCCCTCAGTCAAACACCCATAAAGAGATGGAACTTGATTCCTTTGGCCTAAACACATCAAATAGGATCTAATCACACTCTTGGAACAATCTCTAATGCCACACACACTCTAGAAAAACTTTGGCACTCATATGATTCAATTATGGTTTCATAAAGCACCTAATGAAGCGACCTTGAGAATTCATAATCTTGGCTTCATTTTTTGCCTTAAATTATGACTCTTGACTCCATGTAGACTCCTTGGAGCCATCACACATTCATTTCAAGGAGCCTAGCTATGTGTTGCTTCATTATGCTACAATATGGAACCTATACCTCTATCACACTTTCTAGGCTTTCTAAATTTTTTCCAAAGCCTCCTCTCATATTCTCCCATCATATATGATGCAAAACTAAGTTTGGAAGAAATTAAAACACTTCCTACGTCTATGAACTCTCCTTAGTCGAACCTATGCTCTTCATTTGCATCCACAGAGTTTTCAATTTTTCCTTGAAGAGGGAGACACTTGGGAGGCTCCTTAGAGGTCTTAGGAACTCAAACAAACACTTACATAGGCTAGGAAATTCTTGGATCAATATAGATTTTAGGTGATGTTCACAAATCCCTAGCTTTTCTATCTTGTTTTCTAATGCATTTTAATTGAATTTCTTTGCCCCTTCTTACTTCTCACACTCCAAAACTTATGATTATTCCTTGGTTAGGTTAGAATTTAGTCTTTCTTGGTTAGGCTCTAAGTGGGATGAAATTCACACTAAAGGAAATAAGAAGAAGCAAGCATAGAAGACAACAATTTACCTTGGTTTCTAACTTTTCTCAAGTGCTCTTCCAAGTGGGGAACTCCTCTTCTTCAAACCCTAATCTTCCTTCTCTAAACCAGACCCAAAACATATCCATATTAATTAACAAAACCATAGGAGAAGAGAGGAGAAAGAGGGGAAGAGGTTTAGTAAAGGAAAGAGCATGAAAAACCATGGAAATCTTACACTTTTCAAGCTTCCTCTTCTTCCTTTGATTCCCCCACTTGTTGTGCCTCTTGGATCTCTTTTAGAATATGTTTAAACTAGATGCAAGTAAGTGGAAAGAGCTGGGATAGAAGGGGACATGATTTATAAGCCTAAGGTCCATTTAAGCAACTTTTAAAATTTGTAATTTAGTCCCTCTTCTTGGTTTTGTCCAATTGGGCTCATTTCAACTCATTTTTGAAAACTTTCTTTTCTATCATAAAATTTAGATCCCTTAACTTAATAAAATTCTTTTGGAATAAAATGCTTTTGGAATCACTCAAACTAAACCTAAAACCTTCTCGAACGAATTGGTCAAAGTTCGAGTCAACTGACGTTATAAAATGTCAACCATAGGGGTTTTAACTGTTCTAGAGGTTCCTATGATTTTAAAGCAATGTTTTAAAAATCGGACTGGTCATTAAACCGGTGAAGTCATTGGTTCACGGTTCATTGGTTCAATCGTGGTTGAACCATGGTCAAACTATGGTCGAACTGGTGATAAATTAATATATATATATATATATTTATTTTATATATTAAAAATTTACGATAATAAATAATAATGAATAAATATTAATAAATTTTGAAATACGTTATAACTAATTATACATAAAAAAAAATCAAATATAACATAATTTTTAATTTTTAATTTGTTTAAGTATATTTACATAAGTTTAATAAAATCATATGAATTTTAGTTTTGTTTTACATCTATTATATTAAAATTTTACAATTATAAATAACATAATAGTGATAGTTTAAGAGAAAAGATATGATTTTTTATTAAAATAAAATCATAATAAAGATTATATATTAAATATTGTATACTATAATTGAATATGGTTCCTAGCTCAATGGAAGAGATATGTGAAATGACCCAAAGGGTCACTGGTTCGAACCACAATGTTGCAAATTTTGCTAAAAAAAAATTCAGACCAGTTCAACCAGTAACCTAGCCGGTTTTCTCGGTTCTCACCGGTTCTTGACTGGTTTTGAGGTCATCTGATTTTAGGGGCTAACCGGATCGAACCATAGACCGGTTCCCAGTCCAACCGGTCGAATCGGCAGGTCTGGTTCGATTTTCAAAATGATGTTTTAAAGGACTCTAAGAACCTCAGGAAACTCATTTTTCCCATTTAAAAATCCCTTCTTTGAGTTTTTTAAAATGTGCCCGAAATTACAAAAATGTCAGTATATTTTCACCGATTTTTGTCTCGTCATTCTAGCTCTATTTTTAGGGCACATTTGGTCTTAAATCCTCATTATTTATGGTTTAGAATATTGTTCTAATTTTATTGGACCTCAAATAATTCTATCAAGGTGAATTTCCTTTTATATCCGATACGTTTCATATGTTTACAGAGAAACCAGATATTATGTTTCTCATGTTTTTAGAGAAGCTGGATGTTACATTTCCTTCCCTTTTAAATAAATTTCATCCTCAAAATTTAGGGTGTAGCCTCATCTAGCTTTTTGCATATTCTCGTTAATTAGCCCTTTCTTTCATTTCTTCTTGGCTTTATCTAGTTCTATAAATACTAAGCTCTTATGCCAGGGAATTTATAACACTAGTTTATTGTATCTGATTTTCTTTTTCTATGCTATTGCTATAAACCATTTGACTTGCTCTTATCATAAGGGAAAGTAGTTTTTGACACTTCATATACTCTTATACTTTGTCCTATTTCCTAGGAGACCTTATTGTTTCATATCTGATTAGTTTTATCCTGTTCATAAGGATTGACTTTCCTGTCTAGTGGATTGACTTTCCTGTCTAGTGGACTTACTTGCATATGCCTTGGGAGATTGTTTACTTAATATTAAATCTCCTTTATCATCTCTTAATGGCTTTCTATAAGATCTCATAACCTTTCTTTATTCATTAACAGCTATTAGAGACGTTTGACTGCTTATTTAGCTTACTTAGATATTCAATTACTATATAAATCTTATTCATTTTCTTTCTAGCTCATCTTGTGGTTCATCATCATATTTCTTTCTATCATAGGCCTCATATATGTATCACTTACTAGGATCATAGCTCCTTTTAAAAAGGGTTATTATTCTCAATCATCCTAGTCTCATTTCTTACTCTGACCCTTGCCTTTTTTGGCTTGAACTATGTTTTACTCTCTTTATTCACTCGAGAGTGAGTCTTATTTAACTTTTCAATTGAATAGCTGATCATCGTAACTCATACTCTTTCTTGTATTAACATTGAAGAACAACTACCATTGACTACTGCTGAATTCTAGTGGGATACTAAATTTTTATAATCTCAACTACTGGAAACATAGTCTACCACTTACCCCATCAAAACAAACTATACCTAACCCCTATCTGAACATATAACTTTGGTATATAGGGATCTCTCTATCCCTTGGTCAGGTCCAATATCTACTAGGTAGTGATTTATCTAGCTATAATACTGGAAAGCTACTTCCTTACTTTCCTCATCCCTCACAGAGGTCTAGTCAGTGGTCTAACTATCTGACTAAGGCCTTCATATATCTGTGGCAATAGTCTACTAAATTTAGGAGGTCTTTAGTCTTTGAGACAATTATTTGAAATTGTACTACTCTCTAAGACTACTACTTTATAAAACTATCTCAGGCCGTCATCTCCCCAGAGAGTTACTGTGCTATAACTGTAGGCTCTCTGTATCTCTATGGGATCTATTGTGACCCCTCAAAGCCCTGCTAAGGTCTACTGTAACTCGCTATACTATACTAGGATCTACTGTGATCCACCTCTAGGGGATGTCAAAGCCTAAGATCACTGTACCTCACAAGTCCGGTAACCATCACTCATAATGGCTAAGGCTGACCTCAGATATCTACCATGCTCTTCATATCAAGTGGGTTCTATGTCTCTTATTTATCTTTTAATCCCATTGGATCAATACTTAGGAGTATTCTGATTTTCACTTACTACTCCCTATGGGATCCTCAGGTTCCCACTTCAAGCTTTTTTACTTAGACTTTTTTTCTTAACTTTTCCTAACGTACTACACTTACCTGTACTCTTTTTGTCATCCTTCTCATATCCTGCAATTCCTAACTATGCCTCAGTTATACTTTCAAGTGCCTTCTACACCAGGACATCACACACTTCGAGTTTTCCTAACATCTCTCATAAGATAGAGGTTGTAGGCTAGTCCCTTTTTACTTTATTTAGTCATATTATAAGTGACTCTAACTTTTAAAATTCTAATATTGCTAGCACGTTTCCTTTTGTATCATTGTTCTTTATTGAGAATTCCTTTCTGCATACTTTTTTTATCATTCTAATATTACTGGGATCCCCTATGTCTCTTTCTTTAGCTTATCTCTTGATTTAATTAACTAGGATACTCTTCAATCATCGAGACACTCTTTATGGTTGATGCCATTATTTGCTACATACTCAAGTTACATTACTAGTAAGTTGGCTAGACTCAAAATCATGTAACCATTGTAGTGAGCAAACCATAGCATCAATCACTAATACACAGGCGTATCATGACCGAGCTCAAGCCATTATTGCTAGTATATTACGAGTTTCCTAACAATCTAAAGTACCCACCTAGTACCATGCTCTACCTCTCTTATTTTAAATGACACTCAAGGATAGGGAACTCTTCCTCTAATTTCTTATGCCATCTGCTGTACTACCCTGAGGTCATTCATATTGCCCAATTGTCTCTATTTAGGGCATTACATCATGCTTTATTGACATTTGTACTAAGGACAATGGTTCTTACTAATGCACTCATTTATATTATCTATTTATTTATTTTTAATTCATTATGTCCTTAGTTCTAATATCATCATATACTTTCTCTATACTCGAGAGCATCTCTATCCCTCCTAGGTCCATCTTTATTTAATCACTTTCTATAAAGTGGAAGAAGAGTCTAATCCCTCTTATTCTCTTGTTTTATTCTTAACTAAACCGTTCCTTTGTAAGAAATTGTTCTTTGTAAACCCTAGAGTCTCCTCTTTTTAAAGCTCGTGGCTTAGCTTACTACTTTACATAGTCTTGAAGCTCACCTTTTTAGGTGGCTTTTAATTTTCTTTATCTTCCTGGAGGCATTTGAGGTATCAACTGCTTACCTCAGCTCCTCACTCTTTTTGCTTAGACTTCCTGCTTTCATATATAGGAGCACACTTTACTAAATCTAGGGTTGTACTAACCCAATTCAAGTTATATATTTCCTCAATGTCTGGAATCTATTTTATTGATAACTTCATGCTCCACTTAGTGCTCTTACTACTCGTGAGATTTCATACTACATGAGTCTTATGCTAGGGAAGCTCATATGACAAAGTACAAACTTTTACCTGACTATCCTTACTATACTTACTCTATTAACTCTCCTTTAGTCACTACTAAGATGAGGGTATCTTTTGCTAAGTGCTAGTTTCTCAATCCTTCCTCGCGTTTCCCCTATCACTATGATTACTAAATCAGGGCTTTCTCGCTTAAAGAGTTAACTGAGTGATCCTTTATCTCATTACATCTCATTTTTGTTTTAGGATATCATTCCTAAGGCATACCCTGCTTATAAACTCACTACATTCATGATGCTATCAGTACTAAATCATATCGATTCAATGGCTACGAGGACATCTTGTCACAAAGATCCAGGATCTTGTTGACAAGGTCTTGAATTTTGCAATGTAAATTTCAAGACCTTATCAACAGGGTTTTCTTGCTAGTGAGTACAATATCTTTTAACATTGAGCTACAAAATATAATATGTGAGGGTATAACACTCATTCTTTTACACTGATATGCCTTTCCTTTACATATATACCCATAGCCTGCTTTACATATATGGAGTTCACGGTGAAAGCCCGTCATTCACTAACACTTAGGATAACATTTTAGGTTGGAGTCAACGCCTTGTGAGTGGGTCGTAACAACATTACTATTTCCATGTCTAACTGGCTAGCTCTAGGTGCTACTCAATCTTAAACATCCTCAAGCTTATTCATAAGCTAGGCTAGTCTCTTTCTTAGACTCATGCACTAGGCTCGCTGCTCAACTATTACTTAATTATTCTTAGCATTTACTAGTGGGTCATTTCTCTCTCTTTTATCTTACTCACACTAGGGATCTTACTCTCTGTACTCTAATTAACCCCATAACAATTCATTTCCCATTTTAACCTAAATATGACCAACAAGGCTTTCTATACAGCAATACCCTCCATCACAATCGGATACTTCTTCTCTAACTACGTGATCTGGCCTCACTATCTCTGTATATAGCCTATCATCCAAAGTAGAGGATTTCACTCCTTACTTTATCCTTTCATAGCCAATTGGTCTATCCAAGCTATCAGGGCTCTATAGAGTGTTGCCTACAGACTCTAGTCCTTGGCTTGAGGGAATAATTTTCTAGGTTCTCTAATTCATAAAGACATCTGGGAGTCATGGCTATGGGGAGTAACTCTCTTTCTCATTTCCCTTTTAAATTGATCCTGGGAAGCATCAGCTTCACCTCATACTACGTTGTATCATTGCTTAACTCTACATTAAGCAAAACATCTTGGAATGGTCTAAGTGTGATATCTAAGGAGGATTAGGCCTCTCATACCCTCTTTAGGCAAGCCTCTTTTACAGCTATATACTCATTTCTCACTGCTCATATACAAGGCTTACTATTAATCCCGGTAAGCTATCATAACTCATAGAGCTCTAGCTGTATGATCACTTAACTCTGCTCTAGTAACTCCAGAGACCAACCTTTCCTAAGATTCACTACATACTCTAAGACCATGCTACAACTTACTGAACATAAACATACACATATGCCACATTCACACACCCAAAATGCCCCCGAACAAGCTCATACATACTTGTAACATTACTTTAAGCCATATACAACTCTAAAAGGCCTGAAACTTTTCTCTGATACCAATAAATGTGACACCATAGTTTATTAACACCATACCCTCATATTGAAGCTCAATCCCACAAGAGTATATGCAATTCCAACGAAAGAGGAAGAAAAATATTGCAATTTATCGCATTGCATAGGGCCCAAAATTTTTATTTCATGCCACGAGGGCCATGTGAACCCATCCATATCATCTTCTATTTAAAGTGCATCAATACAACTTATGTACATCATAAAACATTCCATGAACCACGAATTTGGAGGTAAAAACCAAAAAATATACATGTTAGTTTTGGGTTCAATTGATAGGTTTCTAGTGCAAACTTTGAGCTAAAATGAACCAAAAACAAAAATGCCAAGTTTACGAGACATAAATGGAATTTCTTTGGAATAATTCTTCAACCCTTCCTATATATATGATGCACCTCACTATTCTCCTTATTTGGCCGACTTTATTTCTGCCCTAAAATAGAAGTGAGACTAAGGAAGAAAGGCGTACAAGAGAAGGGAAGAGGAAGAGGAAAAACAAGGCAAGAAAGGTATGATTTCCATGGAATTTCCTAGTCTTCTCTTTAGTAAACTTAATCTCCTCCTTCTTCCTATAGTTTTATTGAAGTTTTTTGTGCTATTTTGAGGTCAGACCAGAGGGGGAAATTTTGAGTTTGAGGAGAAGAATCCATGCAAAGGAAGAAGCATCTAAGAAAGGCTAGGAAATCAAGGTAGTTTGGTTGTTTCCATGCTTCTCCTTCCTTGTTCTTCTTCTTGTGTATTTTGCCCCATGTATGGATAGCCAAAAGGGAGTGAAACCTGAATAGAGAATGATTTGAGGAACCAAATAAGAGAAGCCCTGGCTAAAGATGACCATATAAGAAAGATTAGATCCCAAATGCCCTAAGGTAGCACTCAGGAGTTTAATCTATCTGAGGATGACATAGTGAGATATAGGAAATACTAGATAAGGCACACAAGAGCAAATATACCATTCACTCAGGTACCAATGATAGAACATCAGAAACCAATTAGGTTACTTCAGCCCCTAGATATCCTTGAGTGGAAATGGAATAGTGTAGCTATGGATTTTATCATGTGTTTACCCAGGACATCATTGGGGCATGATGTTATATGGGTAATAGTGAATAGATTAACCAAGTTAGCTCATTTTTTAGCAATGAAAGCCACTTATACCATAGATAAATTATCCTAGCTATACATTCAGGAGATAGTGAGATTACATGGTGTGCCTAGAAGCATAGTGTCAGATAAAGATCATAGGTTCACTTCAAACTTCTAGAGTCTAGGTACTTGGTTAAGATTTAGGATAGCCTATCATCCACAGACAAATGGGCAGACAAAGAGAACCATCCAGACCTTAAAGGACATGTTGAGGGCGTGTAGTGGAGATGAAAGGGAACTGGGCTATATACTTGCCTCTAGTGGAGTTTGCCTATAATAATAACTATCATGCAAGTATTCAGATGGCACTATATGAGGCATTGTGTGGGAGGAAATGTAGGTCTCCAGTGTTAGGTTGAGCTAAGAGAGAGAAGCCTTATAGGCCCAGAATTAGTGGACCAAACCTCCAGGCAGATTGAGACTATAAGAAAGAAACTTCTAATGGCACATAGTAGACAAAGAAGTTATGTAGATAGATGAAGAAGGTTGTTAAAGTTTAAGGTTGGAGACCATGTCTTTGTTAAAGTATCTTCAGTCACTGGGATATGTCGGTCCATTAAGAGTAAAAAGCTCAATCCCAAATACATAGGTCCATTCCAAATTCTTGATAAAGTAGGACCTGTGGCCTCCAGACGTGCCCTTCCCCCAAACCTGAGCCAAGTTCATAATGTATTCCATGTGTCCTAACTCAAAAAATACTAACCTGACCCTTGACATGTCATAGAGTATGAAATGTACAGTTACAGGATAATCTATCTTATATAGTATCACTAGATTAGATCGTAGATGTTAGACTCAAGCAATTATGAAATAAGATGATACCACTGGTGAAAGTGGTTATCTCTTGAAGAAGCCACCTAAGAGCTAGAAGAAGAGATGAGAAAGAAGTATCCAGAACTCTTCCCATAAGGTATGTTATCTAAATTTTGAAGACGAAATTTATTTAAGGGGGGAGAAATGTAACATCCGATTTTCATAAAAACAACAGAAATGAATACATTTTAAGAGTAAGTCCTTTGAAATGAATTGATTAAGATCCAAAAAAATTAGAATAATGATTTAGACATTACGTAATGAAAATAAAAGGCTAAAGGTGTACTAAAACAGAAGCCAAAATAACCAAACAAAATTTTATAAAATGGTTACGTAACATAATGACATTTTCGTAATTTCAGGTAATTTTTAGAATACTCACAAGAGGATTTTTTTTAAATGGAAAATTTGAGCTCTTCAGTATTCTCAAAGGCCCTAAAAACTATAAGAAGGCTCGAAATAGTTAAAACTTCTCTAGTGTACATTTTTGAATGATAATTGACCTGAATTTTGACCCTTTCATTCAAGAAGGTTCTATATTCAATTTGAGTGATTCCAAAGTCATTTTATAAGTTAGAGAGCCTAAATTTTATAATAGAAAAGACAGTTTTCAAAAAGGAGTTGAAACGAGCCCAACTGGACAAAACCAAGAAGAGGGACTAAATTGTAAATTTTAAAAGTTGCTTAAATGGACCCTAGGCATATAAATCACGTCCCCTTCTATTCAAACTCTCTCCACTAACTTGCACCTAGTCCAAACATATTATAAGAGAGCTCTAAGAGGTGCACCAAGTGGTGCAGTCAAGGGAAGAAGAGAAAGCTTGAAAAGTGTAAGATTTCCATAGTTTTTCATGCTCTTTCCTTCACTAAAATCTCCCCCTCTTTCTCCTCTCTTCTCCTATAGTTTTATTGATTAATATGGACATGTTTTGGGTATGGTTCAGAGGAGGAAGATTGGAATTTGAAGAAGAGGAGTTCACCACTTGGAAGAACACTTGAGAAAAGTTAGAAACCAAGGTAAATTGTTGTCTTCCATGCTTGCTTCTTCTTGTTTCCTTTAGTGTGAATTTTGTCCCACTTAGAACCTAGCCAAGGGAGACTAAATTCTGACCTAACCAAGGAAGAATCATAGGTTTTAGAGTGTGAGAAGTAAGTAGGTGCAAAGAAATTCAATTAAAATGCAATAGAAAACAAGATATAAAAGCTAGGGATTTGTGAACATAACCTAAAATCTGTATTGATCCAAGAATTTCTTAGCCTATGTAAGTGTTTGTTTGAGTTCCTAAGACCTCTAGGGAGCCTCCCAAGTGTCTCCCTCTTTAAGGAAAAATTGAAAACTCCATGGGTGTAAATGAAAAGCATAGGTTCGGCCAAGGAGAGTTCATAGACCTAAGGAGTGTTTTAATTTCTTCCAAGCTTAGTTTTGCATCATATATGATGGGAGAAATGAGAGGAAGCTTTGGAAGAAATTTAGAAAGCCTAGAAAGTGTGATGGAGGTATAGGTTACATATTATAGCATAATGAAGTAACACATAGCTAGGCTCCTTGAAATGAATGTGTGACAGCTCTAAGGAGTCTAAATGGAGTCAAGAGTCATAAGTTAAGGGAGAGAATGGAGCCAAAATTATGAATTCCTAAGGTGCTTTATGGAACCATAATTGAACCATATGAGTGCCAAAGTTTTTCTAGAGTGTGTGTGGCATTAGAGATTGTTCCAAGAGTGTAAATAGATCTCATTTGGTGTGCTTAGGCCAAAGGAATCAAGCTCCACTCCTTGTGGGTGTTTGGCTGAGGAAAAGGAAGGAATTTCTAAGGATAAAGTGTGTATTTGCCACTAAGGTAGCTCTCTCTTCTTTCTCTCATGCATGATTGGGTGTTTTTCTTGTCTTTGAATGTATATGTATATGTTTAAGCCATGAAAGGTCCTTTTAGCATGTATCTATATACCATGGTACCATGATGCTTTGTTATGCACTTGAATGATGTTTTATGAACATGAATGGCTTGCTTGAGTGTGGTGAAGCCAAAAATTCCTTAGCTAAGGTGAGGATAAGCCGAAAGTCCCTAGGAATATATGAGACAAAGACAAAGTCTCTAAAGAATAAGGCTTAGTCAAAAGTCTCTAAAAAGTGAGGCTTAGTCAAAAGTCCCTTAAGAAAATAGGCGAGGCAAGTCCAAAATTCCAAAGAAAATAGGTGAGGCTAAACCACTGTCTTGGCAAGCCTATGTATTTATATGTGACCTCTTGAATGTAAGAAATGTTCCATGTGTGTTTATCAATTTCAAGAGGGCCATGCATACATTTTTAGACTTCAATTTGCATCATTATGTGTGCTTGAAAGGGAGAAGAGCTATTGAATTCCTAGAATCTCATTCTATCCTTCCTATTGCCCAACATGTCTAGATGGACTAAGTGAACTAAGGAATGGAAGCCACCAAGCTTGAAAGAGAAAGATTGACAAAGAAATGTGTTATTTGTTCTCATTGTAACCATTTTGATGGCATATGATGTAATCTAATGATGTATATGATATATAACCCTTTAAACATATATGAATATATGGATACTTGATGTATATATGAGAATTGATGTCATTTGAATGATATAGCAAAATTTTGACATTGAAAGGCAAGGTAAAGCTTGTATATTCTTGTGTATACCTTGGAGTGGGAGAGTGAGTTTGTGAGATATGGGTTTGTGGACATTTGAGACATATTTAATAGACTATTTTGATACTTTTCGATGTGCTTAATTGGCCATGAAAGTCTTGGAAGTTAATTTAGACCATTTGCGACCCTTAAGAAGCATAAAAGTGACCATTTTGCAACCCTACATCAAGATCTAACCAAATAAACAAATTTCCTCATAGAATTGGCAAGTATATAGATCTTATCCAGAGCTTTTTAGGAAGTAAAAGACCATATTATTTAGAGATCTACAAAATTAATTATGAATTTTCAAAGTTGTCAATTTTTTTCTATTCTAGTATAGTTACTGTTCATATGGTCAGTTTCTTCTCCTGGTATGATTACTGTGTCCTTCTGGTTGTATCCTTTCCCTTTCCATTCTTAATATTGTGTTGTTTATCTATTAATTGGATCTTGTGTCAGCATCAAGGACAATGTAATATTTAAGTGTGGGGGGGAGAACCATCCTATTTCATCTTCATCCTTTCTTTGTTTTGTTTTCTATAAAAAAAAATTGAAAATTTTTTAGGAAAAATTTTGAAAAATAGTGTGAATTTTTTTATAAAAAAAAACTTTTAGAAGTTGCAAGTTAAAATGATTATAGCTTGGATACATTTTGATGTGATAAGTAATAGATCTTGTGTTTTGATTCAAGTGAAGTGGCAATGAATTTAATTTCATTGAATTATTTTGATAGCCATTAGCTGGTGAGGATTTGAGCCTTATTTGTTTATTTCTAGTGTATATTCACCTATCATTGCTTTCACTCTAGAAGTTATCTTGATTCTTATTTGAGACCATATTTGCATTTGCATGCATGAAAATGATAAGGCATTCATTTTTTTCTTATAGCTAGTTAGCCAAAAAGCTAACCATTACATGCATTTTATCCATTGTTCAGCCACTTTGGACCTTGCTTTATTTTCTTGTTGAGCCCATAACCATGAAAAGAAAGTGAAAAATATTTTTCCACCTTGTTTGAGGATGCCTAAAGGAATTCAAGGAGCATTACATCTAATTAAGATAGGTGAATATGTGGTTTACATCATTTAGGCCATTAAAGGTAGAGGAAAATGTTTTAAAAAAAAGGAGTTGAGGAAGATTTTCCAAAATAAAATAAAAATAAAAATAAAGAAAGAAATATTTATGAAAGAAAAAAAATGACTAAAAATCAAAGAAAGAAGTGTTTTAAGTCCAGTTTATAGTTGTTTTTACTAATTGAAAATAAGGCTTTGAAATGCACATTCTTCCCTATCATAAGTTCCTTTTATTACTTTTAAGGTTTTAAGGTATCCATTTGTTGTTTGTTTTTCCTTGTTCTTGGATATCCACTCATTTCATTCCCTAGCCCCATTACAACCTTGAATAATGTCCTTTAAGTTGTGCATTGCATTTGGTTTAGGTGGTGAAGATTTAAAGGATATACAAGCCTATGGTAGTGAGGTTTTGATAGGTGGAATTTGAGTGATACACATTGCCCTAGACACTTGAGAGTTGAGAGTAAATAATAATCCATGTGAGGGGCTAGGCACTTTAATTCATTCATTTTAGTTGAAATTGCCATGGAATTTGCTCTCTTGATGGAATTTTTTAAGTGTTGAAGAGTAGTGAATAATCTTTAACTTGTGATTTTTATGCTTTCTTTTTCATTTTCATTCTCCACTTGCTATTCCATTAGCCTTTCTTTTGATCTTGAGTTTTACCTAGGAGTGCAAAGGTTTAAGTGTGGGAGAATTTGATAAAGGCTATTTTTATATATATTAATCCTCCTAATTAGGGCATTTTAATAATAAATTATGGCTTCAGGAATTTAGTTAGATAACATTTGATTTTATTGGTAATTTCTGCACTCTAGGAATTTGTTTGCAAAATTATTGGATTTTAATGTACAAATTTCTTTTAAAATAAGTTCGTAAATTTTCCTACTCAATATCTTCTATTATTTGTGTAGAATTTTTAATGGAAACAAGGAGCGAGCATGGATTTAAGAAGGCAGTAGCTTAAACAAGAGAGAAGGTTTTGAAATAGGCTATAGAACACATAGAGAGAAGGAATGAGCAAGCCACGACCACATGGGAATGTTTAAAGTTGAATGAGTTGGGAGATGAAGCTAGGAAATATAGGGTGCAGTCTCGGGTTTGAAGCTATAGTAGTAGCTTATGCACGAAAGAAGGTGAGGGAACGTGTAATATTCGGTTTTCTAAAAATGAGAGAAAATGTGAGAAACATAACGTACGATTTCTCTGTAAACAAACAAAATTCACCAGATACAAAAGCAAGTCCCTTGAAATAACTTAGTTAAGGTCCCAAAAAATTTGGAAAGCATTCTAGACTCCTAAAAATGAAAATCCCAGACTCAGACGGAAAGAAAAATGGAGCTAGAATGAAGAAATAATTTTCTTACGGAAAACTTAAATTTTGGAATTCACATAGGAGGGCTTTTTAAATGAAATTTTTGAGTTCCCTAGGGTTCTCAGAGGCCCTAAAAACCATGGGAAGGCCCGGGATAGCTAAAGCCCCTCCGGTGGATGTTTTCTAATGTCAGTGTACCCGAACATTGACGGATTTGTTCGAGAAGGTTTTAGTTTTGATTTGAGTGATTTCAAAGGCATTTTACTAAATTGGGAACCTAAATTTCATAATAAAAAAGATGGTTCACAAAAAGGAGCTAAAACAAAGGAGAAACAAAAATGCCAAGAACAAAGGGCAAAATAGGGATTTTTAAAAAGTGTAACTTCCTCCCACCTATATATATGATGCACCCTTCTTCTCCCTTCATTTTGCACAACCAAGTTCTGCCCAAAACTAGAGGAAAACCCTAGGGAGAGTGGCACACAAGAGGAAGGAAAAGAGGAGGAGAAATCAAAGGCTTAAGGGAGAAATTGAGAGGAAAATTCGGATTTGAAGAGAGGAGCTTAAAGAACACAAGATTCAAGTGAGAAAAGTTATGAAAACAAGGTATTTTCTTCTTCCATGGTTGCTACCCTTTGCTTCCCTTCTCCACCATTTCGCCCCACTTGAGAAGACTTAAGAGGAGTTGATTTTTAGGTAGAACCAAGGGTGATTCTAAGGAAAATGGGTGTCGAGATTAAGAATATGCAAAGAGAATTAACAAATAACCATGGAAATTCAAGATGCAAAGTCTAGGATTTCATATATCCCTTGCAAAATCTGATTTGATATCTTGATTCCTATGTCTAAATAAGAGTTTAAATGAGCTCCTAAGATCCCTAGAAGTCTCCCCATGTGCTTCCTCCATCAAGAAAACAAAGCAAAGTCCATGAAGCTTTAATTCATCCATAGCCTCACCCTAAAGGGGTTTGAGGAGCTAGGGAGAGTTTTAAATTTTACTAAACCCATTTTTGAGTCATATATGATGAATGAATATGAGAGGAAGCTTTGGAAAAAAATTTAGAAAGTATAGAATGTGAGATGGTGCCATAGGTTTCATATTATGACCTAAAGAAGCAATATGTAGTTAGGCTATTTGTTTTAATTGTGTGATGACTCCAAGAGGCTTAAAAAGAGTCAAGAATCATATTTGAAAGGAAAGAATGGAGTCTAGAATTTATTTGAGAGGTGTTGCTTTATTAGGTGCATTTATGGACCATAATGGGGTTTATAGAACAACCTAGTGTCTAAGCAAGTTGTGTGGCCTTAGAAATTGTTTCATGAACCTAATTGGCTTCCATAAATTATGTTTAGGCCAAGAGAAATCTTCCCCACACTTTTGTGGGTGTGTGGCTCAAGCAAGGGAGGGATTTTCAAGAGAAAAAGTGTGTGATTATATTCAAGGTAGCTCTTTCCACCTTCTCTCATACATGGATGTGTGTTTAGCTTGTCTTAGAATGTGTGTATATATATTTTCAAGCTATGAAAAGTATGCTAGCATGATTTTATATGCCATGATTTCATAATAACATATTATGTTTTTAAATAATATTATGATGTGTTGTTTGAGTTTGCTTGAGTATGGAGAGGCCAAGAACCCTTAATGTAACACCCCATAATTAATTAAGGTGTTAATCATGGATTAGAATTAATTAAGAGTAATTAATAAGGGCTTATTGGGCAAGTTAAGTGAATGGAGATTTTAGAGAGATAAATTATTAATATGGGTTTAAGATTTAATTGGGATAGAAATTCTACCTAGGCCTAAATTAATAGATCATGAGAAGAGATTAATGGGGGCCCAATGGATTATGTGCAGACCTAACATAATTTAATGGGATGGAGGCCCAAGATTTATCTTGTATAGACTCTTCTAAGTTGCCCAATAATCCTTGTGCAGACCCACATTCTTGAGCTTCTCAAACTTGGCCCAAACTTAATTAAACTTTAGCAACCCAAATGCATAAAACTGGCCCAGTAAATTCTGCAGCCCAACACCTCTAAACTGGCCCAACAAACTTAAGAAATCTAAAGCCCAAGGGGAGATGGATCTTGGAGCAGCCCATGACCCATACTTGACCCAACTAAAACCCAACTCAAACCCTAATACCCCAGCCACTTTCTCACTTGCTGAAACATAAGATTCAAGAGGCAAAATCGGAGGTGGAGAAGGAGGCTAGGGTTTGGGACCAAAATTCTGTATTTTCTCATACTTAGAGCAAGATTCAGCCAAGGTAATAGTTATACAACTTAATCCCCTTATCTTTCTCTTTAATTTGGCCTGATTAGTTTTTCATTTGGAGCATTTTCATCCTACCTAAAATCTGAAATGTAAGTGTTTGGGGGTTTTCTTGATGAAATTCGTAGGTTGGGATTAGGGCTGACCTTGGGTGAGTTTAAACCCTCCATTTTGATGCTCTAATTGTTAATTTGAGACCCCCATAGCTAATTTATAAAATGGGTATTAATTATGTACGAATTTGCTTAGGATTTTGGGTGGAATATTGAGTTTTCTGGTGGAGGAAACTTAAATCCGAAATTGGGACTTGTTGTGGCTGGGTAAATGATTCTTGGGTAGTCATTGGCATTTTAAATTCCTTGGGTACTGATTATGATTATTAATGATGAATTAGAGTAGTAATTATATGATGTTATGGTTATAGGGGGATTTCTGCACCATTGGTGATTGTTACAAGTGTCTACAAGTGAGGTAACCGGGTTTATACCAATTCTATGTATATATTTGATTTAATTTCATATGTTGCTGCATATGAATGATTTGAAATGTTGGATGAATTAATTGGCTATCTGTTCAATTGTGATGGACCTTGTGAGTCCATGGTGGAGCTGTGGTGCGGCTGCCACCCGTGCATGTGCTTCGATCGAGCACCGGGTTATGATCAAACCCCAGATGCACTGAGCCCCGATTGTGCTCAATGAGGAGTAGGCGCCGTGGACGGGCCTCTCCGATGTTAATGGCCTTTAACATGTGATGATATGATTGCTAGTATGGGATAGTAATCATGATAGCCTAATTATTTCATTTGCTGTTATGATGTATATGATTCTAATGTTGAATTTGATTCATGCTTATATACTAATTAAATTAGATATATGATGGAATTGCCTTGGTTACTGAGATTCATATCTCACCCCGTTTTATGGGATTAATATTTCAGGTGAAAGTTCCTCGGGTAAGAATAAGGGTAAGCAAGTGGATGAACATCCATGAGCTGAGGCCGGGTGTGGGGAGCTACACTTGGTCTGAGTAGAATAGGATAGATGTAATTTTTGTTATTAGTTTACCTAGCATCATCATGTAATCATATTGCCAAGTGTAGGCATTTATATTTTGCTTGATTGAAATGTAACCGTTAAGGATTTAGAGCACATCATAGTGGAATATCAATGTATGAACTTATACCATTGTATATATGTATGTAGTTCTGCTGAAATTGTGATATGGATCACCTTATGGGAATTGTAGTCATATGATGCCTTAGAGGTAAGCTATTGTTGAATGGAATCTTTATGAAATTTGCATGGGATGTAAATTGCTGATAATGTATGTGATCTTGCTGCCATTTATTTATGAATTTGTTGGTATGAGTTAGTGGAACAAGTAGGAAGTGACATTTGAGTTTCACAATGGTAATGGATGGATTGATGAGTAAAGAGGGTAGATAAACACCATTAAGATCACTTAAAATAAGGGTAGGTGGACCTAGAGTGTTGCTAAGGTGAGAATTGGAGTGTAGAGGGCGAAATTCGAGTGATATGGTCACAGAAGGGAATCCCGCTGCGGCCAAAGGGGAGACAGAGCCGAAAGGCGCCGCGGCGCAACTAACCTCACCGCGGCGCGAAGTGAAAAATTCACCCAGGGGGGGTAACAGAACAAAAACCCGCCGCGGCGCAAATATATTGCGCCGAGGCGAGAATTCTGGGAGTCGAGTAGAAGTTCCAGGAAGCATTTCCGCCACGGCGCCACATAGGTTGGCCGTGGCGAGATTGGTGAAATTAGGAAAACGATATAAGATAACATGCCGGGAGGTTATGGAGTGTTGAAACTAAGGGATGGTTGAGTCATGAGCCTCTTATGGTAGTAAGATTTCTTTTATGCAGATTTTATTTTGTTAAGGTGGCATGGTGATGACCCTAACATCAAGGTTCAAATTTCCTCACATTTTCGTAATGCGGTAAAATATAATGACCTAAAATCTTGATCATTAATTTATAAACCTTGTATTTAGCTATAATTACAATAATTAGAAGATAGGGTTGTCACAGTTGGTATCAGAGCAATGGTTCAGGCAAATGTGTTTGATTTACTGCTTTGTGGTTAGAAAACTTGGCAATCATGATGCATGCATGATAGGAATAGGAACATTGCGACCTTATGATAACCCTCATACTTATACATATACCTGCCATGGGTGGAGTTGTGTTTTGTTGCATTGGACTGTGGTTAATGGGAGATGCTTGTGGTTGTGCTTGTGGCATTGCAGAACTAGATGGCGACTCGTAGAGAAACAACTGAGATGTTAAGGGGGATGCAAGAGGCCATGGCTGCAATGGCCAACCGAATGAGAGAACAAGCTGAGGCCCATGAGACTACGGTTAGGGCAATGACTGACCGGCTTCAAGAGCAAGCCGAGGCTCATGCAGCGACTGTGCAAGTGCTGCAACAGCTACATGAAAATATGAATAAGCAGAACCAAGAGGTGCCGATGGAAAATCGTGTGGGGGCTGGTCATAACCCTGGTGTGGGACACCAAGGGGAGGATGGTGACCTCTCTATTACATTGGCCAAATTCTGAAAAGCTGATCCTCCATCCTTTTTGGGGGATTTAGACACTGAAAAAGCTGAGAGGTGGCTGATGCAACTAGAGAAAATCTTTGTGGTTATGACTTGCACCACCGAATAGAAGGCAAAGTTGGCCATTTACAAGTTGGAGGGCGAGGCTGAACATTGGTGGAGGAATGCCTCCAGATTGTTCACTGCAAGGGAGATACCCTTGACGTGGGAAAGTTTCCAGATTGCTTTTGAGAGCAAATATTTCCCACCATCCGTGAGGGCTGACAAGGAAGCAGAGTTTAACTTCCTTGAGCAAGGGGACATGAGTGTGGACCAATACGCAGCCAAATTTATCCAACTGTCTCGCTTCTCCTCCTACTTGAAGAGATTTGACGATGAGCCATGGAAGGCTGAAAAATTCGAAAGGGGTTTGAGACCGGAAATCAAAGATAAAATTGTATCTCTACAAATTCGTAATTTTGACGAATTGGTGGAGAAATGTAGAGTGACAAAGAGGGCCATGATGGAAAGTGAGGCCAAGAGGAAGAAGACCCTGGAAGGAAAACGTGACCGGGGTATGGAGCCCTTTAGGGCCGGAAGCAAGAAAGGAGCCAATAGTGGAAGTGGCTCTTGGGGAAGGAGACCACCCCCAAGGAATGTCCCTCAAAGAAGAAGCATGGGACTACCAAGGAGTACAATGAGGGCCCCACCTACTTGTGCTAAGTGTGGGAAGAACCATGGGAATGGGCCATGCCCAGTGTGCTATAATTGTGGGAAGCCTGGACACTATGCACGGACTTGCACGGTGTCACGAGAGTCGGCTTCATCGGTTAAACCACCTATCCAAGGAAGGGTGTTTGCACTTACGCAGCAAGAGGCTAGTAGAAACCCTAGTCTGATCCGAGGTACTTTACTTGTCCATAATCATGTCATAGATGCATTGTTTGACTCGGGTGCGACCCACTCATTCATCTCATATGACTGTGTTAAGCGTCTGGGTTTTAAAATTAGCCTGTTGCAGTCTGAATTATCTGTGTCAACCCCTACTGGATATTCTATGCTTAAATCTGATGTATGCTTAAATTGTACTGTACAATTGGATAGCCGTTGTACTACCCTTGACTTGATTTGTATCCCTTTGTGTGACTTTGATGTAATCATTGGTATGGACTGGTTGTCGGCTAATAATGTGATACTTGACTGTAACCGTAAGACTGTTTCCTTACCTGCAAATATATCTGAAACTAGTCCTGTGACTGAGCTTACTTGTTTGTCTGCCGCCCAAGCTGAGAGGTGCCTTAGGCGTGGTTGCCAAGGGTTTATAGTATTCTTTTCATTGCATGTTGAGGTTGATGATGGGTTGGAGGATATACCTGTGATTAGGGAGTTCCCTGAGGTCTTTCCTAAGGAGTTTAGTGGACTACCTCCAGAGAGAGAGTTAGAATTTTCTGTTGATTTAGTACCCGGTACAGGTCCTATCTCTAAGGCTCCGTATAGAATGGCGCCTGCCGAGTTGGTTGAGTTGAAGAGTCAACTAAAAGAGTTACTTGAGAAAGGGTTTATTAGGCCAAGTGTGTCCCCATGGGGAGCACCGATATTGTTTGTCAAGAAGAAAGATGGTAGTCTTAGACTTTGCATTGACTATAGGCAATTGAACCAAGCAACTATCAAGAATAAATACCCTTTGCCTAGAATTGATGACTTACTTGACCAATTAGTTGGAGCGTCAGTGTTTTCAAAGATTGACCTTAGATCGGGATATCACCAACTTAGAGTCAAGGCTGAGGATGTACTTAAAACCGCCTTTAGGACTCGATACGGCCATTATGAATTCCTAGTTATGCCTTTTGGGTTAACCAATGCCCCTGCCATTTTCATGGATTACATGAATAGGATTTTTAGGCCTTATCTTGACCGGTTTGTGGTAGTGTTCATTGATGACATTCTTGTCTACTCTAAAAGTAGTGAGGAGCATGAAGAGCATCTTAGGATAGTTCTTCAAACCTTGAGAGAGCATCAGTTGTATGCTAAGTTGAGCAAATGTGAGTTTTGGTTGCGGGAGGTCAAATTCCTAGGTCATGTGATATCGGAACAAGGGGTAGCGGTAGATCCTAGCAAGGTAGAAGCGGTACTGAATTGGGAGAGACCCAAAACGGTGACTGAAATCTGTAGCTTTTTAGGTCTAGCAGGCTACTACAGAAGATTTATTAAGGGATTTTCTCAGTTAGCCATGCCTTTGACTAAGTTGACTAGGAAAGACCAACCATTTGTGTGGGATGCTAAGTGTGAGAATGCCTTTCAGGAGCTTAAGGATAGGCTTACCACCGCACCTGTGTTAGTGATACCTGACCCTAAAGAGACATTCACAGTCTATAGTGATGCTTCTAAGAAGGGATTAGGGTGTGTCTTAATGCAACAAGGTAGGGTGATAGCCTATGCTTCTAGGTAGCTTAGACCCCATGAAGAGAATTATCCTACCCATGACCTAGAGCTAACGGCTGTAGTTTTTGCCCTTAAGATTTGGAGGCACTATCTCTATGGTGCCCAATTTGAGGTGTATAGTGATCACAAGAGTTTGAAGTACTTATTTGACCAAAAAGAGTTGAACATGAGACAAAGGAGGTGGATGGAATTCCTTAAGGATTATGACTTCTCCTTAAAGTATCATCCAGGAAAGGCGAATGTGGTCGCCAATGCCTTGAGTAAGAAATCTATTCATATGGCAATGATGCTGCTTAGGGAGCAAAGGTTGATTGAGGAGATGAGAGATTTGAACTTATCAATTTCAATAAACCCTAGTAGTATTCTTTTGGGAGAGTTGAGGATAGAAAATGACCTTAGGAAGAGAATTAAAGAGGCCCAACAGCTAGATGCCTACTGGGGAGGAATTAGAGAGCAACTAGTCAATGGTGAGGTCAAAGACTTTGACCTATCAGAAGATGGGTTGGTGAGGTATCAGGGAAGAGTGTTTATACCCAAGGATGAAGAGTTGAGGAACATAGTGTTGTCGGAAGCTCATAAGAGTAGGTACACCATCCATCCGGGCACTACTAAGATGTATAGGGATCTAAAGAAGAGCTTTTGGTGGCCTGGGATGAAGTCAGACATAGCCGAGTTTGTTGCTAGATGTCTAATTTGTCAACGGGTCAAAATTGAGCACCAAAGACCCGCAAGTTTGATACACCCTTTAGAAATTCTTGAATGGAAATGGGATAGCATATCTATGGATTTTGTGATGGGTTTGCCTAGAACATCCTCGGGTTATGCTGCTATTTGGGTGATTGTGGATAGATTGACGAAGTCTGCCCACTTTCTACCTATTAGAGCTACTTATCCCCTAGATAGGCTAGCTCAACTGTATGTTCGTGAAATTGTGAGATTGCATGGTGTTCCTAATAGCATTGTGTCAGATAGAGACCCAAGATTCACATCAAAATTTTGGCGATCTCTACAAGAAGCTTTGGGTACTAGTCTTAACTTTAGCACTACTTATCACCCTCAGTCTGATGGACAGACTGAGAGGACCATTCAGACCCTTGAGGACATGCTTAGGGCGAGTGTACTAGAGTTAAAAGGGAGTTGGGATGTGTACTTGCCTTTAGCTGAGTTTGCTTATAATAATAGTTACCATTCCAGTATCCAGATGGCACCATTTGAGGCACTTTATGGGAGGAAGTGTCGGTCACCCTTGTGTTGGGTAGAACTTGGTGAAAGAAGTCTCTTAGGTCCAGACATAGTTGACCAAACTACCCATCAAATAGAACTCATCAGAAAGAAGTTGTTGGCTGCCCAGAGTAGGCAAAAGAGTTATGCGGATAAGAGAAGGAGACCCTTAGAATTTGAGATAGGAGACCATGTGTTCCTTAAGGCTACTCCAGTGACGGGTGTAGGACGGTCTATTAGGACAAGAAAGCTCAGTCCTCATTATCTTGGTCCTTTCCAAATCCTTGAAAGGATAGGACCCGTGGCCTATAGAGTTGCTTTACCTCCAAACCTGGCCAGATTGCATGATGTGTTCCATGTGTCCCAATTGAAAAAGTACCACCCGGACCCTTTGCATGTCATTGAGCATGAGAATGTGCATCTACAAGATGATTTGTCTTATGTGGTTGAGCCGGAAAGGATTGTGGACTCAAAAGTCAAACAGCTGCGTAATAAGGACATCCTCCTGGTAAAGGTAGTATGGAGAGGACTTACTCCGGATGAAGCAACTTGGGAAACCGAGGAAGCAATGAGGAAGGATTATCCTGCATTATTTGAGTAAGGTATATTTAATTTTGAGGACAAAATTTCTAAAAGGAGGGAAGAATGTAACACCCCATAATTAATTAAGGTGTTAATCATGGATTAGAATTAATTAAGAGTAATTAATATGGGCTTATTGGGCAAGTTAAGTGAATGGAGATTTTAGAGAGATAAATTATTAATATGGGTTTAATATTTAATTGGGATAGAAATTCTATCTAGGCCTAAATTAATAGATCATGAGAAGAGGTTAATGGGGGCCCAATGGATTATGTGCAGACCTAACATAATTTAGTGGGATGGAGGCCCAAGATTTATCTTGTATAGACTCTTCTAAGTTGCCCAATAATCCTTGTGCAGACCCACATTCTTGAGCTTCTCAAACTTGGCCCAAACTCAATTAAACTTCAGCAACCCAAATGCATAAAACTGGCCCAGTAAATTTTGCAGCCCAACACCTCTAAACTGGCCCAACAAACTTAAAAAATCTGAAGCCCAAGGGGAGATGGATCTTGGAGCAGCCCATGACCCATACTTGACCCAACTAAAACCCAACTCAAACCCTAATACCCCAGCCACTTTCTCACTTGCTGAAACATAAGATTCAAGAGGCAAAATCGGAGTGGAGAAGGAGGCTAGGGTTTGGGACCAAAATTCTGCATTTTCTCATACTTAGAGCAAGATTCAGCCAAGGTAATAGTTATACAACTTAATCCCCTTATCTTTCTCTTTAATTTGGCCTAATTAGTTTTTCATTTCGAGCATTTTCATCCTACCTAAAATCTGAAATGTAAGTGTTTGGGGGTTTTCTTGATGAAATTCGTAGGTTGGGATTAGGGCTGACCTTGGGTGAGTTTAAACCCTCCATTTTGATGCTCTAATTGTTAATTTGAGACCCCCATAGCTAATTTATAAAATGGGTATTAATTATGTACGAATTTACTTAGGATTTTGGGTGGAATATTGAGTTTTCTGGTGGAGGAAACTTAAATCCGAAATTGGGACTTGTTGTGGCTGGGTAAATGATTCTTGGGTAGTCATTGGCATTTTAAATTCCTTGGGTACTGATTATGATTATTAATGATGAATTAAAGTAGTAATTATATGATGTTATGGTTATAGGGGGATTTCTGCACCATTGGTGATTGTTACAAGTGTCTACAAGTGAGGTAACCGGGTTTATACCAATTCCATGTATATATTTGATTTAATTTCATATATTGCTGCATATGAATGATTTGAAATGTTGGATGAATTAATTGGCTATTTGTTCAATTGTGATTGGACCTTGTGAGTCCATGGTGGAGCTGTGGTGCGGCTGCCACCCGTGCATGTGCTTCGATCGAGCACCGGGTTATGATCAAACCCCAGATGCACTGAGCCCCGGTTGTGCTCAATGAGGAGTAGGCGCCGTGGATGGGCCTCTCCGGTGTTAATGGCCTTTAACATGTGATGATATGATTGCTAGTATGGGATAGTAATCATGATAGCCTAATTATTTCATTTGCTGTTATGATGTATATGATTCTGATGTTGAATTTGATTCATGCTTATATACTAATTAAATTGGATATATGATGGAATTGCCTTGGTTACTGAGATTCATATCTCACCCCGTTTTATGGGATTAATATTTCAGGTGAAAGTTCCTCGGGTAAGAATAAGGGTAAGCAAGTGGATGAACATCCATGAGCTGAGACCGAGTGTGGGGAGCTACACTTGGTCTGAGTAGAATAGGATAGATGTAATTTTTGTTATTAGTTTACCTAGCATCATCATGTAATCATATTGCCAAGTGTAGGCGTTTATATTTTGCTTGATTGAAATGTAGCCGTTAAGGATTTAGAGCACATCATAGTGGAATATCAATGTATGAACTTATACCATTGTATATATGTATGTAGTTCTACTGAAATTGTGATATGGATCACCTTATGGGAATTGTAGTCATATGATGCCTTAGAGGTAAGCTATTGTTGAATGGAATCTTTATGAAATTTGCATGGGATGTAAATTGCTGATAATGTATGTGATCTTGCTGCCATTTATTTATGAATTTGTTGGTATGAGTTAGTGGAACAAGTAGGAAGTGGCATTTGAGTTTCACAATGGTAATGGATGGATTGATGAGTAAAGAGGGTAGATAAACACCATTAGGATCACTTAAAACAAGGGTAGGTGGACCTAGAGTGTTGCTAAGGTGAGAATTGGAGTGTAGAGGGCGAAATTCGGGTGATATGATCACAGAAGGGAATCCCACCGCGGCCAAGAAGGCTTTGCCGCGGCCAAAGGGGAGACAGAGCCGAAAGGTACTGCGGCGCAACTAACCTCGCCGCGGCGCGAAGTGAAAAATTCACCCAGGGGGGGTAACAGAACCAAAACCCGCTGCGGCGCAGTGTTCCCCGCCGCGGCGCGAGTCGAAAAATTAAAATTTGTGTTGGACAGAGGCAAAACTCGCCGCAGCGCGAATATATTGCGCCGAGGCGAGAATTCTGGGAGTCGAGTAGAAGTTCCAGGAAGCATTTCCGCCGCGGCGCCACATAGGTTGGCCGCGGCGAGATTGGTGAAATTAGGAAAATGATATAAGATAACAAGCCGGGAGGTTATGGAATGTTGAAACTAATGGATGGTTGAGTCATGAGCCTCTTATGGTAGTAAGATTTCTTTTATGCACATTTTATTTTGTTAAGGTGGCATGGTGATGACCCTAACATCAAGGTTCAAATTTCCTCACATTTTCGTAATGCGGTAAAATATAATGACCTAAAACCTTGATCATTAATTTATAAACCTTGTATTTAGCTATAATTACAATGATTAGAAGATAGGGTTGTCACACTTAACCATGGTGAGGATGAGCTAAGTGTAATGTCCAATTTTCGTTAAACAACGAAAATGAGCGTATTTTCAAAGCAAGTCCCCCGAAATGAATTAGATAAGGTCCCAAAAAATTTGAGTAACATTCTAGACTCCTAAAATTGAGAATCCTAGCCTCAGACGGAATGAAAAATTGAGCTAGAATAAAGAAACAAATTTTGACGAAAATCTTACGAAACGTAACGACATTTTCGTAATTTTGGGTAATTTTTGAAATTTACATAGGAAGGCTTTTTAAATGACATTTTTGAGTTCTCTGGGGTTTTCAAAGGCCCCGAAAACTATGGGAAGCCCCAGGACAGTTAAATCCCCTCCAATGGACGTTTTCTAACGTCAGTATGCTCGAACTTTGATGGATCCATTCAGGAAGGCTTTAGCTCTGATTTGAGTGATTCCAAAGGCATTTTTCTTAATTGGGAACCTAAATTTTATAGTGGAAGAGATGGTTCTAAAAAAAGAGCTAAAACGAAGGAGAAACAAAATTACAATGTACGAAGGGCAAAATTGAAAATTTTGAAAAAGTTATTTTTCCCTACCTATATATAGGTGGCGCCCCACTTTCCCCTTCATTTGGAATCAAAAAATTTTGCAAAATTTCAGAGGAGAGAGCTAGGTTTTTGGGCGCACCAAGAGAAAAAGAAAAGGAGAAGAAATTCCAAGCTAAAGGTATGTTTTTATGGTTGTTTTTCATGTTTTTCTCCATCCACACCACCTCTCCTTCATTCTCCTTGGTTTCCTTTGATTAAAATGAAGTTTATAAATCTGATTCAAGGGAGAAATTCAAGGGAAATTTCGGATTTGAAGAGAGGAGCTTGGAGAAAGCAAGATTCAAGCCAAATTAAGTAAGGAAACTAGGTAAAATTACATCCTATGGTTGCTATTTTGATTTCCCCTTCTTCTCTAATTCGACGCACACCAAGAACACTAGGAGGATCTGATTTTCAAGCCTAACTAAGCATGAATCTTAGGTATTTGATGGAGAAGAACAAGAATATGCAAAGCAAACAACAAAATAACCATTAGATTTCAAGATGCAAATTCTAGGGTTTTATGTGCACCTTCCCAATTCTGATTTTGTGTGATGATTCCTAGGTTTAATTAAGAGTTTAAATGAGTTCTTGAGACTCCCAAGATGCTCCCCACATGCTCCTTCCTTCAAGAAAACATAGAAAACTCCAAGGAACCCTAACCTAGGCATAGTCTTGGCTAAAGCATGTTCATATAGTTGGGGAGAGTTTTAAATTTTTCTAAGGCCATTCTTGAGTCATATTTGATGGATGAAAATGAGGAGAGGCTTTGGAAAAAATTTAGAACTCATAGAAATTGATTTGGTGCTTTAGGTTCCATATTATGGCCTAAAGAAGCAATATGATGATAGGCCCTTTGTTTTAATTGTGTGATGACTCCAAGAGGTTTAAAAGGAGTTAAGAATCATATTTGAATGGAAAGAATGGAGCCTAGAAATTATTTGAGGGGTGTTGCTTCATTAGGTGCATTTATGGACCATAATGAAGCCTATAGAGCAATGCAATATCTAAACAAGTTTTATGGCCTTAGAAATTGTTTCATGAACCTAATTGGCTTCCATAAATTGTATCTAGGCTAAGAGAAACCATCTTCACAAGCTTATGTATGTGTGGCCGAAAGAGGAGGCTTGAAATCCAAGGGAAAAGTGTGTAATTGTGTGCAAGGTAGCTCTCTCCACCTTCTTTCATGCATGGATGTGTGTTTATCTTGTCTTAGAATGTATGTATATGTATTTTCAAGCCATGAAAAGTATGCTAGCATGAATTTATATGCCATGATTTCATGATGTCATGTTATGTTTTCAAATAAATGTATGACGTTTATTGAGTTTGCTTGAGTATGGAGAGGCCAAAAACTCTTAACCATAGTAAGGATGAGCCAAGAACCCTAGAGATTGGTTGAGACAAAGCAAAGAGTCTCCCAAAAGCAAAGTGGGCTCCCAAGAGTATGGTTGAGTCCAAAGCTCTTAAAGAATGGGTGAGGCAAATCCAAAATCTATGAGGAAAAGTGTGAGGCCAATCCAAACACTTGGTGAGTTCTTGAATGACTTCTATGACTTGTTCAAATACCAAGTTTGCTTCTTGAAAGTCCATGACTTCCATGATATCCATGCATGCATTTTTAAGGCTTGCTTTGCATATATTATGTATGATTGAATGGGAGATGAGCCATTGGGATTCTTTGAATCTCATTCCCTCCTCTTCAATGATCTCACATGCAAGGTGGACTAAGTGGCTATAGTAATGGGAGCCAACAACATTGAAGGAAGAAGATTGACATCCATATGTCTAGCATTTACCTTTTTAGGCCATAATAAACCATAATGATATATATTATTGTTGTAAATGGTTTATGACCCTTGAGACATATATAATTATGATATTATGTGACATAGAAATGAAAGTATATGTTAACAATCATTACTTGTCTATGATTACAAAGAACTTCTACGAAAATTAATAGAATCCTTTGTCTTAAAATGTCAGCGCATGAAAACCCAACAAAGAAGTGGTTGTTAGCGCAAGCATACCTAGAAAAGGATTCTAGTGATTCTAATTAGAGAGTTATATTGAAGTTTTTCAAATGACAAGGCCTTGAACCTATCCCCCGATGTTTAAGGGATAAGTTGTTATTATCCAAATTAATATCGTAGAGAAGAATGTGATCCTATCCTTAAGTCAAGGACCAGGAATGGTATTAGAGCCTGCACATTTGTAAGCTAATCGAATTAGATTTGCTAGTAAAAGAGAGTAATAAGATATCAAGCACCCCCTTATACCCCACCATGTCTACTATTTCCTCTACCATCAATATCAAAGAACCCGTCTATCTTTCCTCTTCCCTTTCTATGCCTAGATCTATCCCCTCTTCTTGTATATCTCATGCTTCTAATAAGGTAGATAACCTTGTAGAAATTACCCATATCCCAGAAGAATCCAGACTAGAAGAATCTATCACCCCTCTTCTTAATCCTTATCACCTTTATCATCAAAATAGATCATTTACCTAATCTATCCAGAGACTTTTTTCTCCTCGAGATCCTCCAGTAAAGGAAATAGTTCAAGGTACCAAACTAGATCAGTGTGGGCTTCAGTCAACCTAAGCTGAATAGCATGTTACTCTGGAAATCCCTACTAATTTCATTTCTCACTGGATCTGTCAAGGCTATTCTCACCTTCATCTTGGAGCCATCAAACTGGTCCTTACCTTACATGGTAGAAAAGGGATTGCTGTTATAGCCCGTGTTTCCCTTCTTAATACATCCTACACCTCCTTTCAGAATGCTTTGATTGGAGCCGCCCTTGTCACTTTAAATGGTGGAAGCGTGATCCTGACCATCGTTCCCAACTTCAACATAAAGTTGTCAGATCCCACTTTTCCAACGAGGCTAAAAGTACAAGTCCAGATCATTGGTGCTGAACAAGTTCCTGATGCTATTCCAGCCACTCTCCATCACCAGATAATCTATCGTCTATCGAACCACTTTGTTGATCTTCACTTCCCGACACACCACTGATGATGTTCTCTATATGGTTTCTGACAGACCTGACAACACCATCATCATCCAGATCCCTAAGTAGATTCCTCGAGAAGATCTGCTTCAACTGATGCCTCTTGAATGGGTTACTAATTATGAAAAAGAGTTTCATGGGGGACAAAAGACCTTCCATACATTTGCTCTTCCTGTTCTTGAAAAACTCTCTGATGGAACTGTCAAATCAACATTCAAGAGACCTGGATCTGAAGAAGCTACCACCTCAGCCCCAAGGCTCATGAATCACTCTATGATGATCACACCTATGGTCACCCAAGAACAAAAGAAAGGTCTGATTCCCATCCACTGGTTTCATCCTGATGGGTCTTATGCTTATGTTGGCAAAATCAATAAACACTTCCTTTGAGATTGTGATCCTTCTATGTGTGACCCTGATTGTCGCTGTGATGATCTTGAAAATTGGGAAGGACCCGAGGATAATGCTTGGCGACCTTGTGATTCTTGTGCTTCTCCCTAGAAAAAACAATTACCCAAACCATCTTGGAAATCTAGCCACTACTCTCACCTTAAGCCTAATAGTAGTTCAGACGATGATGACCACCCACCAAAACCCAGATGGGTTGGTATCAAGTCTCTTAGACCCAAGCCAGAAAGGTTGTTTGACCTCCTTAAGAAATTAGGCCATGAAGACCTTCTTCCTTCTCCACTACCAGAACTTGAACCTTTCATTCCCATAAAAACCCAACCTCAGCCTATTCCATGTATGATGTTTTCCTTTGCATCAAAAACTATGATTCTGAATTCCCTGCTATGGAAAGAAGAACTAACCTTAAGATAAATGTTACTTACAAACCGTATTCTGTTCCTACAGAAGTTTCACCTAATGGTGCCATGAGACCAGTCTCACAAGCTTAAGAAGTTTTCAACTAGCATACTCATAATGCTATGGCTCAAAACAAAGTTCTTCAAAGAATTGATTCTCACCTGGAGAATCTTTCCAGTCAAATAGGTCATACTAATTCCAGACTTGATAGACTGTCTTCTCAAATCCAAGAGTTGTATAATTGTCTCCAAAAGCAGGTTACTTCTCTGGATGCAAAACTTAAGGGCTTTATTACTCATGGATATATGGGACCAGCTTTTACATAGAAGGAACAAGAGCTTCGACAAGTACAAACTCAGATTGATCAGATTGAAAAAGATATAGCTAGAGATCAATCTCGAAGTATCTATGATTCCTATCCTTCACCTTTTGTGTCTTCATATAATCCATATCCATCACCCCCATATTCACCTTACCCACAAGAAGCTGATTATTCCAAATGTTTCAAAATGAACTATGAAGTCTTCAGAAAGAAAGAAGATTATCTTAGTCCAACCCAGCTTAGACACCTTCAACCAGACAACTTTTGACCCAATCTCAACCTCCTCCACCTAAAAATATCCGTCCTCCTCAGAGACTACCTCATTTTCCTTCACACTAAGAAGCTTCACCCTCTTAGACAAAACCTTTAAAACACCCTTCTATAAAACCTTTACAGATTCATACTCCACCTTTCTTGCCAAGGCATACTACACCTCATTCTCATCCTGATCTTCCTCAGAAAAACAAACAGCCTAAAACAGAATCAAATCAACCCTCTAGGATAATTTCTTTATTGTCTACCATTAACCCCTATCCTTTAGATTCTGATTCTGATCAATCTCGAATAATTGGTCTTGAACCTCTCAGTTCTGATGAAGAAGATGAACTTGTTTGCCACCCAATGTCTTGTATGGTGAATCCTACTCATGTTGAAGAATATGATGAATCAAACATTGGACATGATGATGACTATGCTGACCAACCATACCATACAACTTTCCCAGATCCTCCACAAGCCTAAACTCATCCAACCACTGGCCCATGGTTCACATTTGATGATATATCTCCTAATAAATGGAGAGACAAGTTGCATGAGTTTTCAGCCTAGATTGATCTTCAAATGACTTAACCAAATGCTAATCTTCATGTAAGCCTCACTGAATTCACCAGTAGACTCACTAGTACTCTTTGAGAATGGTTCTAAAGTTTAGGAGAATATCAATAACAATTCTATACCACAGCCGGCAGTGCTAATGACCTTCTTGGCCTTATTCACAAAGAATTTCTTAGTGATTTCCATCTTGTAGATAAGCAGAAGCGACAATAATACTTCCAAATGAAATATTACTCCTTAAAGAAAAAAGATCTTGATTTCTATTACAAAAGAATGGCAGAACGTTACTATCTCCTCAATGGGTTCAATGATGTCAATCTCAGACATATATTTATTGCCTCTTTGCTAAAAGAGCTACAGCCAGAACTCTCAAGAGCCATCCAATCCCTTAAACGAGATATGACTGACATCTCTCTTAGAGAAATTTACCAATTGACTTTGGTTACTCTTGCGAAACTATGTGAACAACATAAAATGTTTGATTCCATGATGGATGGAAAATTTGCTTTGCAACGGGTTTGTAAAAAGCCTTATCTCTAGATTAAATGCAAAGACAAGTCACACTGCTCTTACCCAACAAAGAGACGATCTCATTACAAGCATGGCTATTCCAAGCCTTTTAAGTCTCACACCAATTACAAAAAAAGGAGACCTAAAAGACCAATTTGGTTTTTCAGACGACAGCTCACGCAACATGGCAAACAAGACCATTGTTACATTTGTGGAAAAAAGGGACATTTTGCAAAAAATTGTCCTAATAAAACATAGAAAGATCTTCAGCTCCTTTAACAAGTTCAGGCCAGCATTCTTTTATCTGCTGATGGTGACATTAAAGAATATTTCTCAAAACAAGACGATGCTGATGCCAACACTATTTTTGCCCTTCTTGGACTTCACTTATCCGACTCAGACTTTTCTAATTCTGATCATTCAGATTATTCTAGTCACTATATTCATCCGAGCTACTCTGTTCAACGTTGCCAACTCACTGAGTAGAAAGAACCTCCAATGCTTTATGTTCACATGCATATTCTTCAAAGCAAGTATCATAAGCCTATCCCTGTTATAGCCTATATGGATACTGGTGCTTCTAAAAGTCTCATGAATCCTGACAACTCATTCTAAATACTTTACTGCAGCTAATGGAAAAATCTTTAAAGTTGATCTTATTACCAAGAAAAGAATTGGTATTAGGATCTTTCCCAATTGCATAGTTTGGACTAAAGTACTTGGAAGTAGTCTCCCAGACAAGGATATCTTGGTTGGAATTGACATCTACTATCAAGCAAAAAAGCTTCAAATCCTTCCTCAAGGGATCCAATATAAACAACTGTTCAAGCCTTACACCACCATTTCAAAGGATTTTGAATTATCCCATGTTCCTGCTGGATATAAAGATATTCGAGATCAATTTATGCCTTATTGCCCCGAGTCTCATGATCAGTTTTCCCATCCTTTTCCTCTATGGAAAAATAAATATTTCTTCATCTAGCTTCCTTTCAAAAGAAATGAGGATATCAATCCTACAAAAGCAACTCACCCTGGCATGAATCTTGATGATCTACAACTTGCCAAAACAGAATGTGCAGCTCTTCCACAGCAGGGACTTATTGAACCTACCAAATTTGATTGCCCATGGCAAGCATTCTATGTGGATAAACGCGTAGAGTAGAAACGTGGAAAAAAGCGACTAGTCATTGACTACAAGCCTCTCAACATGTTTCTACAGGATGATAAATTCCCATTACTAAAGATCAATTCTCAACTCACACTACTTAAAGATGCTAAGATCTTCTCTAAGTTTGATCTTAAGGTAGGCTTTTGGCAACTTGGAATTGATCTAACTGAAAGGTATAAGACAGCCTTCTGTATACCCAATGCTCAATATCAATGGACTGTTATGCCATTTGGATTGAAGGTTGCTCTGTCTCTATTCCAAAAGGCCATGACAAAAATCTTTAAGCCCATTCTCCATAGTGTCCTGGTTTACATTGATGATATCCTGCTCTTTTCAAAAAATGAAGTGGACCACAAACAACTTCTCCAATAGCTTTTAGGCCTTGTCCAAAAGCATGGGCTAATGCTTTCTGCCAAAAAAAGTTAATTAGGCCAAGCCTAAATAGAATTTCTCAGAATGCATATTTCTAATGGACATTATCAGCCTGGTCCACATATAGCCTAAGAGTTACTCACTTTTCCAGATAAAGATCTCTCTATTAAAGAAATTCAACAATTTCTCGGGGTAATCAATTTTATCCGAGACTTTATTCCAAAAGTGTCTAATCATACAAGCCAACTGTCTAAACTTCTCATAAAGCACCCCCACCTTGGGGACCTGCCCAGACTACCGCAGTAAGACACCTCAAAAGAGTCTCTCAAGTACCTTTACTTTTAAAGATTCCTGATAAGGGTAAAAGGATCCTCCAAATTGATGCCAGTGAAGACTTTTGGGGCGCTGTCCTGATTGAAAAGATTGACAAAAAGATGTATTACTGTGGCCATGCTAGTGGACAATTCAAAGGCTAAAAAATATTATCATGCAATCTATAAAGAGATTCTTGCTATAAAAAAAGGGATCGAGAAGTTCAGTTTTCACCTATACTCACAAGATTTCACTATTCAAATGGATAACTCCTCCTTCCCTAAAATTTTAGAGTCTAACAAAAAAGTTCTGCTGGATAAACAACTACTCCACTGGAAAGACTAGTTTTCCTGCTATAAATTCAAAGTTGAATATATCCAAGGATGCCACAACAATCTAGCCGACTTTCTTTCCAGACCCCCAAAAACCCTTAGTCTCATCACTCCAACTAAACCTGTTCCTCTCATCCATATGGCTCATTCTATCCTTGGATGTACCATTCACTCTCCTCAACCCTAACTAAAAAAGGATTTCCCTCCTGGGGAACCTCGACCAATAACCCCTGCAGAAGTTCAAAACCTCGCCCAGAAATCTCTGTTCTATTATCTCCATCGTTACCTAAAAGACTCTCCTTATAATGTCATCCCTCCGGCCTTCAACCTTGTCCAAACCCCTTTTTTACTCTTGCTTTGAATCACAAACCAAGTTACAGATGATGCCCTTTGGTATCTTTGGGCTCTCACTACCCTTTACTCAGGTGCTATCGTATTTCCACCCCTCATGGTTTTCCAACACCTCACCACCTTTGACAATTGGGCGAATTGAGTATGTATGGCAAAGTTAGCTTAATGAATGAGTTTATGGAAATGTGCATATGTGTGCATGGAAAGGCTAAAATGAGATGCATGTGGTTTGGAACCATTTGAGCAGCTCACACAAGTCTTAAATGTACTTTTAGACATGTCCAAAAGGTACCAAAACCAAAGGGGAGCCATTTGGCAATTTTGGTATCCCATATGGAGCCAAAAATGATCATAATGGAACCCTATATCACTTTTTGGCCAAATGAGCTATTCTTGGTTTGAGATTTGGCATGCAATTAAGTCTCATTAAGAGATTTTTAGGAAATAAAGATCATAATTTGTGGAGGTCTACAAAATATTTGAGAATTTTTCAAAGTTGGCAATTTTTCTGGTTTTGGTCTGCTACACTATTCATTTGGTCTGAAAATGGATTCTATCACACATTGCTCAAATGATGTCCAATCGCCACGAAATTTTATAAGAAGAAACTAAACATTCATAGTGACTCGTGCCAACTAGAAGAACCTCAATTGGAGGTCTAGAGAGGGAGATATTAATTTTTGAATATTCTATCCAGTATCAGGACCCTTACCCGACCTAAGTTACTGTTCTATTGAATTCTGAGGGTTGGGTTGCCTGAGCTGGTCTGGAAATATTTTTTCCCTCTAGCTAACATCCACATCTTTCCAAATTGGTATCATTTGCATGGATTGAATTTTTTTGGAATTAAATGGACATTTTCAAATTTTTCTACAAAATTCTGTGACAGTTCCAAAGTGTAGTTTGACCTCTGAACCATTTTGGATGTCAATAGTCCTCTATGATGGATATTATGGTCTAGTGTATTTTTAGTGTGAAGTAGACATCCATAGCTTTCTAGAATGACCAAGAATTCATATTTTCAAATTTTCTAGATTTAGTTATGATTTTCCAATGTTTGGTCAGAAAAGGGGCCAATTCTGGCCGAAAATGCACTTAGTTATTTTGAGCTCTTCTTTGATGTCCATGAGTTGTAGCCATGATTTTATGATGCAAATAAGTTGTATACATGTAATTAAATATGGTAAAGTATAATATGAGTTCAGACGATCCATGTGACACTGAATGAAATTTCTATATACGACGCAGCGCAATTAAAAGCATTATTTTTAATAGACTTTCTTACTTCCCTCATGGAATTTAATGATCTAAAGCACATGAGTATCATGAAATGAGCTAGAATTTATGGTGTCACACTAAGAACCCTTAAGATTGGTTGAGACAAAGCAAAGTGGGCTCCCAAGAGTATGGTTGAGTCTAAGAATCTCTTAAAGAATGGGTGAGGCAAATCCAAAATTCATGAGGAAAGGGGTGAGGTCAATCCATCCACTTGGCAAGCTCTTGAATGTCTTGTATGACTTATTCACATGTCAAGCTTGCTTCTTGAATGTTCATGACATCTATTATATCCATGCATGCATTTTCAAGACTTACTTTGCATCCATTATGTGTGATTGAATTGGAGTTGAGCTATTGGGATTCTTTGAATCTCATCCCCTCCTCTCCAATATTCTAACATGCTAAGTGGACCAAAAGAGTAAGATAATGGAAGCCAACCACTTTGAGGATGAGAGGATGACGACAAAGTGCTTGAATTTTGTTACTTTGAAACCATACAATTGGCAAATAGTGTAATCCATGGATGTATATGTATCATGAAGTCATCAACACATGTAATTATGATAATATGTCATGTATGAATGAGAGAATATGTTAGGTGACCATTAGAATGTGATTTGAACATGCCTTCGCAAATGAGTTTCTTGGATGACATTATGAAAATGTGTATAAGTGTAGATGGAATGGGCAAAATGAGATACATAGAGTTTAGGACCATTTAGGCAGCTCACACAATTCTTAATTATGCTTTTAAACTTGCCCAAGAGGTGCCAAACCCCAAGGAAATCCATTTGGACATTTTGGTATCATATATGGAGCCAAAATTGACCATAATGAAACCTTATGTCACTTTTTGTCCAAATGAGCTCTTCTTGATCTGAGATTTGTCAAGCAATTAGGACTTATTGAGACCTTTTTGAGAACTATAGAACATAATTTTTAGAGGTCTACAGAATATTTCATGAATTTTCAAAGTTGACAACTTTTCTGGTTTTGGTCATGTCACTATTCATACTGGTCCGAAAATAAAATATGTCACACAGGGCTCAAATGATGTCCAATTGCCACAGAATTTTATACAAAGAAACTAGACATTTACAATGACTTGTGTCAACTAGAAGCACCTCATTTAGAGGTCTAGAGAGGGAGATATGAATTTTTAAAGATTCTGTCTAGTATCAGGAGCTTCACCTGACCTCAGTTACTATTCTATTGAATTTTAAGGTCTGGGCTTGCCTGAGCGGGTATGAAATTCTTTTTCCCCTCTAGCCAACATCCACATATTTCCTTATCGGTATCATTTGCATGGATTGAAATTTTGTGGAATTAATTGGACATTTTCAAAGTTTGTTGTAGAAATCTGTGATAGCACCAGTGAGCAGTTTGACCTCTGGACCATTTCGGATGTCAAACGTCCTCTGTGATGGATGTTATGGTCTAGACATATTTTTAGTATGAAGTAGACATCCGTATCTTTCTAAAATATCCAAGAATGCATGATTTTTATTTTTCTAGGATTAGTTATGAATTTCCAAAATTTAGTAAAAAAAGAGGCAAATTCTAACCAAAAATATACATGAATATTTTGAGCTTTCCTTTGAGTTCCTTGATTTGTAGGCCACATTTTATGGTTCAAATGAGTTGCATTCATGAAATTGAATATGGGAATGTATTGTATGAGCTCATAGGTCCATGTGACACTGAATGAAATTTTTATACACGATGTAACGCAATTATATACATTATTTTAATGAACTTTTCTCACTTCCTTCATAGAATTAATGATGTGATGCATAAGAAAGTTATGAAATAAGCTAGAAATATATGATGTTACATTTATTGGTATCAGAGCAAAGTTCCAGGCCCTCTCAGATTGGATTTGGCTTGAGGATATAGCAATAAAGTTATGTAAAGGGCTAGGTAAAGGCTTAAATGGATAGGTGGAGCCTTGTATGAGATATTGTGGGTGTGTGAAAGTAGTTTGTGGCTTTATTCATGATAAGTAAGTTGTAGAATAGTCTTGGAGTAGTTAGTGGACACCAAAAAAGAGAGGCCGCTAGAGTAGCTTGAGCAGAGTTAAGCTTAAGCAAAGTTAAGGGATCTGACGACTAAAGCTTGATGAGATATGATAGCTCGCCGAGATTAGTGGCAAGCCCTAGATATAAATAATGAAAAATGATCTCGTTGGTAGGAATAGGCTTGCTAGAGAGAGTATGTGAGGCCTAATTCTCCCTGGTAGTCATACTCAGGCCATTCCAAGATGTCTTGCTTAATGCAGAGACAAGTAGTGATGCAGCGCAGTATGAGATGAGACTGTGGCTGCACAAGACCAATTTAGAAGGGAAGTGTGAAATAGAGCCACCCCTTAGCCACAACATCCAAATGTCTAGATAAATATTAGAGCCCAAAAGGTTAATTCCCTCAGGCCAAGAGTTTGAGTTATAAGCTACACCCTTAGAACTTGATAGCCTAGAGACAAAAATTAGTTATGCATGAATAAAGTAAGAGGTGAAACCCTCTACCTTGATGACGGGCAGGGTATAGAAGCAATGAGGCTCGGGTTGATAGCTAAAGATGATAATCCAATCCCTGAAAAAGCAAACCAATCAGAGGCCATTAGCCGTGGCCAATTCATTACTTAGCCGCAGCCAATACTTAAACAAAAAAACTAAGGTAAACCCGAGGCTAATTAGTTGCTACAAATGATATGTTAGCCACGGCAAATGGTAGTATGAATGCCTTATTGGTCATATTCAGGCCAACTTGAGGAAAGAACTGATAAGGGGTTAGATTCCATAGGAAGCAGGAACCCCTAATATAAGTAGAGAAAAGTGTAGTGAGTAATTACGGAAGATTAGTAAAAAATCTATGGGCCTAGCAAATAAGACTGAGAAAAGAGCTTAGCATAGAGAAAGTTAGACGCAGGGATGATAAGGTTATTGAGACCTACCTTTAAGGTGTTAACTCCAACCTAGGATGCCATCCTGTGAGACACTGAATAATAGAATGTTAGTATAGCCCTGAAATAACATAAGATAAGACTACCAGCAGTAAGGCACATAGCGAGTGGCCTAGAAAGGTGTACCTCATAGGTAACACCTAGAGGTAAGTGTGAGTAGCCTAATAATAGAGGCTAAAAAAAAAAAGAAAATAGCTAGTGAGCTACAAGTCTGATGAGATGGCTAGCCTAGGCTGAGCATAAGCTAAACCTTAAGAGAAATGACCAGTAGCATCATTCCAATTGAGAAATATGAATGAAAGGCTCAGTGAAAGTTCTCTCTAGATTGAGAAAGGAAGGATGAGACATCCTAATGTCGAGGAAACTACCCAGTAATGGTTAGTAAATTTCCCTAGATAGACCCCCTGATTCCTAAAGTACAGTGATAAGGGAAGTGAGGAAGAGCTAAGAAAATAGCCATAAAAGAGATGCCCTCACTTTGATAATGACTGAATGAATAGATTAAGTACAAAAAAGTAAAGAGATGGGGATCTGATAATTAGTTAGATGAGTTCCCTAATATGAGAATAATATAGGGTTAAGGCACGTGGGTGATTAGAGCACCCAGTAGAGCATAAGTTTTCAGTAAGATAGAGTTCGGACATTAAGAGCACGTGTCCTGGATTAGGTTAGTAAAACCCTAGAAATAGTATACTGTGCACTTAGGGATGAAACTAAAAAAGGCTGAACAAAGACAAAGTCTAGCTCTAATTTGAACGTAGAAATGAGCTGAGACAATTGTTAGTGCCTTAGTACTATTAGGGAAGCTCGACGGAATTAAAGACCACCTTAGAAGGCAAGTCTTGTATTATGCAAAGAAAGAGTGTAAGCTGAGAGCACCATAGAATGAAATTCCTAGGATTATATGAAATAAAATTCTGCTTACTGAGGGATGGTCTAGTTAGAAGTAAAGCAAGACTATGAGTGAAAAGTAGACCCCCTTGATGTTACAGAGTATGAATAAGTGATGGAACCTTGGGAAAAAGTAGGTACTCTTAAGCGTAAAGAAATCTAAACTGGCAATAGAGACAGCCAGTAGTAGAACATCCTTTTACCAAAGTAAGAGGATAAGAAAGGTAAAAAGAGAAGATATGACAGTGGTCAAGCCTAGCATATATTAGATTGAGAATAGATATTTAGTTAATGTGCTTGAGTACTTAAGCAAGCACACTTGTCCTTGGCATAGATGCCTTAATAACATGATACTGCTCGAAGTAAAAATAGTCAGGTGATGTAAAGAGATCTCGGGATGTAGTAGAGGAAGAATCCTACTTTCCCCGAGCACTATAAGAGAATAGGGTTGATAGAAAAAAGTAAGAGAGGGATGCTTTAGATTATTAGGAAACTTGCAATATACTGGCGATAGTGGCTTTAAGCTTAGTCATGAGGTACCCGTGTATTAGTGTTTGATGTTATGATTTGCTTGCAACAATGGTTACATGATATTAGGCCTAATCAACCTAGTAGTAATGTGGCTTAAGTGCATAGCAAATGATGACATCAATCACTAAGGTGTCTCGATAATCGAAAGGTATCATAGTTAACTAGATAACGAGATAAGTCAGAGAAAAAAGGTAAAGGGATTCTAAAAATATCAGAATGATGAGAAAAGCATGTAGAAAGGAATCCTCAACAGAAAATGTTCAAATTTAGTATGTATAGCCTGAGTCCCTTATAGTATATATAAATGAATGAATTGGGACCAATGTATAGCCTCTCTCCTGCCAGAGATGTTCACCACACTCAATGTGTGAGATGCCCTAGTGCCAAAAGCACTTAAAAGTAGAATGTGCACATTGTTAGAAATCACAAGATATGAGAGGAGGGCTAAAACAAGTATATATAAAGTAAGCGAGTCAATAGAGTAAAAAAAGAAAGCCCAAGCAAAGGAATCTGAGGATCCTATGAGGAGTGATGCATGAAAATTAAAATGCTCCCTAGTATCTATATGATAGGATCCTAGAGAATCAGATGATATAGAACCTACTTCGCACGAAGAGCATGATGTACTTCTGAGTTAGCCTCAGTTATTATGAGCAATAGTTATCGGACTTAGTGAGAATATATTTTACTGTCAGACACAGTGATCTTAGGCTTTGACATCTCCTAGAGATGGATCGTAATAGACCTTAGTAGGGCTCTGAGAGGTCATAGTAGACCTAGGGGTCACAGTAGATCCCATAAAATTACAGAGAGCCCTAGCCACAGCATGATAGTTCTCTGGTGAGATGACGGCCTGAGATAGTTCTACAGAGTAGTTAGTCTCAGAGATCAGTACAGTTTCAGCTAGCCTTTATCACAGAGACCACAAATCTCTTGAGTCTAGTAGACCATTACCATAGAGATATGAAAGCTTTACTTAGATGGTTAGACCACTGACTAGCTCTCTTTAGAGATGAGCATAGTGTATAGGATGAGGAAAGCAAGAAATTAGCTTTCCAGAGTTAGAGCCAGATGAACCATTACCTAGCACACAGTAGCCCTGACTGAGAGATAGAGATTTCCCTGCATACTAGCTTATCTATTCAAAAAGGGGTTAGGTGTAGTTTTTATATGAGGTAAATGGTACAGTATATCTCTAGTGAGCAAAACTATAAGAATAGCTAGCATCCCACTAGAACTTAGCAATAGTCAGTGGTAGTAGCTCTTCGGTGCCAGTATGAGATATATGTTAGGCCAATCAGTATTGAAATGAGGGACTATAAAATGCCACAATAAGTGAGCAAAGAGAATGAGAGAAAGTCCTAGCTTACAAAGACAGATACAATAGTAAATAGAGAAGCTGGGATCATTGAAAGTAGAAACTCTTCAAAGAAGTTGTAATCCCAGAAAGTAATTAAGATATAAGGCCTATGATAGAAAGAAATGTGAATTATAATCATAGGATGAGCTAGTAAGAAAGAACGTAGAGATGAACAGTGGACGAAACATGTAAATAAGTAAGTAGATAGATAGAAACCTCCGATGGCTGTAATGATCAAAAAAGAAGATGAGACTTTATGAGAAGCCATTGGGAGAGGATACGGGAGATTTGATATAAAATAAGTTACCTCCTGAGATGTATAAATGAGTCCACTAAAAGAAGCGTTAATCTTGCGAATAGGTTAACATTAACCCGATATGATTAGTAAGCTCTCCCAGGATAGGCCTCCAGAGTTAGAAATTTCTTTCCCTTATGAGAAGAATTAGCTAATATTCTATAATAATAGAGCCTTCATTAAGGGCTAACAAATGAAAATCCCCTGGTTGAGAGAAAATTCAAACGAGCAAAATCGCTGAGAAAAGTGTATAGAGCCAAGAAGAAGGGAAAGAAAAGAGTAGTTAGCCAAAAAAGAAAAGAGCAAGAGGAAAGCATACCCTAAATTTCAAGGACAAAATTTATTTAATGGGGGAGAAATGTAATATCCTGTTCTCTAAAAATGAGAGAAAACATGAGAAACGTAACGTACAGTTTCTTTGTAAACGAACAAAATTCATCGATACAAAAGCAAGTCCCTGGAAATGACTTAGTTAAGGACCCAAAAAAATTGGGAAGCATCCTAGATTCCTAAAAATGAAAATCCTAGGCTCAAACGGAAAGAAAAATAAAGTTAGAATAAAGAAATAATTTCTTACGAAAGACTTATGAAACGTAATGGTATTTTCGTAATTTTGAGCAAAATTTGGAATTCACATAGGAGGGCTTTATAAATGAAATTTTTGAGTTTCCCAGGGTTCTCAGAGGCCCTAAAAACCATGGGAAGGCCCAGGACAGCTAAAGCCCCTCCGGTGGATGTTTTTTAATGTCAGTGTACCCGAACTTTGACGGATTCGTTCGAGAAGGTTTTAGCTCTGATTTGAGTGATTCCAAAAGCATTTTACTAAATTGGGAACCTGAATTTCATAATGGAAAAGATGGTTCTCAAAAAAGAGCTAAACCAAAGGAGAAACAAAAATGCCAAGAACGAAGGGCAAAATGGAGATTTTTAAAAAGTGTAACTTCCTCCCACCTATATATATGATGCACCCTTCTTCTCCCTTCATTTTGCATAACCAAGTTCTGCCCAAAACTAGAGGAAAACCCTAGGGAGAGTGGCGCATAAGCGGAAGGCAAAGAGGAGGAGAAATCAAAGGCTTAAGGGAGAAATTGAGAGAAAAATTCGGATTTGAAGAGAGGAACTTAAAGAACATAAGATTTAAGTGAGAAAAGCCATGAAAACAAGGTATTTTCTTCTTCTATGGTTGCTACCCTTTGCTCCCCTTCTCCACCATTTTTCCCCACTTGAGAAGACTTAAGAGGAGTTGATTTTTAGGCAAAACCAAGGGTGATTCTAAGGAAAAGGAGTGTCGAGATTAAGAATATGCAAAGAGAATTAACAAATAACCATGGAAATTCAAGATGCAACGTCTAGGGTTTCATATGTCCCTTGCAAAATCTAATTTGATATCTTGATTCCTATGTCTAAATAAGAGTTTAAATGAGCTCCTAAGATCCCTAGAAGTCTCCCCATGTGCTTCCTCCATCAAGAAAACAAAGCAAAGTCCATGAAGCTTTAATTCATCCATAGCCTCAGCCTAAAGGGGTTTGAGGAGCTAGGGAGAGTTTTAAATTTTTCTAAACCCATTTTTGAGTCATATATGACGAATGAATATGAGAGGTAGCCTTGAAAAAAAATTTAGAAAGTATAGAATGTGAGATGGTGCCTTAGGTTCCATATTATGACCTAAAGAAGCAATATGTAGTTAGGCTCTTTGTTTTAATTGTGTAATGACTCCAAGAGGCTTAAAAGGAGTCAAGAATCATATTTAAAAGGAAATAATGGAGCCTAGAATTTATTTGAGGGGTGTTGCTTCATTAGGTGCATTTATGGACCATAATAGGGTTTATAGAACAACTTAGTGTCTAAGAAAGTTGTGTGGCCTTAGAAATTATTTCATGAACCTAATTGGCTTCCATAAATTGTGTTTAGGCCAAGAGAAATCTTCCCCACACTTTTATTAGTGTGTGGTCGAAGCAAAGAAGGGATTTTCAAGAAAAAAATGTGTGATTGTATACAAGGTAGCTCTCTCCACCTTCTCTCATGCATGGATGTGTGTTTAGCTTGTCTTAGAATGTGTGTATGTGTATTTTCAAGCTATGAAAAGTATGCTAGCATGATTTTATATGTCATGATTTCATGATGACATATTATGTTTTTAAATAATGTTATGATGCTTGTTTGAGTTTACTTGAGCGTGGAGAGGCCAAGAACCCTTAACCATGGTAAGGATGAGCCAAGAACCCTTAAGATTGGTTAAGACAAAGCAAAGTGTCTCCCAAAAGCAAAGTGGGCTCCCAAGAGCATGGTTGAGTCCAAAAATCTCTTAAAAAATAGGTGAGGCAAGTCCAAAATTCATGAGGAAAGGGGTGAGGTCAATCCATCCACTTGGCAAGCTCTTGAATGTCTTGTATGACTTATTACATGTCAAGCTTGCTTCTTGAATGTTCATGACATCTATTATATCCATGCATGCATTTTCAAGACTTACTTTGCATCCATTATGTGTGATTGAATGGGAGTTGAGCTATTGGGATTCTTTGAATCTCATCCCCTCCTCTCCAATATTCTAACATGCTAGGTGGACCAAAAGAGTAAGATAATGGAAGCCAACCACTTTGAGGATGAGAGGATGATGACAAAGTGCTTGAATTTTGTTACTTTGAAACCATACAATTGGCAAATAGTGTAATCCATGGATGTATATGTATCATGAAGTCATCAACACATGTAATTATGATAATATGTCATGTATGAATGAGAGAATATGTTAGGTGACCATTAGAATGTGATTTGAACATGCTTTGGCAAATGAGCTTCTTGGATGACATTATGGAAATGTGTATAAGTGTGGATGGAATGGCCAAAATGAGATGCATAGAGTTTGGAGCAATTTGGGCAGCTCACACAAGTCTTAATTATGCTTTTAAACTTGCCCAAGAGGTGCCAAACCCCAAGAAAAGCCATTTGGACATTTTGGTATCCTATATGGAGCCAAAATTGACCATAATGGAACCCTATATTACTTTTTGTCCAAATAAGCTCTTCTTGATCTGAGATTTGGCAAGCAATGAGAACTTATTGAGAGATTTTTGAGAACTACAGGAAATAATTTTTAGAGGTCTACAGAATATTTCATGAATTTTTAAAGTTGACAAATTTTCTGGTTTTGGTCATGTCATTGCTCATACTAGTCTGAAAATGAAATCTGTCACACAGGGCTCAAATGATGTCCAATTGCCACAAAATTTTATACAAGAAGCTAGACATTTACAGTGACCTATGCCAACTAGAAGCACCTCATTTAGAGGTTTAGAGAGGGAGATATGAATTTTTAAAGATTTTGTCCAATATCAGGAGCTTCACTCGACCTCAGTTACTATTCTATTGAATTTCAAGGTCTGGACATGCTTGAGCGGGTTTGGAATTCTTTTTTCCTCTAGCCAACATCTACAGCTTTGCCTATTGCTATCATTTGCATGGATTGGATTTTTGTAGAATTAATTGGACATTTTCAAATTTTGCTACAGAAATCTGTGATAGCACCAATGAGCAGTTTGACCTCTGGACTATTATGGATATCAAACGTCCTCTGTGATAGATGTTATGGTCTGGACATATTTTTAGTATGAGGTAGACATCTGTATCTTTCCAGAATATCCAATAATGCATTATTTTTATTTTCTTGAATTAGTTATGAATTTCTAAAATTTAGTCAAAAAATAGGCAAATTCTGGCAAAAAATATGCATGAATATTTTAAGCTTTCCTTTGAGTTCCATGATTTGTAGCCCACATTTTATGGTTTAAATGAGTTGCATTCATACAATTGAATATGGGAATGTATTGTATAAGCTCATACGGTCCACGTGACACTAAATGAAATTTTTATACACGACGTAACGCAATTATATACATTATTTTAATGAACTTTTCTCACTTCCTTCATGGAATTAATGATGTGATGCATAAGAAAGTTATGAAATAAGCTAGAAATATATGATATTACATAATGAAGGAGAAATAAATGAAGCACTAGTTTATGATGAGAAGAAAACAGCAACCCCACGTAGATGCAGTAGCTTGCCATGGGTTCTATACTCACACAAGAGACACACACATGCAGATTCATACAAGCACGTGATAAGGGTTCATTTACATTGCACTCACACGAGGCAGCTCACAAGTTGAATGAACTGGGAGTCCAGGCCACGAGTCTAGCCTCTATGCACTAACACATAGCAACACAAACTCAAAAGGATGAGTGTATAGGAGCTTGTGAGGAGAACACCTGGAAAGTTCTGCTCAGGTCTTTGAAGGCATCCAACCATCCATTCTATTGTAACAATTCATTCCAGCATCACCCACGCTTCATTGGATCATCCAAAACATGAGCAAAACATAATTTTGCAAAAGGAACTAGCCTGTATAGAACAAAGAGTTGACATGAACAGTAGAATGAAATATGTTCGGGCTGAGGTAAACATGAAGAGAACAACATAAAGGGAGTTAAGCTAGAAAGGCTAAAACATGTGAAGGAATAAAATAATAATAATAAAATAAAGAGCAAGTAAGAGGTTAAGAAGAAACATGTACAATGTGATATGTTCTTGTTAATCTCATTATTCTCCATTCTTTGATTGAAGTGGAAGAAAGAGTTAAAGCATAGAATCATATAATCAAAGGGGCCCATACATATTCACTAAGGGAGCACGTGAGGGAGTGTGTGATGAAAGGCTCGGACAATAGCTAAAAAGGGGGGATTCATCATATTCTTGGGGGACACATAATACATCATCTATCCATTATTCATCCCTTTAGCCATGAGCTCTCATTCCATTCTTTATCCATCTCCTTCCACCTCCATGAGAGCTTGATTCATTTGGTGGCTAGCTAGGAGGAAGACCTTGGGAAAGCTTGAGTCTAAGAAGATTGTCAAAGGATTTTGGCTAAGAGTTCCATCTTATTTTCTCTCTTTCTACATCAATTTTTGTTCTTGAATTTGCTTGGTTCAAGTTGTAATTGACTGAGATTGATATGGTTTATAATTAATGGCTAGTTAGAAATTGATTATGAGAGTATTTGAGTGATTAATTGATTGAATTAAGTGCTTGATTTTTAATTTCCTATAATTATCCATATATGCAATTAAGATGTTTGATGAAATGCATGTGAGAGATTAAGTGTTTGAATGTTTAATTTAAAGTTTCTTTGGTGTTTAATTGGTGAATTGAACATCCTAGGGTGATAATCTAGAGGCTAATTGATTGATTATTCTTTCATTTAATTGTTCAAAGATCTTAATCATAAGAATTATTAATTTAATAGGAGTTGAGGTATCAATTAACATCAAATTACTAGTCACTTAAATATTGAGTGGTAACTCAAGGTCACTTGCCATAATAAGGACTGTTATACCAGAACTCAAGGTCACTTAACAATTAAGGACTGTTATACCAGAACCAATGATAATTGAATTAAGATAAGGATAGTGGACACCAAGGGACGATTCCGAAGCTAGTCACATGTCATCATTCACTCCTTAGTTCATGCGTTTAGGGAGTAGCTAGGGACTTTGATTCAATTTCATTTTAGTTAGTTTAATTAAACTAAAGCCCCTTTAATTAGATAGTTTTTAGAGCCCTTTTACACTTAGAAAACTCAATTAAACATTGAATTCCATTTCCAAGGGAGACGATCTAGGTTGCACCACTAGTTACAAATATTTCTCAACCTAGTTTTATTTTGAGATTACACAACACAACTCATCAAAATTTGGTGCTGTTACTGGGGAAATTAGATTCTCAATTATTAAAAAAAAATTTCTAGGTGTTTTAGCTCTATTTTTAGACTTGATTTTTGGACATTTCGGTGTTGCATAACAAGCGTTCTGCTTGCTAGAATTTTTGTTTGACATGCCTACAAAATTTTTAAGCTTTGTTTTCCAAGGCTTTTAGGTGTTTTGAGCAAACATAATAGCAAAGCTATTTGGTGTACCATTTTTAGGCCAAGTTCCAATGTTTAAGGTACTTTTTCTAAATTTTTTTAGTATTTTCTCAAAAATTTTAATATTTTTTCAATTTTTCTAGGTTTATTTTCTTTATTTTTTGTGAGTTTATTCTGTATGGTTATCCTTTGTTTTAGAGTGTTTTTTATTGTTAAGTAGTTCTTAGCTTCATTTTATTTTAATTTTCTTGATTTAGAGTTAATTTTAGTCATAATTTGTTAGTAATTTGCTTTGTACTGAACTTGATTGTGCTTCTAATTTTCTTTACTTTAAATGGATCCTTATTATATGTCTAATCAAGGTGTTTATGATTCTTGTGCAAATGATAGGATTATCCAGAAGATGGATGAAGCTATATCAATGCTTCATGGCATTCTTGAGCAACAAAGACAAGCACAACAATATCAACAACCATGCTACCAACTTTACTACCATCCCTATGAGGTTCACCCCAATTACATTGAGCCATACCACAACTTCCATGTGTAAGAGCAAGAATACTATTCTTACAACTATCATGAGGAATATATGCAACAAGAGCCTAATTGGGAACTGAGTTGGAAAGAGAGGATGAGGCAACAACTAGAAGCTTTTAACCTTGAACTCTAATGAGAAAATGAACAGTTGCAGCTTCAAAGCCAACAGATGATGGATAACCTCATGAAGGATTCAGGAGTTCAAATAAATCAACTTACCCCAAGTGCTATTGAATTGAAGGAAGAGCAAATCAGAAGAGAATGTATAGAGGATGAAGAGTCTTATTCATTGGGTAATATCCTTCCATCTTCTAATACGTTACATTTTATTGGAATTAATTCTAGTTTGCATGATAGCACTATGAATACTAATGCATGTGATGTTGTTGATCCTAAATTGCTTGATGATGATGATGTAGATGAGGAAATTATTATTGAATCCCTTGATCTGGTTGATTGTGGTAATGTATTGAACAAAAATGATACAATTGTTGATATTAATGAGTCCTTGTGTATTGATGCACTTGATTTTTCTACACCTAGCTCTGACCATAGTGATGAATTCATTCCTGAGCCTGTTAATGATGATTATATTAAGTCTAGGGTAGTAGATAAGTGTGGGGGTGACCTAGCATGTGATGACATGACTAATGAAATAGTAAATGTAGCATGTGATAATGATATAAATGGTATAATTATTAAATAGCTTGTTGTTGATGAATCATACTTTACTTTGAAATGCTTATGTGATGATATGCATACATATCCTATGTGTGTTGAAATAGATGAGTTTTTGAGGTCTGATAATTCTGCTAAATTCATGTATTCCTATGTTTGCATTGAAATTGTTGATGAGATTGATTCCTCTGATCATACTAGCATTGATGAAAGCATGCATAGAGATAATGTTGATATTCAAAATCCTGTTGATACTGGTGTTGTTGTAGACACAAGTGAGAGACTTGATTATGTTGTCGATCATTGTTTAGAATCTTGTGAGTCTATTGAACGGGATCATGAAGTTGGTGAGCTAGTTCCCAACAATCAATAGACTCTTCCAACTGAGATGAAGCAACTACCAGATACCTTAAAGGATTTGCACTTGGAAGATTGTGAAAAGTTGCAATTTAATCTTTCTGTTAATGCAGTGACTGTTACTAATGAGAGTCTGGTTGATTTTATTGGTTTTGACAAATATCTAGAGAGTAAAATGTTTAAAATTGATTTTAGATTCTTTTTCTTTAGTTTTGAATGTCCTACATTTGATTTTTCTTCTTTTATTGCTTCTAAATATGTTGAAGTCGACTTTCCAAAACTACTGATGGTTGAGGAAGTCCATGCATCATCACTGAATGATCAACTAAAATGCTTCAAAGTAGTTAGACTTAAACTTGTTGATCTCAAGAGAAATAAAGCTATTTTAATTTTAATTTTTGAGGCGTATGATTAATTAGTCTTTGATGGAGTCCTTTTTAGTTTAGGTTGTAATTTTCTTTTCTTTTCTTTTTGGTATTACTATTTGTTTTATTCTGTTTTGTAGGTAATAAATGGTTTTTAGCCAACTACATGGAAATCTGAGCCACCCTTGAGATCTTCACTTCAACTTCATCCAGTTGTATACTTTGCTTTTCCACTCTTTATATTGTGTTGTTTATCTATTAATTGGATCTTGTACTGGCATTGAAGACAATGCAATATTTAAGTGTAGGGGAGGGAGAACCATTCCATTTCATCTTCATCTTTTCTTTGTTTTGTTTTCTTTAAAAAAAGTTGAAAATTTTTTAGAAAAAATTTTGAAAAATAGTGTGAATTTTTTAAAAAAAAAATTTGTAGAAGTTGCAAGTTAAAATGATTATAGCTTGGATACATTTTGATGTGATAAGTAATAGATCTTGTGTTTTGATTCAAGTGAAGTGGCAATGAATTTGATTTCAATGAATTATTTTGATAGCCATTAGCTGGTGAGGATTTGAGCCTTATTTGTTCATTTCTAGTGTGTATTCACCTATCATTGCTTTCACTCTAGAACTTGTCTTGATTCTTTTTGGAGACCATATTTACATTTGTATGCATGAAAATGATAAGGCATTCATTTTTTTCTTATAGCTAGTTAGCCAAAAAGCCAACCATTACATGCATTTTATCCATTGTTTAGTCACTTTAGACCTTGCTTTATTTTCTTGTTGAGCCCATAACCATGAAAAGAAAGTGAAAAATATTTTTCCATCTTGTTTAAGGATGCCTTAAGGATTTCAAAGAGCATTACATCCAATTAGGATAGGTGAATATGTGCTTTGCATCATTTAGGCCATTAAAGGTTGAGGAAAATGTTTAAAAAAAAAAGTTGAGGAAGATTTTCCAAAATAAAATAAAAATAAAAAGAAAGAAAAGAAATATTTATGAAAGAAAAAAAATCACTGAAAATCAAAGAAAGAAGTGTTTTGAGTTCAGTTTGTAATTATTTTTACTAGTTGAAAATAGGGCCTTGAAATGCATATTCCTTCCTATCATAAGTTCCTTTTATTGCTTGAGGTTCTAAGATATCCATTTGTTGTTTGTTTTTCCTTGTTCTTGGATATCCACTCATTTCATTCCCTAGCTCCATTACAACCTTGAATAAAGTCCTTTCATTTGTGCATTGCATTTGGCTTAGGTGGTGGAGATTTACAGGATAGACAAGCCTATTATAATGAATGCAATTTCTGTAAAATAATGAATGAGCCATATAAAAGCAAGTCCTTTTAAATGAGCTAGATAATGTTCCAAAAAATTTAGGTAGAGTCCTAGGGTTCTAAAAATGATAATTCTAGGCTCAGAAGGAAAGAAAAATGGAGCTAGGATAGAGAAACAATTTGTGACGAAAATTGACGAAACGTAATGGCATTTTCATAAATAAGTGCAAATTTTGGAAAAACATATATGAGGGATTTTTAAATGAAATTTTTGAGTTTCCCAGGGTTCTCAGAGGCCCCAAAAACCAAGGGAAATCCCAGGAATGGTAAAACTCCTCCGGTGTATGTTTTTCAATGTCAGTTGACCCAAACTTTGACTAGTTCATTCAGTAAGGTTTTAGTTCCAAATTGAGTGATTCCAAAAGTATTTTAATAAATTGGAAACCTTAATTTTATAATAGAAAAGACAGTTCTAAAAAAGGAGCTAAAACAAAGCCGAAACGAAATTGCCATTACGGAAGGACAAAATTGGAATTTTTGAAAAAGTGTGTTTCTAGAAGCTCCCACTACTTCTCCTTTCTTCTCCCATCTTCTTAAGCATGAAATTTTCTGTCCAAAATATAGAATATGATCAACTCTCTTAGGCTCATAAGAAGGGGAAGAAAAGGAGGAGAAAAATAAAGGAAAAGATAGGTAAATCCATGGAATTTCATGCTCTTTCTTCCTCCAACCTTACTCCCCTCCTTCTTTGCTTTCTTTCTATGGTTTTGTTGAGATGTTTGGTTCTTTTTTTGGTCCAGAACTTAGAGGGGTAGTTCAAAAATTTTGAGGAAAGACAAACCAAGAAGAAGAAGGCTTAAAAACACACTTGAATCTAAGGTAATTGCTTATTGTAGTTGCTTCTTCTCCTTGCTCCATGGATGTCTATGATTTCGGCCAAGAGCAGAACCATATAGGGGGAGGTTTTTCTGCCCAAAAGCAAGAGAGAAAAAAGGGTTTTAAGGCATGGGGAGATGGAATATGGCAAGAAATTCCAAGGAAAACCAATAGAAAACAAGATAGAAAAGTGTAGGCTTCTTTAAGGTTTTGTAAAATCTGATTTTGTGTGAGTAATTTATTGGCTATTTGAATATTACCTTGAGCTCCTAATACCTCTATAAACCCTCCCAACTGGCTCTCCTATCAAGGAAAAATCAAGAAGCTTATGAACTCCTTCCTTGGTGCATATCTCAGCCTAGGCTAGTTCATAGAGCTAAGGAGTGTTTTAATTTGTTCTAGCCTTAGTTTGGGACTTTATATGATGTTAGAAGATGGGAGAAATCATTGAAAAAGAATTAAAAGCCATAGATTGGAAGATGGAGCAATGGTGTCCATAATGGTGTCTTAAGAAACAACTTAATTTTCCAATTGTGCAAGTGAATGTGTGAGGGCTCCAAGGACCTTAAATAACTCCAAGAAGTCTAGAAATAACAAGAGAATGGAACTTAGAAATTGAATTCCAAGATTTGCTTCAATAGACTAATTATGGAACCATAATGCCTAGTGTGAAACCAAGTGTGTGTTTAAGCTTTAGTTTGGTGTCTTAGCTTGCTTCAAGTATGTGATTGTGTGTTCCTTGTGATGTCTAGGCCAAGAGAAAAACCAATCACCTAAGTGCTCTTATGAAATCAAGGAGGGGAAGGAATTAGCAAAGTAAACTTGCATAAATTGAAAGGTAGCTCTCTACCTTATTCTTCATACTTTCTTGTGTGCATATGTATGTCATGGTGTGCTTGTATGTGTTCTTATGATTTGGTAATATGCCATATGATCTCTTGAAATTGCATTGGTACCAATGTATGCTCTTGAATGCCTTTGAATGTGAGATTGACTCTTAAGGGTAAGGTGATGCCAAAAGTCCCTTAAAGTGGGTGAGGATGTGCCAAAGGTCTCAAGGCATGGGTGAGACTAGGCCAAAAGTCCTTTGGATGGGTGAGGCTACGTCAAAAGTCCCTAGGCCAAGGGTGAGGTACTTCCAAAAGTCCTAGAAATGGAGTAAGGCAAAACCAAAAGCCCCTAGGGTATGGAAATGGTTTGATGTATTAATGTGGCATGGAAATATGGCTTTGCACCCTTTATGCTTGCATATTTGTATTCTTGATATATGTATGCCTTGAATGTGTGGGTGAATGGGTGTGTGAGCTATTGAGATTCTTGGAATCTCACTCCCCTTTCCCTCTCACTCTTGAAATGTTTAGGTGGTGCTCAAAACCAAGGAAATGCAAGCCAAGAACATTAAATGGCTACACCTTATTCGCTTTGTAATCTAACTTGTAATGGAATGTTAAAGAAGCTTTGTATATATTATTTTTGGTAGTATAAGACCTTGAACACTTGTAACATGATGTATGGATTCCATGTAAACCTTATGTAATATTAAATCAATGAGATTGTTGATTTGGACCCTTGAATGACATGTACGTTTAGTGTATTAATAGATGTTGAACAGCCAAAATGAGGTGTATGGGGTTTGGGACCACTTGGGCAGCTTACCCAAGTCATAATTATGCTTTTAAACTTGCCCAAAGGGTGCTAAACTCAAGAGGAGGCCATTTGGATCAAAGTGACTCTTGATAGGGAGCAAAAATGACCATTTCATGAGGTTATATCACTTTTTATCCAAATGAGCTCTTCTTGGTCCAAAATTTGGCAAGCATCTAGAGCTTATTGAGATATTTTTGAGAAGCTAAAGTAGGTATTTTTTGGAGGTTTTTGGAATATTTGGAAAATTTTTGAAGTTCAAAAATTTTATGGTTTTCATCACTAGTACTATAGCACTGGTTCGAAAATGAATTCTATCACTCAGGGGTCAAATGATGTCCAATTGTCATGAAATTCTATAGAGAGAAACTAGATATTTCTAGTGGCTTGTGCCAACTAGAAATTCCCATTTAGATGTCTAGAACGGTAGATATGAATTTTTAAAGTTTCTACCCAGTATCAAACATCCAAATTGACCTCAAGTATTGTTTAATTTGTTTTCGATGCCTGGATGTGCCTGAACTAGTCTGAAGTTATTTTTCTCCCATACCTAACATCTGTAACTTTCCTGATTGGTATCATTTGCATGTATTGGAGTTTTGTGGGATTAATTGGACATTTTTTAAGTTTATAACAGTAAGCTATATCAGTACCAAGGACAACCAAACCTCTACATATTTTCTAATGTCAAACATCCTTTGTATTGTGTTTCATGGCTAGGACATATTTTTAGCATAAATTATACATGTGACGCTTTCCATAATGGCAAGAATGCATGATTTTGATTTTTCTAGAATTAGTGATAAATTTCTGAAGTTTATGACAAAAAGGCAAAATTTTGGCTGAAAATTGCATTCATGAATATTATGTGTCCCCTTACTTTTCGTGAGTTGTAGAACACTTTTAGTGATGAAAATGAGTTGTATCCATGTAATTAAATATGAAAATATGATACATGAGCTCACATGGTCCACAAGACACCGAATGAAAATTTTATACGTAATGCAACACTAAGAAATGCATTATTTAATACTATTTTTCTTACCTCTTTTGTGAGTTGACTGATATGAGGTATAGAGATAGTATGAAATGAGCTAAGAAATTATGGTGTTACACCTACGGTAGTGAGGTTTTGATAGGTGGAATTTGAATGATACACATTGCCCTAAACACTTGAGAGTTAAGAGTAAATTATAATCCATGTGAAGGGCTAGGCACTTTAATTCATTCATTTCAATTGAAATTGCCATGGAATTTGCTCTCTTGATGGAATTTTTGAAGTGTTGAAGAGTAGTGAATAATCTTAAGCTTGTGATTTTTACGCTTTCGTTTTCATTTTCATTCTCCACTTGCTATTCCATTAGCCTTTCTTTTAATCTTGAGTTTTGCACAGGAGTGCAAAGGTTTTAGTGTGGGGGAATTTGATACAGGGTATTTTTATATATATTAATCCTCCTAATTAGGACATTTTAATAATGAATTATGGATTTAAGAATTTAATTAGATAACATTTGATTTTATTGGCAATTACTGCACTTTAGGAATTTGTTTGCAAAATTATTGGATTTTAATGTACAAATTTCTTTTAAAATAAGTTTGTAAAATTTCCTACTCAATATCTTCCATTATTTGTTCAGAAAATTAAATTTAAAAAAAAAATATGAGAAGAAATGGATGTATGAAGGGAATGGCACAAGGAGCAAGCATGGATTTAAGAAGGCAGTAGCTCAAACAAGAGAGGAAGTTTTGAAATAGGCTGCAAAACATATAGAGAGAAGGAATGAGCAAGCCATGGCCACATGGAAATGATTAAAGTTGAATGAGCTGGGAGATGAAGCTAGGAAATAGAGGGTGTAGTCTAGGGTTTGAAGGAAGCTACAACAGCAGCTTATGCACGAGAGAAGGTGAGGGAATGAAGGAGTAATAAATGAAGCAATGGTTTTTGAAGAGAAGAAGATAGCAACCCCACGTAGATATAGCAGCTTGCCACAAGTTCTGTACTCACACAAGAAACACACACATGCATATTCATACAAGCATATGATAGGGGTTCATTTACATTGCACTCATACGAGGCAGCTCTCAAGTTGAATGAGCTAGGAGTCCAATCCAAAAGTCCAACCTCCATACACCAACACGTAGCAGCACTGGTTCAGGAAGATGAGTGTGTAGGAGCTTGTGAGGAAAACACATGGAATGTTCTGCTCAGGTCTTTGGAGGCTAGGAAAATTTGCTACTTTGGAACCCTAGGTTCATGCATATTTTGACCAAGAGAGAGATAGAAAAACATGTATTTATTTTGTAATATCTAATTCTCTGAAAACAAGAAAAAATGTGAGAAACGTAACGTACAGTTTCTCCAAAAATAAATGAAACTCACCAGATACAAAAGAAAGTCCCTAAAAAGATGTAGTTAAGGTCCCAAAAAATTGGGAAGCATTCTAGACTCCTAAAAGTGAGAATCCCAAGCTCAGACAAAAAGAAAAACGGAGCTAGAATGAAGAAACAATTTCTTATGGAAAACTTACGAAACATAATGGCATTTTTGTAATTTTGAGCAAAATTTGGAATTCACATAGGAGGGCTTTTTAGATGAAGTTTTTGAGTTCCCCAGGGTTCTCAGAGGCCCTGAAAACCATGGGAAGGCCCAGGATAGCTAAAGCCCCTCCAGTGGACGTTTTCCAATGTCAATGCATCTGAACTTTGATGGATTCATTTGGAAAGGTTTTAGCTCCAATTTGAGTGATTCTAAAGATATTCTACTAAATTGGGAACTTAAATTTTATAATGGAAAAGACAGTTCTCAAAAAGGAGCTAAAACGAATTAGAAACAAAAATGCCAAGAACGAAGGGCAAAACGGAAATTTTTGGAAAGTTCTTCTTCCTCCCTTATATATATATAAGTGGCACCCCATCTCCTCCTCCATTCAGCCTATTATGTTTTTACCCTAAACCAGAGAAAAACCCTAGGGAGAATGGTGCACAAGAGGAAGAGGAAGAGGAGGAGAAATCCAAGCAAAAAGGTATAGAATTTTGGTAGTTTTACATGCTTTCTTCCTTCCAAACCTCTTCTCTTCCATTCTCCTTTGTTTCCTTTAATTAAAATGAATTTTTCAAATCTGTTTTAAGGGAGAAATTAAGGGCAAAATTAGGATTTGAAGAGAGGAGTTTGAAAAAAGCAAGATTCAAGTGAGAAAAAGCAAGAAAATAAGGTAAATCTTGCATCCCATGGTAGCTACTCCCCCCCCCCTTCTTCTCCATATTTTGCCCTATGTATGTAAATGCTAGAGGCTGGAATTTAAGGAGAACCAAGTGTGAATTCTATGAATTTAAAGGAGGAGAGTAAGAATATGCAAAGAAATTCAAGTAAAGGCCATGGATTTTCAAGGTAGCAAACTTAGGGTTTCATGGGTTCTCTTGAAAATATGATTTGATATAATTATTCCTAGGCCTAAATGAATGTTTAAATGAGTTCCTAAAATCCCTAGGAGTCTCCCCATATGCATCTTTCATGTAGAAAACAAAGCAAACTCCATAGAGGCCAAAAGGAGACATAGGCTTGGGCTAAAGGGGATGAGACACCTAGAGAGAGTTTTAAATTTTTCAAGTCCATTTTTGAGTCATATATGATGAATAAAAATGAGGAAAAACCTTTGGAAAAATTTCAGAGGCCTAGGGAATGAGTTAGTGCTTTATGTTCCATAATATGACCTAAAGAAGTAACATGTACTCTTTATTTTAATTGTGTGATAACTTCAAAAAGCTTAAAAGGAGTCAAAAATCATATTTGAGAAGAAAGAATGGAGCCTAGAATTTATTTGATGGGTGTTGCTTCATTAGGTGCATTTTTGGAAACATAAAGGGGTTTATAGACCAAGCTAGAGTCTAAGCAAATTATGTGGCCTTAGAATTAATTCCATGTATCTAATTGACTTCCATAAATTGTGTCTAGGCCAAAAGCAATGATTTATACCTTATTGGGTGTGTGAGGTCAAGGAAGAGGATTCAAGGCTTAAGGAAAAAGTGTATAAATGCTAGCAAGATAGCTCACTCCTCCTTCTCTCATGCATGATTATTTGCTTTATTTGTCTTTGAATGTGTGTATGTGTATTTTTGAGCCATGAAAAGTTCTTTAGCATGACTTTGATTCCATGATGCCATGATGTTACAATATGTTTCCATATGATATTTATGATGTGTGATTGGGTTTGCTTGAGTGTGGTAAGGCCAAGAACCCTTATCTATGGTAAGGATAAGCCAAGAACCCTTAAAATTGGTTAAGACAAAGCAAAGAGTCTCTTAAAAGAAAGATGGGCTCCCAAGAGCATGGTTGAGTCCAAGAATCTCTTAAAGAATAGGTGAGGCAAGTCCAACATCCACAAGAAATTGGGTGAGGACAATCCACTTGCTTGGCAAGCCTTTGTATGCTATGTATGATTTTCTCAAATGATAAAAATGCCTCTTGAATGTTTGTACATGTCAACATGACCATACATGCATTGATGATACTTGTTTGCATTCATTATGTATGATTGAATGGGAGATGAGCTATTGGGATTCTTTTAATCTCATCCCCTCCTCTCCAATGTTCTAACATGATAGATGGACCGAGAGATCAAGGGAATGGGGGGCCAACCATATGAGAAATGAGAGCTTGACATCAAAATGCATAGTTTTTTGTTTTTTGAAGCCATATTGGTGTCAAATGATGTAATTCATTGTTGTATATGGTTTATGACCCCTTGAACATGTATAATCATATTAATATGTGATGTATAAATAAAAGAATATGATATATGACCATTAGAATGTAATTTGAGTATGATATGACAAATTTACTTCTTGAATGGTGTTATGGAAATGTGCATAAGTGTGAGTGAGATATCCAAAATGGGATGCATGAGGGTTGGGACCATTTGGACAGCTCACACTAGTCCTAATTATGCTTTTAGACTTGCCTAAGAGGTGCTAAACCCCAAGGAAAGCTATTTGGACATTTTGGTATCTCATGGAGCCAAAATTGACCATAATGGCACTTTTGTCCAAATGAACTCTTCTTGATTTGAGATTTGGCATACAATTAGATCTTTTTGAGAGACTTTTGGGAAGCTAAAGAATAGAATTTTTAGAGGTCTACAAACTATTTGATGAATTTTCAAAGTTGGCAAATGTTTTGGTTTTGATCAGGTTACTGTTCACTCAGGTCCAAAAATGAAATCTATCACACAGGGCTCAAATGATGTCCAATTGTCATGAAATTTTATACAAAGAAACTAGACATTCTCAATGACTTGTACCAACTAGAAGCAAGTCATTTGGATGTCTAGAGAGGGAGATATAAATTTTCAAAGAATCTGTCCAGTATTTGGAACTCCACCCAACCTCAGTTACTATTTGATTGAGTTTCGAGATCTGGGCATGCCTAATGTAACATCCAATTTTCTAAAAATCCAAGAAAATGTAAGGAAACGCGAGAAACATAACATATGGTTTCTCCGTCAACGTACGAAATTCACTGGATATGAAAGGAAGTCCCCAAAATAGAATAAATTGAGGTCTAATAAAATTAAAATAATATTCTAGACCATAAATAATGATGAGTCAAGGCTAGAGGTACCCTAAAATTGGGGCTAAAATAGATGAAAAGAAAAGAGATCAGAAAAAGGTCCCGAAAAGCCTTCAAAGTCAAGTATGAAGGAGCCAGAGACTAAAATGCAAAGAAAAGTTATATGCTAGGCAAAATGTATAAATTTCCCTAAAGTTCAGGAAACCCTAGTTTCACCCTCCATTCATGGTTTTAAGCACGAATATCAAAAAATCGAGAAGGAATCTCAGAAATCCGTGACTTACGGTTAAACTTAGTTTGATGAGACAGGTCCAATGATGCTAAGTTGTTTGGATGGTTGGGCGGAATCCGGTCCGGGATTTGGTTATCTCGATTAATAGCCATGAGTAAAATAGAAAAAGAAAGTTGTAACAACTAGAGAAATAAAAATAGCTAAAGGGCTAAAAAACCCTAAAGGAGTTTCAGGGACAGAATTGTAGTAAATGAAAAGTTTATAGCACAATTATAATACAGAACGGTGAAAATTACACCTATAGACCCGGGTGTCCGATTGACACCAAAATTTGTGAGGATTGAGGTTAAGGGCCCCTGAACCATGTTTGAAGCTCAGTATGACCAGAAAGTAGAGGAAATAATATTTGTAAATTTTAAAAAGTCTAAAGATATGTATTGTACTGTAAAATCTTAATTAGGCCTAGACACCGATGTTAGACTGCGGTAAGGCCCAATAGCTGATTCTAAAAGCCCAAAAAGAGAAGAGAAGATATAATTAGGGTTTTAGACAAGATGAAACCCAAATATAAATATAAAATGAAAGGGAGAGAAGAAAATGATTTAGTTATGTTAAAGAATTAACAATAGTTAAATTAGAAACTAACTATGGTTGAGTTAAAAGTAGACCATGGATGAGTTAAGGAAATTAACCATGGTTACTCTCCATAACTTAATAGCTAAGAAAAGGCATCCAAGTTTGTGGCCAAGGATTTTTGAAAGAAGATATTTAGTTATGAAATTAGAAAATCAAAAGAAAAAAGAATGGAAGGCTAGGATTTGATCTTGAAAAGGTTGATTCAAAGGTCCAAATTTGGTATGACCCTTTAACTTCATCCTAATTCATCTCCTTCACCTCCATTCCACCATTTTCACGCCACACACAAGGGAGGAGGAGAGAAAAACGTGAAGAGAGAGAGGGAGGGAGAAAAAGTGGAAAATGAAGTGAAACCAAGCAAAACTACCACCATTCTTCACCAAATTTCTTCATCTTCTCCATCCTCCAACCTTTTCCTCCAAAGGGCAGCTGCATATTCATCTTTTCTTCAAGGTTAAATGTTGCTCTAAGTGGGAAGAGAAGGGATTTTAGTGTGAGAAAAGCAAAGGAAGTAAGGTTTAAGCTTAAAGAGTAAGTTTTCTCCATCTTATACTTGTAAATCACATGCTTTAAGCTAGTTTTGTTAAACCCTAGCTATGATTTATTTTTGGACAGCATATGAATCATTATAAATGGAGTTTATATGTTGAATATGAAGGCCTTGAAATGAAGTTTATATGTTGAATATGAAGGTCATATGAGCTTAGTTATTGTTGTTATGTGCTAAAATTTTAGAAAACACAAAGATTATAATTTTTTGAAAAATAGAAAGCATGGGGAGATGCTGTCCGAATTTTCCCAAAATTTTTATGGTGTTTTCTTGTTGTCTTAAAGTCATGTATACCAAATTTCAAGTCCTAAAACATAAAGGAAAAGGTTATGAAATTTTTAGAACCAAAGAAACGCACTTTGAGCCTAAAACGGAGCTAGATTATGTGATGACCAAAATGTGATGTTGGGGCTGGAATTTGATGATTTTATTAATTCCAATGGATTCAAAAGGGTGTTTTTAGCTAGGAATACTTATAGGAAAGCCCCCAAAGCTCATGGGATAAAATTCCTAAATTTTGGCTAAGAAATGCATACTATTCGGCCATAGTGAATGGGAAGGAAAGGAATTAGATTTTTACAATTCCAATGGTCCCATTAAGTTTAAAAGGGGTCATCCTATTTTAGAAGTTAAGGTTTATGTGTTGATTGTAATGAATTATCATTATGATTATAGGGTTTGATATTGTTTTAGGAACTCCAAAAGCAAGTAAACCGAGTCCCAAGGATTGAGGAGCAACATTTGCTAAGATAGTAGTTTTCCTCTCTCTTTCCTTAAGCTTGTATGTTTGTATAACGATGAGTATTATGCTATATCAAGTTGTTATTTATGCTATAAGATGAGATATGTATGTTTAGATCATGTTTGGCCCTTGTATGAAATTCCTTGTATTCCCATATGGTATGTGGCACCTTGATTGGCATTATGTACTTACATGCTTGCTTGTGAATGAGATTGGTTTACTACTACTGAGATTTCATAATCTCACCCCAAATATAACCCATGCTAGGTCTGAGTTCAAGCAAAGAAAGAGCAAAGAATGTGGAGACATAAATCAAGGAGCTTACTTTTATGCACCACATTTTGTTATGGAATTAAATATTTTAGATTACTGCGTGTATGAGTTACATTATGATACTGTAAGGTACTTAGGTATGAAATGGAAAGCCATGTATATACCTAACCCTAAAGTAAAAAGAGTATGACTAGCGCCTAAGATGCAAGAATGCCTGTGCTTATATAAAGGCATAATAATAATAATAATAATAATAATAATATGACCAATGAGGGGTAAAATTGTCCAAATTGTTGTAGGGGCAACTTTATATGAATTTATATGTGCTCTGCTAAGTAAGCATTTTCCCCGTGTAAAGGGCTTAGAAAGCTTAAAGTAGAGCCCTGAATTAACCCCATACGATTTTTCTATAATTAAGTACGTATTTTCAAAGTTAGATAAGAATTTGGAAATGACCAAATGAATAGTGAAATTGTATAAGGAAGTTTTAAAATGAAAAATTTTTATTAGTACAGGTTTCCGTTGACTTCTCTAAGTAATATATGAGGTAATTGTAGTAGGAAAAGAGTTATAAAATAAGGTATGACACCTAAACCGGTCTAAAGTTATTTACCCTTTAGCTAACATCCATAACTTTCCAGATTGTATCATTTACATGGATTAGATTTTTGTGAAATTAATTGGACATTTGTGAAGTTTGCTACAAAATTCTGTGACAGCATCAGTGGATAGCTTGACCTCTGGATATTTTCGAATGTCAAACACCTTTTGTGATAGATGTTATGGTCTGGACATATTTTTAGTATGAAGTAGACATATGTATATTTCCATAATGGCCAAGAATGTAGGATTTCAATTTTTCTAGAATTCATTACAATTTTCCAAAATTTGTGACAGAAATGTGGAAAATCTAGCCGAAAATGTATATGTGTATTTTAAGCTTCCCTTTGAGTTCCATGAGATATAGGCCACTTTTGATGATGCAAATGAGTTGTATTCATGTAATTAAATATGGGAATGTGATGTATGAGTCCATATGGCCCATGTGACTCTAAAAGAAAATTTTATATGCGACGCAATGTTGGAAAATGCATTAAAATAATGTCATTTTCTTGCCTCTTGTATGAATTGCTTGATGTGAGGTCTAGATATAGTATGAAATGAGATAGAAATTTATGGTGTTACATATTTGATGAAAACTTGGTGTAATCAAGGGATTAGAAGGGTGAAGAGTGCGAATATTGTAACATTCGGTCCCTCCGTAAACGTGAGAAATACAATGTTTGGTTTCTCCATAAACGTCATAAATGGGCCAGATACAAAAGGAAGTCCCTGAAATAGAAGGAATTGGGGCCAAATAAAATTATGATAAAATTATAAATAATGAAAAATGAGGATTTGAACCTTGAGTTGCCCAGAAATCAAGGCCAAAGTAATTCGATAAAATTGCCGAAAGGCCAGTGGCATTTTTGTAAATATGGGTACTTTTTGAAAAACTCATAGGAGGGATTTTTAAATGAAAATTTTGAGTTCTCCAGGGTTCTTAGAGGCCCCAAAAACCATGGGAAGCCCCGGGACCAGTGAAGCCCCTCCGGTGTACTCTTTCCGACGTCGGTTGACCCAAACTTTGACCGATTCGTTCGGGAAGGTTTTAGCTTCGATTTGAGTGATTCCAAAGGCATTTTTTAAAATTGGGAATCTAAATTTTATGATGAAAAAGACGGTTCTCAAAAAGGAGCTAAAACGAAGGAGAAACGAAAATGCAAAGTATGAAAGGGCAAAAATGGAATTTAAGTGTTAAAGGAAGCTTCCAAATTCTTTTTATAAGTCACGCTCTTCCTCTCCTTCATTAAACCGACTTTCTTCTGCCCATTTTCAGAGAGAAACTCCAGCTTCTTAGGCGCACAAGAGAAGGAGGATTTTGGAGGAAGAAATTCAAGAAAAAGGTAAGAAACTTTAAGAAATTCCATATCCTTCCTTCTTGAACCTTGCTCCTCTCCTCTCAAGCTTTCTTTCTATGGTTTTAATAGAGAGTTTGGTGCTGTTTTGGGGGCAGAACAGAGAGGAAAAATTCGTGTTTGGAGTGAGGCAACCAAGGAAAGTGAAAAGCAACCAAGAAAGAGCAAGAAAACAAGGTAAAACTTCCATTCTTTGGTAGCTTCTCCCTCTCCCTTCCTCTTGCACGAATTTGGGCACCATGAGCCCAATTCTTAGGGGCTGTTTTCTGCCCAATTTGTGGAGGGATTAGAGGTTTTAGATGGCAAGGATTAAGAAGGAACCAATAGAATCAAGAAAGGAGCATTAAGAGACAAGATAGAATCATTAGGGATCCAAATGCTCCCTTGCAAATCTGATTTTATATGAATGTTCTTAGACTTAGTTGAATGTTTAAACATGCTCCTAAGACCCCTAGAGAGCTTCCCACGTGCACCTCCCATCCAAGAAAGCAAAGAAATTGCAAGAAAAATTAATGAACTCTAAGTAGAAAAGTGTAGAGCTCTTGAACACTTTGCAAAAACTGATTTGATATATGAGTTTCCTTGCATGTGTGAGTATTTGATTGAGCTACTAAGACCTCTAGGAAGTATCCCAAGTGTGTCTCCCATCAAGGAAAAATCAAGAAGGCCATGAACTCTTCTTCCCCCATAGTCTCGGCCTAGGCAAGTTCCTATAGCTAGGGAGAGTTTTAAATTTTTCTAAGGCTATTCTTGAGTCATATGTGATGAGTGAAGATGAGTAGAGGCCTTAGAAAAAATTTAGAACTCAAAGAAAGTGAATTGGTGCCATAGGTTCCATATTAAGACCTAAAGAAGCAACATGATGCTAGGCCCTTTGTTTTAATGATATGATGACTCCAAGAGATTTAAAAGGAGTCAAGAATCATATTTGAGAATAAAGAATGAGGCATAGAAATGATTTGAGGGGTGTTGCTTCATTAGGTGCCAATATGGACCATAATGGAGGTTATAGAGTAATCTAGAGTTTAAGCAAGTTGCATGGCCCTAGACATTGTTTCATAGACCTAATTGGCTCCCATAAATTGTATCTAGGCCAAGAGAAACTATCTCCACCAAATTGTGGGTGTGTGGCCGAAAGAGGAGGGTTGAAAGCTAAGGAAAAAGTGTGTGAAATTGTGCAAGGTAGCTCTCTCCACCTTCTCTCATGCATGGATGTGTGTTTAGCTTGTTTTAGAATGTGTGTATGTGTATTTTCAAGCTAAGAAAAGTATGCTAGCATACCTTTATATGCCATAATGCTTGATACTATGTTATGTTTTCAAATGATTACATGATGTTTGTGTTAGTTTGCTTGAGTGTGGAAAGGCCAAGAACTCTTCCCTTTGGTGAGGATGAGCCAAGAACCCTTGAGCTTAGTTGAGACAAAGTAAAGAGTCTCCCAAAAGCAAAGTGGGCTCCCAAGAGTGTGGTTGAGTCCAAAGTGCTTAAAGAATGGGTGAGGCAAGTCCAAAATCCATGAGGAGAAGTGTGAGGCCAATCCAAACACTCAGTGAGCTCTTGAATGTCTTGCATGATTGATTCACATGCCAAAGTTGCTTTAAAATGCCTATGATTTCTACTTTCTCTATGCATGCATATATGAAACTTTCTTGCACATATTATGTGTGATGGAATGGGAGATGAGCTATTGGGATTCTTTGAATCTCATCCCCTCCTCTCCAATGATCTAACATGCTAGGTGGATCAAGTAACTATGGTGAAGGGAGCCAACATCAATGAAGAAGGAAGAATGACAAGTCTATGTCTAGCTTTTACCCTTTTTGAGCCATAATGATGTATATGATTATTGTAAATGGCACATGACCCTTGAGACACATGTAAATATGATATTATGTGATGTATACATGTATGGATATGGTGTATGAACTTTATAAATGAATTTGGGTATGTAATGCCAAGTTATGCAAATTGGAAGTTTGATGCAAATGTGTATAAATGTGGGTTGAATGGCCAAAATGAGATGCATGAGGTTTGGAACCATTTGGTCAGCTCACACAAGTCTAAAATATGCTTTTAAACTTGCCCAAAAGGTGCCAAGACCAAGGGAAATCCATTTGGCAATTTTGGTACCCAACATGGAGCCAAAATTAACCATAATGGAACCTTATATCATTTTTTGGCCAAATGAGTTAGTCTTGCCCTGAAACTTGGCATGAAATTAGGTCTCATTAAGAGCTTTTTGAGAAGCTAAAGATTATAATTTTTGGAGACCCAGAGAATATTTGATGAATTTTCAAAGTTGGGATTTTTCATGGATTCTGGTATGGGTACTGTTCATACTGGCAGTTTTGAATTCTGTGTCACCCAATGGTCAAATGGTATCCAATGCTTATGAAATTTTATATGCATAAACTAGAGGTCATAATCTTTCTGTGGCCACCAAGATCACCTCATTTGGAGGTCTAGAGAGGAAGATATGCATTTTCGAAGGTTCTGCCCAGTATCAGACATCTTGCCAGACCCGAGGTACTGTTCCATCGATTTCCGGGAGTTTGGCTTGATGAACTGATCTGGAGATATTTTTCTCTCTATTTAACATCCACATATTTCCATAGTGATATCATTTGCAAGAATTGGATTTTTGTGGAATTAGTTAGACATTTTTGAAGTCCATATCAGTAAACTGTGACAGTATCAGGAATCCCTCCGACCAGTAGATGATTTCGTGTGTCAAACGCATTATATATGAGATTTTAAGACTTCTACATATTTTTAGCATGAAGTATACGTCTTAATCTTTCCAGAATGACTGAGATTACATGTTTTCAATTTTTCTGGATTTAGTTGTGAATTTCCAAATTTTGCCCAGAAATGAGGCCGAGTCTACCGAAAATGAATCTACATGTCTCATATCCCTTTTTGGTTTCCATGGGTTTAAAGCTAGTTTTTGTGATTGAAATGAGTTTTAATTGTGTAAATAAATATGAGGATGCATAGAATGAGCTCACACACTTCACACGACATCGAATGGGTTTTTGGATATGATGACTTGCAAATAGAAGTCCAAATCTTCATGCCTCCTTTATGAGAATTATGTGTATGTTTCATGATAATTATGCTATTCAAAGGCATGAGATGTGCTAGAATTATGGTGTTACAAATATGCTAAAAGATTAACCTAAAAACCAAGGAATTGCATTTTGAGTTCCATTTGATTTGTCCTTGAGCAATTCAAAAACCTATTAGGATTAGTTGATCCCTATAATACCATAATTGAACTAAAAATGAATTATTGATATCTTAAAGACCTAAAATTCCCTATGAAACAAACAAAACATCAAGATTGTGTAATATGAAGATGCTCTCAGCCAAGGGAAGAAAACAATACCTAGGAAAGTTTTTAATTTAGTCTCATGATTTAAGAGGCTTAATAGAGTAATATAAAAACTAGACGAAACATTGGTTTGAGAAAAGAAATGAGATTTGATGATGTTGAGATTATGGTTCCATAAAAACCCTAACTTACACTAAAAATGGAATAAGTAATATAGCTAAACTTTTGGACTTGCTTTATACATGAAAAGTGAGTAAATTAAGATAGATGAATAATGGAGCTACTACATATAATATGGTAAATGGGATGAGTTACTTTAAAATGCTTAAAGTTACCTAAATCATGCTTTAAGTTCTAATATGCACATATATTGCTAGATTGAGATTAAATATGCCCTAATTGGTTATTTTATACCTTAAATGATGTGCCTAGGCAAAGCAAATGGCACCATACTAAGGAGTGTGTGTGTGTGAGGCAATGGGATCAAGAGAAAGAGAAAAAGGGAATTGATTGACTTTGTTTGATGAGGTAGCTTTTCCTTCATTCTTATACGTATAGTTGGTTTGGTTGAGTCTTTGGTTACTTATATGTATTGTTAGCAATTGATTGATTTGTTAATTGTCTGAGTAGACTATACAATTGCATGAGACCTACTTGGTTGTAAGTGGGGTGGCTCTATGTTGGGTGAAGCTAAGGAAGTGAGCATGGATTTGCTCTACCCTATGCTAAAAGCTGCTTAAGGACATGGATTTGCTCTTGCATGAGCCAAGGAAACTCTTAAAGCATGAGTTTTCTCCCTTGTGTATAGATTGGCTATGATTACACAGAATACATACTTGCTTCCATGTACTTGAGTGAACTATATATGTATTTGAATGTTAGTTTAGCTACTATGACTCTTTGAACTCATATTTCTTTATTTCCACTAACCATGCCCAGGTGAAACTCAAAGTAAGGAGAATGAAGAGGTAAGGACTTAGAAAGGTTAAATTCAACAAGTGTAACCTAGGACTTAGTGTTATATAGATAAGTATATAAATTCCTATTTTGATATAATGTAATGGCAATATGTGCAAAAGTGTTAGACTATGATTTTATGACTAATAGATACATGTATGAGATATTGGATATGATTTAGCATATGAAAATCCATGTGGTTTACATGGATACTCTCATATGGAATAGTGATTTTTAGTTGGAAAGCAAATTTTATGTGATGAACCATTTATATTTTGCATGTACGAGTTAAAATTTGCTCATGACAAGAGATGGCATATTAGAACTCATTTAGTGCATTTTACAACCAAAATTTTGGCTATCCATAAAAATTATCTTTTCCCTTGGCTACCTTCATGACTAAATTTGAGGCTAAAATTTGCTGAGCATTTAGAAGACATTCAGAACTTTCAATAGAACTAAAGTTTGTAATTTTTGGAGCTCTATAAAATATTAGCTTAATTTCCAAATTTAGCCTCAGAAAGCTAACATGGTCCTACTTCTTATTGTGTAGTTCTGGTTTTTATAGGAATTGACAGACCAAACGACTTCCATTTTACCTGAAATTTTTTAGTGGAAAGTTCATATCACAAGCTTTAAAATGGCACCTACTTTTCTTTAATCAAAATTATATAGCCCAAGTTAAAAATTTTTGAAATTTGAGATTTATTATGTACTTTATGACCTAAATGAGTAAATGGCTTCTTTTTATGTGAATGAGATATATGTACATGTAAATTTGGATGGAACTAAACACCTGAACATGACATTTTGAGATGGAATCATGGAAAATTAATTTTGTCCATCAAGAGCTCAAATGAGGCATGATAGTAATAAATTTTCATTGCAACTTGATACTAAATATTTTCCTATACTTAAGTGGACATATAAGTGTATCAAGAAATATAACACAATTAAACAAGGCATTAAAACTTATACATCATTTTATAATAAGCTTCCACTAGCTTTTCCTTGCACCAAGAGGTTCGGTCCCTAAAAATCCCACAACTGAGGTGAAAAATAAAATCTTAGTAGCAAAAGGCAAATTCCATATACATATGTACAAATAAATCAACATAAAGCTTTACACTAACAATTATAACAAGAGTCAAGCATGTGTTATTCTGAATGAACAAGTTGACTATAAGTGACTATCATCTCATACTATTAATAACATATAACAAATTATTGGCCAACAATGGAGGGCAGGGCATAATCATGGCACAAGCTCCCTATCGAGCACAATTACAACTTAGTACATTCATAAGAGTACGATCATAAGTCGATGCACAATCATGGTACAATGCATAAGTGGAAGTGTGATTATAGCTCTACATACAAGGACACAATTATAGTTTAGGTTATACATTTAGAAGTCAAACTAATCATTAGCTATCAAAATAACATGCACAAGTAAATATATGATTAAAACTACACATATTCATAAAATTAACCTTAGTTACCTCAAACAGAGCCAAATTACTTTTTCTCTAGCTACCAATGCATCCCAAAAGGCCCAATGTAATACCATATTATTTCTAACATTAGTCCTCTTATGTGCAAGTGGGATTATTCAATTTTTCAAAGAAATTCTAAGAAAATATATTAAAATAATGAATTAAATTGCGTTGCATAGCAGATAAATTTTTCATTTCATGTCTTCGGGGCCTTATGAACTCACCAACAATATTTTTTGATTATTTTCCATTCATACAAATCATAACATTCTCAAAACTTAGCACAAACCATGGATCATGAGTCAAAACCTTAAAATTTTCTTCATTCTTCGCGGCTGTACAGTGATAGATTTCAGGGGTAACTTTAAAAAATCAGAACTAAATGTAGAAAAATCAAAATCATACAAACCATAGCTTTTTGGAAAGCTCTAGATATCAAATTTAACTAAAAATAAGTTCTAGACATGAAAACCTCATCTAGGCTGCGTTTGAAAATAAAAAAGATAGGGAGGTCGAGCTGTCTAGAAATTTGATACAGCTTACTGATATAAATTTTGGAAATTTATAATTAATTCCAAAAAAATCCAATCTATGCAATCTATACCAATTTGGAAATCCATAGATGTTAACTAGAGGAAAAAAATAGTTCTAAACTAATCCAGGAGCATTCAAACCCCAAAAATCAATCAAACAATACCATGGGTCTAGAGGTGTGCCTGGAACAAAACAGCAACTTCAAAAATTCATATCTCCCTTTTTAGACATCCAAATGAGGTGATTCCAATTGGTACAAGTCACTAGGAAGGTATAGTTTCTTTTCATAAAATTTTGTGGTAATTGAACATCATTTGCCCCTATCAATGATAGAGAACAAATTTCAGACCAGATAAACAGTGCACTGACCAAAACTATAAAATTTGCCAACTTCAAAAATTTGCCAAATATTCTGCAGACCTTGAAATAATACTCACTTTAGCTTCCCAAAAATATCTCAACAAGCTATAGATTCATGCCAAATTTGATACCAAAAAGAGCTTATCTGGACAGAAAGTGACATAGCCTTACAAAATGGTCAATTTTGGCTTCCATAAGGTGTCAAGTTTGTCCAAATGGCTTCTCCAATGGTTTAGCACCTCTTAGGCAAGTTTGAAAGCATTAATATGACTTGTACGAACTGTCCAAGTGGTCCCAAGTCTCATGCATCTCAATTTGACCATTCCATATCCAAGAATACACTATATACATAAGTCATTCAAGAAGCTAAATCCTACATTTGCATTGATTTCATGCCACATGTGGTCCATACAAGATTTATACATCATATTACAATTACTCATGGTCTTACATCTAAAAAATAACATATACATAATCACTTTGACATTCAATTACAAAGTAAGCTACATAATGGTTCAAATATAGCCTTTCAAGGCCCTTGGCTTGCATTTCTCCCTTCTTGTGTACCACTTAGACATTTTAAGATGAGGAAGGGAAGGGGGTGAGATTCCTAGAACCTCAATAGCTCACACACACATTCAAGGCATACATACATCAAGTGTGCAAATAAACAAGCTATTAGAACCATAAATGCTCATTTACAAAAAATTCATGCCATACTTTTGCAATCAAGCTCTAGGGACTTTTAGTTTTGCCTCACCTATTTCTAAGACTTTTGGATATGCCTCACCTTTGGGCTAGGGACTTTTGACTTGGCCTCACTTATCCAAGAGACTTTTGGCCTAGTCTCATCTATACCATGAGACTTTTGGCACTTTCTCACCCATATTAAGGGACTTTTGGCATCACCTCACCCTCATGAGCCATTCTCACTATCAATGGCATTCAAGACAACACATTGGTACCAATGCAATCTCAAGACATCAAGGGGCATGTTCTCACATCACAAGAGCACACATAAGCACACAATTACATACATATGCACACAAGAATGCAAGGAGAATAAGGTGGAAAGCTACCTTGAATTTATGCAACCTTCCTTTGTCTTATCCTTCCTTCTTTTCAGCCTCATAAGTGCACCTAGGTGGGTTGGTGTTTTCTTGTCCTAAACACCATAAACAACACACAATTACACATTTGAAGCAAGCCAAGACACTAAACTCACTCTTGAACACACACTTGGTTCCATAAGTGGCATAACAATTTCATAAATGGTCTATTGAAGCAACCTTCACAATTCAAGCTCTAGGCTCCCATTTCTTTCCATTTCTAGGCCTCTTGGCCTCATTCAAATCCTTGGAGCCCTCACACAATTGTTTGCACAAGCTTAGAATCAAGTTGCTTCACAAAGCACCATTATGGACACCATTATCTCATCTTTCAATCCATGGCTCCTAAGTTTTCTCAATAGTTTCTCCCATCTTTGAACATTATATAGAGTCCCAAACCAAGGCTAAAACAAATTAAAACATCCTTTACCCTATCCATCCTAGCTTGGCCAAACTTATAGGCAATAATGGGGTTCTTGGAGTTTCAATTTTTTTCTTAATGGGAAAGCCACTTGGGAGGCTTTTTAAGAGTCTTAGGAGCTCAAGGAAACATTCAAATAGCTAAGAAATTACTCACACAAAATCAAATTTTCTAAAACCCTAAAGAAGCCTACACTTTTCTATCTTGTTTTTCATAGGTTTTTCTTGCAATTTCTTGCCATATTCCTCTTCCTCATGGTCTAAAACCCTAGTTCCTATCTTGTTGTTGGACAAAAATCCTCTCGCTATATGGTTCTATTCTTGGCCAAAATACACACATCCATGGAGCAAGGAGAAGAAGCAACGACAACAAGCAATTACCTTGGTTTCAAGTGTGCTTTCAAGGCTTCTTCTTCTTGTTTTACCTCTTCTCAAAATTTTTGAACTGCCCCTCTAAGTTTTGGACCAAAAACAGAACCAATCATCTCAAGAAAACCATAGAAAGAAAAGCATGGAAGGAGAGGAGCAAGATTGGAAGAAGGAAGAGCATGAAATTCCATGGATTTACCTACCTTTTCCTTGATTTTTCTCCTTTTTTTCTTCCTCTCTTAGTGCGCCTCAAGAAGCTGGTTATTTTCAATATTTTAGGTAGAGGAAAGTCGTGCTATATAAGGGAGAAAAGAAAGGAGAAGTGTGTGGAAGCTTCAAAAAACTCACTTTTTCCAAAATTTCAATTTCATCCTTCCGTGATGGCAATTTTGTTTCGACTTCGTTTTAGCTCTTTTTTGAGAACCATATTTTCCATTATGAAATTGAGATTCCTAATTTAATAAAATGCCTTTGGAATCACTCAATTTAGAGCTAAAACCTTCCCAAACAAATTCATCAAAGTTTGGGCTTTACCAGTCCTAGGGCTTCCCATGGTTTTTGGAGCCTCTGAGAACTCTAAGCAACTCAAATTTCTCATTTAAAAAGCCCTTCTATGTTTTTTCCAAAAGTTGCACTTAATTACAAAAATGCCATTACTTTTTGTCAATTTTCGTCACAAATTGTTTCTCCGTCCTAACTCCATTTTCTTTTCGTCTGAGCCTAGAATTATCATTGTTTAAAGCCTAAGACTTTACCCAAATTTTTTAGGATTTTATCTAGCTCATTTTGAAGGACTTGCTTGTATACAGCTCATTTTGTTGTTTTACGAAAATTATGTTTGTTACACCCAACAAGCCTAGAACAAGCATCACACAATTTTACATCCTTTAGTAATTAAGGGATCACATATCCATCCATCAATTTCACCAAGAATTAAGTAAAAAACACTTACCCAGTCTTCCAAAGAGCTAAAGATACTAACTTAAGCTCCAACAACCAAGAACAATCAATAGGTCACTTCACATACTTCAATTTTTGCACATATGCATAATCCATATCAAAATTTAGTCCATATAGTGAAATTTGAACACTTTAATCTACAAAATGCAAGGATATACTTACCCACACAATGAATCATCACTTCCTCTTGAATTTTTGCACATTAAATAGCCATATATCGAAATTCAACCCAAATTACTGAATTTTAGCACATACACATCATAAAATGAAGGGGAATACTTACCTAATATTCCCATTAGCCTTTAGCTTTGAAATCCATACAAGAAAATACCAAAAACACCAACTTTTAGACTTAGGATAAATCTATCAAATGGGAAAACCAATTAGACTAAAAACAAGTTTTATAACACTTACCTTAGCCAAGTCTCCCTCTGGATCAATAGATCAAGCTCCAAAGATGGAAAAACCATAGCCTCCCTTCATTTTTGCATTTTTCTTCTTTACAAAAATGCTATCCAACATTTTGAGCATGCAAAAATAAAGTGTTCAACACCTTTTAAAACTTAAATGGGTGTGTGGTTGACCTAATAGTATTTTTGTCCAATTAAGTTCATATTTAGGGTGTTGGGTCATGGTCAACTAAGCCGAAAAGACTGGGTCTCAGCTTATAAGTCGATTTGAGATCAGAAAAATTATTTTTAATAGAGTTAAACTAATTATTAATCTCTAAATTAATTTTTTTCCAAAACTTCTATAATTAATTTTACCTAAATAAATTTAAATGCTACAATTAAATTTATTTTTACCAAAAATCATCAAATAATAATTATTTGCTCCAAAATGTCCAAATAATTATTTTTCTTAAAAGTTTCTATTTTTCATAATTTTTCTTAATTTCCAAGATAATTTCTTATTTCTCTGAATTAAATCCTAAATTTATATAATTCCGCTTAACCAATTTTGGGATGTTACGCCAATTAACTCAACATGGGTGAATGATTTAAGATTATGGTTAAATAAAAAATTTGAAAATGACTTGCAGCTTCATGGCAATTAAGGGAAACAAAAAATATAAGAGATACAAAATTGGGCACAATATACAATTTTGCTATCAAGGACAAAAAATTACCATGGTCAAATCTTGTCCATACACCAAACTTACAAATTATATGATAATGAAGAATTTCAGAAGCATTAGTCCAAACTTTACAATAAAAGGCTACAACAACCAATAGTTGTGTGAGCTAATCATGTTTACTCCAAATATGTAGATAACGCATACTAACTCGCTATTACTCTGGGAGGATTTCTTAATCCACTTAGTTCTCTTTTCTCTTATTAATTTCCCAAATTAAACAAGCTAGAATAATAAATTAAAGGGGGAGGATGTGTAAGACTAGTATTTGGAATTTAAGGATTTAGTAGGTATTTTATTATTTAAATAATTAAGAAAATATTACATATTTCATATTTAATATTTATTAGGTAGCATGTAACACCATATATTTCTAGTATGCTTCCGATCATTTCTAAGTCTCACATGATCAATTGAACAAAAGGGAATGGAAAATGACATTAAAATAATGCCTTATTTCGCGTTACGTCGCGTATAAAAATTCCATTCGGTGTCACACGGACCATATGAGCTCATACACACGTTCTCATATTTAATTACATACATATAGCTCATTTGCATAACCAAATTTGGCCCACAACTCGTGGAACACAAAGGGGACCATCAAATTCACACTCTTATTTTCGGCCAGAATTTTAGTTTTTCTGTCACAACTTTGAAAATTCATAACTAAATCCACAAAATTCTAAATCCAACAAAATTTACCATTCCAAAAAGCTCTGGATGTCTACCCCATGATAAAAATAGTTTCAGCTCATGAATCATTAAGGGGAAAACATTTGACATCCGAAAAGCCACTGGGGTTGCTGCTGTCTGGGCCACTGGTTCAGTTTACTGATAGGAAGTTTCAAAATTTGTAACTAATTCTAGAAAAATTGAAATCATTAATTCTTGGCCATTCTGGAAATATAAACATGTCTAATTTATTCTAAAAATATGCCCAGGCCATGAAATATAACACAGAAAATGTTTGACACGCGAAAAGGGGTTAAGGTTCGGACAGCTATTGGTACTGATGCAAGTGTCTACTATGAACTTCGAAAATGTCCAATTAATTCCAAAAAAATCCAATCCATGAAAATAATACCAATTTGGAAAGCTATGAACATTAAATTTATAGTCAAAATATACTCAGACCAGAGAAAGCACGGTTAGCTACCCAAATTCAATGGAACAGTGACTCAGGTCATGCTGAGCTACTGCTACTGTCCCAGAAATTCAAAAATTCATATCTCTCTGCTCAGAGCTCCAAATGAGTTGCTTCCAGTTGCTACAAGTCATTGTGAATGCCTAGTTTATAAATATAAAATTTCGTAGCCATTGGACCACTTTTGCCCCTAGGATGACACAATTTCAAAACTGACCAAATGAACAGTACCAGTGCAAATCCGAAATTCTGATACTAACTTTAAAAAATCATAGAAAATTCCACAGACCTCCAAATGACCTGATCTTTGACTTCCCAAAAAGCTCTAGGTAAGATCTACTTGCATGAAAAATTCCAAGTCAAGAAGAGGTCATTTGGTCAGATTTTGCCATAGCTCAAGCTTATGGTAATTTTGGTTCCAACAAGAGGCAACTTTGGTTCAAATGAGCCATCCATGGTTCCACACACATTTGAGCAACTTAAAAAGCATAAATATAGCATAAATAAGTCCCTCATAAGGTCTGAACTCTCATGCAACTTAAATTCACCATGCCACTTCCATAAACATACATATACAAATGGGCTCCCAAGTGGTCAAAATACATAATTCTACTCATTAGACTCTATTCTTGATACATACACTTACTTTACATAGTTTTACACTTGTTCAAAGTGTCATGGCTCAAAAATAACATTTACATATCTACTTTTATATTCTAGTCATCATAGTATCTCAAAATAGAAAGGTTTGCCAAGAGATGGAGATTTAGGCTCCTTGGCTTCCATCCTTTGGATCTTGAACTCCACCTAGATCATATGAGATGAGAGAAAGGATGGGGTGAGATTCATTGAATCTCAATAGCTCATACACCTATTCAATCACATTTTCAAGGCATATAACATGTCAAGGGTACAAGTATGCAACTACTCAATCGATGAAGCATTCAATTTCCACATTTTTATGTCACAAACACATGTCAAGAATAAGAAGGAGCTCTAGGGACTTTTGGGTTGGCCTCACCCCATTTCTAGGACTTTTGGATTGCCTCACTCTTGGTTCTTGGGACTTTTGACTTAGCCTCACCCACCCAAGGGATTTTTGGCCTTGTCTCACCCATGCCATGAGACTTTTGGCATCTCCTCACCCACATTAAGGGACTATTGGCACTACCTCACCCTTATGAGCCATTTCCATCATTCAAAGACATTCAAGAAAGCATATTAGTACCAAAATAGCAACATAGCATCAAGTGGCATGTCTCAAACATATAAACATACACACAAGCACACAATGACACCATATGCAACAAGAAAATGCAATAAGAAAAGGTGGAGAGCTACCTTGGTGCAAATTCAAGCTTTACTTTGCTTGTTTTTTCTCCTTTTCGGTTCCACAAACACAAGAAGGTGGGGTTGGATTTCTTTGGCCCATTCACAATAAACAACACTAGATTATACTCTTGGAACAAATTATGACACCCAACTCACTCTTAAGACTCCACTTTGGTCTATTTGTCACAATATGGTTCCATTAAGGACCTAATGAAGCAACTACTATAATTAACATTCTTGGTTCCATTCTCTTGCCATATCTAGACCTCTTGACCTCATTTAAGGTCCTTGAAGCCATCACACACTCACTTTCACAAACCTAAGTCCATGTTGCTTCATAAGGTTACATTATGGAAGCCATTACCTCATCTCCCAACCTAAGGCTTCTAAATTTTTTCCAAGGGTTTCTCCTATCTTCTTTTATCATATAAAGTCCCAAATCAAGCTTGGAACCATTTAAAATACTCCCTAGCTATCTCTAAGGGTCTTGACTTAGTTATGCTTCCATTAACAACCCATGGAGTTTGGGATTTTTCCTTAATGGATGGGGCACTTGGGAGGCTCCCTAGGAGTCTTAGAAACTCAAACAAACACTCATATATGATGGGGAAGTCTTGAATCAACCCATATTTTAACTTATATTCAAGCACCCTACACTTTTCCAACTTGAGTTTTACTAATTTTTCATGCATTTCTTTGGTATAATCCATCTTCCCATGCCTTAGTTTGATGGATTCTTTTAGATTATAAAACAGAAACTCTTCCCTTTTCATGGTTCTGGTTGAGACATCCTACCATGGAAGAGGAGAAGGAGAAAAAGAAGCAACAAAGGGAGAGAAACTACCTTGCAATCAAGCTTCCTTCAAGAGCCCTTCCTCTTCCCTCTTTCTCCTCCTTAAATTTCGAATTTCCCTTCTCTGATCTGGACCCAAATCAGCACCAAAAAATACATTAAAACCATGGAAAGATGAAGCAAGAAGGGGAGGATGAAGTTTCAAGAGGAAAGAGCATGAAAACCTTACACTTTCTCACCCTTTCTTTGGCTTTTCTTCCTCTAAAATTTCCTCCATTTGTGCACCTAAGACAGCAGCTCCATTTCTGAGTTTTGGGCAGAAGAAAGTCGGTTTAGAGAGGGGGGAGCTGAACGTGGCTTAAAAAGGGAGTTTGGAAGCTTCTTTTGTGCACTTTGTTTCCATTTTTGCCCTTCCATAATGGCATTTCCGATTTGACTTCGTTTTAACTTCTTTTTGAAAACTGTCTTTTCCATCATAAAATTAAGATTCCCAATTTAATAAAATGCCTTTGGAATCACTCAAATTGGAGCTAAAACCTTCCCGAATGAACCGGTCAAAGTTTAGGTCAACCGACGTCGGAAAGAGTACACCGGAGGGGCTTTACCAGTCCCGGGGCTTCCTATGGTTTTTGGAGCCTCTGAGAACCCTGGGTAACTCAAAATTTCCATTTAAAAAGCCCTCCTAGGTGTTTTTCTAAAATTGCACTTATTTACGAAAATGCCACTGGCCTTTCGGCAAATTTTTCGAATCACTCCGACCCTAGTTTTTAGGCAACTCAAGGCTCAAATTCTCATTTTTCTATTATTTAAAATTTTATTCAAATTTTATTTGGCATTGAATCACTCATCTCAGGGGACTTGCTTTTCAAACCGGCCCGTTCCAGCGATTGTACAACATACCGAGCGTTACATAGCAAATAGCATGATTTAGCATAATAGAAATTATTAGAGATTCTTATACTAAACAATTAGTAAATGATGTCATTGATGAGTAAATATTTGTTATTATCTAAGTGATCAAGAATGTTTGGGATTTTATTTTTGGATGATAGGAATTTAATATGTTTGGGATATAAGATAGATGGGCTAAAAGATTTATTAGGTTCAAATGATAGCAAGATTAAAAGGCCTAATTGTTTAATTTAGACAAAATAAAAAGATGAAAAACCCTAATAGTCTATTTAAGTAAGTTACCATAGCCCAAGGTAAATTTTAAATGGATTTAATTCAAGACTCATGGATTAGACCCGCCCAACATCACTTACCTATGTCATCTTTTATTTTCCTTTTTATTTATTTCCCATTCTAAAAATATGCCCCTAAAGTGACATGTTCTATAGTAAGAGTGAGAGTACAAGACATATTCTACCTATAGAGAGAGGAAGTTGATCTAAAAACTAGAGAATAACCATTGATGCAAAGGTTTGAGCTCAATTTTAGGTAACTTCTTGGAAGATTTAGCAAAAGTGAATGGAAAAACATTTAATCTATTCTTTGTTGGCTATCTTTTGAATTGATTAAAATTTGAAATATTTGATGTTTGATTTTCAAGGTTGATGATCTTAGTGAATTTTGAATTGTTGATGTTCATTGGACTTTTTGAGGTATAATTCCTACCCTAATAGTTAGTTTTTATGGATTTGATTAATGTTTAAATATTAAATTTATGTTAATTAATTTTAATAGACACTAAGTGTTTGATGAAATGTCTAGCTAAAATTGAACTTTATCAAGAGCTAGCATTTAAGTATATTTTACATTCCATAATTATTCTAATTTTTATTTAATGCAATTAAATTAGTGATGGTGGTTTAATTAGTTGATTGAGTGCGGATGATTGAAGAAAAATTGTTGAACAAGTGAAGGTGTGGCGTGTTGTGCAAGGCTTTACCTTGATTGGAGTTTATCATATTGGTAAGTGGATTAAGGTGGTTTCAATTAATTGGAATTTATTATATTGTGATTATTGTAACACCCTATTTACTAAGCTCATCTCACATCATTACTAAGCTCATCTCCTTGGATTACATAAGATTTCCAAGAAAAGCTATTAAAAATATTCCTTTAAATTATGTTACGTCATGGATAAAATTTTCATTTGATGTTCTATGGACCATATGGAGTCATCCATTTCATTCTCACATTTAAATACACAAATATAACTCATAACAAGCTCAAGAAGTGGCCTAGAACTCGTGCAAGTAGAAGGTATACATGAAAATAGAGTGTGTAGCCTCGGGTTGGAATTCCAGAATTCTGACATGAACTTTGAAAAATTATAACTAATTCTATAAAAATAGAAATCAAGCACACTATACCATTTTAGAAAGATACAGATGTATACATTATGTGAAAATGCTTCCAGACCACAACAGAGATGTCTAGGCACCAGAAATTGATGGAACAGTACCAGAGGTCGTCTATCGCTACTAGTACTATCCTTCAACTTCAAAAATTCATATCTCCCTACTCAAATGTCCAATTGGGGTGATCTTAGTGGCCATAGAAATATTATTATATCTAGTTTATGCTTGTAAAATATCATGAGCATTGAACACCATTTGTCCCTTGAATGACATAGCCCAAGTTACTAACCATATAAGCAGTGTCCGCATCAGTTTAGTAGAAAAATGATAACTTTGAAAAATCATAGAGCTCCAAATAATCTGATCTTTGGCTTTCCAAAAATATCTAGATGAGATCTATATGCATGCCAAATTTCATGAGCAAATTCGTTCATTTGGTAAGATTTTGACATTGGGTTGCATAATGGTCATTTTTGTGTCTCATAAGGGGTCCAAATGGTCCAATTTGGGTTTTAAGGCAGCCATGACTACTTGAGCATGTGGGAAAGCATCAAAATAGTCTACTAGACTTGTCTCAAAGGTGCATAAACCTAGATTTCTCAATCTCACTCATCCACTCCAAGTTATACATAAGAATGCATATGTCAAGTATTGCCATTCCATACCCAAAATATGTTATATCATATATATGGCATTAAATCTCATTTATACATCATATATTTACATATTTACATGTTTTTATGAAGTCAAACAACATATACCATAAGGAGATACATCATATGCCACTCATATGGCTACAATTTAGCACATTTCCACACTTTGTTGTCACTCTCCTTACTTTAGGCTTAATGGCTTCCATTCCTTTGCTCACTTGGTCCACCTAGACATGTTAGACATATGGGAGGAAGGAATGAGATTCTAGGAATTCCAATAGCTCTTCTTCCTTTCAATCACACATAAAGAATGCAAATCTATGTCTAAAAGTGCATGTATGACTATTCTAAAACATGTGATCATTCAAGAAGTTTTCTTGGCATTTTAAAAAGTCATACATAGCATACATAAGCTTGCCAAGAAAGTGGATTAACCTTGCCCATTCTCTTCAAGGATTTTGGACATGCCTCACCCTTTTCTTAAAGGCCTTGAACTGAGCCTTATTCTTAGGAGACTTTTGGCTTTATCTCAACCATTCTTAGAGGTTCTTTGCTCATCCTCACCATGGCTAGAGGGTTCTTGGCTTCACCACACTTAAGCAAACCAAAGTAAAATTACAAGACATCATTTGAAGACATAATGCAACATCATCATACCATGGCATTTAGCTACATGCTAAAACATTTTCTCATGGCTTAAAACATACATACACATATTCAAAGACAAGATAACATCTATTCATGCATGAGAAAAAGAAAAGAGAGCTACCTTTGTTACAAGTGTAAACTTTTTCTCTTACATTGGACTTCTCTTCCTTGGCCACATACACAATAAGGTGGGGCTTGTTTCTCTTGGTCTAGACACATCATATGGAAGCCAATTACACTCTTGAACCAATTTCTAGAGCTACATATTCATTAGAAAAGCTAGGTAGTTCATATGGCTCCTTTATGGTTCCATAATGTACTTAATGAAGCAAACTTATGGAAACATGATCTTTGCTCCATTCTCTTTATTCATTTATGATTCTTGACTCCTTTTAAGCCTCTTGGAGTCACTATACAATCAAATTAAGGAGTCTAGTTAGGTGTTGCTTCTTTAAGCCATAGTATGGAACCTATGATACTATCTCACTATCCATAGTTTCTAAAATTTTTTCAAGACTTCCTCTCATTCTCTTCTATCATATATGACTCAAAAATAAGTTTGGAACAAATTAAACTACCCTTAGGTACTCCAACCTCTCTAGGCTGTGGCTGTGGAGCATGTGAGCTCCAAGTGAGTTTGCTTTGCTTTTTTGATGGAAGATGCATATGAGGAGCGTTCTAAAGATCTCAAGAGCTCATCCAAACACTTATTTAAGCCTAGGAATTATTGCATCAAATCATATTTTTAATGGAACACTTGAAACCCTAACTTTGCTATCTTGAAATCTAATAGCTATTTGATTATTTTCTTTGCATATTCTTATTCTCCTCCCTCATTTTCCTAAGATTCACCTTTAGTTTAGCTAGAAATCCAATCCCTCTTGGTTGGTCTCACAAACGGAGAAACATGCACCATAGAAGGAACAAGGAGAATCAAGTATAAGAATGACAAAATACCTTGTTTTCTTGCTTTTTATTCCTTGTTCTTTACTTGGTTGGCTTCCTTTCCTCAAACACAAAATTCCTCTCTCTATTCTTCCCTAAAAATAGAATCAAATTCCTTATTAAAACCATGGAAAGGAAGCTTGAAAGGGGAGGAACAAGTTTGGAAAAAGAAAGAGCATGAAAATCCATGCAATTCCTTACCTTTTTCTTGCTTTTTCTCCTCCTTTCTTCTCCTCCTTGGTGCTCCTAAGAGAGCTAGTCTTTCTCTAGTTTTTGGGTAGAACAAGTCATGCAAATAATGAGGAGAATAAACATGAAACTTAAAGAGGGTTTAAGAAGCTTCCACTTTTTAAAAAATTCTAATTTTGCCCTTTCATCTTGGCATTTTTATTTTAGTTTTGTTTTAGCTCCTTTTTTAGAACCATCTTTTTTATCATAAAATTTAGGTTCCTAATTTTATGAAATGCCTTTGAAATCACTCAAATTGGAGTTAAAACCTTCTAAAATGAATCAGTAAAATTTTAGGTCAATTGACATTGGAAAATGTGCACCAAAGAGGCTTTAACTGTCTTGGGGCTTCCCATGATTTTAGCATATAATTGTCTCTCTCTTAGGGTCTTTAGTGTAACACCATAGATTTCTAGCTTTGTCTCATATTACTTCTAAGTCTCATGCCATGAATTACACGAATAAAAGAAAATGGCATTAAAATAAGGCATTTCTTTGCATTGTGCTATGTATAAATTTTTCTTTTAGAGTTTCTGTGGGCCATATGGACTTATGAATCATATTCTCACATTTAATTATATAGATACAACTCAAATTCATCACCAAAAGTAGCCTACAACTCGTGGATAGCAAAGGGAAGCTTAAAACACACATATGCATTTTCAGCTAGATTTTCCACATTTCTGTCACAAATTTTGGAAAATAATAACTAGTTCTATAAAAATCACAATCATGCATTCTTGGACATTATGGAAAGCTACACATATCTACTTCATGCTAAAAATATTTCTAGACCATAACATCCATCACAGAAGGAGTTTGACATTAGAAAATCTCCAGAGGTCTGGCTATCACCTGGTACTGTCACAAGTTTCTACAGAAAACTTAAAAAATATCCAATTAATTCCAAAAAAATCAAATCCATGCAAATGATACCAATATGGAAAGTTGTGGATGTTAGATAGAGGGAAAAAATAACTACCGATCAGCTTAGGCACTCCTCGATCTCGAAATCCAATCAAACAATGATTGAGGTCGGGTAAATTCCCTGATACAGGATAGAAACTTAGAAAATTCATATCTCCCTCTCTAGACATTCAAATGAGGTGTTTCTAGTTGGAACAAGTCATTGGGAACATCTAGTTTCTCTATATAAAATTTTGTGACAATTGGACATCATTTAGGCCTTGTTGACAGATTTCATTTTCAAACCAAGTGAACAGTACATCAGACCAAAACCAAAAAAATTGCCAACTTTGAAAATTCATCAAATATTATGTGGACCTCTGAAATTTCCCTACTTTAGCTTCCTAAAAAGCTGTCAATGAATCCTAATTTTATGCCAAATTTTAGATCAAGAAGAGTTCATTTAGGCAAAAAGTGACAGGTTTACCATTTGGTTATTTTTGGCCCTACGTGAGAAATCAAAGTGACCAAATGGTCTTCCAGGGGGTTTGGCACCTCTTGGGCAAGTCTAAAAGCATAATCAGACTTGTCTAAGCTACCCAAATGGTTCCAAACTCTATGCGTCTTATTTTGGCCATTTAACCCACACTTATGCACATTTCCATAAACTCATGTATGAAGCTATCTTTGCCATACATACTCAATTCACATTCTATCATTCACATAACACACATTCTCATTTCTACATCATATATTATCATAATTACATATGTTCCAAAGGTCATAGACCATATACAAGCATGGGTTACATCTTTTGACAACAATATGGCTTTAAAGTAACAAAATTCAAGCACTTTGTTGTCAAACTCTTTCCTTCAAGGTTGTTGGCTCCCATTGCCTTGTTCCTTTTGTCCACCTAGCATGTTAGATCATTGGAGATGAGGGAATGAGATTCTAAGAATCCCAATAGTTCATCTCCCATTCAATCACAATAATGGATGCAAAACAAGTCTTATAAATACATGCATGGCATATGGACATGTGAAATCAGTCAAGAAGCATTCTGAACATTTGAAAAAGTCACTCAGCATACAAAGGCTTGCCAAACAAGTGGATTGGCCTCACCCATTTTCTTGTGAATTTTGGACTTACCTCACCCATTCTTTAAGGAACTCTTAGACTCAACCACGCTCTTAGGAGTCCATCTTGCTATTAGGAGACTCTTTGCTTTGTCTCAACCAATCTTAAGGGTTTTTGGCTCATCAATAAACCATGGCATATGGAATCATGCTAGCATATTTTTCATGGCTTGAAAATACACATACACACATTCTAAGATAAGCTAAGCACACATCCATGCATGAGAGAAGGAGGAGTGAGCTACCTTGCACATAATCACACACTTTTTCTCTTGAAATTCCCTTCCTTGCTTCGGCCACACACACCCACAAAGTGTGGAAGAGATTTCTCTTGGCCAAGACACAATTCATGGAAGCCAATTAAGTTCATGAACTCAATTCTAAAGCCATGTAACTTGCTCAGACACTTACTTGGCCTATAACCCCATTATGGTTCCATAATTGTACCTAATAAAGCAACACCTCTCAAATAAATTCTAGGCTATAATTTTTCTTTTCAAATATGATTCTTGACTCCTTTTAAGCCTCTTGGAGTCATCACACAACTAAAATCAAGAGTCTAGCTTCATGTTGCTTCTTTAGGTCTTAATATGGAACATAAGGTACCAATTCACTTTCCATGAGTTCTAAATTTTTCCTAAAACTTCTCCTCATTTTCATTCATCAAATATGACTTAAGAGTGGGCTTAGAAAAATTTAAAGCTCTCCCTAGCTAGGAGAACTCCTTTTGGCCGAGACATAAGGCAATTTTGGCCTTCTTAGAGCTTCCTTTGTTTTCTTAAAGGGAGGTGCATGTGGGGAGCCTCTTAGGGATCTTGGGAGTTCATTTAAACTCTTATTTAGGCCTAGGAATCATCATACACAATCATATTTTACAAGGTGCAATTGAAACCCTAGAACTTGCATCTTGGAATCTAATGGTTTTTTGTTGATTCCCTTTGCATATTATTAATCTCCACACCCTTTTTCCTTAGATTCACCCTTGATTCTGTCTAAAAATCAAATTCTCTTAGGGTTTTCTCATGTTAGACGAAATGGAGGAGGAGGGAACCAAAGATGACAACCATAGGAAGAGAAATTACCTTGTTTTTTTTGCTTTTTCTCACTTGAATCTTGTGTTCTTTGAGCTCCTCTCTTCAAATCCGAAATTTTCCCTCAATTTCTCCTTTAAAATAGATCCATATACTTCATTATAATCATAAGAAATAAAGGAGAATGAAGGAGAAGAGGTTTGGAAGAGAAAGAGCATGAAAAACCATGAAAATTCATACCTTTCTACCTTGAATTTCTCCTCCTTTTCTTCCCCCTCTTGTGCGCCTCCTCCCCTAAGGTTTTCCTCTGGTTTTGGGCAGAACATGGTCGTGCATAATGAGGGGAGAAAAAGGGTTCATCATATATAAAGGTGAGAGGAAGTTACACTTTTCAAAAATTTTCATTTTACCCTTTGTTCTTGGCATTTTTGTTTTTCCTTCATTTTAGCTCCTTTTTTAGAACCATCTTTTCTATTATGAAATTTAGGTTCCCAATTTAGTAAAATGCCTTTGGAATCACTCAAATCAAAGTTAAAACATTTCTGAACAAATTCGTTAAAGTTCAGGTACACTGACATTGGAAAATGTCCACCGGAGGAGATTTAACTCTCCCAGGGCTTTCCATGGTTTTCAGGGCCTCTGAGAACCTTGGAGAACTCAAAACTTTCATTTAGAAATCCCTTCTATGTGAATTCTAAAATTTACTCGAAATTATGAAAATGCCATTACATTTCATAAGCTTTTCATAAGAAATTGTTTCTTCATTCTAGCTCTGTTTTTCTTTCTATCTGAGTCTGGGATTCTCAATTTTAGGAGTCTAGAATGCTTCCCAAATTTTTTGGGACCTTAACTATCTCATTTCGGGGGACTTTGTGACGACTCTAACTTCTAATTATTGTACTTAAGGTTAAATACATGATTAATAACCATAAACCAGGGTTACATGACTTTAAGACTAATTACATTCTAGAAATGCGAGGAAATTTGAACCTTAATGTTATTAGAGTCATCAACCATATAATTACAAGTGCTTACATACATTAGGGAAACAAACATTCATTCATAAGCCATTGATTCTATTACCGATTAATTTCAACTTACAAGAATCTTCCACCTATGTTCCTAAGACATCTCTTGAGATTACTATATGAAAAACCAAGATTTTTTTTTGTTATTATAAGGGTTTCATGACATTCACTGTGGGCAATTTCCCCTTAGCCATGACCAATTCCTCTCGGTTTCACTCCTTACTTTGTTACTGATTTTGTCGTGGCAAGTTGGACCTTCACCGCGGCTAACCTACATGGCGCCGCGGCGAAGAAGCCTCTTGGAACCTACCTTGCTCTCCTCTCGTTATTGGCCGCAGCCAATACCTCTTTTTGCCATAGGCAATTCCTCTTTGGAATGCTTGGCTCATTTTCACAAAAGTTCGCTGTGGCCAATTCCCATTTAGCCATGGCGAATTACCTTTTGGACGATTCCCAATTTTGCCTCTCACATTTCATTATGGCTAATTCCACATTTCGTCATGGTGAATTGCTCTCTGGTACTCTCCCTAGGCAACTTCGCCATTATTGGCCGTGGCTAACAATATTTTGGCTGCGGCCAAGTACCTTCTGATCCTACTACTCTTAAAACCTTGTCTCCTACATTCCACTTTCTATCTAGTGGGTTTTCTAGGGCCACTCTTCCACTTGTTATGAGATTCTAATAAAATCTATCTAGCCAATTTGCCCTAGCCATTAAATCATTACCCATCCCATAATTAAAGATGGATTCTCCTACTCATTCATTGGTCTTATGTCAACAGATTTATAAATTTCTCACAATGGTCATTCAATCATATTTTCATCAAATAATTCATGCATTGCTAGCTCAAATCCATAATCCATATATCACATGATTTCATTACTCAAATAGTCAATTAAAACGCAAGTTTACAAGGCATAATAAGTGTCATAAACTCATACATCCACTAACAACTAGTATGAAGCATATTTCTCATTGGTTACATTCTATGTTATCAAAATACAAACTCCTACACTTAGCAATATAGATACATGATGATGCTATACAAAGGATAACAAAATTAGCATCTACTCTATGCTACTCAGACCAAGTGTAGCTCCCCACACCAGGCCTCAGCTTATGGATATTCATCCACTTGCTTGCCCTTATCCTTACCCGAAGAACCTTCACTTGAAATGTTTAACCCATGAAACGGGGGTGAGATGTGAATCTCAGTAACCAAGGAAATTCCATCATATATTCTAGTTTAATTAACATGTATGCGTGATTTCATATAAGCATAAGAAAACATACCAGTCATATCAGTAAATGAAATAATTAGGCTATCATGATTACTATCCCATACTAGCAATCACATTTTCACATGTTAAAGGCCAATAACATCGGGAGAAGCCAGGTCCACGACACCTACTTCCCATTGAGCACAACCAGGGTTCAGTGATCTAGGGTTTGATCATAACCCGGTGCCCAATCAAAGCACATGCACGGGTGGCAACCGTACCATAGCTTCGCCATGGACTCACAAGGTCTAATCACAATACAATAGATAGTCAACCAATTCATTCAGCATTTCAAATCATTCATGTACAGCAAATATGAAATTAAAATAAATACATGCATAGAATTAATATAATCCTGGTTACCTCACTTGTAAACAATTTGCAACAGCCACCAATGGTACAAAAATCTCCCTATAACCATAGCATTAGAGAATTACTACTTTAATTCATCATTTACAGTAGCAACAAGTACCCAAAGAATTTAAAATGCTAATGACTACCTAGGGAACACTTACCCAACCACTACAAGTCCCCAAATTCGGATTGAAATGTCCTTTACCAGAAACTTCAATATTTCACCCAAAATCCTAAGTAAATTTGTTCAAAATTAATACCCATACTATAATCTAATCATTAGGGTCTCAAACTAGTAGAAATACCTCAAAAAGAAGAGTTTATACTTACCTAATGTCACCCTTGGTCTCAACCTACGAATTTTCACCATGGAGGCATCAAATATCAAGTTTCAGATTTTGGGTATAGGTTAAAATACTCCAAATGAAAAACTAATTAGGCCAAAATGAAGAGAAAGAGAAGGGGATTAAGTTATATAACTATTACCTTGGCTGATTTTGAGCTTAGAAGTGAGAATGGTAGATTTCTTGCCCCAAACCCTAGCCTCCCTCCAAACTTCCGAAAATGAGATGTGTGTTTCAGCAAAATAGGGAAAAGGCTGAAGTGTTTAGGGTTTTCGTTGGGTTTAAGTTAGGTCTAAGGTGGGTCATGGGCTTGCTCCAAGTATCCAACTCCAAATGGGCTTCAGATTTTAGTTTTGTTGGGCCAGTTTTAAGGTGTTGGGCTACAAAATTTCATTGCGCCAGACCTAGTTTTAAGAACTCCATTGTTTTGGGTCTGCACAAGGTTTATTGGGCCATACATAAGAGCCTATACAAGATGGGTCTTAGGCCTCTATCACATTGAATCAAATTGGGTCTGTACATAACTTATTGGGCCTCCATTAGCCTCTTATCATGATCTTCTACATTAATTTGGGCCGAGATAAAGTTTCTATCCCAATTAAATCTCAAACTCATTAATAATTTATCTCTTTAAAATTTCTACTCACGTAACTTATCCGATTATTCCATATTAATTTTTCTTAATTAACCCAAATCTAAGATTAGCACCTTAATTAATTTTGGGGTGTTACAGACTTCCTTTTGTATCCAGTGAATTTCATTCGTTTACGGAGAAATCGTGCATGGACATTTCTCACATTTTCTCTCATTTTCAGAGAACTAGATGTTACAATCTAGGGCTAATCTCAAGTGCTGCTCATGTTCTTCCCTAGTCTTAAAATAGATGAAAATATCATCTATGAAGACAACTATAAACTAATCTAAGTATAGCTTAAACACTCCATTCGTATAATCCATGAATACTATAGGTGCATTTGTCAATCTAAAGGACATAACTAAAAACTCATAATGCCCATAGCTTGTTCTAAAGGCTATCTTAGGAATATCCTCAGCCTTAATCCTAAGCTAATGATATCCTAACCTAAGGTCTATCTTAGAGAACACTGATGCTCTTACTAGCTGATCTAGAAGGTCATCTATATGAGAAAGAGGGTATTTATTCTTAATAGTTATCTTATTGAGCTCCCTATAATCTATACATAGTCTAAGACTCTTATCTTTCTTCTTTATAAATAAGACTGGAGCTCCCCATAGTGTGTAACACCATATATTTCTAGCTTATTTCATCAAATTTTCATGCTTTACATCTTCATCATATCAAGCAATTCACAAAGAGGCAAGGAAAATAGCATTGAATAATGCATTTTCTAGCGTTGTGTCGCGTATAAAAATTTCATTTAGTGTCACGTGGACCATGTGAGCTCATACAACATATTCTCATATTTAGTAACATGAATACAACTCATTTACATCATGAAAAGTGGCCTACATCTCGTGGAACTCAAAGGGAAGCATGAAATACATACATATATTTTCGGCCAGATTTTTCATATTTCTATTACAAACTTTAGAACATCATAACTAATTCTAGAAAAATGAAAATCATTCATTCTTGGCCATTATAGAAAGCTACACATGTCTACTTCATGTTAAAAATATGGTCTAGACCATAACATCTATCACAAAGGACTTTGACATTCAAAATAGTTTAGAGATCAGGCTGTTCACTGGTGTTATCATAAAATTCTATAGTAAAATTCAAAAATGTCCAATTAATTCCATAAAAAATGTAATCTATGCAAATGATACCAATCTAGAAAGCTGTGGATGTTAGCTAGAGGGGGAAAAACAAATCTAGATTGGTTCAGGCACGCCCAGACCTCAAAACTTAATCAAACAGTAACTGAGTTCGGCTGGAGTTCCTATTAGTGGATAGATTCTTTAAAAATTCATATCTTCCTCTCTAGACATCCAAATGAGGTGTTGGCACAAGTCACTATGAATTTCTAGTTTCTTTGTATAAAATTTCATGACAATTAGACATCATTTGAGCCCTGTGTGATAGATTTCATTTTCAGAACCAATATGAACAGTGACATGACTAAAACTAGAAAAATTTTGAACTTTGAAAATTCATCAAATATTCTCTAGACCTTCAAAAATTCTATTCTTTAGCTTTCCAAAAAGATCTTAACAAGATCTGATTGCATACCAAATCTTAGATCAAGAAGAGCTCATTTGGGAAAAAATGACATAGGGTTCCATTATGGTCAATTTTGGCTCCATATGGGATACCAAAATGTCCAAATGACTTTCATTGGGGTTTGGCTCCTCTTGGACAAGTCTAAAAGCATAATTAGAACTTGTGTGAGCTGCCCAAATGGTCTCAAACCTCATTGCATCTCATTTTGGCCATCTCACTCACATTTATACACAATTCCCTAACATCATTCAAGAAGCCACATTGCCATAACATACTTAAATCACATTCTAAATGGTCACATATCATATTCTCCTTATTCTCCCTATTTATACATGGCATATTATCATAATTATATATGTTCAAAAGGTCATAAACCATATACAACCATGATTTACTTCATTAGACATCAATATGGCTTTAAAGAACAAAAACTATGCATGTTGATGTCAAGCTCTCTTCTTCAAGGTGGTTGGCTTTCATTACCTTACTCTCTTGGTCCACCTAGCATGTTAAAACATTGGAGAGGAAGGGATGAGATTCAAAGAATCCCAATAGCTCATCTCCCATTCAATCATACGTAAAAGATGCAAACAAGTCTCATAAATGCATGTATGGTCATATTGGCATGTCAAGCATTCAAGAGGCATTTTCATCATTTGAGGAAGTCATACATAGCATACAAAGGCTTGCCAAGCAAGTGGATTGGCCTCACCCATTTACTTATGGATTTTAGGCTTGTCTCATCCATTCTTTAAGAGGTTCTTAGACTCAACCATGCTCTTGGGAGTCAACCTCACTTTTTAGAGATTCTTTACTTTGTCTCAACCAATTTTGAGGGGTCTTGGTTCATCCTCACCATGGCTAAAGGTTATTGGCCTCACCACACTCAAGAAAACTAAAGCAAACATCATGAACATCATTTAAAAATATAATGCATCATCATGGTACCATGGAATAAGAGCTCATGCTAGAACATTTTTCATAACTTAAAATACACATACATTCATTCAAAGACAAGTAAAGCAAGCAATCATGCATGAGAGAAGGTAGAGAGAGCTACCTTGTACATAATCACACACTTTTCTTCTTGAATCAAGCTCCCTCTTTTGGCCACACACATAAAAACTTGTGGGGATGCTTTCTCTTGGCCTAAACACAATTTATGAAAGCCAATTAGGTTCATGGAATTAATTCTAAGGCCACACACTTGCTTAGACACTAGGTTGATCTATAAACCTCATTATGGTTCCATAATTGCACCTAATGAAGCAACACCTCTTAAATAAATTCTAGACTCAATTCTTTGCTTTCAAATATGATTCTTAACTCCTTTTAAGCCTCTTGGAGTCATCATACAATCAAGACCAAGAGTCTAGCTACATGTTGCTTCTTTAGGTCTTAATAAACATAAAGCACCAACTCACTTTCTATGAGTTTTAAATTTTTCCCAAGGCCTCCTCTCATTTTAATTCATCGTATATGACTCCAAAAATGGGCTTGAAAAAATTTAAAACTCTCCCTAGGTGTCTCATCCCTTTTAGGCCAAGCCTATGTCTCCTTTTGGCCTTCATGGAGTTTGCTTTGTTTTTTACATGGAAGATGCATATGGGGAGACTCCTAGGGATCTTAGGAACTCATTTAAACATTCATTTAGGCATAGGAATAATTATATCAAATCATATTTTCAAGGGAACCCATGAAACCCTAGGTTTGCTACCTTGAAAATATGACTTTTTCTTGAATTTCTTTGCATATTCTTACTCTCCTCCCTTAAATTCATGGAATTCACCCTTGGTTCCCCTCAAAATTGCAGCCCTCTAGCATCTACATACATGGCCGAAATATAGAGAAGACGGGGGAGGAGTAGCCACCATGGGATATAAGATTTACCTTATTTTCTTGCTTTTTCTCACTTGAATCTTATGTTCTTTGAGCTCCTCTCTTCAAATCCGAATTTTCTCCTCAATTTATCCTTTAAAATAGATCCATATACTTCATTATAATCATAGAAAATAAAGGAGAATGAAGGAGAAGAGGTTTGGAAGAGAAAGAGCATGAAAAACTACTAAATTCCTTACCTTAAGCCTTTGATTTATCCTCCTCTTTGCCTTCCTCTTGTGCTCCACTCTCCCTAAGGCTTTCCTCTGGTCTTGAGCAGAACTTGGTCATGCAAAATGAAGGGAGAAGAAGGGTGCATCATATATATAGGTTGGGGCAAAGTTACACTTTTCAAAAATTCTCATTTTGCCCTTTGTTCTGGCATTTTTTGTTCCTCCTTTGTTTTAGCTCCTTTTTTAGAACCATTTTTTAAATTATGAAATTTTGGTTCCCAATTTAGTAAAATGCCTTTGGAATCACTCAAATTGGAGCTAAAACCTTCTCGAATGAATCCATCAAAGTTTGGGTACACTGACATTGAAAAACGTCCACCAGAGGGGCTCTAACTGTCCTGGGCCTTCCCATCATTTTCAGGGCCTCTGAGAACCCTGGGGAACTTAAAACTTTCATTTAAAAAGTTCTCCTATTTGAATTCTAAAATTTTCTCAAAATTATAAAAATGTCATTACGTTTCATAAGTTTTTTGTAAAAAAATATTTTTTCATTCTATCTCCATTTTTCTTTCTGTATGAGCTTGGGATTCTCATTTTTAGGAGTCTAGAATGCTTTCCAAATTTTTTAAGACCTTAACTACATCATCTTGGGGACTTCCTTTTGTATCCAATGAGTTTCGTTCGTTTACAGAGAAATCGTACGCTACATTTCTCACATTTTTTTTTGTTTTAGAAGAACCGGATATTACATGGTGAAACACTGGGTCTAATAAAAACCTTTCTCTAAAAGCTCTTCTATCTGTTTCTTAAACTCAACCAACTTAGTGGGAGCCATTCTATATAGGGCGTAACATCCAATTTTCTAAAAATGAGACAAAATGTGAGAAACAAAATGTAACATATGATTTCTTTGTCAATGAATGAAATTCACCAAATACAAAAGGAAGTCCCCCGAAATGATGTAGTTAAGGTCCCAAAAAATTTGGGAAGCATTCTAGACCCCTAAAAATGAAAATCCCAAGCTCAAGCGGAAAGAAAAATGGAGCTTGAATGAAGAAATGAATTGTGACGAAAGATTGATGAAACGTAAGGGTGTTTTCATCATTTTGAGCAAGTTTTGTAATTCTCATAGGAGGGCTTTTTAAATGAAAGTTTTGATTTCTCCAGGGTTCTCAGAGGCTTTGAAAACCATGGGAAGCCCCAAGATAGTTAAAACCCCTCTGTTAGATGTTTTCTAATGTCAGTTGACCTAAACTTTGACTAATTCATTCGAGAAAATTTTAACTTCCATTTGAGTGATTCCAAAGGAATTTTATTTAATTAGGAACCTAAATTTTATAATGAAAAAGAAGGTTCTCAAAAAGGAGTTAAAATGAACCTAAACAAAGCAAACAAGGGCATAGCGGCAAAATGGTCATTTTGAAAAATTATAAAAGAGGCTTCTTAAGTAAGATTACACCTCATCACCTTCTCCAAACTTCCATTTGTAGAAAAATAGGCAGCAATGGCGTGACATTAAGAGGAGAGAGAAAGAAGAAGTTTAAGCTTCCATTTAAGGTAAGACTTCACTTGAAACACTTGCAAAATCTTGTGTTTCCAAGCCATTTAAGCTTAGGTCTAGAGAGAGAAAGTGAGGAGGAGAGTTTTTTTTTTATGTATTCTTAATGGAACCAAAGGTTATGGAGTGTGAGGAATAAAAATATACAATTAGAATTGAAAAGGGAGCTTTACAATGCAAGTTATGAAATTTAGGGATTTGGTAACACCTAGGCTAAGATGAAGCTTTCTAGTAGTAATTAAGTTGTATAAGAGTATATATGAGTTTATAAGATACCAAGGGAGCCTCCCATAAGCTTCTCCCATCAAAGAAATTAAAATAACTCCATTAGTGCCATATAGAAGCATAGCCTCGACCAAGGAGGGTTCATGCACCTAGGGAGTGTTTTAATTCCTTCCAAGCTTAGTTTTGCATCATGTATGATGGGAGAGTATGAGAGGAAGCCTTAGAAAAATTTTAGAAATCATAGATAGTGAGATGGTATCATAGGTTCCATATTATGGTTTAAGGAAGTAACACCTATCTAGGCTCATTGATTTGATTGTGTGATGACTCCAAGAGGCTTAAAAGGAGTCAAGAATCATAAATAAATGGAGAGAATGGAGCCAAGATGATGTTTTCTTAAGGTTTCTTCATTAAGTACATTATAGAACCATAAAAGCCTTATGAGTCATCTAGCTTTTCTAGTGATTGTGTGGCCTTAGAATTTACTCCATGAATCTAATTGGCTTCCATGAATTATGTTTAGGCCAAGAGAAATGATCTCCACCTTCTTGGGTGTATGAGGTCAAGGGAGAGGATTCAAGACTCAAGGAAAAGGTGTGTAAATGCAAGCAAGGTAGCTCTCTTCACCTTCTTTCATGCATGAATGTGTGCTTACATTGTCTTTGAATGTGTGTATATATGTTTTGAGCTATGAAAAGTATTTTAGCATGAACTTTTATTCCATAGTACCATGATGATGTTTTATGCATTCAAATGATATGTTATATACTTGTATTGGTTTGCTTGAGTATGGAGAAGCAAGAACCCTCTAGCCACGGTGAGAATGAGCAAGAACCCTTAAAGTTAGTTGAGACAAAGTAAAAAGTCTCTCAAAAGTGTGGTTGACTCCTAAAAGTAAAGTTAAGTCAAAAACTTCTTAAAAAAATGGGTGAGGCAAGTCCAAAATCCACAAGTGAATGGGTGAGGCTAATCCATTTACTTGACAAGCCTATGCATGTTGTGTATGACTTGTTCGAATGCCAAGAATGTCTCTTGAATGTTTACATATATTAACATGTCCATGCATGCATTCTCAAGGCTTGTATTGCATACTTTATGTGTGATTGAATAAGAGATGAGCTATTGGAATTCTTTGAATCTCATCCCCTCCTCTCCAATGTTCTAACATGTTAGGTGAATCAAGAGAACAAGGTAATGGGAGCCAACACCTTGGAAGATAAGAGATTAACAACAAAGTGCATGAATCTTGCTTTTTTTAAGGCCATATGAGTAGCAAGTGTTGCAAATTATTGTTGTATATGTCCTATGACATTATGAACATGTATAATTATGCTAATGTATCATGTACAAATGAGATTGAATGTTGTATGAATGGTATGGTGCAATTTGAGTATGGAATGGCTAGAGTAGCTTTATGAAAATGTATGTAATAATGGAAGTGGAGAGGCTAAATTGAGATGCATGAGGTTTGGGACTACTTGGGCAGCTCATACAAGTCATATTCATGCTTTTAAACTTGCCGAAGAGGTGCCAAACACCAAGAAAGACCATTTGGGCACACTTGGTATTTAATATGGAGCAAAATTGACCATATTGGAAACCTATACCACTTTTTATGCAAATGAGCTCTTCTTACCAAACACCAAGAAAGACCATTTGGGCACACTTGGTATTTAATATGGAGCAAAATTGACCATATTGGAAACCTATACCACTTTTTATGCAAATGAGCTCTTCTTAATATGAGATTTGGCATGGATTTAGAGCTTGTTGAGAGTTTTTTAGGAAGTTAAAGTATAGAATTTTTGGAGGTCTATGAAATATTTAATGAATTTTCAAAGTTGGAAAATTTTTTGATTTTGGTTCATGGTACTGTTCACTCAGGTCCGAAAAAAAATTATATCACTCAGAGGACAAATGATGTCCAATTGCCACGAAATTTTATAGGGAGAAACTAGATATTCCCAATGACTTGTTCCAATTTTAAGAACCCCATTTGGATGTCTAGAGAGGGAGATATGAATTTTTAAAATTTTTACCCAGTATCAGGCGTTCAGACAAACCTCAGGTACTATTTGATTAATTTTTGAGGTCTGGATATGCCTGGACTGGTCTAAAGTTATTTTTTCCCTCTAGCTAATATTCGTAGCTTTCAGATTGGTATCATTTGCACAGATTGGATTTTTGGAGAATTAATTGGATATTTTTTTAATTTGTAGCAAAAATCTATAATAGTACCAGTAGTTAGTCAGACCTCTGCACCTTTTTGAATGTCAAACATCCTCTGTGTGGTGTTTCATAGCCTGGTCATATTCTTACTATAAATTAGACATGTGTAGCTTTCCAGAATAGTAAAGAATGCATGATTTTAATTTTTCTAAAATTAGTTATGATTTTCCAAAATTTGTAACAGAAGTGGAGAAATTCTAGCCGAAATGACAACTATAGATTTTATGTGTTCCCTTGCCTTGCACAACTTGTAGGCCACTTTTAGTGATGAAATTGAGTTGTATCTATGTAATTAAATATGAGAATGTGATATATGAGTTCATATGGCCCACAAGACTTTGAAAGAAAAATTTGTATACTACACAACGCAAGGAAATGTAATATTTTAATGTTATTTTTCCCACTTCCTTGTGTAATTCATGGCATGAGACTTAGAAAAAATATGAGGCAAGTCTAGAAATTCATGGTGTTACATAAGGCCTTAGACACTGGACCTGCCCTAGGTACAATGTCTATAGAAAACTCAACTTTTCTCTCTAGGGGTAGTTCTTTAATCTCTTTAGGGAACATTTCTGGGAACTCTCTCACTACTGGGATTTCCTCTATCCCCTCTTCTATCTTAGCCTAGACTAAAATGAAAACTAGGTATCCTTGACAACCATACTCTAGAGACCTCTTAACTTGGGAGGTGGTCATAAGGGCTAGTTCAATCCTAATACTAAGCATAATCCCACATTCAGGCAAAGTAATACATCTACGGGAACAATCAAGTGTGGCATTATTCACAGACATCTAGCTCATACTAATAATCAAATCAATGTTAATAAAGGGCATACATATCAAATTGAGGGTAGTATAGCAATGATTAAATTAGACTACACAATTCAAATAAGCATGGGAGATAGTGGCTCTGTTTCCTGTAGGGGTAGACACATGTAAATCATATGGCAAGGTATGCATACTTTGACCCAACCTCCTAGCATAGTCATATGATATGAAAGAATGGCTAGCACTCGAAACGATAAAGCAATAATAGAAAAATCATTTACCTTAATAATATCTTAGATCAGACTTGAGGACCGACTAGCCTCCTGCTGTGTCAAGGCAAAGACTCTACTCTGAGTCTGAGGTCTGGGTGTAAGAGCCATCTCCCTCTGTTGGGTAAACTACTGAGGAGCCTGGGTGTAGTCCCTAGCTATGTGCCCTGGTCTACCGCATTTATAGCATACATTTTTCCCTGCATAACATGGCCTGTTCCCTTGATTTTTGCCACATTGGGGTACATACTGTGGGCGTGGAATTGCCTTTGGTAGACTGAACTTTCCTTCTCTTGCCTCTTCTATTCCACTAGCCTCTGCCACCTCTCCTACTACTCATTGTGGCCTGTATCTCATCTCTCAGTCTCTTAGGCTCAGAGAGGGGAGGTCTGGCATTAGAAGTGGTCTGCATAGTCTTAAGGTTCATTTTTATAACTCTACTAACCTCAACTAGGGCATTAAAGTCCCTAATCCTTTGTGAGACCACATTGTCTTTAATCTCTGGCAGCAACCCCTTCTCTAACTTATCTACTCTTCAGCGCTCGTCATTATGTCTCTGTAAGTATGAGGAATATTTAGAGAGCTCAACAAACTTGCCCACACATTAGTCCACAGACATTCCCTCAGCTTGCCTCAGGAGTACAAACTCTAACTCCTTCTGATCTTTGATAGAGTTAGGGAAATATCTCTCATAAAAAGCCTAGAGGAACGTCTCCCAAGTAAGTGGAAGGTTCCTCGATCTTAGTATCGGCTCAGTATTCCTCCACCAATAGTCTGCCTCTGTCTCTAGGTAGAATATGGCCATCACGGTTTTCTACTCAGAGGTACACTCCATCACCTGGAATATCTTCTCAAGCTACATAATCCAGGCTTTTACTTTCTCTATGTTCAATTCATCGTCCAAGGTGGAAGGCTCGAATTCCCTAAGCTGTGCTATGGTCTGCCTAATGGAAGGTTACTTCAGGACTAAAGGTGTCTAAGCGAGTGGAGTCTGAGAAGTCTGCTATATTTGTATGTGTGGCTGTGGGTCAGAATAAGTCACCCTAGAATGCTCGGGATGATTTGAGTGTTGTGGTGGCTATGGGGGAGGAGGTGTAGGGCCCTCTCTATCTCCCTGTGCAAGTCGTTCCTGTAATTGCTTAATCATGGCTTGCTATTGATCCAGGCAAGCCATAATAGCCTAAAAGGCTCCAGCCATCGGATTACTGGGCTCGGCTCTTTCCTCAGCACGAGCCTCTCTAAAAGGCTTACCTCTCTGCATGTTCAACATCATTCTGAAACATTATTAGCAAACTTTAGCATCAAATAGGAACACACCCACCACCATCACACTCAATTCATCCACAACAAACTCATACATAAAGGCAATCTCATATTCACAAGCCATAACTCACATCAAAGTACCCGAACCTTTGCTTTGATACCAATAAAGTGTAACACCATATTTAACTAACTTGCCTAATTCATATCTTAGCTTCCTTCCATTAATATCAAAAGTTTTCCAAGAAGCTCCATTAAAGTATTCAATTATTTTTGCGTTACGTCGCGAATAAAAATCTCATTTCATGTCCCATGGACTATATGAATTCATCCATTTTATTCTTCTATTTAAATATATACATACAACTCAAAACAATCCTAAAATATGGCCAATAACTCAAGCTCATAGCATATATACACAAAATAATGGAAGGTTGCCTTAAGTTCATGTGCCAAATTTCTATCATGAAATTTGGAAAATCATAACTAATTTTAGAAAAATTGAAATTAAGCACACTATAAAATTTTGGAAAACTAAAAATTTGTACTTTATGGTAAAAATAAGTCTAGACCAAAACATGAATGTAGAGCCACTGGAAATCAATGGAACAGTACATAAACATAGCTGGCACTACTAATACTGACACAAAACTTCAAAAATTCATATCTCTCTGTTCAGATATCCAATTGGGGTAATTTTAGTGGCCATAGAAATCTTATCATGTATAGTATACATTTATAAAATTTCATAAGCATTAGATACCATGTGGCTATCAAATGACATAGGAGAAGAAACTAACCATATGAACAGTAACTATAGTAGAATAATAGAAATTTGGAAACTTTGAAAATTCATAATTAATTCCATAGAGATTCAAATAATCTGGTCTTTCACTTCTCAAAAAGCTCTAGATGAGATCTATATGCATGATAAATTTCATAAGAAAATTTATTCATTTGGTCAGATTGTGCCATAGGGTTCCAAAATGTCTCTTTTTGTGCTTCTTAAGAGTCTTAAGGGTCCAAATTTGCTTCTAAGGCTTTCATGGCCACTTAAGCACATGGGAAAGCATCAAAGTGGTCTATTAAACATGTCTCAAAGGTCCATAAACCCAAATTCCACAAACTCACACTCCTGCTCCAAAGTATAAACAAGAACATACAAGCTTCATCATGCCATTCAATTTCAAAAAGTTGCTATATCATTCACATGGCCTTAAATCTCATATATACATCAAGTATCTATGTAATTACACATGTTCAAATGGTTATACAACATATTCATCATAGGTTTAGATCATGTGCCATCAAAATGGTTACAAAATGAACAAAATAACACATTTCTTTTTCAATCTTTTTCCTTCAAGTTTGGTGGCTCCCATTCCTTGATTCACTTGGTCCACTTTGACATGTTAGGCAATGGGGAGGAAGGAGTGAGATTCTAGGAATCCTAATAACTCTTCTCCCTTTCAACCATACATAAAGGATGCAAATTCAAGTCTAAAAAAGCATGCAAGGATATCATGGAATGCATAATCATAGGTAGAACATTTCTTGCATTCAAGAAGTCACATACAACATACATAGGCTTGCCAAGACAATGGTTTAGCCTCACCCATTCTCTTTGGGATTTTGGACTTGCCTCACCCATTTTCTTAAGGGACTTTTGACCAAGCCACACTCTTTAGAGACTTTTGGTTTTGTCTCACCTAATCTTGGGAGATTTTGGCTCACCTCCACCATAGGTAAGGGACTTTTGGCTTCACCACACTCAAGCAAACCAAGACATGTTCATAAAACATCATTCAAGTGCATAACAAAGCATCATGGTACCATGGCATGTAAATATATGCTAAAACATCTTTCATGGCTAAAAACATACACATATACATTCAAGGACAAGATAAACACCCACTCATGCATGAGAGAAAGAAGAAAGAGCTACCTTGGTGTACAACAACACATTTTTCCCTTTGAAAAATGCTTCCTTTCTCTTGGCCACACACTCACAAGGATGTGAGACTTTATTTCTTTGGCCTAAACACATTACATTGAAGCCAATTACACTCTTAGAACAATTTCTAAAGCTACACATGTACTAGAAAAGCTAGATGACTCATATTATTCAATTATGGTTTTATAAGGCACCTAATGAAGCAACACCAATAATTCGTGATCTTGGCTCCATGCTTTCCATCCATCTATGGTTCTTGACTCCATTTAAGCTTCTTGAAACAATCACACAATTAATTTAAGGAGCCTAACTACATATTGCTTCTTTAAGTCACAATATGGAACCTATGCTACCATCTCACTCTATAGGCTTCCTAAATTTTTTCCAAGGCTTCCTCTCATACTTTCCCATCATATATGATACAAAACCAAGCTTGGAAGAAATTAAAACTATCCCTTGGTGCCTCTTCCACCGTTGGCTGATGCTATGCTTCTTTAAGGGGACCAAGAAGTTATTTTAATTTCTTTGATGGGAGAAGCATGTGGGAGGCTCTCTTGATGTCTTAGAAACTTATATGAACTCTTAAATATCTTAATTTATGGCTAGAACTCCTCTTACAAACCAAGGTGAAACTAAAACCCTAGCTTTTCTATCTTACAAATTCATGGTTCTTTCTTTGTTTTCTTTGCATATTCTTATTCTTCTCACTCATTTTCCAAAGATTCACTCTTGGTTTGGTTCAAAACTCAACCCTCTTAGCTATCCATATATAGGGTGAAACAAACTCTTACAAGAACAAAGAAGAAGCATGGAGACTAGCCTTTTACCTTGGTTTCCTAACCTTTCTTGGATGCTCTTCCTTTTGCTTAGATTCTTCTCCTTAAATTTGAAATTTCCCCCTCTAGTCTGACCTCAAAATAGACCCAAAAGCTTCAATAAATCAATGGGAAGGAAGAAAAGAAGGAGGAGAAGGAATTTACTAAAGAGAAACTACGAAAATTCATGAATTTCCATACCTTTCACTTAGTTTTTCTTCTCCTTTTTCCTCCTCCCTTGTGTGCCTCACTCTCTAGGTCTACTCTCTGTTTTAGGGTAAAAATGAAGTCGTTTTAAGGAAGAGAAGGATGGGGCATAATTTATATATATAGGTGGAGAGACAATTGTTCTAAAGAAATTCCATTTACATCCCGTAAACTTGGCATTCTCGTTTTCATTCATTTTAGCTCATTCTTGACAACTTTCTTTTGCATCATAAAATTTAGGTTCTCAATCTTATAAAATGCCTTTGAAATCACTTAATTTGAAGCTAAAATCTTCTCAAATGAAAAAGTTAAAGTTTAGGTCAACTGACATTAGAAAACATACACGGAAGGGATTTTAACTATCTCGGGGCTTCCCATGATTTTCAGGGCCTCTGTGAACCCTAGAGAACTCAAATTTTCCATTTAAATATCTCTCCTATGTCTATTCTAAAAATTACCCAAAATTACAAAAATGCTATTACGTTACATAGCTATTTCATTAAATTCCATCTGGTTATTTTAGCTTCTGTTTCATGGCACCTCTAGCCTCTTATTTTCATCACTTAATATCTAGATCATTATTCCAAATTTTTTTAGACCTTAACCAATTCATTTCAGAGGACTTACTTTTAAAACGTATATGTTTTCGTCATTTTTACAAAAACTGGACATTACAATTTGAACCTTAATATTATTGGAGTCACTAACTAAACAATCACAACAATTTATGCACATAAGTGAATTGAATCCTTAATAAAAAGCTTTTAATTCATTTATCCATTAATTCCAACTCATAAAAATCTTCTACAAGTGTTTCTAAATCATTCCTTAATATTACCATTAGAAAAACCAAGGTTTCTATGCTAAAAGTAAGAGTTTGGAAACTTTCACCACGACTTGAAACCTTCCTGCCACAACTAATTTGGCTACTGGAACTTAAAAACCATGTTTCACATCTTGTGATGCAGCCTAAGATATTTGCACTTAGTGAAGTTGCTCTTGGTTTCAACTTCTCAAGTTTTCATATATCGCCACAGTGAGCCTATGTGGCACCATGGTGGAAACACCCCCTGGAGCTACTGTGCAAAGTTCTATGATTTGAGCCACAATGGCCTATACTTGCACCGCAATGACACTAGCTACTGGAACACTCATATCCTAATTCCATCGACTTACGCCACGGCAGAATGTAATGAACGTAATTTTTATAAATAATGAAATGAGTCTTATAAAAGCAAGTCCTTTGAAATGAGCTAGATAATATCTCAAAAAATTTGGGTAAAGTCCTAGGCTCCTAAAAATGATAATTCTAGGCTTAGATGGAAAGAAAAACAGAGCTAGGATAGTTAAACAATTTGTGACAAAAATTGATGAAACGTAATGGCATTATTATAAATAAGTGCTACTTTTGGAAAAAAAAAATAGGAGGGCTTTTAAATGGAAAATTTGAGTTGCCTAGGGTTCTCAGAGGTTTCAAAAACTATAGGAAGCCCCGGGACTATAAAGACCCTCTGGTGTATGTTTTCTAACAACAGTGAGCCCGAATTTTGACAGATTCGTTCAGGAAGGTTTTAACTCCAATTTAAGTGATTCCAAAGACATTTTACTAAATTGAGAATCCAAATTTTATAATGGAAAAGACAATTCCCAAAAAGGATATAAAACAAAGCCAAAATGAAATTGCCATTACGGAAGGATGAAATTGGAATTTTTTAAAAAGTGTGTTTCTAGAAGCTCCCACACACTTCTCCCTTCTTATCCCGCCTTCTTAAGCACGACTTCCTCTGCCCAAATTATAGAAAAATAGCAGCTCCTTGAGGTGCACCAAGAGAGGAAGAAAAGGGAGAAGAAAAAGGTAAGAAAGGTAATGAAACTTGGAGAATGTCATGCTTTTCCTTCTTTTAACTTTGCTCCTTTCTTTCTAGGCTTTCTTTCCATGGTTTATTTGAGCTATTTGGTTCTGTTTTAATCCAAAATATTAAGGGGGGAGTTTGAAACTTTTGAAGGGAAGCAAACTAAGGAGAAAGACTCTTGAAACTAAGTTGAAATCTAAGGTAATTCATGCTTTGAATTGCTTCTTCCATTTGCTTCCCCTTACCTTGAGTTTCGGCCCTAAATAGAACCATATGAGAGGGAGTTTTTTTGTTCAAAAACAAGAGGGGAACAAGGGTTTTAGGCCATGGGGAGATGGAATATGGCAAGAAATTCTAATAAAAACTTATGGAAAACAAGATAGCAAAGTGTAGGCTTCTTTAGGATTTTGTAAAATATGATTTTGTGTGAATGTTTCCTTATTTATTTGAATGTTCCCTTGAGCTCCTAAGACCCTTAGAAACCTCCCCAAGTGGCCCTCCCATTAAGGAAAAATCAAGAAGCTTGTGAACTCCTTCCTTGATACATATCTTGGCCTAGGCTAGCACAAGTCGTTAGGGAGTGTTTTAATTTGTTCTAACCATGGTTTGGAACTTTATATGATGTTAGAAGATGGGAGAAACCATTGGAAAAAATTTAGGAGCCATGGAATGAGAGATGGAGCAATGGTGTCCATAATGTTGCCTTATGAAGCAACTTGGATTTCCAATTGTGCAAGTGAATGTGTGAGAGCTCCAAGGACCTTAATTGAGTTCAAGAGGTCTAGAAATGGGAAGAGAATGGAGCCTAGAACTTGAAATGTAAGAGTTGCTTCAATAAGCCAATTATGGAACCATTATGCCACTTATGGAACTAAATGTGTGTTTAAGAGTATCTTTAGTGTCTTGGCTTGCTTTAAGTGTGTGATTATGTGTTGTTTATGATGTTTAGGCCAAGAGAACACTAACCCACCTAGGTGCACTTGTGAGGCCGAAAAGAGGGAGGAATAAGACAAAGGAAGGCTTGCAAAATTCAAGGTAGCTCTCCACTTCATTCTCTTTCATTTTTGTGTGCATATGTATGTCCTTGTGTGCTTTTGTATGCTCTTGTGATTTAAGAACATGCCACTTGATGTCTTGAGGTTGCATTGGTACCAATGTATTATCTTGAATGCCATTGATTGTGAGAATGGCTCCCAGGGGTGAGGTGATCCCAAAAGTCCCTTAATGTGGGTGAGGAGGTGCCAAAAGTCTCAAGGCATGGATGAGACTAGGCCAAAAGTCTCTTGGATGGGTGAGGCCAAGTCAAAAGTACCTAGGCCAAGGTGAGGCATATCCAAAAGTCTTAAAAGTGGAGTGAGTCAAAACCAAAAGTCCCTAGAGCTCCTTGATGGCTTAATTGTGAAAGTATGGCATGAGAATCTTGGAAATGAGCATTTATGATCTTGGTAGCTTACTTACTTGTGCACTTGATGTATGTATGCCTTGAATGTGTGTGTGAATGGGTGTGTGAGCTATTGAAATTCTTGGAATCTCATTCCTCTTTCCCTCTCACTCTTGTACCAATGTGTTATCTTTGAATGCCATTAATTGTGAGAATGGCTCCCAAGGGTGAAGTGATACCAAAAGTCCCTTAATATGGGTGAGGAGGAGCCAAAAGTCTGAAGGCATGGGTGAGACTAGGCCAAAAGTCTCTTGAATAGGTGAGGCCAAGTCAAAAGTGCCTAGGGCAAGGTGAGGCATATCCAAAAGTCCTAAAAGTGGGGTGAGGCAAAACTAAAAGTCCCTATAGCTCCTTGATGGCTTAATTGTGAAAGTATAACATAAGAATCTTGGAAATGAGCATTTATGATTTTGGTAGCTTGCTTACTTGTGCACTTGATGTATGTATGACTTGAATGTGTGTGTGAATAGGTGTGTGAGCTATTGAAATTCTTGGAATCCCATTCCCTTTTCCCTCTCACTCTTAACTTGTCTAGGTGGTGCTCAAAGGCAAGGAAATGCAAGGCAAGAACAATAGAAAGCCTTACTTTGCCTATTATGTAGTCTAAATTGTAATTGAATGTCAAAGTGGCTTTGTACATATTATTTTTGTGATGTAAAACCTTTAGCAAATGTAACATGATGTATGGATACTATATATACTCTATGTAGCATGAAAGTCATAGAAATATTAATTTTGGATCGTAGATAGCATATATGTATTAGTGTATTATTAGGTGTGAGATGATCAAGATGAAATGCATAGGGTTTAAGACCACTAGGGCATTGTCTACAAGTCATACTTGTGCTTTTAAACTTGCAAAAGAGGAGCCAAACCATTGGAGAGGCCATTTGGACAAAGTGGACATCTAACATGGAGTAAAATTAACCATTTGAGGGAGTTATATCACTTTTTATCCAAATGAGCTCCTCTTAATTTGAAATTTGACATGCATTTAGAGCTTGTTAAGAAATTTTTGAGAAGCTAAAGTGGGAAATTTTTAGAGGTCTATGGAATATTTGGTGAATTTTCAAAATTAAAAACTTTTTGAGTTTTGGTTCAGTTCATTGTTCATTCTAGTCTGAAATGAAACTACATCACTCATGGGGCAAATGATGTCCAATTGCCATGAAATTTTACAGGATGAAACTAGACCTTCCCAGTGACTTGTGCTTCAAAGCACCTCATTTAGATGTCTAGAGAGGGAGATATTAATTTTTGAGATTACTATCTAGTACTAGACAACCAGTCAGACCTGTGTTACTATTTGATTAGTGTTTAAGGCCTGGACGTGTCGAGAATGATCTAAAGTTATTTTTTCCCTCTAGATAACATTGGTAGCTTTCTAGATTAGTATCATTTGCATGGATTGGATTTTTTGTGGAATTAATTGGGCATTTTTGAAATTTATGATAGTAAATTATATCAGTACCAAGGACAGCCGAACTTTTGTGACTATTTCGTTGTCAAACGTGGTCCAAAGGCTATATTCATGTCCTAAAATTATTTTTATGTAAATTTAATGTCCATAACTTTCCAAAAAGCTATGGTTTGTGTGATTTCAATTTTTCTACATTTAGTTATGATTTTTCAAAGTTTCCTTTAAAACTTGCCACTGTACAGCCGAGGGAAATGAAGAAATTTTGGAGTTTTTGACCCTTGATCTATGGTTTGTGTCAATTTTTGAGAATGTTATGATTTGTATATATGGAAAATAATTAGAAAATGTTGTTAATGAGTTCATAGGGCTCTGGAGATGCGAAATCAAAAATTTATCTGCTACGCAACATAATTTAATTCATTATTTTAATGCATTTTTTTAAGATTTCTTTGATAAAGTGCATATTCCCACTTGCAAGAGAGGGATTAATGTTAGAAATAATATGGTATTACATGAAACATGTTGCACCATGCTAAGGTTGCTCTCTGTTACCCTCTCTAGGCAATATTTTCATTTTTGTACCGCAACGAGGTACCTTGAGCTGTGGTGCTCCTTGCCTCTGCCTAACACACAGCTACGACTCAACCCACTATGGCTGCGATATGTCCTTCTTCTGCATCATTTCTCCTCAAGTTTCATCCCATACACTCTCACTTTCTATCTAGCAACACTCTAAGGCTACTCTACCTTAATTTGTGAGGCTCTAATAGCTTTCATCTACCTGATTTACCTAGCCTACCCATCATCGCCAATTCAAGACTTGAGTATTGATTCCCACTCCTTTGACTACCATATATAAGCAATTCCATGGATTAATGACAGCAAGGATTCATAAGCTACCAACATTTATTATTCAAATACATATTCCAGTAGAGGTTTCCGTGCATCATATGTTTAAGTCAACATCTCATGTATCACATGATTTCGTTTCCAAATAGTAAATCATATCATAGGTTCAACAAAGTTTATATTAGATGTTTTAAGTTCATACATCCAATACCAATTTAATATGAGGCCTAGCTCCGCAATATATATCCTAAATACTCAAAATACAAATTCCTACACTTGGCAACATGATTACATGATGATGCTATATAAGAAGGAGTAGAAAATTTAGCATCTAGTCTATTCAAATCAGTTCAAGTGTAGCCTTCACCACATATGGTTGAAGCTTATTGATTTTCATCCACTTGCTTCCCCTTTTCCTTACCCGAAGAGCCTTCACCTGAAAATATTATTTTATGAAACAGGGTGAGATGCAAATCTCAGTAACCAAGGCAAATTCCATTCATATATTCTAATTTAATTAACATATGTGCATAAAATTATATAAATATCAGAAAATAAACTAGTTACATCAGCAAATGAAACAATTAGACTATTAGTGACTATTATCCCATACTGGCAATCACAAATCTACATGTTAAAGGCCAATAACACCAGGAGAGGCCCATCCATGACACCTACACCCTAATGAGCATAATCAGGGCTCAGTGCATATAGGGGTCTGATCACAACGCAGTGCCGGATTAAAGCACAATGCACAAGTGGCAGCTGCACCACAGCTCCACCATGGACTCACAAGGTCCAAACACAATATATTAGATAGCCAACTATTCATTATGCATTTCAAAATCATACATATGTAGCAGATATAAAATTAAAGTAGACATATGCATGGAATTAACAGTAAGCCTAGTTACCTCACTTGTAAACATTCTTTAAGAGCCAACAAAATACTACTTGAGCCTATGGACACAAAACCAGACCATTACTATCCTTAATCATCATTTATATTAGCAACCCATCACTCATGGAGTTAAATTACAAAGGACTACTTAGAAAACACTTACCGAACTTCTACAAGAACCAAATTCAGATTTGATTGTTCCCACACTAGAAACTTCAAAATATCACCTCAAAGTCTAGGCAAATTCACATAAAATTAATACCTATTGTAACGTCCGGTACGTTGTACAATCACTGGAACGGGCCGGTTTGAAAAGCAAGTCCCCTGAGATGAGTGATTCAAGGCCAAATAAAATTTGAATAAAATTTTAAATAATAGAAAATGAGGATTTGAGCCTTGAGTTGCCCAAAAACTAGGGTTGGAGCAATTCGAAAAATTTGCCGAAAGGCCAGTGGCATTTTCATAAATAAGTGTAATTTTGGAAAAACACCTAGAAGGGCTTTTTAAATGGAAATTTTGAGTTGCCCAAGGTTCTCAAAGGCCCCAAAAACCATGGGAAGTCCCGAGACCAATAAAGCCCCTCCGATGTACTCTTTTCAACATCAGTTAACCTAAACTTTGACCGATTCGTTCGGGAAGGTTTTAGCTCTGATTTGAGTGATTCCAAGGGCATTTTATTAAATTAGGAACCTAAATTTTATGATGAAAAAGACGGTTCTCAAAAAGAAGCTAAAACGAAGTCAAAACGAAATTACCATTACGGAAGGGCAAAATTGAAATTTATAGTTTCTTGAATGTTCTAAAGAGTTCCACACTTTTCTCCCTTCTTCTCCTCTTTAATGAGCACGACCCATTCTGCCCAAAATATAGAAAATTCCACAGACCTCCAAATGACTTGATCTTTGGCTTCCCAAAAAGCTCTAGCCAAGATCTAGTTGCATACAAAATTTCAAGTCAAGAAGAGGTCATTTGGTCAGACTTTGTCATAACTCAAGAATATGGCAATTTTGGTCCCAACAAGAGGCAAATTTAGTTCACATGAGACATCCATTGTTCCACACACATTTGAGCAACTTAGAAAGCATAAATATAGCACAAATAAGTCTCTCATAAGGTCTGAACTCTCATGCAACTCAAATTCACCATGTCACTTCCATAAACATACATGCACAAGTAGGCTCCCAAGTGGTCAAAATATACAATTCTATTCATTAAACTCTATTTTTGATACATACACTAACTTTACATAGTTTTATACTTGTTCAAAGTGTCATGGCTCAAAAATAACATTTACATATCTAATTTGATATTCTAGACATCATAGTACATCAAAAATGGAAAGATTTGCCAAGAGATGGAGATTTAAGCTCCTTGACTTCCGTTCTTTGGATCTTAAACTCCACCTAGATCATATAAGATGAGAGAAAGGAGGGGGTGAGATTCATTGAATCTCAATAGCTCATACACCTATTCAAGCACATCTTCAAGGCATAAAACATGTCAAAGGTACAATTATGCAATCAATCAATCTATGAAGCATTCATCTTTCACATTTTTGTGTCACAAACTCATGTCAAGCACAAGAATGAGCTTTAGGGACTTTTCGTTTAGCCTCACCTGATTTCTAGGACTTTTGGATTGCCTCACTCTTGGTTCTTGGGACTTTTGACTTAGCCTCACCCATCCAAAAGACTTTTGGCCTTGTCTCACCCATGCCATGAGACTTTTGGCATCTCCTCACCTATATTAAGGGACTTTTGGCACTACCTCATCCTTATGAGCCATTTCCACCATTCAAAGACATTCAAGAAAGCATATTGGTACCAAAATAGCAACATAGCATTAAGTGGCATGTCTCAAACATATAAGCATACACACAAGCACACAATGACACCATATGCAACAAGAAAATGCAACAAGAAAAGGTGGAGAGCTACACTTTCTCCCATAGAGAGCCTCATAAGGGGCCATCTGAATATTAAAGTGATAACTATTATTGTATGCAAATTCAGCTAATGGTAGATATGCATCCCAGTTACCCCTCGTCTCTAACACACATGCCTTCATCATGTCCTCTAAGGTCTGGATGGTCCTCTCAGTTTGACCATTAGTCTAGGGGTGGTAAGCAGTGCTAAACCGCAACCTGGTCCCTAAGGCATGCTGTAACAACCTCCAAAAGTTTGATGTGAACCTGGGGTTCCTATTAGATACTATGCTGCTAGGTACTCCATGAAGTCACACTATTTCATGTATATATAACTGGGCTAATCTATCCAATGAGTAAGTAGCCTTAATCGCTAAGAAATGTGCAGACTTCGTCAATCTATCCACAACTACCTAGATAGTATCGTGTCTAGAGGATGTCCTAGGTAACCCCATAATGAAATCCATAGCTATACTATCCCATTTCCACTCGGAGATATCTAGGGGTTGTAGCAACCTAGGGGGTCTCTGGTGTTCTACCTTGACCTTCTGGCACACTAAACATCTCGCCACACAATCTGTGACATCATTCTTCATTCCTGCCCACCAGAAGATTCTTTTTAGATCCTGATATATCTTGTGGCACCTAGATGGATAGTACATTTACTATTGTCTGCCTCTTCTAGAATTTTCTCTCTCAACTCATTGGTACACGGCACACATATTCTATCTCGGTATACTATCACATCATCCTCGGATATCCTGAAATCTGAGGTCCTACCCTGGGAGATTTCGCTCCTAATCTGTTTCAAGAATTCATCCTCTCTCTGGGCATCTAAGATCTAGACTCTAACCTCATTCTCAATTCGGGTCTCACTTAAAAATAGTCTGCTCGATACCAGCTGGCAAGAGAGGTTCAGATTTCTAAATTTTTCTAGGAGCTCCTGCTCCCTGATCATCATATGGGCAGCGTGGATGGATTTCCTACTTAGGGCATCGGCCACCACATTGGCCTTCCCCGAATGGTATTTCAATACATAATCATAATCTTTCAGGAGCTCTATCCATCTCCTTTGTCTTATATTGAGTTCCTTATGATCAAATAGGTATTTCAGACTTTTGTAGTCATTATAGATCCCTATAGTTGCACCATACAAATAGTGCCTCCAACTCTTAAGAGCAAACACTACTACGGCTAACTCTAGGTCATGTGTAGGATAATTCTCCTCATGAGGCCTCAGCTGCTTAGAGACATATGCCACTACCCTACCCTGCTGCATCAATACACATCCTAACCCTTTCCTTGAGGCATCCCTATATATCATAAATGGTAAACTAAGGTCAGGAATGACTAGCACAAGGGCAGTGGTCAATCAGAGTTTCAACTCTTAGAAACTCCTCTCATATCTCTCATCCCACACAAAGGGTGTATCCTTCTGAGTCAGCCTCGTAAGTGGCAAGGCCATCTAAGAAAACCCCTGAATGAATTGTTGGTAATATCCTGCCAAACCAAGGAAACTCCTAACCTCAGTGATCGTCCTAGACCTATCCTATTGTAACACAGCCTTAACTTTATGGGGATCTACTGCGACCTCATCTCATGAGATCACATGACCTAAGAATTTCACCTCGGTTAGCCAAAACTCACATTTACTCAATTTGGCATATAATTTCTTCTCTTTCAAAATCTCTAGGGATAATCTTAGATGCCTCTCATGCTCCTCAAAAGATCTAGAGTACACTAGGATATCATCAATAAAGACCACAACAAATTTATCTAGATATGGTCTGAAGACCCTGTTCATGTAGTCCATGAATACCGTAGGCGCATTCGACAAAATCAGATTTTGCAAAACCCTAGAAAATACTACACTTTTCTAACTTGTTTTCTATTAGCTTTTCTTGGAATTTCTTGCCATATTCCATCTCTCCATGGCCTAAAACCCTTGTTCCCTCCTTTTATTTGGACAGAACATCCTCCCCTTCTTTGGTTCTGTTCTTGGCTGAAATATACATAAAGGGAGGGGGAAGAGAAGATGCAACAAAAAGTAAAGATTACCTAGGGTTCAAGTGAGCTTTCAAGTATCTTTCTCCTTCATTCTCTTCTCCTTAGCAAATTCAAAATTCTCCCTTTAGGTTTGGGTCAAAAATAGAACCAAATCATTAAAAAAATCCATGGAAAGAAAGGAGGAAGAGAGGAGAACAAGATTGGCGGAAGATGGAGCAAGAAATTTTATGAAATTACCTAGTTTCTCCTTGGCTTTCTTCCTCTTTTTCTCCTCCCTTTGGTGTGCCTAAGAGAGCTGAAGATTTTCTGTATTTTGGGTAGAATGGGTCGTGCTCATTAAAGAGGAGAAGAAGGGAGAAAAGTGTGGAACTCTTTAGAACATTCAAGAAACCATAAATTCCAATTTTGCCCTTCCATAATGGTAATTTCGTTTCGGCTTCGTTTTAGCTCCTTTTTTAGAACCATCTTTTCCATCATAAAATTTAGGTTCCTAATTTAATAAAATGCCTTTGGAATCACTCAAATCAGAGCTAAAACCTTCCCGAACGAATCGGTCAAAGTTTGGGTCAACCGATATTGGAAAGAGTACACCGAAGGGGCTTTACCAATCCCGGGGCTTCCCATGGTTTTTGGAGCCTCTGAGAACCTTGGGCAACTCAAAATTTCCATTTAAAAAGCCCTTCTTGGTTTTTTTCCAAAATTACACTTATTTACGAAAATACCACTGGCCTTTCGGCAAATTTTTCGAATTACTTCAACTCCAATTTTTGAGCAACTCAAGGCTCAAATCCTCATTTTCTATTATTTAAAATTTTATTTTGCCTTGAATCACTCATCTCAAGGGGACTTGCTTTTCAAATCAGCCTGTTCCAGAGATTGTACAACGTACCAGGCATTACACCCATACTATAAATCAACTATGGGTTTTTCTAACTAGCAGAGAAAGCATCAAAATAAGGAGTTTATACTTACCTAACAACACCTTTAGCTCTAACCTTTAAAATTTCACCATGGAAACATCAACCAATAAGTTTTAGATTTTTGGGTGTGGGTGAAATGCTCCAAATGAAAAACTAATCCAGTCAAATTAAAGAGAAATAAGAGAGGATTAAGTTATATAACTATTACCTTAATTGATTTTAAGTCTAGAAGTTGGAAATGGTAGATTTGGTCCAAGAACCCTAACCTTTCTCCAAGACCTCTGAATTTTGCTTTGCCTCTTATGCTTTTTCTATAAAATGGGGAAGAGGCTGAGTGTATTTAGGATTTAGATGGGTTTAAGTTGGGTTGTGGGCTGACCTAAAGGCTTAATTCCAAGTGAGTTTAGACTTTTGGTTGGGTTGGGCCAAGGTTTAGGTGTTAAATGGGTTAAATGTAAGTTGGGCTTGCACAAGGTAAACATTGGGCTTCTACGCTTAGCCCAAAACATAATTGAATTAACCATAAGGCCTAAATTAATGTCCACCTCTCTTAAGTAATTTTCTAATTAAACCTATATTAATCCTTAGTTAATCATGATTATCCTTAATTAATTTTGGGGTGTTACATTCTCCCTTCCTTTTAAGAATTTTGTCCTCAAATTTAGATGTACCTTACTCAAATAGTGTGGGATAGTCCTTCCTTATTACCTTCTCAGTTTCCCAAGTTACTTCATCTAGTGTAAGTCCCTTCCATACTACCTCTACTAGGAGGATGTCCTTATTATGCAATTATTTGGTTTTTGAGTCCACAATCCTTTCTAACTCAATCACATAAGACAAATCATTTTGTAGATGCACAGTCTTATGCTCAATGACATGCGAAGGGTCCGGGTGATACTTTTTCGATTGGGACACATGGAACACATAATGCAATCTGGCTAGGTTTAGAGGTAAAGCAACTCTATAGGCCATGGGTCTTATCCTTTCAAGGATATAAAAAGGACCAAGATAACGAGGACTGAGCTTTCTTGTCTTGATAGACTATCTTATATCCATTATTGGAGTAGCCTTAAGGAACATATAGTCTCCTACCTCAAATTCTAAGGGTCTCTTTCTCTTATCCACATAACTCTTCTACCTACTCTGGCCAACTAACAACTTCTTTTTGATGAGCTTTATTTGGCGGGTGGTTGTCTTAAGAGACTCCTCTTACTAAGCTCTATCTAACACAATGGTGACATGCACTTTCTCCCTTAAAGTGCCTCAAATGGTGCCATCTGGATTCTGGAATGGTAATTATTATTGTAGGCAAACTTAGCTAAAGGCAAGTACACATCCTAGTTCCCTTTCAACTCTAACACACTAGCTCTAAGCATGTCCTCAATGGTTTGAATGGTTCTCTCAGTCTGTCCATCTAACTAAGGATGATAGGCAGTGCTAAAATTGAGACTAGTGCCTAAAACTTCTTATAGAGATCACCAAAATTTTGACGTGAACCTTAGGTCTCTATCTGACATAATGCTATTGGGGACACCATGTAATCTCACAATCTCACAGACGTAAAGTTAAGCTAATCTATCTAGATGATAAGTGGCTCTAATAGGTAGAAAGTAGGTAGACTTCATCAATCTATCCATAATCACCCAAATAACATCATGACCCGAGGATGTTCTAGGCAAACCTATCACAAAATCCATAGATATGCTATCCCATTTCCATTTTGGAATCTCTAAAGGGTGTAACAAACCTATGGGTCTTTAGTGTTCAAGCTTAACCCTCTAACAAACTAGACATTTAGCAATAAGTTCAACTATGTCTAACTTCATCCCAAGCCACCAAAAACTCTTCTTAAGATCCCTATACATCTTAGTGGTACTCAAATGAATGGTGTGCCTACTCTTATGAGCTTCTAACAACACTATATTCCTCTATTTTTCATCCTTAGGTATACACACTCTGCCTCGGTACCTCACCAAACCATCCTCTGATAGGTCAAAGTCTCTTATCTCTCTATTCCCTAACTGCTCTTTAACTCTTCCTAAATGTTTATCTAGCTCTTGGCCTTTTTAATTCTCTTTCTAAAGTCATTCTCTATCCTTAACTCTCCTAAAAGAAGACTATTAGGATGCACTGAAATGGATAAATTCAAATCTCTCAACTCGTCAATCAACTTTTGCTCCCTAAGCATCATCATTGCCATATGAATAGATTTCTTACTCAAGGCATTAGCAACAACATTTGCCTTTCCTGGATGATACTTCGAGGAGAAGTCATAATTCTTAAGAAACTCCATCCACCTTCTTTGTCTCATGCTCAACTCCTTTTGGTCAAACAAGTACTTCAAACTTTTATGATCACTATACACCTCAAATTGTGCACTATAAAGATAGTGCTTCTAAATCTTAAGGGAAAAAACCACAACTGCTAACTCTAGGTCATAAGTGGGATAATTTTCCACATAGGGTCTAAGTTGTCTAGAGGCGTAGGCTATCACCCTACCTTGTTATATCAAAACACACCCCAATCCCTTCTTAGAAGTGTGTTATAAACTATGAATGTCTCTTTAGGGTTAAGTATCACTAACATAGGTGTGGTGTTCAACCTATCCTTAAGCTCTTGAAAGGAATTCTCACACTTAGAATCCCGCACAAATGGTTGGTCCTTCCTAGTCAACTTAGTCAAAAGCATAGCTAACTGAGAAAATCCCTTAATGAATCTTCTATAGTTGCCGGCTAGACCTAGGAAGCTATGAATTTCGGTCACCATCTTGGGTCTCTACCAATTCAGTACTGCTTTTACCTTACTAGGATCTCCCGCTACCCCTTATTTCAATATCACATGACCTAAGAATTTAACTTTCTGCAACCCAAACTCATATTTACTCAACTTAGCATACTACTGATGCCTTCTTAATGTTTGAAGAACTATCTTAAGATGCTCTTTATGCTCTTCACTACTCTTAGAGTAGATAAGGATGTCATCAATGAACACTACCACAAACCAGTCAAGATAGGGTCTAAAGATCTTATTCATGTAATCCATAAAAATAGTAGGGGCATTAGTTAACCCAAAAGGCATGATTAGGAACTCATGATGGCCATATCTAGTGCTAAAGGATGTTTTAGGTACATCCTTAGCTTTGACTCTAAGTTAATGGTATCTCGATCTAAGATCTATCTTTGAAAAGATTGATGCTCTAACTAAGTGGTCAAGTAAATCATCAATTCTAGGCAAAAGGTATTTATTTTTTATGGTTACTTGGTTTAATTTCCTATAGTCAATACAAAGCCTAAGGCTACCATCTTTCTTCTTAACAAACAACATTGGCACTTCCCACAGAGACACACTTAGCCTAATGAACCCTTTCTTAAGTAACTCCTCTAACTAACTTTTCAACTCAACTAATTCAGTAGGCACCATTCTATATGGAGCCTTAGATATCGAACCTGCATTAGGTACCAAATGGAGAATTCTAACTCTCTCTCTGGAGGTAGTTCACTAAACTTCTTAGGAAAAACTTCAAGGAACTCCCTAATCACAGGTATATCTTCCAGCCCATCATCAACCTCAATATACAACGAAAAGAATGCTAGGAACCCTTAGCAACCACACCTAAGGTACCTCTTAGCTTAGGAAACAAACACATAAGTAAGCTCAATTATAGGACAAGTTTTAGGTATATTGGCAGGTAAAGAAACAATCTTATGGTTACAATAAAAAATCACATTATTAACCGACAACCAATCCATAACAATAATTACATCAAAGTCACACAAAGGCATACAAATCAGGTCAAGGGTAGTACAACAACCATCCAATTGTACAATACAATTCAAGCATACATCATATGTAATCGTAGAATATCCAGTAGGGGTGGACATAGATAATTCAAATGGCAACAAGCTAATTTTATGACCTAGAAGCTTAACATAGTCATATGAGATGAATGAGTGGGTCACACTTGAGTTAAACAATGCATCTATAATATGATTATGGACAAGTAAAGTACCTTAAATCAAATTAGGGGATCTATTAGCCTCTTGCTGCGTAAGTGCAAACACCCTTCCTTGTGTATGTGATTTAATAGATGGGGCTGACTCTCTCGACACTAAGCAAGTCCATGCATAGTGTCCAGGTTTCTCGTAATTGTAACATACCAGGCATGGTCCATTACCATGGCTCTTCTCACATTTGACACAAGTTAGTGGGGCATTAGCTATACTCTTTAGAGTTCCCATACTCTTTCTTTAAGGAGCATTTCTTGGGGGTGGTCTCCTACCCCAAGAACCACTACCACTGTTGGTTCCATTCTTACTTTCGCCCCTAAAGGGCTCCATGCCCCGGTCATGCTTACCCTCCATAGTCTTCTTCCTTTTGGCCTCACTTTCAATCATAGCTCTCTCCATTACTCTACACTTCTCCACCAATTTATCAAAATTGTGGATTTGTAAAGATACAATTTTGTCCTTCAACTTTGGTTTCAAGCCTCTTTTAAATTTTTTAGCCTTCCATGGCTCATCATCAAACTGTCTCAAGTAGGAGGAGAAGTGAGACAACTAAATGAACTTGGCTGCATACTGATCCACATTCATGTCTCGTTCAAAGAAGTTAAACTCGGCTTTCTTGTCACCTCTTATTAAAGGTGGGAAATACTTGCCCTCAAAGACAATTTGGAAACTCTTTCAAGTTAAGGGTATCCCCTTTGCAATCAAAAATTTAGAGGTATTCCTCCACCAATGCTTAGCCTCACCCTCCAACTTATATATGGCCAACTTTGCCTTTTGCTCTGTGGTGCAAGTCATGACTTTAAAGATCTTCTCTATTTGCATCAGCCACCTCTTGCCCTTCTCAGTGTCTAACTCTCCCAAAAACAATGGAGGATCAACCTTTTTAAACTTGGTCAACATAATAGAGAGGTCATCATCCTTCCCTTGGTGTTCCACACTAAGGTTCTTACTAGCACTAACACGGTTCTCGATCAGCACCTCCTGATTCTGCTTATTCATGGTTTCATGTAGCTATTGTAGCACTTGAATAGTTGCTACATGAGCCTTGGCTTGCTCTTGAAGCTAGTCAGTCATTGCCCTAATTATAGCTTTATAGGCCTTAGCGTGTTCTCTCATTTGGTTGGCCATTATAGCTATGGCCTTTTGCATTTCTTTTAGCATCGCAGTAGTTTCTCTACATGCTACCATCTCACTCTGCAATGCCATAAGCATCTTCCATTAAGTTACAGTCCAAGGCAAACCAAACACAACTCCACCCATAGTAGGTATATACAAGTATAAGAGTTATCACCAGATCACAATGTTCCTATCCCTAACATGCATGCATCATCATTGCCAAGTTTGCTAGCCATAAGTTTCTAAACCTAGCATAATTTCCTGAACCATTGCTCTAATAACAAATGTAATGACTCTAATATCTAACCACAGTAGTTAAGCTTAAATGTAAGATTAATAATCATAAATCAAGGTCTAGAACTATTTCAATTAATCAATTTAAGAAAATGTAAGGGAATTTGAACCTTGATATTATTAAAGTCATTAACCAAATAATCAAAACTATTTATGAACATAAGTGAATCTAATCCTCAATTAAAAGCCTTTAATTCATTTATCCATTAATTCCAACTCACAAAAACCTCCTACAATTGTTTCTAAATCTCATCATTGCCAAGTTTGCTAGCCATAAGTTTCTAAACCTAGCATAATTTCCTGAACCATTGCTTTAATAACAAATGTAATGACTTTAATATCTAACCACAGTAGTTAAGCTTAAATGTAAGATTAATAATCATAAATCAAGGTCTAGAATTATTTCAATTAATCAATTTAAGAAAATGTAAGGGAATTTGAACATTGATATTATTAGAGTCATTAACCAAATAATCAAAACTATTTATGAACATAAGTGAATCTAATCCTCAATTAAAAGCCTTTAATTCATTTATCCATTAATTCTAACTCACAAAAACCTCCTACAAGTGTTTCTAAATCTCATCATTGCCAAGTTTGCTAGCCATAAGTTTCTAAACCTAGCATAATTTCCTGAACCATTGCTCTAATAACAAATGTAATGACTCTTGTGGCAACCCTACCTTCTTATCATTGTAATTATGGTTAAATGTTTGATTAATAATTAATGATCAAGGTTTGAGGTCATTATATTTTATCACGTTATGAAAATATGAGGAAATTTGAACCTTGATGTTAAGGTCATCACCATACCACTACAACCCAACAACCTTTGCATAAAAGAAATCCTATATCAGCTCTTACCATTACCATTGAAGAAATTGGGGTTTCTAGGCTCAAAGTAGGAGTTTAGGGACTTGCGCCACGGCCTATAACTTCCCCGCTGCGGCCAATTTGCTCTCTGGAATCACTGGGCAAATTTAAGTCGCAGCGAGTTGGACCTTCGCCGTGGCCAACCTATGTGGCGCCGCTGCAGAAATGCCTCCTGGAACTACTATTCTCACTCCCACGATTCCCGCCTCGGCATAATATATTTGCGCCGCGGCGAGTTTTGCTTTTATCTAACTCTTATTTTATTTTCTTGACTCGTGCCACGGCGAGTTTTGGTTCTGTTACCCTCCTGGGCGATTTTTTTCACTCTGCACCGCGGTGAGATTTATCAGGCCGCGGTGCTCCTTGCCACTGTCACTCCCAAGGCCATTTTTCCTCCCTTGTGCCACGGCAGGATTGGTTATGTCGCAGTGGGATTCGACTCTGTCTCACATTTGGTCGCGGCGAAGCCTTTTTAGCCGCGGCGAGACTCCCTCCTGTGACCATATTACCCAAATTCGCCCCCTATACTCTAAATCTCATCTTCGAGACACTCCAGGTCCATCTTCCCTTATTTTATGTGATCCTAATGGTGTTTATCTACCCTATTTACCCATCAATCTGTCCATTACCATTGAAAAACTTAAATGCTACTTCCTACTTGCCCAACTAGCTCATATCAGCAATTTCAAGAATAATTGACAGCAAGAACACATGCATTAGCAACAATCAACATCCCATGCACATTCCATATATATTTCATTCATCAATAGCTTATGTCCATATCCAAGGCATCATATGACTACAACTCCCATATGGTAATCCATATCACAATTCCAACAAGACTATATATATGATACTATAAGTTCATACATTAATATTCAATAGTAGTAAGACTTAAATCCTTAACGGTTACATTCCAATCAAACAAAATATGAATGCCTACACTTGGCAATATGAATACATGATGATGCTATATGAACTAATAACAAAATTGCATCTCTACTAACTAAGCTAGCCTAAGTGTAACCTTCTCCCATATGTTGGAACTCATGGATTTTCATCCACTTGCTTCCCTTTATCCTTGCCCGAGGAACCTTCACCTAAAATGTTAATCCCATGAAACGGGGTGAGATATAAATCTTAGTAACCAAGGCAATTCCATCATATATCCAGTTTAATTAGCATATATGCATGAATCAAAATCAACATCAGAAACATATCCATCATATCAGCAAATGAAACAATTAGCTATCATGATTACTATCCCATACTAGCAATCATATTATCACATGTTAAAGGCCATTAACACCGAGAGAGGCCCGTCCATGGCACCTACTCCCTATTGAGCACAACCGAGGCTCAGTGCATCTGGGTTTGATCATAACCCGGTGCTCGATCGAAGCACATGCACGGGTGGTAGCCGCACCACAGCTCCACCATGGACTCACAAGGTCCAATCACCATTCAACAGATAGCCAATCAATTCATTCAACATTTCAAATCATTCATATACAGCAACATATGAAATTAAATCAAATATATACATGGAATTGATATAAACCCGGTTACCTCACTTGTAGACACTTGCAACAGTCACCAATGGTGCAGAAATCCTCCTATAACCATAGCATCATAAAATTACTATTCTAATTCATCATTAACATTTACAATCAATACCCAAAGAATTTAAGATGCTAATGACTACCTAAAAATCACTTACTCAGCCACTATAAGTTCCAAATTTGGATTAAAGTGTCCTCCACCAGAAAACTCAATATTTCACCCAAAATCCTAAGCAAATTCGTACATAATTAATACCTATTTTATAAATCAGCTATGAGGGTCTCAAATTAACAATTAAAGCATCATAATGGAGGGTTTAAACTCACCCAAAGTCAGCCATAACTTCAACCTACGAATTTTACCAAGAAAATTCCCATATTTCAGATTTTGGGTAGAGTGAAAATGCTCCAAATGAAAAACTAATCAGACCAAATTAAAGAGGAAGATGAGGGGATTAAGTTGTATAACTATTACCTTGGCTGAATCTTGCTCTAAATGTGAGAAAATATAGAATTATTGCCCCCAACCCTAGCCTCCTCTCCAAGCTCCGAATTTTGCTTCTTGAGTTTTATGTTTCAGCAAGTGTGAGGAAGAGGCTGATGTATTAGGGTTTTAGGTGGGTTTAAGTTAGATCAAAGATGGGTCATGGGTTGCTCCAAGATCCAACTTCATTTGGGCTTCAGGTTTTTACTTGTTGGGCCAGTTTTTAAAGTGTTGGGCTGCAGAATTTTACTGGGCCAATTTTATATGCATTGGGTTGCTGAAGTTTAATTAAGTTTGGGCCAAGTTTGAAGAGCTCAAGAATATGGATCTGCACAAGGGTTATTGGGCCACTTAGAAGAGTCTATACAAGGTGGATCTTGGGCCTCCATCACACTAATTTGGGTTGGGTCTATACCTAACCCATTGGGCCTCCATTATCCCCTTATCATGATCTATTTATTTAAGCCTAGATAGGATCTAATCCATAATTAATTATTCCTAATTAATCTAATCCATAATTAATACCTTAATTAATTATGGGCTGTTACAACTCTAATATCTAACCATAGTAGTTAAGCTTAAATGTAAGATTAATAATCATAAATCAAGGTCTAGAACTATTTCAATTAATCAATTTAAGAAAATGTAAGGGAATTTGAACCTTGATGTTGTTAGAGTCATCAACCAAATAATCAAAACTATTTATGAACATAAGTGAATCTAATCCTCAATTAAAAGCCTTTAATTCATTTATCCATTAATTCCAACTCACAAAAACCTCCTACAAGTGTTTCTAAATCATTCCTTAGCATTATTACTATAGGAAAAACCAAAGTTTCTAGGCTAAAAGTAGGAATTTGAGAACCTTTGCCATAACTTGAAACCTTCCTATCGCGACTAAGTTGGCTACTATAACTTAAAAACTAAGTTCCATATCTTGTGCCATGGTAAAGTTACTCTTGGTTCAATTTCTCAAGTTTTCGTATATTGCTGCAGTGAGCCTATGTGGTGCTGCGCCATAACAAAACTAGCTATTAAAACACTCATCACCTAATTCCCTTGACTTACACCGCAGTAGAATGTCGTAGCGAGGTTACTCTCTGTTACCCTTCCTAGGCAATATTTTCATTTCTATGCTGTGGTAAGGTACCTTAAGCCATGACGCTCCTTGCCTTTGCTTGACATATGGCCAGGACTCAACCCACTCTGGCTGCATGCATAACCCTCTTGTGTATCATTTTTCCCTCAGTTTCATCCTATAGACTCCCATTCTCTATCTAGCAACACTCTAAGGCCATTCTACATTAATTTGTGAAGCTTTAATAGCCTTCATCTACTTGATTTACCCAACCTACCCATCATCGTCAATTCAAGACTTAAGTATTGATTCCCACTTATCTAACTACCATATATTAGCAATTCCATGGATTAATGACAGCAAGGATTCATAAGCTACCAACATTTATCATTCAAATACATATTCCAGTAGAGGTTCAAGGCATCACATGTTTAAGTCAACATCTAATGTATCACATGATTTCATTTCTAAATAGTAAATCACATCATAGGTTCAATAAAGTTTATATTAGATGTTATAAGTTCATACATCCAATACCAATTTAATATGAGGCCTAGCTCCTCAATAGATGCATCCTAAGTACTTAAAATACAAACTTCTACACCTAGCAACATGATTACATAATGATGCTATATAAGAAGGAGTACAAAATTTTGCATCTACTCTACTCAAATCAGTCCAGGTGCAACCTTCCTCACACATGGTTGGAGCTCATAGATTTTCATTCATTTGCTTCCCTGTATCCTTACCTGAAGAGCCTTCACCTAAAAGTATTATCCCATGAAATGGGGTGAGATGCAAATCTCAGTAACCAAGGCAAATTCCATTAATATATTCCAATTTAATTAACATGTACATAAAATCATATAAATATCAGAAAATATACCAGTCACATCAGCAAATAAAATAATTAGGATATTAGTGACTACTATCCCATACTAGCAATTACAAATCCATATGTTAAAAGCCAATAACATTAGGAGAGGCCTGCCTACGACACATACTCTCTAATGAGTACAACTAGGGCTCAGTGCATATAGGGATTCAATCACAACCCGGTGCTTGATTGAAGCATAATACATAGGTGGTAGTCACACCACAGCTCCACCGTGAACTCACAAGGTCCAAACACAATATATTAGATAGCCAACCATTCATTATGCATTTCAAAATCATACATGCACAGCAGATATAAAATTAAAGTAGACATATGCAAGGAATTTAATAATAACCTTAGTTACCTCACTTATAGATGATTCTTTAAGAGCCAACAAAATGCTACTTTAGCCTATGAACATAAAACCTAACCATTACTATCCCTAATCATCATTTATATTAGCAACCTATTACTCGAGGAGTTAAACTACAAAGGACTACTTAGAAAATACTTACCCAACTTCTACAAGAACTAAATTTGAATTTGATTGTTCCTATACCAAAAACTTCAGAATATCACCTCAAACTCTAGGCAAATTCATACAAAATTAATACTCATACTATAAATCAACTATAAGGGTCTCTAACTAATAGAAAAAGCTTCAAAATGAGAAGTTTATACTTACTTAACAATACCTCTAGCTCCAACCTCCAAGATTTCATTATAGAAACATCAAGCAACAAGTTTTAGATTGTTGGGTTTGGGTGAAATACTACAAACAAAAAACTAATCAGGTTAAATTGAAGAGAAAGAGGAGTGGATTAAGTTATATAACTATTACCTTAGCTGATTTTGAGTCTAGAAGTGGGAAATGGTGGATTTGTACCAAGAACCTTAGCCTCTCTCCAAAACCTCTAAATTTTGCTTTGCTTCTTATGTTTTTTCTACAAAATGGGAAGGAGGCTAAGTGTATTTAGGGTTTAGATGGATCTAAGTTAGGTTATGGTTTGACCCAAAGGCTTAATTCTAAGTAGGTTTAGACTTTTAGTTGGGTGCCAAGGTTTAGGTGTTAAATAGGTTAAATGTGAGTTGGGCCTGCACAAGGTTAACATTAGGCTTCTAAGAAAATGAAATGGGGTCTCCCTAAGGCTAAAATTAGGCTTCTATACTTAGCCCAAAACATAATTAAATTAACCATAGGGCATAAATTAATGTCCACCTCTCTTAAGTAATTTCCTAATTAAACCTATATTAATCCCTAGTTAATTATGATTATCCTTAATGGATTTTAGGGTGTTATGTCACAAGGTAGCTTTATTTCCCTCTCTTGCATACATTTGAATGTTTGAATGAGTTGTAATACTTATATGTGTTATTGCTTGATGCATTTATGATATATGTTTTAGCATAGTTTCTATAATACCTTAGCTCCCTAGCCTTCAAATCATATCACATAGGCTTATCTTAGCATAATCACATGAAAATAGTACTTTCAGTAGCGGGAATTTACATCATTGAATGTCCAATTAATTCATTCTCGGCTTTAGGGACCATGTGAGCTTACTAATTTCATTTTCCATCTATAAAATATCCATTCATATCAGAAACATCATAATTCATCTCACAATTCACGGATTTAGAACTATATTTCACAAAACCAGAATTTTGCTTTCGGATTGCTGTACCAGTTTTTTGATATGAATTTTAAAGATTCATAACTAATTCTAGAAAAATTGAAATCATGCATATATAGCTTTCTGGAAAGCTCTGGATGTTAACTAATGGATAAAAATAATTCCAAACTAAGATAATAGCATTTAGCCCATGAAAAATAATAGAACAATACATCAAGCATGCTCTCAGATGGCTACAGGTCCTGGAACTTCAAAATTTTGTCCCTCCCTTTACAGAGCTTCAAATGAGGTGCTCTTAGTGGCTATGAAAAGCTTATGATGTCTAGTTTATGTTTGTAAAATTTAATAAGCATTAAACTTCATTTGGTCATGAATAATATAAGAAAATAAACTAACCATATGAACAATTTAGATGCCCGTTAGCTTTGTGAAAAACTCTAGGTGAGACCTATTTGTTAGCCAAATTTTATACAAAAACTCATCCATTTGTTTAGACTTTGGTTCAACTCAAGAAATGGTCAAAATTGAAGTCCATAAAGAGTTCACAAGGCACCAAATGGCTTTCTTATTATTCCACCACCACTTGGGCATGTTAAAAGTATAATTATAGCATATAGAAGCATGCCAAATGGTTCAAATCATAATGGAGCTCATTCTCACCCTTCCACTTGAATTTATACACATGCACATCATGGCATATAGGTGGCAAAATCTCATATATTCATTCATTTGATCTCAAAATGGATACATACATCTTATTTACATACATTTGAACATGCCCAAAGGTTTACATCACATAAACAACATGTGGTTACAAATTTTGACATCCAAATGCTATCAAAATGCCTAATTATCTATTCCATTGTTAAAGCCTTGCTCTTCAATGTAACATCCCTAGAATTAGGATTTTCTAATTATTTAGTATTTTATATAATGAATTTATTAAGATTTAATAAGGTGAATTTGAATGAAATAGCTTCAGATATGAGAAGTATAAGCTAACTAGGACCTATAGAAATTTGAGATTTTAGGGAGTCCAAGGGGCCTAGAGGTAAAATTGTCATTTGTCACCTAGATGAACTTTGATACTTTTTCTAGATAAAAGGGGAATTAAGAACTAGTCTAATATATATATATATTAATAGTTAGGAAATAATGCGCAAAAAATTATGAAATTCATTGCATGAAATTTTGAATTCGTTAGGACCAGAAAATGGCCTGGAATAATTACAAACTTACATGGAGACAAACTAAAACCTTAAACTCGTGTTAGCTGTCTCAAGAAATTGTGCAGAAAAATCTACTGGATAGTGGTGATAGAATCTAGAAATATGGAGTTACAAAGAAGATATAAGCAAAAAACGAATAACGTGCTTGTCTGTCATGTCACTACCAGGGGTAAAATAGTCATTTAGACCTTAAAATAATAAAATATTAAGAAAATAAATAATATTTAAATATATGGTTAGAAACATTAAATGGGACCCACATAGACCCAAATAATATTAAAATATAGCCAAGACCTCAGAGAATACTAATTAAATAAAATATTACAGAGAACCTACGAAACGGTGGCAATTTTGCAAGTCTAACCAAGGAAGAGTTGACATGGCACTAGAGCACTGGGAAGGTGATGATGTGGTGCCATAGAGGGGAGAGAGAGTGATGATGCAGCGCCATGTGTAAGGAAAAAACTAGAAGTTGGAAGAGAATTCTAAAAATTGCACGAACTACGAAATGGTTACACAGGCTTACATCAACAAATTTTAGAAATCTCACGCATTACGAAAAAGTTACTGCTTACTTCAGTATGACATAGATGCTATCTTAAGCAGCATTAAATGTAATTCTATCTTCACACATTACGAAAAAGTAACTATGATAATCTAATGGCTAATATTCGTTCGTAAAACGTGATACGATCTAAACTATTGATGCAATCCAATGACTTAGATTTCTTCACCTTTTCAAGATCAATTCACAACCTTTGATCTAATACAAAGGCCTACATTTAATCTCTTATTTCAAGGTTAAATCCTAACCATTTATGTAATCTAAAGGCCAAGATCTTCCACCTTAAAGTTGATTAAATCTTAACCATTTATTTATAACTAAAATATATACAAAACACACACACATCTTCACGCCACTCTCACATACAAAACACACACACAAATTCGGCCAAGACAAAGAGAAGAAGAAGGAGAAGAAGCTCGGCCTAAGGAAGAAGAAAAGGGAGAAGGAACAGAGAAAGAAAAGCCATTGGGAAAAATCAAACATCACAGAGCTAAGGTAACATAGATAGACTTTCTTCTTCTTGGTTTTTCTCTTATTTTTCTCCAAGAATTTTTCTCTTCTCTTTCTAATTTTCAATCGTGGAAAGAGGAGATGGGAAATTTTGTTGCTACCATGAATTCAAGCCAAGAAAAGATAGAGAAATTACATATATGGCTTATGGATTTATGTGATTCAAGAAACTTCCCACTCTTGACAATTTTTCTACAAATCAAGAAGCTTTGTATTTCAAGATGCCATCGGAGAAATTGAAGAGAAAAAAATGGGGAAGTATTGGAAGAAAGCATAAGGAAGAGGAAGATCAATACAACTTTGATTTTCATGAAGAAATTAGGAAGAAACCCTACAATCTTAACTTGAGAAAATTGTAGAATCCATACGAAATCTCTAGAAATTGATTGAAGTATTTTGTTTGTCTTTCTTGAATATGTATGTGTGGCTATTTGGTGACATAAAAATGAAGCAAAATCACATGTCATCCTGGGTGCATAAGTTCAACCAACACATGTACATATACCTGGGGAAGAGTTTTCTTAAATCTAACCAAATTAGGTTAATATACATAAAAAGAAGACCTACGGTGAAATTTTGGTGATTTATTGATCATTATATAAAAAGCCAAATTTTTGAGAAAAAGTGTTGACTAAGAAGTTCTTGAATTTTCCCTGATGTTATTTGATATGTTTTGGATGATTTTTATGGTCTAATATGTTCTACATGTTGTCTGGATTATATTGATATTTATTTTGCGAATTTTGGAGCCGATTTGTGATAGTTGGAATATTACACAGTGTTATGTCAAGAATGGAATATGTGATAACATGTGTTATAGAATTTCACTATTTGCTGTACTAATATATTGTCTAATTTCTTGACATAGATAATATGCTATTTATTGCCTAATCTTACAAGTATGGGTTGGTTGATAAAGGACTAGCCATTATATATAATATGGTAGAGTAGCCATGGCGGAGTAGCCTTATTCAGGGGATGAGCCATATATGTGCCAGAGTTGGCCACTGGGTAGCTGCTGCAATGTTGGATGCCTAATTTTAATTAAGAAAGATACTTAAAAATATCCAAACTACTAATTAAGATCGGTGATGGCCATCCAGAGATTTTAGACTTATTTTGAACTTATTGGGCTTTATTGAGCCTTCCATGTACCTAAATGAGCCTTTATTACTATATTGGACTCTATTTTTGTACCTTGATGTTGGACTTTGATTTATGGGTTATTTTAGACACCGGATAGGGCTCAAGACAAATCTAGACTTAGAGAAGTGAAAAGGTAATTTTAAATATTTAAATATAATTTTTTGAACTCTAGTACATCGTTATACTATCGGGATTATTTATTTATGCACAGAGTTGTGAAGTGTAACACCATAATGTATTAGCCTCAACTTTATGTTCGCTTAGGCTTAATTCCATATGATTTCCAAAGAAAATGGCAAAAGCCGTGGCATTTTCATGCTATAAATCAGGGTTTTAAACGCTCATATTTTGCCTCGTGGGTCCTGTGAATCCATCATTCACATTCTCTAGTCAAACTCTATTTATAAAACTCATACATAGCATAAAAAAACCCATGAACCATGGATATGAAGCCAAAAACTAAGAAAATCCAATTTCTCAAATGGGCCCAAAAGTTAGATTTTTGGCTCTAACTTTGGAAAATCATAACTAATTCTAGAAAAATGAGAATCAAGAAAACCATAGCTTTCTGGAAAGCTCTAGGTGTTAAATTTACTTAAAAATAATTCCCAACCACAATCACAGCATTTAGACCATGTTTGATATTGAAAAAGAGATAAAGGTTCAGCTGTCCCTGGTACTGATGCAGCTTGCTATCATGAACTTCAAAAATTCATAACTAATTCCACAAAAATCCAATCTAAGAAAAATATACCAATTTGTAAATCTACAAATGTTATCTAGAGGAAAAAAATAAGTTCAAATCATTTTAGTAGCCTTGCGACCTCTAAAAATGACGGAATAGTAACAAAGGCCAGATGGCTTCCCTGATGCTGACATAGAACTTCATAATGTTATTTCTCGCTCTACAGACCTCCAATTGAGGTGATTCTAATTTTCATAGGTCACTGTGGATTTCTAGTTTATGTCCACAAAATCTCATGACAATTGAACATCTTTTGGTCTATGAATAAGATAGATTCATTTTCAGACCCATGGTAATAGTGCACTAACCAAAACCATCAAAATTTCCTAACTTCAACATTTCACCAAATATTCTCTAGACCTCCAAATATTACCCACTTTATCTTCTCAAGAATTTCTCAACAAGCTCGAGAGGCATGCCAAATTTCATATCAAGAAGAGCTCATTTGGTCACACTTTGACAAAGCTCACAAATTTAGCAGTTTTAACACCATAAATGGTTTAAAATGGGGGTAAATGGTCTCCTACATGCTCTAGCACCTCTTGGGAAAGTTTTAAAGTATAAAAATAACATATATGAATTGCCCAAGTGATCCAAACTAACAAACATCTCAAACTCACTATACTACGGGCAAAAATACACTACTACATACAAGCCACAAAGGGACCAAATCTCATATTTTCATTGCTTTGGCTCTCTACATAGTTCATACATCATTTATACATATTTATACACTTGTTCAAATATTTACATCTCAAAAAGAATAGATATACATAAGCACTTTAGCTTTTCCATACATCAAACTATATGTGAGTGTGCAAAAGTGGTAGGAATGGGCCATCTATGCCTCATGGCCTCCACTCTTTGGCTCTTGAGTTCCACTTGGACCATATGAGATGGGAGAGGGAAGGGGGTGAGATTCAAGGAATCTCAATAGCTCATACACTCATTCAAGGAAGCAATCAAGGCATATAAACAAGTTAAAGCATGCAAGTAGACATCTAACCATGTACAATCATACAACACATGATTTACATGCTTGAATATCATATCAATGCCATGAATAAGATCTAGGGACTTTTGGTCTACCCTCACCCAATTTTTAGGACTTTTGGATTGGCCTCACCCTCGGTTTAGGGACTTTTGACTTGGCCTCACTCAATTATGAGACTTTTGGCCTTGTCTCACCCATTTCTAGGGACTTTTGGCTCTACCTCACCCATCTCAAAGGACTTTTGGCATTACCTCACTCGAGTAATTTTCATAACCCAAAACATAAGCATATTGGTACCAATGCATCATGGAAACATTAAATGGTATATCTCATAATACAAACATACAATGACTATTACACATCCAAGAATGCAACAAGAAAGAGTGGAGAGTTACCTTATAAGCCAACACAAGCCTTCCCTTTTGATTTCTCTTTGTCTTTCTCGGTTTCAACACCACAACTAGATGGAGCCGATTCTCTTGAGCCTAGACATAACAAATGGCATGAAATTACTCTCTCATAACTCAAATAAACACTCATAAAGCTAAGGGAGTTCTTCATCAAAACAAACCTTACAAAGTATATAAGAACCCCTAGTTTTCTCCCTCTTTAATTTCACTAACTCTTCTTCAACTTCCTTTGTATTTCTTAACTTATCACACTTTAAGTCAAGGATTTCTTGCTCATTCTAGGTCAGAACAGAGCTATCTTACTCAATCACCCATGGAAAGGAAACTTAGAAGGAGAAGAGTAAAATCAAGAAGAAGAAGCATGAAGATCTTTAAAGGTTCTTACCTTTCTTCCTTAGTTTTCTTCCTTCTCTCTTACCTTCTCTTGGTTTCTCTCTCTCTCTCAAGCCTTTTTCTCTGTCTTAGATGAAACTTAGGTCAGTTAGAAGAAAAAGAAAGGATTTGGACACTTTAAGAAGCAAAATTCTTCTTTTTCACATTTTTCTGGACTAACCCTCGCTATAGCAAAAAATAACCCTTGCTACAGTGAGAACATATCAGTCCCAGACCCCTATTCTCACTACGACGTGTGCTATTGCGAGGAACCCCTGATTTTTGTATGGGATGCCTGAACTCGCTATAGCTAGAAGCATTCTCTCTATAGCGAACTGGTACATTCACTATAGCTAGACCATTTTTTGCTATAGCAAACAGGTACATTCGCTATAGTTAGGCCATTTCTCGTTATAGCTAGCAAACTTAAAAACTTTTTAGGACTTAGAAAATTTCAGCAATTTTTGGTTGTTACATGCAGGATAGTTCTTTTTCAAATATACTTATTATGTCTTGATCAAATGATAGCTTAGATGACATATTATTGTAATATTTTATGTGACTTTCCTTGGGTTCCCATTGGGATACGCCTCAATAAAGGAAGCAAGGGTGAGCTTGTTATGTCATGGTAGTGCAACATGAGTTGGGCTTGAGCCTGCCAAAGCCAATGTGGCATGATCTGGATGTTAAGCCTAGTAGTCTCCAAGGCCTACTGTTCAAGAGATAATCAATACTATTTGTGATATTTTTTATATTCCATGCATGTGGAAATCTTATGAATATCTTGCAACTGTTGAATATTAATTGCATTGAAATAATTCTTGTATTTTATTCATGTTCTATTTTTATATGTAATATGTCTATTCACTTTGCTATTTCATATTCAAGTTAAATATTTCTAACAAGTATATCTCTTTGTTTATATTATTTAGTAAAGTAATTACCTTATTAAGCCTTCCGTTCATATTAGTTGTTGTATGTTAAAATTATTACTTGACTTTTCTTCATGGATATTATGTGGTATTAATTCTGTCTATGTTACTGAGAAAATTATTTCTCACTCTATTACAGTTTAAATTTTTTTTAGATGCCAATTTATCGTGTGACACTAGAACTCTAGGCGAAGTGGATCTAGTTCCCACTCTGGGGATGGGTCTTCGTTATCCACAATATACACATCATATCATGTGATAATGTTGCTTGTACTGTACCAGTGTACTTTGTACCCTTAGGGGAGCTTGAATCCCACACATTCCTAGTCGGTGGACTTGACCCTCTTGCTCCTCTGTTTATATGAGTAGTGACCCAGTCACTGACACTGACTTTTTTATGAACATAGGGAACAGACCTTTTTAGTCCTTTTTGTTATCTAGGGATTTTCTTTTTGGATAGTTGTAGGATAGATCCCCTTCGATGTGATTTGATCTATATGACCCACTCCCCTATGATGGAACTCTTAAACTAGTTTGTATGAATTATAGTCTATTTCTGCTATTTTCATATTCTACTACGTTATTAATTAAATTTTATTGTGAAAGGATGAGTGACATAGAAAAAGGTAATTAAACTTAAATCAAGAATTTAAAAAAAAATAAATAAATAGCTAAAAATAGGTATTTAGAAGAGATGTTACATTCAAGATGTTTAGCTTTTATTTATTGGTCCACTTAGTTCACCTACACATGGTTAGACATATATGAGGGAAGAGTGAGATTCAAAGAATCCTAATAGCTTTTTGCCCTTTTAAACATACATAAAAGATGCATTTATATGTCAAAAAATGCATGCATGCCACATAAGCTACTAATGAACATACATAAATCACTTTCCTTGTTATATGAATTCATACATGTCAAAGATAGGCTTTCAAAGGCATTAGTCTAGCCTCACTCAATTTTCTTGGGGCTTTTAGATTGGCCTCACCCACTTTCAAGGGACTTTTGACTTAGTCTCACTCTTTTTGAGACTTTTGGGTTTGTCTCACCCATTCCTAGGGACTTTTGGCTCATCCTCACCTATGCTAAGGGATTTTTGGTATAACCATACCCATTCAAGCCACTTTGCATTCAAACAATATTTCAAGAAGCATAATGGTACCATGCCATGTTAACAATGGCTATAAACTTATTTCATAGTTCAAACATACACACAAGTATTCAAAGACAAGTAAACATCCAAGCAATGCATGTAGGAAAGGTCGAGCTACCTTGAAGCAAGAAAACAAGTTTTTCTCTTTAATTATTTCTTCCCCTTTTTGGCCAAACACAAGCAACTAGGTAGGGCTTGATTCTCTTGGCCTAGACATATCAAATAAGACATGATTTAATCATTGGAACAAGCTCTAGCCTTATACAAACTCTATGCATACCTACTTTCTCATATGACGCCATTATGGTTCCATACAAGACACAATGAAGCAACTTTTAGAATTCATGATATTGGCTCCCATTTTTCATTCAATCCAAGTCTTTTAACTCCATTTAGACTCCTTAGAGCTATCACAATTTCAATTCAAGGAGCCTAGACACAAGTTGCTTCTTTATGTTTTAAAATAGAGCCTACACCTCCATCTCACAAATAATGATTCCTAAATTCATTCCAATGCTTCCTTTGGTATTTACTAATCATGTTTAGGCCCTTCATATGCTTAGAATTAAAAAAAAAAATCTTCTTAGGTGCTTTATCTCTACCTCAACCAAGACATGGAAGAGCAAATGGACCCATGGAGTCTCATTCATTTTCTTTTAGGAGTTGGCACTTGTGAGGCTTCCTAGGTGTCTTAAAAACTTATACACACTCTTAGACAACCAAAATTACCACTAGGAAGCTTTATATTTGTCAAAGTGCAATTAAATCCCTTGGTTCTATAGCTTAATTTCTAATGCTTCTTATTCAATTTCAATTGCATATTCTTAATTCCCACACTCTAGAACCCTTGTTCCTTGCTTGGTTTTGGTCAGAACTCATTCCCTTCTAGGTGGTCTATAGTTAGTCGAAACTCACCCCTAGGAGAACAACCAAGAAGAAGCAACAAGAAGTCATGATTATTACCTTGATTGAATGCTTTTCCAAGTAGTTTTCTTATGCCTTAGCTCTCTCCTATTGAACTAGTCCCAAATGAAACATTAAAACCATAAGAAAAGAGAGAGAAGGAGGGGAACAAGATTAGTAAAGGAAGGAGCATGAAAAACCATAGTTTTCTCACCTTTTTGCTAAGCTTTTCTTCTTCTTCTTCTTCCCTTCCTCTTGTGCATCTCTCACAGCTGGTCTCTCCTCCAATTTGGGATAGAACTAAAGTCAATTAAGCAAATAGGAGGAGTGGAACATGTTACATAAAGGCAAAGTTTCTTAATACTCTTTTTAAAAATTTCTAATTTGTCCTCTTTGCTCGGTTCTTTCCTTTTAAGCTCATTTCAACTCTTTTTTTAGAATCTTCTTTTTCATCATAAAATTTAGATCCTCTAACTTATAAAATGCATTTTCTTTCATTTAAATTAGATTTAAAATTTTCCCAAATAAACCAGTCAAAATTCAGGTCAACCAATACTCTAAAACATAAACCAGAGGGGTTTGAACCATTCTAGGGGTTCCTATGATTTTTAGGGCCTCTGAGAATCCTGTGAAACTCAATTTTTCCATTTAAAAATTCCTTTTTGGACTTTTCTAAAAAGTGTCCAAAATTATGAAATTGCCACTGGTTTTCGTTTGATTTTATTTAGCTACTCCAACTCTGGTTTTCGAGCATCTTAAGCCTTGTATCCTCATTTTCAACTTTTTAGACTATTGTCATAATTTTATTTAGCTTCAAATCTTTTTATTTAAGAGACTTCCTTTTATAATTGGTCTATTTCTAATGTTTTTAGGAAAATTGGACATTACAGTTTCCATATTAAGCTATATGAATGAAAATGATATATGTTTTGGCTCCTAGCTCCCCTAAAGCTTGGAATTGAGCATAGTAGCTCTTCCTTGGCCCCCGAGTTGAGAAAAGTTGAGCCTAGCATGTTTATGATGAAGCCATGGCTATGAAAGGAATGAGTTTTTATGTTTTATAATGCATTTAATTCATGATAAATGCTAATTTTTATATGCTTTTATCCACATTTATTATCGATTTTAATGATTAATTTGAGCTTAATTGGATTTGTTATGCAATATTTGAATTTGTGGTTAATTTTGAAAAATAATACAATTTTGAATTAATTAAGAGAATTTTTGGATTTAAATTTCTAATATTCTATTCTCCAAAATTCTTTGATGATTAAATATTTGCAATCCTTAAAACATTTATTAATCTTGTGCAGAATTTTTGGGCAATTAAATTGAGAAATTAAAGTGGATTAAAGGAAAAGTTTGGAGCATAATTTTATTTCCATTAATTTCTGAATGGCATATTTGTAATTAGTTAATTAGGTCTCCAATTTTTTATTTGCTGGCAAAAAAGTCACGTGGAGAGCTAGAGGAAAAATCAAATAAAGGAGCTATGGGTTCTGGAGTGAAGAAGAAGCAGCAAATGCAAGAAGCCACGAAGAGCTGCATGATTCGAAGAAAGCAACGTGAAAAGCTTGCATGGTTTAAGTGAGGAGAAGGAAGTTCAACACTGTGCAGAACACATGGAAGAAAGTGATCAGAAACAGAGAAAAAGCTTGCATGAGCTGTAGTTTCAACGTAAAAAGCAAGTAAAGAAGATAGCCTCTATTTGAAAAAAGCACGAAGAAGCATGACTTGTAGATATGTGAAAGTGACGTTGAAAATAAGCTTGAACCACGTGAAGAAGCTGAGCAGAGCATGAACAGAGGAAGATAAACTTGAATGAAGAACGTGCATATGAACAGTACCACGATGAAGAAACACTGAAACAGTGTGAGACAGGGGGTTTCTTTTCATTCATATTCTTCAGGCTGGATATCACGAGGAGGGGAGACGCTGTGCTTGGGAGAAGAAGCTAAAGAGAACTGGCAGCTGCAGGAAGAAAAACCATGTGGAAGAAGCTTTGAGCTTGGCTGAATGATGAAAAGAGACACAGAGGAGCTGCTGCATTCTTCTTGATCTGGACTTCACGCTGAAGAAGAAGAAACCAAACCTGGAAATGCAGTGAGTGCAGAGAGATGCTAGAGGTGACTGCCTGCTGGATTCATTTTATTCGGACACACACAGAAGAGTCAAAGGAGCTGAACAATGAAGCAAGCCAAAAGCATTATGAAGCTACAGTTGCACGATGCATGAGCTGAAAACAGAGCATGAAGCAACGAGCTGAGCACGTGAGATTTTAATGAATAATGAGCTGGAATTTGGCTACGGAATGACGTGGAAAAAGGAAGCATAAGCTGTGAAGAAGCTCGTATGAAGTAAGAGCGGAGCAGAGCTGGAAAAACACTGAAGCATGAAAGAGACGGGCTGGGGGTGGTTTCCGAACAGAAGGAGGAGATTTAGCGTGAGACAGCACATGAAACAGAGCTGAGGAGCACGTGATTCATTACTTTAAAAAGAGAAGCTACGATTTTCAGAGAGAGGAGAGGAGACGTAGAACAGAATAGGGTTCAAGCAAGAGGCGTACTGTACGTAAAAAGGCGAGAACTCTAAGAGAGGCAGGGAGAACGTCCAGGGAGTATTCTTTCGTTGATCCATCCATGGCTGATGCTAAATTCATTAACTCTCCTCCAATTAAAATCTTTATGGCAGCTTGAATCACCCATGGTGGCTAGCTGAAGTTTGGAAACACCCAGATGCAGATTTGAGCCCCATATTTTCTCACAAAATTGGATAAATACTCCTTGCTATATCTTTTAATTCTAGCATTAAATCTTTTATTAATTTGACTAGGTCTAGTTGATTGATTTAGGAACTTAATTGCTGAAAATTATCAGATTGGTTTGTGTAAAATAATTTGATTTTGGAATTTTAATTGTGATCGTCGCATGTTTGTACAAATTCCAGAATTAGTGCTGTGCAAATCACTTTTAAATTCCTTTTGATTTTCGGTTAATTGATGCAATGGTTGTTGGATTAATTAGCTAGAATTTTTTTGCAATTAATTATTGAGGAATTAATTAATCTAATTGGTTAATTAGTATCTTAAGTGAATTGTGCAGTAGATTCTATTAATCAATTAAAATTGGTTAAAGTGTGTTCTTACTCTTAATTCAATTAATTAGTTATTCAAGGTTTCTTGTGGTTGCAACTTCCTTGAATAATTAATGAATTGAACCTTGAATGGTTATTCAAGAATCTTTATAGGGAATACACTAAAGAGCAAGGAATTAATTCCAAATTTGGTAAACTAAACCAAGGGCAAGGATAATTGAATTCTAAGGAGTCCAATGCAAGGCTAGCTACCATATTTTAATTGTTCACCTCATTTAGTTTTAAGTTCTTTTGATTTTTGACAATTAAATTTAGTTCAATTAAATTCTAGTACTTCAAATCCCCAAAACAAGTTTCAATTAGCAATACTTAGAATATCCCTTCCATAAATAAATTGAGGCATAAACTCCAAGGGAGATGACCTAGGTTGTACCATTAACTACAAACTTTATTTTGCTTCCTAGTTTTATTTGAGATTGCATGACACAATCGTCAATTCACATGAAACATGAGCATTGCATTCTTGTACCACATGCATAGCTTACATTCATGACATTCTTGTATATATTGAGTTGGTTGACATTAGCTATTGAGATTCTCTTGAATCTCACCCTTATGCTCCTACTAACCATTTCAGGTTCTCTAAGCCATGGTCAAGACCAAGAGAGATCATAGATAGTAGAAGATTATGTATTAGAATCCCATCTTGTACTAGAATTTATGTATATGTATGCACATTATGTTTTACATGTACCATGACACACTTATGATGTATATGATAATGCTACTTCATGTTTAATGATGGAGCCATGTGTAAAAGTATAAGAATACCAATGTATGACTATTTGTGGTAATGTATATATATTATGGTATAGTTTTAGTTATGGGAAGACATGATGTATATATATGTATTCTTAGGTGTTCAAGGGTCAAATTTTGATCCACTTATTTTAGAATAATATGGAATGGTTAGAGAGGCCATTTAGGATGAAAGAAATGTGCCCAAAGTGGAAGAAATCCAATTGGACACGAAATGGTCCAAATTGGTACTAAAATGGTCTCAAATTTGCTGTAAACAACTCCCATGTCAAAAGTGGCATAGATGACCTAGTTTGAGCCTAAACTTTGGTATGAATTTAGACCCCTCCTAAAGCTTTTTGTCAAGCTAAGAACCATAATTTTTGGAGTTGTACAAAATATTTTACACATTTTTTAAATTGGACAAAATTTTTATTTTAGGCCTAGTAATGTTCACATAGAATAAGTTTAATATCTCGGGTTTTTCAAGGGCCAATGAAGTCCAATGCTCATGAAATTTAAAAGACGTGTATCTAACATTATGATCTTTCTACAGCGACCAAGTTTCCATAAAAATGAATTGTATAGAGGGAGTTATGAATTTTTGAAGTTAAGGGTCTGACTATGCCCGAATACTATAGTAGTTTCTAATATGCCATGTACTTCGTGGGACAAATGAACTCAAATGATTCTAAAATTTTTATAGTAATTAGGTCTCATCTTAAGCTTTCTATGGCCATTAAGAGCACCTAATTTGGAGTTGTGTAACTTAGGATATGCAATTTTAAAGTTTAGGTCTAATACTTGCCTCCATTTTTGACCTATATTACTATTACATTGCATTTGACCAGGAAAATGAATTCAATTTTGCTTAAACTTTAATGTAGTTCACATCCTATGCTTTCCATAGACACCTAATTTGCATAATTTGGAGTTGTATAGCCCAAGTTATGAATTTCCAAAGTTAAGATAGATTTTGGCACCTATACTGTCATTTTGGGTGTTTAGGGATTTAAAGGGTTCTATGAGTTATGCACCATAATTTGAGTATAAAAAAACTTGTTTATAATAAAAATGAGTTAAGGAAAGGAAAGAATCAAGTTTGGATCCTTATAACTCAAAATGACCTATAGATTACCTGATTTCGATATTAAAAAGCTTATGGATGAATGTGGCACTTGCTTGTAACTTTGTGTTTTCTATGAATGAGATTGTAAAAGCTAGGTATGACACCCAATCCCATACCCTTATTGGTTGCAAGTTTCATAACTTCCAAGAAGCTCATTTGGATCATTGCAAACTTGATAAAAGGGGTTTTGGATCAAGTTGCTTCATTAATTCACTTTAGGCTCTAAAAATTCAACTTTCATTATAAAGCCTCTAAATTTAATCTAATGGTTCCATAATTATTTATTCATCATATCTAAATCTCTAAATTCATTAGAACTCAAAAAATCACTCCCTAGGTACTCCATTCAAGTCTTGTAAGAGGTGGTATGACACTAAATAAGAAGAAGGGAGGTGAGTTATAATAATTTTTATAATTTCTGTTATGCCCTTCCACTTAAATTCCTCTGTTTATGCTCATTTTAGCTCTTTTTTTAGTACTATCTTTCTCCATATGAAAATTCAAGTTTTCTAGTTTATTAAAAATATTTACTTTCAATTTTATGGGGTTTGAGACCATCTTGAATCTTTAGGTCAAAGTTCGAGTCAACCAACAACCTAAAATGTACATAGTAAGGGTTTTAGTTATTCTAAGGGTACCTATGATTTTTAAGGTATCTGAGAACCCTAGTAAACTTAATTTTACTATTTAAATCTCCCTCCTTTGAGTTTTTAAAAACTTTCTCAAAATTATAATTTTGCCACTGTATTTTTTGTTAAATTTATTTAGCCAATCTAGTTATAGTTTCGAGCCATTTTTAATCTTATATCCTCATTTCTAGATGTCTAGATTATTATTCTAATCTTAATTAACCACAATTCATTTGATTGTAGGGTCTTCCTTTTATATCTCATTGGTTTTGGTTTAGTTTTTGGAAGATTGGATATTATAAAGATGAAGGTCATGTGTTGAATGAAATGGTGCACACCTACACCTTAATAATCATCACTGATAGCCAAAGGCCAAGTTTAAGATAGTAGATCTCTTCTTGGTACGAGACAAATTGAGTGAGGACACTCTAACTCATACTACAAAGCCACTTAGAGATAGGGGCTGTGGTTAAGAATTTCTCTTGTTTGATTGCCTTTCTGTTGATGAGCATATGGTTTTTCTTAGCTTGTGTTCTAAAAGATTTTATAGAGAAAAATGTTTAGTTTATTTAAAGAAATTTATGAAAGTGATTGTGAAAGCTTGCTTATTCATATAACAAATGTCTAAGACATGCATGCATTTTATGAAATTACATTATTTGTGAAAAGTTTTATATTTATGGTTCAAAATGTTGCTTTATAACTTTACTAGCTACTAAAACTTTTATCTCATCTATACTTTTCTAAATTGGCATTTTCAAGTAGAAGGATGGTTACTGGAAATAAAAGTAGTATAATGAGTATCTTAGCTGAGTTAGATTATGTTACTATGAATGTAATAGTTAGATTGTGCTATTTCAAATTGTAATAAGAGATTTATCTTAGGCAATAATTTATTGGGAATATTTTAGTTGCTGCATAGCAAGATTATGATTACTTGGATTAGATTTATGGATTATTTGTATACTTCTATTTAGGATTGACTATAATAGATCTTTATGGAATGCATGTGAGATGAAGATATTGATATTAATTATTCAATTAGGTATTTGATCAAGATGTGAAAGATTATTACTTTAGTGGATTATTTATTGGATTATCTAATATGGATTATTTTATGAGGATATTTATTATATTATTTCTTATTTATGAATGATAATAGCTTTCGCAAGTTATTATTATTAATTATTTATCTAAAATAGTATTTAATTACGGAAATAAAGCTAGGTGTTACATCTTTCACAAAGACTACCTTTTTCTAGTCGTGCATCTAAATTTACAAACTTAGTGAGGCAAATATAATAAAGGGAGAAATAAAACAATGATAGAGAGAGAGAGAGAGAGAGAGAGAGATTGAGAGAGAGAGGGCCATTTTACTTCTCTATAATCAAGCTGCAATAGCTCCTTTGGCATTATTGCACTCTGTTTTTACAATCAAGCTCTTGTCTAAAGAACCTAATTTGACAACAAAACATGAAAGATATTAAGTAATAAAATGAAGAGGAAGAGAGAAAAGGGGAAAGAGGTATAGAAATAGCAGTGCACACCAGACACCCACAGCAGCACACCTTACAATTTCATAGAAACTGCAACTCCAAGGCCCCAAATCTTATGCACATCTGGAAGAAGAGGAGACTAAATCAAATCAAAGAAGGAGAAGTTGGGTTTGCTTGAAAATGGCAACCTTGAGGACAAGAGAAAGAGATTAGAGAAAACAAAGAAGAGAATGAGTGAGAAAGAGAGAATGAGAAAGTAGAAGATATCCTATTTTAAATTTCAAAATATTACAAATTTGAAATTGAGTGAGATAGGAGGAGAAACCCAAGGATCTAAAATGCACTATTGAGGGGAAAAAGAAAAAAGAAAAAGAAGCAATTGTCACCTTGATAAATAACTTAGGAATAGTAACTATAAAGCCTTCCTTTTACATAGATAATAGATTTTAGAATAAATTAAATTTTAAATTTTTAAACACAAAATAAATAGCATTAAAATAAAAATTTAAAAATATATTTTTTACTAAGACATATTTTTAGTAAAAGAAATTGATATTATTGCTGAGATTGTATTTTGATATTTTTTTTATTTCATAAAAATTTGTGTTTATTTGCATAATAAAAAGAATACTTATGTGATTTAGACTTTAGGGAAGAGTAAAGTGATTTGCCTTTTTAATTAAAATTAGTTAGACTTAATGGCTTATTTCTTGAACAAAAATTAGAGGGACATAAAAGGGTAATTAATTAAGCCATAATCATCTATACAAGCTATTGAAACATTTATGTTACAATTTGCTAAATTTTCTCATAATTTTAATTTTGGAAAAATCTGCCCTCTTTAAAGTTTTCTTCCATCACCAAAAGGATTTAAATTAATTAAAATAAATAGTGGATCTCTGATAAACATTAATTGAACTAGAGTGTTTTAAATAAAAGGAAAATGCTCTGCGAGGTTAGATGCGCATATTTCAGGCCATTAGAAAATTCGAACACTCAATCTTCGTCGAGCATTTTCCCCTCATGATTCTCAATTCAATGATTACACAAAATGACATTTTGCTTAGAGTTGACAAAGTTATGGCGTTTTAGATAGAATAAATTGTTTTTCATATTTTAAAAATTAGGTTCATTAATTATTAGAATTGAAATACAAAAATTGTTTATTAAAGGTTAAAAGTTGAAGTGAGTAATTTTTAATTCTTATAATTAATGAGACCATACTTACGTAATTCACTGATCAGGGCACGTGGCAAAGCCGTTTAGTTCGTTGGTCGACGTTGACGCAGTGTGAGAAGCGCGCTAATATCTGAGCCCATTCTTCTGAGCTGCAAACTTCCCTGACATGTGACCGCTTACTTCCCTTTCATTTCGCCTCCTCTCATTCATCTGCAAATTTTTCCCATGCCCCGTTCGCTTGATCCATTTTTGCTTAGAAACTGAGATACCACTCGCTGCTAATTTCGCAAACTCTATTACCACATTTAAGGGTAAATTCCTCAATTTTTTGGGAATTTCATGAAATTTCTTCATCTGGGGAATTTTTCATCTGAGCTGTTGGAGAATTTGATGAGAGGCCGAAGTAGAAAGCACACGCATCTATGAAGACCGGGGCACGGAAGTCGCCGCCGCCGCACCACCTGATGCAGTTGCCGCTTGAGCTTCGTCTTCGGCGATTTGCTTACGGTTTTTTCAGATGGAATGGCAGATCTTGCTAGTTATGGGAATTCTGAGCGTGACATTGAGCAAGTCAGTTTTCATCAAATTTTCCTCTTCATTTTTGTTAACCTGATTCTCTTAAATTGTTGGGTTTCGTTGCTGGAAATGATGAGGATCTTGATTTTCCTTGGGCAAGATAATGTAAATTAAGTTTTTTGGGGAAAAGATGCAGCATAGATTATTTTGTTCAAGTGAAGATTCAATTTTGTGATCGTGCCTTTATGTGTAAACCAGTTAAGGAATTTTATATTAAAGATAATCAAAATACTGGCGTTCGTTTTGATTCATTCATCAGTGTAAAACTAAAAATGTTATATTGTATATTGGCAACAATGGCTATTGGTGCTACTCCTCCTGCAGATATTTTTGTTTTCCTTGACTAAACGCAGTCAGATTAAAGACAAGTTATGCCCAGTTGCAATTGGTTTGGTGAATGGGAGAAAGATGAAGAAACATTGAAAGGGAAAATATATTTAGAATCAATGCATGTATACAAAATCCTAGTCATGGCACTATTGATTACTATTGAGAGCAGGGTCTATTTGAATACTTGAGCCAGAAGAGAAAGAAAGTAGTGAAGATACTGATGTGCTTAGGTTTATATATATATAGGTGATATGATATAAAACTTGAATCATTTTACTTTGCTTAACATCATTTGCTTATATTCAAGGAGGGGCGTAATGAACATTTGCTTTAAAGCTTTATTGAGCTGCTGTGCTTAAGAAGCAGGAAGAGGACAGGGAAAGCTAACTCTCTTTGTAAATGGGCATGACGCTGTGCCTTTCTTAATGGTTTTCAGTTGGCTTATATTCAAATCAGTTTCTATATTTACTGAAATTACTTAGGAAAACTTTGTGTGGCTATTGAAACTAATTTTAAAATCCCCATCGGATGATGTCCCAAAGTGAATTTTTTTTCCTCCTTTCTTTGAAAAGGTTTGCCTTTTTGCAAAAAGATTAAATTGCGTAGGCGCTTTATATACTAAAATTGATTTTCTGTTTCAGGCACTTATTGCTTTAAAAAAGGGCTCTCAGTTACTTAAGTATAATCGGAAAGGGAAGCCGAAATTTCGTCCATTTAGACTCTCATCTGTAAGATTTTACTGAGAAATTGAAATATATTACAGCAACAGACATGCATATATATATATATATCCCCAACTCTAGAGTGGATATATATATAATGAACTTCATAACTCTATATGAATATTTTCATAGTGGCTTTAACAGGATGCTACAACGCTGATCTGGATTTCTCATGGACAGGAAAAGAATCTAAAGTTGTCTTCTGTTTCACGTATCATCCCTGGACAGAGAACTGTAAGTCAATAACTTCATCTTCCAATAATCCTGTTAGTACTCTAAATGCGATTGCTGTGACTAGAACTTGTAATGGGAAAAAAAAGGGGCTAGGGCCTAATCCAACCAAAAGAACACTGGTTTATTCTAGAAGAGGGCAGAAAAGGAATTACAAGTGGGAATAACTACCTCTGACACATGATTGTGAGATGCTATGCTCGCAGAGAGAGAAGGGAAGTGTTCCTAGGGACCTTGGCAGCATGAGGGAGGGGGCTGGATGAATTTGTTGACAGAAGTCAGGGAGAGAATCTAGCCTCTCGAAAGCTAGAGCCTATCTTACAATTTTCTGCATTTTCTCTTTCTTTTGTTGCTGTGATGAACTCTGTTTTACTCTTGCTTTTAAGTTCTGTATTCATAATACTAGTTGTTTCTGCTTATTGGGCGAATTGTATCTATTTTTTTATCTACTTGAATTACATCATATTAGCATAGTTATACCATACTTTTTTAAGAATATCCCAATTTTTTAAATATATAACTTTTTCTTTTCAGGCTGTCTTTAGAAGGCACTTGCGGCCCGAAAAGGAATATTTGTCATTTTCACTTCTTTATAAAAATGGGGAACGATCACTTGATCTGGTTAGTAAACTAAGTGACTGCCATGATGGATTTAAATATGTCAATATGACGGAAATTTTGAATATAATTCCTCTCTTTTTCATATTTTTAGATTTGCAAGGACAAAGCTGAGGCAGAGATATGGTTTGGAGGCCTTAAGGCATTAATTTCTACTAGACAACATACGCTGCGAACTAGAAGTAACTTATCTGATGTGAGTTTGGGCAAGTCCTTGTGGTCCAAACAATGTTAATCAATTCCTACTTGTTCCCATTAAGCCAACGTGTTTATTATTAAGGTTAGGTTTGGTAGGTAGACATTCTAACTTTTCAGGCACATAAAAATCTATCTATAAGATGTTTGAATGCTATGTACATTAAAATTTATAATCCCCACATTGGTCATGACATATCAAACATAACATTCTTGAATTTTCCATATATCTTGCAAACCAGTTTCCATATAATGTGACAAAGGAATCTAAACCACATTATTTGCTTTTTGGTGTACTGATTGTTCTTTGCATCTATATTTGAGAGCATTTCGCTCAAGTAGTGTCTTTAATTTCAGCCAGAGGATGTTGTTGACTTTTTTCCAATTAGTTGTCCTTTTGGTGCAACATTAGAGTTTACTTCAAGCATTGCACGTGGCCAGGATTCTACTGATTCAAGGTCTCGTGAATCTTTATTGTATTAGGCAACCTCAGATGCAGTGTCAGAACATGCAAACATGCAACTAAGGACAAGTGCTTTAGATGGCTTCCGTGTCAGTGTGTCAAGTACACCTAGCTGTTCAAGTGTAGGATCTGGACCAGATGACATAGAGACACTAGGTGATGTTTATATATGGGGAGAGGTTTGGACAGATGGGACTTCACCTGATGGGTTAGGGAGTCATGTTCCCTCAATGACAGATGTGTTGGTTCCTAAGCCATTGGAGTCAAATGTTGTTCTTGATGTTCAACAAATTGCATCTGGTGTGCACCACATTGCTTTAGTTACAAGGCAGGGAGAGGTTTTTTCTTGGGGAGAGGAATTTGGGGGAAGACTTGGTCATGGGATTGATAAAGATTTCTACGACCCCCATCTTATTGAGTTTTTGGCTATTCACAATGTCGAATTTGTTGCATGTGGGGAGTATCATACATGTGCTATTTCTACATTGGGTGGCCTATTCACCTGGGGAGATGGTGCTTATAATGTTGGGCTTCTTGGCCATGGAAGTAATGTTAGTCACTGGATACCGAAAAGGGTCACTGGCCCTTTAGAAGGGCTTCAAGTTTTATCCATTGCGTGTGGCACATGGCATTCAGCATTGGCAACCTCCAATGGGAAATTGTTTACCTTTGGAGATGGAACATTTGGTGTCTTAGGCCATGGAGATCGTAAGAGTGTGTCATATCCAAAAGAGGTACAATCATTAAGTGGACTAAAGACTATTAAGGTTGCTTGTGGAGTATGGCATACTGTAGCTATAGTAGAGGTTATGGGTCATCAAGGTTCAAATGTTTCATCTAGGAAGCTCTTCACCTGGGGTGATGGTGACAAGTATCGTTTGGGTCATGGAAACAAGGAAACATACCTTCAACCCACCTGTGTCTCTACACTTATTGAATATAATTTTCACCAGATAGCTTGTGGGCACACTTTAACTGTTGCCCTCACTACATCAGGCCATGTATTTACTATGGGTGGCGCTACATATGGTCAACTAGGAAATCCTTTGGCTGATGGGAAAACACCTATATTGGTTCAAGATAAGTTAGTGGGTGAATTTGTTGAGGAAATATCATGTGGAGCACATCATGTTGCTGTCTTGACATCAAGAAGTGAATTATATACTTGGGGGAGGGGAGCAAATGGAAGATTGGGACATGGAGACATGGAAGATCGAAAATCTCCAACAATGGTAGAAGGTTTGAAAGATAAGCATGTAAAAAATATCTCATGTGGCTCAAACTTTACATCTTGTATATGCATCCATAAATGGATCTCTGGATCTGATCAATCTATTTGCTCTAGTTGTCGGCAAGCATTTGGTTTTACTAGAAAAAGGCATAACTGTTATAATTGTGGTTTGGTGCATTGCCATGCTTGCAGTTCCAAAAAGGCACTACAAGCAGCACTGGCTCCAACACCAGGAAAACCACATCGCGTGTGTGAGGCTTGTTATAATAAGCTTAAAGCTATTGAGGGGGGTAGTGCTTCCGCCTTTAATAGAAAAGTTACTCCTCCTCATCAATGCATAGACGGTAAGGAAAGATTAGATCGTGGAGAGGTAAGGTCTTCAAGAATTCTCATGTCTTCTGTCACTGAACCAATAAAATTCCTTGAGATATGGGGTAATAAACCTGAATCTAAACATGATTTTTCTTCCATGGTCCGAACTCCTCCATCACTTTCACAATTCAAAGATGTTGCATTTCCAAGTTCATTAAAGCCCATTCATAATGCTTTCAAGTCTGCTGCTATAACTTTAAGCCCACCACGAACTCCACCTGGCAATTCAAGACCTGCATCACCATATGTAAGAAGACCAAGTCCACCACATTTTGTCACCCCTGGATTTTCTAAAAGCTTTATTGAAAGCTTGAGGAAGACAAATGAGCTTCTAAACCATGAAGTCTCAAAATTACAAAATCAAGTAAGTTTTCAAATTTTACAATCACTTAATTTATTGTTAGAGCAACATAACATGTCCCATTAATTACTAGTAAGGATATTCCTTTTCTTGCATACAGATTCAAAGTTTGAAGCAGAAGAGTGACATGCAAGATTTAGAGATTCAGAAGCTAGAGAAAAATGTTAAGGAAGCTACCTCATTGGCTAGAGAGGAATCTTCTAAGCATATAGTAGCAAGGGAATTTATTAAGTCCATGGCAGATCAGGTATCTTTATTTGTATTCTAACATCATAATCAAAGTTGTTAGCTTATTTATATAAAATTTTATTGCATATTAATGTAACATTTTGTTATAAATAAAAAAATGGGAATGTAAAATCATTTTTGCAAGGGTAGAGTAAGACATTTTTGAAAATGGATAACAATTCCTCTAGACTTATAATTGTAAACAAACATATTTTCAATGTAACAAATTATTAACTACAAGAGCCTTGTTTAGCAATATCATAGTATAAGCATATGTTTTCTTTTGTCTTCCACTCCTAATGGATTTCCTCTAAGATTTTTTTTTTTCTTTTTTTCATTGTTTCTATCATATGTTACTCTTTTAGAATGTTTGGAGTTGAAATCCTCCTTTCAAACTATCAAATAATTAACATCAAATTTGGCTAAGAATCCTTATGTGCAAACTACCTCTATATCTTAATCCTACATTACATTAGAAGTACTAATAGCGATTGAATAGTATGGGATGCCTAAGTCCTACACTAAGTCATATGGAATGCTTGGTATGGTACTTAAAGAGAGTGGTTCTTCCCCTTTGATAGCACACTTTTTTAAGGGTGAGTTCCCCACCCCTCCTTGGGTCTTATCTTTTGGCATTATAGTTAGTTAGCCAACAATACGAAAAGGGCTACCTACCAAGGGTTTTGATTGACAAGAAGGCAAAGTGAAGTAACACAAAGTGCAACAATCAAGACTTCTGCACTTTAGGGGTAGTGCTATAATAAGGATTGGGTAGTATGAGATGTATAAGTCTCATATCGAATAGTATAAAATGCTTCTTGTGATACCTAAGGAGATGGTTTTTTCCCTATGATATCGGACTTTTAAAGATGAATTTGCCATGCCTTCTTAGGTCCTATTGTAACAACCCTTTTTCCTAATTAAGCTAAATAACATAATTTAATTCTAAATTCATTGCAATTAATGTACAAAATGAGATAATGGATTGCCAAGATACAAAAATACAAGAAAATTTAAACTTTTATATTTACAATTTATACTACCAAGGCCATACAAGATGATTCATATTCACTTGACAATATAATTCCCATTAAACCTAATTACCCCTTTTAAAACATTTTTAGAATTATTAAAATAGGTTTATGTTCAGCCAGTAACCTTTATTCATCCTTAACATAAAGAAAACAAGTTCTAAGAATTAAAATATGCACTTCAGGATTCAAGTCATAACATAAAAAGGTTAAGTCACAGCTTAAATAGCCTTCAGAAACTCCTAAAACTACATTTTAGCATTTTTGCCATGACTTAGAATGTTCCCATTATAGCTCAACATGGGTTTGGACCATTTTTGCCATCACAGATGTAATTCTCGGCCTGGCTAAGAATTCTAACTTGTCTCAATTTGCGTAGCAGCTAGATTTTTTACACCACCACTTAATTCATCTCTATGACAATTTTGACTGTGACTTAGAGAGAATTTGGCCATAACTTAAATGCCTACTGACCTTAAACACGTAATGTGCAAATTAACAAGTTGTTACCACCTCAAACTTAATCTTAGGATCTTCTTTAGGCAAAAAAGCAAGGTTTTTAAAGGATTTACCTTCCTATAATCTCCATCCAATTACTTTACATAACCCAATGATTTAAAAGCTAACTAAAACAATCAAAATTTAATTATAACAATATAAGTACTCTTCTATGACAGCAAATGGTAAGGAATAGCTTCAAGTAGTAGCAAAAAATCCATAACACAACACTTAAATTTATCTAACCACTTTGAGCAAGTTTCAAATGACAAATTAAGTTTGTCCACCAACTCAACTTTAACATGACCCCAAATTCAAAATATGACTATGTCATGTAACACCATGATTGTATGACTCATCTCATGTCATATATATGCTTATTTCCGTGAAGCATATGAATTTCTCAAGAAAAGTCATAGAAAAATACAATTAAATTGTGTTACATCATGGATAAATTTTTCATTTGGTGCTCTGTAGGCCATATGGACTCATCCATTTCATTCTCACATTTAAATACACAATTACCACTCATAACACTCAAGAAGTGGCATAGAACTAATGCAAATGGATGGTACACTTAAAAAAATAATGTGCAGCCTTGGGTAGGATTTCCAGATTCTGTGCCAGAACTTTGAAAACTTATAACTAATTCTAGAAAAATCAAAATTATGCATTCTTTACCATTCTGGAAAGTTATAGATGTATATTTTATGATAAAAGTATATCTAGACCTCAACGGGGGCTGCTAGCCATAGGAATTTGATGGAACAGTACCAGAGGTCGACTGGTATTACTAGTACTATCCTCCATCTTCAAAAATTTATATCTCCCTATTCAGAGGTCCAATTTGGGTGATCTCAATAGCCATGGAAAGCTTATCATGTCTAGTTTACACTTGTAAAATTTTCATAAGTATTGGACATCATTTGGCCATTGAATGATACAGTCCAAGTTTTTGACTATATGAATAGTGTCTACATCAGTTCAATAGAAAAATGCTAACTTTGGAAATTCATAATTAATTCCACAGAGCTCAAAATAATCTGGTCTTTGTCTTCCCAAAAAGCTCTATATAAGATCCATGTGTATGCCAAATTTCATGGGCAAATTCATTCATTTGGTTAGATTTTGATATTAAGTTGTAGAATGGTCATTTTTGTGTCTCACAAGGGTCTCAAATGGTCCATTTTAGCTTCTAAGGCAACCATGACCACTTGAGCATTTGGGAAAGCATCAAAATGGTCTGTTAAACTTGTCTCAAAAGTGAACAAACCCAGATTTCTCAAACTCACTCATTCGGCCTATGATATACACAAGAGTGCATGGGTTTAGTCTTGCCATTCCATACCCAATTCAATCTATATCATGCATATGGCATTAATTCTCATTCATACATCATACACATGAGTAATTACACATGTTCAAATAATTATATAATATTTTCATCATAGTATTACATCATATGCCATTAGTATGGCTACAAAAGAGACAAAACTAGGTAATTTTAGATACTTTGATGTCAATTTCTTATCCCCCAACTTGATGGCTTCCATTACCTTGCTCACTTGGTCCACCTAGCATATTAAGACATTGGAGAGGAGAGAATGAGATTCAAAGAATCCTGATAGCTCATCTCCCTTTCAATCATACATAAAGAATGCAAAACAAGTCTTGAAAATGCATACATGGGCATAATGGAATGTGTAATCATTCAAGAAGCATTCTTACCATTTGAACAAGTCACACAAAGCATACATAGGCTTGCCAAGTAAGTGGATTAGCCTCACCCATTCTCTTGTGGGTTTTGGACTTGCCTCACTCATTCTCTCTAGGAGGTTTTGTCTTAACCTCATTCTTAGGAGACTCTTTGCTTTGTCTCAATCAATTCTAAGGGTTCTTGGCTCATTTTCACCATGGCTAAGGGTTCTTAGCTTCGCCACACTCAAGCAAACATACTAGGCATCATTTGAAACATATTACAACATCATGGTACCATAATACATATACACATGCTAAAACACTTTCCATGGCTTAAAACACACATATACACATTCAAAGACAAGTTAAGCACACATTCATGCATGAGAGAAAGAAGAGAGAGCTACCTTTGCCACACAAGCATACTTTTTCTCTTAGAATTATGCTCCCTCTCTCAACCACACACTCATAATGATGTGAGGCTTGTTTCTCTTAGCCTAAACATACCAAAAGAAACATGAATTACTCATGGGAACAAGCCTTGGCATTATACATACTTTACATAATGCTACTTTGGTCTATGGCTCCATTATACTTCCATAAGGCACTTAATGAAGCAACTATAAGAATTCATGATCTTGGCTCCCTTCTCTCCTTCAATCTATGATTCTTGACTTTATTTAGATTCCTTGAAGTCATCACACAATTATTTTAAGGAGCCTAACTAGGAGTTGCTTCATTATGCTACATTTTGGAGTCTATACCTCCATCTTACTATCTATGGCCTCTAAAATTTTTTCAAGGCTTCCTCTCATACTCTCCCATCATATATGATGCAAAACTAAGCTTAAATGAAATTAAAACCATCCCTAACCTATAGTTTTGTCCTAGGCTGAAATGAGCTTCAAGAATGGGAACCAATGGACTTTCTTTGTTTTCTTGATGGGAGATGCATATGAGGAGTCTTCTTGGGATCTCAAGAGTTCATCCAAACACTCATTTAAGTGTAGGAACAATTGCATCAAATTAGACTTTTTGTGGAACACTTGAAACCCTAACTTTACTATCTTGAAATCTAATAGTGATTTGATCATTTTCTTTGCATATTCTTGTTCTCCTCCCTCATTTTCCTAAGATTCATCCTTGGTTTAGCTAGAATTCCAATCCCTTAGGTCTGGTCTTATATGAGGCAAAATGGAGAGAAGAAGAACAAGGAGGCCTAAGCTTAGGAAGTAGCAAAAATACTTTAGATTCATGCTTTTCTTAGCTTGTTCTTCACTTGGTTGGCCTCCTCCCTTGAATTTCAAAATTTTCACCTTTGTTCTGCCCTCAAAATAGCACCAAAAACTTCAAGAAAACCATAGGGAGAAAGGGGAGAAGGAGGAGAAGAAATTTCCTAATGAGAAGGCTAGGAAATTCCAACAAATTCTTACTTTTTTTCTTGAGTTTTCTCCTTCTCCTTTGTCTTGTTCTTATGCTCTTACCTCACTTAAGTCTTCTCTAGTTGTTAGGCAGAATAGGTTAGTCTAAGAAATGAGGGAAAGTGGGGCGTGATTCTTATAGGATGTTCAAGAAGCACTTTCTTTCAAAAATTCTATTTTTGCCCTTCGTTCTTGGCATTTTCGTTTCTAATTCATTTTAGCTCCTTTTTGAGAACCTTGGAGAACTCAAAACTTTCATTTGAAAAGCTCTCTTGTGAGAATTCTAAAAATTGCCTAAAATTACAAAAATGCTATTATGTTTTGTTTTCTTTTCGTGAAAATCTGTTTGGTTATTTTAGCTCCAGTTTTAAGGCACCTCTGACCTTAAATCATCATTATTTAAGGTCTAGAATATCATTATAATTTTATTGGACTTCAAATCCCTCTATCTGGGATCCTTCTTTTTGTAGCCGGTGAATTTTGTATGTTTATGAAAAAACTGTATGTTATATTTCTTGCATTTTCTCTCGTTTCAAAGAACCGAATATTACATGTCACACCTTAAATTCATCCAAATAGGACTTATGACAATAGAACATACTATGATAACACCTAAAGGATGGACTATTTCATATTCCACATTATGAAGGCACCAAAAGCACATCTTTAATGCTTCTACTCCACAATCTAAAATAGAACTACATTTATACAAACTTCTATATTGATATTTCATCATACATGATAGCAACTTATCATTTGATAGTAGCAAGGCCAATGACAAGATTGTGTATCATAACTACATTCATCATTTGATAAAGTAGTTTTTCATAGATACGTAGCAAGTCATAAATACCCAGTTACAAGTGAAATTATCATGTTAAACATAATTTAAAGCCTAGTCTTATAGGGTTCATCCTAAGATACCAAATATCAAAATACCTACTCTTAACAATATATGAATGCAACATCATGCTATACAAAGTTTAGCTTACAAAAATTAACATCTACAACTAACCAATTTGCCCAAGTGCAGAATCCCCCACAAGGTCTTATGTGACGACCCTAAATTCTAATTATGGTAATTAAGGTTAAAGACGTAATTAATAGTTATAAATTATGGTTTAAAGTCATTACATTTACTTACATTAGGAAAAAGTGGAGAAATTTAAACCTTGATGTCATAGGGTCATTAATTAGTTACTCATAACCATTTTATGCACATGAGGGAATTAAACCCACAATTATAAGCTCTTAATCCTTTCATCCATTAATTTCAACTCATAAGAATCTTCTGCAAGAGTTCCTAATTTATTCCTTAACATTTCTATAGAGAAAACCAAGGTTTCTAGGTCATTATAAGGAATTGAGTACCTTCGTCACAGCTAAATACTCTCATGCTGCAAATAGAGGATCTCCTAGAGCTTCCTAACTTGCTCCTCAATATTGGCCATGGCTAACTATCCCTTTTGCCACAGCTAATTACTTTCTGCTACTCTCCCTGAGCAACTTCTCACTTTTAGCCGAGGCTAATTAAATTTTGGCCGCAACCAATTACCTTTTGTCCTATAACTCATAAGGTTTCATCTCATGCTCTCTAATTCTCCTTCTAGTAACACTCTAGGCCACTTTAACTTAATTTATGAAGATTTAGTGTCATTCCTTTACCTAATCTACCCAACACATCTATTATTTCCAATTCAAAACTCAAATGTGGATCTTTAATCCACTAGCCACCATAAACCAGTGAGTTCATAGGTCAATGACAACAAAGAGTTCATAAACTACTCATATTTCTATTCAAACATAAATCACAATAGAAGTTCCATACATCACTAGTTTAAATTGACATCTAATGTGTCACATGATTACAGTCTTTAAGCTTGGCAATACATGATACAATGTGGCAATTACATAAAATTAGTAATCTAATTACATAGTACAATTTGACAAAATTTTTGAACTCATATGCTACCAAACCATATAATAAGCTTCCATTAGTTTCTCCTTGCCACTAAGAGGTTCGATCCCTGAAAATATTAGGCCACAACTAGGGTGAGATATACAATCTCAGTAATAAGAGGCAAATTCCATATATATGTACAAATTAATCAATCCAATACAATTTCATATTATCAATACTATAATCATCAATTTAATTTGCAAATGAACTAGTTGAGCTACCAATGACTACTGTCCCATAACAACAATCACACACAACATGTTAATAGCCAATAACATTAGAAGTGGTCCATCCACGACACCCACTCCCTAATGAGCACAACCTAGGCTCAGTGTATTAAGAGTCTGATCATAACTTGGTGCCCAATTGAAGCATATGCATGGGTGGCAGCTGCACCACAACTCCACCATGTATTAACAAGGTCCAATCACAATAACAATTCAAATAGTCAACTAATCATTTAGTATTTCAAAATTAACCATGTGTAAGAAATATCATATTAACATAAGCATATATATGGAATTAGGAAAAATAACCCTGGTTACCTCAATGAAGCTAATTACTCTTCCTTTAGCTATTATTACAATTCAAATGCACACCAAGCCTAAAACAGGTATAATCATCATCATTTCTAGTAATAAATCATATAGGGCTACCTAGAAGTTACTTACCTAGCTTCTTAAAGAGTCAATTACACCAATTTAAGGTCACAACACCAAGGACTCACAAGGGGTCACTCCCAACATCTCTAATTTCGCATATGTAAAAGCCATGCACCAAAAGTCAATCAAAATGATGGAAATTCAACACATATGCCTCATAAAAGAAGAGGAAACACTTACCTATATATCTAGGAGGTTAAGTAGATTGGGTTAAGCCTTAACTACCAAGAACACACTACGGGCCATCCTTAAAACTTGGATTTTCGCACATGGAATAAGTCATATGCCAAAGTCAGCTTATAACATGAAATCTGAGCAATGCTACACCACAAAATGAAAGCAAACACTTACCTTATGATTCCACTAACTCCAACTCCGAAAATCTTGCAAGGATTCATCCAAATACCAAATTTCAGATTTGAGAAGGAAATGAAAATGCCCAAAACCAAAAACTAATTAGATCAAAATGAAGAGGAGAATGAGAGGGACATGTTTTATATAGATTACCTTAGCCAAATCTTCCTTTAGAAGTGAGAAGTGGTGGAAAAATGCAAAAAAACCATAGCCCTTCTTTTTAAATGCGAAAATGGAGTCCTCCTGGGCTAAAAAATAAGTGGGTTTGCAGACTAAGGAACTGGGGGATGGGTATGATAGGGTTTTTGATGGGTTTGGGCTGACCAAGAAGCCCAAAACCCAAGTAGATTCAGAATTTAATTTGTTGGGTTAGAGTATATGGATTTATTTGAATTGGGTATGCACAAGATTATAATTGGGCCTCTAAGAAATAGAATTAGGCTTTCTTATGACCAAAAGTGGGGTTTTATACTTAGCTCATGGCATAAATAAGTTAGTCATAAGACCTAAATTAAATGTCCATCTCCCTTTAGTTAATTCCCTAATTAAACCCATAACCCTAATTAATATATCTTCACCCAACAATAATCAAACATGATTATTAGCTTGAGATGCTTAAAATAAACCCATTTCTTTAGAAACATTATTTTTCTTATTTTTCCCAAATCCTTATATTAATTCTTTAATTCATCATAATTATCCTTAATTAATTTTTGGGTGTTACATTCTTCCCTCCTTTTAAGAATTTTGTTCCTAAAATTAGTTATACCTTACTCCATTGGTGCTAGATAATCTTTCCTTATTGCCTTCTCTTTGATTTTCTCAAATAGTCTTACTAGAATGAGTCTTTCCTGCTACTTTCCTAAAGAGGAGGTTCTTATTATGTTACTACTTTACTTGATATCCACAATTCTATTTCTTCTAATCAACCTAGGTTAAATGACATACCAACCTGAATATTCCATATTCTTTCTTTGTCCACAACTAAAGAGATCCTAACCAAGATACACTTGATCACTTTATAGCATGTTCTAAGCACCTAGCTCAAGTAAGTCTAAATCTCTCTCCCTTTATGGCTATTGTTTTTGTTTTGTTTTATATTTATCTTTTTTTTCTTTTTCTTTTCTTCTTCTTTGTCCCTTTGTTTTTTTGAGCACCAATAGTCGACTAATAAATTTTATGTTAGTTTCCTTTACTTCTTAACTCTCAATTTGTTTATGGAATAACTCCCAAATACTTAGTCTAACTCTCTTTAATAGTTAGCGTCAAGAGCTACACAAAATTCCACTTAGTTAACCTTATAGTATTTATACCATTGATAGCAACATAGGTAAATAACTTTACTTCATAAAGGAGTTTCATTTGTCCTTTACTCAAAATTTCCCACATTTCTTTAGCCGAACCTTCTTAATTGAAGCAAGTCTTTCCTCTTATAGGATCATCTAGTCTAGATTTCCAGTTCTTATATCCAACTATCCTATAAAATTATTGTGCACATTATAACCATTTATTGCCTGTCAGAAAAAGGTTCATTCTTCCTTTTTTTTATCATCATTTTTTTCTTGTAGATGTGTAAAATCCCTTTTCATTTACAATCAGTACCCAAGGTTCCTTATCCTCATTTGCTAAAGTTCCCAAAGGTTGGAACTAATGTAAAGTCTAATCTTATGACTAATCCATTTAAGGCATTCAAATACTTTAAGGTCACCTTCCATATAATCAAAATCAAACATAATCTCTTAAGCGAGAATAAATATGATCCTTTAAGTCTAGGTTATATTCCCTCATAAGGCTTGATTTCAAGGGTGAAAATACCTTGTCTAGAGTATCAAAGTAATCTTTTAAGACTTAGGAATGAGTTTTCTTAAATCTTACAAGTCTATAGTTCAAGTGGGTGTTCTATTAGATGACATAGTTTTAACAACTTGCCTACAACATTAAAATTTACAATTCATGGTGGTGTTTCATTATAGGAAATCTCATTGTCATCTGTAACCAACATAGGAAAACCTTTAATAGATTTCTTCTCTCTCTCTCTCTCTCTTATCCCCTTTTTTTTGGGTCCGTGTCTTGCACTGTCGAAGGCACCATCATAATCATATACATGTGATTCTAAATACTACCACAATCAATAGATCCAAGTGTTTCATCTTAGTTTTCCATTACTACATGCATTAGTAGTCAACTTAATGGCATCTATACTCATTTGATGTCAATTAAACATCTCTCTGGGTCTTAAGACATTATATAGTCCTAACAGATTGCTCATTCGTACCCTTTAAGGTATTTTCACACAAGCATAATCACACTTCGAATAGCATACTACTCATTATCTTCAAGATGCAACAAATTCTCTCTAACTTTTTCACATATAGCTGAGGTTTTTTTTTAATGTCCTACAATTTAGAAGTTCATAATAGCTCCTAAAGAGTAATGAGATGATATCTTGTCAACAAGGTCCAAGATCTTGTTAACAAGAACTTGCATTGAGTGATGTGAAAATTTGAGACCTTATTTACAAGGTTTTTTTATGATAAGTATGAGGTCTTTTAACTGTAAACTATAGCATATAGTATGTGATGGTACAACAGTTTTTTTTGTCCTTGTACAATGGTTTGTGCCAACCATAACTAATTCTTCTGCTCCCCAAAATGTTCTTAGGTCTTAATTCACACCTAATTGTTGGGAGCTAAACTAACATAAAAAGGAGAATTAGTGAGTCTTTTCATTATCAAGCATTCCCTAATTATCAACGGATCAAGTAAGGATTCCCAATGAGAGAATTCAAGTATCATTTACCATTAATGTTTAACCCTTCCTCATTAGTCATAGTACTGAGGCTGTATTATAATAGCATAAGTCAATTTCATTGCAACCACCTCTCATTCACTTCCCCTGGGTAATTATTCTGGATCAGGAAGTCTTCTTTCAAAATTAGGGAGTTTTACTACTAAAGTAAGTATTAGTCCATCTCAAATTCTCAATGTTATCTCTATCCCCTTAATCACATCACACGTGATACATGACAATAAGACTACTAATGGTGGAATCAAACTTTGCCTTCAATATTAGCAAGCAATTATTTCCTGTGGCCATACACATGCTCATCACCCCATGATGACTGTATCTCAACCACTTGTACACATATGGGCAACATTTTATTCTTTTTTTAGGTGGATCCTTACTATTAAGATCTCCTCTTTATCTTCTAGGTAGAAAGTCTACTTAGTCTAGTTTGATGCCAATTTAGTGGTCAAAATTCATCAAATCATATGATAAGTGGCACGCCCCGCATGCCCCTAGCGTTGAAGTGCCGGTAAATGAGCACGTCCCACGTGCCTCTAGTACTAAAGTGTTGTAGAATCTTACCTTACACTCTTCGAATATATCATGCAAGTAAAGTGCCTCTAACCACCACCCAAATGCACGTCAACATATAACATAAGTAAATTGAATCACACAAAAGAGATAACATGCATAAGCACCATGTGCATATAGACATCACCCTTATCACACAAGGGGGTCCCCTCTCTTATCACATACCCTCTCTTGTCTTGATACACCAAGGGAAGAGCCTCAAAGCTCTCAAAGTTCCTTCCAAAACATCATCTCCCTTAATCTCTTGATTTAAAGTTGATATTCCCCATTTAGAAATGGATTTTGCAATTCTAAGTGTTTCTTGCCCTCCTTTCTTGTCATCATTAACTAAAGATGGCTTACTCACTTCAATAGTTTGAATGAAATTATTTGAAATGTTCTTTAGCTCTTATCGCTCTTATTCATTAGGCCTAAATTGCGGTAGCTAGGAGTGAGTAATTGCATTCTTTATTAACCGGGATCAAGCAAGTGGGTCAGGACCTCTATACCTATAAAGCCTCAACCTTGGAGACCTTTCGAAGTCTACATAGTTCTTACTCAGTATGGATTGTACATCACTTCATACATTTGTCAATCACACTTATTTATTATACACTAGTTCCCAAACTTCCATTGTCAATTTCCCAATCATAAGTAAGGCTTATATCTTACCCTTTCGTAAGGTTTTCATAGCTAGTCAAGTGTTTTACTTTGTACCATTGCCTTCTAAGTTCTCAACATCACTCTAGATGGCCCTTGAAAAGTTTAGAATTTTGCTTAGGTAAAGAATTGCTACTCTTGTTGTGATCAGTTGATTATTTTGATAGGCTAATCAACTAGTCGACCGTACCCAATCGGCTTGCTTAGTAAATGGCGATCAACTAGTCACAAATACTATTAGTAGCCTTGTTCATCATCTTCATTAGTTACCTAGTCTCATTCATTCAATCAACCAGTGCCTCACAATGAGTGACTAGTGCATCTACCGCATAGCCAATTGGCAACAAGCCTAAACTAGTTAACTATCTAGATTAAGACCAGTAACCCAATTTTTAAAAAAGAATGGCAAAATTCTAGCTTTTTCATTGGCATTAACAACCTCAAATCTCAAAATTAGTGATATTTGAAGTATTATGAGATAAAATCTTATTATACTTTATTATTTTCAAGGACACACTCATTGTGATGGGTGATGTTCTGAATAAGATTCAAGAAACATTCGTTTTAACAAGCACTACAAGCCTCACATCATCGTTCCTCTATATTTCCTTTCTAGAGGTAAAGAACAAAAAAAACATGTTCACATAATTTAACTACTGTTATGAGCTAATACTATGCCAAATATGCATCGTGATTACCAAGTTTCTAACCATAAAATTTAAATTAGCAAGGTTTTCCTAAACCATTGCTCTGATACCAAATGTGATGACCCTAAATTCTAATCATGGTAATTAAGGTTAAAGACACAATTAATAGTCATAAATCAAGTTTTAAAGTCATTACAATTACTTACATTAGGAAAAAGTGGAGAAATTTAAACTTTGATGTTGTAGGGTCATTAATTAATTACTCATAACTATTTATGCACATGAAGGAATCCAACCTACAATTATAAGCCTTTAATTTTTTCATCCATTAATTCTAACTCATAAGAATCTTCTACAAGAGTTCTTAATTTATTCCTTAACATTTCCATAGAGAAAACCAAGGTTTCTAGGTCATTATGAGGATTTAAGTACCTTCATTATGGCTAAATACTCTCACACCGCTACTAGAGGACCTCCTAGAGCTTCCTAACTTGCTCCTCAATATTGGTCGTAGCCAACAAACCCTTTCACCGCAGCTAATTACTCTCTATTACTCTCCCTAGGCAACTTCGTCACTTTTGGCTGAGGCTAATTAAATTTTGGCCGCAACCAATTACCTTATATTCCTATAATTCCCAAGGTTTCATCCCATGCTCTCCAATTCTCCTTCTAATAACACTTTAGGCCACTTTAACTTAATTTATGAAGATTTAGTGTCATTCTTTTACCTAATCTACCCAACATATCTATTATTACTAATTCAAAACTCAAATATGGATCCTTAATCCTCTAGCCACCATAAACCAGTGAGTTCATAGATTAATGACAACAAAGAGTTCATAAACTACTCACATTTCCATTCAAACATAAATCCCAGTAGAAGTTCCATACATCACTAGTTTAAGTTGACATCTAATGTGTTACATGATTACAGTCCCTATACTTGGCAATACATGATGCAATGCGGCAATTACATAAAATTAGTAATCTAATTACATAATACAATCTGACAAGATTTTTGAACTTATATGCTACCAAACCATATAATAAGCTTCCATTAATTTTTCCTTGCTACTAAGAGGCCCAGTCCCTGAAAATGTTAGCCCACAACTAGGGTGAGATATACAATCTCAGTAATAAGAGGCAAATTCCATATATATGTACAGATTAATAAATCCAATGCAATTTCATATCATTAATAATAGAATCGTCAATTTAATTTGCAAATGAACTAGTTGAGCTACTAATGACTACTGTCCCATAGCAACAATCACACACATGTTAATGGCCAAAACACTGGAAGTGGTCCGTCCACGGCACCAACTCCCTAATGAGCATAATCTGGGCTCAATGTATTAAGGGCCTGATCATAACCCGGTCTCCAATCAAAGCATATGCATAGATGGCAATCGCACCATAGCTCCACCATGTATAACAAGGTCCAATCACAATAACAATTCAAGTAGTCAACCAATCATTTAGTATTTCAAAATTAAGCAAGTGTAACCAATATCATATTAACATGAGCATATATATGGAATTAGGAAAAATAGCCTCGGTTACCTCAATGAAGCTAATTACTCTTCCTCTAGCTGTCATTACAATTCAAATGCACACCAAGCCTAAAACAAGTATAGCCATCATCATTTCTAGTAATAAATCATATATGGCTACCTAGAAGTTACTTACCTAGCTTCTTAAAGAGTCAATTGCACCAATTTAAGGTCACAACACTAAGGACTCACAAGGGGTCACACCTAACATCTCTAATTTTGCATATGTAAAAGCCATGCACCAAAAGTCAATCCAAATGATAGAAATTCAACACATATGCCTCATAAAAGAAGAGGAAACACTTACCCATACATCTAGGAGGATAAGTAGACTGGGTTAAGCCTTAACTACCAAGAACACACTATGAGCCATCCTTAAAACTTGGATTTTCGCGCATGGAATCAGTAATATGCCAAAATTAGCTTATAACATAAAATCTGAGCAATGTTACAACACAAAATGAAAGCAAACACTTACCTTATGATTCCACTAACTCCAACTCTGAAAATCTTGCAAGGATTCATCCAAATACCAAATTTCAGATTTGAGAAGGAGATGCAAATGCCCAAAACCAGAAACTGATTAGACCAAAATGAAGAGGAGAATGAGAGGAACATGTTTTATATAGATTACCTTAGCCAAATCTTCCTTTAGAAGTGAGAAATGGTTGAAAAATGCAGAAGAAGCTTAGCCCCTTTTCTCAAGGTTGAAAATGGAGTACTCCTTGGCTAAAAAATGAGTGGATCTGCAGACTAAGAAAGTGGGGGATGGGTATGATAGGGTTTTTGATGGGTTTGGGCTGACCAAGAAGCTTAAAACCTAAGTAGGTTCAGAATTTAGTTTGTTAGGCTAGAGTATATGGATTTATTTAAATTGGGTCTGCACAAGATTATAATTGGGCCTCTAAGAAATATAATTAGACTTTCTTATGACCAAAAGTGGACTTCTATACTTAGTTCATGGCATAAATTAATCATAAGACCCAAATTAAATGTCCATGTCCCCTTAGTTAATCCTTAAGTAAACCCATAACCCTAATTAATATATCAAACATGATTATTAGCTCGAGATGCCTAAAATAAACCCATTTCTTTAGAAACCTTATTTTTCTTATTTTTACCAAATCCCTATATTAATTCTTTAATTCATCATGATTATCTTTAATTAATTTTAGGGTTTTACATCTTAAGCTTGGGATTGTCATCCAATATCTTCCTTTTATCTTTAACATAAGAACCTTCATTTGAAAATGTCAGACTACAATCGGGGTGATATATAAATTTTAATAACCAAGAGAAATTCCATTTATATATACAATCTAATTAAAATATTGCTTTTCATACAAAAAAATAGCAAACACATATAATGTAGATCAACAAATAAATAAGTTTGAGCACAATCGCGACACAAACTCTCTAGAGTGCAAGTACTGCTTGGTGCATTCCAAATAATGTGATCATAACTCGATGCACAATCACAATCACAACACAATGTACAAGTAAAAGCATGATCACAACTTCACATAAGGACACGATCACAATCCACAACAACAAAGTAGCCAAACTAATCAATTACCATAAAAAAGATCATATGTGCAGCAAACATATGATTAGCATAGCATATACATGGAATTTATAACCTCCTGTTACCTCACTTAAGAGCCAACTCCTCAAAGGCTACCAAATAGTGCTAAGGGCACCCTAAGTGTCCTAAACATGCCAAAAATAATTTTTTTAGTCATCATCACTAAAAGGATCATATACCCATTCATCCAAGACATCATGAATCACTTTGAAAAAACTTGCCCAAGCCTTCAATAAATTAAATGAATTGATTGGAGCCTTAAAAACCCAAAAACAACAATAGGTCATCACTAGCACTTGCAATTTCATAAATAGAAACAACCACATGCCAATATCAGCTTGTAAGATGAAATTTAAGCACATCAACACCACAAAATGAAGAGAAACACTTACTTAATAATTCGTCTCATCCCCAGCTTCAAAAATCATGCAAGAAAATATCAAGAACACAAATTTTAGACCTAAATTTGGGTGAAAATCCACTACATGAAGAATTAGTCCAACTAAAATGAAGAGGGAGATGAGAGGAACAACTTTTCTATCACTTATCTTAGTTGAACTTTCCTCTAAATGAGAAATCAATGCCTTCATCAGCCAATGAAAGGACATCATCGTCTTCATCCTGAAAACCCAAGCACTCCTTTCTCGTGTGTTTTTTTTCCTTCAATATGGCTGTCCAAAATGTTTTTAGCATAATTAATGAAGGGTGCAACACCCATATTTTTTTCTTAAGAGTTTGGTGGATGTGTGGCTGATCTAAGGGCATTTTTATCTAATTAGGTTCATATTTGAGTGTTGGGCCATGGTTTGATAAATTCAAATAAGTTGGATCTCCGTTATAACTTAATAAAGTCAAACTAATTATTGAGCTTTAATTTAATTTTCAAACTCCACTAATTAATTTTTCTAAATTAAATTTAAATTCTACAATTATATTTGTTTTTGTCAAAAATTGCCAAATTTTTATTATCTATCTCAAAATGTCTCATGTTAATTTCTTATTTTCTCAAATTAAATATTTAATTTTCATAATTTCACTTAATAAATTTTAGGATATTACACCTATCAAGTACATATAAGTATTCAATTTAATGAAGGATGGGCATCGATTTTGAATAGCCAAGAGAACTAGGTTTTACAATTATTACACATAAATAAATTAAAGAACATATCATTTAGTTTATTTTTTCATGATAAATTCAATAACTATAAATTACTAGATTTTGGTTGGTCTTTAGGGGAAAAATATCATGAATCAGATTTTGATATTTTAAAAACGTACAAAACTAAAACTTCATGTTTTCAATTAATTTACCATGATGTTATATAAGTAATTAAATTACAATTATAAATATTGTGCAACATGCTACTGTGGAAAACAAAATAGTAGTCAACACCATAATAACTAATGCATTTTAGCAAAGTTAAAGACAGTTGAAAAAAATAATAATTTGTTAAATTAATATATTTTCAGAATTCTTGTGATTGCTAAGTGGCAAAAGAGCAGTGCCCAATGTTCAGCCATATATTTTTGTATATAAATTAGGTAAAACCATGACTAGCTGAATATCTAATGATGGTAAATATCTCTTAAAAATGTAGATAATAAGTGGTTTTATTCAATCTTTAGAGAGGCAAGTTTATGGGAACAAGGAAACAAATAGTAAGGCTAGTGATATGGTACTATTGAAAGGTCACTGCTACAGTGGAGGCCAAGAAATTAATATTCTAAAAGCATTTTAGAAGATGCACTAGATGCAGGAAAATACACACACACATATATATATATATATCATGGCCAAATTATTGTGCATGTAAAATTATAAGAAAAAGAGGAAGGAGTTGAGTGGTATATTGGCAAGATGTATAGGAATTAATATATATATATATATATATATATATAGCAGATGAATGTAAAAATTTTCATTGTTGGACAGTGTTTGAAATATGGTTGTCAATGCGGATCAATAGGAATACTTGCATATATATAACTGTTGGCAGACTCATGTTCAAATTTTAGGCTGATTTAGATAGTTAATGTTACACTGATTAAACCAAGTCTATTTGCAATTTTATTGTGAAATTTATTATCTTTTCAGAGTCTTTAGAGGAGTAATAACCTGAAGAGTAGAGACAAATAAGCTTTTTCTTTTTAATTTTTCTCTGTTATAACTGCTATGTGGGTTATCAGCTTTCACATGCTGAATTATGAAACTTAATGAGGAAAACAAAGCTGATAATCGGGAGTGCTGCTGTGTTTGTTTTTTTTCAGTTGAAGGATGTGACCCAGAATTTGCCACCAGACAATTCAGACAGTGAAACATTGAGAAATATGCATGCTCAAGCTGAAGATTTTCTAAGAGAAAATCTAGAATCTAAAGCATCTTCTTCCATATTATCAAGTTTGGAGTCTAATCAACAAATTGCATCTGATACAACTGCTTCAGATATTGACGGTTCCAAACTGCAAGAGCATAGACTGGAAGAAATTGTTGATGCTGCTGGAGCTGAAACGTCTCAAGATGGAAGACATTCTCTTCAACAAAATAATAGATCATCTGTATCTAGTATAGAGGCAGCAGCTCCTCCACAAAGTTCAGAAAATGGTACACAATTACCGGATTCTTCGAGACCTGCGAGAGAAAGAGAATCGCAAGTCATCGAACAATTTGAACCTGGTGTTTATGTGACACTTATAGTACGGCCAAGTGGTGTCAAAGTTTTCAAACGAGTTAGATTCAGGTACTTGATCTACTTCTTCATCCGACAAATTTCACATTTCCAATGTCTAAGTGTCAATATGCTATGTGTAACTGTGTGATCAGTAATAGGACTTTTTTTTGAATTAGTTACTATATTGTTCGACTTCATAGAGTTGGCAGTATATATATATATGCATCTCAATCCGTGGGGAAGTGCATATTCACTTATGCAAAAGTGCATATGTGACTAGAATGATAAGTACATTGTTTGAACCATCAGCTAACGTCCTTATATTTGCGTGAATACTATTAACTATATGACTTCCATTGTGAGCTATCGAAGATGTGGAAATATGACTATTGACAGATTCTATAATTTCCTATATCAATAATCAATATATAGATTTTATTTCTTTAATACAAAAATTAGCACTGATGGAATAGGTGTTATTATTTGATTACCTAAAATGTTTTTCATATCACTCGTGTTATTGTTTTATCTTCCCACCTTTGGGTTCGATGAAAATTGCTGAAATCTTTATGACATTATAATCAGGATTTTTCCAACAATTTGAACTGTGTTTTCCTTTAGTTCTTTCTGCCTTCAGCATATATCTTTCTCTCCCTAAATGTTTCTTTATCTTTATTTTCTGGGTGCAGTAAGCGAAGGTTCGACTCACAGCAGGCAGAAGAATGGTGGAACAAAAACAAAGATAGGGTGTTTAGAAAATATAGTTCATCGGCAACAAATCCTGCAGCTACTGGGTCATCTGGCACTCAAGCCTTAGCTGAAGAGAACATTGAGGCATCACCTTCCTGAACTCAGTTTCCTAGTCTGCCTAGGCATCACAAGATATAGAATAGCGGCATATCAGTCCACCAAGTGTAAAGAAAACTATATTTAGGCCATTAGTTCAACTTCGACGTAGAAGTGTCTTCAAAATCATTCTGACAGCACAAATGCACAATATACATGAATGTAACTTTTGTATTGGAAGAGTATAGAAATTTGTATTACGACCCAAATTTGATTTAGATGTAGAAAAGTTGCTTTTGAAGTTGATATGTTTATTATCTCACTTTTTCCTTGTCACTGTTCTACAATTTATTTATTTTTTGGCTTCCATGCATATGCAAAATTCATGATATTCGAATAACAAAAAAATAAATTCGGTTCATTCTCTTTATTAATCTTTAAATATATTTTGTAGAGAGTGTTTCTAAATTCCAATTAAGATCTATACTAATAGTGATTTTTCAGTGCAACTTGAAATAAAAATAGTTGGTGCACGTTTGTGAGGGGAAGGACTCCTATTTGAGCGACTCTCAAATCTTCAAAGTAATCTCTTTCTGGTTGGTTCTTTCTCAGTATTTTGTTGGTGGTCCCTTCATGCTGCAAGCAGAAAGTAAATTTGGAAGAATAACGGAAGTTAAGTTGGTGGTCTCAGGAAGTGAGTCTTTTCTGTCGTTTGAAGTGTTTTGGATATTAATTTAATCGTTCTAAGGTTAATTTCAAGTTTTCTGTTCTGAGTTCATTTTATACCTGCTGCACACCTATCAAGGTATTCTCTGACTTAATCGTTCTATTGGTTTCGAAAGTTTTTGTTTACATTGCTACTTTTTCACTACAGTTTTAAATCGCTTCAACCGTAATCAATTCAGAAGAAATGTGATGACTTGACAGGAAGTTCGTTTTCAGTACTGAGCAATAGGTGAGAATTGCTTATTTGTTAAAATATGAATAGCTTATGTACCCAGTCTCTCAGTACCATACTACTATGGGGGTACAATAAATATTTCCGGTCTGATAATAGTCAGCCACGTAACCTCTCACGGAGCGTAATATCTTCCTCTCAATTAATAATATAATACTTAAACAATTTGTAGTAAATTAAGGAAACAAAAATTAGTTAAAGACTCATTTATGACTAGTGATCAAGATTTTTATGATTATAAGTCACAAGAAAAATTTTTCAGAATTCTTTGGAATGAGATAGTTATTTTTTAAAGAATTTTCTAGAGTTAATTAGACTTAATGATAATTAGGAAAATAGATAAAATTATACAATAAATAACCCAAGAATTAATTTCTAGAAACTATCTAGGTAAAAGATATCTAGAAATATGAGAAAAATATTTATAAAATAAAAGTTTTAGACAAATTTCTAGGGTCAAAATATAAATAGTGAAAGTTTAGGGCTAGAACTCATAATTTTAGAATGGGTGAAGAAATAATTTTTCCCATGTAGAAAATGGTATAGAAATTATGAGCATGACAAACTAAAGATTCTCATATAAATTTTGTACCTATTATCAATCAAATGAAGCAAAAGTTTCATCTAGTTAGGTACTTTGCTAATTGACTTTCTTACAAAGCCAGTGAATAAAACATGGGAAAACAATGAACGAAGGAGATTTGGCAGCATGATCAAGAGGCAAGATCCAACACTTCTGAACCGATCTGTTTTCCTATATAAAGCCTCATAATCTTGTTACTTATGAAACCATCAGAAAGCTAGAGCAAGTGTGAGATAAAGAGACATGAAGTTCTGAGGCATAGAGTGAAGGTGAGCATCAAGGGAGGAGAAGAAGTTCTGAGAAGGAGTATTAGCCCATTTCAGAGTCCACAAATTAGTAAGACAACTCCTATCGTACTAAGTTTCATGAATCTAATTGAGTTTCCTTCATTTTCCTCCATTTCTGGCATTTTCTCTCCCTAAAACCATTACTGTAGCATTTTGAGTTAATGTGCAAAACTATCATTCTAAAGCATTCTAAAATGATGGAAAGCGTTTTTATTTAGCTTAGATGCTTCTTGAACGATTAGTTTGATGAAATACTGCATGCATATTGAGATATGAAATTTTCTCTTTCTAAGCTTGAAATTAGGTTTTTGATTCTTGTATTCTATATTCCGTTTTTGAACTTGATAATCATCTATGTAAGGAGTAGAAGTCATTGGTGTGGTTAGGACAAGCTGAAAGCCCCATTGCTCAAACTTCCATTTTTTCTCTCTAAAACTCTTTAATGGCCAATCTTAGTTCATGCTATTAAAATTCCTTTTGATGCTTGATTTCATGTTCTGGAATGTATATAAGGTGTTCTAAATACTTATCCAAGGTTACCGAGGTCTAAAATAGAGAAAAACTGAATTGTACAAAGACTATTTTGCTAGTGTAGTATTGAAGATGAACCAACATCGTGGCCCTAAGCAGGTTGCGCCACAACATGGCACTGGCTTCTCTGCTCACTCAAGTAAAAATTGAGTGGCTCTGGCGCCACATGTGTTGAATGCATTTTAAATTTTCACTATTTTGAGTGGAGTTTTGTTCCTAGTATTTTTACTACTGAAAAACTTTAATATAGGGAATATTTGGAAGCCCTAATTAAGCTCTCAAAACATGAAATTACTTCTATGACTTTTGATTTTAGAAAATGTTAACCCTATTATGAAATGCAAACCCATGAATAAGTGATGGCCAATACCTAGAACCATCAATCATGAATTAAGAATCCTTAAAATCATGAATCATTATAAGAAAACTATTCATATTGAAAATTATGATTGTGTAGTTACGTGTAACCAATTTGAGTGAATTTGTTTGCTGAATTGAAAATATTATTTTGAGGATAGAATTCTACATGCACACTTTTGATTATATTTATGACATATTTATGACACCTCTAGTATCCAAGAGAAATGATTATCCATATTAGCTTCTTTGCAAGGATGTAGCTTTTCTACAGAGATGGTTGGGACCAACTTCCCACTAAGGGATGGAGCTTCTCTTCGGAGATGGACCCGTGAACCTTTACTTATTTTACATGTGATGTGGATCCACTCTATGGGATGCCTTGGATGACATGATTGGTTTGATTATATTATTAAGTTATGGATACACTAACAGATTACTTTATGTAGAAATTAAGGAACCAAGGGAAAATATTTACCCAATCTTATTTATAAAACTTAGACATGTACTAAGTAGTATGTATAGAGTCTATTATCCTTTTTAATCTCAATATACCACGTAATTAAAAGGGATGGAGTATGTTTCCACTAGTTATGTAAATGATGTTAGCCTTTCTTGATTGCATGAGTTAGTATGGTTCCTAGGCATGGCTTATATTATGATATGTGTGATCTTGTATGATTCAACTACCATGCATGATTATTCTTTTATATGATATGACATGACTTTGTGAGACAAGAGTAAAGAAAAAGGGTTTTTGCACGAGTGCAACTGAACCATTATTAGTTCAAATTATCTTTCTAAGAATCATTATGATTCTCACTATGTATCATAATGTGTTTAGACCAGTGTTATGCCAATGACCCTGTACATCATCAAGGTTGATTGGATGCATGTCCTCATTGCCAGGGTCAAGCAGGTCTAAGTTATCATAGGGGTTAGGACTTGTATCATCATTGAGGACTAGCAGCAGTTCCTGCCTCCATCAGAGGAACTTGAGTTAGCTAGTATAGACTAGATTTTGGGAGTCCCAGTAAAAGCCCTTTTGTTATGCATTAGCTCCTTCACCATACAAGGATTATTTTGGGATTGTATATATTTGTCCTAAGTTCTAATTTACTAACCATAATTTTGTTATGAGTTATGAAACCCTTTATGAAGGGATCTTTATTAACAAACATTATTTGATGAGAACTCAATATGATTTATGTTATGAAAAAATCAAATTTTATGCTAGTATTTTATGAAATTTTCTTATTGTTTACATTCCTAGTATTTAATTACTTAGCTTCTACTATAATTAATTTGGACGTAGGTCAAATATTTGATATGTATACAGTAAGGGGCTTACATTAGGTAAGCAATTAACCATAAGTGATAGTGGTACTAGCACTCTTGTGTCCATATACCACTTCTTGATACCATAATTTTTTATATAGGTAGATTGAGATTTATTAAGCATGATCGCTTTAATAATAATTATTTTGTTTGTACAAAAAAGCCACAACATTAAGAAGAAGAATTAACACTAATGGTAATAACTATGATAACAACATGACTTATGCCACTAAAAGGATGGTTGTTACCCTAAAAGAGCAAGTAAAAGGAACTAAAATTGTAATAAGGGAACAGACTGAAGCAAGAGTTGCTGCCACAAGGGAATAAGCTACTACCAGGAACCATTTAATTCAACAATTACAAAAGATTAGAAATGAGAAGTAGGCCCTAGTTGGGAATTAGGTTGCAATTGTTCAATAGCCAATAATAGCACCAGTAAATCAGGTGACAACGAATGAAAACAGGACGTAGCACCATATCCAATGTCTAGTCAAAATTATCAAGGCCTTGTAGAATTCTGAAAGGCCAAGCCCCCAACCTTTTGGGGAGAATATAACCTTATCATAGCTAAGCAATGATTAAATGAATTAGAAAAGATATTTGAAGTACTAGTGTCACACTATATATAGCTAGCCTTTAATTTGTATCATAAGTAGCTAAAAGTATCAATTTTTACAAAAGAATTACCTTTAACAGCGGAATTTACTGTTATTAAAAGCCAAAGTAATTTATGTTTGACTAAATGGACCATATGGACTTACTAAACTCATTTTCCATCCATAACACATGTTCAATTAGAAATATCACAATTTGAACCATAAATTTCGAGTCCAAGGCATATATCACAAAATCACATCACACTTGCAAGTTTCCATGTGACAACCCTACCTTCTAAACATGGTAATTATAGTTAAATATGCAATTAATAATTAATGATCAAGGTTTGGAGTCGTTATAGTTTATTATGTTATGAAAATATAGGAAAATTTGAATCTTGATGTTAGGGTCATCACTGAACAACCACAAACAAAATAAAAATGCATGAGAGAAATCATACTACCATGAAGGGTTTACAATTCATCCATTCATCAGTTTCAACACACAAAAACCTCTGACAAGTATTCTTATATCATTTCCTAGCATTACCATTGAAGAAACTCGGGTTTCTAGGCTAAAGGAAGGAGTTTGTAACTTTGTGTCGCGGCCCACACCATTTCCAAGCGCGGCGAGTTGGATTGTCCTTGCAGCCAGCCTATGCGGCCCCACAGAGGAAATGCCTCCTAAAACTACTGTTCCACATCCCACGATCCTCGCCTCGGCGGAACACTCTTGCGCCGCGGTGAGATTTGCTACTGGACACCCCTCAGATTGTTCCCTTGACTAGCGTCGCAGCGAGGTTTGATTCTGTTACTCTCCTGGGCGAGTTTCCTCACGCTGCGGCATTCCTTGACACTATTACTCTCCAGGAAATTTTTATTCACTTGCGCTGCGGTGGGACTACTCGTGCCACAACACCCCTCGCTTTTGTCACTCATCTGGCTGTGGCGAAGCCTTTTTAGTCGCGGCGTGGCTCCCTCCTGTAATTACATCTCCCAAATTTCATCCCCTACACTCCAATTCTCATCTTAGGACTACCCTAGGACCACTCCCACTCATTTTATATATTTCTAATGGTATTTATCTGCCCTATACACCCAGCTATTCTACCATTACCAATTCAAAAGTTAAATATAAGTTTTCACTCCTCCAACTATCCTATACCGACAAGTCCATAGTGTAATATCAACAAGAACTCATGCACTATTGGAAATTAAAATTTGATATACATTCCATCAGAGATTTCATACATCAATGGTTCATATTACATCTAATACATCACATAATTATATTTCCAACAATATACCATACCATAAATTCAGCAAAATACATACGTCAAGTGTTATGGGTTCATACATCTGATATCAAGCTAAAATGAGGTCTAACTCCTCAATGAATACATCCAAGGTAATCAAAATATAAGAGCCTACACTTGGCAACATGAATACATGATGATGCTATACAATAAGGAATACAAAATTTAGCATCTATACTAAATAAGTCAGCCTAAGTGTAACCTTCTCCCCACGTGATGAAACTCATGGATTTTCATCCACTTGCTTTCCCTTATCCTTACTCCAAGAACCTTCACCTGAAATATTAATTTTATAAAATGGGGTGAGATGCAAATCTCAGTAACCAGGGCAATTCCATCATATAATCTAGTTTAATTAGCATACATGCATAATTTCACATAAGCATAAGAAGAACATTATTCATATCAGTAAATGAAACAATTAGGCTATTATGATCACTATCTCATACTAGCAATCATATTTACACATGTTAAAGGCCATTAACATCGGAGAGGCCCATCCACGGCACCTACTCCTCATTGAGCACAACCAGGGCTCAGTGCATCTAGGATTTGATCATAACCCGGTGCCCGATCGAAGCACATGCATGGTGGCAACTGCACCACAGCTCCACCATGGATTCACAAGGTCCAACATAATACAATAGATAGCCAACCAATTCATTTAGCCTTTCAAATCATTCATGTATAGCAAATATGAAATTAAAATAGATACATGCATGAAATTAATATGAAACCAGTTACCTCACTTGTAGACAATTGTAACAGCTACCAATGGTACAAAATGTCCCTATAACCATAGTATCAGATAATTACTACTCTAATTCATCATTAACAGTTGCAACAAGTACCCAAAGAATTTAAAATGCTAATGTCTACCTAGGAATCACTTACCTAGCCACTACAATTCTCAAATTCGGATTTATGTGTCCTCTTCCAGAAACCTCAATGTTTCATCCAAAATCCTAAGCAAATTTGTACAAAATTAATACCCATATTATAATCAAGTCATTAGGGTCTCAAATTAGCAGAATTACCTCAAAAAGAAGAGTTCATACCTATCTAATGACAGCCCTAGCCTCAACCTACGAATTTCCACCAAGAGAATCCCAAATAACCACATTTCAGATTTTGGGTTTGGTGAAAATGCTCCAAATGAAAAACTAATCGGACCAAAATGAAGAGAAAGATGAGAGGATTAAGTTATATAACTATTACCTTGGCTAAATCTTACTCTAGAAGTAGGAAAATGTGGAAATATGCCAAGAACCCTAGCCTCCCCTTTGGACCTCCAAATTTCTCCTTTGTGTTTAGGGTTTTAGTTGGGTTTAAGTTAGGTCAAATATGGGTCATGGGTTGCTCCAAGGTCTAACTCCTAATGGGCTCAAATTTTTGCTTTGTTGGGCTAATTCTTATGTATTGGGCTACTGAAATTCTATTGGGCCAGAACAAGTTTTAAGAGTTCAAAGGTTTTGGGTCTGCACAAGGGTTATTGGGCCAATTATAAGAGCCTCTACAAGGTGGATCTTAGGCCTCTATCACATTGGATCAAGTTGGGTCTGCACCTAGCTTATTGGGCCTCCATTAGCCTCTTATCTACTTAATTTAATTTGGGCCTAGATGAAGTTTCTATCTCAATTAAATCTTAAACCCATATTAATAATTTATCTCTCTAAAATCTCCATTTACTTAACTTGCCCAATTATCCTATATAAATTATTCCTAATTAACTTAATCCATGATTAACACCTTAATTAATTATGGGGTGTTACATTCCACATACTCCATATTTTGATATAAATGTTGAAAATTCATAACTAATTCTAAAAAAAATCCAAATCATATAAATTATGACTTTCTAGAAATCTTAGAACATCCTCTAACTACCATAAAAATTTTAGGTCAAAAAAATTATGTTTAGCCTATGAAATGGCAATGGAACAGTAACTGGGTCACTAGTTGTGACAATAGTAGACTTAGGACTTCAAAAAATTCATTTCTCTGTCTACAGAGTTCCAAATTGGGTGTTTTCAGTGGCTATGGAAAGCTTATGATGGCTACTATATTTTTGTAAAATTTCTTGAACATTGGACTTTATTTGGCTCATTAATGATACCAAAAACCAAATTGACCAAATGAACGATGATAGTGACAGTGACCATTTTTGCATAATTTGGCTAATTTTGAAAAATCATAATAAATTCTCTAAAGCTCCAAAAATAGTGCTCTTTAGCTCTATAAAGATATCTAGATGAGACCTATAAGTTTGTCAAATTTCATACAAAAATACAACCATTTGGTCAGACTTCAATTCAGGGTAAGAATATGGTCAATTTTGAAATCCACATGACTTCAAATGGTACCAAGTGGCTTTCCAACCATATCATGAATATTTGAGTATGTCTAAAAGCTTAAACACAGCATATAGAAACATTCCAATAGGCCTAAATCATCATAAAACTCAAAATCACTCATCCACTTGTTCTTATACATATGTACACTAAGGCTTAAGGATGTCAAAAATTTACATACTCATACATTTGGCTTTAATTTTAGTTCATACATCATAATTATATAATTTTACATGTGCTTAAGGGTTTACATCTCATAAACATAATATACATCCATACTTTAAAATTAAATTACACAAAATCCTATTCTATTGTTAAAGTCTTATCACTCAAGCTCCTTGGCTTCCATTTCTTGCTCTATGAGGTTCTCTTAGACATGGTTAGACATAAAGTGAGAAAGAGTAAGATTTAAAGAATCCCAATAAATCTTTTACCCTTAAAAGCATAAATATATGGCACATTTTTATGTCAAAGAATTCAAGCATGTACTAAATGCTTAGAGTAGGCATACATAATCACATTTTCAACTCATATGTACTCATTCAAATCAAACATAGGCTCTAGAAACTTTTGGTCTAACCTCACCTAATTTCTTTGGAACTTTTTAATTAGCCTCACCCACTTTTAAAGACTTTTGACTTGGCCTCATTCCCTCTTTAGACTTTTGGCTATGTTTCACCCATTCTTAGGGGCTTTTGGCTTCTCTTCACCTAATCTAAGGGACTTTTGGCACAACCTTACCCATTAAATCCATCTTACATTCAAAATACATTTCCAACAGCATAATGGTATCAAAACATTTAATCAATAACTATATGCATATCTTATGATTCAATCATACATATAAGCATTTAAGGACAATCAAACAACTAAGAAATGCATACAAGAAAGGATAAAGAGCTACCTTGAGACAAGAAACACAAGTTTTCTTCCTTGAAGTCTACTTCTCCTTCTCGGCCTCACACACACACACCTAGGAGGAGCTTGATTTTCTTAGCCTAAACACATCAAATAAGACACAATTACATTATTGGAACTAATTCTAGCCTCACATAAACTCTACCAACCATATTCTAGCTTATGGTTCCATATAAGAGCATAATAAAGCAACTCCTATGATTCATGATCTTGACTCTAATTTCTCATTCAATCTAAGTCTCATAACTCCATTTAAACTCATTCTAGTCATCATAAACTCAATTTAAGGAGCCAAATATCAAGTTACTTCTTTATGCCTAAAAAGGAATTTAAACTTCTATCTTTCAAACCATGGTTTCTGAATTCAAACCAAGGGTTTCTTTGCTATTTATTATTCATATCTAGATCATTTCTATCTTTGGAATCAAAGAAAACTCTCCTTAAGTACCTCTTCTTCCTCTTGGCTGAGACATGCATATGGTTAAGGAGCCCATGGATTTTATTCAATTTCCTAAGGGTTTTAGCATCCATAAAGCTTCCTAGACCTCTTATGAACTTATACATATTCTTATATAAGATAGATTATCATTAGAAGGCTTCAAAATTTCCTAGGTGCAACTAAAACACTACTTGCCATAACTTGATTTCTAAAGCTTCTCTTTTAATTCCAATTGCATATTCTTGTTCCTCATACTTTAAAACCCTTGTTCCTACCTTGCTATAACCTGAATTCATCCTCTCCTAGATGGCCCTAGGTCTGGCCGAAATGCTCATTGTAACATCCGATTTTCTAAAAATTCAAGAAAACGTAAGGAAATACGAGAAACGTAACATATGGTTTCTCCGTCAACGTACAAACTTCACCGGATACAAAAGGAAGTCACCCAAATAGAGTAAATTAAGGTCCAATTAGACTACAAATAATGATGAGTCAAGGCCAAAGGTGCCTTAAAATTAAGGCTAAAATAGATGAAAAAAAAGGGATCAGAAAAAGGTCCCGAAGAGCCTCCGAAGTCAAGTATGAAGAAGCCAGGGACCAAAATGCAAAGAAAAATTATGAGTAGGGCAAGATGTATAAATTGCCTGAAAGTTTAGAGAACCCTAGTTTCACCTTTTATTTGTGGCTTTAAGCACGAATATTAAAAAATCAGGCAAGAATCTCAGAAATCTGTGACCCACGGTTAAACTCAGTTTGATGAGACGAGTCTAATAATGCCAAGTTGTCCGGATGGCTGAGCGGGATCCGGTCTGGGATCTGATTATCCCAATCAGTAGCCATGACCAAAATAGAAAAAGGAAGTTGTAACAACTATAGAAATAAAAATAGCTAAAGGGCTAAGAAACCCTGAAGGAGTTTCAGTGACAGAATTGCAGTAAATGAAAATTTTATAGCACAATCATAATACAGAACGGTGAAAATTACATCTATAGACCCGGGTGTCTAATTGACACCAAAATTTATAAGGATTGAGGTTAAGGGCCCCTGAACCATGTTTGAAGCTCAATATGGCCAGAAAGTAGAGGAAATAATATTCATAAATTTTAGAAGGTCTAAAGGTATGTATTGTACCGTAAAACCTTAATCGGTTCTGGACACTGATTTTTAGACTGCGGTAAGGCCCAGTAGTTGATTCTAAAGACCCAATAAGAGAAGAGAAGATATAATTAGGGTTTTAGAGAAGATGAAACCCAAAGATAAATATAAAATAAAAAGGAAAGAAGAAAAGGATTCTAGTCATTTTAAAGACTTAACCATGGTTAAGTTAGAAACTAACTATGGTTGAGTTAAAGTTGACTATGGTTTAGTTAAGGAAGTTAACCATGTTTACTATTCATGACTTAAGGGCTAAGAAAAGGTGTCCAAGTGTGTGGCCAAGAATTTTTGAAAAAAGATATTTAGTTATGAAATTAGAAAATTAAAAGAAAAAGGAATGGAAGGTTAAGATTTGATCTTGAAAAGGTTGATCCAATGGTCCAAATTTAATATGACCATTTAACTTCATCCAAATTCATCTCCTTCACCTCCATTCCACCATTTTCACGCCACACAAAAGGGAGGAGGAGAGAAAAACGTGGAGAGAGAGAGGGAGGGAGAAAAAGTGGAAGAAGAAGTGAAACCAAGCAAAACTACCACCATTCTTCACCAAATTTCTTCATCTTCTCCATCCTTCAACCATTTCCTCCAAAGGGTAGCTGCATATTCATCTTTTCTTCAAGGTGAAATGTTGCTCTAAGTGGGAAGAGAAAGGATTTTAGTGTAAGAAAAGTAAAGGAAGCAAGGATTAAGCTTAAAGAGTAAGTTTTCTCCATCTTATACTTGCAAATCACATACTTTAAGCTAGTTTTGTTAAACCCTGGCTATGAGTCATTTTTGGACAGCATATGAATCATTAGAAATGGAGTTTATATGTTGAATATGAAGGCCTTGAAATGAAGCTTATATGTTGAACATGAAGGCCATATGAGCTTAGTTATTATTGTTATGTGCTGGGACTTTGAAAAATACAAAGATTGTAATTTTTAGGAAAATAGAAATCATGGGGAGATGCTGTCCGAATTTTCCCAAAATTTTTATGGTGTCTTATTGATGTCTTAAATTCATGTATACCAAATTTCAAGTCCTAAAACATAAAGGAAAAGGCTATGAAATGTTTAGAACCAAAGAAATGCACTTTTGAGCCTAAAACAGAGTTAGATTATGTGATGACCAAAACGTGATGTTGGGGCTGGAATTTAATGACTTTATCCATTCCAATATATTCAAAAGGGTGTTTTTAGCTAGGAATACCTATGGCAAAGCCCCCAAAACTCATGGGATAAAATTTTTAAATTTTGGCCAAGAAATGCATACTATTCGGCCATAGTGAATGGGAAGGGAAGGAGTTAGATTTTTTCAATTCTAATGGTCCCATTAAGTTTAAAAGGGTCATCCTACTTTAGAAGTTAAGGTTTATGTGTTGATTGTAATGAATTATCATTATGATTATAGGGTTTGATATTGTTTTGGGAACTCCAAAAGCAAGTAAACTGAGTCCTAAGGATTGAGGAGCAAAGTTTGCTAAGGTAGTAGTTTTCCTCTCTCTTTCCTTAAGCTTGTATGTTTGTATAATGATGAATATTATGCTATATCAAGTTGTCATTTATGCTATAAGATGAGACATGTATGCTTAGATTGTGCTTGGTCTTGTATGAAATTCCTTGTATTGCTATGCGATATGTGGCATCTTGACTGGCATTATGTTATGTAATTACATGCTTGCTTGTGAATGAGATTGGTTTACTACTACTGAGATTTCATAATCTCACCTCAAATATAACCCATGCTAGGTCCAAGTTCAAGCAAAGAAAGAGTAAAGAATGTGGAGACATAAATCAAGGACCTTACTTTTATGCACCACATTTTGTCATGTAATTAAGTATTTTAGATTGCTATGTGTATGAGTTATATTATGACACTGTAAGGTACTCAGGTATGAAATGGAAAGCCATGTATATACCTAACCTTGAAGTAAAAAGAGTATGACTAGCATGCCTAAGATGCAAGAATGCCTGTGCTTATATAAAGGCAAAATAATAATAATAATAATATGACTAATGAGGGGTAAAACTGTCCAATTTGTTGTAGGGGCAACTTTATATGAATTTATATATGCTCCACTAAGTAAGTATTTTCCACATGTAAAGGGCTTAGAGAGCTTGAAGTAGAGCCCTGAACTAACCACATATGATTTTTCTATAATTAATTATGTATTTTCAAGGTTGGACAAAATTCGGGAAATGACTAAATGAATAGTAAAATTGTATAAGGAAGTTTAAAATGAAAATTTTTTATCAGTTCAGGTTTCCGTTGACTCCTCTAAGTTTTATATGAGGTAATTGTAGTAGAAAAAGTGTTATAAAATAAGGTATGACACTCATGGAAGAAGTAACCAAGAAAAAGCAAGAAGGACCATGATATCTTACCTTGTTTTAATGTCTTTCAAATGAGCTTTCTAAAGGTTCCAAGCTCTCATTCAAATTCTCTCTTCCTCCTATTGAACTAACCATAGAACAGCCCCAAATAAGTCATCAAAACTGTGAGAGAGGAGAGGAGAAAAAGGAGAAAAACATCAGTGAAGGGAAAGGCATGAGAAAGTAGCAAAATCTTATAATTTTGGCTTTGTTTTCTTCCTCTCTTCTTCCTCTTCTTGTGCACCTCCCCAAGCAGGTCTGAGTTCTATTTTAGGCCACAATAATGTCAGTGGGAATAAGGAGAGGAGATGGCATGCTGAAATAAGAAGCAAGGGGCTCAATTATAACATCTTTCAAAATTTCAAGTTAGTCTTTACACTTTGTTCTTTCCATTTGATCTCATTTCAACTCTTTTTTGAAAACCATCTTTTCCATTATGAAATGTAGGTCCTCTAATTTATAAAATGCCTTTGGTTTCACCCAAATTGGATTTAAAACCTTACCAAATGATCCGATTGAAGTTTTAGTTAATCGATAACCAAAAATGTAAACCGAAAGGGTTTTGACCATTTTAGGAGTTCCTATGGTTGTTAGGGCCTCTGAGAACTCCAAAAAATTCAAATTTTCGATTTCAAGATCCCTTCTTTGAGTTTTCTAAAAGTTGACCAAAATTAAAAAAATACCACTACCCTTTCATCTAATATTGTTTAGCTATTCTAGCTCTAATTTTTTGGCATTTTTAGACTTGTATTCTCATTTTTAGATGCCTAGACTATCACTCTAATTTTATTTGGCCTCTAGTCATTCAATTTAAGGAACTTCCTTTTGTAATCTCCTTAGTTTTAGGACTTTTAGAACAAATGGATATTACAACTAGGGTGTATTGATGCCCATAAGGTCATGTTTCTAGCATATATGCTAATCAGCGACACAAATAATCAGTGCAAAGAAGCAAAACAAACCATGCAAGCCTAAAGGACTAAGATCACTTAGGAAGCCTTCAAGATAACTTTTCTCAATATGTACTTCCTAGAGAATGTAAAAAATGCGAAAGAGATAAAGTTCCTAAAACTAATTCAAGGTAGTACGAGTATGAATCAATATGTGGCAAAATTTAAGTCCTTATCTAAATATTCATCATAACTAAAGTTGAACCTTGATAAGGCCTAAAAGATAAGAAAATTTGAGGTTGGTTTGAGGATAGAAATTAAGGGGACTATGATTACACTGAGGATTTGAGATTTTGTTGACGTAGTAAATAGGTGTAGAGTGATTGAGAAGCATATGTGGGAAACAAAAAAGTAGAAAAAAAGAAAACAATTTTGGAGCCAAAATGGCACGGTGTCCAAAAGAAAGGTTTCAAGCCCAAGTTACTCAAAAAAGGGAAACAAGTTGTAAAGCACCCAACTGTCACTACTTGTGCCAAATATGGGAAAACTAATCGGAATTGGCCTTGTTTAACTAGGCAAAGCTTTTTTTTTTCACTTGCAACAAGCTTAGCAGCTTTTCCAATGAATGTCCACATAATCAAAGGAAGACATAAGATGAGAAAGCATCTAACTAGAAATCTTTAATGAAGAGAAAAGTCTCCACCTTAAGTGAAAAAGAAGTAGAAAGTCTCTTATTCTCATGCACGGTATGTGTCTTATTGGCATCATCTCTTTACTTGCAATATGACTTAGGAGCTATACATTCCTTTATATTAGATGAATATGTGAAGTGATTAGGCTTAAGTGTTTTTGACTTATCTTTTGAATTGCATGTTTCCACTTACATGTGAGAAAAAGTTTGTATGTTCAGTGCTTGTTTAAATTGTCTAGTTTAGAGTGAAAATAGACCATTCATTACTCATTTAGTTTGTCCACCTTTGAGCAACATTGATATAATCTTTGGTATCATAATATCCAATCTCTTTAGAACTGGACTAAAATCAATAAGATTACAGAGGAAAACCCTTGAATGAAATGATTACAAGCTAAACAAGATTAGAATAATAATGTAAACATTTAGAAATGAAAATACAAAGCTAAAGATGCCCTGAAACCAGAGCTAGAATAGCTAAATAAAATTAGCCAAAATGGTAGTGGCATTTTTATAATTTTAGGCAACTTTCTAAAAACTTAAAAGAGAGAGTTTTAAATGAAAAAATTGAATTTTTTAAAGTTTTCAAAGGTTCTAAGAACCATTAGAACCCCTAGAATGGCTAAAACCCCTCTGGTATACATTTTAAGTCATCGGTTGACCGCAACTTTGATAAGATGATTCAGTAAGGTTTTAAATCAAATTTTGGTGAAATCAAAGCCATTTTATGAATTAGAGGACCTAAATTTTCATATGAAATAGACAGTTTTCAAAAAGGAGCTAAAATGAGCGAAAATAGGAGAAATGAAGTTGAAAGATGAAATGGAAATTATGAAAATTGTTATAACTTAACCCCTTTCTTCTTAAATCTATCCAGCATAACCTAAACCCCTCAAAACAAAACCTACACCACCTAAACCAGCAGCAAGAGGTGCACCAAAGAGAAGGGAGAGAAGGAGGAAAACAAACCAAGAAAACTTATGAATTTTTGAACTTTTTCATGCTTCTTCCTTCACTAAGATGATTCTCCTCTTCAAGCTCTCTCTCTTCATGGTTTTAGTTTCCTAAGAGGAGGATTTTTATGGTTGAACTTGTGGAAGAAGGAAAGAATTTGAGAAAACCAAGCTTTGCATCAAATTCTTCTCTTGAAAAGCTTTAAGATGATGTATGAAACAAGGTGCAAAGTTGGCTTCTCCTTGCCTTCTCCCTTCCTCTATTGTTCGGCCACCATCGGGCCTATGGAGAATAAGAATGTTTTAGATGGTAACAAGGTAGAATCAAGGTTTTAGAGTGTGAGGAATTAAATTATGCAATTAGATTCAAGAAAGGAGCATTAGGAAACAAGATATGGAAGTTAGGGTTTCAATTGCATCTTGAGAATTTTAGAACTTTAAGAGGATAACCTAAGCCATATTTAATCATGTCTAGACACTAGAGAAGCCAAGGAATATGGGTATTTATTAAACTCTTAAGAAAAAGAAATAAAACTCCATATAGCTTCTAAGGAAGTCAAGGTTTGGTCAAGGGGTGGAATGGATAGCTAGGGAGTGTTTCTTTGAGTCCTAATGAATTTAAAGCCTTAGATATGATGAATAAAGAATTATGGAAGCATTGGATTGAATTTAGGAGCCTTAGTATGAAAGTTGAATTTTTAAGGGCCTAAATGAGGTTAATGAAGTAAGTTGGTTCTAAACCCTTTTAACCAAGCATGTAATGATCCAAATGAGTTTTTTTAGAGTTATAAGACTTGTAGAAAGTAAGAGTTTGGGGTTTAGAAAGCAAGAACCAAAGGTTGCTTCATAATGGGCTTAAACTAGTCTCAATTGGTACTTTGAGTTCTAATGAGATTAAGTGAGCATCTTGGAACCTAGAATGAGTTCTATGGGATTAATTTGCTTTATGATTGTTCTATGTAGGTCAAGCTAACTCAAACTCACTCATTTGTGGGTGTCAAGCCAAAAAAAGTAAAGAAAAAAAAGAAGCTTATAAGTGGGATTGTGGTATCTTCAAGTTCCTAAAGTCTTAAGGTAGCTTTATCTCCATTTCTTGCATACTTTGAGTGATTGAATGAGTGTGAATGCTTGTATGTGTTGTTGCTTAATGCATTCATGATATATGCTTAGCATGAGTTCCATAATAAGTTTTATGAATGAGTATAAGATGTTTTTTGGCTCCTAGCTCCCTTAAGGCATGGAATTGAGTGAAGTAACTCTTCCTTGGCCCCCGGGTAGAGAAAAGTTAAACCTAGCAAGCTTATGATGAAGCCATGGCTAAGAAACGAATGAGTTTTCATGTTTTATGATGCATGTGATTCATCTGAAGCATACACATAGCATTCTTGCATTGTAATGTCTGATTTTTGTTAAATGACAGAAACGGGTGAAGCAAGTCCCCCAAAATAAATTACTTAAGGTCCTAAAAAAATTTAAGTAGTATTCTAGACTCTTAAAAATGAGAACCCTGGGCTTAAACAGAAAGAAAAATGAAGCTAGAATGAAGAAACGAAATTTAATAAAAAACTTATGAAATGTAACGGTATTTTCATAATTTCAAGCAAATTTTGGAATTCACATAGGAGGCCTTTTTGAATGAAAGTTTTAAGTTTTTCGGGGTTCTTAGAGGCCCTAAAAACCATCAGAAGCCTCGGAACAGTTAAAACCCCTCCAGTAAATGTTTTCTAACATCAGTGTATCTTAACTTTGACAGATTCCTTCAGGAAGGTTTTAGCCCTAATTTGAGTGATTCCAAAGGCATTTTACTAAATTGAGAACCTAAATTTTATAATGGAAAAAGACAGTTCTAAAAAAGGAGCTAAAGTGAATTACAAACAAAAATGTTAAGAACAGAAGGCAAAATGGGAATTTTTGAAAAGTCTTTCTTCTTCCCACCTATATATATAGGGCACCCCACTTCTCTACTCACTTAGTTACATATGTTTCTACCTTAAACCAGAGAAAAACCCTAAGGAGAGAGGTGTACAAGAGAGAGAGGAAGAGAAGGGGAAATCAAAGGCAAAAAGTATGGATTTTTAGTTATTTTTCATGCTCTTTCCCTAGCAAACTTTTTCTCCTCCATTTCCCTTTGTTTTCCTATAGTTATATTGAAGTATATGGATTTGTTTTGAGGGAAAAACAAAGGGAAAAATTCGGATTTAAAGAGAGGAGGCCAAAGAAAAGAAGATTCAAGCAAGAAAACAAGGAAAAACAAGGTAATTCTTCCTTCCATGATAGCTACCCCTTGGTCCTCTTCTTTCCTTGGTTCGCCCCACTCAAGAAACTACAAGAGGGCTTGGATTTTGGGCAGAACCAAGGGTGAATCTTAGAAAAAAGAGTGTAGAGAATAATAATATGTAAAGGGAATTAACAAATAACCATGGAAATTCAAGATAGCAAATCTAGGGTTTCATGTATTCCTTGTAAAATCTGACATGATACCTTAATTCATATGCCTAGATAAATGTTTAAATGAGCTCTTAAGATTCTTAGAAGTCTCTCCATATGCTTCCTCCATCAAGAAAACAAAGCAAAGTCCATGGGTGCCAAAACTAAGCATAGTTTCAACCTAGATGAGTTAGGGTACCTAAGGAGAGTTTTAATTTGTTCTAGACCCATTTTTGAGTCATATATGATGAGTAAAGATGAAAGGAAGTCTTGGAAAAAATTTAGAAACCATAGAAAATGAGTTGGCCTTTTATGTTCCATAATATGACCTAAAGAAGCAACATGTAATTAGGCTCTTTGTTTTAATTGTGTGATGACTCCAAGAGGTTTAAAAGGAGTCAAGAATCATATATGAGAGGAAAGAATGGAGCCTAGAACTCATTTGATTAGTGTTGCTTCATTAGGTGCATTCTTGGAACCATAAAGAAGTTAATAGACTAAGTTCATGTTTAAGAAAGATGTGTGGCCTTAGAATTAATTTCATAAACCTAATTGGCTTCCATAAATTGTGTTTAGGCTAAGAGAAATCAATCCCACACCTTTATGTGTGTGAGGCTGAGGAAGAGAGAGCAAATTCAAGGAGAAAAGTCTGTGGTTGCATCCAAGGTAGCTCACTCCTCCTTTTCTCATGTATGAATGTATGTTTGGCTTGTCTTTGAATGTGTGTATCTATATTTTAAGCTATGAAAAGTGTTCTAGCATGAGCTCTTATTCCATGATACCATGATGATACTTTATGCTTTTAAATGATGCCTAATATGTTTGTTTGGGTTTGTTTGAGTGTGGTGAAGCCAAGAATCCTTAGCCATGGTAAGGATGAGCCAAGAACTCTTAAAATTGGTTGAGACAAAGTAAAGAGTCTCCCAAGAGTAAGGTTGAGTTAAAAACTTCTTAAGGAAATGAGTGAGGCAAGTCCAAAATCTATAAGTGAATAGGTGAGGCTAATCCACTTACTTGGCAAGCCTATGTATGCTATGTATGACTTACTTAAATGTCAAGAATGTTTCTTGAATACTTGCATATTTTAATATATCCATGCATGCATTTTCAAGACTTGTTTTGTATCTTTTATATATGATTGAAAGGGAGATGAGCTATTGGGATTCTTTGAATCTCATTCCCTCCTCTTCAATGTTCTAACATGTTATGTGGACCAAGTGGACAAGGTAATGGGAGCCAATAACTTGGAAATTGAGAATATGACAAGAAAGTGCCTTGATTTTGTCTTTTTATGGCCATATGAATGGCAAAGTGGCTTTGTATATATTATTTTTTAGATGTAAGCTCATGTATGAATGTAAAATGATGTATGACTCTTGTATAGACTATATGTGGTATGAAATCAATAGAAATGGAAAGTTTGGCTTCTAGATGGCTTGGTGTATTAGTGTATTAATGGAAGTGGAATGGCCAAGTTGAGATGCATGAGGTTTGGAACCACTTGGGTAGTTCATACAAGTCATCTTCATGCTTTTAAACTTGCTAAAGAGGTGTCAAACATTAAAGGAGGCCAGTTGGACATATTTGGTATCTCATATGGAGCAAAATTGACCATATTGGTAAGTTATACCCCTTTTAGTCCAAATGAGCTCTTCTTAGTTTGAAATTCGACATGAATCTAGAGCTTGTTAAGAGCTTTTTGGAAAGCTAAAGTACAAAATTTTTGGAGGTCTATGGAATATTTGATGAATTTTCAAAGTTGAAAATTTTTCTAGTTTTGGTTTAGTGCACTGCTCATTCTGGTCTGAAATGAAACTCTGTCACTCATAGGTAAAATGATATCCAATTGCCACAAAATTTTATAGGGAGAAACTAGACTTTCTCGTCACTTGGGTCAATTAGAAGCACCTCATTTGGATGTCTAGAGAGGAAGATATAAATTTTTGAATTTTCTATCCAGTATCAGGCGTCTAGTCAGATTTATGTTACTATTTGATTAGTTTTTGAGCCCTAGACATACCTAGACTAGTCTAAAGTTATCTTTCTCCTCTAGCTAATATCTGTAGCTTTCCATATTCGTATCATTTGCATAAATTGGATTTTTGTAAAATTAATTGGATATTTTTGAAATTTATAGCAGAAATCTATATTAGTACCAGTAACCAGTCAGACATTTGTTCCTTGTTTGATATCAAACATGGTCCAGATGCTATGTTCATGGCTTGAAATTATTTTTAGCATAAATTTAACACTAAAATATTTCTAGGAAGCTATAGCATGGAAGATTTTGATTTTTTTAGAATTAGTTATGATTTTTCAAAATTTATAACAAAAACCATAAAAATTTGGTTGAGGCTACACTATGGAATTTTATATGGTTCTTGCACTTGCACAAGTTCTAGGCCACTTTTGGTGATGGAATTGAGTTGTATCTATATAATTAAATATGAGAATGTGATATATGAACTCATATGGCTCATAGGACATCAAATGAAAAATTTATACACTATGCAACATAAAATATTCATTATTTTAATGCTTTTCTTTGAGAATTTGTATGATTCTTGGAAATGAGCTTAGACAAGGGATGAGATGTGCTATGTAATTATGGTGTTACAAATCCTATAGGCATAAAGTCCATCATCTAGCCTATTGCTCCAATCTTTTCTATTCAGTTGCACTGTTTTCTCCAAAATTTGCTTTACCTCCCAGTTAGAAATCTCTGTCTAGCCATTTGTTTGAGGATGATATAGAGTAGCTACCTTATGCGCAACATCATACTTGTTAAGCAAGCTTTGAATACTTTGGTTGCAAAAATGAGTGCCCTGGTACTAATAATGGCTCTGGGGATACCAAACTTGCAGAAAATGTGACAGTGAACAAACTCTACAACCACAAAAGGATCATCAATCCTAGTGGGTTTTGCTTCCATCCACTTCAAAATATAATCAATAGCCAATAAAATGTATACAAATCCAAAAGAGGTAGGAAAAGGTCACATAAAATGAATGCCCCACACATCAAAGATTTCACAAAACAAAATGGGATGCTGTGGCATTTCACTTCTCCTAGATATGATGCCTGCTTGTTGACACCTGACACATCTTTTACAAAAATCAAATGCATCATGAAACAAAGTAGGCTAATACAATCCACTATCTAGAACCTTCCTAGCTATGCATTTTAGACTAAAGTGACCTCCATATGCAAGTATCTGACAAAATTTCAAAACAGAATCAAATTCTATATCAGGCACACAACGTCTAACCACTTGGTCACTGCATAGTCTCTATAAGTATGGATCATCCCAAATATAATACCTAGCTTCACTCCTAAACTTATTTAACTAATGTTTAGTCAAATCAATAAGCAGTTTAGAAGTAGCTAGATAATTTACTAAGTTAGCATACCAAGGGTAAAAACTATGCACAGCACACAAATACTCATTAAGGAAATCATCATCAATAGGTAAGGAATCTACCTTCGGAGCCTCAATTTTACTCAAGTGGTCTGCCACCAAGTTTTCAACTCCACTTTTATCCTAAATGTCAACATCAAACTCTTAGAGGAAAAGCATTCATCTAATCAATCTTGGCTTCGCATCAAGCTTCTTCAACAAGTACTTCAAGGCTGCATGATCAGTAAAAACAATGACTTTAGTATCAAGTAAATAAGATCTAAACTTATACAAAGCAAAAATAATAGCAAGAAATTTTTTTTTCTGTGGTTGTATAATTTGCTTGGGCCCCATCTAAAATTTTGGAAGCATAAGCTGTCACATGAGACCTTTTATTCACTCTCTGGCTCAAAACTGCACCTACAGCAAAATTAAAAGCATCATATAAAAGCTCAAATGGGAGGTTCTAATCAAGGGATTGAATAATGGGTGGGGAAGTCAATCTTTTCTTAAGATCATTAAAAGTTGTTTTACATGTATCATCAAAATGGAAATCAACATCTTTTTATAACAGCTTAGATAATGGCAAAGCAATTTTACTAAAATCCTAAATCAATCTTCTATAAAGGCCTGTATGACCTAGAAAAAGACCGGGCCTCCCGAACACATGTCAGGTATGGTAGAGAAGTAACAACATCTATCTTAGCCTTATCAATCTCTATGACCTGTTTAGATATAACATGACCTAATACAATGCCTTTTCAAACCATAAAATGACACTTTTCAAAATTAAGTACAAGGTTCTTCTCTATGCATCTTGCTAAGACTCTATCTAGACTACACAAGAAGTCATCAAAAGAGTTCCTAGATACAGTAAAATCATCCATAAAAATTTCTATATAGTGTTCTAAAAAATCACTAAAAATAGAAATCATGCACTGCTAGAAAGTTCCAGGGACATTGCAGAGACCAAAAGGCATTATTCTATAGGCAAATGTTCCAAATGAGCACGTAAATGTTGTCTTCTCTTGATCCTCCTGAGTTATGCTTATCTGGAAAAAAACTTGAAAATCCATCAAGAAAATAGTAGTAAGACTTCCTAGCTAAACGTTCAAGCATCTGATCAATAAAAGGAAAGGGGTAATGATCCTTTCTAGTGACTAAATTAAGCCTCCTATAATCAATGCAAACCCTCCAACTATTTTGTATACGGGTAGGCACCAATTCATTATTTTTATTCTAGACCACTGTGATCCCTGATTTTTTTAGAACCACCTGCACAGGACTAACCCACTGACTATCAGAAATAGGATATATAATACTAACAAACAAAAGCTTAGAAACTTCCTTTTTAACCACATCCCGAATAAGTGGGTTCAATCTCCTTTGAGGTTGTCTCATTGGTTTTGCCTTATCCTTTAACAGAATTCGGTGAATGCAGGTGTTGGGGTAATGCCAGATATGTCAGCCAAGGTCCACCCTATTACTTGTCTTCTCCTCCTAAAGACCTTTAGAATATTTTCTTCCTCCTCTAGAATAATGTCACTAGCTACAATCACTAAATGCTTCTCATCTTTCTTCAAATAGGTATACTTGAGATTGTTTGGCAATGGTTTGAGCTCTAAGGTAGGAGCTTGCTCAACCAAAGGTATGAGTGGTTTGATTTCAATCTCTTCCATGCCAAATACTTGTTCAAACAACTCACAGACAAAAGAAACAAATTTCCCATCCTTGGGAATATCAGTAGAATGAATATCAACAAGAGAACTAACAACAATAGTAACATCAGTATCACTACTGGGTGAACTAGTCATATAGCATCTTATACCACTATCAATAGGCAAGTTAAGAGTGGACATAGATGAACTGGCATAATCAACATGTCCAAAAGTGGCATCAACATGCAACACATCCTGAGAAACAGTGAATCCAGTAGCATTAGAATAATCAGGGAAAGCAATAGTATGCACATCATCTCTAGAATAAGAGGAATGATCTCACCCAGCATAATCATCCAAATTAGTCACATGCTAACTAATAGTAAAATCATCACAAAAAGAAGAGATCACAGAGTCATGATAATCAGTACATGCAAGGAACTCACTATTCTCTGGGAACATCTATGACATAGAGTGGTTCCAAAACATATACAATTAAGAGAATCATCCAAGTTAGCAATATCATAAGAATCAATCAACAACTTATCCCTAAAATCAGCACCAACATCATCAACTAGCATATCAATCAGGCTGACACTAAAAACAAAGTTATCATCACAGGGGTGTTTCATGGCATCAAATATATTAAATTATCTCACATTGCCAGCAAACTCCATTTAAAGAGTACCTTCATGCACCTTTATAATTGTCTTTGCAGTTTTTAAGAAAGGTCTATCTAGGATGAGTGGGACATGTCCACGAGACCTATATCTATCATCCTCCATGTTAAGGACATAAAAATCAGTTGAGAATATCAAATCCTTTACCTTAACTAGGACATCCTCCAAAACTCCTGAAAGATAAGTGATGCTCCTATTTGTCAGCTGCACAACCACTCTAGTAGGTTTTAGCTTTCCCATCTACCAAGATAAGTACACTGATTTAGGCATAACATTTATAGCAGAACCAAGATTAATCAAAGCATTAGAAAACTCAAAATTTCCAATAGTGCATGGAATTGTAAGAGTGCCCAAATCTTGACACTTAGTGGGCATTGTTGGTTGTATAAGTGCTGAAATATTCTTGCCAAAATTGACTTTCTCATTCCCTCTTAATTACCTCTTGTTGGTACATATTTCCTTGAGAAATTTGGCATACTTAGGGATGGTCTTAATTGCATCCAACAAAAGTATATTGACCTCAACCTTCTTGAAAGTCTCAAGAATTTCTTTTTCAATTTCTGCTTCAGTTTGCCTCTTTCCCAAGGTAGGTCTATGTGGGAAAGGAAAAATCTTCTTTGGCTCCTCTTCTCTCTTAGGCTCATCTAGTGCGATGTGTGTTTTTGATGACTCAGGCTTATCCATAGTATCCGAGGATCCCTGAACTTCCTTTCCACTCTTAAGAGTGATGGCACTAACATTGCCACTATTTCTTAGATTAACAATTGTCTGTGATGGTAATTGGCCTGAACCCTGAGATTTCACCTCATTGAGAGAAGTGGCAAACTAGCCTAGCTGAGTGTCAACCCTTCTTTCTAAATTCTACATACTTATTTGTAACTGTTGTTGTTGCTGCTGCAATTGTTGTGTAAGTTTTGCATTACTCTCTATAAGCTACTTCATCATGTCCTCTATATTATTTCCTTTCTTTGGCTCCTCCTGTATAGGAACTGATTGCCTTATAGATTAAGAAGGTTGTGCACTAAGTCCAGTAACATTATATCTATTCTGCTATTACCCTCTCCCATATCTCAATTTGGGGTGATCCCTCCATCCTGGATTGTATGTATTAGAGTAAGGATCATACTTTTGCTGCCCCTGTTGCATTGGCCTGACTGGAAACATCCTAGCACAAGTCTTTACCCTGTCTTCTAACATTAGGCACTGATCAGTAGCATGTGTGGCCAAACAACATATGTCACATAGGGGTCCCATCAAGATAGTAGAGGTAGGTGGCTTCCTAGGTGTATAACACTATGCATAGGGATGCATCTGAGTGGCATTGTACTGTGGTGCACAAGTTTGAAATAGAACAAAGGATGACTATGGTTGCTACTGAGTGAAGGCAAGATGTCTAAGCATAGATGACATATCATCAATCTTGCTCTCAATTCTCTGATCATAGTGTGGAGCATGCAACTCACTAACTCCTCTCAACTCCCAAGCTTTTGTAAGTGTCTGATCACCCAAAGCTCCACCAGAAGCAGCATCAATCATATTTCTATCCATGTTCAATAGCCCTTCATAGAAATACTGAATAAGTAGCTAATCAGAAATTTGATGGTGAGGACAACTAGCCAGTAATCTCTTGAACCTTTCCTAGTATTCATACAAGGTCTCTCTACCATTCTGTCTAATCCCATAGATTTCCTTCCTTATTGATGCAGTGCGAGAAGCAAGAAAGAATTTTTTCAAGAAAAGCCTCTTCAGTTGATCCTAAGAAGTGATAGCACCAAGGGGTAGATAGTATAACCAATCTTTGGCTACACCATCCAAGGAAAAAGGAAATGCTCTAAGCTTAATTTGTTCTTCTAAGACTTCCTGTAGCTTTATAGTAGAGTAAAGAACATGAAATTCCTTCAGATGCTTGTGAGGATCATCTCCTGTAAGTCTATGAAATTTAGGAAGTAAATAAATCAAATTAGATTTAAGCTCAAAATTTGCATCTAATTCTGGATATTGTATACAAAGATTTTAATAATGCACATTAGGAGCTATCAATTCTCTGATGGTTCTTGCATGCATGTTATCATTCAAATTTGCATTTACATTCAAGTTAGCCTGAACATGTATATTCATGGTAGCATTCACTTGATCTTGTTTAAGCCATATTATCATCAGCAAATTGAACTAAACAATCAATTCCTTGCACACAATTAAAAGCAGAAGAAGTAGAACCACTAATTCCTACACTATCACTATTTTTCTTAATCCTTACTTGCCTTCTAAAGGTTCTTTCAATTTTTGGATCCAAATCAATTAATTTCTCAGTAAAGGTCCTTGTCATAAACCAATTAGGCAAGAAAAAACTAAGAAGCAACACAAAAACTAGGAAAAAAAATCAAAATAATAAGTCTAGAACAACGAAGAAAATAACTAAAAAATTAGAAAAATTTCCTCACACTAAAAGGCAAGAAGGCCAATTCCAAATTAAACTAACAACTACCTAGCATGTATAAACAGTTAAAAATAAAAGATAAATCACATAATAGCAATTCACAAAAATAAAGAAAATAAATCTAGAAAATTAGAAAAATCCTAGAAAATTCAAGAAAATACTAAAAAATTAGAAAAAGTGCCTTAAACAATAGAATTTGGCCAAAAAATGGTACACTTAAAACACCTAAAAACTTGGAAAATAAAGTTTGGGAATTTTCTGGACACGTCAAACAAAAGTTCCAGCAAGTAGCATAATTGATTCAAGCAACTGAAATGTCCAAAATCCAAGTTCAAAACAAGGGAAAAACTAAACAAAAATAGAGCAAAAATAGAGCTAAAACACTTAGAAACTCTCTTCAAATAATTAAGAAAGCAAACTCCCCGACAACAGCGCCAAATTTGACGATTGTGTTGTGCAATCTAAAATAAAACTAGGTTGGAAAAAAAACTTATAGATAATGGTGCAACCTACGTCATTTCCCAAGGAGTAGTAGCCTCAATTATTTGTAAAAGAGTATTCCAAGTATTACTAAATGAAAATTGTTTAGAGAATTTTGAATTACTAAAATTTAATTGAATTAAATGAAAAATAACAAGAGCTAAAAGCTTAAGTCTAAGTGAAGCTAACAACTCGGAAAATATGATAACTAGCCTTTATATGGACTCTCTAGAATTCAATTATCCTTGCTCCCTTTCTAATGTACCAAAATTTGATTTAAACTCTTGCTCATTAGTGTATTCTCCATAAAAACTCTTGAATTACCATCCAAGACTCAATTCAGTAATAATTCAAAGACTTTGCAACCACAAGGAACCTTGAATAATTAATCAATTAAGTTAGGCATAAGAACACATAAAAACAAATCCTAAATGTTTGATAAAATTTGCTAAACAATCCACTTAAAATGCTAATCAATCAATTAAATTAATAAATTCCTTAATGCATAACAATTGCACAAAAACTTTAGCCACTTAATTCAATAACCATTGCATCAATTGACCTAAAAACAAGAGGAATTTAATAGCAAATTGTGTAGCCATTAAGTCTAGACTTTCCACTAGCATTTAAGGATCAAAATTAACATCCAAATATGAAATTACAATCAATCCACAATTCAAATTAATCTAGTAAATTCCAGCAACTAAATTCCTAAATTAATAAGCTATACCTAGTCAAATTAATAAAGAAATCAATGTTGAAATTAAAAGATAAAGCAAAGAGAACTTATCCAATTAGGAGAAGCAATTTGGAGCTCAAATCTGCATCAAGGGAGGTCTAATCTTCAACTAGCTACTAAGAGAAAATCAAGCTACCATGGAGAAGATAAATGGAAGATAATGGAGGAGGGAAGAAGCTAAAATCATCAAGGCTCTTGAATCAATTTCTTCTCCCCTTCCTTTTGTGTCTTTGGAGGTCACAACCCAGCTCCTCTTTTTTGTATTTTTCCACATTATTCTCCAGCTACCTTTTTGCATTTCTTTCTTACGTCTTCTTTTCTTATGTTTTTCCCATGTTGGCTCCCTTCATCACGTGTTGCCCTCATGCTTTATTTAATCCAATATTTCATGTGATCTGCTTCCTTCTCATCAAAAACCCATAGCTTCATCTTAAAAAATGAATCACATGGCTTTTTAACTTATCCACGTCATTTCCCACATTTTACCCATGTGTGTTCATTCCTTTCATTTCCCATGCCAGCTTCAACTCCTTAGTAATCACATGGTTCATTTCATTTTCACTTCTCCAACTCATGGCTTCACCTTACATGGACTTCTCCTTCATTCCTCCATATGTTCTTTGTTTGTTTCTTCTTCATCTAGCTTGTAGCAATCCACGTCAATTTTCCTCTCATATGGCTTTGCATTGGTTTATTATTCACGTACTCTTCATTTCAAGTTTGCTTCTTCTCTTTCTCTTATTCAACTCCAGCGTCTTTTTCTTTCATGTGTTCACGTTCTACTTAAGTGTGTGTTCTCTTCATGTAGCTCCTTACTTTGCCTTCTTTATTCCTTTAAAACCATAGCTTTTCTTCATGTTTTACTACATGCTACTCCTTAGCTAGTTCTTTTCTCATTCCCCGTGTTCCTTCTTGTTGGAACCTGTGGCTTCTTCTCTTGCAACTTCCTTCATGCAGCTGCTTTGTTATCGTGAGTGTTTGAAGCTCTTGTGGCTTGTTTGTTCTACTCCTAGCTTCTCACTAAAATAGAGCATCATCCATGCTTCTTTCCATGTCTACCCATGCTCTTCTTAATCATGTGAGATCCTTCCTTTGTTGCTTCCAGTCGTGCAAGCTTTCTAGACGTGTATGAGTGTATCTTGCAAACACTATTGCTTGCTTTTAAGTGTTGTGCAAGTGTGTATATGATTGAGTGTTGTATTATGGTGTGTGAGTGTAACACCATCTATTTCTAGCTTATTTCATGATATTCATATGCTTTATATCATTAAATTCCATGAGGGTGTATGAAAAGGGAATAAAAATAATGAATTTCTTTGCGTTGCATCATATTTAAAAATTCCATTCGACATCACGTGGACCGTGTGAGCTCATGCAATATATTACTATATTTAATTATATAAATAAAACTCATTTGGATCATAAAATGTGGCCCACAACTCATGAAACTCAAAGGAAAACTTAAAATAGGCATATTAAATTTTGGCCAAAATTTTGCTCATTTCTGAGCCAAATGTGGAAAATCATAACTAATTCTAGAAAAACCTAAATCATGTATTATTGACCATTCTAGAAAGCCACAGATGTCTACTTCATACTAAAAATATGTCCAAACCATAACATCCATCACAGAGGACGTTTGACATCCGAAATAGTCCAAAGGTCAAACTGCTCACTGGTGCTGTCACAGATTTCTATAGCAAACTTAAAAAATGTACAATTAATTCCAAAAAAATCTAATCCATGCAAATGATACCAATCTCGAAATATGTGGATGTTAGCTAGAGGAAAAAAATATTTCCAGACCAACTCAGGCAACTTAGACCTCGAAATTTAATAGAACAGTAACTTAGATTGGGCAAAACTCCTGATACTGGATAGAATGTTCAAAAATTCATATCTCCCTCTCTAGAAAACCAAATGAGATTCTTCTAGTTGGAATGAGTCACCAGGAATGCCTAGTTTCTTTGTATAAAATTTGATGGCAATTGGACAACATTTGGGCCTTGTGTGACAGAATTCATTTTCGGACCAAATGAATAGTGCAGCAGACCAAAACCAAAAAAATTGCCAACTTTGAAAATTCTCAAATATTTTGTAGACATCCAAGAATTAAAATCTTTAGCTTCCCAAAAATATCTTAAATTTCATGCCAAATCTTAGATCAAGAAGAGCTCATTTGGCTAAAAAGTGACATAGGATTCCATTATGGTCATTTTTAGCTCCATATGGGATGCCAAAATTGCCAAATGGCTTTCCTTCAGTTTTGACACCTTTTGGGCAAGTCTAAAAGCACATTTAGGACTTGTGTGAGCTCCCCAAATGGTCCAAAACCCCATGCATCTCATTTTGACCTTTTCATCTATACTTATGCATATTTCCATAAAGCCATTCATGAAGCTATAATGCCATAACATACCCAAATTACATTCCATCATTCACATAACATATTCTTTCATTCCTACATCACATAATAGCATAATTACATATGTATCAAGGGTTATAAATAATTTACAACAATAATATACATCATTAAGCACCATTATGGTTCAAAAAGGCGAAAGCTAGATATATTGATGTCAATCTTCTTTCTTCAAGGTAGTTGGCTCCCATTACCATGTCCACTTGGTCCACCTAACATATTAGATCATTAGAGAGGAGGGAATGAGATTTAAAAAATTTCAATAGCTCATATCCCATTCAATCATACATAATATATGCAAAGCAAGCCTTAAAAATACATGCATGGACATAATACAAATCATGAACATTCAAGAAGCAAGCTTAGCATGTGAACAAGTCATACAAGACATTCAAGAGCTCACCAAGTGTTTGGATTGGCCTCACACTTTTTCTCATAGATTTTGGACTTGCGTCACCCATTCTTTAAGAGCTTTGGACTCAATCATACTCTTGGGAGCCCACTTTGCTTTTGAAAGACTCTTTACTTTATCTCAACCAATCTCAAGGGTTCTTAGCTCATCCTCACCATGGTCAAGAGTTCTTGGCCTCTCCACACTCAAGAAAACTCAACAAACATCTTAAATTTATTTGAAAATATAACATGACATCATGAAATCATGGCATATAAAATCATGCTAGCATACTTTTCATGGCTTGAAAATACACATACACACATTATAAGACAAGCCAAACACACATCTATGCATGAGAGAAGGTGGAGAAAGCTACCTTGCACACAATCACACACTTTTTCCTTGGATTTCAAGCCTCCTCTTTCAGTCACACACCCACAAACTTATGGAGATGGTTTCTCTTAGCCTAAATACAATTTATGAAAGCTAATTAGGTTCATGAAATAATCTCTAAGGCCATATAACTTGCTTAAATACTATATTGCTTTATAACTCCCATTATGGTCCATAAATGCACCTAATGAAGCAACACCCCTCAAATAATTTCTAAGCTCTATTCTTTCTATTCAAATATGATTCTTGACTCCTTTTAAGCCTCTTGGAGTCATCATCACATAATTATACCAAAGAGCCTAACACCATGTTGCTCCTTTAGGTCATAATATAGAACCTAAGGCACCAAATCACTTTCTATGAGTTCTAAATTTTTTCCAAGGCCTCCCCTTATTTTCATTCATCAAATATGACTTAAGAATGGCCTTAGAAAATTTAAAACTCCCTAGCTATAAGAACATGATTTGGCCAAGACTATACATGGTTTAGGGTTCCTTAGAGTGTGCTTTGTTTTCTTGAAGAAGGAAGCTTGTGGGGAGCATCTTAGGGGTCTCAAGAACTCATTTAAACTCTTAATTAAACCTAGGAATCATCATACAAAGTTAGAATTTGGAAGGAACACTTGAAACCCTATAATTTGTATCTTGAAATCTAATGGTTATTTTGTTATTTTCTTTGCATATTCTTATTCTTCTCCATCAAATACCTGAGATTCATGCTTGGTTGGGCTTGAAAATCAGATCCTCCTATAGCTCCTAGGGTTAGGCGTAATGGAGAAGAAGGGTGATGGAAGATATCAACCATAGGATGCAATTTTACCTTGTTTCCTTGCTTAGTTTGGCTTGAATCTTGCTTCCTCCAAGCTCATCTCTTCAAATCCGAAATTTCCCTTGAATTTCTCCCTTGAATGAGATTTATAAACTTCATTTTAATCAAAGGAAATCAAGGAGGATGAAGGAGAGGTGGTGTGGATGGAGAAGAGCATGAAAAACAACCATAAAAACATACCTTTGGCTTGGATTTCTTCCTTCTTCTTTTTCCTCTCTTGGGCGCCCAAACCCTAGCTCTCTTCTTCTGAAATTATTCAGAAAATTCTGATTCCAAATGAAGGGGAAAGTGGGGCACCACCTATATATAGGTGTAGGAAAGTGACTTTTTCAAAAATGCCAATTTTACCTTTCGAACTTAGCATTTTTGTTTCTTTGTCGTTTTAGCTCCTTTTTTAGAACCATCTTTTCCATTATAAAATTTAGGTTCCCAATTAAATAAAATACCTTTGGAATCACTCAAATTGGAGCTAAAACCTTCTCAAATGGATCCGTTAAAGTTCGGGCACACCGACATTGGAAAACATCCACCAGAGGGGATTTAACTGTCCCAAGATTTTCCATAGTTTTCAGGGCCTCTGAGAACCCCAAAGAACTCAAAACTTTCATTTAAAAATCCCTCTTATGTGAATTCCAAAAATTGCTCAAAATTACAAAAATGTCATTACATTTCGTAGGTTTTCTGTCAAAATTTGTTTCTTCATTCTAGCTCTATTTTTCCTTCCATCTGAGGCTAAAATTCTCATTTTTAGAAGTTTAGAATGCTTCCCAAATTTTTTGGGACCTTAACTACATCATCTTGGGGACTTCCTTTTGCATCTGATGAGTTTCATTCGTTAATAGAGAAACTGTACATTACGTTTCTCATGTTTTCTTTCGTTTTCAAAGGACCAGATATTATAGTGAGCTCGTGGCTTCCCTTGTGTTCATGCATGCATGAAGTGTGGGTGACCACTTGTTTGTGTATGAAACCATTTACAAGTGAGCTGCAGCACCGTATGTATAAGTGTGTGAAATGGGTGATTGCCTACATGTTTTGAAGGTGTGAATAAGAGTGAAAGAATGCTATGGGTGAGTGAGGGAAGGGATGAGAGTGAATATCCATGCAAGCTGCGTGGATGAATGGAGAGCAAAGCAACATGGTGTCCTCCCTTTTTCCTCATTTTAGTCAACCAAATTTTGTTTAAGACTAAGGGAGAATTCTACTAAGAAGGGCGCACCATGGGAAGAGAAAAAGAAGAGGAAAAATCCAAGAAAAAGGTAAGAAAAGTGTGGAAATTCATGCTCCTTCCTTTAGCAACTTGATTCTCCTCCTCTCCACCTTTCTTCCTATGGTTTTATTGATGAGAGTGGCTCTGCTTTCAGCTCAGAATAGAGGGGGAGAGTTCAAATTCAGAGAGGAGAACCAAAGCAAGGGAAAGAGCATCCAAGAAAAGCTTGAATCAAGGTAGAAACCACTTCCTTCCATGCTTGCTTCTTCTTGTTCTCATGCATGTGTGTTTTGCCCATTATATGGACGCCCAAGAGGGATTAAATTTTGAACTAAACCAAGGATGAATCCTAGGATTTAGAGTGCGGGAAACAAGAATATGCAAAGAAATCTAAGAAAGAACCAAAAATTTACAAGATATCTAGCCTATGTTTTCACTTGCACCTTAGTTTGTAAGAAGCTCTCTAGCCATGATTCAAGCTGTCTAAGAGTTTTTGTGAGTTCCTAAGACATCAAAGAAGCCTCCCACATGGTTCGCCCATCAAAGAAATCAAAACAACTCCATTAGTGTCATATGGAAGCATAGCCTTGGCCAAGGAGGGTTCATGCACCTAGGAAGTGTTTTAATTACTTCCAAACTTAGGTTTGCATCATATATGATGGGAGATTATGAGAGGAAGCCTTGGAAAAATTTTAGAAAGCCTAGAAAGTTTAATGGAGATATAGGACCTGTTTGAAACTGTTTCTGTTTTAATGTTTTCAAAATATATGTTTCTAAGAACAAATTTTTGAGAACAAAAAAATTAAAAAATCTGTTTGAATCATTATTTTGAAAAGTAATTATTTTTTATTTTTTACCTGATTCTGTAGAACAAAAATTACAAAACACTTAAAAAGTGTTCTAAGTTTTTTGTTTTTGAAAACAAAATTTTGTTTTTTTATTTTCCAAAACACTTCATTAAAAACACATTATCAAACAGGTTTTTTTGTTTTTTTGTTCTTGAAAACAAAAAAATTGTTCTACAGAACAGTTTCAAACAGACCCATAGGTTTCATATTGTAGCATAATAACACAACACCTACCTCGACTTCTTGAAATGATTGTGTGATGACTCCAAGAGTTCTAAATGGAGTTAAGAATCATAGATTAAAGGAAGGAATGGAGACAAGATTATGTTTTTCTAAGGTTGCTTCATTAGGTGCCTTATGGAACCATAATTGATGTAACATCCAGTTTTTTGAAAACGAGAGAAAACGTGAGAAACGTAATGTACAGTTTCTTCATAAATGAATGAAACTCACGGAATACAAAAGGAAGCCCCCGAAATGATGTAGTTAAGGTCCTAAAAAATTTAGGAAGCATTCTAGACTCCTAAAAATGAGAATCCCAAGCTTAGATGGAAAGAAAAATGGAACTAGAATGAAGAAATAATTTCTTATGAAAAGCTTACAAAACGTAATAGCATTTTCGTAATTTTGAGCAAATTTTGGAATTCATATAGGAGGGCTTTTTAAATGAAAGTTTTGAGTTCCCAAGGGTTTTCAGAGGTCCTGAAAACCATGGAAAGCCCCGAGACAGCTAAAACCCCTCCGATGGATGTTTTCCAACATCAGTGTACCTGAACTTTGACAAATTCATTCGGAAGGTTTTAGTTCTGATTTGAGTAATTCCAAAGGCATTTTACTAAATTGGGAACCTAAATTTCATAATAGAAAATGCAGTTCTCAAAAGGAGCTAAAACGAAGGAAAAACAAAAATGCCAAGAACAAAGGGCAAAATGGGAATTTTTGAAAAGTGTAACTTATTCCCACCTATATATATGATGCACCCTTCTTCTCCCTTCATTATGCATGACCATGTTCTGCCCAAAACTAGAGGAAAACCCTAGGGGATGAGGAACATAAAAGGAGGAAGAAAAGGAGGAGAAATTCAAGGTAGAAAGGTATGGATTTTCATGATTTTTCATGCTCTTTCGCTTCTAAACTTCTCCTCCTTCATTCTCCTTTATTTCTTATGATTATAATGAAGTATATGGATCTGTTTTAGAGGAGAAATTGAGGGGAAAATTCGGATTTGAAGAGAGGAGCTCAAAGAACACATGATCCAAGTGAGAAAAAGTAAGAAAATAAGGTAATTTCTCTTCTTATGGTTGTCATCTTTGGTTCCCTTCTCCACCATGTTGCCCCACTTGAGAAAACCCTAGGAGGACTTGATTTTTAGGCAGAACCAAGGGTGAATCTAAGGAAAAAGGGTGTGGAAATTAAGAATATGTAAAAGGGATTAACAAAAAGCCATTAGATTTCAAGATGCAAGTTCTAGGGTTTCAATTGCACCTTATAAAATATGATTTTGTATGATGATTCTTAGGCCTAAATAAGAGTTTAAATGAGCTCCTAAGATCCCTAAGATACTCCCCACATGCTTCCTCCTTCAAGAAAACCAAGCAAATTCCAAGGAAGCCATTACGCTCCATAGTCTCGGCCAAAATGAGATTCCATAGCTAGGGAGAGTTTTAAATTTTTCTAAGCCTATTTTTGTATCATATATGATGAATGAATAAGAGGAGAGGCCTTGGAAAAAATTTAGAACTCATGGAAAGTGAATTGGTGCCTTAGGTTCTATATTATGACCTAAAGAAGCAACATGTAGTTAAGCTCTTTGTTCTGATGGTGTGATGACTCCAAGAGGCTTAAAAGGAGTCAAGAATCATATTTGAAAGGAAAGAATGGAGCCTAGAAGTTATTTGAGGGGTGTTGCTTTATTAGGTGCAATTATGGAACCATAATGAGGTTATAGACCAAGTTAGAATCTAAGCAAGTTGTGTGGCCTTAGAATTTATTCTATGAACCTAATTGGCTTTCATAAATTGTGTTTAGGCCAAGATAAATCATCCCCACACTTTTATGTGTATGTGACCAAAAAAAGGAGCTTGGATTCAAGAGAAAAGTGTGTAATTGTATCAAAGGTAGCTCTCTCCACCTTCTCTCATGCATGGATGTGTGCCTAGCTTGTCTTAGAATGTGTGTATGTGTATTTTCAAGCCATGAAAAGTATGCTAGCATGATTTCATATGCCATGGTTTTATGATGACATATTATGTTTCTAAATGATGTCATGATATTTGTTTGGGTTTACTTGAATGTGGTGAGGCCAAGAACCCTTAGCCAGGGTGAGGATAGGCCAAGAACCCTTAAGATTGGTTGAGACAAAGCAAAGAGTCTCCTAATAGCAAGATGGACTCTTAAGAGCATGGTTGAGTCCAAGAGTTCCTTAAAGAATGGGTGAGGCAAGTCCAAAATCCACAAGAAAATAGGTGAGGCCAATCCACTTGCTTGGCAAGCCTTTGTATGCTATGAGTGACTTTTCCAAATGTTAAGAATGCTTCTTGAATGATTTCACATGTCCATATGCCATGCATGCATTTATAAGACTTGTTTTGCATCCATTGTGTGTGATTGAATGGGAGATGAGCTATTGAGATTCTTTGAATCTCATTCCCTCATATCTAAAGATCTAACATGCTAGGTGGACAAAAGGAATAAGGCAATGGGAGCCAACAACCTTGAAGGAAAAGTTCGACAATAAAGTGCTTGAATTTTGTTACTTTAAAGCCGTATTGTTGTCAAAAGATGTAACCCCATGCTTGTATATGGTCTATGACCTTTGGAACATATAATTATGATAATATATGATGTAGAAATGAAAGTATGTGTTATGTGAATGATAAAATGTGAATGAAGTATGTATGGCAAAGATAGCTTCATGAATGAGTTTATGGAAATGTGCATAAGTGTGGGTTAAATGGCCAAAATGAGATGCATGGAGTTTGGGACCATTTGGGTAGCTTAGATAAGTCTTGATTATGCTTTTAGACTTACCCAAGAGGTGCCAAACCCCATGGAAGACCAATTGGTCACTTTGATATTCCATATGGGACCAAAAATGACCAAATGGGAACCCTATGTCACCTTTTGCCTACATGAACTCTTCTTTATCTGAATTTTGGCATGCAATTAGGGTTCACTGAGTGCTTTTTAGGAAGCTAAATTATGGAGTTTTCGAAGGTCCATAGAATATTTGATGAATTTTCAAAGTTAGCAAATTTTTTGGTTTTGGTCTGATGTACTATTCACTTGGTTCGAAAATGAAATCTATCATACAGGGCTCAAATGATATCCAATTGCCACAAAATTTTATACAGAGAAACTAAATGTTCCCAGTGACTTGTGCCAACTAGAAGCACTCATTTGGATGTCTAGAGAGGGAGATATGAATTTTCTAAATTTTTGTCCAATATCAGGGAATCCACCCGACTTTAGTCACTGTTTGATTAGATTTTGAGGTCTAGGAGTACCTGAATTGGTCTGGAGTTATTTTTTCCCTCTAGCTAACATCCATAGATTTCTTGATTGGTATCATTTTTATGGATTAGATTTTTTTGGAATTAATTGGACATTTTTGAAGTTTTCTGCAGAAACCTATGATAGTACCAAGTGACAGCCAGACCTCTGGAATTTTTCGAATGTCAAACTCCTTCTATGATTGATGTTATGGTCTAGACATATTTTTAGTATGAAGTAGACATGTGTAGCTTTCCAGAATATCCAAGAACATATGATTTTGATTTTTTCAAAATTAGTTATGATTTTCCAAAATTTGTGATAGAAATGGCAAATTCTAGCCGAGAATGAAAGCATGAGTTTTATGCTTCCATTTGACTTCCATGAGTTATAGGCCACTTTTGGTGATGGATTTAAGTTATATCTATGTAATTAAATATGAGAATTTGATGTATGAGCTCACACGGCTCACGTGACACTGAATGAAATTTTTAAACACGACACAAAATAAGGAAATGTATTATTTTGATTCCTTTTTCCTTACCCTTTCATGGAATTGATGATATGAAGCATGTGAATATCATAAAATAAGTTAGAAATATATGGTATTACAATTGAACCTTAGAAGCAAGCTAGCTTTTCTAGTGCATGCAAAGCTTTAAAATTTGTTCCAAGAGTGTAATTGGTTTCCATGTAATGTGTTTTGGCCAAAGGAATCAAGTTCCACCTTCTTGTGAGTGCTTGGTTGAGGGAGTGGAACCATTATCAAGGAGAAAAGTATGCATTTGTTACCAAGGTAGCTCTCTCTTCTTTCTCTCATGCATGATTGGATATTTATCTTGTCTTTGAATGTGTGCATGTATGTTTTAAGCCATGAAAGATGTTTTAACATGTATTTATATGCCATGGTACCATGATGTTATGTTATGCATTTAAATGATGCTTTATGAACATGTTTTGGTTTGCTTGAGTGTGGTGAAGCCAAAAGTCTCTTAGCTAGTGAAGATGAGCCAAAAGTCCCCAAGAATGGGTGAGACAAAGCCAAAAGTCTCTAAAGAATGAGGCTTAGTCAAAAGCCCCTTAAGAAAATGGGTGAAACAAATCCAAAATCTCTGAAGAGAAGTGGGTAAGGCTAAACCATCTTCTTGGCAAACCTATGTACGCTTTTTATGACTTCTTGAGTGCAAGAAATATTCCATGCATGATTATGCAATCCATGATGTCCATGCATGCATTTTAGACTTGGATTTGCATTCTTTATGTATGGTTGAAAGAAAGAAGAGCTATTAGCATTCCTAGAATCTCATTCCTTCCTCCCCATTAGCCTAACATGTCTAGGTAGGCCAAGTAAGCCAAGGAATGGGAGCCACAAGCTTAAAGGAAAGATATTGACATAGAATTGTATCCAATATTGTATATGATGTATGAGTTTATGAATATTTATAAATGCATGGATATATTGTAAATGTATGAGAACTAGAGCTATATGAAAGACGTTACATGATTTTGACATTGAATGCCAAGGATAAGCCTATGTATTCTTGTGTATACCTTGGGGTGAGAGAGTGAGTTTATGAAATCTAGGTTTGCACACCTTTTGTAACACCCAATAATTAATTAAGGTATTAATCACATATTAGATTAATTAGGAATAATTAATATGGGATAATTAGGCAAGTTAAGTAAATAGAGATTTTAGAAAGGTAAATTTATTAATACGGGTTTGAGATTTAATTGGGAGAGAAATTTCATCTAGCCCCAAATTAATGTAGGAGGCCATGATAAGAGGCTAATGGAGGCCCAATAAGATAGGTGCAGACCTAATTTGATCCAATGTGATGGAGGCCCAATACCCACCATATTGGCTCTTATACTTAGCCCAATAACTCTTGTGCAGACCCAAAACCTTTGGGCTCTTAAAACTTAGTCTGGCCCAATTGAATTTCAACAACCCAACACCTTGAAACTGGCCCAACAACTTAAAATCTGAAGCCCAAATGGAGATGGACCTTGGAGCAACCCATGACCCATTTTTGACCTAACTAAAGCCCAACTAAAACCCTAAGACATTAGCCTCTTCCTCACACTTGCTGAACACAAAACATATCTTAAAATTCGGAGGTTGAGAAGGAGGCTAGGGTTGGGGGCAAGAATTCTACATTTTCTCACATTTAAAGCAAGATTCAGCCAAGGTAATAGTTATACAACTTAATCCCCTCATCTTTCTCTTTGATTTGGTCCGATTAGTTTTTCATTTGGAGTATTTTCACCCTACCCAAAATCTGATATGTGGGAATTTGGGGATTTTCTTAGTAAAATTCGTAGGTTGAGGTTAGGGCTGACCTTGGGTGAGTTTAAACCCTCCATTTTAATGCTTCATTTGTTAATTTGAGACCCCTATAGCTGATTTATAAAATAGGTATTAATTCTGTATGAATTTGCTTAGGATTTTGGGTGGAATATTGAGTTTTCTGGTGAAGGACACTCTAATACGAATTTGAGATTTGTGATGGCTGTTGCAAATTTATCTACAAGTGAGGTAACCGGGTTTATATCAATTCCATGTATATATTTGATTTAATTTCATATGTTGCTGTATATGAATGATTTGAAATGTTGAATGAATTGGCTGGCTATCTGTTGAATTGTGATTGGACCTTATGAGTCCATGGTGGAGCTGTGGTGCGGCTACCACCCGTGCATGTGCTTCGATCGAGCACCAGGTTATGATCAAACCCCAGATGCACAGAGCCCCGATTGTGCTCAATAGAGAGTAGGTGCCATGGACGGGCCTCTCCCGGTGTTAATGGCCTTTAACATGTGATAATATGATTGCTAGTATGGGATAGTAATCATGATAGCCTAATTATTTCATTTGCTAATATGATGGATATGTTTCTGATGTTGATTTTGATTCATGCATATATGCTAATTAAACTGGATATATGATGGAATTGCCTTGGTTACTGAGATTTATATCTCACCCCGTTTCATGGGATTAACATTTCAGGTAAAGGTTCTTTGGGTAAGGATAAAGGGAAGTTAGTGAATGAAAATCTATGAGCTCCAACATATGGGAGAAGGCTACACTTAGGCTGGCTTATTTAGTAGAGATGCAATTTTGTTATTAGTTTACATAGCATCATCATGTATTCATGTTGCCAAGTGTAGGCGTTCATATTTTGTTTGATTGAAATGTAACCGTTAAGGATTTAAGTCTCATTATAGTTGAATATTAATGTATGAACTTATAGTATCATATATGTAGTTTTGTTGAAATTGTGATATGGATTACCATATGGAAATTGTAGTCATATGATGCCTTGGATGTAGACATAAGCTATTGTTGAATGGAATCTCTATGGAATGTGCATGGGATGTTAATTGTTGCTAATGCATGTGTTCTTGCTGTCATATATTCATGAATGTGCTGATATGAGCTAGTTGGGCAAGTAGGAAGTAGTATTTAAGTTTTACAATGGTAATGGATGGATTGATGGGTAAATAGGGTAGAGAAATACCATTTGTGTCATATAAAATGAGAGAAAGTGGTCTTAGAGTGCACTTAGGATGAGGGCTAGAGTGTGTGGGATGAAACTTGGGAGATATAGCTCCAGGAGGGAGTCACGCCGCGGCTAAGAGGGCTTCGCCGCGGCCAAATGAGAGACAGAGTCGAAGGGCGCTGTGACACAAAGAACCCCGCCTCAGCGCAAAGGAAAAAAAATTGGTCTGGGAAGTAACAGTGGTGAGGAGCGCTGCAGGTTAAGAAATCTCGTTGCGGCGTAGAGCGAAAAAAATTGCACAGGAGAGTAACAGAACCGAAACTCGCCACAGCACATTATATCCTGCCATAGCACGAGTCGAGGAAATTAATTAAGAGTTGTATAGTAGCAAAACTCGCCGCGGTGCAATACATTTGCGCCACGATGAGAATCGTGGGGGTTGGGAATAGTAGTTCCAGGAGGCGTTTCCGCCGCGACGCTATGTAGGCTAGCCGCAGCGAGATTTACGAAATTTGCCAAATAATTCCAAATAGCAACCTAGCCGCGGCAGGGAAGGTATAAGCCGCGGCGTAAATCTCCAAACTCATAATTTTAACCTAGAAACCCCCGTTTCTTCAATGGTAATGGTAGGAAATGATATAGGAACACTTGTGGGAGGTTATTGGTTATTGAAACTGATGGACGGTTGAATCATAAACCCCTTATGGTAGTAGGATTTCTTTTATGCCAATTTTGTTTTGTTGTGGTGGTATGGTGATGACCCTAACATCAAGGTTTAAATTTTTCCCATATTTTCACAATGTGGTAAATTGTAACCACTCAAACCTTGATAATTAATTATTAATTATATATTTAACCATAATTACAATGATCAGGAGGAAGGGTTGTCACACCTTTAAGACATGTTTAATAGACCATTTTGGTGCTTTCCCACGTGCTCAAGTTGTAATGTCCATTTTTCATCAAACGACGAAAATGGATATGTTTTCAAAGCAAGTCCCCTAAAATAAACAAAGTCTCAAAAAATTTAAGTAGCATTCTAGATTCCTAAAAATGAGAATCTAGGGCTTAGATGGAAAGAAAAATGGAGCTAGATTGAAGAAACAAATTTTAACAAAATATTGATGAAACGTAATGATATTTTTGTAATTTTGAGTAAATTTTAGAATTCTTATAGGAGGGCTTTTTAAATAGAAGTTTTGAGTTGCCCAGGGGTTTTAGAGGCCCTAAAAATCATAGGAAGCCCTGAGACAGTTAAAACCCCTCCAGTGGACGTTTTCTAATGTCAGTTGACCCAAAGTTTGATAGATTTGTTCAAGAAGGTTTTAGCTCCAATTTGAGTAATTCCAAAGGCATTTTATAAAATTGGGAACCTAGATTTCATGATGGAAAAGATGGTTCACAAAAAGGAGCTAAAACGAACTAGAAACAAAAATGCCAAGACGAAGGGGCAAAATTGAAATTTTTGAAAAGTTCTTCCTAACCTAGCTATATATATATGTCATGCCCTACCTCCTCCTTCATTTAGCCACTTTTGTTTATACCCTCGACCAAGGAAGAGAGCTAGGGTTTGAGGTGCACAAAGAGGAGAAGAAAGGAAGGAGAAAAACTAGGAAAAAGGTATGGATTTTCTTGGTTTTTCATACTTTCTCTTTAGCAAACTCCTTCTCCTCCATCTTCCCTTCTTTCCCATGATTTTATTGAAGTTCTTGGAACTATTTTGAGGGCAGAACAGAGGTGGAATTTTCGGATTTGAGGAGAGGAGGCTAAGAAAAGGAAGAATCATTCAAGAACTCAAGGAAAAATAAGGTAAATTTTCATTCCATAGTAGCTACTCCTTCTTCCCTTCTTCTCCTTGGTTCGTCCCACCTAGAGAGCTTCAGGAAGACATAAATTTTGGGTAGAATCAAGGGTGAACCTTAGGAAATTGAGTGTGGAGAATAAGAATATGCAAGGGAAATAACAAACTAGCTATTAGATTTCAAGATAGAAAACCTAGGGTTTCAAGTGTCCCTTGCAAATTTTGAATTGATACGATGAATCCTAGGTCTAAATGAGTGTTTGAATGAGCTCCTAAATCCTTAGAAGGCTCCTCACGTGCATCTTCCATCAAGAAAACAAAGAAAACTCCAAAGGTGCCAAGAAGGAGCATAGCCTTTGCCTAAGGGACTTGGAGCACCTAGGGGTAGTTTTAATTTGTTCCAAGCTTATTTTTGAGTCATACATGATGGAAGAGGATGAGAGGAAGCCTTAGAAAAATTTTAGAAACCATAGAAAGTGAGATGGCATTATAAGTTCTATAATATGACCTAGAGAAGCAACATGTAGTTAGGCTCCTTATTTTAATTGTGTGATAACTCCAAGATGCTTAAAAAGAGTCAAGAATCATAAATGAAAGGAAAGAATGGAACCTAAAACTCAAATAATGGATGTTGCTTCATTAGGTGCATTTAGGAACAATAAATGAATCATAAGACAAAGTTAGAGTTCCAAGTAGAAAGGTAGCTTTGAGAATAGTTCCAAAAGTATAATTGGTTCCTATTTTATGTGTTTAGGCCAAGAGAAACAAGCCTCACATCATTGTAAGTGTGTGGCCAAGGAAGGAAAGTATAATTCTAAGAGAAAAAGTGTACTTGTGTGGCAAAAGTTACTCTCTCTTCTTTCTCTCATGCATAGATGAATGTTTGCCTTATTTTTGAATGTGTGTATGTATGTTTTAAGCCATGAAAAGTGTTCTAGCATGTGCATAGGTATTATGGTACCATGATGTGATATTATATTTTCAAATGATGTTTTATATGCTTGCCTTGGTTTGCTTGAATGTGGAGAAGCCAAGAACCTACTAGCCATGGCAAGGATGAGCCAAGAACCCTTAAGAATGGTTGAGACAAAGATTAGAGTCTTCCAAGAGTAAGGCTTAGTTCAAGTCTTTAAGAAAAAGGGTGAGGAAAGTCTAATAACCTTGAAGAGAATGGGTGAGGCTAATCCACTTACTTAGCAAGCCTATGTATGCTTTATATGACTTGTTCAAATGCCAAGAATGCTTCTTGAATGATCATATATTCCATTATGCTCATGCATGCATTTTTAAGACTTGAATTACATTTTTTGTGTATGATTGAAAGGGAGATAAGCTATTGGGATTCTTTGAATCTCATTCCTTCCTTTCCAATGTCTTAACATGCTAGGTGGACCAAATGAGTAAGGTAATAGAAGTGGACCAAATGAGTAAGGTAATAGAAGCCACCAAGTTGGGAGATGTGAGAGTAACAACAAAGTGCCTAGTTTTGCTTCTTTTGTAGCCATATGAATGGCATATGATGTAATCCTATAATGGAATGGCTGTATAATGTAATGTCCAATTTTCATCAAACGATGAAAATGGATGTGTTTTCAAAGCAAGTCCCCTAAAATGAATTAGTTAAAGTCTTGAAAATTTTAAGTAGCATTCTAGACTTCTAAAAATAAGAATCCCAAGTTCAAATAGAAAGAAAAATAGAGCTAGAATGAAAAAAAAAAATTGAACGAAAGGTTGACAAAATATAATGGCATTTTCATAATTTTGAGCAAATTTTAGAATTCACACAGGAGTGCTTTTTAAATGAAAGTTTTGAGTTCTTTGGGGTTCTCAGAGGCCCTAAAAACTATAAGAAGCCTCGGGATAGTTAAAACCCCTTCAGTAGACGTCTTTCAACATCGATTGACTTGAACTTTGTTAGATTTATTCAAGAAGGTTTTAGCTCTGATTTGAGTAATTCTGTAACATCTGGTTCTTTAAAAACAAGAGAAAATGCGAGAAACGTAGTGTATGGTTTCTCTGTCAATGTACGAAATTCATTGGACACAAAAGGAAGTCCCCTAAAATGAATTAGTTAAAGTCCCAAAAGTAACATTCTAGACTCTTAAAAATGAGAATCTCAGGCTGAGACAGAAAGAAAAACAGAGCTAGAATGAAGAAACTAATTTGAACGAAAGGTTGACGAAACGTAAGGGCATTTTTCGTAATTTTGAGCAAATTTTGGAATCCTCACAGAAGGCTTTTTAAATGAAAGTTTTGAGTTCTCTGGGATTCTCAAAAGCCTTAAAAACTATGGGAAGCCTCGAGATAGTTAAAATCCCTCCGATTGATGTTTTCCAACGTTAAAACCCTTCCAGTGGATGTTTTCCAATGTTAGGTGACCCAAACTTTGACTAATTCGGTCAAGAAGGTTTTAGCTTCAATTTGAGTGATTGCAAAGGCATTTTACTAAATTGGGAACCTAAATTTCATAATAGAAAAGATGGTTCTCAAAAAAGGAGCTAAATCAAGTTAAAAACGAAAATGCAAAGAACGAAAGGCAAATTAGAATTTTCGAAAAATGGAAGCTTCTTGAACACTCTTTAAGCTTCTTATGTCTTCTCCCACTTTATTTGCATGACTTGTTCTGCCCAAAAACTAGAAAAATACCAGCTCTCTTAGGCGCATAAGAAGGAGAAGAAATGGGAGGAGAAAGATAAGGCAAAAGGTATGGATTTTCTTGGTTTTTCATGATTTTTCTTTAGCAAACTCCTTCTTATCCATTTGCCTTTCTTTCCTATGGTTTTATTGAAGTTTATGGATTTTTTTAAGGGCAGAACAAAGGAAAAAATTCGGATTTGAAGAGAGGAGGCTAAGGAAAATGAGAAACAAGCAAGAAAAGCCAAGGAAACAAGGTAAAATCTTCATCCTATGGTAGCTACTCCTCCCTCCTTCTTCTCCTTATTTTGCCCCATATATGTAGTTGCAAGAAGGCTTGAATTTTGGGGAGAACTAAGGGTGAATTCTAGGAATTTAAAGGAGGAGAGTAAGAATATGCAAAGAAATTCAAGTAAAAACCATTAGATTTCAAGATAGGAAGTCTAGGGTTTTGATTGCACCTTGAACTCTATCATGAAGAATCCTAACTATATTTTATGATGTTTAAGAGTTTATATAGGCTCTTAAGACACCAAGAGAGCTTCCTACATGCTTCTCTCATCAAAGGAAGCAAAGAAACTCCATTGGTGCCATATGGAAGCATAGCTTTGGCCAAGAAGGATCCATGCACCTAAGAAGTGTTTTAATTCCTTCCAAACTTAGTTTTGCATCATGTATGATGGGAGAGTATGAGAGGAAGCCTCAGAAAAATTTTAGAAACCATAGATAGTGAGATGGCCTTATATGTTCTCTAATATGGCTTAAAGAAGTAACACCTAGTTAGGCTCCTTGATTTGATTATGTGATGACTCCAAGAGGTTTAAATGGAGTCAAGAATCATTAGTAGATGGAGAGAATAGAGCCAAGATGATTTTTTCCAAAGGTTGCTTCATTAAGTGCATTATGGAACTATAAAAGAGCCTTATGAGTTACCTAGCTTTTCTAGTGAATGTATGGCCTTAGAATTTGATTCAAGAGTATAATTAGCTTCCATATGATGTTTCTAGGCCAAGAGAAATGATCTCCACCTCCTTGTGTATGTGAGGCAGAGGACTCAAGGCTCAAGGAAAGAGTATGCTTATGTGGCAAAGGTAGCTCTCTCTACCTTCTCTCATATATGAATGTATGCTTACGTTGTCTTTGGATGTGCATATATGTGTTTTGAGCTATGAAAAGTATTTTAGCATGAGCTTTTATGCCATGGTACCATGATAATGTTTTAAGCATTCAGATGATGTTTTATATGCTTGCCTTGGTTTGCTTGAGTGTGGAGAAGCCAAGAACTCTCTAGCCATAGTGAGAATGAGCCAAGAACCCTTAAACTTCGTTGAGACAAAGTAAAGAATCTCCCAATAGTGAGGTTGATTCCTAAGAGTAAGGTTGAGTCAAACCTCTTAAAGAAATTAGGTGAGGCAAGTCCAAAATCTATAAGTGAATAGGTGAGGTCAATCCACTCACTTGGAAAGCCTATATATGTTATGTATGACTTGTTTAAATGCCAAGAATATTTCTTGAATACTCACATATGTTAATATATCCATGCATGCATTTTCAAGGCTTATATTACATCCCCTCCTCTCCAATGTTTTAACATGCTAGGTGGAGCAATTGAGCAAGGTAATGGAAGCCACCAAGTCTAGAAGAAGGAGATTGACATCAAAGTGTATGAAAATGTCTAGTTTTGTCTCTTTTGTAGCTATACACATGGCATATGATGTTATCCCATGATGAAATTATTATATAATCATTTGAACATGTGTAGATACCCTTATATTTAATGTATGAATGATGTTTGATGCTAGATGAATGATAATGTAGCTTTTAGGTAATGAATGGCAAGAGAAAGTATATGAAATCTTGTGTATGGCATAGGGTGAAAGAGTGATATTTTGATTTTTGAGTTTATGCACCTTTGAGACAAGTTTAAAGAGCCATTTTGGTGTATTCCCACGTGCTCAAGGGGTCATGGTTTCCTTAGAACTTGAAATGGACCATTTAAACCCTTTATATGACACAGCCATTTTGCAACCTAATGTTAAGGTCTAACCAAATGAACGAATTTACTCGTGAAATTTGGTACACATGTAGATATTATCCATATATTTTTGGGAAGCCAAAGAAAAAATTATTTGGAGCTCTGTGGAATTAATTATGAATTTCTAAAGTTACCATTTTTCTACTGAACGGATATAGGTACTATTCATATAGTTAGAAACTATTCATGGATCAAATGATGTCCAATGCTCATGAAATTTTATAGGCATAAACTAGACATGATAATATTTCTATGGCCACTAAGATCACCCCTAATTGGACCTATGAGCAGGGAGATATAAAATTTTGAAGTTGGAAATTAGTACCAAGGATGACAGCTGACTTTGGTACTGTTTCATCAATATCTAATAGCTATCAGCCTCTGTTGTGATCTGGATTTATTTTAGCATAAAGTAAACATCTTACATTTCTAGAATAGTATAGTATGCTTAATTTCAATTTTTCTAGAATTAGTTATGATTTTTCAAAGTTCAGGAATAGAATCTGAAATTCTACACGAGGCTGCACCAATGAGTTTTGTATATCCACTCCTTTTGCTCGAGGTATAGGCCACTTCTTGAGCTTGCTATGAGTTGTAATTGTGTATTTAAACATAAGTATGAGATGGATTAGTCCATATGATCCATGGGACACTGAAAGAAAAATTTTTCCTATGATGAGGTGCAACTTGATTTATAATTTCTAATGCCATTATGTTGCTTCCCATAGAACTAGTATGAGATGAGGCATGGAAATTGCATGAGTTGAGTCTTAAAAGTATGGTGTTATAGATTCCAAAGGCATTTTATTAAATTGGGAACTTAAATTTTATAATGGAAAAGACGGTTCTCAAAAAGGAACTAAAATGAACTGGAAACGAAAATGTCAAGACGAAAGGGCAAAATTGAAATTTTTGAAAAGTCTTTCTTAACCTCCCTATATATATATGAGGTGCCCTACCTCCTCACTCATTTAGACACAATTGTTTCTACCCTGAACTAGAGGAGAGAGCTAGGGTTGAGGCGCACAAAGAGAAGGAGAAAGGGAAGAGAAAAACAAGGCAAAAGGTATGGATTTTCTTGGTCTTTTCATGCTTTCTCTTTAGTAAACCTCTTATTCTCCATTTCCCCTTCTTTCCTATGATTTTATTGAAGTTTTTGAATCTATTTTGAGGTAAGAACAGAGGGGAAAATTCGGATTTAAAGAGAGGAGGCCAAGGAAAGGAAGAATTAAGCAAGAAAATAAGGAAAAAGAAGGTAAATCTTCCTTCCATGGTAACTATCTCTTGCTTCCTTCTTCTCCTTAGTTCATCCCACACATGGAGCTTCAAGTAGGCTTGGATTTTAGGCACCACCAAGGGTAAATCTTAGGAATTTAAAGGAGGATAATATCCATACAATTCCGTACAGTCCGTACGATGTCTCTCTCTTTAAGGATTTTGGAGGTAGTTCTAGCTCTAGTTTCTGATATGGAAACCCCTATTTATAGACTAGAGTTTCAGATATATTTAATTAATCAAAATTAATTAAATATATCTATTAGTTTAAATTCATATCTATCTTATAGTTTAAATTTAAACTAACAGTATCTAGAGCTTAATTTAAATTATCTGATTAGTTTAAATTTAAATCTATCTGATAAAATCAAATTTAAATTATCTGATTAGTTTAAATTTAAATCTATCTGATAAAATCAAATTTAAATTATCTGATTAGTTTAAATTTAAATCTATCTGATATAATTAAATTTAAATTATCTGATTAGTTTAAATTTAAATCTATCTAATAGAATTAAATTTAAATTATCTGATTAGTTTAAATTTAAATCTATCTAATAGAATCACATTTAAATTAATTTATATATATACATATATATATAAAATATCAAATATAATATACATATATATATAATATATTTCACATTTAATTATTTATATATATATAAATAATTCCTCCATCCTAGATATTCATTGAATTGAGACACATTTCTGATTCAATGAATGTGGACATTTTAGCCCGAGTTGGTCCGTTCTTATGTACAACCCTGCAGGCCCATATGATGTTGGTAGTGGGCCAACTGCACTGTTTGACCCACAAATCACAAGCGGCCTCTAGCAAGACATTGTGACTACCCAAATCATATGAAATCGGTGATCCAATGTAACCTATCTTATAACCCAATCATATCCCTTTTGTCACACGATATCTAGATCGAGTATGAGGCATGGAAATGTCATCCTTAACTTACTCGATCATAACTTTCTCGATCTTCGAGCAAGTTGATATAAGATGGAACCCTTTCCATCTGAGCATGGCTATGTATTTCTCAATCACACTCATCGAGGGGCCCAGAGATATCTCTCTATTAATTAGAGGGACAAATTCCATCTTGACCACTTATCTTCCTCTGCATGGATTCCATTATATCTGATCATAGTCTTTATAATTACCTGGTCAAAGGTGACATTAGACTATGCCAAAGTACAGTGTCCTTCATGTAGGAATTTATGGTGATCTCAGGTCCAAGGGATCAATGACATGGTTATATATAAGATAAATTATGACCTAATCCATGTAGTTTATCTCATGATGGGTCTATCCAACGTTCTGTTCTCTAACACACGCCTATGATTTTGATTCATATCATCATACATGATTAACACTTAATTAATCAAAATCATACTAATCTTAATTCATCGTTGTTCCCACAAGGATGATTGATTAGGGATATTTTGGATAATTCAAAAAATGATTTATCCATGGATATTATTATATATAAATATGCAAATATTATAATAATGTAATAAAAAGAAAACTCTTGTTTCGTGATAAAAACAATGTTCGCAATACAATGATTGGCCTAGGGCACAATCTCCAATAACTCTCACTTGCACTAGGTTCAATCATTAATGTTTCTAATACCCATTGACCTAACATGACGATCATGCTTAGCCTGTGCAAGCGGCTTAGTAAGAGGATCAGCAACATTGTCATCAGTTGGTACTTTGCATATCTTTATATCACCTCTATCAATGATTTCTCTGATAAGGTGATATTGCCTGAGTATGTGTTTGGTCCTTTGATGTGATCTAGGCTCTTTAGCTTGTGCTATTGCACCATTGTTGTCACAGAATAAATCTATCGGATTTGAGATAGTAGGCACCACCCCTAGCTCAGTAATGAACTTTTTAATCCAAACAGCTTCCTTAGCTGCATCTGATGCTGCTAGGTACTCAGCTTCTGTTGTAGAATCAGCCACAATGCTTTGCTTTGAGCTCTTCCAACTTACTGCGCCACCATTCAAACAGAATACAAATCCTGATTGCGACCTAGAATCATCTTTGTCAGATTGAAAACTTGCATCTGTGTAGCCGTTTACAACAAGCTCGTCATCCAATCCTCTATACACCAAGAATACATCCTTAGTTATTCTCAAGTACTTTAGGATATTCTTGACAGCAGTCCAGTGATTCTCACCTGGATCTTATTGAAATCTACTAGTCATACTCAAGGCATATGAGACATCTGGTTGAGTGCATAACATGGCATACATGATAGATCCAATAGCCAAGGCATATGGAATCTTACTTATGCGTTCTCGCTCATCACGTTTACTAGGACATTGAGTCTTGCTGAGATTGATGCCATGAGACATAGGTACAAAACCCCTTTTTGAATCTTGCATACTAAATCTATGCAATACCTTGTCTATGTAGGTGCATTGACTTAGACCGATTAGCTTCTTAGATCTATCTCTATAGATCCTAATCCCAAGGATGTAATTGGCCTTGCCAAAGTCTTTCATTGAGAAATATTTTCCTAACCAAGACTTGACAATCTGCAAGGTAGGAATGTCATTTCCAATAAGTAGGATGTCATCAACATAAAGTACTAGAAATACAATTGTGCTCCCACTAACCTTCTTGTAAACACAAGGTTCATCAACATTTTGGATAAAACCAAAATCTTTGACTACTTCGTCAAAATGATGATTCCAACTCCGAGATGTTTGCTTCAATCCATAAATGGATTTTTGAAGCTTGCAAACCTTTCCAGAATCCTCTGGACGCATAAAACCTTCAGGTTGTGTCATATACACATCCTCAAGCAGCTTTCCATTAAGGAATGCTGTTTTCACGTCCATTTGCCAAATCTCATAATCATAATATGCAGCAATGGCGAAAAGGATCCTGATTGATTTGATCATAGCGACTGGTGAAAAGGTTTCATCATAGTCTATACCATGTGTTTGTTTGAATCCTTTTGCAACCAATCGTGCCTTGAAGGTATGCACTTGGCCATCCATGTCAGTTTTCTTTTTGAAAACCCACTTGCACCCTATGGCTTTTATACCTTCAGGTGGGTCAATCAAGGTCCATACCTGATTGTCATACATGGATTGCATCTTAGACTTTATAGCTTCTAGCCATTTCTCAGAGTCTGATCCCATTATGGCCTCTTGATAGGTGGTTGGCTCATCTTGATCAATGAGCAACACATCACGATATCTTTGAGGCTGATATCGTGTCCTATCAGACCTCCGTAGGCCTTGTGTTACTTGAGTAGGCTCAACAACTTGTTGTGAGTCTTCTCAATTTTCCATCTCCGTAGGCCTTGTTATGTGAAAAGCTCTAAATGAGCTTTAAATGCTGCCAAATTTCATCTAAAAATTCGCTCATTTGGTCTAGTTTTGGTTTAGGTGCAAAAGATGGCTCAAAATGGTGCAAATTTGGATCCAAGTGATTCAAAATGGACTCCTTCAACTCAAGTGACCACTTAACCATGTTTCAAATGTAAAATATAGCATATATAACTGATTTATCATGTCCTAAGCATCATGCAACTCAACCTCACTCACCCACTTATCATTACATATACATATTTCATGGCTCACATATGGTCAAATTGCATAATCTTGCACATTTACATTCAAAAATAATATTTACACCATAATCCCATATTTTTGGGAATGGTTACATTACAAAATAATCATATACATCCTTTTATGTGCAACAAAATACACAAAACTCTAACTATTGTCAAAAGAAGATCAATCATGCTCTTTGATCTCCATTTTTGCTTCTTTGTGAGTTCCCTAGATATGGTTAGAAATAATATGGAGGAGAGTGAAATTTTATGAATCCTAATAGCTCATTCACCCTTCAAGCACACTTATAAGGCATATTTTCATGTCAAAGAGAGCAAGTATGTATAATAAACATCCAAAAATCAAATATAACCATACATATGAAATCATATGGATTCATTAAGGTAAAAAAAATAAGTTCTAGGGACTTTTGGACTAGTTTCATGCAATTATTTTAGACTTTCAGTTTGGCCTTACCCATTTTTAGGGACTTTTGACTTAGCTTCACTCATATTTGAGGCTTTTGGCCTTGTCTCACCCATATTTAGGGACTTTTGGCTTTACCTCACCTAAATCAATAGACTTTTGACACAACCTTACCTATCAAGAGCCACTCTAAATTTCAAAGGCATTTAAATGTCACATAATTGCATAAAATCATCAAACCAATAGCAACAAGCATAATTTATAATTCATATACACACAAGTAATCAATGACACTCAAACAACTAATATAAATATACAAGAATGGATGAAGAGCTACCTTTACTCAAAGAAGCATAAAATTCTTCTTAGATTCTTAGTTCCTCCTCATGGCCTCACACCCACACTTTGGAGAGACTTCACTTGCTTTGCTTAGACACATCAACAAGGCACAAATATATCAATGGAACCATATTTGAACTTAAATAAGCCTTACATAAGCTAACTATAGCTTTAAGTTTCCATATGGTTCCATTTAATGGCATAATGAAGCAACCCATATAATTCAATATCTTGGTTCTAATTTGCCACCCAATATAAGTCATATGACTCCATTCAAAGTCATTGGAGTCATCACAAACTCAATTCAAGGAATCTAACACTAAATTGTTTTTTTATGCATAATGGAACTCTAAACTTTCACTTTTAAAAATAAAGCTTCTAAATGCAAACCAGTGGTTTCTTTAGTGTTTATAATTCATATCTAGACTATTTCTAACATAAAAACCAACAAAAACTCTCCCTACATACCTCAAACCATACTTGGCCAAGACATACTCCAAGGATGGTCATTTTGGAATTTTTGTTTAATTCTCTTAGGAAATGGCGTCTATGAAGCTTCCTTGATGTAACACCCTGAATTTAATTAAGACTAATTATGATGAGTTAAGGATTTAGTATGGGCAATTAAGAAAAATAATTAGGTGGAACCTATAGAGGGATAAATTCTTAATGAGGGTTTAAGATTCAATTGGGTTAGAAACTTAATCTAAGCATATAATTAATTTAAGTATGTCATGGATAAGGACTAATAGAGGCCCAATATTTATTTTGTTGAAACCCAATGTTAATGGACCTTTTCAGCTTAGCCCAACTCTTATCTAACTCTTATAACCCTAGAATCCATGACCCAAGAAGCATATGTCTGAACCCACTTGGATTTTAGGCCTTCAGGTTAGCTCACAACCCAACTTAAACCCTAACAACCCTTCTTCCTTATTCTATTTTACAGAAATCTAAATTTGGTTCTTGTAGTGGCTGGGTAAGTGTTCTCTAGATAGCCTTTTGTGCTTTAATTCTTTAAGTCTTAGATTTGCTGCTATAAATAATGATTAGGAATAGTAATGGTCTAGTTTTGTGTCTATAGGTTAAAGTAGCATTGCTATTGGCTCTCAAAGAATTATCTACAGGGTAACCAAGGTTAACTTAATTCAGTGCATGTGTTCAAATTTGATCTTATATATATTGCACATGTATGATTTTGAATGTTAAATAAATGGTTAACTATCAGATATGTTGTGCTTGGACCTTGTGAGTCCATGGTAGAGCTATGGTGCGACTGCCACCCGTGCATCATGCTTCAATCAGACACCAGGTTATAATTAGACCCTCGAATGCACTAAGCCTTGGTTGTGCTCAATGGGGAGTAGGTGCCATAGATGGGCCTTTCCTAGTATTATTGGCCTTTAACATGATTGTATGTGATTGCTGGTATGAGACAATAGTCATTGGTAGTTTAACTATTTCATTTGCTGATATGATTGATGTTTTTGGTGTATATATGATTTAATGCATATATGTTGATTAATTTGAAGCATATGAATGAAATTTACCTTTGGTTACTGAGATTTGCATCTCACCCTATTTTATAGGCAAACTATTTCTAGTAAAGGTCCTCCAATAAGGATAAAGGGAAGTAAGTGAATGAACATCCATAAGCTTAGATCTAGTGGGGGGACACTGCACTAGGGTTATTCTAACTTGAGATAGATACTGATTTTGTTACTCTTTTGTATAACATCATCATCATATAATCATGTTGCCAAGTGTATGTATTTTGGTGTACTAGAAAATAATGATACAACTAATAGGGAGTTAGGCTTTTACAATTTGTTTTCTGATGTACGTACTTGTTTATATCTATTATGGAACCTTATTAGATGGATATATATATGACTTGTTTCTTGGAAGTATGTTATGGTATTATCATAAATGATAATGTTAATAGTTATGAATCCTTCTTACTGTCATTGATACATAAATAGTAGATGCGTGATAGTAGATGAGTAAGAATCAACACCTAGGATTTGATTGGGCAATGAGAGACATATGAGTAAATTAGGTAGTTGAATGCCATTAGAGCCCTGCAAATTAAGGTAGAATGGCCCTAAAATGTTGCTAAAGGGAGAACTAGAGTGTATAGGATGAAATTTGGGAGGTATAGTGCAAACAAGAGTTGAGCCACAGCCAAGATTAGCTAAGTCATAGCCAAGAGTCAATCAAAAACGAGGAGTGTTGTGGCATGAAACATCTCACCATGGCGCAAGACAAGAAATTCTCCTAGGAAGAGTAATAAAGAGCAAACTCACCATAATGCAAGGGAAGCTTGCCTTAGCGAGCCTCAAAAGGCGAGCTAGGAGAGCTCCAAGAGGCTCTCCCACAATAGCACCACATAGGGTCACCACGACAATCACGAAAATGTGAATAGTGGGTTCCCAATAGCACTTTTGCCATGATACGGAGAACCTGAGTCATGGTGCAAAGTGCGTAATTTTAGTTTTAAGTTCTAGTAGCCTGAGTCGCAGCGCAAAGTGCATAATTTTAGTTTTGAGTTCCAATAGGCACTTATGTCGTGGCATGGGTTTACTGTAACACCCTAAAAATTAATTAAGGTGTTAATCATGGATTTAGATTAATTAGGAATAATTAATATAAAATAATCGGGTAAGTTAAGTGAATGAAAATTTTGGAGAGGTAAATTATTATTAGGGATTTGAAATTTAATTAAGATAGAAACTTCATTTAGGCCCAAATTAATGTAGGAGATCATGATAAGAGGCTAATGGAGGCCCAATAAGTTAGGTGCAAATCCAATCTGATTCAATGTGATAGAGGCCCAAGATCCACCTTTTATAAGCTTTTATAATTGGCCCAACAACCTTTATGCAGACCCAAATTCTTTGAGCTCTTAAAACTTAGCCTAACCAAATTAAAACCCGACAACCCAACACATGAAAGCTGGCCTAACAAAGCTTAAGTCTGAAGCCCATTTGGAGTTAGAACTTTGGAGTAGCCTATAACCCATAGAAAACCCTAAAAACTAACCTAGCCATCCTCCATTCTGCAGAACACAAGAACACATAAGAGAAATTTAGAGGTTTGAAGGGAGGCTAGGGTTTGGGGCAAGAAATTCACCATTTCCCAATTCTAAAGCAAGATTCAGTCAAGGTAATAGTTGTATAACTTAAACCCCTTCTCTTTCTCTTCATTTTGGCCCAATTAGTTTTTCATTTGGAGTATTTTCACCATACCCAAAATCTAAAATGTGGCTGTTTAGGATTTTCTTGGTAAAATTTTGTAGGTTGAGGCTGAAGGTGTTATTAAGTAAGTATAAACTCTCCATTTTGATGCACCTTCTACTAGTTTAAGACCCCATAATAGACCTATAGTATGGGCCTTAATTTTGTGTGAATTTTCTTATGATTTGGAGTGATATGTTGATGTTTCTGGTCTAGGGAAGGCAATATCCGAAATTAGAGGCTCTTGGTGATTGGGTAGGTATCCCTTAGGTAACTATTGGTAACTTAATTCTTTGAGCATTGGGTTATTACCACAAATGGTGAATGAGATAGTAATGGACTGATAAAAATGAACATTTTCTGATGTTGTGATTTTAGGAGGATTTTGGTATTGTTGTAGCTTCCCAACTTGTTTACAAGTGAGGTAACCAGGACTATATTAATTCCATGCATATATCTACTTTAATTTCATATTTGCTATACATGAATGATTTGAAATGCTAAATGAATTGGTTGGCTATCTATTGTATTGTGTTTGGACCTTGTGAGTCTATGGTGGAGCTGTGGTGTGGCTGCCACCCGTGCATGTGCTTCGATCGGGCACCAAGTTATGATCAAACCTAAGATGCACTAAGTCCTAGTTGTGCTTATTGGGGAGTGGGTACCGTGGATGGGCCTCTCCCGATGTTATTGGCCTTTAACATGTAGAAATATGATTGCTAGTATGGGATAGTAATCATGATAGCCTAATTATTTTATTTACTGATATGACTGGCATATTTTCTGATGCTTATGTGAGATCATGTATATATGTTAATTAAACTGGAATATATGATGGAATTTGCCTTGGTTACTGAGATTTGCATCTCACCCCATTTCATGGGCTAAATATTTCAGGTGAAGGTTCTTCAGGTAAGGATAAAGGCAAGCAAGTGGATGAACATCCATGAGCTGAGGCCTGGTGTGGGGAGCTACACTTAGTCTGAGTGGAATATAGTAGATACTAATTTTGTTAACCTTTGTATAGCATCATCATGTATCTGTATTGCTAAGTGTAAGAGTTTGTATTTTGATAACATAGAATGTAACCATTGAGAAATAGGCTTTATATTAGTTGTTGATGGATGTATAAGTTTATGACACTTATTATGGCTTGTAAACCTGTGTTTTAACTAACTATTTAAGTAATGAAATCATGTGATATATTTATTGTGGATTTGAGCTAGCGATGCATGAATTATCTGATGAAAACATGATTGAATGACCATTGTGAGAAATTTATAAATTTGTTGATATAAGACCAATGAATGAGTAGGAAAATCCACCCTTAAATGCGGGATGGGTAATGATATAATGGCTAGGGCAAATCAGCTAGATAGATGCTATTAGAATCTCATAACAAGTGGGAGAATGGCCCTAGAGATCCCCTAGATAGAGAGTGGAAAGTATTAGACAAGATTTTCAGAGTTGTAGGATCAGAAGGCATTTCACCACGGCCAAAATACTATTAGCTGCGACCAATAGAGGTGAAGTTGCCCAGGAAAAGTACCAGAAAGCAATTCATCGCAACAAAAGGTGAAATTAGCTACGGCAAAATGTGAGAGGCAAAATTGGGAGTCGTCTAGAAGGTAATTCACTAAGGCTAAATGGGAATTGGCCATGACGAACTTTTGTGAGAATTTGCTAGGTGTTCCAGAGAGGAATTAGCTGCGATGAAAGGGGGAATTAGCCGCGGCCAATAGTGAGAGGCGAGCGAGGTAGGTTTTAGGAGGCTTCCTCACCGCGGCGCCATGTAGGTTAGCCACAACAAAATTTGTAAAGATAAGGAGTGAACCCAAGAGCAATTGGCCGCAATGCAAGGACATTTAGCCACAGCTAATGGTCCCAAACTTTCATTCTAACCTAGAAATCTTGGTTTTTCATATGGTAACCCCAGGGGATGACTTAGAAACATTGGTAGAAGATTCTTGTGAGTTGGAATTAATGGGTGATAGACTCAAAGGCTTATAAATGAATGTTTGTTTTCTTGATGTACATGAGTGCTTGTAATTATATGGTTGATGACTTTAATAACATTAAAGTTCAAATTTCCTTGTATTTTCTGAATGGAATTAGTCGTAATATCTTGTAACCCTGATTTATAATTATTAATAATGTATTTAACCTTAATTACAATAGTTAAAAGTTAGGGTCGTCACATTTACCAAGTCATGGCCGTAGAAGTCTCCAAATTTGGTTTTTCAGTTCTAGTAACTAACTTAGCCATGACAAAGAAGGTCCAAGTCACGACGAAGGTTCCCAAACTCTTATTTTTGACTTAGAAATCCTAAAGTTTATTATGATAGTGTAATGAAATGACCTAAGAACATTTATAAGAGGTTTTGTGAGTTGAAATCAATAGTAAAATGAAACAAAGGACTTAATTGATAATTAGGATCACCTTGTGGACTCGAATAGTTGTGATGGTTTGGCTAATAACCCTAATAATATCAAGGTTCAAATTTCCCTACTTTCTCCTACTTTAATTAATTATAATAACTTTAGACCTTGATTTACGATTAGTAATTGCATAATTAAACCTAATCAAGGTAATTAAGAATTAGGGTTCTTACACTTGATCTCTTTTTGACTCAATTATACTCTTACATGGATTGAATTATCATTCTAAAGGTTCATATTTCCTAAAGTGTAAACAAAACACTAGGTTCCATAAATTACAACTAATAGTTTCATATTTGACTCTTTTGGTTCCATATTAATCCCCATACTTCAAAATCCCATTTCCTAACAAATTTAAGCCAAAACCAAGCTTCCTTTAAATGGCTCTAGGTCTGGCCAAAATAAAAAGAGCAAGGAAGAACCAATGAAGACAAGTTTTATATAGGAAATCATACTTTAATGAATTCCTTGCTAAATGGTGTTTCTTATGCTCCTAAAGCTTCCTTCGAATTCCTCCTTCCCTCTACCGAACTAGCCATAAAAACCACCAAAAGAAATAGCATAAAGAGGAGAATCAAGTTAATAAAGCCAAGAGCATGAAAAGAGAATAATTTTTTACCCTTTTTGGTTTGTTTTCTTCCTCCTTTCTCCTCCATTTTGTGCATCACAAGGAGTTAGTTCAGGTTTTTTTTCAAAGCCAAATTATGTCAGTTAAGCTAAAGGAGAGAAGGTGGCATGAGATAAAAAGGAAAGTGAGGATATTTATAACTTCTACAAATTCCATTCATGTCCCATGTACTTTGACTTCTCCATTTGAGCCCATTTTAATTGCTTTTTTAGAACCATCGTTTCCATCATAAATTTAGGTCCTCCAAATCATTAAAAGCATTTGGTTTCAAATTGATAGGATTTAAAACCTTACTGAACCATTTAGTCAAAGTTTAACTCAATTGACGACCTAAATCATATACTAGAAAGGTTTTAACCATTCCGACAATCTGTATGATTTTCTAAGCCTCTAAGAACCTTAGTGAGATTAATTTTATTATTTAAAGTTCTTTCCTTTGAGTTTTTAAAAAGTTGCCTGAAATTATAATTTTGCCATTGGCCCTTGATTCACTCTGTTTAGCCATTTTGACTTTAATTTAGGGTTATCCTTAAGCTCTTAACCACATTTTTTAGATACTCTATTCTTAGTTAGCCTTAATTTTCTTTACTTTAAGATCCTCTTATACCATAGTATTAATTTTGATTCAATGTCTAGGAAATCAATTATTATATTAAGGCTTCTAACTCCATAAGGTAGCTATATCTTCTTATTTTGCATGCATTTGAGTATATGAATCAGTTGAGATGCTTGTATGCTTGATTGTTTGATGATTTCATAAGTTATACTTTGAATTGGCTTTTAGCATAAGTTTTATGCATGAAAAAACATATGTTCAACTCTTAACTCCATATGGCAGGAAATTGAGCATAATAGCTTTTTCTTAGCCTAGACTTGTTTTTAGTTGATCTTAACTAGTATGGTTTGATGCCATAGCTAGATGAGAATTTAAGTTCATGTTAAATTTTATGTTTGAGATATTTGATGCATGTAATATCCAATAATTTAGAAACTAAACTAAACTCAATAAGTTGATGTTGGAACACCTTAAAGCAAAGCAAATTAAGGCTAATAATATTAGGATGTTGATTAAAGCACCTAAAATATGCTTTAGAGCCTAAGGTTAGCTTGGAACCGGAGCCAAAACGGCCAAATAAAGAGTTACAAAGGCCCAGTGGCATTTTTGTAATTCTAGGTAACATTAAAAAAACTCAAAGGAGGGATCTTTAAATGGAGAAATTAAGTTTTTTGAGGTTCTCAAAGGCTCTCAAAACCATCAAAACCCCAAGAATAGTCAAAACCCCTCCAGTTTGCATTTTAGAGTATTAGTTGACTAAAACTTTACCCAGACTAGTCGGTAAGGTTTTAAATCTAATTTCAATGAAATCAAAGGCATTTTATAAATTAGAAGACCTAAATTTCATAATAAAAAAAGACAATACTAAAAAAGGATGTGAAATGAGCTCAACCAGAGAAAACAAAGTTTAGAGACATACTTGGAATTTTGAGAATTGTTATAAATAGTCTTCCACCTTTTAAATAACGTCCCATTTCTGCCTTCCATCTTAATTGACTCATGGTTTTGGTGACTTAATTAGACATGCTTTGTGGTTGGTTTAGTAGAGGAAAGAGAGAGTTTGGAAGAACTCTTGGAAGCTTGTGAAAGCTCTCTTGAAAAGCTTGAAAACAAGGTAAGCTTTGCTATGAGAAATTGCTTCTTCTTGGCTTTTCTCTTCCTTCATGTTTTAGCTAGAATTAGGAGTGTATGTAAGGGACTTTGTTTAATCCAAACTCAATAGGATTTGGGGTTTTGGAGCATAAGGAATAAGAATAAGCAATTGGAACCAAAAGAAAAACTTTAGAAATTAAGTTATAGAAGTTAGGGTTTTGGTTGCACCTAGGAATTTATGAAGTTTTCTAAGGCTAATTTAACTTATGTAAGAGTATGTTTGAGTTCTCAAGAAACTTCACAAGTAGAAAACTCCCTAAGAAAACCCACAAAACCTTATAAGCTCCTAATACGTTCTATGTCTCGACCAAAGAGGGGAGATGGTACCTGGGAAGAGTTTTCTTTGATTGCAAGGATAGAAATGGTTTAGAAATGAATAATAGACACCAAAGGAACTATTGGTGTGAATTTAGAAATCATATTTTGAAAGTTAGAAGTTTAGGTTCCCTTTTTCTTTTGCATAAAGAGGCAACTTTATGCTAGGCTCCTTAAATTGAGCTTATAATGACTTTAATAAGTTTAAATGAAGTCATGTGACTTAGATTGAGTGAGAAATTGGAGCCAAGATCATGAATTATGTGAGTTGCTTCATTAGGCTCTTGTATGGAACCATAAGCATGGCATAAACTAGAAATAGCTTATATGGAGTTTATGTAAAACTAGAGATGGTTCCATTGAGTTGTCTCGATACTCCTCCTATCTTTAGAGATTTAAGAGATTTAAGAAGGGATTAAAGACCCTAATCAAAGACAGAGTTACTCCATAGAGAGTCAGAACATTTAATGCCATTTTAGAGATTAGTAGGGTGATAGAAAATAACTTGTAGGATATCCTACTAGTAGTGACTGGGATGAGTCAAAAGGGGGCTTTAGAATTGAAAAAACTGAGACCAGAAGATAGTGTAAGTGTAGCACCTAGATATAGAAAGAAAGGCAAGGTGCAGTGAAGTATAAACCCACAGAGGGATAAGAAAGTGCAACCCACTAGTAGTGACTGGGATGAGTCAAAAGGGGGCTTTAGAATTGAAAAAACTGAGACCAGAAGATAGTGTAAGTGTAGCACCTAGATATAGAAAGAAAGGCAAGGTGCAGTGAAGTATAAACCCACAGAGGGATAAGAAAGTGCAACCCAATAGAACTCAATCATCCATAATGACATGCTTCAAGTGTAGGAAGCCAGGGTACTTTACTAGAAATTGTCCTCAGATAGAGACAGTGCCTCCACCAAGGCCACAAACCCAAGACAAAGTGTTCGCCCTTACTCAACAGGAGGCTAGTGCATCCCCTGGTTTGATCAGAGGTATAATCATAGTGAATGGTTTTCTTGTGATGGCTATGTTTGATTTGAGTGCTAGCCACTCATTCATATCTTATGATTATGTGAGGAAATTAGGTTTAGCTATTGGTACTTTGCCTTTTGATTTGTCTATTACCACCCCTACTGGAAGTCATGTTGTTACATCTGATGTATGTTTAAATATCATTGTATAGTTTAACCATTGCCATACTACCGTTAATTTGATTTGCATGCCCTTTCATGACATTAATTTAATTATTGGCATGAATTAGATGACTGCAAATAATGTCGTGCTTGATTGTGACCATAGAACCATTTCCCTACCTACTTGTGGGGCCATACCTAGTATTGGGGCTAATTATTCTTTTTGACTACTACCCAGGCTTAGAGATATCTAGAACATGATGTCGAAGATTTCTAGTCTTTTTCTATATACAGGTTGAGGTAGAAGAAGGGATAAAGGAGATCCCTGTGGTTAGGGAATTCCCAGAAGTTTTTCCTAAGGAATTTGATTTTAGTGGCCTACCTTGTAACACCATAAATTCTAGCTCATTTCATGACATTCATGGCTTCACATCTTTTGACAACAATATGGCTTTAAAGTAACAAAATTCAAGCACTTTATTGTCAAACTCTTTCCTTCAAGGTTATTGGCTCCCATTGCCTTGTTCCTTTTGTCCACCTAGCATGTTAAATCATTGGCGAAGAGGGAATGAGATTCAAAGAATCCCAATAGCTCATCTCCCATTCAATCACACATAATGTATGCAAAGCAAGTCTTGGAAATGCTTTTATGGATATCATGGAAGTCATGAACATTCAAGAAGCAAGCTTGGCATGTGAATAAGTCATACAAGACATCCAAGAGCTCACCAAGTGTTTGGATTGGCCTCACACTTTTCCTCATGGATTTTAGACTTGCCTCACCCATTCTTTAAGAGCTTTGGACTCAACCATACTCTTGGGAGCCCACTTTGCTTTTGGGAGACTCTTTACTTTGTCTTAACCAATCTCAAAGGTTCTTGGCTCATCCTCACCATGGTCAAGAGTTCTTGGCCTCTCCACACTCAAGCAAACTTAAACAAACATCATAGCATTATTTGAAAGCATAATATGTCATCATGAAATCATGGCATATAAAATCATGCTAGCATACTTTTCATGGCTTAAAAATTCATATACACACATTCTAAGACAAGTTAAACACACATTCATACATGAGAGAAGGTGGAGAGAGCTACCTTGTACACAATCACACACTTTTTCCTTTGAATCCAAGCTCCTTTTTTCAGCCACACACACACAAACTTGTGGAAATGGTTTCTCTTAGCTTAGATGTAACATCCGGTTTTTTGAAAATCCAAGAAAACGTAAGGAAACGTGAGAAACGTAACATATGGTTTCTCTGAAAATGTACGAAATTCACTGGACATGAAAGGAAGTCCCCCAAATAGAATAAATTGAGGTCTAATAAAATTAGAATGATATTCTAGACCACAAATAATGATGAGTCAAAGCCAGAGGTGCCCTAAAATTGGGGCTAAAATAGATGAAAACAAAAAGAATCAAAAAAAGGTCCTGAAGAGCCTCCGAAGTCAAGTATGAAGGAGTCAGGGACCAAAATGCAAAGAAAAGTTATATGCCAGGAAAAATATATAAATTTCCCTAAAGTTCAGGGAATCCTAGTTTCACCCTCTATTCGTGGCTTTAAGCACAAATATCAAAAAATTGGGCAAGAATCTCAGAAATCCGTGACCCACAGTTAAACTCAATTTGATGAGACGGCTCCAATGATGCCAAGTTTTCCAGATAGCCGGGCGAGATCCGGTCCGGGATCTGGATATCCCGATCAGTAATCATGAGCAAAATGGAAAAAAGAAGTTGTAAGAATTATAGAAATAAAAATAGCTAAAGGGCTAAGAAACCCTGAAGGAGTTTCAAGGACAGAATTGCAGTAAATGAAAAGTTTATAGCACAATCGTAATACAGAAAGGTGAAAATTACACCTATAGACCCGGGTGTCCTATTGACACCGAAATTTATGAGGATTGAGGTTAAGGGCCCCTGACCTATGTTTGAAGCTTAATATGGCCAGAAAGTAAAGGAAATAATGTTCATAAATTTTAGAAAGTTTAAAGGTATGTATTGTACCGTAAAACTTTAATTAGGCTCAGACACTGATTTTTAGACTGCTGTAAGGCCCAATAGTTGATTCTAAAGGCCCGATAAGACAAGAGAAGATATGATTAGGGTTTTAGAGAAGATGAAACCCAAATATAAATATAAAATGAAAGGAAAAGAAGAAAAAGATTTTAGTTATTTTAAAGAATTAACCATGGTTAAATTAGAAACTAACTATAGTTGAGTTAAAAGTTGACCATGGTTGAGTTAAAAAATTAACCATGGTTACTCTCCATAACTTAGGGGCTAAGGCAAGGCTTCCAAATGTGTGGCCAAGAATTTTTGGAAGAAGATATTTAGTTATGAAATTAGAAAATCAAAAGAAAAAAAGGAATAGAAGGTTAAGATTTGATCTTGAAAAGGTTGATCCAAGGGTCCAAATTTAGTATGACCATTTAACTTCATTAGATTCATCTTCTTCACCTCCATTCCACCATTTTCACGCCACACACAAGGAAGAAAGAAAGAAAAACGTGAAGAGAGAGAGAGAGAGGGAGAAAAAGTGGAAGATGAAGTGAAACCAAGCAAAACTACCACCATTCTTCACCAAATTTCTCCAACTTCTCCATCCTCCAACCATTTCTTCCAAAGGGCAGCTGTATATTCATCTTTTTTTCAAGGTGAAATGTTGCTCTAAGTGGGAAAAGAAAGGATTTTAGTGTGAGAAAACTAAAAGAAGCAAGGCTTAAGCTTAAAGAGTAAGTTTTCTCCATCTTATACTTGTAAATCATATGCTTTAAGCTAGTTTTGTTAAACCCTAGCTATGAGTTATTTTTAGAAAGCATATGAATCATTAGAAATGGAGTTTATATTTTGAATATGAAGGCCTTGAAATGATGTTTATACGTTGAACATGAAGGCCATATGAGCTTAGTTATTGTTGTTATGTGCTGAGACTTTGGAAAACGCAAAGACTGTAATTTTTGAGAAAATAGAAAGCATGGGGAGATGCTGTCCAAATTCTCCCAAAATTTGTATGGTGTTTTCTTAATGTCTTAAAGTCCTGTATACCAAATTTCAAGTCCTAAAACATAAAGGAAAAGGTTATGGAATTTTTAGAACCAAAGAAACACACTTTGAGCCTAAAACGGAGCTAGATTATGTGATGACCAAAACGTGATGTTGGGGCTGGAATTTGATGATTTCATCCATTCCAATGGATTAAAAAGGGTGTTTTTAGCTAGAATACCTATGGGAAAGCCCCCAAAGCTTATGGGATAAAATTCCTAAATTTTGGCTAAGAAATGTATACTATTCGACCATAGTGAATGGGAAGGGAAGGCGTTGGATTTTTCTAATTCCAATGGTCCCATTAAGTTTAAAAGGGGTCATCCTATTTTAGAAGTTAAGGTTTATGTTTTGATTGTAATGAATTATCATTATGATTATAGGGTTTGATATTGTTTTGGGAACTCCAAAAGTAAGTAAGCCGAGTCCCAAGGATTGAGGAGCAACGTTTGCTAAGGTAGTAGTTTTCTTCTCTCTTTCCTTAAGCTTGTATGTTTGTATAATGATGAGTGTTATGCTATATCAAGTTGTCATTTATGCTATAAGATGAGACATGTATGCTTAGATTGTGCTTGACCTTGTATGAAATTCCTTGTATTGCTATGCGATATGTGGCATCTTGACTGGCATTATGTTATGTACTTACATGCTTGCTTGTGAATGAGATTGGTTTACTAATACTGAGATTTCATAATCTCACCCGAAACATAACCTATGCTAGGTCCGAGCTCAAGCAAAGAAAGAGCAAAGAATCTAGAAATATAAATTGAGGACCTTACTTTTATGTACCACGTTTTGTTATGTAATTAAATATTTTAGATGACTGTGTGTATGATTTATATTATGACACTGTAAGGTACTCAGGTATGAAATGGAAAGCCATGTACATACCCAATCCTGAAGTAAAAAGAGTATGACTATCGTGCATAAGATGCAAGAATGCCTGTCCCTATATAAAGGCAAAATAATAATAATAATATGACCAATGAGGGGTAAAACTGCCCAATTTGTCATAGGGGCAACTTTATATGAATTTATATGTGCTCTGCTAAGTAAGTATTTTTCCTTTGTAAAGGGCTTAGAGAGTTTGAAGTAGAGCCCTGAACTGACCTTATACGATGTTTCTATAATTAATTATGTATTTTCAAAATTAAATAAGAATTTGGAAATGACCAAATGAATAGTGAAATTGTATGAGGAAGTTTTTGAAAGGAAAAATTTTTATCAGTTCAGGCTTTTCGTTGACTCACCTAAGTTTTATATAAGGTAATTGTCGTAGGAAAAGTGTTATAAACTAAGGTATTACATTAGACACAATTTATGGAAGCTAATTAGGTTCATGAACTTAATTCTAAAGCCATGTAACTTGCTTAGACACTAGCTTGGCCTATAACCCCATTATGGTTCCATAATTACACCTAATGAAGTAACACCCATCAAATAAATTCTAGGCTCCATTCTTTCCTTTCAAATATGATTCTTGACTCCTTTAAGCCTCTTGGAGTCATCACACAATTAAAACAAAGAGCCTAGCTACATGTTGCTTCTTTAGGTCATAATATGGAACATAAGGCGCCATCTCCCATTCTATGCTTTCTAAATTTTTTTTAAGGCTTCCCCTCATTTTCATTCATCATATATGACTCAAGAATAGGCTTAGAAAAATTTAAAACTCTCCCTAGCTACCCCAACCTTGCTTGGCCGAGACTATGCCCTTTTTTTGCCTCCTTGGAATTCTCTTTGTTTTCTTGAAGGAGAAAGTATGTGGAGAGCATCTTAGGGATCTTAGGAGCTCATTTAAACTTTTAATTAGACCTAGAATCATCATATAAAATCAGATTTTGGAAGGTGCACACAAAACTCTAGAATTTGCATCTTAAAATCTAATGATTTTTTTATAATTACTTTGCATATTCTTAATCTTCACACCTTTTTTCCTTAGATTCATGCTTGGTTCTATCTAAAAATCATCTCCTCCTATGGTTTTCTCAAGTGAGGCGAAATGGTGGAGAAGGGAACCAAAGATGACAACCATAGGAAGAGAAATTACCTTGTTTTCTTGCTTTTTCTCACTTGAATCTTGTGTTCTTTGAGCTCCTCTCTTCAAATCCGAATTTTCCCCTCAATTTCTCCCTTAAAAAGGATTTGTAAACTTCATTTTAATCATAGGGAACAAAGAAGAATGGAGGAGAGGAGGTTTGGATGGAAGAAAGCATAGAAAACTACCAAGAATCCATACATTTTTCTTGATTTTTCTCCTCCTTTTCTTCCCCTTCTTGTGAGCCTGAGAGAGCAGATCATATTATATATTTTGGGCAGAAATTTCATGCTTAAGAAGATGGGAGAAGAAAGGGGAAGTGTGTGGGAGCTTCTAGAAACACACTTTTTCAAAAATTTTAATTTTATCCTTCCGTAATGGCAATTTCATTTTAGCTTCATTTTAGCTCCTTTTTTAGAACTCTCTTTTTCATTATAAAATTTAAGTTCCCAATTTAATAAAATACCTTTGGAATCACTCAATTTAGAGCTAAAACCTTATCGAACGAACCGGTCAAAGTTTGGGTCAATCGACGTTAAAAAACGTCCATTAAAGGGGATTTAACTGTCCCGGGGCATTCCATGGTTTTCAGGGCCTCTAAGAACCCTGGGGAACTCAAAACTTTCACTTAAAAAGCCCTCCTATGTGAATTCCAAAATTTACTCAAAATTACAAAAATGTCATTACGTTTCGTAAGCTTTTCGTAAGAAATTGTTTCTTCATTCTAGCACCTTTTTTCTTTCTGTCCTGAAATTCTCATTTTTAGGAGTCTAGAATGCTTCCTAAATTTTTTGGGACTTTAGCTACATTGTTTTTGGGGACTTCCTTTTGTATTCGGTAAGTTTCGTTTGTTTACAGAGAAACCATATGTTATGTTTCTCACATTGTTCCTCATTTTTAGAAAATCAGATATTACATGCCTCTTGAAAGAGAGATAGAGCTCCCTATAGATATAGTGCCTAGGGCTAGACTAGTATCTAAAGCTCCTTATAGCATGGCTCCCACCGAGCTTGCATAATTGAAAAAGCGTATAAAGAAATTATTAGAGAAAGGGTTTATATGTCCTAGTATGTCACCCTAGGGAGCTCCTGTATTATTTATGAGAAAGCAAGATGGTAGCTTGAGATTGCGTATAGACTATAGAGAATTGAATAAGATCACCATTAAGAATAAATATCCTCTCCCTACAATAGATGATTTATTAGATCAGTTAGTTAGGGCAACTATATTCTCTAAGATAAATTTGAGATCTAGGTATCATCAATTGAGGGTTAGAGTCAAAGATGTCCTAAAGACGGCCTTCAAAACTAAATATAGGTATTATGAGTTCTTGGTGATGCCACTTGGGTTGACAAATGTGTCGCCTGTGTTTATGGATTATGTGAACATGGTATTTATACCATTTTAAAATAAATTTGTTATGGTCTTTATAGATGATATACTTGTATACTCTAGATCATTTGAGGAGTATGAGAGACATTTGAGAATAGTCCTAGAAACCTTAAGAAATAAGAGGTAGTATGCCAAACTTAGTAAATGTGAGTTTTGGCTAACCAAAGTGAGATTTTTAGGTCACATCATATCACAAGCGAGGGTTATGGTTGATCCCCATAAAGTAGAAGATGTGTTACAATGGGATAGGCCTAAAACCATCACCAAGATTCAGAGTCTTCTAAGTTTGGTAAGGTATTACAAACAACTTATATAAGGCTTTTCTCAGATAGCCTTACCATTGACGCGGTTAATTGGGAAAGAAATACCATTTGTGTGGGATGACAGATGTGAGGGGAGTTTCTATGAGTTGAAACTCTAACTGATCATTGGCCCTATTTTGATTATGCCTAACCCTAGTAAACCAATTATGGTTGATAGTGATGCCTCGAGAAAAGGGTTAGGATGTAGTAGTTGATGTAGTAGGGTAGAGTTGTGGCATATGCCTCTAAGCAATTAAGGCCTCATGAGAAGAATTATCTCACACACGATATAGAGTTAGCTACAGTGGTGTTTGCTTTGAAACTTTGGAGGCATTATCTATATGGTGTGGCCATAGAAATCTACAATGACCATAAAAGTCTAAAATACTTGTTTGACCAGAAAGAATTGAAGATGAGACAAAGAAAATGGATGGAATTTCTAAAGGATTATGAATACACATTAAAATATCATCTGAGCAAAGCCAATGTGGTGGCTAATGCCTTGAGTAGGAAATCCATTCATATAGCCTACATGATGGTTAGGAAATAGGAACTCATAGAGAATTTTAGAGATATTAACATCTCATGTTATATGGTATTAGGTAAATTGTTTTTGAATGAAACCTAAATAGAGAATGATATGAGAGCCCAAATCATATATGCTCAAAGGGAGGATGGATTATTGAAACAGATTAAGGGTGAGATTTCCCAAGGCAAGACCTCAGAGTTCAGAGTGTTTGAGGATGGTATGGTAGTATACCAGGATAGAATCTATGTGCCTAACCAAACTGAATTAAGAGAAAAGATCTTAGAAAAGGTGCTCAAGAGTAAGTATACTATCCATCCAGGTGCTACTAAGATGTATCAGGATCTGAAAAGGGTATTCTAGTGGCCAGGAATGAAGAATGATATAGCGAACTATATGGCTAGATGTATGGTATGCCAGAGGGTTAAAGTAGAACATCAGAGACTAGCTGGGTTATTACAACCCCTAAATATCCCTAAGTGGAAGTAGGATATTATAGTTTTTAATTTCATCATAAGGTTACCCAGAATATCTTCTGGACACGATGCTATTTGGGTCATTGTTAATAGATTGACAAAGTTTGCACACTTTTTACCTATTAAGGCTACTTTCACCTTAGATAAATTAGCCCAATTGTATATAAGAAAGATTGTGTGACTTCCTGGAGTACCTAATAACATAGTATCAGATAGAGACCCTAGGTTCACATCAAATTTCTAGAGTTCATTACAAACTGCTTTAGGGAATAGGTTAAGATTTAGTACTATATATCACACCCAGACAAATAGTCAGACTAAGAGAACCATCTAGACCTTAAAAGACATATTAAGAGTGTGTGTGTTAAAGATAAGGGGTAACTAGGATGTGTATTTGCCATTGGCTAAGTTTGTATACAATAACAATTACCATTCTAGTATATAGATGGCCCCTTATGAAGCTTTGTATAGGAGAAAGTGTAGATCACCTCTGTGTTGATTTGGGCTAGATGAGAGGAGCTTGATAAGACCTGAGATAGTAGACCATACCACCAGGTAGATAGAGTTGATTAGAAAGAAACTCCTTATGGCACTTAGTAGATAGAAAAGTTATATCGATAAGAGAACAAGGTCATTAGAATTTGAGATTGGAGACCATGTGTTCATCGAGTATCTCCAATTACTAGTGTGGGTTAATTTATTAAAGTAAGGAAGCTCAGTCCTTTATATATTGGTCCATTTGAGATCCTTAAAAGAATTGAACCCGTTGCCTATCGTGTTGCATTGCCTCCTAACCTAGCCCAAATCCATAATGTTTTCCATGTCTCCCAGTTGAAAAAGTATTTACCAGACCCCTCATATGTCATAGAATATGAGCATGTGCAATTGAAGGATAACTTATCCTATATGGTGACACTAGAGAGAGTCAATGACACAAAGTTAAACAGCTAAGTAACAAGAACATTTCTTTAGTGAAAGTACTTTGGAAAGGTCTGTCATCTGATGAGGCAACCTGGGAACTTAAAGATGATATGAGGAAGCACTGTTCATAGCTTTTCAGCTAAAGTATGTGTCCATATTTCAAATTTTGATGAAAAGATTTATTTTTAGGGGGTGAAATATAATATCTAGTAATTTAAAAAATGAACTAAACCTAAGAAGTTGATGTTAAAACACCCTAAAGTGGAGCAAATTAAGGCTAATAAGATTAGAATGTTGATTAGAGTATCTAAAATGTGCTTTAGTGCCTAAGGTTAGCCCGGAACTCGAGTAAAAAAGGCTAAACAGAGAGTTACAGATGTCAGTGGCATTTTTGTAATTTTGGGTAACTTTTAGAAAACTCAAAGGAGGGATCTTTAACTGAAAAAATTAAGTTTCCTGGGGTTCTTAGAGGTTCTCAAAATCATAGGAAACTGAAGAATGGTCAAAACCCCTTTGGTTTGCATTTTAGAGTATCGGTTGACTAAAACTTTGATAGACTGTTCAGTAAAGTTTTAAATCCAATTTGGGTGAAATCAAAGACATTTTATGAATTAGAAGACCTAAATTTCATGATGGAAAAGACGGTACTAAAAAACGATGTGAAATGAGCTCAAACAGAGAAAACAAAGTTTAGGGACATAGTTAGAATTTTGGAAATTGTTATAAATGGTCAACCACCTCTTAAATAATGTCCCATTTTTGCCTCCCATCTTAATCGACTAATTTTTAGTTTGAAATAGAAACAAAACTAGCCTTAAGTGGCACGCCAAAGTGGGAGTAAAAGGGGAGGAAACCAAGCTTGAAAACTATAAGGAATTGTCTCCTTTCATTAAACTTCTTTTTCTCTTTCTCCTCTCTCTTCTCATGGTTTTGGTGACTTAATTAGACATGCTTTGTGGTTGGTTCAGTAGAGGAAAGAGAGAGCTTGGAAGAACTCTCAGAAGCTTGTGAAAGCTCTCTTGAAAAGCTTGAAAACAAGGTAAGCTTTGCTATGAGAAATTACTTCTTCTTAGCTTTTCTCTTCCTTCATGTTTCAGCCAGAATTAGGGGTGTATGTAAGGGACTTTGTTTAATCCAAACTCAACAGGATTTGGGGTTTTGGAGCATAAGGAATAAGAATATCCAATTGAAACCAAAAGAAAAGCTTTAGAAATTAAGTTATAGAAGTTAAGGTTTTGGTTGTACCTAAGAATTTATGAAGTTTTCTATGGGTAATTTAACTTATGTAAGAGTATGTTTGAGTTCTCAAGACATCTAGGAAGCTTCACAAGTGGCAAATTCTCTAGGAAAACTAACAAAACCCCATGGGCTCTCAATTCGCTCTATGTCTCGGCCAAAGAAAGGAGATGGTACCTTGGGAGAGTTTTCTTTGATTGTAAGGGTAGAAATGGCCTAGAAATGAATAATAGACACTAAAGGAACCATTGGTGTGAATTTAGAAATCATATTTTGAAAGTTAGAAGTTTAGGTTCATTTTCTTTTTGTATAAAGAGGCAGTTTGATGCTAGGCTCCTTAAATTGAGCTTATAATGACTCCAATGAGTTTAAATGGAGTCATATGACTTAGATTGAGTGAGAAATTGGAGCAAAGATCATGAATTATGTGAGTTGCTTCATTATGCTATTGTATGGAACCATAAGCATGACATAAACTAGAAATACCTTGTGTGGAGTTTATGTGGGACTAGAGATCATTCCATTGATACGTTTGTGTCTTGTTTCATGTGTTTAAGCCAAGCCAACCAAGCCTCCTCCAAGTGCGTTTGTGACACTAAACCAAAAGGCTAATGGAATCAAAGGAAAAGTTGTACTTCTTGATTCATGGTAGCTCTCCATCTTTTCTTGTATACATTTCTTGGTTAGTTAATTGTCATTGAATGCTTATATGTATGTTTGAATCATAAAATATGCCTCTAGTTATTGGTTTGGTGCTATGGTACCATTATGCATCTTGAATTATGTTCGAAATGTGACTTTGCTCTTGATGGGTGAGATGATGCCAAAAGTCCCTTACAATGAGTAAAGTGAAGCTAAAAGTCCCTAGGAATGGGTGAGACAAAGCTAAAAGTCTCTTGGAATGAGTGAGGCTAAGTCAACAGTCCCTAAAAGAAGGTGATGATAATCTAAAAGTCCTAAATAGTTGGATGATGCTCAACCAAAAGTCCCTAGAGCTTGATTTTGATCTTAACATGTTTATGTGATCTTGAAAATATGTTTATATTTGATTTTTAGAAGCTTTTGGTGCAAACTTGTGCTCTTTGACATGATAATATGTCATTTATGCCTACTTGAAAGGGAGATTTTTTGAATCTCACTCTCCCCCACTTTCCACCTTTGTCTAAGTGAAGCTCATGATGTAAAGAATGGGAGCCAAAGAACATGATTGATGATACTTTGATAATGGAATAGAATTTTGTGTAATTTAAGGTCAAAGTATGTATGTATAAATTATTTATGAGTTGTAAACCTTTGATTATGTGTAAAAGTATATAAATATGTTATATGTAATGAATTTAGAGCCAAATATATGAGAATACATGATTTTAACATTCTTGAGCCATGGTGTGCTTATGCATAAAAGCATGTGGGATTGTGAATTTGAGTTCTATAAGGATTTGGACCTATTATAATACTTTTATATGCTGTATTTGAACTTTTGGATGCACTCAAATGATCATAATTCATTTAAGAGGCCATTTGTTACCATTTGAAACCATATGGTTACTATTATAAGCCATATTTTGCCCCTGAACCAAAATCAGACTAAATGAATAAGTTTTTGCATGAAATTTGGCAAGTATATAGATCTCATTCAGAATGTTCCACATAGCCAAAGATTATAATTTTTGGAGCTCTATAGAATATCTTATGATTTTTTTTAAATTGGACAAATTATGCAAAAATTGTTAGTACATTGTTCATCTAGGCAGTTTGGTTTTCAGTGTCTTTAAAGGACCAAATGAAGTCCAATACTCATGAAATTTTATAATCATCTAGTTGGCTCCATAAATTTCATAGCCACTAAGAGCACTCAATTTGGAGTTCTGTACAGTGAGATATGAATATGTAAAGTTCTATGTCTGCTATAGTATAAGAAATAGACCCCAGTTACAGTTCTATTATTTTTCATGAGTCTAATGATCTTGTTTTGATCTGAAATTTTTACAATAGTTAGATGATGTTCTGAGCTTTCCAAAAAGTTTTTATTTGTATGATTTAGAGTTCTTTAGCTCAAGTTATGAATTTTTGAAACTAGTGGCAGAATTATAGAATTGCATAGGATGATGTACTTGTGCTAACTTGTGATGCTTGATCTTAAACCTCATTTTCATGCTTCTTTTGTGATATTTCTAGTTGAGCAAGTTTATTAAGGATGATTTAGCATCAAATCAACCCAATTTATATAATGAACATAATTTCTGTCAAATGACAAAAAGAGTAGTATAAAAGCAAGCCCTTTGAAATGAGCTAGATAATGTCTCAGAAAATTTGGGTAGAGTTTTAGACTCCTAAAGATGATAATTCCAAACTCAGACGAAAAAAAAATGGGGTTAGGATGGTGAAACAATTTGTGACGCAAACTGATAAAACGTAATGGCATTTTTGTAAATAAGTGTAACTTTTGGAAAAAGACGTAAGAGAACTTTTTAAATGGAAAATTTGAGTTGCTCAGGGTTTTTAGAGGCCCCAAAACCATACAGGACTGGTAAAGCCCTTTCGATGTACATTTTCCAATAACGATAAACTCAAACTTTAACCAATTCATTTGAGAAAGTTTTAGCTCCAATTTAAGTAATTTCAAAGGCATTTTATTAAATTTGGAATTTAAATTTTATAATGAAAAAGATAGTTCTAAAAAATGAGCTAAAATGAAGACGAAACAGAATTGCCATTACGGAAGGACGAAATTAAAAATTTTGGAAAAGTGAGTTTCTTGAATGTTCCATAAGCTTCTTGTCTCTTTTTCCCCTCATATAGCACGACTTTCCTCTACCCAAAATATAGAAAATGACTAGCTCTCTTTGGCGCACAAGAAAAGGAGAGAAAGGAAGGAAGAAATCAAGGAAAGGATAGGTAAAATCATGAAATTTCATGCTCTTTCTTCCTCCAACCTTGCTCCTCTCCTTCCATGCTTTCTTTCTATGGTTTTCTTGAGATGATTGGTTCTGTTTTTGGTCCAAAACTTAGAAGGGTAGTACAAAAATTTTGAGAAGAGGCAAACCAAGAAGAAGAAGCCTTGAAAGCACACTTGAAACTAAGGTAATTGCTTCTTGTTGTTGCTTCTTCTCCTTGCTCCATGGATGTGTGTATTTCGGCCAAGAACATAACCATATAGGGGGAGGATTTTCTGTCTAAAAATAAGAGAGGAACTAGGGTTTTAGACCATGAGGAAGAGGAATATAGCAAGAAATTTCAAAAGAAACTAATAGGAATCAAGATAGGAAAGTGTGATGTTCTTTAGGGTTTTGGAAAATCTGATTTTGTGTGAGCAATTTCTTGGCTATTTAACTATTTCCTTGAACTCCTAAGACCTATAGAAACCTTCCCAAGTGGCTTTTCCATCAAGGAAAAATCAAGAACTTCATGAACCTTTCTTGGTGTGTATGTCTCGACCAAGCTAGGATAATTAAGCTAAGGAGTGTTTTAATTTGTTCTAGCCTTATTTTGGGACTTTATATAATGTTAGAAGATAAAAGAAACCATTGGAAAAAATTTAGGAGCCATGGATTGGAAGATGGGACAATAGTGTCCATAATGGTGCTTTGTAAAGCAACTTGATTCTAAACTTGCACAAACAATTGTGTGAGGGCTCCAAGGACTTTGAATAAGGCCAAGAGGCCTAGAAATGGAAAGAGATGGGAGCCTAAAACTTGAATTGTGAAGGTTAAACCATTATGCCACTTATGGAACCAAGTGTGTGTTTAAGAGTGAGTTTAATGTCTTAACTTGCTTCAAGTGTGTAATTGTATGTTGTTTATGGTGTTTAGGCCAAGAGAACACTAAACCACCTAGGTGCACTTGTGAGGCCGAAAAGAGGGAGGTATAAGACGAAGGAAAGCTTGCAAAATTCATGGTAGCTCTCCACCTCATTCTCCTTGCATTCTTATGTTCATATGTATGTTATTGCATGCTTGTGTGTTCTTATGACTTGATAACATGCCACTTGATGTCTTGAGACTACATTGGTACCAATGTATTTCCTTGAATATCATTGATTGTGGAAATGGCTCATAAGGGTGAGGTGATGCCAAAAGTCCCTTAATGAAGGTGAGGAGATACCAAAAGTCTCATGGCATGGGTGAGATAAGGCCAAAAGTCTCTTGAAAGGGTGAGGCCAAGTTAAAAGTCCCTAGGTCAAACGTGAGACAAATCTAAAAGTCCTAGAAATGGGGTGAGACAAAACCAAAAGTCCCTAGAGCATATTCTTGGCTTGAATGTGAATAAGTGGCATGGAAATTGTGACTTTACTTTATGACTGTCAAACCTTCCATACATATGTTTTGATGTGTATAGCCATGAATGTGTGTGTGAATAGGTGTGTGAGCTATTGAGATTCTAAGAATCTCACTCCCCTTCCTTCCATCATCTTAAAATGTCTAGGTGGCACACAAGAAGGGAGAAATGCAACCCAAGGGCGGTGAAAAGCTATATTTGAACCATTATGTAGCTTACTTTGTAATTGAATAGAAAAATAATTATGTATGTGTTATTTTTGAGATGTAAAACCATGAACAATTGTAATATGACATATAAATCTTGTATGGACCACATATGGCATGAAATCAATGCAATTGTGGGATTTAGCTTCTTGAATGGCTTATGTATATAGTGCATTCTTGGGTATAGAATGGTCAAAATGAGATGCATGAGACTTGAGACCAATTAGACAATTCCTACAAGTCATATTCATGCTTTTAAACTTGCCCAAGAAGTGCCAAACCATTGGAGAAGCCATTTGGACAAACTTGACACCTTATGGAAGCCAAAATTGACTATTTTGTGAGGCTATGTCACTTTCTATCCAAATGAGCTCTTCTTGGTCTAAAATTTGGCATAAATCTAGAGCTTTTTGAGAGATTTTTGGGAAGTTAAAGTACATATTATTTGGATGGCTACAGAATATTTGATGAATTTTTGAAATTATCAAAGTTTTAAGTTTTTGGTTAGTGCACTGTTCATCTGATCCAAAATTTGTTCTCTATCATTCATGGGGAAAATGATGTCCAATTGTCACAGAATTTTATAAGGACAAATTAGACATTCCCAATGACATTTGTAACTTAGAAGCACCTCATTTGGATGTCTAGAGAGGGAGATATTAATTTTTGAATTTGCTATCCAGTACCAGATACACAATTAGACCCGTGGTATTGATTGATTGAATTTTGGGGTCTGACTGCATCTGGATTGGTTTAGAATTATTTTTCTCTTCTGATTAACATCTGTAGTTTTTTAAATTAGTATATATTACATGGATTAGATTTTTTTGGAATTAATTATGAGTTTTCAAAGTTCATATCAGTAATCTGTATCAATATCAGAGGGTAGTCAGACCTCCTTGCCTTTTCTATCATCAAACGTGGTCCATATGGGACTTTTGCGGCTAGGAATTATTTTTTCTATAAATGAGACATCTAGAGCTTTCTAAAAAACTATGGTTTGTATAATTTTAATTTTTTTACATTTAGTTATGATTTTTCAAAGTTACCTCAAATTTTATTATCTTGAAACCCGAGGCAAAATGTGATTATTTGAGGTTTATGACTTTTTATCCGTGGTTTGTGCTAAGTTTTGAGAATGTTATGATTTTTATGAATGAAAAATAATTAGAGAATGTTGTTGGTGAGTTCATGGGGCCTCGAAGACGCGAAATGAAAATTTTATCCACTACGCAACGTAATTTAATACATTATTTTAATGTATTTTCTTGGGATTTCTTTGAAGAATTGTATAATCTCACTTGCACGTAAAAGGATCAATGTTAGAAATAATATGGTATTACAATTTAAATGCTGAGATAATATCTTATCAATGGGGTCCAGGATCTTGTCAACAAAATCTTGTATTCTACATTGTGAAATTCAAGACCTTGTCAACAATGTTTTTTGTCAGTAGTATAAGGTTCTCTAACATAACAAGTTATAGCATATGATATGTGATGGTGTAAAAATGCATATAGTCTACATGCTTGAATTTTATCATTTGCATTCATTGCATGTATTGATGTGGAATGAGGTTTGCTACTAAGATTCTCTCAAGAATCTCACCCGTTCATCTCCCACTAACCATGACAAGTTCTTCAAGCAAGGAAAAGGAGATTGAGCAAAATTAGAGTTTAGAAATTATGTAATAAAAGCCTTTAATGTAACTATATAATTGATGACGTATAAGACACATTAGTAGTGAGATTTTTTGTATATGACAAAGATATGTAATGGTAACCCACGTATAAGCTTGAGTTAGATCTGCGTAGTTGGGTATGAGATGAGTTAGATCTGCGTAGTTGGGTATGAGATGGTGAATTTTGTATGCTAGCCATATTTCTTGTAATGATCCTTATGGAAATGAAGTATAAATGGATTAAAATTTATTCAAGGAAAGAGATTGCATGTTAGGGATAAAATTGACCACTTTAAAACCAATTTTTGGTCTAAATGAGTCATAAATTGCAATCTTACCCTTGACAGTCCAAATGATCTAGTTTGGGGTTAAAATTTGGTAGACCTAGAGAATTCATAGAGCTTTCTAACAAGCCAAATATGATATTTTTCTAAGGTCTATAGAATATTTGAAAATTTTTTTAATCTAGTCCAGATTTATGGAATTATGGGGTTATTATTCATGCTATCATGGCCTTAGTTTTATGTCTTTTATGGGTCAAATGGATTTATTTTCACTTGAAATTTTTATAACATAAAGTTCAAATTATAAGATTTTTGTGGACACATAATTTGTGTAAATTAAAGTTATGTAGCTAAAGTTATGAATTTTTTAACTTTGTCTTATATTATGTCAAAAGAGGCCAAAATTGGATATATAGCTCCCTTATGTAATTGAATCTTATTTGATGCTTAAGTGGCTTGAAATAAATGTATCTATGGAATTTATGGATTAAAATGGAAAGAAAATCTAATGTGCACCCCTAGAGGCTCATTTGACATAAAAACAGGCTAAAAACTATTGCAACGGTTGTATTTTTATCACTCTAAGATGGAATTGATGTGAATTAACTATACATAGCATGTTTTGACACTATCATATTTGAAGGTTTTTGAAATTCAAAATCCATTATGTACCATGATTGTCTCTCACTCCTTTTGCATTTCATTCTCTTCTTTTTTACTCCCTCGACACTTTCTTCTTCTATTTCACATATTTCATTCTCTTTTTCAAACCATCAATTGATGCAAAATTTTTCTCAAGGCCTTTTTTGCTTTCTATTTATAGATCCAACTTTTTGTGTGGATAAGAGATTGAAAGTCAAGACATTTTTCTTCATTATGATCGTTCTCCCTCAAAAAGCCAAAAATATGGCAAATCTTACCAATGGGTGGTAGTGAGTGGCTCGAAGCTTGGGTTCTTTGACGATGGCTACCTTTGTTGGAACACTTATGGATGTTAACATCCTTTTATAATCTAGGGGCAAAATGGGGTTTCAACCACTTTGGACGCAAAGTGTAACATCCAGTCTCTTCGTAAACATGATAAATGCGATGTTCGGTTTCTTCGTAAACGTAAAAAATGGGCCAGATATAAAGGAAGTCCCTGAAATAGAAGGATTTGAGGCCAAATAAAATTAGAATAAAATTTCAAATAATGAAAAATGAGGATTTGAGCCTTGAGTTGCCCAGAAACTAGGGCTGGAGTTATTCAAAAAATTTGCCAAAAGACCAGTGACATTTTCGTAAATATGAGCACTTTTGGAAAAACACATAGGAGGGCTTTTTAAATGAAAGTTTTAAGTTCTTCATGGTTTTTAGAGGCCTTGAATACCATAGGAATCCTTGGAACGGTTAAAACCCCTCCAGTGAGCGATTTCGGCCATCAGTTGACTAAAATTTTGATCGAATGGTTCAAAATGATTTTAAATCCAAATTGAGTGATTCCAAAGGCATTTTATAAATTAAAAGACCTACATTTTATGATGAAAAAAATGGTTCTAAAAAAGGAGCTAAAACGAGCCTAAATGAAGGAATGAGAGTGGAGGGACATAATCGGTATTTCGGGAATTGTTATAAAAATCATCCTCCACCTTTTTAAATGACTAGGCAGCTTCTCCACCCTTCCAAGAACGTCTCTTGAGCTCAGAATCAGACCAAAAAAGGCGTGAAAATTGAGAGAAGAGAAAGAAAGAAAACTAAGGAAAAAAGGTATGAAAATACATGGAATTTTGCAACAAGTTAGTTATGAAATTTTCTCCTCTCTTCATTCTCCTTCTCTTGATGGTTTTAGATTCTTAAAAGGAGGAATTTGGTGGCTCACCTCATGAGAAAAAGGGGAGGTTTTGAGCAACCAAATAGAGCAAGAGAATCACCATTTAGCAAGCTTTGAAATGAGGTATGATGTGCACTAGAAAAACTTGTTTTTCTTTGAATTCCAATGGCTTCCATATTAGGTCTAGAGAGAGAAAATAGAGAGGGAAAGGAATTCAAGCCAAAACAAGGTAGAGACAATAATATTCAAGCATGAGAAATAAGAATATACAAAGAGAACAAAGAAAGAACCATGAATTTATAAGATAGAAAAGATAGGGGTTTGTGAACATAACCAAAAATCTGATTTTATCTAAGAATTCCCAAGTCCATGTGAATGTTTGTATGAGTTCCTAAGACCCCTAAAGGGCTTCCCACATGCACCTCCCATCCAAGAAAGCAAAGAAACCCCATGGACTCCTTAAAAAAGCCTTGCCTTGGCCTAGGGCAGAAGTAATACTTAGAGAGTGTTTTAGTTACTTCCAAGCTTAGTTGTGTATCATATATGATGGGAGAGTATGAGAGAAAGTCTTGAAAAAATTTTAGAAGCCATAGATAGTGAGATAGAGGTGTAGGCTCCATAATGTAGCATAATGAAACAACTCCTAGCTAGGCTCCTTAAAATAATTGTGTGATGATTCCAAGGGGTCTAAATGGAGTCAAGAATCATAGATTAAAGGAGAGAAGGGAGCCAAGATCATGAATTTTTGTAATGGCTTCATTAAGTGCCTTATGGAAGCATAATGGAGCCATAAACTAAAGTAGCATCTTGTAAAGTGTGTATAATGCCAAAGCTTGTTCCCATGAGTAATTCATGCTTCTTTTGGTGTGTCTAGGCTAAGAGAAATGATCTCCACCTTCTTGGGTGTCTGAGGTCAAGGGAGAAGACTCAAGACTTAAAGAAAAAGTGCATGAATGCAAGCAAGGTAGCTCTCTCTCTTTTTTCCCATGCATGAATGAATGTCCACATTGCTTTTGAATGTGTGTATGTGTATTTAAGCTATGAATTGTATTTGAGTATGATCCCTATGTTCCATGGAACCATAGTATTGCATTATGTATTCAAATGATGCCTAGAATATTTGTATTGGTTTGCTTGAATGTGGAGAGACCAAGAACCTTTTATCTTTGGTGAGAATGAGCCAAGAGCTCTTAAGAGTGGTTGAGACTAAGAGAAAGTCTCCCAAGAGCAAGGCTTAGTTCAAGGCCTTTGAGAAAAAAGGTAAGGCAAGTCCAAGAACCTTGAAGGAAGTAGGTGAGGCTAATCCATTCATTTGGCAAACCTAAGTATGCTATGTGTGCTTTTGTGTAAATGCTAAGAATGCATCTTTAACCATTTCAAATGTCAGTATGCCATGCATGCACTTTAAGGCTTGCATTACATTCTTTATGCATGATTGAATGGGAGATGAGCTATTGAAATTTAATGAATCTCACTGCCTCCTTTCTCTCATCTTATATGATCTAGGTGGAGTTCAAGATCCAAAGAATAGAAGCCAAGAGCTTAGATATCCATCTCTTAACAAATCTTGCTATTTTTGATGTACTAGAATGCCTAGAATGTCAAAGTATATATGTATATGATATTTTTGAGCCATGACACTTTGAACAAGTGTAAAATTATGTAAAGATAGTGTATGTATCAAGAATAGAGCTAAATGAATGGGAATGTGTAATTTGACCCCTTAGGAGCCCACTTGTGCATGTATTTTTATGGGAGTGGCATGATGAATTTGAGTTGCATGATGGTTTAGACCTTATGAGAGACTTATTTATGCTATATTTATGCTTTCTAAGTTGCTCAAATGTGTGCGGAACAATGTATGGCTCATTTGGACCAAATTTGCCCTCTTATTGGAACCAAAAGTGCCATAATCTTGAGCTATAGCAAAGTCTGACCAAATGATCTCTTCTTGACTTGATATTTTTCATGCAATTATATCTTGCCTAGAGCTTTTTGGGAAGCCAAAGATCAGGTCATTTGGAGGTCTGTGGAATTTTCTATGATTTTTCAAAGTTGGTATCAGAAATTTGGATTTGCACAAGTACTATTCATTTGGTTAGTTGTAAACTTGTGTTATCCGAGGGGCAAACGTAGTCCAATGGCTACAAAATTTTCTAAGCAGAAACTATAGATTCACAGTGGATTGTAGCAACTAGAAGCACCTCATTTGGAGGTCTGAGCTAAGAGATATGAATTTTTGAATTTCTGAAATAGTAATAGTAGCGTAGCACGACCTGAGTTACTGTTCTATTGAATTTTAGTAACTGAACGTGTTTTCTCTGGTCAGAGTCTATTTTTACCATAAATTTAATATTCATAGATTTCCAAATTGGTATCATTTGCATAGATTGGAGTTTTGTAGAATTAATTGAATGTTTTTAAAGTTTATAGTAGACACTTGCATTAGTACTAGTAGTTGTCCGAACCTTTGCCCCTTTACGCCTGTCAAACACTTTCTGTGTTATGTTTCATGGCCTAAACATATTTTTGCATAAATTATGCATGTGTAGCTTTCCATAATGTCTAATAATCCATGATTTCAATTTTTCTAGAATTAGTTATGAATTTTGAAACTTCATATCTGTAATCTGAACCAGTAGCCCAGACAACAGCGACCTCAGTAGCTTTTTGAATGTCAAACATTCTCCCCTTAATGATTCATGAGCTAAAATTATTTGTACCATGGGGTAGACATTCAGAGCTTTCTGGAATGGTAAATTTTGTGGGATTTTGAGTTTTTTGGAATTAGTTATGAATTTCCAAAATTGTGATAGAAAAACTGAAAATCTGGCTGAAAATATGTATAAGTATTTTATGCTCCTCTTTGGTTTCCATGAGATATAGGACACTTTTGATGATAAAAATGAGTTTTATTCATGTAATAAAATATGTGAATGCGATGTATGAACTCACATGGTCTACGTGACACCAAATGAAATTTTTTATATGTGACGCAACGCAGAGAAATGCATTATTTAATTCCCTGTTTCTTACTCTTTCATGGAATCTATGAATGTAAAGCATGGGAATGTTATGAAATGAGCTAGAAATATATGGTATTACACAAAAGACCCCCTTCTCCTGTGCTTCAAATCTAGAATCCAATGCTCTTTCCCTTTTGCAAGTTACAACCCAATGTGCTAGATGTCTACACCAAATGGCTTTTAGCAAAGTAATATCGTGCTCTTTCACTTCTGCACATTGAACTAAAAAGACCCTTAATTTTTAGGATGATGGAGGCATTTAGATAAATTTCATAAGGTGGAGCTTTAAAAGGTTTGCCACATTAGTAACAAAAGAAAGATTGCTTTATGTAATATCCAATTTTTCCAAAAACTAAACTAGAACAATAAGATAATGAAAGAGGATCCTATAATAAAATGAAATAAGGACAATTAAGGGCAAAATATTAATTAGAGTATTTAAAAATGAGGTTATGAAACTATGAATGGCCTAAAATAAAAGCCAAAGTGGTTAAACAGAATAAATTGGTTAAGTAGTAGTAAAATCGTAATTTTTAGTAAAATTTTATAAACTTGAAAAAAGAAGTTTTAAATAGTGAAGTTAAACTCACTAGAGTTTTCAAAGGTCTTAAAAGCCATAGGGACTGTTAGAATGACAAAATCCCTAAAGTTTGTGATTTAGGATATAGATTGACCGAAACTTTGACTAAACTATTCTAGATGGTTTTAAACCTCAAAAATTCCAAAGTAATGTTTCTAATAAACTAAAGAGCCTCAATTTTATTATAAAAAAAGGCAATTCTAAAAAATGATTTAAAATGAACTTAACCGGAGGAATTAAAATTGCAAGACATAATGAGAATTTTGTCAATTGTTTTAAAACACCTTCCCTTTATATATGTGTCACGTCATCTTGTCAGCCCCTTATAATTGACTTTGTACTTCTCAAATATACCAAGGTAGACATCCAAAGAGAAGGGAAAAAGAGGAGGAAGAAAAGGCATGAAACGTAAGAAATCTTGCATTTTTTCACTATATGTTAGTTATCAAACTTATCCTTTCTAAGCTCTCTACATTGATAATTTGAGTTACTTGAAAGAAGTTTTTGGGTGGCAGAACACTTGGAGGAAGAAGGGAATTTGGAGCAACTAATTCCATCACTAGAATCTCCATTGGATAAGGTTTCAAACAAAGTATAATATAAGATAGGAAACTTGCTTATCCTTTGGAGTTTGGCCTAGACATGGAGAACATAAAGAGAATTTGACTTTGGCTAAAACATGATAGGAATAGGGGTTTAGGAGCATGGAGATTAAGATGATACATAAGGAACCAATTAAAAAGTTATAAAATGAAAGATAGAGCACCTAGGGTTTTTGTTGCACCTTAGAAGTTTTGGAACCCTAGGAATATGTTTCAAGCTATTTAAGATCACAATTAAACTAAAAAGGAGCCAAGGAACCTCCACATATGCCAAATTCTCCAAGAAAAATGACAAAACTCCCTTAGCCCACATGGATGTCATAGTCTTGGCCTAAGACAAGAAGTAGCACCTAGGCATAGCTTTCATGGATTCTAAGATTTTAAAAGGCCTAAATGTATGAATAAATACTAATGGAACTATTGGATTGAATTTAGGAGCCTAAGTTGAAAGATGAAATTTTAGGGTTCAAATGGGCCTAAAGAAGCAAGATGACTTTTGGCTTCTGTAATCATGTATACGATAGTCATAATGAGTTTCATTAAAGCTATATGGCTCATAATGTTAAGTCCTAATGAGATTAGGTTGTAATAATCCTAACTACTAATCACTTTAATTAAGCATAATTACACTCTTGATGATCATTACTTAAGGTCTAAAGCTAATACTAATTGCCAATGAATGAAACTATAGGGAAATTTTAAACCTTTTATTAATCAATTATTACTATTCAAATAGACTAGAAGATCTAAGTTTGTAAGTAATTTAATTCTCATGTAAGATTTTCAATTCATTTACAACTCAATCTAAAGGCACAAAACTCTTACATAATTATTGATAAGTCGTTGCTTAATGTTAACATAGTGAAAACTGGGTTCTAGAAGCCAAAATGGAGGTTTGGGGACTTAGGTTGTGATTTGGAAGGACTTCATTATGGGTAAGATGGCTATTGGAACCTTTAAAAGTATCAGGAAATACTTACGCCATGACTTGGGCACTCCATGCCATGACTTAATTTGATTTTGTAACTAAAGAACATAAATATTAGACTTGCATCGCAATCTAAAGGACCTATTGTTGGGAATTTCGGGACACACAATAGAAAATTAAAATTTATAAATCCCGAATCCTTTTCCCGTTGATCCATCAATGTCATTTAAATTGAGTAGATCTAGAAATATTTACCTTTGTTACGTGATACTTCTTTCATCGTCGGATCTCAAGAACTAATCTTCTGATCTGCTCCCTCTATTGATATCCACACGAACAGTTGCTCAACTCGAACAGCGTGCTAGTGCCTCTGACCAATGTTCGTACACATTCTTGGTAGAGGAGACACTATCCTCTTTTTCTCTCTAGGCATCCATACACTATTTGTACAGTGCTCATATGTTTCTCTCTCTAGAATTTTTTCTGTCGTTCTAGTAAACCCTAGTCTCTCTTCTTTTTCTTTTATATAAAGGTATCTCATTAGAGTTTTAGATATATTTGATTAATTTAAAATACATTATTTTAAATCAAATCAAATCTTAATTAAATAAATTAGTTTAAATTTAAGTCTATCTAATAAATTAAATTTGACCAATTATTTATTCTAAATCTAGAACTAAATTCAAATTTAATTTATCTCATAAATTAAATTTAAATTATCATATTAGTCTAAAACTAAATCTATCATATAGACTTGAATTTAAAACTAATTCATTTAAATTAATTAAAGGATATATATATCGAACATATATATATGTTTCAAATTTTATAAACTATATATATATCAAATATATATTTATTTATTTATAAAATTTTTCTACCCTAGATTGAACGTGACATTCATTAAATCTATATGCAATTTTCAGATTCAATAAATTTGGACATTCTAGCTCATGTTGACTCATTCTTGGGTGTAACCCTATAGGCCCATATGATGTTGGCAGTGGACTAATAATACTATTTGACCCACAAGTCACAAACGGCCTCTAGCAAGTCATTGTGACTACCCAAATCATATAGGGATCGGTGATCCGATGCAACCTATCATATAACCCTATCACATTCCTTTTGTCACACGATATCTAGATCTAGTATGAGGCATGGAAATGTCATCCTCATCTTACTCAATCGTCACTTTATCTACGTGCAAACTGACAATACAAATGAAAACTCTTTCATTCAAGTATGACCATGCATTTCTTAGTCTCACTTATTGAGGGGCCTAGAGATATCTCTCTATTAATCAGAGGGACAAATTCCATCTTGACCACTCATCTTCTTCTACATGAATTCCTCTATGCTCGATCATAGCCTTTATGATCACCCGGTTAAAGATGATTTTTGACTATGCCAAAACATAGTGTTCCTCATGTTGGAAACTATGGTGATCTCAAGTCTAAGGGCTGGGTAACACGGTTATATATGAGATACGCTTATAACTTAATCTATGTAGCTATCTCATGATGGGTCGATCCAGCATCTTGTTCCCTAATAAGTGCCTATAATTTTGATTCATATCTATATACATGATTAATACATAATCATCAATCAAATCATACTAGTCTTAGTTCATCATCATTCCCACAATGATGATTGACTAGGGATATTTAAGATAATCAATATGATTTATCCAATGATATTATTATATAGAACATGCAAATAATATAATAGTGTAATAAAAAAAAAACTCTTATTTCTTAATAAAGTACAATGTTTGCAATACAATGATTGGCCTAGGGTACAATCTCCAACACCTATGTCATGACTTAGCTCACTATTAGAACCAAGGATACAATTGTTCTTGATCCTCGCCATGACTCGAGCAACTCATACCACAGTGAGGTTCTCCCCTGGGCCTCACTGCTCAAAGACTCCTAAGTCTCACTGTGGTGAGCCTACAGCAGTAAGAGCACCTACTAAGATGCCTCTAACAAACTTGCTCAATTCTCACTATGGCGAGCCCTTCTCATATTGTGGCAAGATTGCTCTCTGGAACACCTTCACCCCATTTTCCTTAAGTTGCATCACAACCAAAAAGCATGTGCCATGATGAAATTAGCTTCTGTTACCCTCTGAATGAGTTTTGGTTGCACTTAAGTAGTTTTAGCTATGACTTATTTACCCTTTACACTTAAACTCCTTGATACTCTTCCCAATTCACCTACAACTCTCCTCACTCCAACCTAAGACCCTTTTGGGGCTATAATACTATGCTTTTAAGGCTTATAACCTACATACCTTCCAGATAATTAATCTTATATGATCTATGGACTCCAAAACCAATCACATCGATGCAACTCTTACTATATTAGCACATATATTATTATGACAGCAAACATTTGTATACAAGCTCAAATGGTAACCTAAAATACTCAATATATTTCTAAAATTCTTCTAACTACTTAGAGCAAGTTTCAATTTTCTAATTCAACATAATCCTACCCTTAAAGTGCTAAAGCAACCTCAATTGCAAGAGATGACTATAGCATACCTCAAGTCCACACACAGAACACATATGACAGTAGAAGTTCACAAATCAAAGCTTAAGTTAGACATTCATTTAATGATCTATCCATATCCTTAAAATTACATAACAGGTCCAACACATCCATATTAATTCATGTTTGCTCAACATCAAGAAATTATATCAAATTCCTTATAAATTAACTTAACCTACTAATGGTTAACCCATTAGTTACAAAGTATCAAAATACCTATACTTAGCAAAAATGGATGCATCATGATGCTATACAATTTAAGTTAGACAAAAATTAGTATTTATACAAAATCAAAAGCTTCCAAGTGCAAGAGTCCCACATAAGGCCTAAACCTAAGGGTGCTCATCCACTTGCTTTCTTTTTTCTCTAGCCAATGAACTTTCACCTAAAAATTGTTAGCCCATGAAATGGGGTATGATGTGAATCTCAATAACCAAAGGAAAAGTTCATACATATATGAAAATTAATCAACATAAATACATATTATATAGAAAAATACATAAAGCATCAACATACTCAACAAATGAATTAGTTGAACTATCAGTAACAGTTATCCCATACTAGCAATTATGTACAATATGTTAATAGCCAAAACTAGAGGGAAAGGCTCATCCACAATGCTAACTCCCCATCAAGCATACTCACAGCTTAGTGCATTCATTAAATCTTATCACAATTCAATGCCTAGTCATAGCATAATGCTTGGGTCGCAGCGTGATCATAGCTCTACCAATGATACGTTCACTATCCAACACAACAGTCAAATAGCAAACCAATCATTTAGCATAGAAAAACATATATGTGCAACAAATATCAAATTAAAAATGAACATATGTAAGGAACTAAAATTTAAACCTAGTAACCTCACTTAGTTATCAAAGTCTTTCAAAGCTAAAAATAGATGCCAAACTTCAATAGACCCTAAATTAATCGAAATTAAATTCTTAATCATTATCCATTACAAGAATTAGCTATTCATTCATCCCTAGCATCAAGAATGACCTTAGCATCACTTACTTAACCTCCAATGAATTTCTAATTCGGCTTCAGCCTTCAAACACCAGACACTTCAATGTCTCACTCTAATTTCATGGCATTTTTGCATAAAATCAAAGCCCATTACATAAGTTAGTTGTTGAGCCCAATATCCAGTAAAAAATGCATTAAAATGAGAAGATACTTACCCAATAGTCTTTCTAGCCCCAAACTTTGAAAATCTTGTAAGAAAATATTAAAATATTCAATTTTAGATTTGATGATGAGGTGAAAATCCACTAAACCAAAAACTAATGAGACCAAAATATAGAAGAGGATGAGAGGATCAAGTTCTATATACCTTACATTGGCTAAACCTCCCTCTAGAAGTGCAAAATGAGGGCAAAATGCTGAAAAACTCTAGCCTTCTCTTGGAGATGCGAAAATGCTTCCTTGCTTTTGCAAAACATGTGCATTTCAACTCTCAAGTAAATGGCAAATAGGCTCCTTAAGGTTTTAAGGAAGATGGGCTAGTCCAAAGTGCAATATCCAATTTTTTAGAAACTAAACTGAAACTGATATTGCGATATAAGAGGACCCTAAAGCAAAGATAATTAAGGCCAATCAAGGGTAGAATGCTAATTAGAGCATCTAAATATGTGAGTAAGAAACTAAGAATAGCCCGAAATCAGAACCAAAATAGCAAAACAAAGGAATCAAAAATGCAGTGGCAAAATCGTAATTTTGGGCAATTTTTTGAAAACTCAAATGAGAGATTTAAATGAGAAAATTGAGTTTCCGGGGATTCTTAAAGGTCCTAAAAATCATAGGGAACTTCTAGAAGAGTTAAAACCCCTATGGTATGCAATTTTAGCTATCAATTGACCAAAACTTTGACCAAATGGCTCGATAAGGTTTTAAATCTAATTTAGAGAACCTAAATTTTATTATTGAAAAAGACGGTTCTCAAAAAGGAGTTGAAATGAACTCAAATAGAGAAAACCAAGGGACTAAATTGGAATTTTGAAAATTGTCATAATGAAGCCTCCCTTTCTTATATATCACGTCCCACTTCTCCCACACCTTTTAATTGACTTCCTTTTGGTCCAAAACAAAATCTAAGACTACTCTAAGTGGCGTACCAAAGGAGAAGCAAAGGAGGAAGAAACCAAGGCTAGAAAGTGTAAAAAATCATTACTTTTTCATGTTTCTCCCTTCATCAAACCTCTTCTCCTCTTTCTCCTCTCTCTTCTCATGGTTTTGGTAACTTAAATGGTGATGCTTTTGTGGCTAGTTTAGTAAAGGGAAGAGGGAATTTGGAGCAACTCTTGGAAGCTTTAAAACAAGGTAAGCTTCTCCTTGAATAACTTGTTATCTTGCCTCTTCCATAGGTGTACTATTTTGGCCAAATCGAGAGCATATGTAGGGAGTTTTATTTTGATCCAAACGTGAAAAAAATTGGGATTTTGAAGTATGGAGAATCACATGGAACAATTAGAATTCAAAAAAAACCTATAAATGACAAGTTATGGCAATTAGGGTTTTGATTGAACTTAGGGAAATTTGAAGCTTTCTAATGATATTCTAGGTTGTGTAAGAGTATGTTTGAGTTCTTAAGACATCTAGAAAGTTTCACATGTGGTAAATTCCCTAGGAAAATCAACAAAACTCCATAGGTTCTTATCTTGATGCATGTCTCGGCCAAGGATTGGTTCTTGTATCTAGGGAGAGTTTTTTTTTTAATTCTAAGGATAGAAATGGTATAGAAATGAATAATAAATACTAAAGGAACCATTAGTTTGAATTTAGAAACTATATTTTGAAAGTTGAAAGTTTAAGGTTTCTTTAGGTATAAAGAAGCAACTTGATGTTTAGCTTCTTGAAATGAGTTTGTGATGACTTTAATAAGTTTAAGTGGAGTCATGAGACTTGGATTGATTGAGAAATTGGAGCACAGATGATGAATTATATGAGTTACTTCATTATGTCCTTATATGGAACCATAAGCCTGTCATAAACTAGAAGTAGCTTGTAAAGAGTTTGTGTAAGCCTAGAAATGGTTCTAATAATGTAATTATATCTTGTTTGATATGTTTAAGCCAAGCAGAACAAGCCTCCTCCAAGTGTGTGTATGAGGTCAAAACAAGAAGCTAGTGAATCAAGGGAGAATTTCTGCTTTTTAACCTAAGGTAGCTCTTCATCCATTCTTGTATGCATTTCCTGATTATTTGATTGTCATGGATTGCTTGTATGTATGTTTGAATCATGAAACATGCATATAGCTATTGGTTTGATGCTTTGGTACCATTATGCTTCTTAATTTGCATTTTGAATGTGAGATGGCTCTTAATGGGTGAGGTTGTGCCAAAAGTCCCTAGGCAAGGATGAGATAAGGCCAAAAGTCTGACAGAATAAGTGGTGCTAAGTCAAAAGTCCCTAAAATAAGTGAGGCTAATCCAAAATTCCCATATAATTAGGTGAGGCTAGACCAAAAGAACCTAAAGCATATTCTTGACATTAATTGATCCCTATGACTTTGGGAACATATTTATGTTTAATACTTGGAACCATTTGATGCATGCTTTCTCTCTTTGATATGACAACATGTCATATATGTATTCTTGAAAGGGTGAATGGGCTATTGGGATTCTTTGAATCTTACTCTCCCCCACTTTATGTCTAACCATGTCTAAGTGATACTCATAGAGCCAAAAATGAATGCCAAGAAGCTTGAGACATGTTACTTTGATAATAGAGTATAATTTTATATAAATTGATTTCAAAGTATGAATTTATATGCTATTTATGAGATATAAATCCTCAATCATATGTAAAAGTATATAAATATGTTGTATGAGCCACAATTGGGACCAAATGTATGATATCTTGAATTTTTGACATACTTTTGCTATGGGATGCATGTGTATTTGATCAAGTGAGGTAGTGTTTTTGAGTTCCATGATGATTTAGGTCCATTGTGATGCTTCTATATGCTACATTTAGAGTGTTGGACATGCTCAAATGGTCACTTGCACAAGGAGGTGCCATTTTGGACCATTTGAAGCTATGATGATACCATAATGAGCCATATTTTTTCCCTAAACCAAAATTAGACTAAATGGATGCATTTTAACATGAGATTTGGTATAAATTTAGATCTCATTTAGAGCTTTTCACATAGCCAAAAAACATAATTTTTAAAGCTCTGTAGAATTTATTATGATTTTTCACAATTGGCTAAAATTTATAAAAAACTATTAGTGCACTGTTCATTTGGTTAGTCTAGTTTTTTGTGTTTTTTAGGACCCAAATGAAGCCTAATGCTCATGAAATTTTAGAGGCATATGGTTGACATCACAATATTTTCATAGCCACCAAGATCACCCAATTTGAAGCTCCGTAGAGTGAGATATGAATTTTTAAAATTATAGATCTGCTCTAGTCTGAAATCCTAACCTAGCTATAGTTCCATTAGGATTTTGTGCATCAAATGATATTGTTTTGATCTAAAATTTTTAGAGTAGTTAGATGATGTCTTGAGTTTTCCAAATATTTTTGGTTTGCATGGTTTCAGTTATGAATTTCTAAAGTTTGTGACAAAATATGAAATGCCATGGAAACTTATGAAATTAGCTAGTCTTGGTTTGTATGCTCCAAATCCAAATTCCATGCTTCATTTTGTGATCTTTCTATATGAATGAGTGTAACAAGGGTGAAAGATGTATTTGGAAAGTTGATATGGTCTATTTAATCAAAATTGAATAAATTTGACATTTTATATTGGTAAATTCCGCTACTAAAAGTGTTGAATTTATAAAAATAGACTCTATAGGCACTGTGTTATAATTTAAGTACTATCTACCTATAGTATTACACAGAGGGCCTATTATCCAAGTGGGCTGAAGCTCTACATGTTGGGCCATGGGTATATGGGTTTAATTAGGTTGAGTCACATAAAAATGGAGTTGGACCTCTAATAATGGTTTTTAGTATGCATAAATTGATTATAGGACCTAAATTAAATTTTCAACCCAATTAAATTTAAATTTATATTGATATTTTACTTTTCCATCCAGAATTGCCAAACAATAGTCATTTACTTCCAATTGCCCCAAAATAATCATTTCCCTTAAAAATCTCATTCTTTATAATTTTTCCCAATGTCCTTATAATAATTCCTTAATGTCCCCCATAATCACTCTTAATTAATTTCAGAATATTACATAGGTGATGGTAATAAGAGTTAAAATGGATCTTAATGACTTATCTTGTATTGCAAATTGCTATGTGTAAGCCAAGCTAGCCCAAGTTCACCTATTTATAGGTGTCAAGCTAAGGAAAGTCAAGAAAAAGAAGTGGGTTAGTAGTAATTTAAAGTCTCCAAATCCATAAAGTAACTTTTTCTACCTATCTTACATGCATTTAAGTGTTTAAATGCTTTGAGATGCTTGTATATATGGTTGCTTGATGCATTCATAAGTTATATTTTGATGTGATTTTTATCATGGGTTTTACGCTTATGTGTTGTATGTTTTTGGCTGGAAATTGAGCGTAGCTGCTCTTCCTTAACCTAAAGTTGTGCTTAGTTGAACTCAGCCAGTATGTTTTGATGCCATGATTTGATAAGAATTGAGATTTCATGCTAAAATTTGTGTTTAAGTTACATGATGTATATGATTCACATGCTTGCACTACATACATTACATTTCCTCATGGCATTCTTGCATGTATTGATATGGTTAAGATTTGCTACTAAGATTCTCTCCAAAATCTCACCCATGTATCTACCACTAACCATTTTACAATCCTCAAGCAAGGAGAAGGAAAATGAGAAGCAATAGCATTTAGGAAGCATGTATTAAGAGCTTTTGTTGTAATTATGTAATTTGAGAATGTATGAGATATATTAGTAATAAGATATGATGTATATGACAAGAATATGTATTGTTATCTTATGTATAAGCTTAAGCACATAAATATATGCCATTTTGATGTATGATGTGGGCACTTGTACTATGGATGTGAGATAGTTAAAATTTGATGGTAGTCTTATTTCATGTAATAGACCTTATGGAAAAAATGTTTAGAACAATTAAAATTTGCTTAAAATGGGAGAATACAAATTAGAGGCCAATTGGACCACTTTAGAATTAAAATTTGGTTCAAATGAGTCATAAATTATACCTCTACCCTTAACAATCCAAATGGTTGAATTTGGGGCTGAAGTTTGGTGAGCATTTAGAAAATTTATTGAGTTTTCTAATAGAAAAAGATAACCAATGTAACACCCTAAAATTTATTGAAAATGATTATGATTATGATTAACTAGGGAGTAATATAGGTTTAATTAGGAAAATTGATTAAAAAAGGAGGACATTAAATTGGGCTTTCTAATTTATTTAATTATTGATTTAGGTTAAGTGTAGAAGCCCAATATTAGCCTTAGAGAGGTCCAATTCCATTTCTTAGAGGTCCAATATTTATTTGTATAGACCCAAATATTAATGGACCTTTTTAGCTTGGCCTAACTCTCGTATATGACCTATGTAACTTTATAATCCATAGCCCAACAAGCATATGACTAAACCTACATAGATTTTAGGCCCTTGGGTCAACCCATAACCTAAACTTAAACCTTAAACCTTTGGTAGCCCTTCCACCATTCTGTAAAAAACAAAACACATAAGAGACACAAGCATTTTAGGAGGCTTAAGTTAGAGGCTAAGGTTCGTGGCATAAATTCACTATTTCTCACTTCTAAAGTCAAAATCAGCTAAGGTGATTGCTATACAACTTAATCCTCTTCTCTTTCTCTTTAATTTGACCTGATTAGTTTCTCATTTGGAGCATTTTCACCATACCCAAAATCTGATATGGGTTATTTGATATTTTCTTAGAGGATTTTCGGAGGTTGAGGCTAGAAGGGATATTGGGTAAGTGTAAACTCCTCATTTTGATGTATTTTCTACTAGTTTAGGACCCCCATAGTTGATTTGTAGTATGGGTATTAATTTTGTACGAATTTGCCTAGGATTTAGGGTGATACTCTGAAGCAACTGGTGGGGGCAATATCAAATCCGAAATTGGAGACTTATAGTGGCTAAGTAAGTGTTCTGTAGGTAGCCATTAGTATTTTGATTCTTTGGGTACCTATTTGCTACTATAAATTGATGAGTAGGAATGGTAATGGTTTGATTTTGTGTTCATATGCTGAGTAGCATTTTTATTGGCTTTTAAGGAATTATCTACAACTGAGGTAACTAGGGTTAATGTTAAATTCCATGCATATGTCTACTTTAATTTTACATCTGTTGTACATGTATGATTTTGAAATGCATAATGAATGGTTAGCTATCTAATATCTTGTGTTTGGACCTTGTGAGTCCATGGTGGAGCTGTGGTGCGCCCGCCACCCATGCATTGTGCTTTAATCGGGCACCGGGTTGTAATCAGACCCTTGTAGAGCCCATGTTGTGCTCATTAGGGAGTTAGTGTCGTGGATAGGCCTCTCCAAGTGTTAATGGATTTTAACATGTGAAAATATAATTGCTAGTATGGAATAGTAATCACCGATAACCTAATTATTTCATTTGCCGATATAACTAGTATATTTTTCTGATGCTTACCTAATTTCATGCATATATGTTAATTAAATTAGAATATATGAATGGAATTTGTCTTTGATTATTAAGATTTGTATCTCACCCATTTCATAGGCTAACTATTTTAGGTGAAAGTTCTTCAAGTAAGGATAAAAGAAAGTAAGTCGATGAACATCCATGAGCTAAAACCATGTGTGGGAAGTTCTACACTTGGATGGATCTAATTTAGGATAGATGCTAATTTTTGTTGTTCTTTTGTATAGCATCATCATCATATAATCATATTGCCAAGTGTTGATATTTTATGTTTTGTTAACCTATGATGTATCTAATAGGGAGTTAGGCCTTATACAAATCTGTTATATGGTGTATGTATTTATATATATCTAATATGGAACCTTCTTAGTATGAATGTGTGACTTGACTCTTGAGAGCATGTTTTTATATCTCCATAAATGATAATATTAGTAACTTATGGATCTTGCTGCTATCAATACTTTATGAATTTACTAATGTATGATAGTTTTATGAATAGGAATTAACCCCTAAATCTTGAATTAGTAATGATAGGTATGTTGGGTAAACCAGGTAGATGAAGGCTATTAAAGCCTCACAAATTAAGGTAGAGTGGCCTTGAAGTGTTACTAGAGGGAGAGTTGGAGTGTATGGGATGAAACTTAGGGAGAAATAGTCCAGAAGAGGGTCACACTGTGGCCAAGAAGAGCTGAGCCCCGGCCAGGTGTCACGCAGAGGTGAGCAGTGCCGCGGTGCGAGGTCTCTCACTATGGCGCAAAATGAAAAGTTACCCAAGGAGGGTAACAAAGAGCAACCTCACTGCAGTATAAAATTTTTAGTCACAGCACAAACTGAGGAAATCAGGGAAAGATCATTCTAGTAGCTAGTTCATCCACAGCATAGGTAAAGCCACTGCAACGCGATCTGGAAATTTGCTACAGTAGGTTCTAGGGTGTCTTTCCACAGTGGCACCACATAGGCTCACTGCGATGAGATTAGTGAAAATATGAGAAGTTGAACTTGAGAGCAACTTCACCATGGTGCAAAAATCTTAGGCTATGGCACAAGATGTGAAACTTGGTTTTTAGGTTCCAGTAACCAACTTAGCCACAACGGGGAAGGTCCAAGCCATGATGAAGGTTCCCAAACTCTTATTTTTGACTTAAAAGACCTTAATATTTGTTATGATAATATTGTACAATGACTTGGAAATATTTATAAGAGGTTTTTATTAGTTAAAATCAGTAACAAGATGAATCAAAGGTCTTAAATGATAATTATGATCACTTGTGGATTTGATTAGTTGTGATTGCTTAACTAATGACCTTAATGATATCAAGATTCAAATTTCCCCACTTTCTCCTATTTTAATTAATTATAATGATGTTAAACCTTGATTTGCGATTACTAATCATGCTATTAAGTCTAATCATAGTAATTAAGAACTAGGGTCATTGCATTTGGTATTAGAGCAATGGTTCAAGAAATTATGCTAGATTTAGAACCTTGTTGTTAGAAAACTCATGATGCATGTATACTAGGAAAGGGAATATTATGATCTAGTGATGATTTTTATACTTATGCATACCTGCTATGGATAGAGTTGCATTTGGATTGCCTTTGGACTATGGCTTAATGGGGATGCTTCTGGTTGTGCTTATTACATTGCAGAGTGATATGGCTGCATGTAGAGAAACCACTGAGATACTGAGAGAAGTGCAAGAGGCCATGATTATAAGGGCCAACCGTATGAGAGAACAAGTTGAAGCCCATAAAGCTACAGTTAGGGCAATGACTGACTGGCTTCAAGAGCAAGTTAAGGCCTATGCAGCCACTGTTCAAGTGCTGCAATAGTTACATGAAACCATGAACAAGCAAAATTAGGAAGTGTTAATGGAGAATCGTATTAGTGCTAGCCAAAACCTTGGTGTGGGTACCAAGGGGAGAATGATGATGTTTTTATTATGTTAGCTAAGTTTAGAAAGGTTGATCCTCTATCGTTCATGAGAGAGTTGGACACTAAGAAGGCTGAGAGGTGGCTGATGCAACTAGAGAAAATTTTTGAAGTTATGACATGCACCACAGAACAAAAGGCAAAGTTGGCTATCTACAAGCTAAAGGGTGAGGCTGAACATTAGTGGCAGAATGCCCCCAGATTATTGATTTCAAAGGGAATACCCTTGACTTAGGAAAGTTTCCAAATCGCCTTTAAGGGCAAGTATTTCCCACCTTCAATGAAGGCAAACAAGGAAGGTAAGTTTAACTTCCTTGAGCAAGGAGAAATGAGTGTGGATCAATATGTAGCCAAATTCATCTAATTGTCCAGTTTCTCCTCCTACTTGAGATGATTTGATGATGAACCATGGAAGGCTAATAAATTTGAAAAAAGCCTAAAACCAAAATTGAAGGATAAGATAGTGTCTCTACAAATCTGTAATTTTGATGAATTGGTAGAGAAATGTAGGGTGATGGAGAGGGCCATGATTGAAAGTGAGGCTAAAAGGAAGAAGACCATATAAGGTAAGCGTGATCAAGGCATGGAGCGCTTTAGAGGTGAAAGTAAGAAAGAAGCCAGCAGTGGTAGTGGCTCTTGCAGTAGGAGACCACCCCTAAAAAGTGTTTCTCAGAGAAGGAGTATGGGACCTCCAAAGAGCATAGCTAGTGTCCCATCAATTTGTGGAAAATATGGATAGAGCCACAGTAATGGACCATGCCCAGTATGCTATAATTGTGGGGAGCCTGCACACTATGCACAGACTTGCACAATGTTATGAGAGTCAGCCTCATATGTTAAACCACCTACACAAGGAAGGGTAATGGTCGTGTCATGCAACCTTAAATAAAACTAGATTAGAAAAGGGCTTATAGCTAATGGTGCAATTTAGGTCATTTCCTAAGGAGTTTTTGCCTCTAATTATTTGTGAAAGAGTTTTCCAACTAACATTAAATGAAAACTGTTCAGAGGGTTTTGAGTTATTGAATTTTTGATTGAATTAAAGAAAAGTAACAAGAACTAAAAGCTTAAGAATAAGTGTGGTCAATAACTAGGAAAGTATGGCAACTAGCCTTTAGATAGACTTTCTAGATTTCAATTATCCTTGGTCTCTTTTTAATGTACCAAAATTGGATTTAAACTCTTGCTTCTTAGTATATTCTCTATAAAGACTCTTGAATTACCATCCAATACTCCATTCACTAATTATTCAAGGACTTTGCAACCACAAGAAACCTTGAATAATTAATCAATTAAGTTAGGAATAAGAACACACTAAAACAAATCCTAAATGCTCACTAAAATCTGCTGAACAATCCATTTAGAATGCTAATCAACGAATTAGATTAATAAATTCCTCAAGCACAACAATTGCACAAAAATGCTAGCCACTTAATTCAATAACCATTACACTAATTGGCCTAAAAACAAGAGAAATTTAATAGCAAATTGCATAGCCATTAAGTTTGGACTTTCTACAAACACTTAGGGATCAAAATTAACATTCAATTATGTGATTATAATCAAACCACAATTCAAATTAATCTAGTAAATTCTAGCCACTAAATTCCTTAATTAGTAAAATAAACCTAGTCAAATTAACAAAGGAATTAATGTTAAAATTAAAAGATAAAGAAAGGAGAGTTTATCCAATTTAGAGAGGCAATTTTGGAGCTCACATCTGCATCAAGGGAAATCCAATCTTCAGCTAGCTACCAAGGGAATTTCAAGCTCTCATGGATGAGATGGATGGAGGAAGTTGGATTAAAGAAGCTGCGGCCATGGCATGATGGATTATTGAATTTTCCTTTCGCGTTTTCACATCACTAAAACTCACCTAGCTCCCTAGCTCTTCTTTCGTTAATTCATCGCATTAATATTCAGCCCTTTCCCCCCTTTTCTTGTGTTAATCCCAGTTTGTCTTTTTTTTTGTATGTTTTTCCGATGTTGGTCTCCCTTCATCACATGTTGCCCATGTGTTTTTTTCTTCCCTTAATAATCACATGCCTTCTAAAATCTACTCACTATCTATACTCAGCAGCTCAAGCTTTATGCACTATTCACATGATTTTTTAATTGCTCCCACGTCATGTCTTCTCATGCCAAACATGTAGCTTCTTCTTCTCATGTGCTACTATTCTAGCCTTATTTATTTTGCTGCTACTTCATCTCCTACTCACCAAAATAAAGCATCGTGAAGATGTGGCTGGTGGATGCATGTGGATGTGTCATTGTGAAGCTTCCTTAACTAGTTCTTTTCTCATGTAGCTTCTGTGTGGATGAGTTATAGATACATAAACTGTGCCTTATAATGAACTGGACGCGAGTCTACGTGTCTTCTTCTTCTCTCAATCCACACCCAAGACTTCTCCTTTGTTACAATCCCATGCACATAAAGCTTGAGCCTCCTCATAAGCTTCTTCATTACCCTTTGCTCACATGTTCTCTCATTCTCTTCTCATGAATTCATGGCTTCTTAAACATGTTCTGCTCAAGTATGTGTTTTCTCCATGTAGCTCCCCTACTTTGCCTTCTTCATTTGTTTCTTCTTCGTCCAGCCCAACATGTAGTTTCTTCTTCCCACAAGCAGCTCACGCTTCCTCGTGCAGCTACCTCGTAGCTGGTTTTTCCTCTTGCTTCCTAGCTCCCCTCTTTTTTGCATGTGTGTATGAGTGAAGTCGCAACTGCTCATGAGTGCATTTTGCTTCGTGGACTTTCAACCCATAGCTTGTCTCTTCATGAATGAGTGCCAACGTGGTTAGATACCTCGTGTATATTATGAAAAGGTGGCTAAAGGTATGAAAGCTATGTGTAAGTGTGTGTGAGCCAGATGAGTGAAGTGAGTGAAGAGTGCATATGTGTGTTAATGTTGGGTGAGTTGGACGTGGATATCTTCGTGCCTTCTTCATTCACGTGTGAGTGTGTGTTTGTTACAAGTGGATTCATGCATGTTGCTGTGTAAGTTAGTAAGTGAGCTACAGCGAAGTGTATGAAGTTGCATGTACATGTGTAACTTGGTGAATGAGTGAGGGAGTATGTGTAGTGGATTAACATGGATAGCTGTATGTTGAGTGAAGCTGGAGTACATGAATCCATTTGTGTCTGATACATGCTTCCTAAACCAGAGGTTCCCACTACATATTCCCTTATTTCTAGTTGCAAAATGTGGCTTTCCTCCTTGAAGTTTAGCTCTTGGTTCAATCTTGAAGCTTCAATCATTTTCCAAATTAATTTTCATCTTTAAAATTCTCATTGCCCAACAAAAATCTGCACAAATAATAGGGAAATTTTCAATAGGAAAAATTCACAAAATTATTTAAAAGAGATTTATGCATTAAAAATCCAAAATTTTGTAAATTAATTCCTAAAGTGTAAAGAATGGCTAATAAAATAAAATCTCATCTAATTAAAACCCAAAAGCCATATTTAATCATCAAAATATCCAAGTAAAAGGGAAACTAGATTAGAAAAATGGCCATTATCAATTCCCCCACACGTAAACCCTTGCACTCCTAGGCAAATTCAAAATCCAAGGAAAGGCTAATGAAATGACAAGCGGAGAATGAAAATGAAAAACAAAAGTGTAAAAATCACAAGCTAAGGAATGATCAAAACTTTTCAACACTTCGACAATCAAAGTTAACTTCACTTGCATCAAGAAAGTAAATTTCATGGTAATTTCATTTGAAAAGAATGAATCAAAAATGCATAAGCTCTCACATGGGTCAGTGTTTACTCTCAACTCTCAAGTGTTTAAGGGCAATGTATATCACTCAAGTTCCACCTATCAAAACTCACTACCCTAAGCTTATCTATTTTCTAAATCTCCACCACCTATGCCAAATGCAATGCATAAATTATGACAACCCTACCTTCTAATCATTGTAATTATAGTTAAATGTACGATTAATAATTAATTATCAAGGTTTGAGTGGTTACAATTTACCACATGGTGAAAATATAGGAAAAATTTAAACCTTGATGTTAAGGTCATCATCATACCATTACCGTTGGGGAAATTAGGGTTTCTAAGTTCAAAAGAGTAGGTTGGGGACTTACGCCGCAGCCTAAACCTTCCCCGCCGCGGCCAAGTTACTCTCTGGAATCACTGGAAAAATTTAGTTGGACCTTCGCCGCGGCCAACCTATGTGGCGCCGCGGCGAAACGCCTCCTGGAACTACTGCTCTCAACTCCCATGATTCTTGCCTCGACACAATATATTCGCGTCACGGCGAGTTTTGCTTCTGTCCAACCCTTATTTAATTTTCTCAACTCGCGCCACGGCATGACATAATGCGCCGCGGCGAGTTTTGGTTCTGTTACCCTCCTGGGCGATTTTTTTTCACTTTGCGCCGCGGCGAGATTGGTTATGCCGCAGCGCCTTTCGGCTCTGTCTCTCCTTTGGCCGTGGCGAAGCCTTCCTAGCCGCAACGGAACTCCCTCCTGTGACCATATTACCCAAATTTTGCCCTCCACACTCCAAATCTCATCTTAGAAACACTCTAGGTCCACCTACCCTTATTTTATGTGGTCTTAATGGTGTTTATCTACCCTATTTACCCATCAATCCATCCATTATCATTGCGAAACTTAAACACTACTTCCTACTTGTTCCACTAGCTCATATCAGCAAACTCAAGAATATATGACAGCAAGATCACATGCATTAGCAGCAATTTACATCCCATGCAAATTCCATAGAGATTCTATTCAACAATAGCTTACATCCAAGGCATCATGTGACTATGATTCCCATATAGTGATCCATATCACAATTTTAGCAAAACTACAAATATATAATGCTATAAGTTCATACATAATATTCAACTATAATGAGACTTGAATCCTTAACGGTTACATTTCAATCAAACAAAATATAAACGCCTACACTTGGCAACATGATTACATGATGATGCTATGTAAACTAATAACAAAATTGCATCTACCCTATTCTACTCAGACCAAGTGTAGCTCCCCACACCCGGCCTCAGCTCATGGATGTTCATCCACTTGCTTACCCTTATCCTTACCTGAGGAACTTTCACCTGAATATCAATCCCATAAAACGGGGTGAGATATAAATCTCAGTAACCAAAGCAATTCCATCATATATCCAATTTAATTAGCATATATGCATAAATCAAAATCAACATCAGAATTATATCCATCATAACAACAAATGAAACAATTAGGCTATCATGATTACTATCCCATACTAGCAATCATATTATCACATGTTGAAGGCCATTAACACCGGGAGAGGCCCGTCCACGGCACTTACTCCCTATTGAGCACAACTGGGGCTCAGTGCATCTGGGTTTGATCATAACCCGGTGCTCGATCGAAGCACATACACGAGTGGCAGCCGCACCACAGCTCCACCATGGACTCACAAGGCCCAAACATAATTCAACAGATAGCCAACTAATTCATTCGACATTTCAAATCATTTATATACAACAACATATGAAATTAAATCAAATATATACATGGAATTGATATAAACCTGGTTACCTCACTTGTAGACACTTGCAACAGCCACCAATGGTGCAGAAATCCTCCTATAACCATAGCATCATAGAATTACTACTCTAATTCATCATTAACAGTTACAATCAATACCCAAAGAATTTAAGATGCTAATGACTACCTAAGAATCACTTACTCAGCCACTATAAGTCCCAAATTCGGATTAAATTGTCCTCCACCAGAAAACTCAATATTCCACCCAAAATCTTAAGCAAATTCGTACATAATTAATACCCATTTTATAAATCAGTTATGGGGGTCTCAAATTAACAATTGAAGCATCATAATGGAGGGTTTAAACTCACCCAAGGTCAGCCATAACCTCAACCTACGAATTTTACCAAGAAAATTCCTAAATTCCCACATTTCAGATTTTGGATAGAGTGAAAATGCTCCAAATGAAAAACTAATCGGATCAAATTAAAGAGGAAGATGAGGGGATTAAGTTATATAACTATTACCTTGACTGAATCTTGCTCTAAATGTGAGAAAATGCAGAATTAGTGCCCCCCAACCCTAGCCTCCTCTCCAAGCTCCGAATTTTCTCTTTATGTTTTGTGTTTCAGCAAGTGTGAGGGAGAGGCTGGTGTATTAGGGTTTTAGTTGGGTTTAAGTTGGGTCAAATGTGGGTCATGGGTTGCTCCAAGATCCATCTTTTAATGGGCTTTAGGTTTTTGCTTGTTGGGCCAGTTTTTTTTTTTAGAGTGTTGGGCTGCAGAATTTTGTTAGGCCAACTCTTATACATTGGGTTGCTGAAGTTTAATTAAGTTTGGGCCAAGTTTGAAGAGCTCAAGAATGTGGGTCTACACAAGGGTTATTGGGCCCACTTAGAAGAGTCTATACAAGGTGGATTTTGGGCCTCCATCACATTAAATTGGGTTGGGTCTACACCTAACCCATTGGGCCTCCATTAGCCTCTTATCATGATCTATTAATTTAAGTCTAGATAAGATTTCTATCTCAATTAAATCTCAACCCATATTAATTATTCTTAATTAATCTAATCCGTGATTAACACCTTAATTAATTATGGGGTGTTACATAAATCATGAGGACTTTATTCGAGGTTATGATGGGGCTAGGGAAAGAAATAAATGGATATCCAAAAGCAAGGAAAAACAAACAACAAATGGATACCTCAGAACTTTAAGACCAATTAATGGAAATCTATGATAGGGTATGTGTGCAATTCAAGGCCTTATTTCCAACTAGCATAAGTAACTACTAACTCAAAGCACTTCTTTCTTTTGATTTTCAATTACTTTTCCTTTTCTTCCCTTAAAATTTATCATGCATTGTTTTCCTTTTACTTTTTTATTTCTTCTTTTCTTTGCATTATTAATATTTTCTTTTTCTTTTTTGAAAATCTTCTTCAACTTTTAATAACAATGGCCTAAATTGATGGGAAACATTTTTTACTTTCCATGGCTATAGGTTCAACAAGAAAATAAAACTAAGTCCAAAGTGGCTAAACAACGGATAAAATGCATATAAGGGTTGGCTATTTGTCTCACTAGTTATAAAAGAAATAAATGCCTTATCATTTTCATGCATGCAAATGCAAATGTGGTCTCAACAAAGAATCAAGACAAGTTCTAGAGTGAAAGTAAAGATAAGTGAATATACACTAGAAATGAACAGATACAACTCATATCCTCACTAGCTAATGGCTATCAAATAATTCATTGAAATCAAATTCATTGCCACTTCACTTGAATCAAGGCACAAGATCTATTACTTATCATGTCAAAGTGAATCTAAGCTATAATCATCTCAGCTTGCAACTTTCACATAAAATAAAGCTTTTTTAAAAAACTAAAAAGCAACACAAAACTTCAAAAGTGAAACAAAAGGCTAAAAACCTAGAAAAATCAACTAACCAAAACAAAGCAAAACTAAAAATTTTACTTGCATTCCCCCCAACACTTAAACACTACATTGTCCTTAATATCAGTACACAATCCAATCAATAGAAATATAGCACAATATAAAAGGGGAAAGGGAAAAGGTACAATCGAGTAATCAGGGTGGGTCTTGAAGTTGGAGTTCCTCCTTGTCATCCCTTGGAACTCCTTCATGAAAATGCTTTCCATTAACTTTGAATTTAGCTCTCATCTACTCATCTAAAAGCTTAACTGCACTAAAAGGGAAAACATTAGAGACTACATATAGACCTTCCCATTTAGAACAAAGCTTACCTGGCATGAGCTTTAAGTGGGATTTATAAAGCAGAACTTTTTAGCCAATTACGAACTCTTTTCTTGTAATCATCTTGTCATGGAATGCCTTTGTCTTTTCTTTATAGATCCTTGCATTATCATAGACTTCCAAGCAAATCTCTTCAAGCTCCTGGAGTTAAAATTTTTTGAGATCCCGCTCCATTCAAATCCAAATTGCATTTCTTCATAGCCCAATAAGCTTTATGCTCCACTTCTATGGGTAAGTAACAAGCTTTCCCAAATACCAACCGATAGGGTGACATACCAATAGGAGTTTTGTAGGCAATCCTATAGGCTCAAAGTGCATCATCTAGCCTCTTGCTCTAATCTTTCTTATTCGGCTACACTATTTTCTCCCAAATTTGCTTCACCTCTCGGTTAGAAATCTCTACCTAGCCATTTATTTGAGGGTGATATGGAGTAGCTACCTTATGCACAACACCATACTTGGTAAGAAAACTTTGCATACTCTGGTTACAAAAATGAGTGCCTTGGTCACTGATAATGGCGCTAGGGATACCAAACTTGCAGAAGATGTGAGAGCAAACAAACTCTATAACCACAGAAGAATCATCAGTCCTAATGGGTTTTGCTTCCACCCACTTCAAAACACAATCATAGTTAATAAAATGTATGCAAAGCTAAAAGAAGTAAGAAAAGGCCCTATAAAATCAATGCCCCACACATAAAAGATTTCACAAAACAAAATGAGATGTTGTGGCATTTCATTTCTCCTTAATATGCTTCCTGTTTGTTGACACCTAATACATCTTTTACAAAAATCAAAGGCATCAGAAAACAAGGTAAGCCAATATAATCCACTATCTAAAAGCTTCCAAGCTATGCGTTTGGACTGAAATAACCTCCACATGCAAGTATGTGACAAAATTTTAAAACAGAATCAAATTCTATATCAACATACAACGTCTAATCACTTGGTCACTACATAGTCTCCACAAGTATGGATCATCCCAAATATAATATCTAACTTCACTCCTAAACTTATTCAACTAATGTTTATTCAAATCAACAGGCAATTCAGAAGTAGCTAGATAATTCACTAAGTCAGCATACCATGGGTAGAAACTATGCACAGCACCCAAATGCTCATCTGGAAAATCATCATCAATCGGTAAGGAATCTACCTTCAAAGCCTCAATTCTACTCAAATGGTCTGCTACCAAGTTTTTTGCTCCATTTTTATCCCAGATGTCAATATTAAATTCTTAAAGTAAAAGCATCCATTTAATCAATATGGACTTTGCATCCAACTTTTTCAACAAGTACTTCAAGGCTGCATGATCAGTAAAAATAATGACTTTAGTATCAAGCAAATAAGATCTAAATTTATCCAAAGTGAAAATAATAGCAAGAAACTTTTTTTTTGTGGTTGTATAATTTGCTTGGGCCCCATCTAGAGTCTTAGATGCATAAGCTATCACATGGGATCTTTTATTCACTCTCTGGCTCAAAACTACACCTACAGCAAAATTAGAAGCATCACATAAAAGCTCAAATGGGAGATTCCAATCATAAGGCTGAATAATAGGTAGGGAAGTCAATTTTTTCTTAGGATCATCAAAAGCTATTTTACATGCATCATCAAAATGGAAATCATTATCTTTTTGTAATACCTTAAATAATGGCAAAGTAATTTTACTAAAATCCTGTATGAATCTTCTATAAAAGCCTGCATGACCTAGAAAAGACCAGACTTCCAAACATCTAGCGGGTATGGTAGAGAAGTGACAATATCTATCTTAACCTTATCAACCTCTATGCCCTGTTCAGATATAGCATGACCCAATACAATGCCTTTCCAAACTATAAAATGACACCTTTCAAAATTAAGTACAAGGTTCTTCTTTATGCATCTCGCTAAGACTTTATCTAGACTAGACAAGCAGTCATTAAAAGAGTTCCCATATACAACGAAGTCATCCATAAAAATTTCTATACAGTGTCCTAGAAAATCACTAAAAATGGAAACCATGCACCGTTAGAAAGTTCCAAGAACATTGTAAAGACCAAAAGGCATTCTTCTATAGGTAAATGTTCCAAATGAGCATGTAAATGTTATCTTCTCTTGATCCTCTGGGGCTATGCATATCTAGAAATAACCTGAAAATTCATCCAAAAAATAATAGTGAGACTTCCTAACTAAATGCTCAAGCATCTGATCAATAAAAGGGAGGGGGTAATGATCTTTTCTTGCAACTAAATTAAACCTCCTATAATCAATGCAAACCTCCAGCTATTCTATACACGGGTGGGTACCAATTCATTATTTTCATTCCAAATCACTATGATCTCTGATTTTTTTGGAACCACTTGCACAGGGCTAAACCACTAACTATCAGAAATAGGATATATAATACCAGTAGAAAATTGTTTAGAAATTTCCTTTTTAACCACATCCAGAATAAGTGGGTTCAATCTCCTTTAAGGTTGTCTCACTGGTTTTGTCTCATCTTCCAACTATATTTGGTACATGCAGGTGTCAGGGCTAATGCTAAGTATATCTGCCAATATCCAAGCTATTGCTTGTCTTCTCCTCTAGACCTTTAGAAGCTTCTCTTCCTCCTCTAAGATAATGTCACTAGCTATAATCACTGGAAGCTTCTTATCTTTCTCCAAATAGGTATACTTGAGATTGTCTGGTAATGGTTTAAGCTCTAAGATGGGAGCTTGCTCAATTGAAGGTAAGAGTGGTTTGATTTCAATCTCTTCCTTGCCAAATACTTATTCAGACAACCCACAAAAGAAAGAAATAACTTTTCCATCCTTGGGAACATCAATAGTATGGGAAGAATTAAAAGAGTCAACACTCAAGTAAATATCAGCATCATGATTACCCAAACTATCCATATCAACATGCAAAGACTCATTAGAACCAAGGAAGGCAACAAAACTGGTAAAATCAATAAAGGTTCTAGATGAAATAGAATCAACCTGATTAATAATATTCTCTAAAGTCAATACTATCATACAAGCTAAAAAATTCATCAATTTCTCTACATATAGTATAAGAATGAGAATTATCATAAGTGTGTCTTAGAGAATCATCAAGATCCGTAATATCACAAGAATCAGTTAACATGCTATCCTTAAACTTAGTACTAGCATCATCAACTAGCATATCAATCAGGCTTACACTAAAAATAGAGTTATCATCACATGGTTTTTTCATGGCACCAAATATATTAAATTGTATCACATTGCCAGCAAACTCCATTTGAAGATTACCCTCATGCACATTTATAATTATCTTTGCAATTTTTAAGAAAGGTTTATCTAAGATGAGTAGGGCATATCCATAAGACCTAAATCTATCATCTTCTATGTTAAGGACATAAAAATTAACTGGACATATCAAATCCTTTACCTTAACTAGGACATCCTCCAAAACTCCTGAAGGATAAGTGATACTCTTATTTACAAACTACACAACCACTCCAGTAGGTTTCAGCTCTCCCATTTGCAAAGATAAGTACACCAATTTAGGCATAACATTTATAATAGCACCAAGATCAAGCAAAGCATCAGAAAACTTAAAATTTTCAATAGTGCATGAAATTGTAAAAGTACTTGGATCTTGAAATTTAATAGGCATTGTTAGTTGTATAAGTGCCAAAACATTCTTGCCAAAATTGACTTTCTCATTCCCTCTTAGCAGCCTCTTGTTGGTACATATTTCCTTGAGAAATTTGGCGTACTTAGGGATGGTTTTGATTGCATCCAACAAAGGTATGTTAACCTCAACCTTCATGAAAGTTTCAAGAATTTCCTTCTCAATCTCTGCTTCAGTTTGCCTCTGTCTCAAAGTAGGTCTATGTGCTAAAGGAAAAATCTTCTTTGGCTCTTCTTCTTTCTTAGGCTCATCTAGTGCGATGTGTGTTTTTTATGACGCTGGCTTATCCATAGTAATGGTGTCTGAGGATCCTTAAACTTTCTTTCCACTTTTAAGAGTGATGGCACTAACATTGCTACTATTTATTGGATTGACAATTGTTTGTGATGGTAATTAGCCTAAACCCTGAGATTTCACCTCAATGAGAAAGGTAGCAAACTGGCCTAACTGAGTGTCAACCCTTTCTAAATTTTGCATACTCATCTGTAACTGTTGTTGTTGATGCTGTAATTGTTGCATAAGTTTTGCATTACTCTCTATAAGCTGCTTTATCATGTCCTCCATATTATTTCCTTTTTTTACTTCCTCCTGTATAGGGAGTGGCTGCCTCATATGTTGGGAAAGTTGTATACTAGGTCCGACAACATTATATTTATTCTGTTGTTACCCTTCCCCATATCTCAAATTGGGGTAATCCCTCAATCCTAGATTGTATGTATTAGAGTAGAGATCATATTTTTGCTGCCCTTATTGTATTGGCCTGATTGGAAACATCCCAGCATAAGTCTCTACCCTGTCCTCTAACATCGAGCACTGATCAATAGCATGTGTGGCCAAACAGCATGTCACATAGGGGTCTCACCAAAGTAGTAAAGGTAGATGGGTGCCTAAGTGTATAGCACTGTGGATAGGAATGGATCTGAGTAGCATAAGACTGTGGTGCACAAGTTTGAGAAAGAATAGAGGATGACTGTGGTTGCTGCTGAGCTAAGGCATGTTATCTAAGCACAGATGACATCTTATTAATCTTGCTCTCAATTCTTTGATCATAATGTGGAGCATGCAACTCACTGACTCCTCTGACTATTTGTCTCACACCAAACTGTTGTACATTCTGAGCCATCTTATCAATCAACTCCCAAGCTCTTGTAGGTGTCAGATCACCCAAAGCTTTACTAGAAGCAATATTAATCATGTTCTATCCATGTTCAATAACCCCTCATAGAAATATTGAATAAGAAATTGATCAGAAATTTGATAGTAAGGATAACTAGCTAGCAACCTCTTGAACGTTTCCCAGTATTCATACAAAGTCTCTCTATCATTTTGTTTGATCCCACAGATTTCCTTCCTTATTGACGTAGTGCGAGAAGCAAGAAAAAAATTTTCCAAGAAAAGCCTCTTTAGTTAATCCCAAGAAGTGATGGCACTAGGGGGTAGATAGTACAACCAGTCTTTGGCTACACCATCCAAGGAACAAAGAAATATTCTGAGCTTAATTTGTACTTCTAAGACTCCCTGTGGCTTCATTGTAGAGCAAACAATATGGAATTCCTTCACATGCTTGTGAGGGCCATCTCCTACAAGTCTATAAAATTTAAGAAGTAAGTGAATCAAACTAGATTTAAGCTCAAAATTTACATCTAATTCTAGATATTGTATACAAAGATTTTGATAGTGCACATTAGGAGTTGTCAATTCTCTAATGGTTATTACATGTATGTTATCATTCAAATTTGCATTTGCATTCAAGTTAGCCTAAACATGCATATTCATGTTAGCATTCACTTGATCTTGTTCAGCCATATTATCACTAACAAACTAAAGTTTACAATTAATTCCTTGCACATAATCAAAAGCAGAAGAAGTATTACCACTAATTCCTACACTATCACTACTTTTCTTAATCCTTACTTGCCTTTTAAAGGTCCTTTCAATTTCTAGATCTAAATCAATTAATTTCTCACTAGAGGTCCTTGTCATAAACCAATTAGGTAAGCAAAAACTAAGAAGGAATACAAAAACTAGTAAAGAAAAATCAAAACAATAAGTCTAAAAAAATAAAGAAAATAACTAAAAAATTAGAAAACTTTCCTCCCACCAAAAGGCAAGATTAATTCCAAATTAAGCTAACAACTACTTAGCATATATAAACACTCAAAAACAAAGACAAATCACATAAAAGAAGTTCATAAAAATAAAGAAAATAAATCCAAAAAAATTAGAAAATTTTGAGAAAATACTAAAAAATTAGAAAAAGTGCCTTAAACGTTGGAATTTGGCCAAAAATGGTGCAACAAATAGCTATACTATTATTTTTGCTTAAAACACCCAAAAGCCTTGGAAAAAAAGTTTGAGAATTTTCTGGACACGTTAAACAAAAGTTCCAGCAAGCTGCACAATTGATTCAAGTAACCAAAATGTCAAAAATTCAAGTCCAAAACAAGGGAAAATCTAGACAAAAATAGAGCAAAAATAGAGCAAAAGCACTAGGAAACTCTCTTCAAACAATTAAGAAACCAAACTCCCTAGTTGCACAACCTTAAATAAAACTAGATTGGAAAAGGGCTTGTAGCCAATGGTGCAACTTAAGTCATTTCCTAAGAAGTTTTTCTCTCTAATTATTTGTAAAAGAGTTTTCCAAGTAACATTAAATTAAAATTGTTTAGGGGGTTTTGAGTTATTGAATTTTTGATTGAATTAAAGAAAAGTAACAAGAACTAAAACCTTAAGAATAAGTGTAGTTAACAACTAAGAAAGTGTGGTAACTAGTCTTTAGATGGACTCCCTAGAGTTTAATTATCCTTGGTCTCTTTTTAATGTACTAAAATTGGATTTAAACTCTTGCTTCGTAGTGTATTCCCCATAAAAACTCTGGAATTACCATCGAAGACTCAATTCAGTAATGATTCAAGGACTTTGGAACCACAAGAAATCTTGAATAATTAATCAATTAAGATAGGAATAAGAACACATGAAAATAAATCCTAAATGCTTACTAAAATTTGTTGAACATTCCACTTAAAATGCTAATCAACCAATTAGATTAACAAATTTCTCAAGCACAACAATTGTAGAAAAACTCTAGCCACTTAATTTAATAATTAATTGGCCTAAAAACAAGAGAAATTTAATAGCAAATTGCACAGCCATTAAGTCTAGACTTTCTACAAACACTTAAGGATCAAAATTAACATTTAACTATGTGATTACAATCAAACCACAATTCAAATTAATCTAGTAAATTCTAGCCACTAAATTCCTTAATTAATAAACTAAACCTAGTCAAATTAACAAAGGAATCAATGTTGAAATTAAAAGATAAAGAAAGGAGAGTTTATCAAATTTGGAGAGGCAATTTTAGAGCTCAAATCGGCATCAAGGGAGATCCAATCTTTAGCTAAATACCAAGGGAATTTCAAGCTCTCATGAATGAGATGGATGGAGGAAATTGGATTGAAGAAGCTACGGCCATGGCTTAATGGATTATTGAATTTTCCTTTCACGTTTTCACGTCTCTGGAACTCACCCAGGCCCCCAGCTCTTCTTCTATCAATTCATCGCATTATTATTCAGCCCTTTTTCCCCCATTTTTTGCATTAATCCCAATTTATCTTTTTTTTTTTTTACTTTTTTCCCATGTTGGTCTCCCTTCGTCACGTGCTACCCATGTGTTTTTTTCTTCCCTTAATAATCACGTGCCTCTTAAAATATGCTTACTGTCTATACTCAGCAACTCGAGCTTCATGCACTGTTCACGTGATTTTTTAATTGTTCCCATGTCACTTCTCCTCATGCTAAACACATAGCTTCTTTTTCTTATGTGTTGCTATTCTAGCCTCATATATTTTGCTACTGCTCCATGTCCTACTCACTAAAATAGAGCATCGTGAAGACGTGGTTGGTGGAAGCTCGTGTGGGGATGCATGTGGATGTGTCATCGTGAAGCTTCCTCAACTGGTTCTTTTCTCATACAGCTTCTGTGTGGGTGAGTTATGGATACATAAACTGTGCCTTGTAGTGAGCTAGACGCGAATCTGCATGTCTTCTTCTCCCCTCAATCCACACCTAAGACTTCTCCTTCATTATAATCCCATGCACGTAAAGCTCAAGCCTCCTCACAAGGTTCTTAATTACCCTCTGCTCATATCTTCTCTCATTCTCTTCTCATGAATTCATGACTTCTTAAACATGTTCTGCTCAAGTGTGTGTTTTCTTCATATAGCCCCCTACTTTGGCTTCTTCGTTTGTTTCTTCTTCATCTAACCCAACACGTAGTTTCTTCTTCCCACAAGCAGCTCATGCTTCCTCATGTAGCTACCTCATAGCTGGTTCTGCCTTTTGCTTCCTAACTCCCCTCTCTTCTACTTGTATGTGTGAGTGAAGTGGCTGCTGCTTATGAGTGCATTTTGCTTCGTGGACCTTTAACCCATAGCTTATCTCTTCATGAATGAATGCCAATATGGTTAAATACCTAGTGTATGTTATGAAAGGGCAACTAGAGGTATGAAAGCTATGTGGAAGTGTGTGTGAGCTAGATAAGTGAAGTGAGTGAAGAGTGCATAAATGTGTTAATGTTAGATGAGTTGGATGTGGACATCTTTGTGCCTCCTTCATTCACATGTGAGTGTGTGTTTGTTACAAGTGGAGCCATGCATGATGCTGTGTGGGTTAGTGAGTGAGCCACAGGGAAGTGTATGAAGCTGCATGTACATGTGTGACCTGATGAATGAGTGAGGGAGTATGTGAAGTGGATTAACATGGATAGCTATGTGCTGAGTGAAGCTAGAATACGTGAATCCATTTGTGTCTAATGCATGCTTCCTAAAGCAGAGGTTCCCACTACATATTCCCTCATTTCTAATTGCAAAACATAGTTTCCTTTTTTAAAGTTTAGCTCTTGGTTCAATCTTGAAGCTTTAATCATTTTCCAATTTAATTTTCATCCTTAAAATTCCCATTGCCTAGCAAAAATCTGCATGAATAATAGGAAAATTTTCAATAGGAAAAATTCACAAAATTATTTAAAAGAGATTTATGCATTAAAAATCTAAAATTTTGTAAATTAATTCATAAAATGTAAAGAATGGCTAATAAAATAAAATCTCATCTAATTAAAACCCAAAAGCCATATTTAATCATCAAAATATCCAAATAAAAGGGAAACTAGAATAGAAAAATGGCCTTTATCAAAAGGTGTTCACACTTATGTAGCAAGAGGTTAGTAGATCCTATAATTTAATTCGAGGTACTTTACTTGTCCATAATCATGTTGTAGATGCATTGTTTGATTCGAGTACGACCCACTCTTTCATCTTATATGACTGTGTTAAGCATTTAAGTCTTAAAATTAGCCTGTTGCCATATGAACTATCTGTGTCCATCCCTATTGGATATTCTATGATTACTTTTTATGTGTGCTTGAATTGCATTGTACAATTAGATAGCAGTTGTACTACCCTTGACTTGATTTATGTCCTTTTGTGTGACTTTGATATAATAATTGATATGGACTGGTTATCAGCTAATAATATGATACTTGATTGTAATTGTAAGACTATTTTCTTACCTGCAAATATACCTAAAACTTGTCCCATGACTGAGCTTGCTTGTGTGTCTGCCACCCAAGCCAAGAGGTACCTTAGGCGTGGTTGCCAAGGGTTTCTAGTATTCTTTTTGTTGCATGTTGAGGTTAAAGATGGGTTAGAGAATATACCTATGATTTTGGAGTTCCCTAAGGTTTTCTCTAAGGAGTTTAGTGGACCACATCCAGAGAGAGAGTTAGAGTTTTCCATTGATTTGGTACTCAATACAGGTCTAATCTCTAAGGCTCCATATAGAATGGTGCCCACTGAGCTAGTTAAGTTGAAGAGTTAATTAGAGGAGTTACTTGAGAAATGATTCATTAAGCCAAGTGTGTCTCCATAGGGAGCATTGATGTTGTTTGTCAAGAAGAAGGATGTTAGCCTTAGGCTTTGTATTGACTATAGGCAATTAATACAAATGATTATGAAAAATAAATACCCTTTATCTAGAATTAATTATTTACTTTAGCTGGAGCGTTAGTTTTTTCAAAGATTGATTTTAGATTGGGATATCACCAACTTAGAGTCAGGGCTAAGGATGTACCTAAAATTGCCTTTAGGACTCGATATGGCCATTATGAGCTCCTAGTCATATCTTTTAGGTTAACCAATGCCTCTGCCATTTTCATGGACTACATGAATAAGATCTTTAAGCCCTATCTTAATTGGTTTGTGATAGTGTTTATAGATGATATTCTCATATACTCCAAGAATAGTGAAGAGCATGAAGAACATCTTAGGATAGTTTTTCAAACCTTGAGAGAGTATTAGTTGTATGCTAAGTTGAGTATGTGTGAATTATGGTTACAGGAAGTTAAATTTCTAGGTCATGTGATATCGGAACAAGGAGTAGTGGTAGATCCTAGTAAGGTAGAAGCGGTACTTAATTGGGAGAGACCCAAGACGATGACCGAAATTCGTAGCTTCCTTGGTCTAGTTAGCTAGTATAAGAGATTCATTAAGGGATTTTCTCAGTTAGCTATATATTTGACTAAGTTAACTAGGAAAGACCAACCATTTGTGTAGGATTCCAAATGTGAAAATGCCTTTTAAGAACTCAAAGTTAGGCTAACCACCACACCTATATTAATGATCCCTAACCCTAAAGAGACCTTTACAGTCTATAGTGATGCATCCAAGAAGGGATTAGGGTGTGTTTTAATGCAACAAAATAGGGTGATAGCCTATACTTCTAGGCAACTTAAACCTCATAAGGAAAATTACCCCATTCATGACCTCGAGTTAGTAGTTGTTGTTCTTGCTCTTAAGATTTGGAAGCACTATCTCTATGGCACATAATTTGAGGTGTATAGTGACCATAAGAGTTTGAAGTACTTGTTTGACAAGAAGAAGTTGAACATGAGGCAAAGAAGGTGGATGGAATTTCTTAAGGATTATGATTTCTCCTTAAAGTACCATCCAGAAAAAGTGAATATTGTCACCAATGCCTTGAGTAGGAAATCTATCCATATGGCAATGATAATGCTTAGGAAGAAAAAGTTGATTGAGGAATTGAGGGATTTGAATCTATCTATTTCAATGCATCCTAGTAGTCTTCTTTTGGGAGAGTTGAAGATAGAAAATGACTTTAGGAAGAGAATTAAAGAGGCCCACGAACTAGATGAACATTTAGGAAAGTCTAGAGAGCAGTTGAGGAGTAGAGAGGTTAGAGACTTTGACCTATTGGAGGATGGTTTAGTGAGGTACCAAGGTAAAGTGTGCATACCCAAGGATAAAGAGTTGAGGAATATGGAATTGTTAGAAGCTCATAAGAGTAGATATACCATTCATCCGAGAACTACTAAGATGTCTAGAGATCTTAAGAAGAGTTTTTAGTGGCGCAGGATGAAATCGGATATAGTTGAGTTTGTTGCAAAATGTCTAGTTTGTTAAAGGATTAAGATTGAGCACCAAAAACTTGCAAGTTTGCTACACCCTTTAAAGATTTTGGAATGAAAATGGGATAGCATATCTATAGATTTTGTGATGGGTTTGCCTAGGACATTTTTTAGTTATAATGCTATATGGGTAATTGTGGATAGATTGATGAAGTCTGCCCACTTTTTGCCTATTAGAGCCACTTATCCTCTAGATAGACTAGCCCAATTGTATGTTCATAAAATTGTGAGATTACATGGTGTTCCCAATAGTATTTTGTCAAATAGAAACCCAAGGTTCATATCAAAATTTTAGCAATCTCTACAAGAAGCTCTAGGCATTAGTCTTAACTTTAGCACTGCCTATCATTCTCAATCAGATGGATAGACAGAGAGGACGATTTAAACCCTTGAGGATATGCTTAGAGCTAATGTACTAGAGTTGAAGGAAAATTGGGATGTATACTTGCCTTTAGCCAAGTTTTCCTACAATAATAATTATCATTTTAGTATACAGATGGCACCCTTTGAGGCACTTTATGGGAGGAAGTGCGAAAGTTTCTTAGGTCCGGACATAGTGGGGCAAACCACATGTCAAATAGAACTTATTAGAAAGAAGTTGTTAGCTGCCCAAAGTAGGCAGAAGAGCTATGCTGATAAGAGAAGGAAACCCTTAGAATTTGAGGCAGGAGACCATGTGTTCCTTAAGGTTACTCTGGCAACAAGCATAGAACAGTCTATTAGGGCAAGAAAGCTCAGTCCTTGTTATCTTGATCCTTTCTAAATCTTTAAGAAGATAGGACCCATGGCTTATAAAGTCGCTTTTCCTCCAAACCTTGCTAGATTGCATGATGTGTTTCATGTGTCCTAATTGAAAAAGTATCACCTGGACCCTTCACATGTCATTGAGTATGAGAATGTGCATTTACAAGATGATTTGTCTTATGTAATTAAGCCAGAAAGGATTGTGGACTCAAAAGTCAAATAGCTGCTTAATAAGGACATCCTCCTAGTAAAGGTGGTATGGAAGGGACTTACTCCAAATGAAGCAACTTGGGAGATGGAGGAAGCTATGAGGAAGGACTATCCATCACTATTTGAGTAAGGTATATTTAATTTTGGGGACAAAATTCCTAAAAGGAGGGGAGAATATAACACCCCAAAATTTATTAAGAATGATTATGATTAATTAGGGAGTAATATGGGCTTAATTTGGAAAATTGATTAAGAGAGGATGACATTAAATTTGGCCTTATAATTTATTTAATTATTGATTTTGGTTAAGTGTAGGACCTTAATCTTAGCCTTAGAGAGATCCAATTCCATTTCTTACAAGCCCAATATTTATTTTTGTAGACCTAAATGTTAATGGACCATTTTAGCTTGGCCTAACCCTCATATATGACCTATGTAACCTTATAATCCATAGCCCAACAAGAATATGATTGAACCCACTTAGATTTTGGCCCTTTGGGTTAGCCCATAACCTAAATTTAAACCCTAAACCCTTAGTAGCCCTTCCACCATTCTGCAAAAGACAAAACACACAAGAGACACAAAACATTTTCGGAGCTTTAAAGTGGAGGCTAAGGTTCTTGGCATAAATCTACCATTTCTCACTTCTAGAGTCAAAATCAGCTAAGGTGATTGTTATACAACTTAATCTTCTTCTCTTTCTTTTCAATTTGACCTGATTAGTTTCTCATTTGCAGTATTTTCACCACACCCAAAATCTAATATAGATTATTTGATGTTTTCTTGGAGGATTTTTTATGGTTGAGGCTAGGAGGGATATTAGGTAAGTGTAAACTCTGCATTTTGACACATTTTCTACTGGTTTAAGATGTCTATAGTTTATTTGTAGTATTAGTATTAATTTTGTATGAATTTGTCTAGGATTTATGGTTATACTTAGAAGCTACTGGTGGGGAAAACATCAAATCTGAAGTTGGAGACTTGTAATTGTTGGGTAAGTGTTCTGTAGATAGCTATTAGTATTTTAATTCTTTAGGTACCTGTTTGCTGCTATGAATTGATGAGTAGGAGTGGTAATGGTCTGATTTTGTGTTCATAGGTTGAGTAGCATTGTTATTGGCTTTCAAGGAATTGTCTACAAGTGAGGTAACTGGGATTAATGTTAAATTTCATGCATATGTCTACTTTAATTTTATAATTGCTATAAATGTATGATTTTGAAATGTATAATGAATGGTTGGCTATCTGATATATTGTGTTTAGACCTTGTGAGTCCATAGTGGAGCTGTGGTGAGGTTGCCACTTGTGCATTGTACTTCAATCGGGTACCGGGTTGTAATCAGACCCTTGTATGCACCAAGACTAGGTTGTGCTCATTAGGAAGTTGGTGCCATAGACCAGCCTCTCTCGGTGTTAATGACCTTTAACATGTGAAAATGTGATTGTTGGTATGAGATAGTAATCACCAATAGCCTAATTGTTTCATTTATTAATATGACTGGTATATTTTTCTTATGCTTATCTGATTTCATGCACATATGTTAATTAAATTGGAACATATGAATGAAATTTGCCTTTAATTATTGAGATTTGCTTTTCACCCCATTTTATAGGCTAACTATTTCAGGTGAAGGTTTTTTAGGTAAGGATAAAGGGAAGCAAGTGGATGAACATCCATGAGCTAAGACCATGTGTGGAAAGTTCTGCAGTTGGATGAATCTAATTTAGGATAGATGCTAATTTTTGTTATTCTTTTGTATAACATCATCATCATGTAATCATTTTGCCAAGTGTAGGCATTTTGTGTTTTGTTAACCTATGATGTATCTAATAGGGAGTTAGGCCTTATACAAATCTGGTATATGATGTATGTATTTATTTATACTTGATATAGAACCCCTTTAGTATGAATGTATGACTTGACTCTAAAAAGCATGCTTTTATATCTCTATGAATGATAATATTAGTTGCTTATGGATCTTGCTGCTGTCAATACTTCATGAATTTACTGATGCACGATAGTTTAATGAGTAGGAATCAACCCCTAAGTCTTGAATTGGTAATAATAGGTGTGTTAGGTAAACCAAGTAGATGAAAACTATTAGAGCCTCACAAATTAAGGTAGAATGGCCTTAGAGTATTACTAGAGGGAGAGTTGGAGTGTATGGGATGAAACTTAGGGAGAAATAGTGTAGAGGAGGGTCACGCCATAGCCAAGTGTCAGGTAAAGGCAACAAGCGGCACGACGCGATGTGTCTCACTATGGCGCAAAATGAAAAGTTGCCCAGGGAGGGTAACAAAGAGTAACCTCACTATGGCGCAAACTTTTCAACCATAGTGCAGGTCGAAGAAATTAGGGAATGAGCATTCTAGTATCTTGTTTCGCCATGATGTAGGTATAGCCACCACGTCATGCTTCGGGAAATTTGTTATAATGGATTCCAAGGTGTCTTTTCGCTATAGCACTATATAGGCTCGCTGCAGTGAGATTTGCAAAAAACATGAGAAGTTGAACTCGAGAGCAACTTCACCATAATGCAAAAATCTTAGGCCATGATGCAAGATGCAAAAACTCAGTTTTTAGGTTCTAATAACCAACTTAGCCGTGGCGGGGAAGGTCCAAGCTGCGACGAAGGTTCCCAAACTCCTATTTTTGACTTAGAGACCTTGAAATTTGTTATGATAATGTTGTGCAACGACTTGGGAATATTTATAAAAGGTTTTTGTGAGTTGAAATTAGTAATAAGATGAATCAAATGTCTTAAATGATAATTACGATCACTTGTGAATTTGATTAGTTATGGTTATTTAGCTAATGACCTTAATGATATCAAGGTTCAAATTTCTCCACTTTTTCCTATTTTAATTAATTATAATGACATTAGACCTTGATTTGCGATTACTAATCGTGCTATTAAGTCTAATCGTGGTAATTAAAAACTATGGTCATTGCAACCTACACAAAATATTTTATGAATTTTTAAAATTGGCAAAATTATACAGATTTTAACAGTCACTATTCGCATTGTACTAGCCTCAGATTTCGTGCTATTTTAGGAATCAAATGAAATCAATTTTACTTGAAATTTTTATAGCATAAAATTCAGATTATAAGATTTTTATAGATACCTAGTTTGCATAAATTGGAGCTATATACCAAAAGTTATGAATTTTTGAAATTTTACACTCTATTATATCAAAATGACTAAAATAAGTGATATAGCTTCCATATGCAAATGGATATCATATTCTAGTCTTATGGATCAAAGTAAACTTGTCTATGGCAGCCATGAATGATAAAGGAAAGGAATTCAAAATGTGACCCCTATAATTTTACTTGAAGTATAAAAAGGGCAAAAACTATTGTCAAATGTTGGATAACGGTTGTATTTTGGTTGCTATTGAAGTTAAATTGTATAAATATGTTTATATAAAGTTAAATGGTATATATTTAACAAGAACTTTCAATACATACCAGATTTAGCAAAAGCAAGCCACCGTAATAGAGAAAATAGAAAGCAACTTTTATATATTACAAATCAAGTTTCAATCCTTTTAACTAAGCCTTCCACTCTTTGTAAATGTAGGTTGAAGCAAAAATCGTAGGAGGTAACATATTTTACATTTTACTTATATGATAAAAATTACTTTTACAATGTTCGAACTTATGTGGGAACCACAACTAGGAAAGTTAAAAATATACAAATAGCACCCACCAAAAAAATCAAAAGGGAATATAAGATGGAATTAGGCAAGGTATGAAAAAAAACTTTGAGCTTAGTATTTTAAATTCAAACTTTTTTTTGAATAAGTTCAATTTTTTGGATTTTTTTTGGGCTAATATCCATCCATTTTAGATCAGGCCTATCAAGTAGGGTGGGTTTTTGACCCATGTTGAGGTCTAACTTTGCATCAATATGGATGTCTAGTGATTTCATTAAAAATAATTTTTATGAGATAAATTTGAAGCTTAAGAGATTATTTTGAAATGTTTCATATTTAAAGAACCAATTTGAAATGATAAATAAAATTAAAAAATTGCAATACTATTTTAACTAAATAAATATTATCCTTAATAATATTTCAGTCTTATTTTTAAATCTTAGATAAAAACATATATTGTTTTAAAACCAAAAAAAGACTATATAATTGGATCATCTAAAAAGAGAAAGAATAATTTATCAAAAAAAAATGTTATAGAATAATTTATTGTAATAAGCTACAGGCATATACGTCTTCCATTAGGCATATTTTGGGTGGATAATTGTTTAGTAGGGGTGAGGGGCCTGGCCCAACCCAACCTAACCTAATCAGGTTTGGCCAAAAATGTAAATGAGTAGAATTTTAACCAAATTATATCGAGTCAGGTCTGACCACAGGTGAAAACATGTTTTACCCAACCCAACCCAACTTGTTAGTTACTTTTTTTTTTTAATATCAATATCTTGTCATCTTATATATTTTTTTATTTTTATTTTGTTTGGCTCTCTCTATAAACTGCAGTTTTTATTACCCACTCATACCTTCCTTTCTTCTTAATTATTTTCATTATTGACATGCATACTTACTAATATTTCTTTTGTTGAACAATAAAAATATACAAGTTTAGCTAAGGCTAATTATACTGGCGTAACTTGTGTTTTGCTTGATATTAAATTATTTTCTTATTGAAATTATTTTACCGATGATAACATAAGGGCTCCAAACGCTTATTGTTTTGAAATTTATGCTCATAAGTTTGTAAAAAGATATTTTTACATTATATATATATTAGTTCATGAAGAAAAAAAATGCTAGCTCGTATGACCTTAACCTGCCCTAATCTAACACAAAAACGGGTTTTTTCGGGGCATGTTTGTAACAACCGGGAAAAAGAAAGAGAAAGCTGAAAATTTTCGAAGGCTGAAAATTTTCTAAGTCTGCTAGCTATAGCGAGAGTGCCTTCTCGCTATAGCGAAAATGCTTCTAGCTATAGTGAGTGTGGCCATCCCATACAAAAACTAAGGCGTTGCTCGCCGTAGCATGCACTAAGGTCTGGGACTGACACGAGCTCACCGTAGCGAGGGTTATGGCTCGCTATAGTGAGGGTTAGTCTGGAAAAGCGTGAAAAAGGAGATTTTGACTTTTTAAAACTTCCAAACTCTTTCTTTCTCTGTAAACTGACCTAAGCTTCGACTAAGAGAAAGAAAAGGGCTGTGGAGAGAGAGAGAGACCTAGAGAAGGAAGGAGAATAAGCAAAGAGGTAAGCAATCTTAAAATTTCCATAGCTTTTCTCCCTAGCATGTTATTCTTCTCTCTTTGCCCTCTCTTTCTATGGCTTTAGTGATTGATTTGGGTTTGGTTCAGAAGAGAGAAAGTGGAAAACCACTCTTGAGGAAGGGTAGAGCTCATGTAGCTTCATTTCTTCTTCTTTGCTTTCCTTTTTGAGAGCTTGAGAGAGGAAGGAGAGTAAGTGGAATTCTAGAGAGAGAATCCCTAGTTTCTTACATGAGTAGTAGGGGTTTGCTTTGATGAAAAGCCCCTTTAGTTTTGTGAGTACTTATTTGAGTTATGAGAGAATAATCCCATGCTCTTTGTTGTGCTTAGGCTCAAAGGAAGCAACTCCATCTAGTTGTGAGTATGAAATCAAGAAGGGAGAAGAGAAATTGAAAGGGAAGGCTTGTGTTAGCCGATAAGATAGCTCTCTACTCTTTCTTGTTGCATTCTTGGATGTGTAATAGTCATTGTATGCTTGTGTATGTGCTTGTATGATGAGACATGCCATTTGATGTTGCCTTGATGCATTGGTACCAATATGCTTATGATATGAATTATGAAAATTACTCGAGTGAGGTGATGCCGAAAGTCTCTTGAGACGGGTGAGGTGAAGCTAAAAGTCCCTAAACCAAGGGTGAGGCCAATCCAAAAGTCCCAACGCTCGGGTGAGGCTAGACCGAGAGTCCCTAGAGCCTATTCTTGGCATAGCATGGAACACATATGTTGTGTCATTGTGACTTGTTTGCATGCTTTGACTAGTTTATATATCTTGATTGCTTCTTGAATGAGTATGAGCTATTGAGATTCCCTGAATCTCACCCCCTTCCCTCTCCCATCTTAACATCTTAAGTGGAGCTCAAGGAGAATCAAGTGTACACCAAGGAGTCTAGTTGGGAATGTTTAGAGAAATGTATAGTTTTTTTTAGTTCTTTTGTTGTAAAGAGATGCCAGAATGAATATGCACCTATTATTTTTGAGATGCATATATATATATGAGCAAATGTAAACATATGTATAAATGATGTATGAACTGTGTAAAGAGCTAAAGTAATGAGAATGTAGAATTTGACCTTTTTGTGGCTTACATGTGATAGTGCATTTTGTTCCGTAGCATAGTGATTTTGAAATGTATGAAGACTTGGATCACTTAGAAAATTCATATATGCTATGTTTAAACTTTCAAACTTGCCCAAAAGATGCTAGAGCATGTGGGAGGTCATTTGGACCCATTATGAACCATTGTGGGTGCCAAAACCGTCAATTTTGTGAGCTCTGTCAAAGTATGACTAGATGAGCTTTTCTTGATATGAAATTTGGCATGCCTCTAGAGTCTATTGAAAGCTTCTTGAGAAGCTAAAGTGGATAATATTTGGAGGTCTAGGGAATATTTGGCGAATTATTGAAGTTTGGAAATCTTAATGGTTTTGGTTATGGGATGGTACAACTAGTCCGAAAATGAATCAATGTCATTCATGGACCAAATGGTGTCCAATTGTCATGAAATTTTATGAGCATAAACTAGATATCCACAGTGACCTATACCAACTAGAAGCACCTCAATTGGAGATCTGTAAAGACAGAAACGACTTTCTGAAGTTCTGTATCAGCATCAGAGAAGCTTTCCGACCTTCATTACTGTTCCATTAGTTTTTGAGGTCCAAGAGCTCCTGAACTGATCTGGGCTTATTTTTCTTCTCTAGTTAACATCTGTAGCTTTCCAAATTGGTATAGTTTGCCCAGATTGGATTTTTTTGGAATTAATTACGAATTTTCAAAATTCATGACAGTAAACTACACCAGTATCAGGGACAGCCGGACCTCTGTCTCTTTTTCTATGTCAATGATGGTCCAAACGTTGAGATTGTGGTTGGAAGTTATTTTTAGTGTGAAGTTAACATCCAAAGCTTTCCAGAGAACTATGATTTGCTTGATTCCCATTTTTCTAGAATTAGTTATGATTTTATAAAGTTAGAGCCAAAAATCTGACTTTTGGGCTCATGGGAGAAATTGCATTTTCTTGGTTTTTGGCTTTATACCCGTGGTTTATAAGTTGTTTGAAGCTACGTACAAATCTTATAAATGGTAATTGAGTAGAGAATGTGAATGATGGATTCACGAGACCCACGGGGCAAAATATGACCAGTTTAACTCCGATTTAAAGTAATAAAATATCACGGTTTTGGTTATTTTCTTTGAAAATAATATGGAATCAAGCCTAGAGGGAGATGAATTGGAGTTAAGTTATTATGGTGTTACAATGTTAGATTATGGGTATAAAAATAAACCCAATATTTTAATCGGGCAGGACATTGAACCTATTAAATACCTAGCCCGACCTGCCCATGGACAGCTTTATTGTTTAGGAGGAAAATCAATTTGGGACAATAGTTAGATCTGATTTTTTTAGATATTTCTCATGAAAAATTTTATGAAATTATAATATGTGAATAAATTTTGTATCATCTCCTTAAAATAATTTCGTATAAAGTATCCTAATTTGTAAATATTAAGAATTATAGTTAAATTTTTTAAAAAATAAAATTCAATTTTAATAAATTTGATCAAATTTCAAGCCAAATTCACCTTGGACTCAAATGTAAAGTTTAAAACAAAAATTCTCCAATAATTATATTTTATTTTCTTGAAAGCCCCTATCTAAATATAAATTCAATAAAATCTGATCCCCTAATTAAATTTTATTCACCAGCATTTGTGTATACTGTAGCTTTATCAGTGCTGAGACTACGAGAGACACAACGTTGTCTTCATATTTAAGGAATCTATCATTTTCATTCGCGTAAACGCGGCTCGTTCAACATATTTCTCAAAATCTGTCGTTATTATATATTTACACTTTAGGCCCGCAGATTAGCAAATTATTTTGCAGACATCTTTTGTTATAATGGCTCTTTGTAATTTGATTCTCGTATTTCCTGTGTATCGCTATATCTCCCATCACACCTTTTCCAGCAAAGTTTGAAATTTTCCTGGACTTTTTTTTCTTTTTTCCTGATTGGTCTCATACCGTTTTTGGTTTTGTGAAAGGCCGAAACCAGAACCCTACTTCAGAATTCCTGCAAAATCTGTAATTAGAAGAGTCTCCTTGTTTCAACCAGAAAAAAGAAAAATCTCCATTGCGACTGATTTTGTAGAAATTTGATGGGGCAAGCGCAATCGAAGGGCGAGTTGCTTTACCATCAAGTCGGTTATGGGAACATCGAAGGAATCAAAGCCCTTCGTAGGGAAGGAGCAGGTCTAGAGGTAAAGAAACAGTGTTAAAGTTCGCAGGAGATTTGATTTTTAATTATGGGTAGCGGTTGAAGAATTTTCTTGTTTACTGTGATGATTTGTTGATTTCGCTGCAGTGGGTGGACAGAGAAGGAAAAACGCCTTTGATTGTTGCTTGTATGAATCCTGAGCTCTATGATGTCGCCAAAACTTTGATAGAACTTAATGCCAATGTCAATGCATACCGTCCGGGTATTAGTCTCTGTTTGGCTTGTTATAGGTTTCTCAAATTTCAATTATTAGCTTCTTGGACCTGTATGCTGACTGCTTTGAATGGAGTCAAATAATTTTAATGCTAAGGAACAAAAATTGGTCGTAACTCACCCCTCAAATTTCAGACAAGGACAAAGGAGATTTGATTAAGTCCGGTCTGGGAGCGTGAGTTTCTCAGTTTTAGATAGTTGGAAAGCCCTAGATTTCTTAGATGTGCTGCTTGTCTCTCTGTTCTTAAGTTATGTGAGGTCATTGTTTAATTTGTTATAGCCATCTTTATATTTGCAACAAGTATTAAAATTCATGACAAAACTTAGGTATGGTTTTTAAATGTTTTCAATTAGATTCTCTATTTAAAGTATAACAAATTTATATTTTTAACAGCTCAGCACCACTTTATGGAGTCTTTTAGAAATTTTTTTTTTCACATGTTATGTTTTCATTGGAGAACATAGCAAACACCTAAGAAACTTGTGCTAAATCTGGTCCTCTAATGAATCAATGAAACTAGAATCCATGTTTTCCTTTTGCTTCATTGATTAGTTGACTTTTGAGATTGGCTATTGGATAGGACGACATGCTGGTACTCCATTACATCATGCGGCTAAAAGAGGCCTTGAAAGTATTGTTAAGTTACTTCTTTTGCATGGAGGTATGGTGAAATGTCTCCACATTAGCTAATATTTGACTGTTGCTGTTTATTGGACTTTCTGAAAATTCAGCATATACTTTTTATATTTTCAATTGTCAGGCCATTTATCTGGCATCTGCTGTTAAACTTTTCAGCTAATCCATTGGTCATGAATGATGATTGCCAAACTGCTCTTGATGTTGCTAGGGCCAAACGCCACAGCAATGTTGTCCGTGCGATTGAGGTATATTTTGACTTTGCAATGTAATCTCATAATTTACATGCTATATTAAGTTGAATGGACTGGTTGTTTTCTCTTTTCTGTTCTTTTTCATTATACATAGATCATCAAAATTCTTCTAATGTTTATTATTTTGCAGAGTCATCTTTGCTTGTTCTCTGGTTGGCTGCGGGAGTTTCATGGACCTGGATTCCTAGAAGTAGTAGCTCCACAGCTGGTATCTAGGAAAGTGTGAGTATCAAGTGATATCTTGCTGAAACATCTTATTTCATCTTTCATTTCCTTGGTTGCTACTTTGCCTAGCTATATTGCTAGAAGGATGGCAGGTCTTACATTCACACAACTTGCAAATTTTTTGGGGTCTTCCTACGAACTTTTAGTACAAAATCTTTATGATTATGCCAATTGTTCAATAATTTCTTGCAGTTGGGTGGTTGTTTTACCAGTTGGCTCTCGTAATCTTACCAGACCCTACAAGCTGGAGCTTGCCATATATTCTAGTATGCAGGTATTTTATAATCAATACATAATTCTTCCAGAGACACAGATGCTGAGGTTTATTTTTTCAAGTCAATGAATTATATAAAACGTCTCTATTTCAACAGATAGTAAGTCTATTAAATAAAAATTTTAACTACATTTAAAGGCAAATTGATATACTGATATCTGTTTGCCGTGAAACTAAGACATAAATACTTGATTTAGTGCTTTGCTTTGTATCTTCTTGCCTTATAATTATCCAGTATTTGTATGATGTAAAATGCGTATTATTAAATGTGCAGGATGCACAACCACGTACAGTTATTGCACTGTGGAAGGCCAACTTAGAAGAACCAAAGCTACACCAGTCAGATCCTTCAGTGACTATTGCTGATACTACTAACAGTAATCTCCTATACTGAGCTATATATAAAACCTGGATTGGAGTAAAACCCTGACAGACTGTTGGGTCACGAGTTAGCCAATTCAAACGATTCAACTGCGGTTGAACCGGATGATATCATAAATATATATAAAAAATAATTATTTAAATAATAGTTCTATAAATTATTATATAAAATCATATAATTTAAATTTATTTCTACCTGTGAAATAATGATGATGTATTAATAAAACATGAAATTATAATACATCTTGTGTATCAAATATTTAGACATTGATTTTTATTAAAGTGCATAAAATAAGTCTGAAAAATAAAGTATGTAAAGTTGTTTGTGTATATAATATTAAACTTTAAGAGAGAGAATTGTAGGTGACAACCTCGTTTCCAGTGTGCAAAGAACTCATGGGGGAACCAGGTTCGAACCCAAGTGGAAGCAAAAATATTTCATAAGCGATGTGGCGCCTTGAAACAGTTTTTGAGAACCAGTGCTGGGTCATTGTTTCTTCAAAACTCGACCAGTTTGAATGATTCAGGTTGGTCTGAAGCAGTCCAATCAGCGAAACGGGTTTGAGGTGTTTCCCAAACTGGACATTTGACTGGTTTTCGGTTGGACCACTCAAATCAGCTGGTCTGGTCTGGGTTTCAAAATAGTGATACCGAGTTCTTTTACTTTTCTTGATTGTCTCACCCTGCCTCCATTTTCCTGTTTTGGTCATTTAATCCCTATCAAAACTACTTTTTGTAAATGATTTTATTTTCATTATCAGTAGAAAATGGCACAGACATATGCTTGTGCAGCTATGTTGCATTGGTACGTGCATGGGTGTAGGTGTTGATAGGGTGACGGGGTACAGCAAAATATATTTGCAAATAATAAAAATTATATATAATATTATAATAATCTTTATCAGTAATTATAATTAATAAATGTTAGTTGTTGGAGAGAGTTATTATTGGGTTAGAAGTTCTATCTTATTTATCTTATTTTGTTTATCTGTAGGAGTTATCTTATTTCTAGGAGTTAGTTTCATTGTGAAACTCTATTATTTTCAATAGTATAAATAAAGGAGGGCACAAAGGCTGAAGTAAGTTTCTCCCTTCAGACCCTAAATTTGTATCATGTGAATATTATACAATAGTCAAGGTTAGAAGAGTAGGAGGCAGAGGCAACAGCCTACATGTTTATACCTCCTTTGAGGTTAGGTCTTGACTTAGGCTGAAACAATAAATTTACACATGTCATCACATAATAATTAATTATGAACACTAAATTTTTAATTAAATCTTTTGATGAAGGGGTAATATGAAGTGATGGTCCTGCCACATGTAATGTGGAATACAATATTCCACTCACACCATCCCCCAGCCTCTGTTTAGATCCGCGAAAACTCTTCTTCCTTCTTGTGAGGGTTAGAACCACAAGAGGATATTATTGTTTCTTTAATGGTTGAATTTTTTGCTTACTTCCAGAAACACGCCTTAAACTTGCACCTGCAAGTGAGAATGACAAGCAACAACTTAAGTGGTTTTCTGATGCATGCAAAGGAATTCCACAGGTTTGTTACATGCTATGTGCGGTTCATTGATGTTATTGTGTTGTATCTGATTTTAATTGTTGCTTTTTTGGATTGACATAAAAACTTAATTTTGATGATTCTATTTAGTTCATGGGCTGCGTAAAAAATATTTACAAAGTGTTGGCAGACAATAAAATTTAACTATGTAGCTCTCTTGCTCATTACATAATTCTTTAAAGTTCAATCTTTGGATTTCCAGGAAAATCCAGCATTTTTGCACAATAACATGAGGACAGTTCCTCCCACAGCACCACCAGCTGCAGAAGATCTAGAGATGGCTACTGCTATCAGAGCATCCATGCAGTCTGCCATGCACGAGAGGCCACCCCTTGCAGATGCCCAGCCAAACTTAGATGTTGGTTCTTCAAGTGGAGTAAATACAAGCAAGCATGGTTCGCTTGGCACACCAAATCCAAAGACAGGTGGTAGTTTGCCTGTACATGAAGGCGGACCAGGTGGCAATTCTATTCAGCCTGTCCATATTCATGACAATGTCCCTGTTTTGCAAAGTTCTAGTGGTTTGGATTTGATTCCATTAGCTCCTCCTGTTGCGGATGAGACTCCAATAGATGGCCCCATTCATTATCCATCAGTTGATTCAAGCCCTGTGGATATATCATCTCCACCTAAAGAAGAAAAAAATGCTGTTGGGAGTGGTTCATCTTGTGTGATTTGTTTAGATGCTCCAGCCGAGGGGGCATGCATACCCTGTGGCCATGTTGCTGGATGCATGTCTTGCTTGAATGAGGTCAAAGCAAAGAAATGGGGTTGCCCGGTTTGTCGAGCAAAGATCGACCAGGTTATAAAGATATATCACGTTTGATATTTAATACACATTGTTTAGAAGCTTGCAATGGCCTTGCCTGTTTTACATTTTGGAAATGACAAATATTTAGAAGTATCTAGACCCCGCTCGGGACTTTGTGAATATCTTATCTTCATGTACTGCATTCTGTGATTTTGTGAGTTTATGCTTTCCAAGTGTACCATGTGGATTTTGTTCATTTGTTATGTGTAGAGGTTCAAGTCATGTCTGTTAAGTGGTCTCGGGAGTTCTGGGATTTGTATGCAAATTTCAAACTATGAAAATAGTGTCGAAGTTGTTCTGAAAAATAATTTCGAGAAGAACTTCTCAATTAAATCTATGACAAAAACTTTTTAGGATATAATTATCTTGAAAATAGTTTCAAAAGTAGAAAAATTAATAAAACTGGTTTGGACCATAAATGTTTGAAGTCTTCGAGGCTGTATTTCAGAGTCGCTAACGAGATCTAAGCAGTTCTTTTCTTTTTTCATACCACAAAATGACAAATCTAAACAGCGCACGCCATCCACTAGTAATTTTGTCCCTCCTGTCAGTGAAGGACTCCAATTTAGATTAAATAAAAACTTGGCCAGTTGGACACGCGAATCTTGACCAATTTATTTGATTTTAATCAAAGATCTGAAACCTTCCTCTAGCCATCTGCAGTGATTATCCTGCAAAACTAAGAAGTGCATTTAAAAGACACTGGATTAGGATATTTTTTTTGTTTGAGCTAGATAATCAATCGCTTATCTGGCCATTTTCGTTAGCAGTCTTCAAATATTCCAACTCATTATCTCCAAACCCTTTTCCTAAATTCTTGTTCTTGAAACCAATAATTATTATTCCTTTCCTCCTTATTTCACCTTTTGCCATGTTTTATGCCTAGACAATAGCCGACCAACCTTGATGATTTAACTGCCACTCTCTGGTTCCTGAAATAAAATTTTGGCCTTTTTGAAACTGAAAGTCAAATTGAAAAATCTTTTACTACAAAAACTAGCCGTTAAAACATTTTTTTTTCATATAGACCATTTGCTTTATTTTTTTAATACGGAATGTTTGCCTGTGTTTATTTAAAAAATATTTTTTTAAAGAAAGCTGAATATGGAGTGGTTAACTCCGTGTTCAATTGAAAAATTATTCTTTTCTTTTAAAAAAATATATTCAAATGCGAAATATGATGCTTCACGTTTCAATTGTTTCAATTTACTTAATTTGGGGGAAGGGGGAGGGGGGATCGGAAAGAGGGGGCCAGTATGGGGAGGGACGGGGAAGAAAATATTATTTATAATATATTTTATAAATATAATATACTATATTCATAATATAGAAGATATATTATATTATATATAATATTATATATATATATATATATAATATAGAGTTTAGTTAAGAATTTTAATAATACAATTAGCATTCATCCAGCTCCTCAGCCAAAAGATGCTCCTGTACAGACACACAAAAAAAGATGCCTTATTAGGACACAGAAGAATAGGAGCGAGTATAGCCATTATTGTCCTCTCATCTAGAGTCCAATCATTATTGTCCTCTCCTTCAAGAGTACAACCATTATCCCTTCCTCCAACCAAAAAGGATTCTATTAGAAATAATTCTCCAAACAAGAAAATGATACAACAAAATGAAATTCAAATATAAATGTAATTCATTGTAATATTTGTATTTGGATATCTATATGAAGTCAGTTGTTGCATCTGTAAAGGCAGGCTTCAAAAATAGACCAAAATCGAAGCTTGTCTCCCCAACCCTACACCTTCAAAACATTTCTTTGTTTTAAAAGATTTTCTGATTGTAAGTTTTTTTGCTTGTAATTATTATAGTTTGTATTTAAAGGAACAATTTTGTTTAGCTATATCTATTTTATTTAAGCTATATTGATTTTTTTATTTTGTTTAGGTTATATTGTTTTCTATTTTCTTAAAAATCCTTTATAGTCTTTATGGTATAAGAGCCTTGGTTTTCTTAAATTGGTAAAATTATATTATATCTATTTTATTTTATTTTAAGTTGTTTGTTTTTTAATGCTAGTGGAAACATTGATAAACCTGTGAGGGTAGTCTCAATAGTGAGAGTAAGTCAATTGGTTTAGCCTAGTGGTGTTCCCATCAAACCTAGAGTAAGAAAATACCTAAATTAGAATAGAATAATATATATATATATATAGTATAATGAGTTGGTTTAGGAAGATATTAGGTTTAGATAACAGAGGAAGTAGAAGTTTAAGTTAGAAAAATTATAATTTTATATTAAATATAGGAGAATGTAGCTATAGTGAAGACAATAAAATTAAAGAGATAAATGATGATCAAATATTAAATGAAGGAGAAATAACTAGTCATAATTTATAGGAACAACTAACAAATTGGTCAATGCCATCCTTTAAGACAGAGGAAATATATAGCAAACAACATTTGACTTTTCATATGTAACTCAGACTATAAAAAAAGAAATCAGAATTACTAAAAGTAGGCAGATCATATTTATGATACCAGAAGAAACTATAAAGAAAGATATACTTATAGGATTAATTCAAGTAGTAGTAAAGCCATGTTTTAGGCTAGGATTAAATAAACCAATCCTAATATGTCTAAGAGATGGAAGATGTAACATCCGGTCTTTCCGTAAACGTGAGAAACGCAATGTTCGATTTCTCCATAAATGTCAGAATGAGTCAAATACAACAGGAAGTCCCCGAAATAGAAGGAATTGAGGCCAAATAAAATTATGATAAAATTATAATTAATAAAAAATAAGGATTTGAGCCTTGAGTTGCCCAGAAATCAAGGCTGGAGTGATTCGAAAAATTTGCCGAAAGGCCAGTGGTATTTTCGTAAATATGGGCACTTTTTTGAAAAACTCACAGGAGGGATTTTTAAATGAAAATTTTGAGTTCTCTGAGGTTCTTAGAAGCCTTGAAAGCCATGGGAAGCCTCGAGACAGTTAAAGCCCCTCCGATATACGTTTTCCAATGACGGTGAGCCTGAATTTTGATCAGATCGTTCGGGAAGGTTTTAGCTCTAAATTGAGTGATTCCAAAGGCATTTTATAAGATTGAGGACCTAAATTTTATGATGAAAAAGATGGTTCTCAAAAAGGAGCTAAAATGAGCCTCAAATGAATTAGCCAAGAATGAAGGACAAAAGTGACATTTTTAAAAAGCTTTTATGTATCTCCTTTTGATATATGAAGCGTCCCCCTTCTCCTTCATCATAAAAGACCCTTTGTTCTGCCCAAACTAGAGAGAGAAGCCAAAGAAGAGAGACGCTCTAGGAGAGAGCTCAAGGAGGGAGAAAAACCAAGAAGAAAAGGTATGGAAATCAAGACTTTTTCTAGTTCTCTCTTTAGAAACTCTCTTCTCCTCCTTCCCACCTTCCTTTCCATAGTTTTGTTTGATGAAGTGAGGCTATTTTTGGGTTTGGTTCAGAGGGAGAAGAGTAGAAATTCAAGAAGGAGTTTACACCAAGTGAAAGAGGCTTTGAAGGAAATAAGAAATTAAGGTATTCCTTCTTGTTTTGTTGCTTCTCCTTGCTTGCATCCTCCATGGAATTTTCGTTCACCTTAGGGCCCATTCCATAGGAGATAAATTTTGACCATATTAAGGTAGAATTAAGGGTTCTATAATGTGAGGATTAGGAAGATACAAGTGGAATTAATTAGGAAGTAAAAGAGAACCAAGAATGGAAAGTTAGGGATTCAAAGACATAGGCAAAAATATGATTTTATCTAAGAGTTTCCAAGCCTACGTGAATGTTTGTATGAGTTCCTAAGACCCCTAGAGAGCTTCCCACATGCACCTCCCATCTAAGAAAGCAAAGAAATTGCAAGAAAAACTAATGAAATCTAAGTTGGAAAAGTGTAGTGCATTTGAAGGAATTGTAAAAAATGATTTAATCTATGAATTTTCTTGGCCATTTAAATGTTTCATTGAGTTTCTAAGCCCTCTAAAAAGCCTCCCAAGTGGCTCTCCTATCAAGGAAAAATAAAAAAGCCCATGGACTCTTTCTCCCTCCATCAATTCGGTCAAGACAGAACCATTGGGCTAAGGGCTATTTTAATTTGTTTTAGCCTTGGTTTCAGACTTCATATGATGGTAGAAAGTGGGAGGAACCCTTGAAAAAAATTTAGAAGCCATAGATAGTGAGATGGAGGTGTAGGCTCCATAATGTAGCATAATGAAGCAACTCCTAACTACGCTCCTTAAAAAAATTGTGTGATGACTCCAAGGAGTCTAAATGGAGTCAAGAATCATAGATTGAAGGAGAGAAGGGAGCCAAGATCATGAATTCTTCTAGTTGCTTTATTAAATGCCTTATAGAAGCATAATGGAGCCATAGACCAAAGTAACATCATGTAAACTGTGACTAATGCCAAGGCTTGTTCCTATGAGTAATTCATGTTTCTTTTGGTGTATTTAGGTCAAGAGAAGTTAATGCTCCCTAAGCTTTTGGTTAGGCCAAGAAGAAGGAAGGGAAATTTAAAGAAAAAGTGTGCTTGTATAACCAAGGTAGCTCTCTCTCTTTTCTCCCATGCAAGAATGGATGTCTACATTGTCTTTAAATGTGTGTATATATATTTTAAGCTATGAATTATGTTTTGGTATGATGCCTATGTTCTATGGAACCATAGTATTGCATTATGTATTCAAATGATGCCTATAAATGTTGCATTGGTTTGCTTGAATGTGGAGAGGCCAATAACCTTCTATCTTCGGTGAGGATGAGCCAAGAGCCCTTAGAAGTGGTTGAGACCAAGATAAAATCTCCTAAGAGTAAGGCTTAGCTCAAGGTCTTTGAGAAAAAAGGGTGAGAAAAATCCAATAACCTTGAAAAAAGTGGGTGAGGCTATTCCAATCATTTGGCAAACCTAAGTATGTTATGTGTGCTTTGTGTAAATGCCAAGAATGTATTTGCACCATTTTCAATGTTAGTATACCATGCATGCATCCTTAAGACTTGTGTTACATTCTTTATGCATGTTTGAATGGGAGATGAGCTATTGGGATTCTTTGAATCTCACTCCTCCTCTCCAATATCCTAATGTGCTAGGTGGAGTCAATGAACAAGGAAATGGAAGCCACCAAGTGGGAAGATGAAGCCTTGACCATAAAGCTCTTAATTTTATTTATGTTGTTACCAAAGGAATGGTATATGATGTAATCTTTTGATAGAATTGGTAGACAATGAATGGAACATGTATAATTACCCTAATAGATGATGTATGTATGAAACTTGATGATAAATAGAATGTATGACAACTTTTGGGTATTGAATGGCCATTGCAAGTATATGTGTCTTAGTATGTGGCTTGAGGATGAAAGATGAGATTTTTTGTTTTGAGTTTCTACACCTTTAAGAAAATTTTAGGGAGTCTTTTTGGGCCATTCCCACATGCTCAAGTGGCCACAAGAACCTTATGAGCCATTTTGCACACCTTACACCATTAAAAGGCATTAAAATGACTCAAATGACATCCTGTGGTGCTTTCTAACCAAATGAAGGAATTTCTCTATGAAATTTGGCAGACATGTAGAGCTCATTGATAGATTTTTGGGAAACTAAAGTGCAGTAAAAACAGAGGTTTACAGAATTAGTTATGAATTTTCAAAGTTGGGATTTTCAATTGATTCTGGTATGTGCACTGTTCACAGATAGATTTGAGTTCTGCGTCATCTGATGGGCAAATGGTGTCCAATTATTGTGAAATTTTACAGACATAAACTAGAGGTCATAAGATTTCTGTGGCCACCAAGATCACCTCATTTGGAGGTCTGAGTAAAGAGTTATGCAAAATTGAAGTTTGCTAATAGTAGTAGTAGCACCCCCTGAGTCCAGTACTGTTCTATAGATTTCCAATGGCTAAAAGTATATGCTTCATCCTGGAATTATTTTTCACATAAAGTTAATATCTGTAGCTTTCTAGAATGAGAAAATTTGTGTGATTTAAATTTGTATAGAATTAGTTATGAATTTTGGAAGTTCATATCAGTAATCTGACCCAATACCCCAAACAACAGCGGGCTCAGTGGCTTTTCGGATGTCAAATGTTCTCCCCTTAATGATTCATGAGCTGAAATTATTTTTAGCATGGGGTAGACATACAGATATTTCTGTGATGTTAAAGTTTGTTGTATTTATATTTTTGTGAATTTAATTATGAATTTCCGAAGTTGTGACAGAAAAACTGAAAATCTGGCAGAAAATATGTATAAGTACTTTATGCTCCCCCTTGGTTTCCACGAGATGTAGGCCACTTTTGATGATTCAAATTAGTTATATTCATGTAATTAAATATGGGAATGTATTGTATGAGCTCACATGATCCATGTGACACCGAATGGAATTTTTATATACGACGCAACCTAAAGAAATGTGTTATTTTTAATGGATTTTCTTATTTCCTTCATGGAATGTATCATATAAATATGTAAATGTGATAGATATAAGCTAGAAATATATGGTGTTATAGAAGACAAGACAAATCTTTAAAGAATCTATAATATGAGTTATACAGACAAATCTTCATGGAGGACTAGTCTATTTTAATTGCTTCCCTAACTATGCAGTAAAAATAAAAAATCTTAATGCCAGAAATGGATTAGTAAGGAAATATGATATGATGATAGTTGGAAAAAAGGAACCACTTCAGTATTAATATAGTATAGGATTACTTTTAAGATAACAAAAACACATCAAAATTTAGAAACAATAAGAGAATCTCCAAGAGGAGAAACCATGCTTATAGAAATAGGAGATTCTTCCAAAATAGCAATACTAATACCAAAGCTATTAAAACATGAAGAGATAGAATTTCCTACCCGTTGGAAATTTCCAAAACTAGCAACCTTGGCACTTTGAGAAGAATTAGAAATAGAAGATGTAGAAAGAACAACAAAAGGAGACGTATCCCACATAATGCTTAAGAGATTAGTATCCTCCACAGGATCGATAGGATCTTGTAAGTCAACCCATTATACAGAAGCTAGAAACTCTATAGATAACTTAAGCATAAGATATAAACTCAAAGGAGTAGATGTTGAACTAAAAATTCCACAGCTAATATATGAACAAGGAAGTGAAAATTTAGAAACACAATCAGAAATAAATAGATAATCTCAACCATTTGATTATCAATCATTAGGATTAATAAATAGAGGAAATTATGAAATAAGTAAAGATTTATTGTCATAACATACTTTATACAATCATGTCCATGCTATTTACTTTCAACGGCAACAAAAGAAAAAAAAAGGAAAAAACCACAGCAAAACCTTTAGCAGCGATTTTGTACGATTTTCATACCTTAAATAAGCATATAGGGGTCCAAAATAGATTCTCTTGTCATCTCATTCCATAAACTCCATAGACACATTTGTTTCGACCCACGTAATCATATTCTAAGACCCAAATGCATAAAGGACTCACATATCACATTTTGGCCTCTTTGGACATAATATGGGTTGAATTTAAAAAATTCATAACTTTTGCTATATAACTCCAATTTATGTAAATTAAGCGTCCACGAAAAGTTTATAATCTAACCTTTATGCTATAAAAATTTCAAATGAAAATAAATCCATTTGATCCTTGAAAAGACATCAAAACTAAGGCTATAACAGTATGAACAATAACTACATAATTATATAATTCTTGACCAAATTCCAAAATTTACTAAATATTCTATAGAGTTCAAAAAAATACCACCTTTAGCTTGTAGGAAACCTCTATAAATTCTCTCAAATTTCAACCCAAAACTATATCATTTGGGTTGTCAAGGATAAGGATGTAATTTATGGCTCATTTAAACCAAACTTTAGTTCTAAAATGGTCCATTTGGCTCTAAATTGTAATCTCTTATTTTGAGCAAATTTTAATATACTCATGCTTCATTTTTCATGAAAACCATTGCATGAAATAAGGCTAACTACTAAAAATCACTATCTCATATCCCATATTGCACATAGAGCTTGTAATGAATGACATGACAATTTACATTCCATACTCTTGCATTTACATCAAAATGGCATACTATCATGTTCATAATCTTATACATGAGGTACTAACTACTTATCATCATATAATACACTATGTTCCACCCATTTGATTACATAATACATCAAATACATATACATAACATAAGCTTTCCTATTACATCATTACTAAGAGTCTACTTCTTCTTTGGTTTTTTTTTCCTTCCTTGAATAACTTGTCATGGTTAGTAGGAGATGAATGGGGTGAGATTCTTGGGAGCATCTCATTAGCAAATCTCAATCCATATCAATGCATGCAATGAGTGTAATGAGGAAATGCAAGTATGTGACTATATATGCATCAAATAATTCAAACATGAACACTTGCATGAAACATTAAAACTTATATAGCCATGGCATAGGATCATACTAATTAGGCTTAACTAAACTCAACTATAGGCCAAGGAAGAGCTACTGTGTTTAATTCCCTGTCATAGGGAGCTAGGAGTCAAACATATTTTTATATATGCATAAAACTCATAACAAAAGCCATTTCAAAGCACAACTCATAAAGTCATCATACAGGTATCTTAGCTTATTCACACATCTAAATGCATGCAAGATAGGGAGAGATAGCTATCTTATGGAGGTTAAGTGTAACATCTGTCATTCTAAAAGTCTAAAACTAAATGGATTACCAAAGGAAGTCCCATAAATTGAATGATTAGAGACCAAATAAAATTAGAATGATAATCTAGAAAATAAAAAATGGGGATACAAGGCTAAAGGTGCCCAGACACTAGAGCCAAAATAGTTAAACAAAATTAGACGAAAAGGTAGTGACATTTTTATAATTTTGGATAACTTTTAGAAAACTCAAAGTAAGGATCTTTAAATGGAAAAATTGAGTTTCCCAAAGTCCTCAAAGGCCCTAAAAATCATAGGAACCTCTAGAATGATAAAACCCCTTCGGTATGTAATTTAGATTGTTGGTGGACTGAAACTTTGATCGATTCGTTCGGAAATGTTTTAAATCCAATTTGGGTGAAACCAAAGGTATTTGATGAATTAGAGAATCTAAATTTTATAATGGAGAAGATGATTTTCAAAAAGGAGTTGAAATGAGCCCAAGTGGAAAGAACCAAGAAAAGGGTAAAATGGAATTTTTTAAAAAGTCTTATAACTTAGCCTTACTTCTTATATCTCATGCCCCACCTCCTATCTTCATCCCATCGACCCAATTCTGCCCCAAAATAGAACTTGGATAGCTAGAAGTGGCACACCAAAAGAGGGAAGAGAAGGGAGCAAAAACCAAGGAAAAAGGTAAGAAAATCAATAGTTTTTCATGCTTCCTCCTTCACTAACCTTGTTCTCCTTTTTTTCCTCCCTTTTCCTATAGCTTTAATGATTGATTTGAGGTTGATTCATGGCTAGTTTAGTGAGAGGAAGAGAGACTTTGAAGGAGAGAGTAGAAACAAGTGAAAGTCCTCTTGGAAAAGCTAGAAAATAAGGTAACTTCCATGGCTTGTCTTGCTTCTTCTTGCTTGTTCTCCTTAGGTGTAATTTTGGCCAACACTAGACTATCTAAGAGGGGATGATTTCTGACCAAACCAAGGAAGAAACAAGGGTTTTAGAGTATGAGAAACAAGAATATGCAATTAGATTTAAAATAGAAGCTTTAGAATTCAAGTTGTAAAGTCTAGGGATTTTGTTGCACCTAGTCATTCTTAAAGCTTTTAAAGGATAGTCTAGCCTATGTAAGAGTATGTATGTATTCATAAGAGGTCTAGGAAGCTTCACAAGTGCCATTTCCTTAATAAAAATTAAGCATGTGGGGAGCATCTTAGGGATCTTAGGAGCTCATTTAAACTCTTAATTTGACCTAGGAATCATCATACAAAATCAGATTTGGGAAGGTGCACACAAAACCCTAGAATTTGCATATTGAAATCTAAAGGGTTTTTGTTAATTCTCTTTGCATATTCTTAATCTCCACACCATTTTTCCTTAGATTCATGCTTGGTTCTATCTAAAAATCATCTCCTCCTAGGATTTTCTCAAGTGGGGCGAAATGGTGGAGAAAGGAACCAAAGATGACAACTATAGGAAGAGAAATTACCTTGTTTTCTTGCTTTTTCTCACTTGAATATTGTGTTCTTTGAGCCTTTCTCTTCAAATCTGAGTTTTCCCCTCAATTTCTCCTCTAAAACAAATCCATATACTTCATTATAATCATAGGAAATAAAGGAGAATGAAGGAGAAGAGGTTTAGAAGAGAAAGAGCATGAAAAACCATGAAAATCCATACCTTTCTACCTTGAATTTCTCCTCCTTTTCTTCCTCCTCTTGTGTGCTTCATCCTCTAGGATTTTCCTCTGGTTTTGGGCAGAACATTGTCATGCATAATGAAAGGAGAAGAAGGGTGCATCATATATATAGGTGGGAGTAAGTTACACTTTTCAAAAATTCCCATTTTGCCCTTCATTTTTGATATTTTTGTTTCTCCTTCGTTTTAGCTCGTTTTTGAGAACTGTCTTCTCCATTATGAAGTTTAGATTCCCAATTTAGTAAAATGCCTTTGGAATTGCTCAAATCAGAGCTAAAACCTTCCCGAACGAATCCGTCAAAGTTCGGATACACTGACATTGGAAAACATCCACTGAGGGGTTTTAGTTGTCCCGGGGCTTTCCATAGTTTTTAGGGTCTCTGAGAACCTTGGGAAACTCAAAAATTTCATTTAAAAAGCTCTCCTATGTAAATTCCAAAATTTACTTAAAATTATGAAAATGCCATTACGTTTCATAAGTTTTTTGTAAGACTTTGTTTCTTCATTCTAACTCCGTTTTTCTTTTCGTCTAAGCCTAGGATTCTCATTTTTGGGAGTCTAGAATGCTTCCTAAATTTTTTGAGACCTTAGCTACATCGTTTCAGGGGACTTCCTTTTGTATCTGGTGAGTTTTATTCGTTTACGGAGAAACTGTACGTTACGTTTCTCACGCTTTCTTTCATTTTCAGAAAACTGGATATTACAATTAGGGTTCAAAAGAAACAAAAAATGTCTTAAAAGAAATAAATGAAAAATTAGATATTGGAAGTAAATAAAAAAATGTAGTAAGAATTAATACTATAACCAAATTAGAACAACAGTTTAGGGACACAGAAGAAACAGCCATAAACAAAATAAAAAGAAATAATCATAATAATTAATAGAATATAAAGAAAAATTGTTATCCAAAACCAACTATACCAGATTTACAATTTGAAGAAAGATACACTATGATAGCCTTTCATTATGATAGCAGATCCATTTATGGGTAGAATATAAATGGATATAGTGAATATAAAATTATGAATGTAATACAAGAGATAATGATGGCAATAGTAGCCTATAGGATAGAAAATAATGATGATCATAATATATTTGATATACTAATTCAAAGATCTATAGGAAGTCTAAAAGGATGGTGGGAAAACATATTAATAGAACAAGACAGACAAGAAATAAGATTTTTTCATCAAACTAAGATAAATGTTCGAGGACAAGAAGAAAAATATTTAGATAATATAGTTCAACTAGCCTATGTGATAGTTAAATCTTTTATGAGAGAACCAACAAGTATACAAGAAAGATATTTAGAAGAACTAATGAATTTAAGATATTAGACTTTAGCAGATTTTAGATGGTATAAAGATAGTTTTATTCCTAAAGTATTTCAAAGATAAGATGGTAATTTAGATTTTTGGAAAGAAAAATATATTTTAGGCCTACCTAAATTATTTGCAGAAGAGTTAGAGATGAAATAAGAAATAAACAATAAATTATAGTTTAATGACTTATGGACATCCAATAAATGTTATAAATATAATAGGATTAAGGTTATGTAATGAAATAAAAATGCAGCAAAAAATGTATATAGACAAAAAGTAAGGAAAATTAGAACTAGGAAATTTTTGTGAATAATGATTTAAAAAGATATAAGCTCCTACTAGGAGAAAAAAAATAAATCAGCATTTAAGACAAAATCTTTCTATAAAAGATATAAAAAGAGATATAATCAATATTACAAGAAACCAAAAAAGAATTTTAGGTTTAAAGATAAACCAAATTATAAGAAAAACAAAAAAAGATATAGTCTGCTATAAGTATGGATAGTTTGGTCATTATTCTAATAAGTGTAAGACAAAGAAAAAGTTGTTATAATTAAACATAAGTGAAGAAAATAAGCAAAATCTTTTTAGGGTTTTAATAAATGAAGCTTTTACATTAGAATCTAAAATTGAAAGCCTTTTAGATAATGAGAAAGATCATACTTATCAAATTCAAGAAGAATCTAAAACAAAAACATCTACCTTAAATTTGGAAGAATGCCTAGGCATAGGTATATATGTTTGTAATAGTTGTATAACAACTATTGGAGATAGTAGTATTAATGTGATAGCCAAAGAGAATATCCAACTCTTGGTAGAAATAATAGATAAAATAAATGATGAAGACATAAAAAGCCAATACTTACTAAAAATAAAAGATATATTAGATAAAGGAAAAAATAAAATAGAAAACCACCCCTATAAAACTAAAAGATATACTAAATAAATTTGAAAAGAAATAGCCTTTAAGGCAAAAACAAGGGAACTAAAAGAAAAAGAAATTTACAGGGAATTAGAAATTTTAGAAACTAAGGCAAAATTAGAAAAAAGAGAGGAAGAAATAATTTTCAAAATGAGGAAATAGAAGAAATTCCTAAATTAGAGAAAATACCTTGAGAACGATTTATACAGAGAATACAAAAAATCATTTATCAAAAATAGTATTGTCAAATAAACTTAGTAATAAATAACGAATATTCTAAAAATTTAGTAATATTAGTAGATTCAGGTAGACACATGAATTGTGTACAGAAAGGATTAATACTCACAAAATATTATGAAAAAAACTTTAAAAAGTTTATTTGTAGCTAATAATTGAAAATTAAATATACAATATAAATTATGTAATACTCATATATGTGATAAAAGAATAAGTGTTCTAAAAATATTTTCATTCTAGTCAAAGATTTAAATGAACTAGCAATAGCAGAGACACCTTTTTTACAACAAAATTATGCCATCCCAAGGAATCCCATCTAGAATAGTCACTATAGTGAGAGGAAAAGAAATAATCTTTGAATGGATAAAATTACCAATAGTCAAAGAAATTAATATGTTAAAGAAAAAACTTAATTTATAGAATAAATACAATAAAAAGGAAACAAAACCAAATAAAAATTTTACAAAAAGAATTACATTATAAAAGAATAGAGGAACAAATAAAAAAACCCCAATATACAACAAAGGATAGAATAAATAAAACAAAAGTTTGCAAAGGAAATTTGATCATAACACCAAAATGCATTTTTAGATAGAAAGAAACATGTAGTTAACCTACCTTATGAATAAAACTTTAATGAAAAACAAATACATGTAGGTGTACTCTCTTTTTGCTTAGATTTTCTGCTTTCATCTTTAGGGGCATAATTATACTAACCTAATTTAGGTCACATATTCTCGATATCCTGAATCTAATTTACTGGCACTTTATTCTTCGCTTAGTACTCTTACTACTCGTGAGCTTTTACATACGCAAGTCTTATATTAGGGAAACTCATCTGATTATTTTACTATACTCATTTGATTAACTCTCCTTTAATCACTGCTAGAGCGAGGGTGCCTCTTTCTTGGTATTACTCTCTCAATGTCTCCTCCCTTTCTCATATTTCTGAAATCACTAAATCAAGGATTTGTCCCTTGGAGAGTTAATGACCACTAATTGGGTGGTCCTTTATCTTATTACACCCATAGCATACTTCATATTTAGAGCTCACGGTGAAAGCTTGTCATTCACTAACATATAGAATAACATTCTAGGTTGGAGTCAATGCCTTGTGGGCGAGTCTCAACACCCTTATTACTCCCGTTTCTAATAAGATAGCTCTAGGTTCTACTCCATCTTAAACATCCTCGGGCTCATTCATAAGCTAAGCTAGTCTCTTTCTTAGACTCATGCACTAGGTCCACTACTCAGCTATTACTTAATTATTCTTAGCATTTGCTAGTGGGTTATTTATCTCTCTTCCATCTTGGTCGCACTAGAGGTCTTACTCTCTGGACTCTGTCTGACCCCATAATAGTTCATTTCTCATATTAATTTGAATATGACCAACAAGGCCTTCCATATGATAATACACTCCATCAACACTAGTACTTCATTTTTGACTACACAGTTCGAGCCTCAACTGCCTTTATGTTCAGCCTACCATCAAGGCTAAAGGGTTCTGCCCCTTGCATTATTCTTGTATAGCCTAATGGTACATATGGCCTGTCAGGGCTCTGTGGAGTGTTGCTTATAGACTTTATCCTCTGGCTTGAGGAAATAACTTTCTAGACTTTCTAATTCATCTAAACATTTGGGTGTCATGGCTGGGGAGAACATCTCTCTCTCATTTCCCCTCTAATTGATTTTTGGGCAGCAGCAATTTCATCTCATACTGTGCTGCATCACTGCTTGTCTCTGCCTTAGGCAAAATATCTCAAAATGGTCAGAATGTGGCAACCAGGGAGGATTAGGCCTTCTGCTTTTCTTTTCTAAGCAAGCCTCTCTTGCAGCTACATTATAAACCCTTATTGCTAATACATTATGGCTCGCTCCAAATCCTAGCGAGCTACCTTAGCCTATAGAGCTTTAACCATAGGATCAATCTGCTCTGTTCTAGTCTTATTGGCTCAACCCAAGAGGCCTACCTCTCCTAATGTTCACTACTTGCTCAAAGACCATTCTACAACTTACTTTACATAAACATATACATATGTCACCTTTAGACACCTAAAATGCCCTATACAAGCCTTTACATAACTGTATCATCACATGCTCAAGCCATAAGCAATCTTCGGAGGCCTGGATCTTTGCTATGATACCAATAAATGTAATACCTTAGCCTCTTTACCTTTACACAATAGTCCATAGGCTATCTCTATCCATGGAATTTGTAATGGACTACAAATGTAAATGCATTTTCAAGAAAATGAATATATTTAATGGTATTTACTTGCGTTATGTAAGGCCCAAAATCTTCATTTCATGCTTCATGGACTATATGAGCTCATCCATATCATTTTCCATCCATAACAAATCTGTGCAAGTCACAAAACAACCTAAGAGTCTCAGATTTTAAAGCAAATTCCACAAAATCAACAGTTTGCTCTCGGGTTATAGGGGCAGATTTTTGACCTCAACTTTGGGAATTCATAATTAATTCTAAAAAAATTAAAATCAAGCAAATGATAGCTTTTTGAAAAGTCCTGAATGTCCACCATAGGTTAAAAATAATTCTAGACCATAAAAAATCAACTGGGCCATGATTAACAATAGAATAGCACCAAGGGTCTAGCTGCCCTGGTTTGCGGTCACAAATTGTTCTATGAATTTCAAAAATTCAAAACTAATTCTAAAAAATAAAAATCTTGTAAACCAGACTATTCTAGAAAGCTGTGAGTGTACTAAAGACTAAAAATAATTCCAAACCAATGTTATGGCTTTTAACCTATGGAAATTGATGGAATAGTAACTTAGGTTAGGTTGCATTATTAGTACTGTTATGCAACTTCAAAAATTCATTTCTCCTTCTACAAAACTCCAAATGAGGTGATCTTAGTGGCTATGGAAAGCTTATAATGTCTAGTTTATATTTCTAAATTTTATGGGCATTGGACTTCATTTGACCCACATGCGACACAGAGAAGTAAACTGACCAAATGAATAGTAACCATACCATTTCTACATAATTTAGCCAACTTTGAAAATCATAATAAATTCTTTAGAGTTCAATGGCTCTGTGAAAAGCTCTAGATAAGACCTACTTGCTAGCCAAATTTTATAGAAAAAATTACTCATTTGGTCACACTTTGGTTCAGCACACAAATATCACATAAGGGCAAATGAGTGGTAAAATCTCACATTCTCATATATCTAGCTCCCGTTAGATACACACACAATTTATATATACATTAGAACATGTACAAAGGTTTACATCATGTATATATCTCATGGTTACATAGTTTGACATCAATATGCCATCAAAATGCCTATTTTTAATAATGATTTGTCAAAGTCTTGATCTTCAAGGTTGTTGGCCTCTATTTCTTTGTCCACTTGGCTCACTTAGACATGGTTAGACATGTGTGGTGTAACGAACGTAATTTTCGTAAAACTATGAAATGAGTCATGTAAAAGCAAGTCCTTTGAAATCAGCTAGATAATGTCCCAAAAAATTTAAGTAGTGTTCTAGGCTCTTAAAAATAATAATCCTAGGCTCAGACAAAAAAAAAAAAAAATAGAGCTATGATGGTGAAATGAAATTGTTACGAAATTGACGAAACGTAGTGGCATTTTTGTAAATATGTGCAAATTTTGGAAAAGCTCATAGGAGGGCTTTTTAAATAGAAAATTTGAGTTGCCTAGGGTTCTTATAGGCCCTGAAAATCATAGGCAGCCCCAGGACTAGTAAAACCCCTTCGGTGTACATTTTCTAATATCGGTGAGCCTGAACTTTGATGAATTCGTTCGGGAAAGTTTTAGCTCTAATTTGAGTGGTTCCAAAGGCATTTTATTAAATTGGGAACCTAAATTTTATAATAGAAAAGATTATTCTAAAAAAAGAGCTAAAACAAAGTTGAAATGAAATTTCCATTACGGAAGGACAAAATTGGAATTTTTGAAAAGTGAATTTCTTGAAGCTTCCACACACTTCTTCCTTTTTCTCCTATCATACAGCACGACTTCCCTTTGCCCAAAATATAGAAAATGACCAGCTTCTTGAGACGCACCAAGAGAGGGAGAAAAGGAGGAGAAAAATCAGGAAAAAAGGTTAGGAAATTTGTAGAATTTCATACTCTTTCTTCTTCCAACCTTGCTTATCTCCTTCCATGCTTTCTTTTTATGGTTTAGTTGAGCTTTTTGGTTCTGTTTTGAGTCCAGAACTAAGGGAAGTGGTTCAACTTAATTGAGAGGAGGCCAACCAAGGAGAAAAGTTCTTGAAACTAAGTTGGAATCCAAGGTAATTCATGCTTTAAGTTGCTTCTTCTCTTTGCTTCCTCTTACTTTGAGTTTTGGCCAACTTAGGGAGGAGTAGGAGGGGCTAAAATTTGGATAAAATCAAGGGGTAATCTTAAGAAAAAGAGTGTGAGGATTAAGATTATGCAAAGAAATTCCAATAAAAACTAATAGAAATCAAGATAGAAAAGTGTAGACTTCTTTAGGGTTTTAGAAAATATGATTTTGTGTGAGTATTTCCTTGGCTATTTGAGTGTTTCCTTGAACTCCTAAAACCTTTAGAAACTATCCCAAGTGGCTCTGCCATCAAGGAAAAATCAAGAAACTTGTGAACCTCCATTATGGTTCTAGGTTTAGCCAAGCAAGGTTCCATGGGCTAGGGGATGTTTTAATTTGTTATAGCCTTGGTTTGGGACTTTATATGATGTTAGAAGATGGGAGAAACTATTGAAAAAAAATTTTAAGAGCCATGGATTGGAAGATGGGACAATGGTGTCCATAATGGTGCTTTGTGAAGCAACTTGATTCTAAGCTTGTGTGAGGGATCCAAGGACTTTGAATGAGGCCAAGAGGCCTAGAAATGGAAAGAAATAGGAGCCTAGAGTTTGAATTATGAAGGTTGCTTCAATAGGCCATTTATGGAATCATTATGCCACTTATGGAACCAAGTGTGTATTTAAGAGTGAGTTTAGTGTTTTGGCTTGGTTCAAGTGTGTAATTTTGTGCTATTTATGGTGTTTAGGCCAAGAGAACATCCAACCACCTAAGTGCACTTGTGAGGCCAAAAAAAGGGAAGGATAAGACAAAGGAAAGCTTGCATAAATTCAAGGTAGCTCTCCACCTTATCCTCCTTGCATTCTTGTGTGCATATGTATGTTTTTGTGTGCTTATGTGTGCTCTTGTGATTTGAGAACATGCCACTTGATATCTTGAGATTACATTGGTACCAATGTATTACCTTGAATATCATTGATTGTGGAAATGGTTCATAAGGGTGAGGTGATGCCAAAAGTCCCTTAATGAAGGTGAAGAGATGCCAAAAGTCTCAAGGCATGGGTGAGACAAGGCCAAAAGTCTCTTGGAAGGGTGAGGCCAAGTCAAAAGTCCCTTGGCCAAGAGTGAGGCAAATCTAAAAGTCCTAGAAATGGGGTGAGGCAAAATCAAAAGTCCCTAGAGCATGTTCTTAGCTTGAATGTGAATAAGTGACATGGAAATTGTGACTTTGCATACTTTATGATTGTCAAATCTTCCATACATATGCTTTGAATGTATGTGTGAGCTATTGAGATTCTGGGAATCTCACCCCCTTCCTTCTTTCCTCTTAAAATGTCTAGGTGGTACCCAAAGTCAAGGGAAAACAAGCCAAGAGCCTTGAAAAGCCATACTTGTTCCTTACGTAGTTCTAATTGTAATTAAATGTCAAAGTTACTTTGTACATATTATTTTTGTGATATAAGACCATGAAAAATTGTAATATGATGTATAAATCTTGTATGGACCCTATGTGGCATGAAATTAATAGAAATGTGGATCTTGGTACTTTGATAGCTTATAGTTACATGTGTATTCTTAGATGTGGGATGGTCAAATTAAGATGCATGAGATTTGAGACCACTTGGGTAGTTCACACAAGTCATATTCATGCTTTTAAACTTGCCCAAGAGGTGCCAAACATTAAAGAAGGCTAATTGGACAAAGTTGGTACCTCATATGGAGCAAAAATGGCCATTTTTGGTAAGCTATACCACTTTTTTGTCCAAATGAGCTCTTCTTAGTCTGAAATTTGGCATGCTCCTAGATCTTATTAAGAGATTTTTGAGAAACTAAAGTGGGTATTATTTAGAGGTCTATAGAATATTTGAAATTTTTTTAAAGTTGGTTGAAAATTTAAAATTTGTTACTAGTACTATTCATTTGGCCCGAATTTTGTCATTCATTGAGCAAATGATGTCCAATTGCCATGAAATTTTATAGAGAGAAACTAAACCTTCCTAGTGGCTTGTACCAATTAAAATCACCCTGTTTGGATGTCTAGAGAGGGAGATATAGATTTTTGAAGTTTCTGTCCAATATTAGGTGCATGTTAGACCCATGTTATTATTTGATTAATTTTTGGGGCCTGGACGCTCTTGGAATGGTATGGAACTATTTTTTCCCTCTAGTTAACATCTGTAGCCATCCAAATTGGTATAGATTGCATGGATTGGATTTTTTTGGAATTAATTATGAATTTTCAAAGTTTATAGTAGTAAGCTATATCAGATTTCTGGACAGCTCAACCTCCCTACTTTTTTACTATTAAACGTTGTCTAGATGAGATTTTGGTGGCTACCATGTATTTTTAGTGTAAATTTGACATCCCAAGCTTTCTAGAAAGTTATGGTTTGTATGATTTTGATTTTTCTACAATTTAGTTATGATTTTTCAAAGTTGCCTCTGAAATCTGTCATTGTACAACCATGATGAATGAATAAAATTTTGGAGTTTTTGATCCTTGATCCGTGGTTTGTGCTAAATTTTGAGAATGTTATGATTTGTATGAATGGAAAATAATTAGAAAATGTTGTTGGTGAGTTCATGGGATCTTGGAAACATGAAATGAAAAATTTATCCGTTGCGCAATGTAATTTAATTCATTATTTTAAGGGAAAATTACGTTTAAGGACTAAGAAGTGAAAAAAAATATTTTTAAGGACCTTTATCACTAGGTTCAACTGATTGTTGCTAAACTCAGTAGTAATCATCCTAAAACAAGTGGTAACAGGTCCTTAAGAATAAATTTCTTCACTTTTTAGTCCTTTATTATAATTCTCCCTTATTTTAATGCATTTTCTTAGGAGTTCTTTGAAGAATTGTATAATCTTAATCGCAAGAAGGAGATCAATGTTAGAAATAATATGGTATTACATGTGAGGGAAGAGTGAGATTCAAAGAATCCCAATAGCTCTTAACATTTTCAAACATACATAATAGATGTTAAAACTTGTCAAAGAATGCATGCATATCTTTCAAGCTACTAGTGAACATATACATAACATTTTTCATGTTCAAGAAACTCATACATAACATACATAGGCTTTCAAGGGAATTTGTTTAGCCTCACCCACTTTCCTTGGGGCTTTTGGATTTGCCTTACCCACTTTCAAGGGGCTTTTGACTTAGTCTCACTCTTCTTGAGATTTTTAGCTTTGTCTCACTCATTTCTAAGGACTTTTGGCTTATCTTCACCCTTGCTAAGGGACTTTTGGCACAACCTAACCCATTCAAGCCATATTGCATACATAAATGCATATCAAGAAGCATAATGGTACCATAACTTGTAAGCAATTGCTAGGAACATTTCTCATGGCATAAACATATATACAAGCACTCAAGGCAAGCAAACATCCAAGCTATACATGAGAGAAAGGTTAGAGAGCTACTTTGAAGCAAGAACACAACACTTTCCTCTTGAAATTCTTCTTCCCCTTTCTTGGTCAAGCTTTGCTATTAGGTGGCCCTTGGTTTTCTTGGCCTAGACATATTAAGAAAGACATAAATCACTTATGGAAACAAGATTTGGCATCATACACACTCTATGTGAAGCTACTTTGTTCTATGGTTTCATTATGCTTCCATACAAGACCTTATGAAGCAACTAGGAGAATTCATGATCTTGGCTCCCATTTCTCATTCATTCTAGATTTCTTGACTCCATTTAGACTCCTTGGAGTCATCACATGTTCATTTTAAGGAGCCTAGCTATAAGTTGCTTCCTAAAGTCTCATTTTGGAGCCTACACCTCCATCTCGCATTCCAAGGTTTCTAAACTTTTTCCAAAGCTTTCTTTGATGTTTTTCTATCATATCTAGTCCCATTCTAGGCTTAGATCAAATTAAAACACTCCCTAGGTCTATAGACCATGCTTGGTCGAGACTAGAGCATTATTAGTGCACCCATGGATTTTGCAAATTTTCTTGAAGGAAATGGGACATGTGAGGCTTTTTAGGTGTCTCAAGAACTCATATATACTCTTAGATAATTAGAAATACCACTAGAAAGTTGCATACATACCATGGTGCAATAGAAACCCTAGGTTTTGGAAATCTATTTTCTAATGCCTTTTTTTGGAATTTCTTTGTATATACTTGTTTCTTTTCCTCAAAAACCTATGTTTCATGCTTGGTTTAGGTTAGAATTTGCTCCCCCTTGGCTATTCTATATGAGGCCAAAAAATCACCTCTTAGAAAAGCAAGGACGAAGGAAGCAAGAAAAGCTATAAAATTACCTTAATTCCTTAACCTTTTCAAGAGCTTTCTCCTTGGCTATGGCTTCTCCTTGGAATTTTGAACTTCCTCCCTCTGAACATGACTCAAAATAGATCCAAATCACACACCAAAACCATGGAAAGAGATAGGAGAAGGAGAGGAACAACATTAGTGAAGGGAGAATCATGAAAATCCAAGGTTTTCTTACCTTTTTCCTAAGCTTTTCCTTCATCCTTTGCTCTCATCTTGTGCACCTCACTTAGCTAGTCCTTCCTTTCATTTAGGAAAGAAATTAGGTTGGCTAAATATGGAGGAGAAGTGGGGTGCTACCTATATATATCAAGGGTTCCATAAGAAGCTTTTCAAAATGCCAATTTTACCCTTATTCTTGGTTTCTTCCCTCAAGGCTCATTTCAACTCCTTTTCAAGAACTGTCTTTTCCATCCTAAAATTTAGGTTCTCTAAATTATAAAATGCCTTTGGAATCACTCAAATTGGATCTAAAACCTTCCCAAATGAAAAGATCAAAGTTCGGGTCCATTGACATTCTAAAATGTAAACTGGAGGTGTTTTAACTGTTCTAGGGGTTCCTATAGTTTTTAGGGCCTTTGAGAACCCTGAGAAACTTATTTTTCTCATTTAAAAATCTTTCTTATGAGTTTTCTAAAAAGTGCCCAAAATTACAAAAATGCCACTGCATCTTTGTTAAATTTTGTATGGTTATTCTGGTTCAGTTTTTAAGGCGCCTCTGGCTTTGGATCCTCATTATTTGAGGTTTAGATTAGTGTTCTAATTTTATTGGACTTCAAATCATTCTATTTGGGGGACTTCTTTCTATATCTGGTCAGTTTCATGTATTTACAAAGAAATCGGACATTACGGTTCTCACGTTTACGGCAAAATCGAATGTTACACCAATAGCCCAAGAAAGTTGGCCTAACAATTTTAAGTGTCCTAAATAAGAATATGGAGCTTAAATATCTAGAAAAAAATGAGTTAGAATGTTAAAATAGGGAAAGCATGATATAAATGGAATTTTAAGAAAAGTTACCTATTTGACTTTTCCATCTCCATATTATATGTCTCAGTCACTTATTATGCTCCACCACCTCACTTAATATTTCTAGACCTTTAGCTCAATCACTAACATCATAAAAGGGGGAGAAGAGAGAGGAAAGAAAGCAAGGGAAAATTATAATGTCAATATTCTTTAAAATGTTAGAATTAGACCAGTTATAAAAGGAAATCCCTTAAATAGGAAGATTTGAGGCCAAGTAAAACTAGAAAAAAATTTTTAAATAATGAAAAATGATGATCCAAGGCTTAAGATGCCCACAAACTAGAGCTCGAGTAACTAAATAAAATTAGATGAAAAACAATGGCATTTTTGTAATTTTGGGCACTTTTTAGAAAACTCAAAGGAGGGTTCTTTAAAAAGAAAATTGAGTTTCTTGGGGTTCTCAAAGGCCTTAAAAATTATAGGAACCCTTATAATGGTTCAAACCCCGTCGATTAACATTTTAGAGTGTCAGTTGACCAGAACTTTGACTAGTTCATTTGAGAAGATTTTAAATTCAATTTGAGTGAAACTAAAGGCATTTTATAAATTAGAGAACCTAAATTTTATGATAGAAAAGACGATTCTTAAAAAAGAATTAAAAAGAACCCACAAGGAAAGAACCAAGAAAGAGGACAAAATTAGAATTTTGAAAAGTCTTAAATGAGCCCTTTTGCCTTTAACACGTCATCCTTCTCCTATATGATTAGTGTAATGTCCAGTTTTCGTTAAATGATGGAAACAGGTGCGTTTTCAAAGCAAGTCCCCTGAAATGAATTAGTTAAGGTCCCAAAAAATTTGAGTAATATTCTAGACTCTTAAAAATGATAATCTTAGCCTCAGACGGAAGGAAAAAAGGAAGTAGAATGAAGAAACAAATTTTGACGGAAATCTTACAAAACGTAATGGCATTTTCGTAATTTTGAGAAAATTTTGGAATTCATACAAGAGGGCTTTTTAAATGAAAGCTTTGAGTTCTTTGGGGTTCTCAGAAGCCTTGAAAACCATGGGAAGCCCTAGGACAGTTAAATCTCCTTCGGTGGACGTTTTCCAATGTCGGTGTGCCCGAACTTTGATGAATTCATTCGGAAATGTTTTAGCTCTGATTTGAGTGATTCTAAAGGAATTTTATTTAATTGGGAACCAAAATTTTATAATGGAAAAGATGGTTCTCAAAAAGGAGCTAAAACAAAGGAGAAATGAAAATGCCAAGAACGAAGGGCAAAATGGAAATTTTTGAAAAATGCTTTCTCCTCCCCCTATATACAGGTGGCACCCCACTTTCTCCCTCATTTAGACTCAGAAATTTCTACCCAATTTCAAAGAAGGGAGCTAGGGTTTTAGGCACACAAGAGAGGAAGAAGAAGAACAAGAAATCTAAGCTTTAAGGTATGCTTTCTTGGTAGTTTTTCATGCTTTCTTCCACCCAAACCTCCTCTCCTTCATTCTCCTCTATTTCCTTTGATTAAAATGGAGTTTACAAATCTAATTTAAGGGAGAAACTTAGGGGAAATTTCGGATTTGAAGAGAGGAGCTTGGAGAAAGCAAGATTCAAGTAAGAAAAAGCAAGGAAACTAGGTAATTTCTCTTCCTATGGTTGCTATCTTGGTTCTCCTCCTTCTCCATTTCGCCTAACCCTAGGAACTCTAGGAGGACTTGAATTTTAGGCAGAACCAAGGATAAATCTAAGGAAAAAGGGTGTGGAGATTAAGAATATGCAAAGGGAATTAACAAAAAACCATTAGATTTCAAGATGTAATTTCTAGGGTTTCAAGTGCACCTTGTAAAATCTGATTTTGTATGATGATTCCTAGGCCTAAATAAGAGTTTAATTGAACTCCCAAGATCCCTATTAGGCTCCCCATATGCTTCTTCCCTTGAGAAAACAAAGAAAGCTTTAAGGAAGACAAAATTGCTCCTTGTCTCGGCCTAAGTAGGTTAGGTTAAATTTTTCCAAGCCCATTTTTGAGTTATATATGATAAATAAAAATGAGGGGAGGTCTTAGAAAAAATTTAGAACTCATGGAAAGTGAGTTAGTCCTTTAAGTTCCATATTATGACCTAAAGAAGCAACATAAAGTTAGGCTCTTAGTTTTAATTATATGATGACACCAAGAGGCTTAAAAAGAGTCAAGAATCATATTTGAAAAGAAAGAATGGAGCCTAGAATTTATTTGAAGGGTGTTGCTTCATTAGGTGCAATTATGGAACCATAATGAGGTTATAAGCTAACTTAGTGTCTAAGCAAATTGTATGACCTTAGAATTGAGTTCATGAACCTAATTGGCTTCCATAAATTATGTTTAGGCCAAGAGAAAGCATCCCCACACTTTTGTGTGTATGTGGTCGAAAAAGTGAGCATTCTTTCAAAGGGAAAAGTGTGTGATTGTGTGCAAGGTAGCTCTCTCCACCTTCTCTCATGCATGGATGTGTGTTTAGCTTGTCTTAGAATGTGTGTGTGTATATTGTCAAGCCATAAAAGTATGCTAGCATGATTTTATATGCCATGATTTCATGATGACATGTTATACTTTCAAATGAATGTATGATGTTTGTTTGAGTTTGCTTGAGTGTGGAGAGGCCAAGAACTCTTAACCATGGTGAGGATGAGCCAAGAACCCTTGAGATTGGTTGAGACAAAGCAAAGAGTCTTCCAAAAGCAAAGTAGGCTCCCAAGAGTATGGTTGAGTCCAAGAATCTCTTAAAGAATGGGCGAGGCAAGTCTAAAATCTATGAGGAAAAGGGTGGGGCCAATCCATTCACTTGATAAGCCTTTGGATGTTTTGTATGACTTATTTCCATGCCAAGTTTGTTTCTTGAATGGTCATGTCATCTATTATATCCATGCATGCATTTTCAAGACTTGCTTTGCATCTGTTATGTATGATTAAATGGGAGAAGAGCGATTGGGATTCTTTGAATCTCATTCCCTCCTCTCCAATGATCTCACATGCTAGGTGGACTAAGTGGACAAGGTAATGGAAGCCAACCACCTTGAAGAGAAGAGCTTGACACCAATATGCATAGTTTTTACTCCTTGAAGCCATATATATGTCAAATGATGTAATCCATTGATGTATATGGTCTATGACCTCTTGGACATATGTAATTATCATAATATGTGGTGTATAAATGAATGGATATGATATGTGAACCCTATATATAATTTGGGTATGTAATGCCAAGATATGCTTTTTGAAAGTTTGATATGTGTGTGTATAATTGCATTTGACATAGCCAAAATGAGAGGCATGGAGTTTGGGACCATTTGGGCAGCTTACAAAAGTCCTAATTATGCTTTTAGACTTCTCCAAGAGGTGCCAAACCCCAAGAAAAATTATTTGGACAATTTGGTACCCTATATGGAGCCAAAATTGACCATAAGGGAACCCTATGTCACTTTTTGTCCAAATGAGCTCTTCTTGATATGAGATTTGCCATGCAATTAGAGATTTTTGGGAAGCTAAAGAACATAATTTTTAGAGGTCTACAGAATATTTGATGAATTTTCAAAGTTGGCAAATTTTCTGGTTTTGGTTATGTCACTGTTTACTCAGGTCCAAACATGTAATCTGTCACACAGGGCTCAAATGATGTCCAATTGCCACGAAATATTATGCAGAGAAACTAGACATTCCCAATGACTTGTGCCAACTATAAGCACCTCATTTGGAGTCTAGAAAGGGAGATATGAATTTTCAAAGAATCTGTCTAATATTAGGAACTTCACCCAACCTTAGTTACTGTTTGATTAGATTTCAAGGTCTGGGCGTGCCTAAGCTGGTCTGAAGTTATTTTTTTCCTCTAGGTAACATCCACATATTTCTAGATTGGTATCATTTGTATGGATTGGATTTTTGTGAAATTAATTAGACATTTTTAAAATTTGCTGCAGAAATCTTTGATAGCACCAATAAACAGTTTGACCTCTGGACCTTTTCAAATGTCAAACATCCTTGTGATGGATGTTATGGTCTGGATATATTTTTAGTATAAAGTAGACATTTGTAGCTTTCCAGAATGTCAAGAATGCATGATTTTGAGTTTTCTAGAATTAGTTATGATTTTCCAAATGTGGGTTAGAAAAGGGGCAAAAGCTAGCTGAAAGTATATATGTTTATTTCATGCATTCCTTCGAGTTCTATGAGTTGAGGGCTACATGTCATGATGAAAATGATTTGTATCCATGTAATTAAATATGAGAATGTAATGTATGAACTCATATGGTCCACGTGACACCGAATAGAATTTTTATATACGACGCAACATGAAAATATTCATTATTTCTATTACCTTTTTCTTAAAAGCTTGTATGATTCATGAAAATGAGATATCTAAAGGCATGAGATGAGATAGAAATGATGGTGTTACAATTACAACCTATTTTCTATCCCAAACTAGTGGAGAGACTAGCACAGAAGGGCGCACAAGAGGAGGGGAAAAAGGAGAAGAAAAGCTTGGTAAAAGGTGAGAAAACTATGGAATTTCATGCTCCTTCCTTCACTAATCTTATTCTCCTCCTTCTCCTCTTTTTTCCTATGGTTTCAAGTTTGATTTGGGATTGGTTGGTGGCTGGTCCAGAGGGAGGAAATTAGAATTTGAAAGAGAAGCTAGAAGAATAGAAAAGCACCTTGAAAAAGCTTTGAAACAAGGTAACTCTCTTGGCCCTTTTTGCATCTTCTTGTTGTTCTTCAAGGGGGTAGTTTTGGCCAATCATAGAACACCAAGGAAGGAATGAGTTTTGACTAAAACCAAGCAAGCAACAAGGGTTTTAGAGTGTGGAAGTTAAGGATATGTAATCGAAATTGAAAAAGAAGCATTAGAAATCAAGTTATAAAACCTAGGGATTTTGTTGCACCTTAGCAAATATGAGACTTTCTAGTGGTAATTTAAGTTGTTTAAGAATGTGTGTGAGTTCCTAAGACATCTAGTACGTCTCACATGTGCCAATTCCCTAAAGGAAATTTGCAAAAGTCCATGGGTCTTCTTCCTTGCATAGGTCTCAGCCAAGGCTTGTCCATGTACCTAAGGAGAGTTTTAATTTCTTCTAAGTCTAGAAAGGGACTAAATATGATAGATAAACACCAAAGGAAGCATTATAATAAATTTAGAAAGCATGGTTTGTGAGATGGAGGCTTAGGCTCCATTTTAAGACATAAGGAAGAAACTTGTATCTACGCTTCTTGAAATGAATTTGTGATGACTCCAACGAGTCTAAATGGAGTTAAGAGACTTTAATAGAAGGAGAAATTAGAACCAAGATTATGAATTCTAATAGTTGCTTCATTGTGTCATGTATGGAACCATAATTGTGTCTTAGAACAAAGTAACCTTACATAGAGTTTGTAAGAAGCTAGAGCTTATTCCAATGATAGAAATATGTCTCATTTGATGTGTCTAGGCTAAGAGAATTAAGTGCTGCCCAGTTGCATGTGCTTGGCTGAAAAGGGGAAGAAGAATTAAAGAGAAAAGTTTGTGTTATTGCTTCAAGGTAGTTCTCTAACCTCTCTCACATGCATTGTTTGGATGTTTACTTTTCTTTGAGTGCTTCTGTGTATGTTTGAACTATGAGAAATGTTTCTAGCCGTTGCTTGCATGTTATGGTACCATTATGTTTCTTGAAATGTGTTTATGAATGCAAAAGGGCTTGAATAGGTTTGATTATGGCAAAAGTTCCTTAGCATGGGTGGGGATGAGCCAAAAGTCCCTAGGAATAGGTAAGACAAAGCCAAAAGTCTCAAGAAGAGTAAGACTAAGTCAAAAGTCCCTTGAAAGTGGGTGAGGCAAATCTAAAAGTCCCAAGGAAGATGGGTGAGGCTAAACTAATGCCCTTGAGAGCCTATGTTTGCTATGTATGAGTTTATGTTATAAGGAAATTAATTTTTGTATGTTCATTAGTGTCCTAAAAGTCATACCTGCATTCTTTGACTTATATATGTATCCATTATGTATGTTTGAAAGGGTTAAGAGCTATTAGGATTCTTTGAATCTCACTCTTTTCCCACATATGTCTAACCATGTCTAGGTGAGCCAAGTAGACTAAGAAATGGAGGCCAACAACCTTGAAGAGTAAGACTTTGATAATGAAATAGAGAAATAGGCTTTTTAATAGCATTTTAATGTTAAGAATTGTAACCATATGATGTATATATGATGTAGACCCTTGAACATGTTCAAATGTATGTAAATATGATGTATGTATCCATTTTGGAACTAAATGAATGAATACATGAGTTTTTGCCAACCATGAGCCTTTGTGTGTATGTGTATAAATGCAAGTGGCAAGGTGAGAATGAGCACCATGATGATTTGAACTATTTGGCATGCTCTTATATGTTGTAATTGTACTTTTATATGTGCCCAAATGGTTATGGAATGTTAACAAAGTCATTTGGTGCCTTATGAACCTATTATGGACTTCAAAATTGACCATTTCTTGAGCAGAACCAAAGTCTAACAAAATGGATGAGTTTTTGCATGCAATTTGGCCATCAAATAGGTCCTATATAGAGCTTTTCATAAAGTCAAAGCGCATTTAATTTGGAGCTCTAGAGAATTTATTATGATTATTCAAATTTGGCCAAATTAGGTAGAGTTGGTATAGGTACTGTTCATGTGGTTAGTTTGCTTCTCTATGTCACTCATTAATAAAATGAAGTCTAATACTTATGAAATTTTATAGGAATAATCTAGAAATCATAATATTTCATAGCCATTGAGAGCACCTCATTTGGAGCTCTGTAGAGGGAGAACCAAAAATTTGAAGTTCTAGGTCTTGTAACTATTTGAGAACAGACCTAATGTACTATTTTATTTTGTTTGTGTTAGATAATGCTATTTTCTTGGTCTGGAATTATTTTTAGTCATTAGTTAACATCTAGAGCTTTCTAGAAAGCTATCATATACATAATTTTGATTTTTCTAGAATTAGTTATGAATTTCCAAAATTCATATAAAAAATTTGTGATTACAAACCCGAGAGCAAAAATCTGGTATGGTGTTGTGTGGTTCCAAATTTGAGATTCTTGGGATGAATTGTGATGTTATGATTTGAATGGATATGTTATGGATGGAAAATGATATCGATGAGCTCACATGGTTCTTAAAGCATAAAATGAATTAATTGAGCTTTTTGTTATGCAATTAACTGTGGATAAAAGTGCCACTTTCTTGCAAATGCGTACCAATATGCCAAGTATGTGTGAAGATAGCCTATGTTATTTAAGGGTTAGGAAGTTAAGGTATTATAAAAATAGGTATGTTCTTGGCATTTTCTCACTTTATGATAGTTAGAAGGTTTGTTCCACTCACTGAGAGCTTTCATCCTATGGTTTTAGTATTTTAAAAGGAGCACTTTGAAGATTCCTAAAGAGGGAGGAAGACCTCCTTTTAGAAAATTAATCGGGGCAAATTGAAGAGCTCCAAGAAAGGATCATTTTTTAGGTAAGAATCAATCGATAGAAAGTTTTAGAATTTGAACCTTAGAGTTTAAAATGCCTCTTGTAGAGAGAAAGAGAAAGGCTCTTCTCCACACCTTTATGCATTCTAACTATAATATCTTATGATTTAGAAATTCAAAATAATTCCTAAAGAGTAGAATGAATTATTTACGAGAGCTCATGGGTTTAGAGAAGGCCAGTATGAATTATGAGAAATCAAAATTAAAACCTTTGATTAATGAATGAAGATCCCATAATAAAGTGAATTGAGGCAACTTAAGGCTAGAATGCTAAATAGAGCATCTAGAAATGAGGTCAAGAAACTAAAGATGGCCCGAAATGGGAGCCAAAATGGCTAAACAAAATGGATTAAAATGGAGTGGCGAAATCATAATTTCAGATAACTTTTTGAAAGCTTAAAGGAGGAAGCTATAAATGATAAAATTGAGTTCACTAAGATTCTTAGAGGCTTAGAAAACCATAGAAACCATCAAAATGGCTAAAACCCTTCTCGTGTGCAATTTAGGTCATTAGTTGACTAAAACTTTGACCAGATGGTTCGATAAGGTTTTAAATCTAATTAATGTGAAACAAAAGGCATTTCATGAATTAGAGAACTTAAATTTCATGATAGAAAAGACAGTTCTAAAAAATGATTTGAAATGAGCTTAAATGGAGAAATTAAAGTGGAGGGGCATAATGGGCATTTTGAAAAATGTCATAAAATACCATTTTCCTTCTTATATCAGGTCAGCATGTCCCATAGGCCCCTAAAATTAACTTTCTTCATTTTGAACCATAACCAAACTTAGCTCTAAGAGGCACAAAAGGAGGGAGAAAATCAAGCAAAAAAGGTAAGAAAATGCTTTCTTTTCATGCTCTTCCCTTCACCAATGTTCTTCTCCTCTTTCTCCTCTCTCTTTCCATGGTTTTGAAGCTTTGAATGGTGATGTCTTATGGCTGGTTTAGTAGGAGGAAGGAAGAGTTTGGAGGAAATTTTGGAAGCTTGAGAAACACCACTTAACAAGGAAGCTAACAAGGTATGCTTCTCTTTGGAAAACTTGCTTTTCTTGGTTCTTCCATGCACTTCTCATTTTGGCCAGCATAGGGGGACCATGTAGGCAATTTGATTTTGGTCCAAACATGATAGGAAATGGGGTTTGGAAGCATGGAGAATCATATGGAACTAATAGAACTAAAAAAGAAGCCATTGATAGGAAGTTATGGAAATTAGGGTTTTGATTGCACCTAGGGAAATATGAAACTTTAAAACGATATTTTAGACCATGTAAGAGTATGATTGAGTTAAAAAGAGGCTAAGCAATTCATACAGGTGCTAAATTCCCTAGAAGACTGAATGAAACTCCATGGGTGTTCCTTGGTGTGTGTGTCTTGACCAAGCTCCACTTGAAGTACCTATGGAGAGTTTTATTTGATTCTAAAGATAGAAATGGTCTAGATATGAATTATAAACACCAAAGAAACCATTAGTTTGAATTTAGAAGCCTTACTTTGAAAGTTGAGAGTTTAGGGTTCCATTATGTATAAAGAAGCAACTTGGTGTTAGACTTTTTCGTTTAAGATTGTGATGGTTTGAATGGAGTCATATAACTTAGATTGAGTGAGAAATTGGAGCCAAGATGATGAATTATGTGAGTTGCTTCATTATGCTACTAAATGGAACCATATGGAAGCCTAAAGTTAGAATTGGCTTGCGTAGGGTTTATGTGAGGGCTAGAGATGGTTCCATTTGATGCATTTGTGATTTGTTTGATGTGTCTAGGCCAAGCAAATCAGTCGCTTCTGAGTGTTCTCATGAGGCCGAGAGAGGAAAGTGAGAGATCAAGTAGGAAATTTGTGCTTCTTGAGTAAAAGTAGCTCTTCATCCATTCTTATATGTTTATTTTGGTTGTTTAATTATCATTGATTACTTGTATATGTGTTTGGATTATGATTTTTGCCTATTGCAATTGTGATGATGATTAGTGCCATTATGTGACTTAAAATGCCTTTAGAATGTGAAATGACCCTTAATGGCTGAAAGTGTGCCAAAAGTCCCTTGAATTGGGTGAGGAGAAGCCAAAAGTCCCTAATTAAGGGTGAGATAAGGCCAAAAATCTTAAAAATTAGTAAGGGCTAAGTCAAAAGTCCCTAAAGTGGATGAGGTTAATCTAAAAGTCCTATATAATTGGGTGAGACTAGACTAAAAGTCCCTAGGACTAGTTTTTAACCTTGATAGATCCATATGATTTCATAAATAAGAATATGTTTGATATTTGGATGCATTTGATGCATACTTGCTTTCTTTGACATGATAGCATGCCTTATAAGTGTGCTTGAAGTGTGAATGAGCTATTGAGATTTTTTGAATCTCACTCTCCCCCCATATTATTTCTACCATGTCTAAGAAACTCTCAAAGAGCAAAGAATGGAGTCCAACAAGTATAAATGGAGTTACTTTGACAATAGTTTAGGATTTTGTGTATTCTAATGCAAAAGAATGGTTGTATATGTTACTTTTGTAATGTAAAAATTCTCACACATGTAAAAGTATGAGATTATGATGTAAATACTATATTTGGATATAGATGTGCAAGAACATGAATTTTGGTATATAAATGGCATGAAAAGTGTGTGTATAAAGCCAAATGAGGGAGTAAATTTGAGATGCATGATGTTTAGGACTTCATAAGATGGTCAGATATGTTGTGTTTTATGTTTTGGACATGTTCAAATGGTCACAAGTCTTAGAAGAGGCCATTTTGAATCATTTGATACCTATGGTGCATCATTTTAGCCAAAAATTTCCCTTGAACCAAAATCTGACCTAATGAAGGAATTTTGGCATGAAATTTTATAGGTATTTATATCTCATTTAGATCTTTTTAAAAGTAAAAGAAAATAATTTTTAGAGCTTTGTATAATTTCTTATGATTTTTCAAAATTTGCTGAATATGCAGATTTGTTTATGCATTGTTCATTTGGTCAATTTTGGTTTTCTAGTATTTAAGGGGACAAATGAACTCCAATGCTCATAAAATTTTACAAGGATATAGTTGGCATTATAAGCTTTCCATATCCACCAAGATCACTTAAAGTGGAGTTGTGTAGTTGAAGATTACATGTTCAAAATTTCAGATCTACATATGCACGAAATCCTAACATTGTTACTATTATATTAGATTTTTGTGGTCTGAATGAATTTGTTCTAATCTGAAATTTTTATGGCATGTAGTTCATGTCCTGATCTTTCCATAGTGTTTTAATTTACATGATTTGACGCTTTCTACCTCAAGATATGAATTTTTGAAATTGGTGGCAACAATATGCAATAATGCAAAATTGTGAAAAAGTGTTGAAATGATGTGCATGCCTTAACACTCGAGATTTATGACTTTTTTTATGATGTTTTTGATTGAACAAATATGTTAAGATTGAATTTTGAGGTTAGTAAGTTGAAATGGTTTATTTAAGCTAAAATGAAGAATTTGCACCTTTAATAATGCTATTTTCCACCGTTAAAAGTGTTGAACATAATGGAGAGAAAATGGCAAGTAAAGCAAGAAATTCCCTTAGTGCTCTTAGTTGCATAGCTCTTGGCCACTATAAAGAAATGTGGCAAGATGAGCCTATTTCCATAATCTACAATAATTAGAGATCCTTTCTAGAAATATGGAGGCTAAGGAAAGTATTAGATTGAATTATGGAGGCCAATTGTGAAAGGTCAATTTTGTAGGTACTTAAGATACCTTAGCTCACTTGGATGGGCATGTTTGTGTGTGGCATTGTATTTGAGCCTTCTAATATGCTTAATGTAAGTCTAACAACCTATCTAGGAAGTTAGAATAAGATTTAGATGCATGGGGATATGGTTTTTGATAATGGCTGAAGGGTACGAATATGTCAAACTGAGAAATAACCAAAGGAATAATACAATAACCAAATGAATAGTAAAATATGAATTTTAGGCTCAAGGCTAAGAATTTCAAGAGCTTGAGTTGCCTAAGAAAACTTGCCTATAAGAAACCTTAAATCAGGGCTTAAGAAAAAGGCAAGGGGAAAAAGCTACATACGCAAGTCACTTGAAATACTAAAAAGCTCCAAATTGAGCTAAAAAGTGAGTAATATGAGCCCTAAAAATATGGTCAAGTGGTTTAAGAAAGGAAAGCTCTGAAAATTGAGTCCTAAAGTGCCTCTAAAAGACTTTAAATGCATCATACAGGGCATAGCAATACATGTAGTTAGCATATTTAGACCTTCGCATTGATATAAATATTAGTGTGATGTTTTAGGCTACTAGTGTGACAAAAGGCCTCATGGTTAATGCCTAGTTGAGAAGAGCAATTTAAGAAAAGAACAAGAGCAAGATTAAGCAATGTTAGGGTTAGTCTTCAGTATAGGTAGCATTTTCCTCCTCTTTGTCATGCGTTTAACTGCTTGAGTGCTTGGTTATTTGTATGTTGTGTTTGCTTGATGTTTGAATGAGTTTATGTGATTTTCATGAGTTCTAGCCTAGTAAGCAAAGCTTTACCTGATGTTGACTAAAAGAAGAAGGCCAAGGAATTGAGTACAATAGTTCTTCCTTGTGCTAAGAATCAGAGCTACTTAAGAAAGTGTCTAGTAAGCTTGGCAAATTCTAGCTTCAGGTATGCATATTTTTATGTGTTAGAAAGCTTAGATGTTTTAGAAAGTTTCATTCATGTATACATGCATACCTATGTACCTAAGTAGTTAATACATGTTACAGTAGGATTATGCTACTAAGATCCCCTCAAAAATCTCACTCTTTTATCCATTAACCCCCTTGCCAAATTAGAATAGTAGACAAAAATGAGGAAAATCATAGTCCACGTGAAGATTAATAGATTTAATTTTGTATTTCATATTATACTCGTTAGCATGTATTTTGAGATAAACATGTGTAGAATGATGGTAATGTATATTAACTGAGCTTAGTTATGACAGTTTAGCATGGACTAGAGCATGTATAGATACTTTTTAGAAATGTAAATACTGTTTTGATGTGTATGAGTATTCTGAAGTCTTAGTTGATTATTGAGCAATTTGGGTCTAAAGGCTAACTTATAATTAAGCCCTATAGCCTTTGAAATTGAGTATACTGTATTTGAGTAATATGCGACAGGTATTATAGTGGAAGAGAGGGGCTAAAGTGGCCTAGATAGCATCCAATTTCTAGCCGTCAGGTGTCTTATCTAGTATTTTCTAAATTTCTAGACATTAAAAGAGAAATGAATTAACATGATAATAAGAGGTTAGAGGCTCCAAGGAAATGAAAGTAAAAGGCTAAAATAGTGAAAGATGTAAAATAGAAGAAAAGAGGCCAGTGTAACTGAAAAGTAGAAAAATTAGATATTTAATTATCATGTGATTTAACATGAAAAACTTATATTCCTTATTATAATATGATAAAATAAGATTAGCAAATTAACTGAATGAGGTCAAAATGGTAAAATCCCTAACAGTGTACAAATTAGGCTTCTCGATGGAATATTTTTGGCTGGAATTTTCTAGAATATTTTAAGTCCTTGAATCCTCTAATAGATATTTTTAATGAAACAAAGAGCCTACATTTTAGTATAGAATAGACTGCTTTGAAAAGGATACACAATGAGCTCAAATGGAAGGGTTAAAGTTAAGGGATGTAAATAAAAATTTAAATTATTTTAAAATATCTTCCTTTCTCCTTATTAGTTTAACTCCATCATACTATAACTCATTTCATGGCATTTCTAGGTTCTATTCCATGAAGCATATGAGTTTCTAAGAAAAAGATATAAAATATTACATTTTCATGCTTTGCGTAGCGGATAAATTTTTCATCTGACATTCCATGGACCAAGGGAACTCATTAAACTCATTTTCATATTTAATTATACTAATACAATCAAAACCATCCAAGAAGGTGGCTGGAACTCAAACAAGTGGATGAAACACACTAATTTCCACGAATTAGCCACGGTCAGATTTTTAATTTTTCTGTCACAAATTCAGAATTCATAACTAAATCTAAAAAACTTGAAATCCAACAAAATTTACCATTATAGAAAGCTCTGGATGTCTATTTCATGGTAAAAATTAATTTCAGCTTGTGAAACATTAAGGGGAAAACGTTTGACATCCAAAAAGCCACTAAGGTCTCTACTGCCTGGGCCCTTGTTTCAGATTTCTGATATAAAAATTTCAAAATTCATAACTAATTCTATAAAAATTGAAATCATACAAATTTAGTCATTATGGAAAGATACAGATGTTAAATTTATGATAAAAATATTTTTAGAATGAAATAGATACTTGTATCTATTGGAAATTTATAAATAATAACTGGACTCAGGAGGCACTACTGCTATTGATAGCAAGTTCAAAAATGCATACTCTTTGCTTAGATCTCCAAATGAGGTGATTGCAGTGGCCACAGAAGGCTTATGACCTCTAGTTTATGTCTATAAAATTTCACAAGCATTGGACACCATTTGCTTATCAGATAACACAGAACACAAATCTGACAGTGTGAACAATGCATATATTAGAACCAATTGAAAATCCCAACTTTGAAAATTCATAACTAATTCTGTAGAGCTTTATTTTTTGCACTTTAGCTTCGCTAAAATTTTTTAATGAACTCTACATGTCTGCCAAATTTTATGGGAAAATTCCTTCATTTGGTCAGAATATGCCATAGGGTGTCATTTGGGTCATTTTGATGCATTTTAATAGTGCAAAAGTGTGCAAAATGGCTCCTAAAGTTCTTGTGGCCACTTGGGCACTTGGGAATGGCCCAAAAAGACTCCTTAAACCTGTCTTAAAGGTGTAGAAACTCAAAACACAAAATCTCATCCTCCATCCAATACCCAAAAATTGCATCACTCCTCATTTATCATTAATTGTCATACATATATCATCTATTGGGATATTTACACATGTTCCATTCATTATACATCCATTATATCAGAAGTTTACATCATTTGCCACTTCTTTGATTATAACATAAGAAAAAGCAAGCACTTTAGAGCCAAAGCTTTATCTTCCACCTTGGTGACTTCCATTTCCTTATTCATTGGCTCCACCTAGCATATTAAGATGTTGGAGAGGAGGAAGTGAGATTCAAAGAATCTTAATAGCTCATCTCCTATTCAATCATGCATAAAGAATGTAACAAAAGTCTTAAGGATGCATGCATGGCATACTAACATTGCAAATGGTGCAAATACATTCTTGGCATTTATACAAAGCACACGTAACATACTTAGGTTTGCCAAATGATTGGATTAGCCTCACCCCACTTTCTTCAAGGTTCTTGGATTTGCCTCACCCTTTTTCTCAAAGACCTTGAGCTAAGCCTTACTCTTGGGAGACTTTATCTTGGTCTCAACTACTTCTAAGGGCTCTTGCCCTCATCCTCACCGAAGATAGAAGGTTCTTGGCCTCTCTACATTCAAGCAAACCCAATGTAACATTTATAGGCATCATTTGAAATACATAATGCAACACTATGGTTCCATGGAACATAGGCATCATACTAAAACATAATTTGTAACACCATAATTTCTAACTCATCTCATTCCTTTTATTAATTCAATTCCATGAATCATATGAGTTTTCAATGAAAAAGGCAATAAAATAAGGGAAAATTACGTTTAAGGACCAAGAAGAGAAAATTTATTTTTAAGGACCATTACCATTAGGTTCAATGGTTTGTTAGTAAACCTTAGTGATATTTATCCTAAAACAAGTAGTAACAGGTCCTTAAAATAAATATCTTCACTTTTTGGTCCTTTGTTATAATTCTTCCACAAAATAATGAATATTTTCACATTGTGTCATATGTAAAAATTTCATTTGGTTTCACATGGACCGTGTGAGCTTATACCATATATTTTCATATTTAATTACATGAATACAACTCATTTAAATTATAAAATATGGCCCATAACTCATGAAACTCAAGGAAAGCTCAAAATACTCATGTATATTTTGGGCCAGAATTTGGCTCCTTTCTGACCAAATTTTGGAAATTCATAACTAATTTTAAAAAAATAAAAATCATACATTCTTAGCCATATGGAAAGCTATGGATGTTTTACTTCATACTAAAAATATGTCCAGGCCATAACATCCAACACACAAGATGTTTGACATTCAAAAAGGTCCAAAGGTCAAACTGTCCACTGGTGCTATCACAGATTTCTGTAGAAAATTTTAAAAATGTCCAATTAATTCTAAAAAAATCCAATCCATGCAAATGATACTAATTGGAAAGATGTGGATGTTAGCTAGAGGGAACAAATAACTCCAGACCAGTTCAGGCACGCCCAGACCTCAAAATTCAATAGAACAGTAACTGGGGTTAGGTGAATGTCTTGATACTCATATCTCCTTCTCTAGACCTCCAAATGATATGATTCTAGTTGGCACAAGTCATTGGGAATATCTAGTTTCTCCGCATAAAATTTTGTGGCAATTGGACATCATTTGAGCCCTGTGTGACAGATTTCATTTCTGACCTGAGTGAACAATGACATTACCAAAACTAGAAAATTTGCCAACTTTGAAAATCTATCAAATATTCTATAGACCTCCGAAAATTATGTTCTTTAGCTTCCCAAAAAAATCTCTCAACAAGCTCTAATTGCGTGCCAAATCTCAAATCAAGAAGAGCTCATTTGGATAAAAAGTGACATAAAGTTCTAATTAGCAAAATTTGGTTCCATATAAGATACCAAATTTGTCCAAATGGCTTTCATTAGGGTTTGGCACCTCTTAGGCAAGTCTAAAAGCATAATTAGGACTTCTGTAGGCTGCCCAAATGGTCCCAAACTCCATGCATCTCATTTTGGCTATCTCATCCACACATATGCATAATCTCATAATGCCATTCATGAAGCTACATTACCATAATATACCCAATTTACATTCCATCATTCACATAACTCATTCTTTCATTTCTACATCATACATTATCATAATTACATATGTTCTAAAGGTCCTAGACCATATACAAGCATGGGTTACATCATTTGACATGGATATGGCTTTAAAGACTAAACCATGCATTATATTGCCAAGTTCTCTTCTTCAAGGTGGTTGGCTTCCATTACTTTATCCACTTGTCCACCTAACATATTAGATCATTGGAGAGGAGGGAATGAGATTCAAAGAATCCCAATAGCTCATCTCATTCAATCATACATAATGGATGCATATAAGTCTCATAAATGCATGTATGGTCATGTTGACATGTGCAAACATTCAAGAGACATTTTCATCATTTGAGAAAGTCATACATAGCATACAAAGGCTTGCCAAGCAAGTGGATTGGCATCACCCAATTTCTTGTGGATATTAGACTTGCCCTTACCCATTCTTTAAGAGATTCTTGGACTCAACCATACTCTTGGGAGCCCATCTGCTTTTGGGAAACTCTTTGCTTTGTCTTAACCAATCTCAAGGGTTCTTGGCTCATCCTCACCATGGCTAAGGGATCTTGGCATCACCACACTCCAGCAAACCCAAGCACACATCATAAACATCATATGAAAGCATATTGTAAACATCATGGCACCATGGAATCAAAGTCATGCTAGAGAACTTTTTATGGCTTAAAAATACACATACATACATTCAAGACAAGCTAAGCACACATCCATGCATGAGAGAAGGTAGAGAGAGGTACCTTGCACACAATCACACACTTTTTCTCTTGAAATGCCCTCCCTTGCTTTGGTCATACACCCACAAAAGTGTGGGGAAGGTTTCTCTTGGCCTAAACACATTATATGAAAGCCAATTATACTCTTGAATCACATTCTAAGGCCACACATTCATTAAAAAAGTTAGGTAACTCATAAGGCTCTTTTATGGTTCTATAATGCACTTAATGAAGCAACCTTAAGAAAACATCATCTTAGCTCCATTCTCTCTATTTATTTATGATTTTTGACTCCTTTTAAGCCTCTAGGAGCCATTGCACAATCAAATCAAGGAGCCTAGCTAGGTGTTGCTTTTTCAAGCCATAATATGGAACCTATGATACCATCTCACAATCTATGGTTTCTAAAATTTTTCCAAGGCTTCCTCTCATGCTCTCCCATCATACATGATGCAAAAGTAAGCTTGGAAGGAATTAAAACACTTCATAGGTGTATGAACTCTCCTTGGCCGAAGCTATGCTTCCATATGGCACCAATGGAGTTGTTTTAATTTCTTTGATGGGAGAAGCATGTGGGAGGATCTCTTTGTATCTTAGGAACTCATATATACTCTTAGACAACTTAAATTACTACTAGGAAGCTTCATCTTAGCCTAGGTGCAATCAAATTCCCAAATTCCATAACTTGCATTCTAAAGCTCCCTTTTTAATTTTAGTTGTATATTCTTAATCCTCACACTCCATAACCTTTGGTTCTATCAAGAACACATAAAGAAAAACTCTCCTCCTCACTTTCTCTCTCTAGACCTAAGCTTAAATCGCTTAGAAACACAAGATTTTACAAGTGTTTCAAGTGAAGTCTTACCTTAAAATGGAGCTCTCTTTGCGTAGATTATTTTTCACTGATTAACTTCTTGAAAGAGTCCTTTTTTGGCTTGGGTTAAACCTGAATCTTCAAGTTTTCAAGAAAAGAAAACCACCATTAGAGTGCTCTTAGAGAGAGGAACAACTTTCCTAACTGGGCACAGGATGAAACGAGGCCATTTACTTACCTAAATGGAAGCTTAAACTTTTTCTCTCTCCCCCCCTTAATGTCATGCCATTGCTGCCCCCTTTTTCTGCAAATGGAAGTTTGGAGAAGGTGATGAGGTGTAATCTTACTTAAAAAGCCTCTTTTACAATTTTTCAAAATGACTATTTTGCCCCTATGTGCCTGTTTGCTCCGTTTAGGCTCATTTTAACCCCTTTTTTAGAACCGTCTTTTCCATCATAAAATTTAGATTTCCAACTAAATAAAATGCCTTTGGAATCCCTCAAATTGGAGCTAAAACCTTCATGAACAAATTAGTTAAAGTTCAGGTCAACCGATATTAGAAAACGTCAACTGGAGGGGTTTTAACTGCCTCAGGGCTTCTCATGATTTTCAGGGCCTCTAAGAACCTTGGGGAATTTAAAACTTTCATTTAAAAAGTCCTTCTATGTGAATTCCACAAATTTACTCAAAATGACAAAAATGCCTTTACGTTTCGTAAGCATTTGTAAAGAATTGTTTCTTTATTTTATCTCCATTTTTCTTTTTGTCTGAGCCTGGGATTCTCATTTTTAAGAGTCTATAATGCTTCCCAAATTTTTTGGGACCTTAACTACATCATCTTGGGGGGACTTCCTTTTGTATCTGGTGAATTTTGTTCGTTTATGGAGAAACTGTACGTTATGTTTTTTACATTTTCTCTCATTTTCAGAAAACTGGATGTTATATAATTCATAGCTTAAAATACACATACACACATTCAAAGACAATATAGACATTCATTCATGCAGGGGAGAAAAGAGAGAGAGCTACCTTGCTTGCATTTACACACTTTTTCCTTAAGCCTTGAGTCCTCTCCCTTGACCTCACACACCCAAGAAGGTGAAGTTCATTTCTCTTGGCCTAGACATACCAAAAGATACATGAATTACTCATGGGAATAAGTCTTGGCATTATACACACTTTACATGATGCTACTTTGGTTTATGGCTCCATTATGCTTCCATAAGGCACTTAATGAAGCAACTACAAAATTTCATGATCTTGGCTCCCTTCTCTCCTTTAATTTATGATTCTTGACTCCATTTAGATCCCTTAGAGTTATCACACAATTATTTAAAGGAGCCTAGCTAGGAGTTGCTTCATTATGCTACATTATGGAGCCTACACCTCCATCTCACTATTTATGGCTTCTAAATTTTTCCCAAGGGTTCCTCCCACCTTCTACCATCATATAAAGTCCCAAACCAAGGCTAGAATAAATTAAAACACTATCTAACCCCTCCATCTATCCTAGCCCAACATTATGGAAGCATTTGGGGTTCAAGGGGTTTACAATTTTCCTTGATGGGAGAGCCACTTAGGAGGCTTTTTAGAAGTCTTAGAAGTTCAATGGAACATTTAAATGACCAAGGAAATTCATAGATTAAATCAATTTTTATAATTTCTTCAAATGCACTACACTTTTTCAACTTAGATTTCATTAGTTTTTCTTGCAATTTCATTGCTTTCTTGGATGGGAGGTGCATGTGGGAAGCTCTCTAAGGGTTTTAAGAACTCATACAAACATTCACACAGGCTTGGGAACTCTTAGATAAAATCATATTTTTGCTTATGTCTTTGAATCCCTAACTTCCCATTCTTAGTTCTCTTTTGCTTCTTAATTAATTCTACTTGTATCTTCCTAATCCTCACATTATAGAACCCCTAATTCTACCTTAATATGGTCATAATTTATCTCTTATAGAATGGGCCCTAAGGTGAAGGAAAATTCCATGGAGGAAGCAAACAAGGAAAAGCAACAAAATAAGAAGGAATACTTTGGTTTCTTGTTTCCTTCAAAGCCTCTTTCACTTGGTGTAAACTCCTCCTTGAATTCCTACTCTTCTCCCTCTGAACCAGACCCAAAAATAGCCCCACTTCATCAAACAAAACTGTAGAAAGGAAGGTGGGAAGGAGGAGAAAACAGTTTCTAAAGAGAGAACTAGAAAAAGTCTTGATTTCCATACCTTTTCTTGGTTTTTCTCCCTCCTAGTGCATCTATCTTCTTTGGCTTCTCTCTCTAGTTTGGATAGAACGAAGGGTCTTTTATATGATGGAGAAAGGGGACGCTTCATATATCAAAAGGAGATACATAAAAGCTTTTTAAAAATGTCACTTTTGTCCTTCATTCTTGGCTAATTCATTTGAGGCTCATTTTAGCTCCTTTTCGAGAATCGTTTTTTCCATCATACAATTTAGGCCCTCAATCATATAAAATGCCTTTGGGATCACTCAATTTGGAGATAAAATCTTCCCGAACGATTCAGCTAAAGTTCGGACTCACCGCCGTTGGAAAACGTCTACCAGAGGGGCTTTCACTGTCCTAGGGCTTTCTATGGTTTTTTAGGGCCTCTGAAGACCTCAGAAAAATTCAAAACTTTTATTTAAAAAGCCTTCTGTGAGTTTTTCAAAAAGTTCCTATATTTACAAAAATGCCACTGGCTTTTTGTAACATCTGATTTTTTGAAATCCAAGAAAACGTAAGGAAACACGAGAAACATAACATATGAGTTCTCCGTCAACGTACGAAAATTCACCGGATATGAAAGAAAGTCCCCCAAATAGAATAAATTAAGGTCTAATAAAATTAGAATAATATTCTAGACCGTAAATAATGATAAGTCAAGGCCAGAGGTGCCCTAAATTGGGGCTAAAATAGATGAAAAAAAAAGAGATCAGAAAAAGGTTCCGAAGAGCATCTAAAGTCAAGTATGAAGGAGTCCAGGGACTAAAATGCAAATAAAAGTTATATGCTAGGCAAAATGTATAAATTGACCTAAAGTTCAGGGAACTCTAGTTTCACCCTCTATTCGTGACTTTAAGCACGAATATCAAAAAATCGGGCAAGAATCTCATAAATCCGTGACCCACAGTTAAATTCAGTTTGATGAGACGGGTCCAATGATACCAAGTTGTCCGGATGGCCGGGCGGCATCCGATCTGGGATCTGATTATCCTGATCAGTAGTCATGAGCAAAAATGGAAAAAGAGTTGTAAGAACTATAGAAATAAAAATAGCTAAAGGGCTAAGAAACCCTGAAGGAGTTTTCAAGGACAAAATTATAGCAAATAAAAAGTTTATAGCACAATCATAATACAGAACGGGAAAAATTACATCTATGGACCCGGGTGTCCGATGGACACCCGAAATTTATGAGGATTGAGGTTAAGGGCCCCTGACCCATGTTTGAAGCTTAATATGGGCAGAAAGTAGAGGAAATAATGTTCATAAATTTTAGAAAGTCTAAAGGTATGTATTGTATCGTAAAACCTTAATTGGGCTCAGACACTGATTTTTAGACTGCTGTAAAACCTAATAGTTGATTCTAAAGGCCCAATAAGAGAAGAGAAGATATGATTAGGGTTTTAGAGAAGATGAAACCCAAATATAAATATAGAATGAAAGGAAAAGAAGAAAAAGATTTTAGTTATTTTAAAGAATTAACCATGGTTAAGTTAGAAACTAACTATGGTTGAGTTAAAAGTTGACCATGGTTGAGTTAAGAAATTAACCATGGTTAATCTCCATAACTTAAGGGCTAAGGCAAGGCTTCCAAGTGTGTGGCCAAGAATTTTTGGAAGAAGATATTTAGTTATGAAATTAGAAAATCAAAAGAAAAAAAGGAATGGAAGGTTAAGATTTGATCTTGAAAAGGTTGATCCAAGGGTCCAAATTTAGTATGACCATTTAACTTCATTAGATTCATCTTCTTCACCTCCATTCCACCATTTTCACACCACACACAAGGAAGAAAGGAAGAAAAACGTGAAGAGAGAGAGAGAGGGAGAAAAAGTGGAAGATGAAGTGAAACCAAGAAAAACTACCACCATTCTTCACCAAATTTCTTCATCTTCTCCATCCTCCAACCTTTTCCTCCAAAGGGCAGCTGCATATTCATCTTTTCTTCAAGGTGAAATGTTGCTCTAAGTGGTAAGAGAAAGGATTTTAGTGTGAGGAAAGCAAAGGAAGCAAGGCTTAAGCTTAAAGAGTAAGTTTTTTCCATCTTATACTTGTAAATCACATGCTTTTAGCTAGTTCTGTTAAACCCTAGCTATGAGTTATTTTTGGACAGCATATGAATCATTAGAAATGGAGTTTATATGTTGAATATGAAGGCCTTGAAATGAAGTTTATATGTTGAACATGAAGGCCATATGAGCTTAGTTATTGTCTTTATGAGCTGAAACTTTGGAAAACACAAGGATTGTAATTTTTGGGAAAATAGAAAGCATAGGGAGATGCTGTCCAAATTTTCCCAAAAATTTTATGGTGTTTTCTTGATGTCTTAAAGTCATGTATACCAAATTTCAAGTCCTGAAACATAAAGGAAAAGGTTATGGAATTTTTAGAACCAAAGAAACACACTTTGAGCCTAAAACAGAGCTAGATTATGTGATGAACAAAACGTGATGTTGGGGCTGGAATTTGATGATTTTATTAATTCCAATGGATTCAAAAGGGTGTTTTTAGCTAGGAATACCTATGGGAAATCCCCCAAAGCTCATGGGATAAAATTCCTAAATTTTGGCTAAGAAATATATACTATTCGGGCATAGTGAATGGGAAGGGAAGGAGTTGGATTTTTCCAATTCCAATGGTCCCATTAAGTTTAAAAGGGGTCATCCTATTTTAGAAGTTAAGGTTTATATGTTGATTTTAATGAATTATCATTATGATTATAGGGTTTGATGTTGTTTTGGGAACTCCAAAAGCAAATAAACTGAGTCCCAAGGATTGAGGAGCAAAGTTTGCTAAGGTAGTAGTTTTCCTCTCTCTTTCTTTAAGCTTGTATGTTTGTATAATGATGAGTGTTATGCTATATCAAGTTGTCATTTATGCTATAAGATGAGGCATGTATGCTTAGATTGTGCTTCGCCTTGTATGAAATTCCTTGTATTGCTATGCGATATGTGGCATCTTGACTGGCATCATGTTATGTACTTACATGCTTGCTTGTGAATGAGATTGGTTTACTACTACTGAGATTTCATAATCTCACCCCAAATATAACCCATGCTAGGTCCAAGTTCAAGCAAAGAAAGAGCAAAGAATGTGGAGACATAAATCGATGACCTTACTTTTATGCACCACATTTTGTTATGTAATTAAATATCTTATATTACTGCGTGCATGAGTTACATTATGATACTGTAAGGTACTCATGTATGAAATGGAAAGCCATGTATATACCTAACCCTGAAGTAAAAAGAGTATGACTAGCGTGCATAAGATGCAAGAATGCTTGTACTTATATAAAGGCAAAATAATAATAATAATATGACCAATGAGGGGTAAAACTGTCCAATTTGTTGTAGGGGCAACTTTATATGAATTCATATGTGCTCCGCTAAGTAAGCATTTTTCCTGTGTAAAGAGCTTAAAGAGCTTGAAGTAGAGCCCTGAATTAACCTCATACGATTTTTCTATAATTAAGTATGTATTTTCAAAGTTAGATAAGAATTTGGAAATGACCAAATGAATAGTGAAATTGTATGAGAAAGTTTTAAAATGAAAAAATTTTTTATCAGTTCAGGTTTCTGTTGACTCTTCTAAGTTTTATATGAGGTAATTGTAGTAGGAAAAATGTTATAAAATAAGGTATGACACTTTTCGGCAAATTTTTTGAATCACTCCGACCTTGATTTATGGGCAACTCAAAGCTCAAATTTTCATTTTCCATTATTTAGAATTTTATTATAATTTGATTTGGCTCCAATTCCTTCTCTTTCGGGGACTTCCTTTTATATCTGACATATTTCTTACGTTTATTGAGAAATCGAATATTGCGTTTCTCATGTTTACGGAGGGACTGAATGTTACAATTAGGTTATGCTAGCCACTTCTTCTTCTTAAAACTAATATACTCCAGCCCCCAAACCAACAACAAAGAGATGTGGGAGAGAGGAGGAAAGAGAAGGGAATAAGAAGCTAAATAGTTAAGGATAAGTGCATAATTTCATGATTTACTAGTTAGAAACTCTCTTTTTGTAACACCATAATTTCTAACTCATTTCATACCTTTAAATAACTCATTTCCAAGAATCATACAAGTTCTCAAGGAAAAAGGCATTAAAATATTGATTATTTTATCTTTGCGTCGTGTATAAAAATTTCATTCAGTGTCATGTGGACCATGTGAGCTCATTTATCACATTCTCATATTTAATTACAAGAATAAAACTCATTTGCATCACCAAAAGTGGCCTACAACTTGTGGAAATCAAAGGGAAGCATAAAATACATACATGCATTTTCGGCCATAATTTCTTCACTTTTGTCACAAACTTTGAAAAATCATAACTAATTCTAGAAAAATCAAATGATGCATTCTTAGCCATTTAGGAAAGCTAAACATGTCTCATATATACTAAAAATATTTATAGATCATAATATTTAACACAGAAGGTGTTTGGTATTTGAAAAGGTCCAAAGGTCTAGCTATCCACTAATACTATCACAAGTTTCTGTAGCAAATTTCAAAAATATCCAATTAATTTCACAAAAATCCAATCCATGAAAATGATACCAATATGGAAATCTACAGATGTTAGATAGAGGAAAAAAATAACTCCAAACTAGTTTAGGCATAGCTAGATCTCAAAACCTAATCAAATAGTACCTGAGGTCAGTTAGGGTGCTTAATACTAGGTAGAATTTTTAAAAGTTCATATTTTCATCTCTAGACATCCAAATGAGGTGATTCTAGTTGGCACAAATCACTGGGTATATCTAATTCTTTTATATAAAATTTTGTGGCAATTGGACATCATTTGAGCCCTGTGTGGTAGAAATCATTTTCGGACAAAATGAACAGTGTATCAGAACAAAACTAGACTTTTTGCCAACTTTAAAAATTTATCAAATATTCTCTAGACCTCCAAAAATTCTATTCTTTAGCTTCACAAAAGGTTCTTAAAAGCTCTAATTGCATGCTAAATCTCAGATCAAGAAGAGCTCATTTGGACAAAAAGTGGTGTAGGGTTCTAAATTGGTCAATTCTTGATCCATGCAAGATTCCAAAATGTCCAAATGGCTTTCCTTGGTGTTTGGCACCTCTTAGGCAAGTCTAAAAGCATAAATATGAGTTGTGTAATCTGTCCAAATGGTTCCAAACCTCATGCATCTCAATTTAGGCATCTCACTTGCATTTATACCTACACTTTCATAATATAAACTTGCCATTACATGGCTAAAATGTGCATTTCCATTCATAAAATCTTAGTTCTCAATTATACATGATACAATAACATAATTATATATATTCATGTGGTCATAGGTCATATACAATGATGGAGTATATCAATTGCCATCCATAAGGCCTTAAAGTAATAAAATCTAGGCATTTTGATGTCAAGCTCTCATCTTCCATGTAGTTGGCTTTCATTTTGTTGATCCCTTGATCCACCTAGCATGTCAGATCATTGGAGAGGAGGGGATGAGATTCAAAGATTCCCCATAACTCATCTCCTATTCAATCATACATAAAGCATGTAAAACAAGTCTTACAAATTCATGATGGGCATATTAACATGTACAAACATTCAAGAAACATTTTTAATATTTGAACAAGTCATACATAGCATACAAAGGCTTACCAAGCAAATGGATTGGCCTCACCCATTTACTTATGGATTTTGGACTTGTCTTTCCCGTTCTTTAAGAGGTTCTTGGACTCAACCTTACTCTTAGGAGTCAAACTCACTTTTGGAAGACTCTTTACTTTGTTTCAACCAATCTTAAGGGTTCTTAGCTCATCCTCACCATGGCCAAGGGTTCTTGGCCTCGCCATGCTCAAGCAAATCAAAACAAACATCATTTAGAAACATAATGCATCATCATGGTACCTTGAAGTAAGAGCTCATGCTAGAATATTTTTCATGACTTGAAATACACATATACACATTTAAAGACAAGTAAAGCAAGCAATCATGCATGAGAGAAGGTGGAGAGAGCTACCTTACTAGCATTTGTACACTTTTTCCTTAAGCCTTGAATCCTCTCCCTTGACCTCACACACCCAAGAAGGTGGAGATCATTCCTTTTGGCCTAGACACATCATATGGAAGCTGATTATATTCTTGAAGCAAAGTGTAAGGCCACACAACTTGCTTAGATACTAGCTTGGCTCATTAGCCCTTTTATGTTTCCAAGAATGCACTTAATGAAGCAACACCCATCAAATAAATTCTAGGCTCTATTCTTTTCTTTCTAATATGATTCTTGACTCCTTTTAAGCCTCTTGGAGTCATTACACAATTAAAATAAAGAGCCTAACTACATGTTGCTTCTTTAGGTCATATTATGGAACATAAGGCACCAACTCACTTTCTATGATTCCTAAAATTTTTCCAAGGCTTTCTCTCATACTTTCCCATCATACATAATGCAAAACCAAGTTTGGAAGGAATTAAAACACTCTATAGGTGCATGAACCCTCCTTGGTCGCGGCTATGCTTCCATATGGCACCAATGGAGTTGTTTTAATTTCTTTGATGGGAGAAACATATAGGAGGCTCTCTTTGTAACACCATAGATTTTAATTTATTTCATGACATTCATGAGTTTCACATCATCAATTCCATGAAAGTATAGAGAAAAAGGGAATAAAATAATGACTATTTTTGCGTTGCGTCGTGTTTAAAAATTCCATTCAATGTCACATGGACTATGTGAGCTCATACGATACTTTCTTATATTTAATTACATGTATACAACTCATATGCATAATAAAATGTGGCTCATAACTCAAGAAAGCCAAAATGAAGCATAAAATATGGGTGTTTATTTTCAGACAGATTTTGCCTCTTTTCTGTCTAAACTTTGAAAAATCATAACTAATTCTAAAAAAATTGAAAACATGCATTCTTAGTCGTTCTAGAAAGCTACGGATGTATACTTCACATAAAAATATGTCTAGACTATAATATCCATCACAGAGAACTTTTGACATCTGAGAAGATCCAGAGGTCAAATTGCATTCTAGAACTGTCACAAAATTCTGTAGTAAACTTTGACAATGTCCAATTAATTTCAAAAAAATCTAATCCATGAAAATGATACCAATTTGGAAAGCTGTGGATGTTAACTAGAGAGGAAAAATGTCTCTAGACCAATTCATCATGCCCAGACATTGGAATTTAATAGAACAGTAACTCAAGTCGGGCAAAACTCCTAATACTGGACAGATAATTCAACTATTCATATGCCCCTCTCTATACCTCCAATTGAGGTGCTTCCAGTTGGAATGAGTTTCTGTGAATGCCTAGTTTCTTGAAATAGAAAAGAAAAAGAGAGGTTTGTGATGATTTTGAAACTTTCCATATATATAGAAATAGAAACAGATAGACTAGAAACGACATCTCTTATCTCAATGACACCAAAGAAAGGGATATTAAATGAATGGAATTAGTATATGGATGGAATATAATGAAATAGAGCCACTTTGAGGTTCCCTCAATCCTTGTTTGTCCATTAGTTCTCAAGTCTTCTCTTTATCGTGGGGTAGAGCAGCTTGGTAGCTCACAAGGCTCATAACCTTGAGGTCACGGGTTCAAATCCTGTCTCCGCAACATTTTTTTGACAAAAAAATGGAGGTTTGATTTAATTAACTAGAAATTAATTAAAAATGAATTCCTATTTTTTTTCTTTTGGAGTTCAAGGAGAAGGAGGAGGGGAGGTACATTATACTATCAGAGTCAACTTTATTTAATCCTTTATACTATTAAATACATAAAAAAGGGAAGGGGCAAATAGCAAGAATCGAACCTGCGTTTTCTCTTTGGCAAAGAGAAATTTTACCATTTGACTATATCCACATTTTTATCGTCCTTGATACGTAATATATGGATTCTATTTGTGCAAAGCTAGGTTTGATACTCTATTAGGGGTAATTTGAAATAACAAATAAAAAAATATAAAAAAATTATAAAATTTCATGGCAATTGGACATCATTTGGGCCTTGTGTGACAAAATTCATTTTCGGACCAAATGAATAGTGCAACAGACTAGAACCAGAAAAATTACTAACTTTGAAAATTCATCAAATATTTGTAAACCTCCGAAAATTATGGTTTTTAGCTTCTCAAAAAGCTTTTAATGAAACCTACTTGATGTCAAATCTCAGACCAAGAATAACTCATTTGGCTAAAATGTGACACATGTCTAAGGGGTCATAGACATGTGTCACATTACATCATATAACACCACTATGGTTTTAAAGTGATAAAACTTAAGCATTTGATTATCAATCTCCTTTCATCAAGGTGGTTGGCTCCCATTACCATGTCCACTTAGTCCGTCTAGCATGTGAGATCATTGGAGAGGAGGGAATGAGATTCAAAGAATCCTAATAGCTCATCTCCCATTCAATCATACATAATATATACAAAGCAAGCCTTAAAAATGCATGCATGGATATTATGGAAGTCATGAACATTCAATAAGCAAATTTGGCATGTGAACAACTCATACAAGACATTCAAGAGCCCACCGAGTGTTTAGATGGGCCTCACACTTTTCCTCATAGATTTTGGACTTGCCTTACCCATTCTTTAAGAGATTCTTGGACTCAACCATACTCTTGGGAGCCCACTTTCCTTTTGGAAGACTCTTTGCTATATCCTAACTAATCTTAAGGGTTCTTAGTTCATCCTCACCATGGTTAAGAGTTCTTGGCCTTTCCACACTCAAGCAAACTTAAACAAATATCACACATTCATTTGAAAACATAATATGTCATCATGAAATCAGGGCATATAAAATCATGCTAGCATACTTTTCATGGCTTGAAAATATACATATACACATTCTAAGACAAGCTACACCACACCCATGCATGAGAGAAGGTGGAGAGAGCTACCTTGCTTGCATTTTGCACACTTTTTCCTTAAGTCTTGAATCCTCTCCCTTGACCTCACACACCCAAGAAGGTGGAGATCATTCCCTTTTGGCCTAGACACAATTTATGGAAGACAATTAGGTTCATGAACTCAATTCTAAGGCCACACACTCACTTAAACACTAGCTTGGCTTATAACCTCATTATGGTTCCATAATGGCGCACCTAATGAAGCAACACACCTCAAATAAATTCTAGGCTCCATTCTTTCCTTTCAAATATGACTATTGACTCCTTTTAAGCCTCTTGGAGTCATCACACAATTAAAACAAAGTTCCTAACAACATGTTGCTTCTATAGGTCATAATATGGAACCTAAAGCACCAACTCACTTTCTATGAGTTCTAAACTTTTTCCAAGGCCTCCCCTCATATTCATTCATCATATATGACTCAAGAATAGTGTTAGAAAAATTTAAAGCTTTCCCTAACTATGAGAACCCTTGTTGGCCGAGAGAATGAAGCATATTGGGTTCCATGGAGCTTTCTTTGTTTTCTCAAGGGAAGAAACATATGGGGAGCCTCTTAGGGATCTTAGGAGCTCATTTAAACTCTTATTTAAGCCTAGGAATTATCATATGAATCAGATTTTAGAAGGCGCACATAAAACCCTAAAATTTGCATCTTGAAATCTAATGGTTTTTTGATAATTCCGTTTGCATATTCTTAATCTCCACACCTTTTTTCCTTAGATTCATGCTTGGTTCTCCCTAAAAATCATCTCCTCTTAGGTCTTTCTCAAGTGGGGCAAAATGGTGGAGAAGGGAACCAAAGATGACAACCATAGGAAGAGAAATTACCTTGTTTTCTTGCTTTTTCTCACTTGAATCTTGTGTTCTTTGAGCTCCTCTCTTCAAATCCGAATTTTCCCCTCAATTTCTCCTTTAAAATATATCTATATATTTCATTATAATCATAGGAAATAAAGGAGAATGAAAGAGAAGAGGTTTCATTTAAAAAGCCCTCCTATGAGAATTCCAAAAATTTGTTCAAAATGACAAAAATGCCTTTACATTTCATTACTCTTTCATTACATTTTGTTTCTTCATTCTAGCTCCATTTTTCTTTCCTTCTGAGCCTGAGATTCTCATTTTTAGGAGTCTAGAATGCGTCTTAAATTTTTTGGGACCTTAACTAAGTCATTTCAGGGGACTTACTTTTGTATCCAGTGAATTTTGTATATTAACGGAGAAACCATACATTATATTTTTCATGTTTTCTCTCATTTTTAGAGAACCAGATATTACACTTTTCCACTTCAAACTCTTTCTAATGGTGGTTTTAGGTTTTAAAAGAGTGAATTTAGTGGCTGACCTCTTGAGAAAAAGAAGAGATTTGAAGTAGCCAAATATAGAAAAAGAATCACCATTGTAAGAGCTTCAATTTGAGGTAAAGATTACTATCTTTCAAGCTAGCATATGGAAGCTCTAAGCCATAGTGTGTAACACCATATCTATCTAGCATTTAATGTGTACCAAAACTAGCTAAAAATATCCACTTTCATGAAATTAACATTTATAGCAGTGGAATTTGTTGTTATTAAAAGTCAAAATAATTCATTCTTGTCTAAATGGACCATGTGGACTTACTAAACTCATTTTCTGTCCATAACACATTTATTCTATCAGAAGTATCATAATATGAAGCTTAAAACTTAGGTCTGAGGCATAGAACATAAGTTCACATTACACTTGCATTTTTCCTTAAGTTTCTTATTTGATATGAACTTTGAAAATTCATAATTAATTCTACAAAAATCTAAATCATGCCAATTATAACTTTTTGGAAAGCTCAGGATGTCATCTAGCTGTCATACAAATTTTAGATTAAAATAAACCACGTTTGACCCATAAAAGTCTGATGGAATAGTACTTTGGGTCTAGTGGTCATTCTGCAGCAAATCGAGAATTTCAAAAATTCATTTCTCCATCTATAGAGCTCCAAATTAATTGAACATCTCTTCAGATCTTATGCCATTATATAGTTACAAAGGACTGCTCATTCATACCTTTTACACTTAACTAAGGTATTTTCATAAAAGTATAATCATACTTCAAATAGCATACTTCTTACCCTTTTCCATGGTGCTCCAAATTCTCTCTAACTTCCTCACACACAATTATGCTTTTTTTTAATATTATATAATTTAGCAATTCGTACTAATTCTTAAAAAGTAATGAGATGATCTCAGTGGCTATGAAAATTTTATGATGTCTAGTTTATGCTTATAAAATTTCATAAGCATTGGACTTTTTTAGCCACGTGTGACATAGAGAAGTAAATTGACCAAATGAACAGTAACTATACCATTTCTGCATAATTTTACCTAATTTGAAAAATCATAATAATTTCTCTAGAGCTCCAAATTGAGTGCTCTTTAGCTTTGTGAAAAGCTCTAGATGAGACCTACTTGTTAGTCAAATTTCATGGAACAACTCACTCATTTGGTTAGACTTTGGTTCAGCTCACCATTTGGTCAAATTTGAAGTTCAAAATGGGATTTTAAGACACCAAGTGCTCATCTTGACTTTCTACAACCACTTGAGCAAGTCTAAAAGCATAGTTACAACATATAAAAGTATGCCAAATGATCTAAATCATCATGGAGCTCCAACTCACCATGCCACTTACATTTATACATAAACACATACTAGCACAAGGGTGGCAATTTCTTACATTTCCATAAGTTTGGCTTCTATATTGATGCATACATCATATATACATACATTTGAACTTCCTCAAAGGTCTACATCATATATATAACTCGTGGTTACATATTTTGACATCAAAATGCAAATACAAGTTCATTTCTCCATGTCTTTATCAAAGTCTTACTTCTCAAGGTTGTTAGCTTCTAATCTTTGGTCCACTTGGCTTACCTAGACATGTTTAGGCATATGTGGGGGAGGAGTAAGATTCAACGAATCCCAATATAGCTCTTAATCCTTTCAAACATACATAATGGATGCATATGCAAGTCAAAGAATGCATGCATGACATTCAAGCAATTATGAAGCATACATAAATCATTTTCCTTGGCACATCAACTTATACATAACAAACATAAGCTCTTAAGGGCATTGGTTTAGCCTTACCCAATTTTCTTGGGACTTTTAGATTTGCTTCACCCACCTCCAAGGGACTTTTGACTTAGCCTCACTCTTCTTGAGACTTTTGGCTTTATCTCACCCATTTCTAGGGACTTTTGGCTCATCCTCACCCTTGCAAAGAGACTTTTGGCATTACCAAACCCATGTAAGCCATAATGCAATCATAAACACATTTCAAGAAATATAATGGTACCATAATATGTAAGAATTGGCTAGAAACATTTCTCATTTCTCAAGCATACACACAAGCACTCAATGATAAGAAAATAACCAAGCTATGCATGTGAGAAAGGTTAGAGAGTTAATTTGAAGCAAGAACTCCACTTTTTCCTTGGACATTCCTCTCTTTTTTGGCCACACACTTGCATCTAGGTGGAGCTTGATTCCTTTGGTCTAAACATAACAAATGGGACACAATTACATCATGGAAGCAAGCTTTAGTATCACACACTCTTTATGGAAACTCACTTTGTTCATGGCTACATAATGGTTCCATATAAGGCCTAATGAAGCAACTACAAGAATTCATGATCTTGGCTCCATTCTTTCTTTCTATCTAGGTATCTTGACTCCATTTAGACTCCTTGGAGTCATCACAAATTCATTCCCAAGAACCTAGATACAAGTTGCTTTTTAAGTCTCATTATGGAGCTTACACTTCCATCTCACAAACCAAGGCTTATAAATTTTTTCTAAGGCTTCCTTTGATGTTCTTCTATCATATTTAATCCCTTTCTACCCTTAGAAAAATTTAAAACTCTCCTTAGGTGCTTCTTTTTGTCTAGGCTGAGACCATGCACCCACTTGAGCACCCATGGATTTTGCAACTTCTCTTAAAGGAAATGACACATGTGAGGCTTTCTAGGTGTCTCAAGAACCCATATATACTCTTAGACAATTAGAAGTACTACTAGAAATCTTCATACATACCATGGTGTAATAAAAACCCTATGTTTTGGAAACCTAATTTCTAATGCTTCTTTTTGGAATTTCTTTGCATATTCTTGTTTATCACCCTCAAAAACCTAGGTTTAATGCTTGGTTTAGGTCAAAATTTACTCCCTCTTGGTTGTTCTATATGAGGTCGAAAATCACTCTTGAAAGAACAAGAAAAAGAAAGTAAGGGAATCCATGACACCTACCTTGATTCAAGCCTTTTCCAAGAGCTTTCTCCTTGGCTATAGCTTCTCCTTGGAATTTTGAACTTCCTCCCTCATAACATGACTCAAAATAGATCCAAATCACATACCAAAATCATAGGAAAAGAGAAGAGAAGGAGGAGAACAAGTTTGCTAAAGGAAGGAGCATGAAATTTTAAGGATTTCTTACCTTTTTGCTTATTTTTTCTTCTCCCTTTGAGCTCCTTGTGCACCCTTCTTTAGTTGGTCTCCCTCTAGTTTGGATAGAAAATAAGTCAGCTAAGTGTGAGGGAGAAGTGGGATGCCTCATATATATATCTAGGGAACCAATTAAGACATTTCAAAATGCTAATTTTGCTCTTCATTTTTAGTTTCTTCCTTTAATGTTCATTTTCAACTCCTTTTCAAGAAACATCTTTTCCATCATAAAAATTAGGTTCTCTAACTTATAAATTGTCTTTGGAATCACTCAAATTTGATTTGAAACCTTTCTAAACAAAAGGTCAAAGTTCAGGTCTACTGACATTCTAAAATGTAAATTGGAGGGGTTTAAACATTATAGGGGTTCTTATGTTTTTTAGAGCCTTTGAGAACTCTAAGAAACTCAATTTTTTCATTTAAAAATTTCTCCTTTGAGTTTTCTAAAAAATACCTGAAATTACAAAAATGCCATTGTATCATCATTAAATTTCGTCTGATTATTTTGGCTCCATTTTCAGGGCACCTCTGACTTTAGATCTTCATTATTTAAGGTCTAGATTATTACTTAAATTTTATTGGACCACAAATCATTCTATGTGGGGGACTTACTTTTATATCTGGTGAGTTTTGTATGTTTACAGAGAAATTGAACATTATGTTTCTCGCGTTTACAAAAAAATCAGATGTTAGAAGGCACAAGAGAAATTCAGAGGTCATAGGAGGTAGCTAGGGTTCTTAGCACATTTCCATCTTTTCCCAATCCTAGAGCAAAATTCAGCCGAGGTAACTTATATATAACTTAATCTTCTCTTCTTCCTTTTCAATTTGATTCGATTAGTCTTTCATTTGAAGCACTTTTACCCACACCCAAATATGAAATATGTTGCTTGGTGTTGCCATGGTGGATTTTTGGAGGTTGAGGCAAGGGGTGTTGTTAGGTAAGTGTTTCCTTCCCATTTTGATGCATTTTCTACTAGTTTGAGACCCCTATAGTTGATTTATAATATGTGTATTAATTTTATGTGAATTTACCCAGAAAATTGAGAGGTATCTTAAGGTTTCTAGTGTGAGGAACACCAAATTCGAATTTAGAGCTTGTAGCGGCTAGGTAAGTGTCCACTAAGTTGTCTTTGGCATTTTAATTCTATGGGTATCTAGTTTGTTACTATAAATGATGATTAAGAGTAGTGAGCTAACGAGGTTAATTTTTATTCCTTACATATGTTCAATTTAATCTTATATCTGTTGCACATATATGATTTTAAATGCTAAATGTATGGTTGGCTATCTAAATTATTATGTTTTGGACCTTGTGTGAGTCTATAGTGGAGTTGTGTTGCTACTTCCACCTATGCATTATGCTTCGATTGGGTACTGAGTTATGATCAGACTCTTATATGCACTGGGCCCAGGTGTGCTCACTGGAGAGTTGGTGCATGGATAGGCCTCTCCTGGTGTTATTAGATTTTAACATGTCTTATATGATTACTAGTATGGAATAGTAGTCACTGGTAGCTCAACTATTGCATTTACTGAAATGATTGATGTTTCTTATGCTTATTTAATTTAATGCATATATGTTAATTAATTTGAAGCATATGAATGAAATTTACCTCTGGTTATTGAGATTTGCATCTCACCTCATTTTATGGGCTAACAATTCCAGGTGAAGGCTTTTTAAGTAAGGATAAAGGGAAGCAAATAGATGAACATCCATGAGTTATGACCTTGTGTGGGGAATGCTACACTTGGGTTGATCTAACTTAGGATAAATACTAATTTTTGTTATTTTTTTGTATAGCATTATTGTAACACCCCATAATTAATTAAGGTGTTAATCACAGATTAGATTAATTAGGAATAATTAATATGGGATAATTAGGCAAGTTAAGTAAATGGAGATTTTAGAAAGGTAAATTTATTAATATGGGTTTGAGATTTAATTGGGAGAGAAATTTCATCTATGCCCAAATTAATGTAGGAGGCCATGGTAAGAGGCTAATGGAGGCCCAATAAGCTAGGTGCATACCCAACTTGATCCAATGTGATGAAGGCCCAATACCCACCTTATATAGGCTCTTATACTTAGCCCAATAACCCTTGTGCAGACCCAAAACTTTTGGGCTCTTAAAACTTGGTCTAGCCCAATTGAATTTCAGTAACCCAACACCTTGAAACTGGCCCAACAACTTAAAAATCTGAAGCCCAAATGGAGATGGGCCTTGGAGCAACCCATGACCCATTTTTGACCCAACTTAAGCCTAACAAAAACCCTAATACATCAGCCTCTCCCTCACACTTGCTGAAACACAAAACACAAAGAGAAATTCGGAGCTTGGAGAGGAGGTTAGGGTTTGGGGCAAGAATTCCACTATTTCTCACCTCTAAGCTCAAAATCAGCCAAGGTGCTTGTTATATATCTTAATCCTCTTCTCTTTCTCTTTAATTTGGTCTGATTAGTTTTTCATTTGGAGTATTTTCACCCTACCCAAAATCTGAAATGTGGGAATTTCGGGATTTTCTTGGTGAAATTCGTAGGTAGAGGTTAGGGCTGACCTTGGGTGAGTTTAAACCTTCCATTTTGATGCTTCATTTGTTAATTTGAGACCCCCATAGCTGATTTATAAAATGGGTATTAATTCTATACGAATTTGCTTAGGATTTTAGGTGGAATATTGAGTTTTCTGGTGAAGGACACTCTAATATGAACTTAGGAATTGTGATGGCTATTGCAAATTTATCTACAAGTGAGGTAACTGGGGTTTATATCAATTTCATGTATATATTTGATTTAATTTCATATGTTGCTGTATATGAATGATTTGAAATGTTGAATGAATTGGTTGGCTATCTGTTGAATTGTAATTGGACCATGTGAGTCCATGGTGGAGCTATGGTGCGGCTGCCACCCATGCATGTGCTTTGATCGAGTACCGGGTTATGATTAAACCCTAGATGCATAGAGCCCCGGTTGTGCTCAATAGGGAGTAGGTGCTGTGAACGGGCCTCTCCCAGTGTTAATGACCTTTAACATGTGATAATATGATTGCTAGTATGGGATAGTAATCATGATAGCCTAATTGTTTCATTTGCTGGTATGATGGATATGTTTCTGATGTTGATTTTGATTCATGCATATATGCTAATTAAACTAGATATATGATGGAATTGCCTTGGTTACTAAGATTTATATCTCACCACGTTTCATGGGATTAACATTTCAGGTGAAGGTTCTTTGGGTAAGGATAAAGGGAAACAAGTGGATGAAAATCCATGAGCTCCAACATATGAGAGAAGGCTACACTTAGGCTAGCTTATTTAGTAGAGATGCAATTTTGTTATTAGTTTACATAGCATCATCATGTATTCATGTTGCCAAGTGTAGGCGTTCATATTTGGTTTGATTGAAATGTAACCGTTAAGGATTTTAAGTCTCATTATAGTTGAATATTAATGTATGAACTTATAGTATCATATATATAGTTTTGTTGAAATTGTGATATGGATTACCATATGGGAATTGTAGTCATATGATGCCTTAGATGTGGACATAAGCTATTGTTGAATGGAATCTCTATGGGATGTGCATGAGATGTTAATTGTTGCTAATGCATGTGTTCTTGCTGTCATATATTCATGAATTTGCTGATATGAGCTAGTTGGACAAGTAGGAAGTAGTATTTAAGTTTTGCAATGGTAATGGATGGATTGATGGGTAAATAGGGTAGATAAACACCATTAGAATCACATAAAATAAGGGAAGGTGGACTTGGAGTAGTTCTAAGATGAGATTTGGAGTGTAGGGGGTGAAATTTGGGTAATGTAGTCACAGGAGGGAGTTTCGCCATGGCTAAGAGGGCTTCGCCGCGGCCAAATGAGAGACAGAGCCAAAGGGCACCGCGGCATAACCAATCCCGCCGTGGCGCAAGGGAAGAAAATTGGCCCAAGGAGTGACAGTGGCGAGGAGCGCCGCGGCTTGATAAATCTCGCCGCGGCGCAGAGCAAAAAAAATTGCCCAAGAGGGTAATAGAACCAAAACTCACCGTGGCGCAATATGTCCTGCCACGGCGCGAGTCAAGGAAATTAATTAAGAGTTGGACAGTAGCAAAACTCACCACGGCGTGAATGTATTGCGTCAAGGCGAGAATCGTGGGAGTTGAGAACAGTAGTTCCAGGAGGCGTTTCCACCGCGGTGCCACATAGGTTGGCCGCGGCGAGATTTACGAAATTTGCCCAGTAATTCCAGATATGAACCTAGCCATGGTGGGGAAGGTATAAGCCACGGCGTAAATCTCCAAACTCATAATTTTAACCTAGAAACTCCTGTTTCTTCAATGGTAATGGTAGGAAATGATATAGGAACACTTATGGGAAGTTATTGGGTATTGAAACTGATGGATGGTTGAATCATAAACCCTTTATGGTAGTAGGATTTCTTTTATGTAAATTTTGTTTTGTTGAGGTGGTATGGTGATAACCCTAACATCAAGGTTCAAATTTTCCCTATATTTTCGCAATGTGATAAATTGTAATCACTCAAACCTTGATAATTAATTATTAATCGTATATTTAACTATAATTACAATGATTAGAAGGGAGGGTTGTCACAATTATCATGTAATCATATTGCCAAGTGTAGGTTGTAACACCATATTTATCTAGCTTGTCTCATGCTATTTCTAGGCCTTATACCATGCATTGCACAAGGAAGCAAGAGAAATGGCATTAGAATAATGAATATATGTGAGTTACGTCATGGAAAAATTTTTCAATCGGTGCTCTGGGGTCCAGATGGAGTCATCTATCTCATTCTCACATTTAAATATACAAATACAACTCATAACAAACCCAAGAAGTGGCCTATACCTTGAGCAAAGGGAGTGGATACATAAAATGCAATGGTGCAACCTTGGGCTGATTTTTTAGATTCTGTGCCTGAACTTTGAAAAATCATAACTAATCTTAGAAAAATCAAAATCATGTACAATACACCATTCTAGAAAGATAAATATGTGTACTTTATTTTAAAAATGAATCCAAACCACAATAGAGGCTGCTAGTCATTAGAAACTGATGGAACAGTACCAGAGGTCGACTATCATCCCTTATATTGACCTCCAACTTCAAAAATTCATATCTCCCTGTTTAAAGGTCCAATTGGGGTGATCTCAGTGGACATGGAAAGCTTATCATGTCTAATTTTTTTTTCTGTAAAATATCATGAGAATTGGACATCATTTGGCCCATGAATGCCACAGCCCAAGTTTCTAACTATATGAATAGTGTTTGCATCAGTTTAGTAGAAAAATGCCAACTTTGAAAATTCATAATTAATTATGTAGAGCTCCAAATAATTTGATCTTTAGCTTATAAGAAATTTCTAGATAAGATCTACATGTGTACCAAATTTTATAGTGAAATTAATTCATTTGGTTAAATCTTGACGTTGGGTTGTAAAATGGCTCATTTTGTATCATTAAAGGGGTCCAAATGGTCCATTTTGAGTTCTAAGGCAACCATGACCACTTAAGTATGTGGGAATGTACCAAAATGGCTTTCCAAACTTGTCTTAAAGGTGCATAAACCCAGAAATCAGAAACTCACTATCTCACCCTCTGCTATAGGCAAGATTTCACATGCTTAAACTTGCCATTCACTACCTAAAATACACATTACCACTCATTTGCCACTAAAACTCATACATGCATCAAACATTTGGGTAATTACATATGTTCACATGATTACATAATAATTTTATTATTGGATTACATCATATGCATGTGTATGCTACAAAAGGGACAAAACTAGGCATTTTTATACACTTCATTGTCAATCTTCTTCTTCTTGGCTTGGTGGCTTCCATTACCTTGCTCAATTGGTTCACCTAGCATGTTAAGACATTGGAGAGGAGGAAATGAGATTCAAAGAATCCCAATAGCTCATCTCCCTTTCAATCACACATAAAGAATGCAAAACAAGTCTTAAAAATGCATGCATGAGCATCATAGAGTGTGCAATTATTTAAGAAGCATTATTGGCACTTGAACAAGTCATATATAGCATACATAGGCTTGCCAAGTAAGTGGATCAGTCTCACCCATTCTCTTATAGATTTTGGACTTGTCTCACCCATTTTCTCTAAGAGGTTTTGATTCAACCTCACTCTTGAGAGACTCTTTATTTTGTCTTAACCAATTTTAAGGGTTCTTAGCTTCACCATACTCAAGCAAACCTAAGCACACATGCTAGGCATCATTTCAGAACATATTATAACATCATGGTACCATGGAGCAAAGGCATATACTATAGCACTTTTCATGACTTAAAACACACATACACACATTCAAAGATAAGGTAAGCACACATTCATGCATGAGAGAAAGTGGAGAAAGCTACCTTTGCCACATAAGCACACTTTTTCCTTGAGTCTTGAGTCATCTCCCTCAACTTCACACACACAAGGAGGTGGAGATCATTTCTATTGGCCTTGACATATTATATGAAAGCCAATTATATTCTTGGATCAAATTCTAAGGCCATACATTCACTAGAAAAGCTAGGTGGTTCATGTAGCTCTTTTATGGTTCCATAATACACTTAATGAAGCAATCTTATGGAAACATAATCTTTGCTCCAATCTCTTCATTTATTTATGATTCTTGACTCCATTTAAACCTCTTGGAGTCATTACACTCAAATTAATGAGCCTAGCTAGATGTTGCTTCTTTAAGCCATAATATGGAACCTATGATACCATCTCATTTTCTATGGCTTCTAAAATTTTTCTAAGGCTTCCTCTCATCCTCTTCCATCATATATGACTCAAAAATAGGCTTGGAACAAATTAAAACTACCCCTTAGTACTCTTTCTAGCCTAGGTCGAAATCATGCTCCATATGAGTACCAAGTGGGTTTGCTTCATTTTCTTGATGGAAGATGCATATGAAGAGCCTTCTAGGGATCTCAAGAGCTCATTCAAACACTTATTTAGGCCTAGGAACAATTGCATTAAATCAGATTTTTAAGGGAGCCCATGAAACCCAACTTTGTTATCTTGAAAATCAATGGTTTTACTTGATTTTCTTTGCATATTCTAAATTCCCACACCTAAATTCATATGATTCATTCTTGGTTCTGCCCAAAAACACTCTCCCCTTGCCTGGCTATAGGGAGGATGAAATGCACACAAGAAGAACAAGAAAAGTGAAGATGGAGACTAAGAATTTCACCTTGATTTCAAGCTTTCCTTGAATGCTTTCCCTTTTCTTCTAGCTCCCCTCTCTAAATTTGAATATTTCCCCTCTGGTCTAACCTCAAAACAACACTAAAATCCTCAATAAAGCCATGAAAAGGAAGAGAGGAAGGAGGATAAGAAGTTTAGTAAAGGAAAGTGCTTGAAAAATTAATATTTTCATACCTTTCTTGCCTTATTTTTCCTCTTCCTCTTGCCTCCTCTTGTGCACCATTTTCCCTTGCTCTCCCTTATGCACCATGTTGACATAGACTAGTATTGTATGGAATCTCTATTGGAATTTACATTTGAATGATAATGGTAGTGGCTTTTAGTATTCCTTGTGTCAAAGTCTATGATTTGCTGATATATGGTAGATCGATGGATAGAGATCAAAACCTAAGTTTTGAATTGATTAGAATTGGTATCCTGACTAATTTAGATACTAGGATGCCATTAAAACTCTACAAATTAAGGTAAAATGACTTTAGGATGTTGCTAGAGGGAGATTTGGTATGTATAGGATGAAATTTAGAAAGTTTAAGTGTAGTAGGGGCTTGAGCCGCAGCTAAAACTACCTAAGTTGCAGCCAAGGGAGATCCAGGAGCTAGGAGCATCACGGTACAATGCAAGAAATTCCCCTAGGGAGAGTAACAAAGAGCAAACTTGTCGTAACAAGTGTCGGGAGGCAAGCTTAGAGAGTTCCAGGAGGCTCTTGTTGGGAATTTTTGGGATGCATAGTGGAAAATTAAAACCCCGAATCCCTTCTCATGGACCCATCAATGTTGTTTAAATCAAGTAGATCTAGAAATATTTACCTTTTTTGTCAGATCTTAGGAATTGATCTACTGATCTACTCCCTCTACCGATATCCACACGAAGGGATGTTTAACTCGAACGGCGTGCTAGTGCCTTTTACCAACGTCCATACACGTTCCTGGTAGAGAAGACGCTCTCCTTTTCCTCTCTTTCTAGGCATTCGTATAGTGTCCGTACGCTTTCTCTCTCTTTAGACATCCGTACAGTATCCGTACGCCGTCCGTATGCTTTCTTTCTCTAGGATTTTTCTTTAGTTCTGTAGGTCTAGGAAACCCAAGCTTTCTACCTTTTTATAAAGGTATCTTATTAGGGTTTCAAATATATTTGATTAATTTAAAATGCATTATTTTAAATCAAATCAAATTTGAATTAAATAGATTAGTTTAAATTTAAGTCTACCTAATAGATTTAAATTTTAACTAATTATTTAATATACATCTAGAACTTAATTCAAATTTAATTTATCTCATAAATTAAATTTAAATTATTATATTAGTTTAAATTTAAATCTATCATATAGATTTGAATTTAAAACCAATTGATTTAAATTAATTAAAGTATTTATATATCTATATTTCGAATATATAAATATATATTTTTTGAATTTTATAAATTATATATATATATCAAATATATATTTATTTATAAAATTCTTCCATCCTAGATTGAACATGACATTCATTGAATCTAGACGCAATTTCAGATTCAATAAATTTGAACATGATATTCATTGAATCTAAATGCAATTTCAAACTCAATAAATTTGGACATTTTAGCTCGAGTTGACTCGTTCTTGTATGTGACCCTGTAGACGCATATGATATTGGCAGTGGGCTAAGAACACTATTTGTCCCATAAGTCACAAGCAGTCTCTAGCAAGACATTGTGACTACTCAAATCACATAGGAATGGTGATCCGATGCAACCTATGATATAACTTTATCACATCCTTTTTGTCACACGATATTTAGATCAAATATGAGGCATGAAAATGTCATCCTCATCTTACTTGATCGTTACTTTATCGGTCTACGTGCAGACTAATAGTACAAATGGAAACCTTTCCATTCGAGCACAGCCATGCATTTCTCAATCTCACTTATCAAGGGGCCCAGAGATATCTTTCTATTAATCAGAGAGACAAATCCTATTTTGACCACTCATCTTCTTCTATATAAATTTCACTATACCCGATCATAGCCTTTATGATCACTCGGTTAAAGATGACCTTTGACTATGCCAAAAAATAGTGTTCCTCATGTTGGAAACTATGGTGATCTTAAGTCTAAGGGCTTGGTGACACGATTATATATGAGATACGCTTATGACTTAATCCATGTAGCTATCTCATAATGGATTGATTTAACGTCTTGTTCCCTAACAAGTGTCTATGATTTTGATTCGTATCTTTATACATGACTAACATATAATCATCAATCAAAATCATACTAGTCCTAGTTCATCATTGTTCCCACAATGATGATTGACAAGGGATATTTGAGATAATCAATATGATTTATCCAAGGATATTATTATATAGAATATGTAAAAAATATAATAATAATGTAATAAAAGAAAATTCTTATTTCTTAATAAAGAACAATGTTGGCAATATAATGATTGGTGTAGGGCACAATCTCCAACAACTCCCACTTGCATTAGGCCCAATTGTTGATGTGTCTAATACCTATTAACCTAACATGACGCTTATGCTTTGCTGGTGCAAGTGGTTTAGTAAGTGGATCAGTAACATTGTCATCAGTTAGTACTTTGCATATCTTTATATCACCCCTATCAATGATTTCTCTGATGAGGTGATATTGCCTGAGTATGTGTTTAGTTCTTTGATGTGACCTCCGCTATTTAGCCTATGCTATAGCACCGTTGTTGTCACAAAATAGATCTATTGGATTTGAGATGGTTGGCACCACTCCTAGTTTAGCGATGAACTTCTTAATCTAAACAGCTTCCTTAGCTGCATCTAATGCTGCTAGGTACTTAGCTTCTGTTGTAGAATCAACTACTGTGCTTTGCTTAGAGCTCTTCCAGCTGATTGCTTTGCCATTCAAATAGAATGTAAATCCTGATTGTGATCTATAATCATCCTTGTCAGACTGGAAACTTACATTTATGTAACCATTTACAACAAGCTCATCTTCCAATCCTTCATAGACTAAGAATACATCCTTAGTCTTTCTTAAGTATTTCAAGATATTCTTGACAGCAGTCCAGTGACTCTCACCTGGATTTGACTGATATCTACTAGTTATACTTAAGGTATATGAGACATCTGGTCAAGTGCACAACATAGCATACATGATAGATCCAATAGCCGAGGCATATAGAATCTTGCTCATGTGATCTCGCTCATCATGTGTACTAAGACACTGAGTCTTGCTAAGATTGATGCCATGAGACATGGGTATATAACTCCTTTTTTGAATCTTGCATATTAAACCCATGCAATACTTTGTCTATGTAAGTGCTCTGACTTAGGCCGATTAACCTGTTGGATCTATCTCTATAGATCCTTATCCCTAGGATATAAGTGGCTTCGCCTAAGTCTTTCATTGAGAAACACTTTCCTAACCAAGTCTTGACATTCTGCAAGGTAGGAATGTCATTTCCAATGAGTAGGATGTCATCAACATAAAGCACTAGAAATACAATTATGCTCTCATTAACCTTCTTGTAAACACAAGGTTCATCGATATTTTGGATAAATCCAAAATCTTTGACTACTTCGTCAAAGTGATGATTCCAACTCTGAGATGCTTGTTTCAACCCATAAATGGATTTTTGAAGCTTGCAGACTTTCCCAAAATCCTTTAGATGTACAAAACCTTTAGGTCGTGTCATGTATGCATCCTCAAGCAGCTTCCTATTAAGGAATGCTATTTTGACTTCCATCTGCCAGATCTCGTAATCATAGTATGCTACAATGGCAAGAAGGATCCTGATTGATTTAATCATGGTGACAGGCAAAAAGGTTTCATCATAGTCTATACCATGAGTTTGTTTGAGTGCTTTTGCAACTAATCATGCTTTGAAGGTATGCACTTGACCATCCATGTCGATTTTCTTCTTAAAAACCTATTTGCACCCAATGTTTTTATACCTTTAGGTGGGTCAATCAAGATCCATACTTGATTATCATACATGGATTGTATCTTAGACTTTATGGCTTCTAGCCATGTCTCAGAGTCTGATCCCACTACAGCTTTTTGATAGGTAGTTGGCTCATCTTGATCAACAAGCAACACATCATGACTTTCAGTTAAAAGAAATCCATATCTTTGAGGCTGATGTCATGTCCTATCAGACCTTTGTGGGCCTTGTGTTACTTGAGTAGGCTCAACAACTTGTTATGAGTCTTCTTGTTTTTCCATCTCTGGCTCAATGCGATTTTGTGACTCTCAAACTTCTTCGAGATGTATCTTACTCCCACTGGTTCTTTTAGAGATAAATTATATTTCCAGGAAGATACCATTTCGAGCAATAAACAATTTATTCTCATTAGGATTATAGAAGTAATATCCTTTAGTTTCCTTAAGATACCCCACAAAAAGGCATTTTATAGATTTGGGTGCTAACTTATCTTAGGCTTGTTGCTTAACATATGCCTCGCATCCCCAAATCTTGAGAAAAGCTAAACTGGGCTTCTTCCAAGTCTATATTTCATATGGGGTCTTTTCAACTACCTTAGATGGTACACAGTTTAGTGTGAACGTAGCTGTTTCTAATGCATAACCCCAAAAGGATGGTGGAAGATCTGTTTGACTCATCATAGATTGAACCATATCTAATGAGGTTCGATTCCTTCATTCAGAAACATCGTTCCATTGTGGTGTTCCTAGTGGGGTAAATTGTGTGACAATTCCACAATTTCTAAGATAGTCAATAAATTCTTGACTCAAATATACACCACCTCGATCAGATCGAAGTGCTTTAATAGATTTACCAAGCTGATTTTATACCTCATTTTAGAAGGTTTTGAACATTTCAAAAGATTCAGATTTATGTCTCATTAAATAGATGTATTCATATCTACTATAATCATCTATAAAAGTAATGAAGTACAAGTGACCACCTCTGGCAGCGGTACTTAGTGGACCACATACATCGATATGTATTAAGCCCAATAGGTCAGTGGCCCTCTCACTATGCCTAGTAAAAGGTGCCTTAGTCATCTTTCCTAATAAACAAGATTTACAGGTGTCAAATGATTCAAAATCAAATGAGTTAAGTAGTCCATCTTGATAGAGCTTTGAGATGCGTTTCTCATTTATATGGCCTAGACGATAGTGCCATAGGTAGGTCGAATTCAAATCGTTTGACTTGATCCTCTTGGTAGTTACATTATAGATATTTTTATTATTAGGAATTTCAAGGTTCAAGTAATAATGACCACCATGCAAATCACCATCCGCATAAAAGATGTCATTAAAATAAATAGAACATTTATTATTCCTAATAACTGAAGTAAAACCTTCCTTATCTAAATAAGAAAGTGAAACAATGTTTCTACTCAAAGTAGGAACATAATAGCAATTGTTTAAAATAAACAAAAGCCCACTGAGCAAAACTAATTCATAACTACTTACAGCTAAAGCAATAACTCTTGCTCTATTTCCAACTCGTAGGTCTATTTCACCCTTTTTTAGCTTTCTACTCCTTTTAAGACCCTACACATTTGTACAAATGTGAGTTTCACATGCAGTATCTAATACCCATGTAAAAAAAGTGGAAAGATTAATTTCTATAACATAAACTCTTGAATAATAGCCCTGCTATTCTTCTTATTCTTTAGATCTTCTAGGTAGAGTTTGTAGTTTCTCTTCCAATGATCGAGCTCATTGCAAAAGAAACAAAGTCCTTCCTTGGGAGGCTTTGCCTTCTTGGCTTCAAGCTTGGGTTTTGGCTTGGGCTTGTTTTGGTCCTTGGACTTATTGTTCGAGCCCTTTCCCTTTCCCTTGGTTTTGCCTTTCTTTTTCATTCCTTTTCCTTTCTGAACCATTAAAATAGTGCTTGGCTTTTTCTTAATATTTTGCTCAGTAGTTTTAAGCATCAAATGTAGTTTAAAAATTGATTTCTCCATGTTGTTCATATTATAATTCATGACGAACTGGTGATAACTTTTCGAGAGTGAGTTTAAGATCAAATTTGTAGCTAACTCCTGGCTCATGGGAAATCCAAGCCTTTCAAGGTGATTAATGTAGCCTTTCATCTTTAAGACATAAGCACTAACTGATGCACCTTCAACCATTTTGCAGGAATGTAAGGCCTTGGTAGTTTCATACCTTTGTTGCCTTGCCTGTTGTTGGAACATTTCCTTGAGATGCATGATCATCTCATAAGCCTCCATATGTTCCAGATCTCTTTGAAGTTCTGAGATCATGGTGGCTAGCATCAAGCATCCTACATCTACTGAGTCATTAAGATGCTTAGTGTGGGCATCCTTTTGGACTCTTGGAGCATTGGTTGCGAGCTTCTCAAGAATGGGTTGATCTAGGACATATGACTTTCTCTCTTACTTGAGAACAATTCTTAAGTTACTAAACCAGTCAAGAAAGTTAGTCCCATTGAGTTTATCCTTCTCAAGGACGGATCGCAATGATAGTGTAGCAAAATTATTTGTCGACATTTTTCTACAACAAAATATGTAAAGTCAAGTTAATAATCTCCCACTAAAAATTGACCCTCAATTTTATTTAGCAGGCTAAGACCCATATTTTACTCAATTATAAGTCCACTTTGGCAAGACACTTAAAATTAAGTTATTTAGGTAGGTAACTTGTTTACCAATTACATCACATGTAACTCTTAAATCTTTATAGGATTCCATCATCATATGATCCGGCATGTTTAATCCCATCTAATGCCTTGAGACCCAAAATTGTTTTGATAGTCCCAATTAAGTCAAACCCTTATGAACCTTATGAGTATCACTGTTACCCAAGCTACCTCACTAAGATAGCATAAGTATATCCACTTGGATGGAACATACACTTAGGTGATCAAAGCTTTGACAGGTGTTCATAAATGGGTGGCATATAAACTTAAAATTTGATTCGAGGGATTTTATTGTTATTATTTCATTATGATTCAAATATTTAATCATCGCATGATAATATACTATGATAGCATCTCATACATACATATGATCTCATCATGAAGTATAAAATAAATGTGTCACAATATGGCCCCATCTAACCTATCTCCTCCCAAGCCAATGAGAGAATCCTTCTAAGATAAAAACTACAAAGAGAAACCTTAATTGAACATTTGAGGAGAGTGAGATGAGAAGAGAATGTACATCCAGAATAAATAGAGAGAGGCACGACACACAGGCTGTATTTTAAAATTGCAAACCATAAAAACCTAGGGCCATATTATACACCATACCCATCCAATTCAAACAAACATAATTCATATATAAAGTTACAAACATCTTATCTTATAAAAAAGGTTGTAAGCATTATGATCTTAGTGTCAAATTAGATTAGGTTGCGCTAAACATGTTTCACATACGAAAACATGAAGAGACTTGTTAAACAAATTTGTAAACATTTGAATTGAACAATTTATAGTCCGAATTGAATAGATTTTGAATCAGATTCCAAATCAAATTTGAACCTTCTTGTAATTCGCACACATATGTCGCACATAATATTGAATTGTAGAGTTCAAATATCACTTATATGAAATCAAATTTAAAATTGATTTGAACATATAATACATATATGAATGCCAAATTCAAACACTAATCATGTGAGCCCTTAGTTCGCATACTTATATCATATTGCAACATATTATATCACATATAGGCCATGCGAAATCACAACAAAGGAAAAATTCACAAAACTTCACACAAAAACTCAATTTAAACAACCATTGATGTGGCTCTGATACCACCATTGGGAATATTCAAGATGCACATCGAAAAATTAAAACCCCGAATCCCTTCCTATAGATCTATCAATGTTGTTTAAATCGATTAAATCTAGAAATATTTACCTTTTCTGTCAGATCTTAAGAACTGATCTATTGATCTACTCCCTCTACCGGTATCCACGCGAACAGATGTTCAACTTGAAGATGTCATACCTTATTACCAACATCCATACACGTTCTTAGTAAAGAAGATGTCATACCTTATTTTATAACCCTTTTCCTACTACAATTACCTCATATATTACTTAAAGAAGTCAATGAAAACCTGAACTGATAAAACTTTTTCATTTTAAAACTTCCTCATACAATTTCACTATTCATTTGGTCATTTTCAAATTTTTATCTAACTTTGAAAATACGTACTTAATTATAGAAAAATTGTATGGGATTAATTCAGGACTCTACTTCAAGCTCTCCAAGCCCTTTACACGAGGAAAATGCTTACTTATCAAAGCACATATAAATTCATATAAAGTTGCCCCTACAACAATTTGGACAATTTTACCCCTCATTGGTCATATTATTATTATTATTATTATTTTGCCTTTAATATAAACACAGACATTCTTGCATCTTAGGCGCTAGTCATACTCTTTTTACTTCAGGGTTAGGTATATACATGGCTTTCCATTTCATACTTGAGTACCTTACAGTATCATGACGTAACTTATGCACGCAGTAATCTAAAATATTTAATTACATAACAAAATGTGGTGCATAAAAGTAAGGTCCTCGTTTTATGACTCCACATTCTTTGCTCTTTCTTTACTTGAACTCAGACCTAGCATGGGTTATATTTGGAGTGAGATTATGAAATCTCAATAGTAGTAAACCAATCTCATTCACAAGCAAGTATGTAAGTATATAACATAATGTCAGTCAAGATGCCACATATCACATAGCAATACAAGGAATTTCAGACCAGGCCAAGCACAATCCAAGCATACATGTCTCATCTTATAGCATAAATGACAACTTGATATAGCATAACACTCATCATTATACAAACATACAAGCTTAAGGAAAGAGAGAGGAAAACTACTACCTTAGCAAACTTTGCTCCTCAATCCTTGAGACTCGGTTTACTTGCTTTTGGAGTTCCCAAAACAACATCAAACCCTATAATCATAATGATAATTCATTAAAATCAACACATAAACCTTAACTTCTAAAGTAGGATGACCCTTTTTAAACTTAATGGGACCATTAGAATTGGAAAAATCTAACTCCTTCCCTTCCCATTCACTATGGCCGAATAGTATACATTTCTTAGCCAAAATTTAGGAATTTTATCCCATGAGCTTTGGGGGCTTTCCCATAGGTATTCCTAGCTAAAAACACCTTTTTGAATCCATTGGAATTGATAAAATCATCAAATTCCCAACATCACGTTTTGGTCATCACATAATCTAGCTCCGTTTTAGGCTCAGTGCATTTCTTTGGTTCTAAAAATTCCATAGCCTTTTCGTTTATGTTTTAGGACTTGAAATTTGGTATACATGACTTTAAGACATTAAGAAAACACCATAAAAATTTTGGAAAAATTCGGACAGCATCTCCCCATGCTTTCTATTTTCCCAAAAATTACAATCTTTGTGTTTTTCAAAGTTTCAGCACATAATAATAATATCTAAACTCATATGGCCTTCATGTTCAACATATAAACTCCATTTCTAATGATTCATATGCTGTCCAAAAATAACTCATAGCTAGGGTTTGACAAAACTTGCTTAAAGCATGTGATTTACAAGTATAAGATAGAGAAAACTTACTCTTTAAGCTTAAGCCTTGCTTCCTTTGCTTTTCTCACACTAAAATCCTTTCTCTTCCCACTTAGAGCAACATTTCATTTTGAAGAAAAGATGAATATGCAGCTGCCCTTTGGAGGAAAAGGTTGGAGGATGGAGAAGATGAAGAAATTTGGTGAAGAATGGTGGTAGTTTTGCTTGGTTTCACTTCATCTTCCACTTTTTCTCCCTCCCTCTCTCTCTTCACGTTTTTCTCTCCTCCTCCCTTGTGTGTGGCATGAAAATGGTGGAATGGAGGTGAAGGAGATGAATTTGGATGAAGTTAAATGGTCATACTAAATTTGGACCCTTGGATCAACTTTTTCAAGATCAAATCTTAACCTTTTTTTTTTGATTTTCTAATTTCATAACTAAATATCTTCTTCTAAAAATTCTTGGCCACACACTTGGATACCTTTTCTTAGCCCTTAAGTTATGAATAGTAACCATGGTTAATTTCTTAACTCAACCATGGTCAACTGTTTACTCAAATATTGTTAGTTTCTAACTTAACTATAGTTAATTCTTTAAAATGACTAAAATCATTTTCTTCTTTCCCTTTTATTTTATATTTATCTTTGGATTTCATCTTCTCTAAAACCCTAATTATATCTTCTCTTCTCTTTTGGGCCTTTAGAATCAACTATTGGGCCTTACAGCAGTCTAACAATCGGTATCTGGGCCCGATTAAGGTTTTACAGTACAATACATACCTTTAGACCTTCTAAAATTTATGAATATTATTTCCTTTACTTTCTAGCCATACTGAGCTTCAAACATGGTTTAAGGGCCCTTAACCTCAATCCTCACAAATTTCGGTGTCAATCGGACACCCGGGTCTATAGGTGTAATTTTCACCGTTCTGTATTATGATTGTGTTATAAACTTTTCCTTTACTGCAATTCTGTCCCTGAAACTCCTTCAGGGTTTCTTAGCCCTTTAGCTATTTTTATTTCTATAGTTGTTACAACTTCCTTTTTCTATTTTGCTCATGGCTACTGACCGGGATAACCAGATCCCAAATCGGATCCTGCCCGACCATTCGGACAACTTGGCATCATTGGACCCGTCTCATCAAACTGAGTTTAACCATGGGTCACGAATTTTTGAGATTCTTGCCCGATTTTTTGATATTCATGCTTAAAGCCATGAATGGAGGGTGAAATTAGGGTTCCTTGAACTTTAGGGAAATTTATACATTTTTCCTGGCATATAATTTTTCTTCACATTTTAGTCCCTGGCTCCTTCATACTTGACTTCGAAGGCTCTTCGGGACCTTTTTTTTATCTTTGTTTTTCATCTATTTTAGCCCCAATTTTAGGGCACATCTAGGATTGACTCATCATTATTTATGGTCTAGAATATTATTCTAATTTTATTAGACCTCAATTTATTTTATTTGGGGGCTTTCTTTCATATCCGGTGAATTTCGTACGTTGACGGAAAAATCATATGTTACGTTTCTCGTGTTTCCTTACGTTTTCTTGGATTTTCAGAAAACTAGATGTTACAAAAGACGCTCTCCTCTTCCTCTCTCTCCTTAGGGGTGTGTACAATGTCTGTACACTTTCTCTTTATAGGCGTCCGTACAGTATCAGTACGCCATTCGTACGTTTTCCCTCTCTAAGATTTTTCTTTAATTTTGTAGTTCTAGGAAACCCATACCTCCTACCTTTTTATAGAGGTATCTTATTAAGGTTTCAAATATATTTGATTAATTTAAAATACATTATTTCAAATCAAATCAAATTTAAATTAAATAAATTAGTTTAAATTTAAGTCTATCTAATAGATTTAAATTTTAACTAATTATTTAATATACATCTAAAACTTAATTCAAATTTAATTTATCTCATAAATTAAATTTAAATAATCATATTAGTTTAAATTTAAATCTATCATATAGATTTGAATTTAAAACCAATTGATTTAAATTAATTAAAGAATATATATATTTTTTGAATATATAAATGTATATATTTTGAATTTTATAAATTATATATATATCAAATATATATATTTATAAAATTTTTTCATCTTAGATTGAACGTGATATTCATTGAATCTAGACACAATTTCAGATTCAATGAATTTGGACATTTTAGCTTGAGTTGACTCGTTCTTATGTGTGACCCTGTAAGCCCATATGATGTTAACAGTGGGCTAATAACACTTTTTGACCCATAAGTCACAAACGGTCTCTAGCAAGACATTGTGACTACCCAAATCATATAAGGATCGGTGATCCAATGCAACCTGTCATACAACCTTATCACATTCCTTTTGTCACACGATATCTTGATCAAGTATAAGGCATAGAAATGTCATCCTCATCTTACTTGATCGTCACTTTCTCGATCTATGTGTAGACTGATAATACAAATAGAAACCCTTCCATTTGAGCGCGGCCATACATTTCTTAGTCTCACTCATCGAGGGGCCCAGAGATATCTTTCTATTAATTAGAGAGACAAATCTTATCTTGACCACTCATCTTCTCCTACATGAATTCCACTATACCTGATCATAGCCTTTATGATCACCCAATTAAAGATGACTTTTGACTATGACAAAAAATAGTGTTCCTCATGTTGGAAACTATGGTGATCTCAAGTCTAAGGGCTTGGTGGCATGATTATATATGAGATATGCTTATGACTTAATCCATGTAGCTATCTCATAACGGATCGATCCAACATCTTGTTCCCTAACAAGTGCGTATGATTTTGATTCGTATCTTTATATATGACTAACACATAATCATCAATCAATATCATACTAGTCTTAGTTTATCATTGTTTCCACAATGATGATCGACAAGGGATATTTAGGATAATCAATATGATTTATCCAAGGATATTATTATATAGAACATGCAAAAAATATAATAATAATGTAATAAAAGAAAACTCTTATTTCTTAATAAAGAACAACATTTGCAATACAATGATTGGCCTAGGGCACAATCTCCAATAGCTCTCTCACCGTGCTGCCACATGTAACATTCGGTTTTCTGAAAACAAGAGAAAATGTGAGAAACGTAACATACGTTTTTTTCGTAAACGAACAAAATTTACGGGATACAAAAGGAAGTCTCCTAAGATGATGTAGTTAAGGTCCCAAAAAATTTAGGAAGCATTCTACACTCCTAAAAATGAAAATCCCAGGCTCAGATAGAAAGAAAAACAGAGTTAGAATGAAGAAACAATTTTTTACGAAAAGCTTACGAAACGTAAGGGCATTTTTGTCATTTTGAGTAAATTTTTGGAATTCACATAGGACAGCTTTTTAAATGAAAGTTTTGAGTTCCCTAGAGTGGCCCTGAAAGCCCCAGGACAGTTAAAACCCTTCCGGTTGACGTTTTCCAAAGTCAGTTGACCCAAACTTTGACCGATTTGTTCAGAAAGGTTTTAGCTCCAATTTGAGTGATTCCATAAGCATTTTATTTAATTGGGAACCTAAATTTTATGATGGAAAAGATGGTTCTCAAAAAAGAGTTAAAATGAGCCTAAATGGAGTAAACTGGCGCGTAGGGGCAAAATAGTCATTTTGAAAAATTGTAAAAGAGGCTTCTTAAGTAAGATTACACCTCATCACCTTCTCTAAACTTCCATTTGCAGAAAAAGGGGCAGCAATGGTGTGACATTAAGAGGGGGGAGAGAGAAAAAGTGTAAGCTTCCGTTTAGGTAAGTAAACAATCCCGTTTCATCTCGCGCCAGTTAGGAAAGTTGTTCCTCTCTCTAAGAACTCTCTAAAGGTGGTTTTCTTTTTTTGAAAACTTGAAGATTCAGGTCTAACCCAAACCAAAAAGGAACTCTTTTCATGAAATTAATCGATGGAAAATAATCTATGCAAAGAGAACTCTATTTTAAGGTAAGACTTCACTTGAAACACTTGCAAAATCTTGTGTTTTTAAGCCATTTAAGCTTAGGTCTAAAGAGAGAAAGTGAGGAGGAGAGTTTTTCTTTATGTGTTCTTAATGGAACCAAAGGTTATGGAGTGTGAGGATTAAGAATATACAACTAGAATTAAAAAGGGAGCTTTAGAATGCAAGTTATGGAATTTAGGGATTTGATTGCACCTAGGCTAAGATGAAGCTTCCTAGTAGTAATTTAAGTTGTTTAAGAGTATATATGAGTTCCTAAGATACAAAGAGAGCCTCCCACATGCTTCTCCCATCAAAGAAATTAAAACAACTCCATTGGTGCCATATGGAAGCATAGCTTTGGCCAAGGAGAGTTCATGCACCTCGGGAGTGTTTTAATTCCTTCTAAGCTTAGTTTTGCATTATTTATGATGGGAGAGCATGAGAGGAAGTCTTGGAAAATTTTTAGAAACCATAGATAGTGAGATGGTATCATAGGTTCCATATTATGGCTTAAAGAAGCAACACCTAGCTAGGCTCCTTGAGTTGATTGTGTGATGACTCCAAGAGGCTTAAAAGGAGTCAAAAATCATAAATAAATAGAGAGAATGGAGCCAAGATGATTTTTTCTTAAGGTTGCTTCATTAAGTGCATTATGGAACCATAAAAGACCCTGATGAGTTACCTAGCTTTTCTAATGAATGTGTGGCCTTAGAATGTGATTCAGGAGTATAATTGGCTTCCATATAATGTGTTTAGGCCAAGAGAAACCTTCCCCACACTTTTGTGGGTGTGTGGCCAAAGCAAGGGAGGGCATTTCAAGAGAAAAAGTGTGTGATTGTGTGCAAGGTAGCTCTCTCCACCTTCTCTCATGCATGGATGTGTGCTTAGCTTGCCTTGAATGTATGTATGTGTATTTTTAAGCCATCAAAAGTTCTCTAGCATGACTTTGATTCCATGGTGCCATGATGTTACAATATCTTTCATATGATATTTATGATGTGTGCTTGGGTTTGCTTGAGTGTGGTGAGGCTAAGGACCCTTAGCCATGGTGAGGATGAGCCAAGAACCCTTGAGATTGGTTAAGAAAAAGCAAAGAGTCTCCCAAAAGCAAGATGGGCTCCCAAGAGTATGGTTGAGTCCAAGAATCTCTTAAAGAATAGGTGAGGCAAGTCCAATATCCACAAAAAAATTGGATCAGGCCAATCCACTTGCTTGGCAAGCCTTTGTATGCTATGTATGATTTTCTCAAATGATAAAAATGTCTCTTGAACGTTTCCACATGTCAACATGACCATACATGCATTTATGAGACTTATTTGCATCCATTATGTATGATTGAATGGAAGATGAGCTATTGGGATTCTTTAAATCTCATTCCCTCCTCTCCAATGATCTAATATGCTAGGTGGACCAAGTGGACAAGGTAATGGAAGCCAACCACCTTGAAGAAGAGAACTTAGCAATATAATGCATGGTTTTTAGTCTTTAAAGCCATATCCATGTCAAATGATGTAACCCATGCTTGTATATTGTCTAGGACCTTTGGAACATTTGTAATTATGATAATGTATGATGTAGAAATGAAAGAATGGGTTATGTGAATGATGGAATGTAAATTGGGTATATTATGGTAATGTAGCTTCATGAATGGCATTATGGGATTATGCATATGTGTGGATGAGATGACCAAAATGAGATACATGGAGTTTGGACCATTTGGGCAGCCTACACAAGTCCTAATTATGCTTTTAGACTTGTCCAAGAGGTGCCAAACCCCAAGGAAAGCCATTTGGACAATTTGGTATCCCATATGGAGCTAAAATTTGTTAATTTGGAACCTTATATCACTTTTTATCCAAATGAGTTATTTTTTATTTGACATTTGGCATGCAATAAAAGCTTGTTGAGTGCTTTTTAGGAAGCTAAAGAACATAATTTTCGATGGTCTACAGAATATTTGATGAATTTTCAAAGTTGGTAAATTTTTTGGTTTTGGTCATGTCACTGTTCACTCAGGTCCGAAAATGAAATCTGTCACACAGGGCTCAAATGATGTCCAATTGTCACAAAATTTTATATAGAGAAACTAGATATTCCTAGTGACTTGCGCCAACTAAAAACACCTCATTTGAAAGTCTAGAGAGGGAGATATGAATTTTTAAAATTCTATCTAGTATCAGGAACTTCACCTGACCCCAATTATTGTTCTATTAAATTTCAAGCTCTGGCCATACCTAAGCTGATTTGGAGTTATTTTTTTCCTCTAGCTAACATCCACATATTTCTAGATTGGTATCATTTTCATAAATTGTATTTTTTTGAAATTAATTGGACATTTTCAAAGTTTTTTGTAGAAATCTGTGATAGCACCAGTGGATAGTTTGACCTCTAGACCTTTTTGAATGTCAAACGTCTTGTGTGTTGGATGTTATAGTTTGGACATATTTTTATATGAAGTAGACATCCGTAGCTTTCTAGAATGGATAAAAATGTATAATTTTGATTTTTTTAGAATTAATTATGAATTTCCAAAGTTTGGTCAGAAAGGAGCCAAATTTTTGCCAAAAATATACATGAGTATTTTGAGCTTTGCTTTGAGTTTCATGAGTTGTGGGCCATATTTTATGATGTAAATGAGTTGTATTCATGTAATTAAATATGAGAGTGTATGGTATGACCTCACACGGTCCATGTGACACCGAATGAAATTTTTATATATGACGCAATGCGAAAATATTCATTATTTTTATTGCCTTTTTCATTGGAAACTCATATGATTCGTGGAATTGAGTTAATAAAAGGCATGAGATGAGCTAGAAACTATGGTGTTACATTTTATTGGTATCAAATCAAAGTTCTAGGTTCTTTCAAATTGGATTTGGCTTGAGGATATAGCAATAAAGTTATGTAAAAGGCTATTTAAAGGCTTGAATGGATAGGTGGAGCCTTGTATGAGACATTGTGGGTGTGTGAAAGTAGTTTGTGTCTTTATTCATGATAAATAAGTTGTAGAATGGTCTTGGAGTAGTTAGTGGACAGCAAGAAAGAGTGGCCTCTAGAGTAGCTTAAGCAGAGTTAAGTTTAAGCAAAATTAAAGGATCCGACGACTAGAACTTGATGAGATGTGATAGCTCGCCGGGATTAGTGGCAAACCCTAGATATGAACGATGAAAAATTTTCTCGTTGATATGAAGAGGCTTACTAAAGAGAGTATGTGAGGCCTAATTTTCCCTAGTAGTCATATTTAGGCCATTCCGAGATGTCCTACTTAATGTAGAGACAAGTAGTGATGCAACGTAGTATGAGATGAGACTGCAGCTACACATGACCAGTTTAGAGGGGAATGAGAAAGGGAGTTATCCCCTAGCCACAACACCTAAATGTCTAGATGAAGTCAGAGCCCAAAAGGCTAATTCCCTCAAGCCAAAGGTTGAGTTACGAGCTACACCCCTAGAGCCCGACAGCCCAGAGATGACAATTAGTTATGTATGAATGAAGCAAGAGGTAGAACCCTCTAGTTTGAGGATGGGCTAGATATAGAGGCAATGAGGCTCAGGTAGGTAGCTAAAGATGAAAATCCCAATCCCTGAAAAAGTAAGCCAATCAGAGGCTATTAACCGCGGCCAATTATTTCATAGAAGCAATGAGGCAATCCAGAGAGTTCCTTGCTGCAACCAATTAAGAGGTCAGCCACGGCCAATACTCAGACAAGAAAACTAAGGTGAACCCGAGGCTAATTAGCCATGGCAAATGATGTGTTAGCCACGGCGAATGGCACCATGAATGCCTTGTTGGTCATATTCAGGCCAACTTGAGAAAGAAATTGATAAGGGATCAGACAACTCATAGAGAGCGGGAACCCCTAATATAAGTAGAGAAAAGGGTAATAAATAGTCATAAAAGGTTAGTAAGAAATCTGTGGGCCTAGTAGTTGAGACTAAGAAAGAGCTTAGTATAGAGAAAGTTAGACTAAAAAATGATAAGTTTGTTGAGACCCACCTTTAAGGCATTGACTCCAACTTAGAGTGCTACCTTGTGAGACACTGAATGATAGAATATTAGTGTAGCCTCGAAATAATGTAAGATCAGGCTACTAGCAGTGAGGCACATAGTAAGTGGCCTAGAAAGGTGTATCTCATAGGTAACACCTAGAAGTAAGTATGAGTATCCCAGTAACAGAGGCTCAAAAAAGAATGAGGATAGTTAGTAAGCTACAAGTTCGATGAGATGGCTAGCCGAGACTGAGCATAAGCTAAAGCCTGGTGAAGATGACCAATAGCATTGTTCTAGGTGAGATATATGAATGAAAGGCTGAGTGAAAGTCCTCCCTAGATCAAGAAAGAAAAGATGAGACATCCTGAGTCAGGGAAACCACCCAGTAGTGGTTAGCAAATTCCCCTAGATAGATCCCCTTGAGTTATAAAGTATAGCAATAAGGGGAGCGAGGAAGAGCTAAGAAACTAGCTACAGAAAAGATACCCTCACTTTAGTAATGAATAAATAAGTAGAATAAGCCTAGAAAAGTAAATAGATAAGGGTCCAATAGCTAGTTAGATGAACTCCCTAATATGAGAATAATACAGGGTTAAGGTACGTACATGATTAGAGTACCCAATAGAGCATAAGTTTTCAGTAAGATAAAATTTGGACAGTGAAAGTATGTATCCTAGATAGGGTTAGTAGAACCCTATAAATAGTATGTTGTGCTCCTGGGGTTGAGGCTAAAGAGGTTGAACAGAGAAAAAGCCCAGCTTTGATCTGAACATATAAATAAGCTGAGATAGACAGTTAGTGCCTTAGTACCCTCAGGGAAGCTCAAGGGAGCTAGAGACCACCTAAGAAGGCAAGCCTCATGTTATTTAGAGAAAGAATGTAAGCCAAGAGCACCATAGAATGAAATTCCTGGGATTAAATAAAATAGAATTCTTCTTACCAAGAGATGGTCTAGCTAAGAGCAGAATAAGAGTATAAGCGAAAAGTAGACCCCTTTGATGTTACAGAGACTGAATAAGTAGAGGAACCCAGGAAAATGCAGGTGCTCTTAAGTGCAAAGAAACCTGAACTGGCAACAGAAACAGCCAGTAGTAAAACATCCTTTTACCTAAAGTAAGAGAATAAGAAAGATAGAAAGAGAAGATATGACAATGTTCAAGCCAAGGACATAGTAGATTGAGAACCAATAATGAGTTGATGTGTTTAAGTGTTTAAGAAAGCACAATTGTCCTTGGCGTAGACGTCTTTTTAGCATGATAGCGCTCGAAGTGAAAACAGTCTGGCAATGTAAAGAGATCTTGGGATGTAGTAAAGAAAAATCCTACTTTCCCTGAGCACTCTATGAGATAGGGCAGATAGAGAAACGTAAGAGAGGGATACTTCAGATTATTAGGAAACTTATAATATACAGGCGATAGTGACTTTGAGCTCAGTCATGAGGCGATCGTGTATTAGTGTTTGATGTTATGGTTTTCTTCCAACAATGGTTACATGATATTAGGCCTAATCAACCTAGTAATAATGTGACTTAAGTGCATAGCAAGCAACAACATCAATCACTAAGGTGTCCTGATAATCGAAAGGTATCCTAGTTAGTTAAAGAACGAGATAAGTTAGAAAAGAGAAGTAAAGGGATTCCAGTAATATCAGAATAATGAGAAGAAGCATATAAAGAGGAATCCCCAGTAGAGAATGTTCAGATTCAGATAGCATGAGTTTAGCATGTATAGCTTGAGTCCCTTATAGTATATGTAAATGAAATGAATAGGGACCAGTGCATAGCCTCTCTCCTGTCGGACATGTTAACCACACTCAGAGTGTGAGATGCCTTAGTGTTAAAGCACTTAAAAGAAGAACATGGGCACAGTTAGTAACTGCAGGATATGAGAGGAAGATTAAAATGAGTACACATAAAGTAAGAAAAGAAAGCCCTAATTAAAAGGGGCCGAAGTGGGAATCTGAGGATCCTATGAGGAGCGATGAGTGAAAATTGAAATGCTCCCTAGTATCAGTATGACAGGATCCTAGAGAATCAGATTAATTAGAACCCACTTCGCACAAAAAGCACGATGTACCTCTAAGTTTAGCCTCAGCTATTATGGGCGAAAGTTACCAGACTTGGTGAGTATGTATTTCACTATCAGATATAGTGATCTTAAGCTTTGACGTCTCCCAAAGATGGATCGTAGTAGATCCTAGCATATCACAGTGGATTGCAGCAGACCCTATCAAGGCTTTGAGAGGTCGCAGTAGACCCAGGGGTCATAGTAGATCCCACAGAGTTACAGAGAGCCCTAGCCACATCATGATAGTTCTCTGGTGAGATGACAGCTTAAGATAGTTTTACAGAGCAGTTAGTCTCAAAGACTAGTATAGTTTCAGGTAGCCTTTATCTCAGAGACTACAGATCTCCTGCGTCTGGTAGACCATTGCCATAGATGTATGAAGGCTTTACTCAAATAGTTAGACCACTGACTAGCTCTCTTTAGAGATGAGCATAGTGTATGGGATGAGGAAAGCAAGAAATTAGCTTTCTAGAGTTAAAGCTAGATGAACCACTACTTATAAGGCAGTAGCCCTGACCGAGGGATAAAGAGATCCCCGCATGCTAGCTTATGTATTCAGAAAGGGGTCAGGTGCAGTTTTTATATGATGTAAGTGGTATAGTATATCTCTAGTGAGAAAAACTGTGAGAATAGCTAGTATCCCCCTGGAGCTCAGCAGTAGTCAGTGGTAGTAGCTCTTCGGTGCCAGTATAAGATATATGTTAGGCCAATCAGTATTAAAATGAGGGACTATAAAATGCCACTATAAGTGAGCAAAGAAAGTGAGAAAAAGTCCCGGCTTACAGAGACAGATGTAATAGTAAACAGAGAAACTGGGATCATTAAAAGCAGAAACTCCTCAAGAGAGCTGTAATCCTAATAAGTAATTGAGATGCGAGGCCTGTGACAAAAAGAATGTGAATTGTAATTATGGGATGAGTTAGTAAGAAAGAACGCATAGATAAACGATGGGCGAAACATGTAAATAAGCAGATAGACAGAAACCTCCGATGGCTCTAATGATTAGAAAAGATGATGAGATGTTATGAGAAGCCATTCAGAAAGAATACGGGAGACGTGATATGAAATAAGTTACCTCTCGAGATGTGTAAATGAGTATACTAAAAGAAACGTTAATCCTGTGAACGGGTTAACATTAACCCAACATGATTAGTAAGCTCTCCCAGGATAGGCCGCCAGAGTCAGAAATTTCTTTCCTTTATGAGAAAGAACTAGCTAGTATTTTATAGCAATAAAGCCCTTATTAAGAACTAGCAATGAAAAATCCACTGGCTAAAAGAAAATTTGAAAGAATGAAATCACTGAGAAAGCATATAGAGCTAGGAAGAAGGGAAAGAAAAGAGTAGTTAGCCAGAAAAGAAAAGAGTAAGAGAAAGTGTACCCCAAATTTTGAGGACAAAATTTATTTAAGGGGGGAGAAATGTAACATTTGGTTTTCTGAAAATGTGAGAAACGTAACGTATGATTTCTTTGTAAACAAACAAAATTCATCGGATGTAAAAGGAAGTCCCCCAAGATGATGTAGTTAAGGTCTCAAAAAATTTGGAAAGCATTCTAAACTCCTAAAAATGAGAATCCCAAGCTCAGACAAAAAGAAAAACGAAGCTAGAATGAAGAAATAATTTCTTAAAAAAAGCTTACAAAACGTAAGGGTATTTTTGTCATTTTGAGTAAATTTTTGGAATTCACATAGGAAGGCTTTTTAAATGAAAGCTTTGAGTTCCCCAGGATTCTCAGAGGCCCTAAAAATCATGGAAAGCCCCGAGACAATTAAAACCCCTCTGGTGGATGTTTTTCAATGTCAGTTGACCCAAACTTTAACAGATTTGTTTAGAAAGGTTTTAGCTCTTATTTGAGTGATTCCAAAGGTATTTTATTTAATTAGGAACCTAACTTTTATGATGGAAAAGATGGTTCTCAAAAAAGAGTTAAAATGAGCCTAAACGGAGCAAATTGGCACGTAGGGGCAAAATGGTCATTTTGAAAAATTATAAAAGAGGCTTCTTAAGTAAGATTACACCTCATCACCTTTTCCAAACTTCCATTTGTAGAAAAAGGGGTAGCAATGGCGTGACATTAAGAGGGGGGGAGAGAAAAAGTGTAAGCTTCCGTTTAGGTAAGTAAACAGCCCCATTTCATCCTGCGCCAGTTAGGAAAGTTGTTCCTCTCTCTAAGAGCTCTTTAATGGTGGTTTTCTTTTCTTGAAAACTTGAAGATTCAGGTCTAACCCAAGCCCAAAGGAGCTCTTTCCAAGAAATTAATCGGTAAAAAATAATCTACGCGAAGAGAGCTCCGTTTTAAGGTAAGACTTCACTTGAAACACTTGCAAAATCTTATGTTTCTAAGCCATTGAAGCTTAGGTCCAGAGAGAGAAAGTGAGGAGGAGAGTTTTTCTTTATGTGTTCTTGATGGAACCAAAGGTTATGGAGTGTGAGGATTAAGAATATACAACTAGAATTAAAAAGGGAGCTTTAAAATGCAAGTTATGCAATTTAAGGATTTGATTGCACCTAAGCTAAGATGAAGCTTCTTAGTAGTGATTTAAGTTGTCTAAGAGTATATATGAGTTCCTAAGATACAAAGAGAGCCTCCCACATGCTTCTCCTGTGACAACCCTACCTTTTATCCATTGTAATTATGGTTAAATATACGATTAATAATTAATTATCAAGGTTTGGGTGGTTACAATTTATCATATTATGAAAATATGGGGAAAATTTAAACCTTGATGTTAGGGTCATCACCATACCACCACACAAAACAAAATTTGCATCAAAGAAATCCTACTACCATATGGGGTTTATGGTTCAACTGTCCATCAGTTTCAATACCCAATAACCTCTCACAAGTGTTCCTATATCATCTCCTAATTTCACAAATCGATCACTGCGGCGAGTTGGACCTTCGTCGCGGCCATCATATGTGGCCCCGCGGCGGAAATACCTCCTGGATCTACTGCTCTTGACTCCCAGGATTCTCGCCTCGGCACAATATATTCGCGCCATGGCTAGTTTTGCTTTTGTCCAAGCCTTATTTAATTTTCTCGACTTGCGCCGTGGTAGGACTTAATGCGCCGCGGCGAGATTTCTTAAGCCGCGGCGTGCCTCGTCACTGTCACTCCTTGGGCAAATTTTCTTCCCTTGCACTGGGCGGGATTTGTTGTGCCGCGGCGCCTTTCGACTCTGTCTCCCATTTGGTCGCGGTGAAGCCTTCTTGGCCTCGGCGGGATTCCCTTTTGTAACCACATTACCTAAATTTCGCCCCCTACACTCCAAATCTCATCTTAGGAACTCTCTAGGTCCACCTTCCCTTGTTTTATGTGATCCTAATAATGTTTATCTACCCTATTTACCCATCAATCCATTCATTACCATTGTAAAACTTAAATGCTACTTCCTACTTGTCCCACTAGTTCATATCAGCAAATTCAAGAATATATGACTGCAAGATCACATCACTAGCAGCAATTTACATCCCATGCAAATTCCATAGAAATTCCATTCCACAATAGCTTACCTCCAAGGCATCATATAACTACAATTCCCATATGGTAATCCATAACACAATTTCAACAAGACCAGATATATGATACTATAAGTTCATACATTAATATTCCACTACAATGAGACTTAAATCCTTAACGGTTACATTTCAATCAAACAAAATATGAACGCCTACACTTGGCAACATGATTACATGATGATGCTATGAAAATTAATAACAAAATTGCATCTACCCTATTCTACTCAGACCAAGTGTAGCTCCCCACACCCGGCCTCAGCTCATGGATGTTCATCCACTTGCTTACCCTTATCCTTAACTGAGGAACTTTCACCTGAAATATTAATCCCATAAAATGGGGTGAGATATAAATCTCAGTAACCAATGCAATTCCATCATATATCCAATTTAATTAGCATATATGCATAAATCAAAATCAACATCAAAATCATATTCATCATATCAGCAAATGAAGCAATTAGGCTATCATGATTACTATCCCATACTAGCAATCATATTATCACATGTTAAAGGCCATTAACACTGGGAGAGGCCCATCCACGACACCTACTCCCTATTGAGTACAACCGGGGCTCAGTGCATCTGGGTTTGATCATAACTCGGTGCTCGATCAAAGCACATGCACGGGTGGCAGCCGCACCATAGCTCCACCATGGACTCATAAGGTCCAATCACAATTCAATAGATAGCCAACCAATTCATTCAGCATTTTCAATCAATCAAATACAACAACATATAAAATTAAATCAAATATATACATCGAATTGATATAACCCAGTTACCTCACTTGTAAACACTTTGCAACAGTCACCAATGGTGCAGAAATCCTCCTATAACCATAGCATCATAGAATTACTACTCTAATTCATCATTAACAGTTACAATCAATACCCAAAGAATTTAAGATGCTAATGACTACCTAAGAATCACTTACTCGGCCACTATAAGTCCCAAATTCGGATTAAATTCTCCTTCACCAAAAAACTCAATATTCCACCCATAATCCTAAGTAAATTCGTACAAAATTAATACCCATTTTATAAGTCAGCTATGGGGGTCTCAAATTAACAAATGAAGTATCATAATGGAGGGTTTAAACTCACCCAAGGTCAGCCATAACCTCAACCTACGAATTTTACCAAGAAAATTCCCAAATTCCCACATTTCAGATTTTGGGTAGAGTGAAAATGCTCCAAATGAAAAACTAATTGGACCAAATTAAAGAGAAAGATGAGGGGATTAAGTTGTATAACTATTACCTTGGCTGAATCTTGCTCTAAATGTGAGAAAATGCAGAATTCTTGCCCCAAACCTTAGCCTCCTCTCCAAGCTCCGAACTTCTCTTTGTGTTTTGTGTTTTCAGCAAGTGTGAGGAAGAGACTGGTGTATTAGGGTTTAAGTTGGGTCAAAAATGGGTCATGGGCTGCTCCAAGATCAATCTCCACTTGGGCTTCAGATTTTAGCTTATTGGGCCAGTTTTAAAGTGTTGGGCTACAGAATTTTTTTTACTGGGCCAATTTTATGCATTTGGGTTGCTAAAGTTTAATTAAGTTTGGGCCAAGTTTGAAGAGCTCAAGAATGTGGGTTTGCACAAGGGTTATTGGGCCACTTAGAAGAGTCTATACAAGGTGGATTTTGGGCCTCCATTAGCCTCTTATCATGATCTATTAATTTAAGCCTAGATAGGATTTCTATCTCAATTAAATCTCAACCCATATTAATTATTCCTAATTAATCTAATCCATGATTAACACCTTAATTAATTATGGGGTGTTACATCTCCCATCAAAGAAATTAAAATAACTCCATTGGTGCCATATGGAAGCATAGCTTCGGCCAAGGAGAGTTCATGCACCTAGAGAGTGTTTTAATTCCTTCCAAGCTTAGTTTTGCATCATGTATGATGGGAGAGCATGAGAGGAAGCCTTGAAAAAATTTTAGAAACCGTAGATAGTGAGATGGTATCATAGGTTCCATATTATGGCTTAAAGAAGCAACACCTAGCTAGACTCCTTAATTTGATTGTATGATGACTCCAAGAAGTTTAAAAGGAATCAAAAATCATAAATAAATAGGGAGAATGGAGCTAAGATGATATTTTCTTAAAGTTACTTCATTAAGTGCATTATGGAACCATAAAAGAGCCTTATGAGTTACCTAACTTTTCTAATGAATGTGTGATAATTGCTAATTTTCATATATTTTTCCTCTTCTAATTAGGCATTTTGATTATAAATTTTGGCTTAAAGGACTTCAATTGGAGGATAATTGAGTTTATTGGCCATTTCTATATTTTAGGAATTAAATTGCAAAATTATTGGTTTTAATGCATAAATTTGTTTAAATAATTTTGTAAGATTGTTCCTACTTAATTGTCTCCATTATTTTTGTGCAAGCTTTAAGCAAATTAAATCTCAATGTTAGAGAAAATATGGAAGAATAATTGGAGAAGAAAAATGCCACAAGCCACTTCATCCTTAGTGCATCCACTCTTCCTCCATTCTCATATGGCACCTCACCATATACACTTACATGCATGGCTGGCCCACACTCACACTCAATCTCCTAGAACTAGCCACTACACTTCCACCCACTAGAACAGAGCTAGAAAAAGCTAGGTTTCATGCTTGAGAGGTAAAGAAGAAGCAACACGAACTAATAACAGGCTAGGGAATGATTAAGGAAAGCTACGAACTACATAAGCATGGTACTGTTTGAAGCTTTAGAGAAGACGTTTACGTGGAAGTAAGGTCTCGAGTTTGGGTGGCTGAAACAGAGGATAAGAAAGCGTGGAAGAATCACATGCATGGCTGGACAAAGAAGCTACACGAGGCATTTGAGATGATTGAAGCAAGAAACATGTAGCTAAGGGTTCCAATAAGGAGTATCACGTGGAAGGGCTCGGGTTGAGTAGAATTAATGAGCAAAAATAGTGGAGAAGGAAACTCAAAAACATGTGCAGGTTTTGGCATATTAAATGGAGATTTATGTGTGAAGCAAAGAGCTGGAGCTTAAATGGGTAGCATACGTGGTAGGCTTGGGCGAATAAGGAAGATGCAGTACAAGCTATGGGTTTTGCATAAAAGCTACATGGGAAAGCTATAGAATGAAAGGAAAGAGCTACGAGTTACACTAGTTATAGGCTACAGCTCAAACATAGGCAGAATGTGATGGAGGTTGAGCACGTGAGGAGCTGATATAGCACACGTTGAATGGAAACATGCATGAAGCACGTTGATCCATTGAGAGACCCATCAAGGCTACACACTCCATTCCCCACACCTCATCCAAAGAAACCACACATTCGAGCTGAAACATAGTAGAAACAGCTCCATGTAAAGAGGTCTTGGGTTGAAAGTATGAAGGAGAAAAAAAAAGAAAGAGCCATAAGTTGTTGTGGAGTGAAAGAACTTGGTTTTAACATGGAAGAGCTGAGAAGAACTCACGTGTTTGCTACGTGCTGGATGGAGCATGAAGAATGTCAGCAAGAAGAAGGAAGCTACAGGCTAATGTGGGAATAATTGCAAGCTGAATGAGTTGGGAGCTGGAGTTTAGAGAAGGCTGACGTTAGAGTTAAAGGAGTCATGCACACACAGCAGAACATGTAGGATTAAATGAAAATGTGGGCAGCATATGAGGAGGACTGGAGAGTAAGTGACGAGAAACACATATAGCGTGAACATTTAGCGAGAAATAATGCAAGCTGAGGGGCATGTGATTCATTAAGAAAAGACGCTGAAGCATTCATCGAATGAACGTGACCTCAACGTGGGAAGTAAGTGAGCTGTGAGCTAGGAAATAATGCGATTAGATGACGTAAAGGCTGGAGCTCCAGGGAGGGAATGAAGAAGAATTTTCTCATCAATTTCTCCATGGCTTCTACTCATTCCATTGATTCTCTTCTATTTAAATTCTCCATGGCAGCTTGAATCATCTTTGGTGGCTAGCTGAAGATTGAAGACTCACAGATGCAGATTTGAGCTCCACATTTCCTCACCAAATTGGATAAAAATTTCTTTGCTTACTCTTTTAATTCCAGCATTAATTCTTTTATTAATTTGACTAGGTTTAGTTTATTAATTTAGGAATTTAATTGTTGAAAATTATTGGATTAGTTTGATTTGTAGATTGAGTATAATTTGATCTTTGGAATTTTAATTGTGATCATTACATATTTGTGAAAATTCTAGAATTAGTGCTGTGCAAATTACTTTTAATTTTCTCTCGATTATAGGCCAATTAATGCAATGGTTGTTGGATTAAGTGGCTAGAATTTTTGTACAATTAATTGTTTGAGGAATTTATTAATCTAATTGGTTAATTAGCATCTTAAGTTGATTATGCAGCAGATTTTATTAATCAATTAGGATTGGTTATAGCGTATTCTTGTTCTTAATTCAATTAATTAATTTTTCAAGGTTTCTTGTGGTTGCAAATTCCTTGAATAATTGATGAATTGAATCTTGGATGGTCATTCAAGAGCTTTTATGGGGAATACACTAATGAGCAAGAAATTAAATCCGAATTGGGTACATTAAAAGGGGAGCAAGGATAATTGAATTCTAGGGAGTCCATCTAAAGGCTAACTACCACACTTTCTTAATTGTTCACTTCATTTTAGTCTTAAGTTTTTTATTCTTATCATTTAAAATTTAGTTCAATTAAATTCTACCATTTCAAAACCCCCTAAACAAGTTCCAATTAGTAATACTTAGAATACTCTTCCACAACAAATTGAGGCATAAAGACTCCTTGGGAAATGACCTAGGTTGTACCATTACCTATAGAATTTATTTTGCTACCTAGTTTTATTTGAGATTGTGCGACATAATCGTCAAATTTGGTGCCGTTGCCGGGGAGTTTAGTTTCTTAATTGTTTGAAAGGTTTCTTAGTATTTTTACCATGTTTTTCTCTCTTTTTGTGTTCTGTTTTACCCCTGTTTTTAGCTTGGATTTGGATCATTTCGGTGTTACGTATCAATTATCCTAGTTTCTGGAATTTTTATTTAAAGTGCCTAGAAAATTCACAAGCTTTGGTTTCCAAGGTTTTTAGGTGTTTTAAGCAAAAGTAATAGCAAAGCTATTGGGTGCACCATTGTTTTGGCCAAATTCCATCGTTTTAGGTACTTTTTCTAATTTTTTAGTATTTTTTTGAATTTTCTAGGAATTTTCTAGATTTATTGTTTTAATTTTTCTTTGTTAATTTTTTGTGTTCCTTTTTAGTTTTTGCTTGTCTAATTGGTTTATGACAAGGAGCTTTGGTGAAAAATTAATTGATTTAGATTCGAAAATTGAAAGAACCTTTAGAAGACAAGTAAAGATTAAGAAGAACAAAGATAGTGTAGGAATCAGTAGTTCTATTTCTTCTACTTTTGATTGTGTACTTCAATTTGCTGGTGATAATACAGCTGAACAAGATCAAATGAATGCTAACATGAATATGCATGTTCAGGCTAACTTGAATGTAAATGCAAATTTGAATGATAACATGCATGCTAGAACCATTAGAGAATTGACAGCTCCTAATGTGCATTATCAAAATCTTTGTATACAATATCTAGAATTAGATGCAAATTTTGAGCTTAAATATGGTTTAATTCACTTACTTCCTAAGTTTCATGGACTTACAGGAGATGGCCCTCACAAACATTTAAAGGAATTCCATGTTGTCTGCTTTACAATGAAGCCACAGGGAGTCTCAGAAGAACAAATTAAGCTCAGAGCATTCCCTTTTTCCTTGGATGGTTTAGCCAAGGACTGGTTGTACTATCTATCCCCTAGTGCCATCACTTCTTGGGACCAACTGAAAAGGCTCTTTTTGGAGAAATTCTTTCTTGCTTCTTGCACTGCATCAATAAGGAAAGAAATATGTGGGATTAGATAGAATGGTGAAGAGACTTTATATGAGTACTGGGAAAGATTCAAGAGGTTGCTGGCTAGTTGTCCTCACCATCAAATTTTTGATCAGCTACTTATTCAGTACTTCTATGAGGGGCTATTGAACATGGATAGAAATATGATTGATGCTACCTCTAGTGGAGCCCTAGGTGATTTGACACCTACAAGGGCTTAGGAGTTGATTGATAAGATGGCTCAAAATGCACAACAGTTTGGTGTGAGACAGACAGTAAGAGGAGTCAGTGAGTTGTACGCTCCAGGCTATGGTTAGTGAATTGAGAGCAAGATTGATGTAATATCTTCTGTGCTCCAATAGCTTGCTTTAGATTGGTAGTAGCCATAGTCATCCTTTACTCCTTCTCAGACTTGTGCACCACAGTCCTACCCTACTCAGACACATTCTTATCTATAGTAATATATGCCTAGGCAACCACCTACCTCTATTGCCTTGGTGGGACCCTTGTGTGGCATATGTTGTTTGGCCACACATGCTACTGATCAGTGCCTGATGTTAGAAGAGAGGGTAGATACTTGTGTTGGTATGTTTCCAGTCAAGCCAATGCAACAAGGGCAGCACAAGTATGATCCTTATTCTAATACATATAATCCAGAATGGAAGGATCACCCTAACTTGAGATATAAGGGAGGGTAGCAACAAAATAGATATGATGTGGCAGGACCTAGTGCACAGTCTTCCTAACCTATTAGGCAATCAGCTCCTATCCAAGAGGAGCCTAGAAAAGATAACAGTATGGAGCTTATGATGAAGCAACTCATGGAAAAGATGAAATAGAGTGAGGCTAGACACAAACAAGAAATGGATAACATGAAAACTCAGAACAGGCATGTAAAGAATATGATTAGTCAGTTAGCTAATTCTCTTAGTGAGGTAAAAAGCTAAGGATCAGGCTAATTACCTTCTCAGACTATTGTCAATCCAAGGAATAGTAGCAATATTAGTGCCATCACTCTTAGGAGTGGAAAAGAGGTTCAGGGATCCTCAGACACTATTACCATGGATAAGCCGACGTCATTAAAAACACACGTTGCACCAGATGAGCCTAACAAAGAGAGGAGCCAAAGAAGATCTTACCTTTCCCATATAGACCTACCTTGGGAAAGAGGCAAACTGAAGCAGATATTGGAAAAGAAATTCTTGAGACTTTCAAGAAGGTTGAGGTCAATATACCCTTGTTGGAGGCAATCAAGATTATCCCTAAATATGCCAAGTTTCTCAAGGAAATATGTACCAACAAGAGGCATCTAAGAGGAAATGAAATTGTCAATTTTGGTAAGAATGTTTCAGCACTCATACAGCCAACAATGCCCACTAAGTGTCAAGATTCTGGCACTTTTACAATTCCATGCACTATTGGGAATTATGAGTTTTCTGATATTTTGATTGATCTTGGTGCTGCTATAAATATTATGCCTAAATTTGTGTATTCATCTTTGCAAATGGGAGAGCTGAAACCTACTAGAGTGGTTGTGCAATTGGCAAACAAGAGCATTGCTTATCCCTTAGGAGTGTTGGAGGATGTTCTAGTTAAGGTGAAGGATTTGATTTTTCCAACTAATTTTTATGTCCTTAACATGGAGGATGATAGATATAGATCTAGTGGACATGCCCCACTCATCCTAGGTAGATCTTTCTTAAAAACTATAAAGACAATTATAAATGTGCATGGGGGTACTCTTTAAATGGAGTTTGCTGGCAATGTGATACAATTTAATATATTTGACGCCATGAAACACCCCTATGATGATAACTTTGTTTTTAGTATCAGCCTGATTGATATGCTAGTTGATAGTGCTAGTGCTGATTTTAGGGATAGTTTATTGACTAATTCCTATGATATTGTTAACTTATGATTCTCTTGATTGTATATGTTCTGGAACTACTATATCTCACAGATATACCCAGATTAGTCCTTTTATTGAGAATAGTGAGTTCTTTACATGTATTGATTATCATGGTTTTAAGACTTCTTCTTTTTGTGCTGGGTTTACTGTTAGTCAGCCTGTGACTAATTTGGATAATTACACTGGTCTAAGTCAATCTTCTTGTTCTAGAGATGATGTGCATGCTGTTGTTTTCCCTGATTGCTCTAATGTTACTGAATTTCCTGATTCTCAGGATGTGTTGCATGTTGATGTCACTTCTGGATATGTTAATTGTGCTAGTTCATCTATTTCCACTCTTACCTTGCCTATTCATAGTGGTATTAGATGCTGTATGACTAGTTCACCTAGTAGTGATACTGATGTTACTATTGCTATTGATTCTCTTGTTGATATTCCTTTTACTGATGTTCCCAAAGATGGGAAAGTTATTTCTTCTGTCTGTAAGTTGTCCGAACAGGTATTTGGCATGGAAGAGATTGAAATCAAACAACTCATACCTTCAGTTGAGCAAGCTCCTACCTTAGAGCTCAAATCGCTACCAGACAATCTCAAATATACCTATTTAGAGAAAGATAAGAAGCTTCCGATGATTGTAGCTAGTGACATTATTCCAGAGGAAGAAGAAAAGCTTTTAGAGGTCTTGAGGAGGAGAACACAAGTAATAGGGTAGACCTTAGCTAACATACCTGGCATTAGCCTTGATATATGTATGCACCGAATTTTGTTGGAGGATGGGGTAAAGCCAGTAAGGCAACCTCAAAGGCGACTGAACCCACTTATACTAGATGTGGTTAAAAAGGAAGTTTCCAAAATTTTATCTGCTGGTATTATATATCTTATTTTTGATAGTCAGTGGATTAGTCCTGTGCAAGTGCTTTTAAAGAAATTAGGGATCACAGTTGTTCAAAATGAGAATAATGAATTGGTGCCCACCTGTGTACAGAACAGTTAGAGGGTTTGTATTGACTATAAAAGGCTTAATTTAGTCAATAGAAAGGATCATTACTGTAACACCCCAAAAATTAATTAAGGTGTTAATCATGGATTAGGTTAATTAGGAATAATTAATATGGAATAATCGGGTAAGTTAAGTAAATGGAGATTTTAGAGAGATGAATCATTAATATGGGTTTGAGATTTAATTGGGAGAGAAATTCATCAAGGCCTAAATTAATATAGGAGGTCATGATAAGAGGCTAATGGAGGCCCAATAAGTTATGTGTAGACCCAACTTGATCCAATGTGATAGAGGCCTAAGACCCACCTTGTATAGGCTCTTATAATTGGGCCAATAACCCTTGTGTAGATCCAAAACCTTTGGGCTCTTAAAACTTAGACTGGCCTAATTGGATTTCAGCAACCCAACACCTCAAAATTGGCCCAACTAAAGCTAAAATATGAAGCTCAAATATAGTTGGACCTTGGAGCAACCCATGACCCATATTTGACCCAACTTAAACCCTAATGCTTCAGCCACCTCTCTATTTACTAAAACATAAACACCCATCTCAAAATTCGGAGGTCCAAAGGAGGCTCTAGGGTTTTTGGCATAAATCCATCATTTCTCACCTTTAAGCTCAAAATCAACCAAGGTAATAGTTATATAACTTAATCCTCTCATCTTTCTCTTCATTTTTGGTCTGATTAGTTTTTCATTTGGAGTATTTTCACCATACCTAAAATCTGAAATGTGGGTGTTTGGGGATTTTCTTGATGAAATTCGTAGGTTGAGGCTAGGGCTGTCATTAGATAGGTATGAACTCTTCTTTTTGAGGTAATTCTGCTGATTTGAGACCCTAATGACTTGATTATAAGATGGGTATTAATTTTGTACGAATTTGATTAGGATTTTGGATGAAATATTGACCTTTTCTGGTAGAGGACACTTTAATCCGAATTTAGGACTTGTAGTGGCTGGGTAAGTAATTCTTAGGTAGTCATTAGCATTTTAAATTCTTTGGGTACTGATTGCAACTGTTAATGATGAATTAGAGTAGTAATTATATGATGCTATGGTTATAGGGAGATTTCTACACCATTGGTGACTGTTGCAATTGTCTACAAGTGAGGTAACCGGGTTTATATTAATTCCATGCGTATATCTATTTTAATTTCATATTTTTCTGTACATGAATGATTTGAAATGTTGAATGAATTAGTTGGCTATCATTATATTATGATTGGACCTTGTGAGTCCATGGTGGAGCTGTGATGCGGCTGCCACCTGTGCATGTGCTTCGATCGGGCACCGGGTTATGATCAAACCCCAGATGCACTGAGCCCTGGTTGTGCTCAATGGGGAGTAGGTGCCGTGTATGGGCCTTTCCCGATGTTAATAGCCTTTGACATGTGGAAATATGATTGCTAGTATGGGATGGTAATCATGATAGCCTAATTGCTTCATTTATTGATATGACTGGTATTTTTTCGATGCTTATGTGAAATTATGCTTATATGCTAATTAAACTGGAATATATGATAGAATTGCCTTAGTTACTGAGATTTATATCTCACCCCATTTTATAGGATTAACATTTCAAGTGAAGGTTCTTCGGGTAAGGATAAGGGGAAGTAAGTAGATGAAAATCCATGAGCTTTAGCATATAGGGAGAAAGCTACACTTAGGCTTACTTATTTAGTGTAGATGCTAAATTTTGTATTCCTTATGGTATAGCATCATCATGTATTCATGTTGCCAAGTGTAGGCGTTCATATTTTGCTTGGTTGAAATGTAAACATTAAGGATTTAGGTCTCATTAAAGTTGGATATTGATGTATGAACTTGTAGCATCATATATATAGTTTTATTGAAATTGTGATATGGTTTACGCTATGGGAATTGTAGTCATGTAATGCATTGGATGTGGACATAAACTATTGATGAATGAAATCTCTATAGAATGTACATGGGATGTTAATTGTTGCTAATGCATGTGTTCTTGCTGTCATTAATCTATGAATTTGCTGATATGAGATAGTTGAGTAATTAGGATATAGTACCTACATTTTGAATTGGAAATGGAGAGTTAGATGAGTAAATAGGGTAGGAAACTACCATTAGAGTCATATAAAATAAGAGAAAGTGGTCCTAGAGTGTTCCTAAGATGAGAGCTAAAGTGTGTGGGACAAAATTTAGGTAATGTAGTCATAGGAAGGAGTCACACCTGGCTAAGAAGGCTTCACCGAGGCCAAATGAGTGACAGAGTCGAGGGGTGCCGCGACGCAAGAGAAGAAATTTGGTCTGGGGAGTGACAGTGGTGAGTAGCGCCACGGCGCAAAGTGAAAAAAATCACCCAGGAGGGTAACAAAACTGAAACTCGTCACGATGCAGTATGTTCTGCCGCGGCGCAAGTCGTGGAAATTAATAAAAGGTTGCACAGTAGCAAAACTCACCGCGGCGCAAACGTATTGCGTCAAGGCAAGAATCGTGGGGTTGAGAACAGTAGCTCCAGTAGGCATTTCCTCCACGGCGCCATGTAGGTTTGCCGCGGCGAAGGTTGTGAAAATTTGCCCAGTAATTTCAGAGAGCAACTTGGTTGCGGCGGGGAAGGTATAGGCTGCGACGCAAGTCCCCAAATTCATACCTTTAGCCTAGAAACCCCCTTTTCTTCAGTGGTGATGATAAGAAATGATATGAGAATACTTGTAGGAGGTTATTGAGTGTTGAAACTGATGGATGGATGAATCATAGACCCCTCATGATAGTACAATTTCTTCTATGCATTCTCACTTGTATGGTTGTTAAGTGATGACCCTAACATCAAGGTTCAAATTTCCTTATAGTTTCGTAATGTGATTAAAAATGTAATGACCTTAAACCTTGATCATTAATTATTAATTGTATATTTAACCATATTTACAATGATTAGAAGATAGGGTCGTCACAATTACCCCTCCCTTTTACTGATCAGATGCTTGAGCGTTTAGCTAGAAAATCTCATTATTGTTTTCTGGATGGATTTTCAGGGTATTTCCAGATATGCATAGCCCTAGAGGATCAAGAGAAGACGACGTTCACATGCCCATTTGGAACATATGTCTACAGATGAATGCCTTTTGGTCTTTGCAATGCCCCTGGATTTTTCCAGCGATACATGCTTTCTATTTTTAGTGATTTTTCTACAACACTGTATAGAAATTTTTATGGATGATTTCACTATATATGGGAACTCTTTTGGTGATTACCTGTGTAATCTAGATAGAGTCATAGCAAGATGCACAGAGAAGAACCTTGTACTTAATTTTGAAAAGTGTCATTTTATGGTTCGAAAAGGTATTGTATTGGGTCATATTATAACTAAATAGGGCATAGAGGTTGATAAGACTAAGATAAATGTTATCACTTCTCTACCATACCTAACATGTGTTCAGGAGGTCCAATCTTTTCTAGGTCATGCAGGTTTCTATAGAAAATTCATTCAGAATTTTAGTAAAATTACTTTGCCATTGTCTAAGTTGTTACAAAAAGATGTTGATTTCCATTTTGATGATGCATGTAAAACAACTTTTGATGATCTTAAGAAAAGATTGACTTCCTCACCCATTATTCAACCCCCTGATTGGAACCTCCCATTTGAGCTTTTATGTGACGCATCTAATTTTGCTGTAGGTGCAGTTTTGAGCCAAAGAGTGAATAAGAGGTCCTATGTGATTGCTTATGCATCCAAGACTCTAGATGAGGCCCAAGCAAATTATACAACCACAGAAAAAGAGTTTCTTATTATTGTTTTTTCTTTGGATAAATTTAGATCTTATTTGCTTGATACTAAAGTCATTATTCTTACTGATCATACTGCCTTGAAGTACTTGCTGAAGAAGCTTGATGCAAAGCCAAGATTGATTAGATGGATGCTTCTACTTCAAGAATTTGATATTGACATCCGGGATAAAAGTGGGGCTAAAAACTTGGTAGTAGACCACTTAAGTAGAATTCAAGCTCCAAAGGTAAATTCCTTACTTATTGATGATGATTTCCCTGATGAGCATTTATGTGTTGTGCGTAGTTTCTACCCTTGGTATGCAGATTTAGTAAATTATCTAGCTACTTTTGAACTGCTTGTTGATTTGACTAAACATCAATTGAATAAGTTTAAAAGTGAAGCTAGGTATTATATTTGGGATGATCCATACTTATGGAGACTATGCAGTGACCAAGTGATTAGACATTGTGTGCCTGATATAGAATTTGATTCTATTTTGAAATTTTGTCACACACTTGCATGTGGAGGTCACTTTAGTCCAAAACACACAGCTAGGAAGGTTCTAGATAGTGGATTGTATTGGCCTACTTTGTTTCGTGACGCTTTTGATTTTTGTAAAAGATGTGTCAAGTGTCAACAAACGGGTAGCATATCTAGGAGAAATGAAATCCCGCAACATCCCATTTTGTTTTGTGAAGTCTTTGATGTGTAGGGCATTAATTTTATGAGACCTTTTCCTACTTCTTTTAGCTTTTCATACATCTTATTGGCTGTTGATTATGTTTCGAAGTGGGTGGAAGCAAAACCCACTAGGATTGATGATTCTTCTGTGGTTGTAGAATTTGTTCGCTCCCACATTTTCTGTAGGTTTAGTATCCCCAGAGTTATAATCAGTGACTAGGGCACTCATTTTTGCAACCAGAGTATGCATAGCTTGCTTAGCAAGTATGGTGTTGTGCATAAAGTAGCTACTCCGTACCAGCCTCAAATAAATAGCCAAGCAAAAATTTCTAACCGGGAGGGGAAGCAAATTTTAGAGAAAATAGTGCAGCAGAATAGGAAAGATTAGAGCAAGAGGTTAGATGATGCACTTTAGGCCTATAGGATTGCCTACAAGACTTCTATTGGCATGTCACCATATCGACTGGTATTTGGAAAAGCTTGTCACTTACCGGTGGAAGTGGAGCACAAAGCTTAATGGGCTATAAAGAAATGCAATTTGGATTTGAATAAAGCGGGGTCCCATAGAAAATTCCAACTCTAAGAGCTTGAAGAGATCAGATTGGAAGCCTATGACAATGCAAGGATCTATAAAGAAAAGACAAAGGCATTAAATGACAAGATGATTGCAAGAAAGGAGTTTGTTATTGGCCAAAATGTTTTACTTTATAAATCTCGCTTGAAGCTTATGCCAGGTAAACTTCATTCTAAATGGGAAGGTCCTTACATAGTTTATGATATTTTCCCTTTTGGTGCAGTTAAACTTTTGGATGAGCAGACAGGAGCTAAATTCAAAGTTAATGGACATCGGCTCAAACACTTTCATGAAGGAGTTCCAAGGGATGACAAGGAGGAGCTCCAACTTCATGACCCACCCTGATCCCCGATTGTACTCTTTCCCTTTCCTCTTTTATATTATGTTGTCTTTATTTGTTTACTGGATTGTGTGCTGACATTGAAGACAATGCAATGTTTAACTGTGGGGGGGGGATACAAATAAAATTTTTAGTTTAGTTTTGTTTTCGTTAGTTGATTTTTCTAGTTTCCAGGCTTTTAGTTTTTTATTTTATTTTTGGAGTTTTAAAGTTTTGTGTTATTTTTTAGTTTTTTTTTAAAACTATTCTTTTGTGTAAGTTGCTAGTATTGAGGGGATCAAAGCTTTAATCTATTTTGATTTGATAGGGAATTGACCTTGTGTTGAGAATGCAAGTTAAGTGGCAATTAGCTTTACTTTAATGAAATTTGATGATGGTCAATTTACCTTATGAAATTTTTGAACCTATTGCTTATTCATTTCTAGTGTGTATCCCCTATCTTGCTTTTACTCTAGAACTTGGCTTGAATCTTATTCAAGGCCACATTTATTCATTTGCCATGCATGAAAAGGATTAAGGCATTCATTGTTGTGTTATTTTAGCTAGAGCCAAAAAGCTATTTTACATGTGTTTAATCCATTTGCTTTACCCTTGTTGATCCATATATGTTTTCTTTTTGGCCTTTTAGCCATGAAAACCAAACAAATGTTCTTCCTACCTTGACTAGGATGCTTTTGATTATTCAGGGCATTGTATCTGTTAAGGTGGGTGGAGGTGCATTTTTCACATTATTTTATAGGCTGTTTGTTTATTCTTCTTTGGAAATATTCCAAGAAAAGAGAGAAAAAAAACAATAATAAAATAAAATAAAAAAAAGCAAAGCAAAAGAAAAGCATTTGAAATGTATAAAAAAAAGAGAAAAAAGGAAAGAAAAGTTGTTCTCTTAATGCATATTTTTGTTTGTGGTAATTAGGGCCTTAAAATGCACTTGCATTCCATCCTTATCCTTATTTTAATGCTCTTGATGATTTTAAGCATCCAATTTGCTTTTTGAATTTCCTTTATTCTTTTGTTTACCACTTGTTTCGTACCTTGGCCTACATTACAACCATAATAAAGACCTTTTGATTCATTCATTGGCATTTGATTTTGGTGGTGGAGATTTAGATAATTGCCAAGCTTATGGTAGTAAGGTTGGGTAGGATGGAATCTGAGAGTAAGCACTTCATCCTAAACACTAAAGAGTAGAGTGATAAACACTAATCCAAGTGAGGGACTTTCATTGCATTTTATTTTTGATTAAGTGTATTGCCATCCTACTTGTTGCATTGATGCAAGTGATATGACTTGGAGAATTGAGCTATTGATTTGCTTTGAGCTTCCTTGTGCTAAGTGACCTACACAATTCTATTTTTCTTGATTTCCTTTCAATTATCTCTTTCTTGGAGCTTTAGTTTTCTTTTGCCCGGGAGTGCAAAAGCTTGAGTGTAGGGGAATTTGATAATTGCTAATTTTTATATATTTTTCCACTTTTAATTAGGCATTTTGATTATAAATTTTGGCTTAAAGGACTTCCATTGGAGAATAATTGAGTTTATTGACCATTTTTGTATTTTAGGAATTAAATGGCAAAATTATTGGTTTTAATGCATAAGTTTGTTTAAATAATTTTGTAAGATTGTTCCTACTTAATTGTCTCCGTTATTTTTGTGCAGACTTTGAACAAATTAAATCTCAATGTTGGAGGAAATATGGAAGAGTAATTGGAGAAGAAAAATGCCACGAGCCACTTCATCCTTAGTGTATCCACTCTTCCTCCATTCTCACATGGCACCTCACCATATACACTTACATGCATGGCTGGCCCACACTCACACTCAATCTCCTAGAACCAGCCACTACACTTCCACCCACTAGAACAAAGCTGGAAGAAGCTAGGTTTCATGCTTGAAAGGTAAAGAAGAAGCAACACGAACTAATGACAGGCTAGGGAATGATTAAGGAGAGCTACAAACTACATAAGCATGGTGCTGTTTGAAGCTTTAGAGAAGACGTTTACGTGGAAGTAAGGTCTCAAGTTTGGGTGGTTGAAACAGAGGATAAGAAAGTGTGGAAGAATCATATGCATGGTTGGACAAAAAAGCTACAGGAGGCATTTGAGCTGATTGAAGCAAGAAACATGCAGCTAAGGGTTCCAGCAAGGAGTAGCACGTGGAAGGGCTGGGGTTGAGTAGAATTAATGAGCCAAAATAGTGGAGAAGGGAACTCAAAAACACATGCAGGTTCTAGCGTATTAAATGGAGATTTATGTGTAAAGCAAAGAGCTAGAGCTTAAATGGGCAGCATACGTGGCAGGCTTGGGCGAATGAGGAAGAAGCAGTACAAGCTATGGGTTTTACATAGAAGCTACATGGGAAAGCTATAGAATGAAAGGAAAGAGCTACGGTTTGCACTAGCTACAGGCTACAGCTCAAACGTGGGCAGAATGTGATGGAGGCTGAGCACGTGAGGAGCTGATATAGCACACATTGAACAGAACCATGCATGAAGCAAGTTGATCCGTCGAGAGACCCATCAAGGCTACACACTCCATTCCCCACACCTCATTCGAAGAAACCACACATTCGAGCTGAAACAAAGTAGAAACAGCTCCATGTAAAGAGGTCTTGGGTTGAAAGTGTGGAGGAGCAGAAAAGAGGAAGAGCCACGAGTTGTTATGAAGTGAAAGAGCTTGGTTTTAATGTGGAAGAGATGAGAAGAACTCACGTGTTTGCTACATGTTGGATGGAGCATGAAGAATGTCAGTGAAAAGAAGGAAGCTACGGGCTGACGTGGGAATAATTGCAAGTTGAATGAGCTGGGAGCTGGAGTTTAGAGAAGGTTTATGTGAGAGTTAAAGGAGTCATGCACACACAGTAGAACATGTAGGATTAAATGAAAATGTGGGCAGCACGTGAGGAGGACTGGAGAGTAAGTGACAGGAAACATGTACAGTGTGAACATTCGGCGAGAAATAACACGAGCTAAGGGGCATGTCATGTTAGGAATTATGGGAGGCACACAGCGGAAACGTTTAAAATTTTTATTCCAATTCCCACTAAGGATCCATAAAAATCGCTTAAACCGAATAGGTTCAGAGAATTATCTTTTCTGTCGATTGAGTTTGTTATTTATTTTTGTTTGGATCACAGGAACTGACAGTAGATCAGCTCCCTCTACTGGTATCCACACGAATGGAGTTCAGCAACTCAAATGGTGTGCTAGCAGCCTGTCTGAACGATTCCGTACAGTCCATACGACGTCTTTGTACAATTCTGTACAGTCCGTACAATGTTTTCATACAATTCCGTACAGTGTCCCTCTTTAAGGATTTTGGAGGCAGCTTTAGCTATTCTTTTCTGATATGGAAACCCCTATTTATAGACTAGAGTTTCACATATATTTAATTAATCAAAATTAATTAAATATATCTATTAGTTTAAATTCAAATCTATCTTATAGTTTAAATTTAAACTAACAATATCTAGAGCTTAATTTAAATTTTCTGATTAGTTTAAATTTAAATCTATCTTATAGAATCAAATTTAAATTATCTAATTAGTTTAAATTTAAATCTATCTAATAGAATCAAATTTAAATTAATTCATATATATATATATAATATAATATATAATATATTTCACATTTAATTATTTATATATATATATAATTCCTTCATCCTAGAGATTCATTGAATCTAGACACATTTCTGATTCAATGAATGTGGACATTTTAGCCCAAGTTAGTTCGTTCGTTCTTGTGTGCGACCCTGCAGGCCCATATGATGTTGGCAATAGGCCAACTGCACTGTTTGACCCACAAATCACAAGCGGCCTCTAGCAAGACATTGTGACTACCCAAATCATATGGAATCGATGATCCGATGCAACCTATCTTATAACCCTATCATATCCCTTCTGTCACATGATATCTAGATCGAGTATGAGGCATGGAAATGTCATCCTCAACTTTCTCGATCATAACTTTCTCGATCTTCGAGCAGACTGATATAAGATGGAACCCTTTCCATCTGAGCATGGCCATGCATTTCTCAGTCACACTCATCGAGGGGCCCAGAGATATCTCTCTATTAATTAGAGGGACAAATTCTATCTTGACCACTCATCTTCCTTTGCATGGATTCCATTATACCTGATCATAGTCTTTATAATCACCTGGTCAAAGGTGATATTAGACTATGCCAAAGTACAGTGTCCTTCATGTAGGAATCTATGGTGATCTCAGGTCCAAGGGATCAATGACATGGTTATATATGAGATAAACTTATGACCTAATCCATGTAGTTTATCTCATGATAGGTCTATCCAACGTCCTGTTCTCTAACACATGCCTATGATTTTGATTCATATCATCATACATGATTAACACTTAATTAATCAAAATCATACTAATCTTAATTCATCGTTGTTCCCACAAGGATGATTGATTAGGGATATTTTGGATAATTCAAAAAAAATGATTTATCCATGGATATTATTATATATAAACATGAAAATATTATAATAATGTAATAAAAAGAAAACTCTTATTTCATAATAAAAACAATGTTCACAATACAATGATTGCCCTAGGGCACAATCTCCAACATGTGATTCATTAAGAAAAGACACTGAAGCATTCATTGAATGAACGTGACCTCAATGTAGGAAATAGGCGAGCTGTGAGCTGGGAAATAACGCGATTAGACGACGTAAAGGTTGGAGCTCTAGGGAGGGAGCGAAGAAGCATTTTCTCATCGATTTCTCCATAGCTACTATTCATTCCATCGATTCTCTTCTATTTAAATTCTCCATGGTAGCTTGAATCATCCTTGGTGGCTAACTAAAGATTAAAAACTCCCAGATGCAGATTTGAGCTTCACATTTCCTCACCAAATTGGATAAAAATTTCTTTGCTTACTCTTTTAATTCCAGCATTAATTCTTTTTATTAATTTGACTAGGTCTAGTTTATTAATTTAGGAATTTAATTGCTGAAAATTACTGGATTGGTTTGATTTGTAGACTGAGTATAATTTGATCTTTGGAATTTTAATTGTGATCATTACATGTTTGTGAAAATTTCAGAATTAGTGCTGTGCAAATTACTTTTAATTTTCTCTTGATTATAGGCTAATTGATGCAATGGTTGTTGGGTTAAGTGGCTAGAATTTTTATGCAATTAATTGTTTGAGGAATTCATTAATCTAATTAGTTAATTAGCATCTTAAATGGATTATGCAGTAGATTTTATTAATCAATTAGGATTGGTTATAGTGTGTTCTTATTCTTAATTCAATTAATTAATTTTTCAAGGTTTCTTGTGGTTGAAAATTCCTTGAATAATTGATGAATTGAATCTTGAATGGTCATTCAAGAGCTTTTATAGGGAATACACTAATGAGCAAGAAATTAAATCCAAATTTGGTACACTAAAAAGGGAGCAAGGATAATTGAATTTTATGGAGTCCATTTAAAGGCTAGCTACTACACTTTCTTAATTGTTCACTTCATTTTAGTCTTAAGTTTTTGATTCTTGTCATTTAAAATTTACTTCAATTAAATTCTAGCATTTCAAAACCCCCTAAACAAGTTTCAATTAGTAATACTTGGAATACTCTTCCACAACAAATTGAGGCATAAAGACTCCTTGGGAAATGACCTAGGTTGCACTATTACCTACAGAATTTATTTTGCTATCTATTTTTATTTGAGATTGCACTACACAATCATCAATGTGTGGCCTTAGAATGTGATTCAAGAGTATAATTGGCTTCCATATAATATGTTTAGGCCAAGAGAAACCTTCCCCACACTTTTGTGGATGTGTGGCTGAAGCAAGGGAGGGCATTTCAAGAGAAAAATTGTGTGATTGTGTGTAAGGTAGCTTTCTCCACCTTCTCTCATGCATGGATGTGTATTTAGCTTGTCTTGAATGTATGTATGTGTAATTTTAAGTCATGAAAAGTTCTCTAGCTTGACTTTGATTCCATGGTGCCATGATGTTACAATATGCTTTCATATGATGTTTATGATATTTGCTTAGGTTTGCTTGAGTGTGGTGAGGCCAAGAACCCTTAGTCATGGTGAGGATGAGCCAATAATCTTTGAGATTAGTTGAGACAAAGCAAAAGGTCTCCCAAAAGTAAGATGGGCTCCCAAGAGTATGGTTGAGTCTAAGAATCTCTTAAAGAATGGGTGAGGCAAGTCCAATATCCACAAGAAATTGGGTGAGGCCAATCCACTGAAATTATATCTTTTTAGGAAGCTAAAGATTATAATTTTTGGAGGTCTACAAAATATTTGATGAATTTTCAAAGTTGAAATTTTTTTGGTTTTGGTCATGTCATTGTTCACTCAGGTTCGAAAATGAAATCTGTCACACAGGGCCCAAATGATGTCCAATTGCCACAAAAATTTATAAAAGAAACTAGATATTCTTAGTAACTTGTGTCTACTAGAAGCACCTCAGTTGGAGGTCTAGAGAGGGAGATATGAATTTTTAAAGATTCTGTCCAATATCAGGAACTTCACTTGACCCCAGTTATTGCTCTATTGAATTTCAAGGTCTGGGTGTACTTGAGCTGGTATAGAGTTATTTTTCCCCTCTAGATAACGTCCACAACTTTTCAAATTGGTATCATTTGCATAGATTGGATTTTTTTGGAATTAATTGGATATTTTCAAATTTTTCTGTAGAAATTTGTGACAGCACCAGTGGATAGTTTGACCTCTAAACTTTTTTGAATGTCATACATCTTATGTGTTGGATGTTATGGTCTAGACATATTTTTAGTATGAAGTAGACATTCGTAGCTTTCCAGAATGGCCAAGAATGTATGATTTTTATTTTTCTAGAATTAGTTATGAATTTCCAAGATTTGGTCAAAAAGGAGCCAAATTCTGGCCGAAAATATACATGAGTATTTTGAGCTTTCCTTTGAGTTTCATGAGTTGTGGGCCATATTTTATGATGTAAATGATTTTTATTCATGTAATTAAATATGAGAATGTATGGTATGAGCTCACACGGTCCACATGATACCGAATAAAATTTTTATATATGACGCAATGTAAAAATATTCATTATTTTTATTGCCTTTTTCATTGGAAACTCATATGATTCATGGAATTGAGTTAATAAAAGGCATGAGATGAGCTAGAAATTATGGTGTTACACCACATAGGCTCGCTGTGATGAGAATCATGAAAATGTGAATTGTAGGTTCCTGAAAGCACCTTCGTTGTAGTGCGAAAGGTCTAAGTCATGATGCAAGGTTTGTATTTTTTATTTTGAGCTCTAATAGCCTCTTATGCCATGATGTAGGTGTATCAAGTTGCAGCATGAGTCTCCAAACTTGGTTTTTAGATTCTAGTAACCAACTTAGCCTCAGTGGAAAGGGTCCAAGTCATGGCAAAGGTTCCCACACTCCTATTTTTGACTTAAAAACCTTGAGATTTGTTATGATAATGTTATATAATGACTTTGGATCATTACAAGAGGATTTTTTGAGTTGAAATAAATAGTAACATGTATCAAAGGTTCTTAATTGATAGCTAGGATTACTTGTGGATTTAAATAGTTATGATGGTCTGGCTAATAACCCTAATAATATCAAGGTTCAAACTTTCTCACTTTTTCTCAATTTAATTAATTGTAATGACTTGAGGCCTTGATTTATGATTATTAACCATATAATTAAGCCTAATTATGATAATTAGGAATTAGGATTGTTACATCATACACCAGGTACTATTGATATTGCCATACTCTCATATTTCATGACTTTTGAGGCATCAAATGGATTCATTTTAAGTTGAAATTATAGCATAAAATTTAGATCATAAGCTTCTCGTAGATACCAAATTTGCATAAATTGAAATTATGTAGCCAAAGTTATGAATTTTTGAAGTTAAGACCTTATTATGATAAAAGGGTCAAATTTGGATCTATGGCTTCATGATGCCAGTTGCTCTTGTATCAAGATCATGTGGATTAAAACAAATGTGCATATGAAAGTTATAAATTAAAGAGGGAAAACATTCTAGTTTTGGCTTTATGAGTTCATTTAGGGCGTTAGATGGCTATAAATCGATGCTAAAAGTATTGTTACAATTGTTTGTGTGGCAATTGACAATAATTGATATGAAAATGACTGGTAGAGTAAGTTGTAACATTGTGTTGCTAGATTTTCAATAAACAAGAATGCTTGGCTATATGATTTAAGTACAAATATGGGCTTGAAATGTTATATTTGAGTATGTAATGATCAATGAGAGAGGTAAATCGACCTAGAAGTAGTTTTAGATTATTGAGATATGTCTCAGGGGTTGACTCTGGCTAGTGTACCATTTGCGTATTTGAGTGTTAGAGTTATGCAAGTATGATTTTTTAAGTAAAGAGTTTATTGAAGAAAAGATTTTAGAAATTCTACATTTTTATCGTGTTATTAATGCTTGAATGGGTAGTTGTGATTATTTTACCTGCTTAAACCTGATCTGACATTAATAATAAAGACTAAGCTAATGATGAAAGGTAAAAGGATAATAAAAGAGGTCTAATAGCCAACATGCCCTAGGCATGTTGTTTATCATAGACTCGTGCCAAAGAGGTTTTGGTGCAAGGAACAACATAGCCTTGCACTGTCTAACATGGCTTGGTTGTGTCAGATAGCCCTAGTTAATGATTTTCACTTTTTTTCTCTCAAAACATTATTTTTATTGTGGCTAACTTAAATAGCCATTATACTCAACTTATATGCATCCTAGAACCTAAAAACAACCATCAAAATCAATTAAAACAATTTAAAACACAAGATGCCATTTTCACCATAAAAGTGGGTTAAAGAGAGAAAGTGAAAAGAATGGAGGTGGTGTTAATTCTAAGGGTTTCTACCAAACCACAAGCTTCCACTCTCAATAAGGGTCTCATTCAAGGTCTAAAGCAGTAGCAAAGTTAGAGTTTTAAAGTCTCACTATGAATACCCAATAGAGAGGAAAAGTTATAGGTGGGTGAACATATAAGAAAAAGATGAAGATATAAAGCATTGAACACATTTAGCCAACATCCAAATCTAACTAAAACATTATTTGAAGCATGAAACAAAAATAATATAACACATATCAAGTTTCACAATGAAAGAACACCATGCTTTCTAGAGAGAGAAGATGATAAGGATAAAGGTGGAAATGAGAATACAAGCTTAGATCCTTAGCAAGACAAGTAGAAAGTCTTACAATGATTGTGAATAGAAACTTAAGTTGAGTGGCTACAAGTTCTCCTTCCTTCCTCTCATTTCTCCTTTCTACATTTTAGCTCTTTTGACTCTCACTCTCTCTCTCTCTATTTATGAATGTAACAATGCAAATGAGGTGATCTGATGAGGATTTTAAGGAGAGGAAATCATTGCATGATATTGTAACAACTTTCCCTCCATTTCAGCCCTTGGACGTATGTTGAGTAAGAAATGGAAAGTTTGTCTTTTTAGCTAATAAAATAGTATCGACTAATGTATTGGCTTGTATGAAAATTATCACCATTTGTGGAAAGATGTATATCAAAATTTTTGTCTCATCATGTTCATAATTTTGATGGTGCCCTTTTCTGGCAAATGTTCTTGTAGACAAAAGTCAAAATTCTCACTTTGATGAATGCTAAAACTATAATTTGTTTTTGGCTAAAATTACAAGTATTAGGCCAAAACTTTCAAAACCTACATTTTGACCCTAGAAATTTTGCCAATTAACTTTCATTTCCTAAATATTGTTTTATATTTCCATGGTATTTTCGGTTTTAATAATTTTTAGGAGTTAATTCTCTAAACATTTATTTCATAATTTTATCTGATTTCCTAATTACTAGTAATGCTAATAATTCTGTAAATTACTATTAACCTTCAGAAAATTCCAAACATTTTTCTTAAAGTTTATTAGTAATTAATTCACTAAATCTTCATTATTTGGCCAAAACTTGATTCCTACTTATCTTCTTAGTATTTATCAATTGATTTTAAGTTATCTAATCATTACTAATTATTATTAAATAATTTCTAATTTCAAGGAGGATGTTACACATTGACTTTTGTCCACAATAACAAAGGTTTCAGGGACTTGAAGCACATCAAATGAGAGAATAGGAAGAGCAATGATGAGTGTAACATCCCAAAAGTAATTAAGTGGAATTATGGAAAATTAAGGATCTAGTATGAAAAATAAGGAATTATTATGAGAAATTCAAAAAAAATTATGGAAAATAGAAATTTTTAAGGGAAAATGATTATTTTGGACATTTTGAGGCAAATAATCATTATTGGGCAATTTTTGGTTAAAATAAAATATTATTATGGATTTAAATTAATGAGGTTAAAATTTAAGTAAAGCTCCATAATTAATCTACTAATGGCAAGAAAAATTTCTAGAAGCCCAATTTAATTTTAACTAGCCTCAACTCAAATTAAACCTATTTGACTATGCCCTAATATGTAGATATAAGCTCGATTGGACCAAAGGCCCTTTAGGTCAACCCATTTCAACACAAAACCCTAATACTAGTGCAACCACTTCATTTCATTTTGCAAAAAAGACTTTTGTTTAGCCAAAGGAGAGGGAGAAATTCGCACCTTAAGAGGGAGGCCAGGGTTTTTTCAATATCTTGGCACCAATTTGCACACTTAGAGGGAGATTTTGCAACACCATATTTAACTAGGTTATCACACATTATTCCAATCACATCTCCTTGGTCTAGCATTCATTCTCAAGGAAAATACAATAAAAAGATTCAATTATTTTGCGTTACGTCATGGACAAATTTTTCACTTCGCATCTTATGGACCATATGAACTCATCCATTTCATTCTCATATTTAAATACATAAATACAACTCAAAACCATCTCAAGCAGTGACCAAAAACTCGAGCTCATGGACCATATACACAAAAATTGCATGTGCAGCCTCGGGTTAGTGTGCCAACTTTCTATTATGAATTTTGAAAAATCATAACTAATTCTAGAAAAATAGCAATCAATCATACTATACCTTTCGGGAAAGCTACAGATGTCTACTTTGTGGTAAAAATAATTCCAGACCACAATAGAACGTCTAGCCACTGGAATTTGATGGAATAGTAACCAAGGTCACTGGCACTACTAGTACTGTCACATAATTTCAAAAATTCATATCTCCCTATTCAGACATCCAATTGGGGTGATCTTGGTGGCCATAGAAAGCTTATCATGTCTAGTTTATTCTTGTACAAATTCATGAGCATTGAACACCATTTGTCCCTCAAATGACATAGGAGAATAAATTGACCATATGAATAGTAACCATACCAGAACAACTAAAATTTGGCAACTTTGAAAAATCATAATTAATTCCACAAAGTTCCAAATAATTTATTCTTTAGCTTCCCAAAAAGCTCTGGATGAGATCTATATGCATGCCAAATTTCATGGGTACATTCATTCATTTGGTCAGATCTTGACATTGGGTTCCAAAATGGCCAATTTGGTGCCTTCTAAGGGTCTCAAATGGTTTAGATTGGCTTCTAAGACATTCATGGCCACTTGAGCATGTGGGAAAGCACTAAAACATTCTACTAAACATATCTCAAAGGCACACAAACCCATATTTCACAAACTCACACTCTCACCCCAAGATATACACAATAATACATATGCTTCATCTTGCCATTCAATGCCCAAAAATTGCTATATCATACATAAAACATCAAATCTCATACATACATAATATATCTATATATTTACAAGTGTTCATAAGCTTATACATCATATACAATATTGGATTACATCATATGCCATTCATATGGCTACAAAATGGATAATTTTACACACTTTGTTGTCAATTTCCTTCCTTTAGGCTTGGTGGCTTCCATTCCTTGGCTCACTTGGACCACCTAGTCATGTTAAGCAAATGGGGAGGAAGGGATAAGATTCTAGGAATACTATTAGCTCTTCTCCCTTTCAACCATACATAAAGAATGCAAATCTATGTCTAAAAATGCATGCATGGACATCATTACTTTCATAATCATTCATGGAACATTTTTAGCATTTAAGAAGTCACATAAGACATACATAGGCTTGCCAAGCAAGTGGTTTAGCCTCATCCATTCTCTTTAGGGATTTTGGACTTGCCTAACCCATGTTCTAAAAGGGTTCTTGACTAAGCCTCACTCTTAGGAGACTTTTGGCTTTGTCTCACCCATTCTTAAGGGTTCTTGGCTCATCCTCACCATTGCTAGGGGACTTTTGGTTTTACCACACTCAAGCAAACCAAAGCAATTTCACAAAGCATCATTTGAATGCATAACATAACATCATGGTACCATGGCATATAAATACATGATAAAACATATTTCATGGCTTAAAACAAACATACACACATTCAAAAACAAGATAAACATCCACTCATGCATGAGAGAAAGAAAAGAACGCTACCTTTATTACAACAACACACTTTTCCTTTCAAGAATGCTTCCTCTCCCTCAGCCACACACTCACAAAGATGTGAGACTTGATTCCTTTGGTCGAGACACATAATATGGAAGCCAATTACACTCTTGGAACAAATTCAAAAGCCACATATTCATTTCAAAAGCTAGGTAGTTCTTATGGCTCAATTATGGTTCCATAACGCACTTAATGAAAAAATCTTAGGAAAACATGATCTTGGCTCAATTCTTTCCATCCATCTATGATTCTTAACTCCTTTTAAGCCTCTTGGAGTCATCACACAATTAATTTAAGGAGCCTAGCTAGGTGTTGCTTCTTTAAGTCATAATATGGAACTTACAACTACATCTCACTATCCATGACTTCTAAAATTTTTCTAAGGCTCCCTCTTATCCTCTCCTATCATATATGACTCAATCAAGCTTAAAATGAATTATAACTACCCCTTGGTGCTTCATGCTCCCTAGGCTGAGGCTATGGATCAAGAGAGCACCAAATGAGTTTGTCTTGTTTTCTTGATGGGAGATGCACGTGAGAAGCTTCTTAGGGATCTTAGGAACTCATCCAAACTTCTATTTTGGCTTAGGAACACTTGCATCAAAATAGAATTCTGGTGGAACACTTGAAACCCTAACTTTGCTATCTTGAAATCGAATGGTTATTTGATTGTTTCCTTTGCATATCCTTGTTCTTCTCCCAAATTTTTCTAAGATTCACTCTTAGTTTGGCTAGAAATTCAACCCTTTAGGGCTGGTCTTATATGAGGCAAAATATACACAAGAGAAGGAATAAGAAGAATCAAGCATAAAAGTGGCAAAATACCTTTTTTCCTTGGCTTCCTTTACTTATTCTTCACTTTGCTTGGTGTAATATTTGGTTCCTTGAAAATTAGAGAAAACGTGAGAAATGTAATGTACGACTTCTCCATAAATGAACGAAATGCACCAAATACAAAAGGAAGTCCCCCGAGATGATGTAGTTAAGGTCCCAACAAATTTGGGAAGCATTCTAGACTCCTAAAAATGAGAATCCCAGGCTCAGATGAAAAGAAAAATGGAGCTAGAATGAAGAAACAATTTCTTATGGAAAACTTACAAAACGTAATGGCATTTTTGTAGTTTTGAGCAAATTTTGGAATTTATATAGGAGGGCTTTTTAAATAAAAGTTTTGAGTTCCCCAGGTTTCTTAGAGGCCCTAAAAATTATGGGAAGGCCTAGGATAGCTAAAGCCCTTCCAGTGGACGTTTTCCAGCGTCGGTACACTCAAACTTTAATAGATTCATTCGGGAAGGTTTTAGCTCCAATTTGAGTGATTCCAAAGGCATTTTACTAAATTGGGAACTTAAGTTTCATATGGAAAAGACAGTTCTCAGAAAGGAGCTAAAACAAAGGAGAAACAAAATGCCAAGAGCAAAGGGCAAAATAGAAATTTTTGAAAAGTGTAACTTCCTCCCACCTATATATATGATGCACCATTCTTCTCCCTTCATGTTGCACGACCAAGTTCTGCCCAAAACTAGAGGAAAACCCTAGGGAGAGTGGTGCATAAGAGGAAGGCAAAGAGGAGGAGAAATCAAAGGCTTAAGGTATAGAACTTTAGTAGTTTTTCACGCTCTTTCTCTTCTAAACCTCTCCTCCTTTACTCTCTTTTATTTCCTATGATTATAATGAAGTATATGGATCTATTTTAGAAGAGAAATTGAGGGGAAGAAGAGAGGAACTCAAAGAACACAAGATTCAAGTGAGAAAAAGCAAGAAAACAAGGTAATTTTTTTTCCTATGGTTGTCATCTTTGGTTCCCTCCTCCTCCATTTCTCCTAACATGAGAAAACCCTAGGAGGACTTGATTTTAAGGTAAAACCAAGGGTGAATCTAAGGAAAAAAGGTGTGGAGATTAAGAATATGCAAAGGGAATTAACAAAAAATCATTAGATTTCAAGATGCAAATTATAGGGTTTCAATTGCACCTTGTAAAATATGATTTTGTATGATGATTCCTAGGCCTAAATAAGAGTTTAAATGAGCTCCCAAGATCCCTAAGAGGCTCTCCACATGCATCCTCCCTTGGGAAAACAAAGAAAGCTCCATGGAACCCAATATGCTTCATAGCTTCGGCCTAGATGGGTTCTCCTAGCTAGGGAAAGTTTTAAATTTTTCTAAACCCATTCTTGAGTCATATATGATGAATGAAAATGAAGGGAGGCCTTGGGAAAAATTTAGAATCCATAGAAAGTGAGTTGGTGCTTTAGGTTCCATATTATGACCTAAAGAAGCAACATGTAGTCTTGGCTTCTTTTGTCATACCTTATATTTACTCTCCTTATATCCATCCATTCAAGATAATCATGTGCATGTTTATAGGGAATTATCAAGAAAAAAACCACATTTTCATGCACTTTCATGCGTTACGTCAAGATAAAATTTTTCAATTCGCATTACGTGGGTCTTGTGGATTATTCAATAACATTTTCTAGTAATTTATCATTGAAACAAATCACAATCAACTCAAATTGTCAAGCAATCCACGGTTTTCAAGTCAAAAAACCCTAAAGTTCCCTTCATTTTTCACGCTGTACAGTGATAGATTTTAAAGGCTACTTTGAAAAATTATAACTAAATGTAGAAAAATTGAAATCTACCATACCATAACTTTTTGGAAAGCTCTAAGTGTTAAATTGACACGAAAATAAATTTAATCCATGAACATAGCATTTGGACCATGTTTGACAATTAAAAAAGGCATAAAGGTCCAGCTGCTCTTTGGTACTAATATAGATTTCTAATGTAAATTTCAAAAATATCCAATTAATTCCACAAAAATCCAATCTATGCAATGATACCAATCTAGAAAGCTATAGATGTTAGCTAGAGGGAAAAAATAATTTCAAATAAACCAAAGTGCATTTAGACCCCGAAAATTAGTCAAATAGTACCACGGGTCTGACTATGTGCCTAGAACTGGGTAGCAACTTCAAAAATTCATATATCCTTCTCTAGACATCCAAAATGAGGTGCTTCTAGTTGGAACAAATTAGTGGAAGGTCTAGTTTCTCCTTGTATAATTTTGTAGCAATTGGACATCGTTTGCCCTATGATTAACACATAACAAATTTCAGACCAAATGAACATTATACTAACCAAAAAAATTGCCAACCTAAAAAATTCGCCAAAAATTCTATAGACTTCTAAATAATACCTATTTTAACTTCCCAAAAAGCTCTCAACAAGCCCTAAATGCATGACAAATTTTAGACCAAGAAGAGTTCATTTGAACAAAGAGTGGTATAGCTCACCAAAATGGCCATTTTTACTCCATATGAGGTATTAACTTTGTCCAATTGGCCTTCTTTGATGTTTGGCACCTTTTAAGCAAACTTAAAAGCATGAATATGACTTGTGTGAACTGCCTAAGTGGTCCCAAACTCACATGCATCTTGTTTTGGCCATTCTACATCCAATAATACATAATTAACCATAACCATACAAGAGGCAAAATCCATGATTTAGGGCTACATAAAATATATATAGTATCCATACATCATTTTACATTAGCTCATGGCCTTATGTACAAGTATATTTTGACATTCCATTAGAAGTAAGGTTACATAATAGACAAAATACAACTTCTTAAGGTTCTTAGCTTACATTCCTTGCTTCTTAAATACCACCTAGACATTTTAAGATGATGGACGGAAGGGCAGTGAGATTCTTAGAATCTCAATAACTCACACACCCATTCACACACACATTCAAGACATATATACATCAAGTGTATAAGTAAACAAACTATCAAGATCATAAATGCTCATTTTCAAAATTCTCATGCCACACTTTCACAATCAAGACATCAAGAAGGTCTAAGGACTTTCAATTTCGCTTCACTCATTTCTAAGACTTTTGGACATCCCTCATCCTTAACCTAGGGACTTTTGACTTGGCCTCACCCATCTAAGAGACTTTTGGCCTAATCTCACCCATGCCTTAAGACTTTTGGCATCTCTTCACCCACATTAAGGGACTTTTGGCATCACCTCACCCTTAGGTGTGACAACCCTAACTTTTAATCATGGTAATTAGGGCTAAAGACGTGATTAATTATCATAATTTAAGGTTTCAAGTCATTTCGATTACTTACCTTAGGAAAAAGTGGAGAAATTTAAATCTTAATGTTATTAAAGTCATTAATTAGTTACTCATAACCAATTATGAATATGAGATAATCAAACCCGCAATTATAAGCCTTTAATCCTTTCATCTATTAATTCTAACTCATAAGAATCTCCTACAAGAGTTCCTAATTTATTCCTTAACATTTCCATAGAGAAAACCAAGGTTTCTAGGTTTTTATGAAGAATTGAGTACCTTCACCATGGCTAAATACTCTCATGCCATAGCCAATTGCTTTCAGGATCACCTAATACATTTTCACAAAATTTGCACATTTAGCTGCAGCCAAATACCCTTTTCGCCATGGCGAATTACCCTCTGGAACACCACCAGACTTGCCTCTCATATTTCATTGTAGCTAATATTGCTCTTCGTCGTAACCAATTCCTTTCGATTTCCTTCCCTGGGCAACTTCGTCATGTTTGGCTACGACTAAATCCATTTTGGCCGTAGCCAATTCCCCTATATTCTTGTAACTCTCAAATTTCATCTCATACACTCTAACGCTCCCTCTAATGGCACTCTAGGACCACTCTCCCTCAATTTGTAAGAATCTAATGGTATTTATTTACTTGATTCACCTAACTAATCTATCATTATCCATCCAAGAGTAAAGTGTTGATTCCAACTCATTCATCAATCCTATAATTACAATTTTCATGAATTAATGTGAGCAAGGATTTATAAACTGCCAACAATTGTCATTCAAATGCATATACTATTAAAGGTTCCATACATCACTAGCTTAAGTTAACATCCAATATACCATGTGATTACATTTCCAAAAAGTAAACCATATCATAGGATCCACAAAGTTCTACATTAGATGTTATAAACTCATACATCAAATATCCATTTAATATGAGGCCTAACTCCTTAATAGATACATTCTATGTTATCAAAATACAAACTCCTACACTTGGCAACATGATTACATGATGATGCTATATAAAAGAATAACAAAATTTGCATATACTCTACTCAAATTAGCCCAAGTGTGGCCTCTCTCACACATGGTTGGAGCTCATGGATTTTCATCCACTTGCTTCCCCTTCTTTTTACCCAAAAGACCTTCACCTGAAATAGTTAGGCCATGAAATGGGGTGAGATGCAAATCTTAGTAACCAAGATAATGTCCATTCATATAATCCAATTTAATTAACATATATGCATGAATCAAAATAAGCATCAAAATTATATCAGTCATATCAGCAAATGAAAAATTAGGCTACTATGATTACCATCCTATACTAGTAATAACATTTTCACATGTTAAAGGCTAATAACATCGGCAGAGGCCAGTCCATGGCACTCATTCCCCAATAAGCATAACCAAAACTTAGTGCATCTGGGGTCTGATCATAACCCAATGCCCGATCAAAGCACATGCACGGGTAGCAGCTGCACCACAGCTCCACCATAAACTCACAAGGTCCAAACACAATGCAATAGATAGCCAACCAATTCACTTATATTTCAAATCTTTCAATTGTAGCAAATATACAATTAAAGTAGATATATGCATGGAATTAATAAAATCCCCGATTACCTCACTTGTAGCCAATTTAGGAAGCTAACAGCAGTACCAAAATTCTTCTATAATCACAACATCAGAAATTTACCACTCTAAGTCAGTCTATTACCATCCCCTTCATCAATTGTGGTAGCAACCAAATAATCAAAGAATTAATCCATCAATACTTGCCTAAGGGACACTTACCCAGCCACCAAGAGACTCAATTTTTTATTTTTCCTTCCTTAGCCTAGAAACTTCAAAATATCACCTAATATTATGGATATTTTCGCATATAAATGGAGCCCATATCATAAGTCAGCTAATGTCGTCTATAACTAGCAAAGAAATCATCAAAATAAGAAGTTTATACTTACCTAACAACACCCCTAGCCTTAACCTCCGAAATTTTACCATGAAAACACCAAATAACAAGTTTTCAGATTTTGGGTGTAGGTGTGGGTGAAATGCTCTAAACAAAACACTAATTGAGTCAAATTGAAGAGAAAGAGAAGAGGATTAAGTTATACAACAGCTACCTTGGCTAATTTTGAGCCTAGAAGTGAGAAATGGTAAAAATGTGTCAAGAACCCTAGCCCCTCTCCAAGACCTCCAAATTTTGCTTTGCCTCTTGTGTTTCTTGTGGTTCTGTAGAATGGGGGGTGGCCAAACTGATTTTAAGGTTTTAAGTTGGGTCTTACATGGGTTATGGGTTGACCCATTAGCAAAAGGACCTATTAGGCTCCTACTAGTTGTTGGGCTAATGTTTTAATTTGTTGGGCCAGCTACAAGAGTTTAGATTTTTAGTTAGGTTAGGCCAAGTTTTAAGAGTCCATTTGGTTTGGGTCTACACTTAAATTCATTGGGCTTTCATTGCTCTTTATCCATAATCTACTTAAATAAATTATGGGCTTAAATGAAGTTTCTATCCCAATTGAATCTTAAACCCCTATTAATAATTTATTTCTCTATAAATTCCTATTCACATAGCTTGCTCGATTATTCCATAATCATTATTCTTAATTAGTCCTAATTCATGATTAATACCTTAATTAATTTTGGGGTGTTACATTAGGAGCCAATTTCATAACCAAAGCCATTCAAGAGCATACATTGGTACTAATGCAATCTCAAAACATCAAGTGGCATGTTCTCAAATCACAAGAGCACACACAAATATATAATGACATACATATGCACACAAGAATGCAAGAGAATGAAGTGGAGAGCTACCTTGAATTTATGCAAGCTTTACTTGGTTTGTTCCTTCCCTTTTTTGGCCTCACAAGTGCACCTAGGTGGGTTGGTGTTCTCTTGGCCTAAACACCATAAACAACATACAATTACACACTTGAAGCAAGCCAAGACATTAAACTCACTCTTAAATACAAACTTGGTTTCATAAGTGGCATAACGGTTCCATAAATGGCTTATTGAAGCAACCTTCACAATTCAAGCTCTAAACTCCCATTTGTTTCCATTTCTAGGCTTCTTGGCTTCATTCAAAGTCCTTGGAGCCTTCAGACAATTATTTATACAAGCTTAGAATCGCGTTGCTTCACAAAGCACTATTATGGACACTATTGTCCTATCTCTCAATCCATGGCTCCTAATTTTTTTCCTAATAGTTCCTCCCTTCTTCTAACATCATATGAAGTCCCAAACCAATGCTAGAACAAATTAAAACACTCTTTAGGCTTCTCTTCCTAGCTTGGCTAAGACATGCTTCAAGAAAAGGGTTCTTGTAGTTTCAAAATTTTTCTTGATGGGAAAGCCACTTGGGAGGGTTTCTAGAGGTCTTAGGAGCTCAAGGAAACACTCAAATAGTCAAGGAAATACTCATACAAAATCAGATTTTCCAAAACCCTAAAGAAGCCTACACATTCCTATCTTGATTTCTATTGGCTTTCCTTGGAACTTCTTGCCATATTCCTCTTCCTCATGGTTTAAACCCTAGTTCTCTTCTTGTTTTTGGAGAAAATCTCCCCCTCATATGGTTCTGGTTTGGCCAAAATTATACACAAGGGAGAAGCAAAGAGGAGAAACAATAAAACCATGAAATACCTTGGATTCAAGACTTTTTCTCCTTAGTTTTCTTCTCCTCAAGCAATTCAAACTATTCCTTCTTGTTTTGGACTCAAAACAGAACCAATTCACTCAAATAAACCATGGAAAGAGAGGAGGAAAGGAGAGGAACAAAATTGGAAGAGAAAGGAGCATGGAATTCCATGAATTTACCTACCTTTCTTGCCTTTTTCTTCGTCTTTCTCTCCCTCTCTTGGTGTACCTCAAGAAGCTAGTCTTTTTCTATTTGTTTTAGCCAGAGGCAATTATGCTATATGAGAGGAGAAAAAGGGAAAAGTGTGTGGAAGCTTCAAGAAACTCACTTTTTTAAAAATTTTAATTTTGTCCTTCCATAATGGCAATTTCGTTCTAGCTTCATTTTAGCTTCTTTTTTAGAACCATCTTTTTCATTATAAAATTTAGAATCCCAAATTGGAGTTAAAAACTTGAATGAATCCATCAAAGTTTGGGCTTACCATCGTTGAAAAACGTACACCAAAGGACTTTTACTGGTCCAAGGCTTCCCATGGTTTTTAAGGCCTTTGAGAACCCTGGGCAATTCAAATTTTTTATTTAAAAACCCTCCTGTGTATTTTTCCAAAAGTTGCAGTTATTACAAAAATATCATTATGTTTTGTCAATTTTTGTCACAATTTGTTTTACCATCCTAGCTCTGTTTTTCTTTTCATTTGAGCCTAGAATTATCATTTTTAGAAGCTTAGAACTCTACCCAAATTTTTAGGACATTATCTAGCTCATTCAAGAGGACTTGCTTTTATACAACTCATTTCATTATTTTATAAAAATTACGTTTGTTACATCTTCTCCTTGAATTCAAAAATTACCTCTTAGGTATAACCTCAAAATAGCCCTAAATACTTCAATAATTCCATAGGAAAGAAGGAAAGATGAAGGAGAAGGAATTTGTTAAAGAGAAACCAAGAAAATCCATGAAAAGCCATACCTTTTTCTTACTTTTTCTTCTCTCTTTCTCTCCTCCCTTGTGCACCTAACTCCCTTGCTCATTTCTCTGGTTTAAGGCAGAAATGAAATGGACTAAGTGAGGAGAAGAGTGGGGTGTGGGGTATATAGAGGTAGGTTTAAGAAATTGTTTCCAAAAATTCCAATTGTCCCTTAATCTTAGCATTTTCGTTTCTAGTTTGTTTTAGCTCCTTTTTTAGAACCGTCTTTTCCATCATAAAATTTAGGTCCTCAATCTTATAAAATGACTTTGAAATCACTCAAATTGAAGCTAAAACCTTTTCAAACGAAAGGGTTAAAGTTTGAGTCAACGAACATTAGAAAACGTACACCCAAGGGGTTTTAACTGTCTCAGGGCTTCCCATGATTTTTAGGACCTTTGAGAACCCTGGAGAACTTAAAATTTACATTTAAAAAGCCCTCTTATGAGAATTCCAAAATTTTTCCAAAATTATGAAAATGTCATTACATTATGTAGGTATTTTGTTAAATTATGTCTGATTATTTTAGCCTCTGTTCCAAGGTACCTCTGGCATCTTAATTTCATTACTTAATGTCTAGATTGTTATTCTAATTTTTCTAGACCTTAACCAATTCATTTTAAAGGACTTACTTTGAAAACATATTTGTTTTTGTTATTTTTATGAAAACTAGACATTACAAATTTATTCTAAGGTAAGTTATATAAAAGTTGATCCTCTCATCTTTCTCATCATGTTAGCCCTGTTGATTTTCCATTTAGTGGAGATTCACCTAAACCTTATGCCTAAAATATGTGTTCTTAGTGTTTCATGCATGATTTTTGGAGCTTGAGGCTAGAAGAACTATTGGTAAGTATTTCCCTCAATTTGATGTGTTATTACATTGGAAATTGACCTAATTACTGGTTTTTATGTTGAGCTTTATCATTATGTGAAATTGCAAGGCATTGGTGTGAGCCATTATAGATTTTATGATTAGAGGGCTCAAATCCAAACATTGAACTCATTAAGGTCTTGGATAAATGTTTTTTGAGTAGTTCTTAATGATTGAGTTGAATGGGTATCTGATTCTTGTAATGAATTATAACTTAGAACTAAATTTCAGTTAATTTAGGATGCTTAGAGCATTTGGCACTGGTTGAGAGCTTTTAAGGAATTTGGCTATTGAGTGAGGTAACTGGGGGTTTTAATTTCATGTTTATGTTCATATTAATCTTGTATTTGCTACAATGATATATTTCTATGTTAAATGGCTAGTTTGGCTACTTGTTGTTGTTGGATCATAATTGTGTCCTTAGTGAAGTTGTGATCATGCTTCCAACTATGCATGATGCTGTAATTATGCATTGAGTCGTGATCGCGCTCATTAGAATGCTTCGAACTATAAGCATGCTCAATAGAGAATTAGTGCCATGATCAGGCTCATTTCTCTCTATTTTTTGCTATTAACATATTGTATGTGATTGCTAGCATGGAATAATAGTTACTGGTAGTCAAACTTATTTATTTGTTAATTTATTTAATATCCTACTAGTATTTCCATATATATAGCATTTATATTGATTATATGGTACATATCAATAGAATTGCTCTTGGTTACTAGGATTTGCATCTCATCCTTATTTATGGGCTAACAATTTTAGGTGAAAGTTTTTTGGCTAAAGAAAATGAGGAACAAGTGGATGACCACACCTATTCTAAGGCTTTGTACAGGATTTCTATACTTGGACATTTGAATTAGTGTATATGCTAATTTTGTAACTTATTTTGTATGGCATTATGATGCATTCATATTGCTAAATGTAGGTATTTTGATGTTTTGTGTAACACCATAATTTCCTAACTTATCTCATGCTACATATCATGTGTTTCATGAAGGAGCAAGAAAAATGGTGTAAAATAATGAATATTTTAGTGTTGCGTAGTGTATAAATTTTTTATTCAGTATCCTGTGTACCATGTGAACTCATGTATCACATTCTCATATTTAATTTCATAGATACAACTCATTTCCATCATCAAAAGTGGCCTAGAACTCGTGTAAGTAGAAGAATTACACAAAATTCATAGTTGCAGCCTCATCTGAAATTTTCCCTTTTCTGTCATAAATTTTGAAAAATCATAACTAATTCTAAAAAAATTGAAATCATGCATTCTTTACCATTCTGGAAAGCTACAGATATCTAATTTATGCTAAAAATATGTACAAGTTATGAGACACCAAGTAGAAGATGTTTGACATTCAAAAAGCACCCTAGGTCTTAGCTGTCTGGGCTACTATCACAGCTTATTGTCATAAATTTTGGAAATTCATAACTAATTCTACAAAAATACAAATCATGCAAACTCAATCAATCTAAGAAGCTATAGATTTTAACTTTAAGGAAAATTAACTACAGATCACACCAAGTCCATTTAGGAACTAAATTATGATGGAACAATACTGGAGGTCTAGTGGCGTTACTGGTACTGACATGGAACTTCAAAAATTCATAACTCTCTGCTCAGACCTCCAAATGAGGTGATCTTAGTGACCACAAAAATATTATAACCTCTAGTGTATTCTTGTAAAATTTTACAAGCATTAGATACCATTTGACCATTGAATGACATAGAACACAAAATTGACCATAGGAATAGTGCACTGAACCAAAATCAGAAAATTTTCTAACTTTGAAAATTCATAATTAATTCTGTAGAGCTCTAATTTTTCTGCACTCTAACTTCCCAAAAAGTTCTCAATAAACCTACATGTTTGTAAAATTTCATGGGAAAATTCATCCATTTGGTCAATTTGTGCCATAAGGTTCAAGTTTGGTCATTTTCATGGTCTTAACTAGCCTCAAGGTGTCCAAATTTACTTCCTAAGTTTGTGTGGCCACTTAAGCACGTGGGATTGTACCAAAATGGCATTTTAAACTTGTCTCAAAGGTGCATAAACTCATAATTTAGAAACTCACACTCTCACCCTATGCCATACACATATTTCCATAAAGCTAGTCTAGCCATTACATGTCCAAAATGCACATTTCCATACATATAACCTTAAATCTCATTTATACATGATACATTAGCATAATTATACATGTTCATAACAACATAGGACAAATACAACAATAGATTACAATATTTTCCATTCATATAGCCTTAAAGAAACAAATCTATGCACTTTGATGTTATATTCTCATCTTTCAAGTAGTTAGCTCCCATTTTCTTGTTCTCTTAGTCCACCTAACATGTTAGAATATTGGAAAGGAGGGAATGAGATTCAAGGAATTCCAATAGCTCACCTCCCTTTCAATCACACATAAAAGATGCAAAACAAGTCTTACAAAATGTATGCATGGGCATATTACATAACATGAACATTTAAGAAGCAATCTTAGCATGTGAGTAAGTCATACAAGGCATCCATAGGCTTGCTAAGTAAGTAGATTAGCCTCATCCATTCACTTGTGGATTTTGGATTTGCCTCGCCCATTTCTTTAAGAGGTTTTTGACTCAATCTTGCTTTTGGGAGTCAACCTCACTTTTGAAAGACTCTTCACTTTGTCTCGACCAACTTTAAGGGTTCTTGGCTCATCCTCACTATGGCTAAGGGTTCTTGGTTTCTCCACACTCAAGCCAAAGTAAGCATAACAAACATCATTTAAAAACATAATGCATCATCATGGTACCATGGAATAAGAGCTCATGCTAGAACATTTTTCATATCTTAAAACACACATACATACATTCAAAGACAAGCCAAGCATACATTCATGCATGAGAGAAGGAGGAGTGAGCTACCTTGGATGCAACTGCACTCTTTTCTCCTTGAATTTGCTCTCCCTTTCTCGGCCTCACACACACAAAGGTGTGGGATTGATTTCTCTTGGCCTAAACACAATTTATAAGAGCTAATTAGGTTCATAGAATTAATTCTAAGGCCACACATCTTCCTTAAACCTAAATTTGGTCTATAAACCCTTTTATGGTTCCAAGAATGCACCTAATGAAGTAACACCCATCAAATAAATTCTAGGCTCCATTCTTTCCTCTTATATATGATTCTTGACTCCTTTTAAGTCTCTTGGAGTCATCACACAATTAAAACAAAGAGCCTAAATATATGTTGTTTGTTTAGGTCATATTATGGAACCTAAGACATCAACTCATTCTCTAGGCCTCCTAAATTTTTTCCAAGGCTTCCCTTCATTTTCATTCATCATATATGACTCAAAAATGGGTTTGAAAAATTTAAAACTCTCCCTAGGTATCTTAACCCTCTTAGGCTGAGACTAGGAAACAATTTGGCCTTCATAGACTTTGTTTTGTTTTTTGGATGGAGGAAGCACATGGGGAGACTTCTAGGGATCTTAGCAACTCATTCAAACATTCATTTAGGCATCAAAATTAAAGTATCAAGTCAGATTTTACAAGGAACACAACCCTAGATTTGCTATCTTGAATTTTCATGGTTATTTGTTAATTCCCTTTGCATATTCTTATTCTCCACACTCCTTTTCCCAAGATTCACCCTTGGTTTTGCCCAAATTCCAAGCCCTCCCATAGCTTCTTGAGTGGGGTGAACCAAGGAGAGAAGAGAAGCAAGGGGTAGCCATCATGGAAGGAGAAATTACCTTTTTTTCCCTTGTTTTCTTACTTGAATCCTCCTTTCTTTGGCCTCCTCTCTTCAAATCCGAATTTTTTCCTTTGTTTCTTCCTTAAAAAAGATCCTTATACTTCAATATAATCATAGAAAAGAAAGAAAAATGGAGGAGAAGAGGTTTGCAAAGGAAAGAGCATGAAAAACTACCAAAAATTCATACCTTTGGCCTTTGATTTCTCCTCCTCTTTCTCTTCCTCTTGTGCACCTCTCTCCTTAAGGTTTTTCTCTGGTTTAGGGCAGAAACATATGAAGCTAAATGAGTGGAGGAGTGGGGCACCCTATATATATAAGCAGGAGGAAGGAAGACTTTTCAAAAAATTTTGTTTTGCCCTTCATTCTTGGGATTTTTGTTTCTAATTTATTTTAACTCCTTTTTGAGAACTGTCTTTCCCATTATAAAATTTAGGTTCCTAATTTAGTAAAATGCCTTTGGAATTACTCAAATTGGAGTTAAAACCTTCCCAAACGAATCTGTCAAAGTTTGGGATATACCAATATTAGAAAACGTCCGCTAGAACGGTTTTAACTATCCTGGGGCTTCCTATGATTTTCAGGGCCTCTAAGAACCCTGGAGAACTCAAAAATTTCATTTAAAAAGTCCTCCTATATGAATTCCAAAATTTTCTCAAAATTACAAAAATGCCATTACTTTCGTAAGTCTTTAATCAAATTTTGTTTCTTCATTCTAACTCAATTTTTCTTTTTGTATGAGCCTAGAATTCTCATTTTTAGAAGTCTAGAATGTTGTTCAAATTTTTTAGGACCTTAACTAATTCATTTCGGGGGACTCGCTTTGAAAACATACCCATTTTCATCGTTTAACGAAAACTGGATATTACATTTTGTAACTTGGGTTTGAACCTTGATGGAAGCTAGACTTTAGTTTATAATGAATTTCATGTAATTGCATTTTTTTGAGTAAATATGAACTAATATAAAATATAAGAAGAATTGCTTATTAATCGAGGTTATGATTATGACATTAATGGTATTCCTAGCCTTGGTGACATCATATAGTTTCTATTGTTATATATGCTTTTATATGGGAATTGGGATACATAATAACCCTAACTTCTAATCATGGAAATTAGGGTTAAAGACATGATTAATAATCATAATTTAAGGTTTAAAGTCATTTCAATTACTTACATTAGGAAAAAGTAGAGAAATTTAAATCCTAATGTTATTAGAGTCATTAATTAGTTACTCATAACCAATTATGAACATGAGAGAATCAAACCCACAATTATAAGCCTTTAATCCTTTCATCTATTAATTCTAACTCATAAGAATCTTCTACAAGAGTTCATAATTTATTCCTTAACATTTCCATAAAGAAAACCAAGGTTTCTAGGTCATTATGAGGAATTGAGTACCTTCACCACGGCTAAATACTTTCATGCTGTGGCCAATTGCTCTTAGGATCATCTGACACATTTTCACAAAATTTACACATTTCATCGCAGCCAAATACCCCTTTCGCCATGGCGAATTATGTAATGTCTGGTTTTCGTTAAACGACAAAAATAAGCACTTTTTCAAAGCAAGTCCCCTGAAATGAATCAATTATGGTCTCAAAAAATTTGAGCAACATTCTAGACTCCTAAAAATGAGAATCCTAGCTTTAGACAGAAGGAAAAATGGAGCTAGAATGAAGAAATAAATTTTGATGGAAAACCTACAAAATGTAATGACATTTTCGTAATTTTGACCAATTTTGGAAATTCACATAGGAGGGCTTTTTAAATGAAAGTTTTGAGTTCTTCGGGGTTCTCAAAGACCTTGAAAACCATAGGAAGCCCCAGGCAGTTAAATCCCCTCTGGTGGACGTTTTCCAACTTCGGTATGCTCGAACTTTGATGGATTCATTCGAAAAGGTTTTAGCTCCAATTTGAATGATTCTAAAGTTATTTTCTTAAATTGAGAACCTAAATTTTATAATGGAAAAGACGGTTCTTAAAAAGGAGCTAAAATGAAAAAGAAACGAAAATGAAAGTATGAAGGGCAAAATTGGAATTTTTGAAAAAGTAACTTTCCTACACCTATATATAGGTGGCGCCCCACTTTCTCCCTCATTTGGAATCAGAAATTTTTGCCTAATTTCAGAAGTGGGAGCTAGGGTTTCGGGTGCACCAAGGGAAGAAGAGAAGGAGGAGAAAATCCAAGCTTAAGGTATGTTTCCATGGTAGTTTTTCATGCTTTTCTTCATCCACACCTCCTCTCCTCCCTTCTCCTTTGTTTCCTTTGATTGAAATGGAGTTTATAAATCTGATTCAAGGGAGAAACTCAAGGGAATTTTCGGATTTGAAGAGAGGAGCTTAGAGAATGCAAGATTCAAGCAAAAATAAGCAAGGAAACTAGGTAAAATTTCATCCTACTGTTGATATCTTCACCCACCCTTCTTCTCCATTTTGCCTAACCCTAGGAGTCATATGAGGATCTGATTTTTAAGCCAAACCAAGCATGAATCTTAGGTATTTGAAGGAGAAGAACAAGAATATGCAAAGGAAATAACAAAATAACCATTAGATTTCAAGATGCCAATTTTAGGGTTTTAATTGTTCCTAGGTCTAATTAAGAGTTTAAATGAGCTCCTAAGATCCCTAAGATGCTCCCTACATGCTTCCTCCTTCAAGAAAACAAAGAAATCTCCAAGAAGGCCAAAATTACCCTATGTCTCGGCCAAAGGGGGTTCTTATAGCTAAAGAGAGTTTTAAATTTTTCTAAGGCCATTATTGAGTCATATATGATGAATGAATATAAGGGGAGGCCTTGGAAAAAATTTAGAACTCATAGAAAGTGATTTGGTGCTTTAGGTTTCATATTATGACTTAAAGAAGCAACATGTTGTTAGGCTCTTTGTTTTAATGGTGTGATGACTCCAAGAGGCTTAAAAGGAGTCAAGAATCATATTTGAAGGAAAAGAATGGAGTCTAAAAATTATTTGAGAGGTGTTGCTTCATTAGGTATATTTATGGACCATAATGGGGTTTATAGAACAACCTAGTGTCTAAGAAAGTTATGCGGCCTTAAAATTTGTTTCATGAACCTAATTAGCTCTGATAAATTGTGCCTAGGCCAAAAGAAACCTTCCTCACACTTTTATGGGTGTGTGGCCGAAGCAAGGGAGGGAGTTTCAAGAGAAAAAGTATGTGATTGTGTGCAAGGAAGCTCTCTCCACCTTCTCTCATGCATGGATGTGTGTTTAGCTTATCTTAGAATGTGTGTATGTGTATTTTCAAGCTATGAAAAGTATGCTAGCATGATTTTATATGCCATGATTTCATGATGACATATTATATTTTCAAATGAATGTATGATGTTTGTTTGAGTTTGCTTAAGTGTGGAGAGGCCAAGAACTCTTAACCATAGTGAGGATGAGCCAAGAACCTTAGAGAATTGGTTATGACAAAGAAAAGAGTCTTCCAAAAGCAAAGTGGGCTCCCAAGAGTATGTCTGAGTCCAAGAATCTCTTAAAGAATGGGTGAGGCAAGTCCAAAATCCATGAGGAAAAGTGTGAGGCCAATCCATCCACTTGGTGAGCTCTTGAATGTTTTGTATTACTTGTTCACATGCCAAGTTTGCTTCTTGAATGTTCATGGCTTCCATAATATCCATGTATGCATTTTTAAGGCTTGTTTTGCATATATTATGTATGATTGAATGGGAGATGAGCTATTGGGATTCTTTGAATCTCATTCTCTCCTCTCCAATGATCTCACATTCTAGGTGGACCAAGTAGACATGGTAATGGGAGCCAACCACCTTGAAGAAAGGAGATTGACAACCTAATGCATAGTTTTTAGTTCTTTAAGGCCATAATTGTGTCGAATGATGTAATCCTTTGATGTATATGGTATATGACCCCTTAGAAATGTGTAATTATGATATTATGTTATGTATAAATGTATGGATATGATATATGAACTCTAGAATGTAATTTGGATATGTAATGCCAAGATATGCCTTATGGAAGTTTAATGTAAATGTGTATATATGTGGATGAAAATGCCAAAAATGAGATGCATGAGGTTTGGGACCATTTGGGCATCTCACACAAGTCCTAAATGTGCTTTTAGACTTGCCCAAAAGGTGCCAAAACTAAAAGAAAGTCATTTCACAATTTTGGTACCCTATATGGAGCCAAAAATAACCATAATGGAACCCTAGGTCACTTTTTAGCCAAATGAGTTATTTTTTATCTGAAATTTGGCATGAAATTATGTCTCATTAAGAGATTTTTGGGAAGCTAAAGACCATAATTTTTGGAGGTCTACAGAATATTTGATGAATTTTCAAAGTTGACAATTTTTTGGATTTTGGTCTGCTGCCTATTCATTTGGTCCGAAAATGAAATCTGTCACACAAGGCCCAAAGGATGTCCAATTGCAATGAAATTTTATACAAAGAAACTAGACATTCACAGTGACTTCTTCCAACTAGAATCACCTCATTTGGAGGTCTAGAGAGGGAGATATGAATTTTTAAACATTCTATCCAGTATCAGGAGCCTTACCCAACTCCAGTTACTATTCCATTGAATTCCGAGGATTGGGCTACCTGAGCTGGTCTGAAAATATTTTTTTCCTCTAGCTAACATCTACAGATTTTTAGATTGGTATCATTTGATTAGATTAGATTTTTTTGGAATTAATTGGATATTTTTAATGTTTGCTGCAGAAATCTATAATAGCATTAGAAGACAGTTTGACCTCTAGACTATTTTGGATGTCAAACATCCTCTGTGATAGATTTTATAATTTGAAAATATTTTTAGTGTCAAGAAGACATCTGTAGAATTCCAAAATGACCAAGAAATCATGATTTCAATTTTTCTAAAATTAGTTATGATTTTCCAAAATTTAGACAGAAAAGGGGCAAAATCTAGCCGAAATTTAATGTGCTTATTTTAAGCTTTCCCTTGAGTTCCATGAGTTATGGGCCACATTTTATGATGCAAATGAGTTGTGTTCATGTAATTAAATATGAGAATGGATGATATGAGCTCACATAGTCCATGTGATACCAAATAAAATTTTTATACACGACGCAACACGAAAATATTCATTATTTTTATGCTATTTCTTTGGTTCTTTCATAAGATGTCTAATAGGAAGCATAGAGATAGTATGAAATGAGTTAGAATTTATGGTGTTACAAATTATGCTTTGGAACACCACTAGACTTGCCTCTCACATTTCGTCACACCTTACATTGCTCTTTGTTGTAGCTAATTCCTCTCTGTTTCCTTCCTTGGGCAACTTCGTCATGTTTGGTTACAACTAATTCCATTTTGGCTGCGACTAATTCCCTTCTATTCCTGTAACTCTCAAATTTCATCTCATACACTCCAACTCTCCCTCTAATTGCAATCTAGGAGCACTCTTCCTTAATTTATAAGACTCTAATGGTATTTATTTACTTGATTCACCTAACTAATCTATCATTACCCGTACAAGAGTTAAGTGTTGACTCCAATTCATTCATCTATACTATAATCACAATTTCATGAATTAATGTCAGCAAGGATTTATAAACTACCAACAAATGTCATCCAAATATACATACCATTAAAGGTTCCATGCATCACTAGCTTAAGTCAACATCCAATATATCACGTGATTACATTTCCAAAATGTAAACCATATCATAGGATCCACAAAGTTCTACGTCAAATGTTATAAACTCATACATCAAATATCCATTTAATATGAGGCCTAACTTCTTAATAGACACATTCTATGTAGTCAAAATACAAACTCCTATACTTGGCAACATGATTACATGATGATGCTATATAAAAGAATAACAAAATTTGCATTTACTCTACTCAAATCAGCCTAAGTGTAGCCTCCCCCACACATGGTTGGAGCTCATGGATTTTCATCCACTTGCTTCCCCTTGTCCTTACCTGAAGGACCTTCACCTAAAATTGTTAGGCCATGAAATAGGATGAGATGCAAATCTCAATAACCAAGGTAATTTCCATTAATATAATCCAATTTAATTAACATATATGCATGAATCAAAATGAGCATTAGAATTATATCAATCATATCAGCAAATGAAACGATTAGGCTACTATGATTACTATCCTATACTAACAATCACATTTCCACATGTTAAAGGCCAATAACAATAGGAGAGGCCTGTCCATGGCACCCACTCCCCAATGAGCACAACCAGGGCTCAGTGCATCTGGGGTCTGATCATAACCCAATGTCCGATCAAAACACATACACAGGTGGTAGTCATACCACAGCTCCACCATGGACTCACAAGGTCCAAACACAATACAATAGATAGCTAATTAATTCATTTAGCATTTCAAATCTTTCATGTGCAACAAATATAAAATTAAAATAGATATATGAATGGAATTACATAATCCTCAGTTACCTCACTTGTAGTCAATTTGGGAAGCTAATAGTAGTACCAAAGTCCTCCTATAATCACAACATCATAAAATTACCACTCTAAGTCAGTCCATTACCATCCCCATTCATCAATTATGGCAACAACCAATAATCAAAGAATTAATCCATCAATACTTGCTTAAGGGACGCTTACCCAACCACCAAGAGACTCAATTTCGCATTTTGCCTTCCCTAGCCTAGAAACTTCAAAATATCATCCTATATTATGGATATTTTCTTGTAGAAATGGAGCCCATATCATAAGTCAGCTAATGGGGTCTCTAACTAGTAGAAAAAGCATCAAAATAAGGAGTTTATACTTACCTAACAACACCCTTAGCCTCAACCTACGAAATTTTATCATAAAAATACCAAATAACAAGTTTCAGATTTTGGATGTGGGTGAAATGCTTTAAACGAAACATTAATCAGATCAAATTGAAGAGAAAGAGGAGAGGATTAAGTTATATAACAATTACTTTGGCTGATTTTGAGCCTAAAAGTGAGAAATAGTGAAAATGTGTTAAGAACCTTAGCCCCTCTCTAAGACCTCCGAATTTTACTTTATGTTTCTTATGGTTTTGCAGAATGGGGGGTGGCCAAACTGATTTTAGGGTTTTAAGTTGGGTCCTAAATGGGCTATGGGTTAACCAAAAAGTCCAAATCCTCATGGGTTTCAGATTTTATACTTATTGGGCCAGATTTCATGAGGTGGGTTGTAAAATTTTGATTAGGTTAGGCTAAATTCCAAGAGTTCATTTAGTTTGGGTCTGCATAAGGAATGTTGGGCCAGCTATAAGAGTTCAGTAAATAGAGTCTTAGGCCTCTACCTCACTAAACCCAATTGGGCTATTGCTAAGTGGTTTCTCTCTTGGGCCAAGTCTCATAATAAGAAGTTGGGTGAGAGGCTCGTCGCGCAACCCTCAAAATAAAACTAGGTTGATAAAATATGCAATTAGTGGCACAACCTAGGTCATCTCCCTTGGAATTGGAGTTCAATGCTTAATTGAGTTTTCCAAATGTTAAAAGACTCTAAAAATTTCTAAACTAAGGGGGGTTTTTGATTTAATTAAATTAAGTAAAATTAAATTAAAATTAAATTCCTAAATTCTACCTAATTGGATGAATTATGGGTGGATGATGGTCTTGTGACTAGCTTTGGAATTGTCCCTTGGTATCCACTATCCTTATCCTATTCTAATTGTAATTGATTCTGGCCTAAGAGTTCCTAATTGTGTTCATAACAAATTATCTTGGGTTACCACTCAAGATTTAAGAGATTAACGATCTAATATTGAATTAAAACCTTAACCCTGCATTAAATTGTTAGTTCTTGTTTTAGGATCAATGAACACCCAATTTGATTGATTAACTAATTAATTAGCCTCTGAATCATCATCCTAAAATGTTTAATTAACCAACTAAACACTAAGGAATTCTCAAATTTAACTTTCAAGCACATAATTTCATTCATGTATTGCATCAAACACCTTTGAGGCACACATGAGAAATTAGAGAATAATGAAAAATTCAAAACTTGATTCAATCAATCAATCAAACAAAAAGTTCCCTAATTAGTGTCTAACTAGCCACTAATTACAATTACACAAATTCCCTATCAAATATAACTTAACCAAGATAATATATGAAAGAGAAAAAGTGTAAGAAAATAAAGAATTCTTAGCCAAAATTCTGAGTTCATCCATGGATTCAAGCTTCTCCAAGAGCTTCCTCCTAGCTAGCCTTAAGATGGATTAGAACTTCATTGTATGGTGGAGATGGATGGAAGATGGAATGGAGGTAATGGATGAATGGGTGGACGAAGGAGTCGTGCGAATGAATTATATGGAATGGATGATGGGGTGGAGTATATGGAATGGATGGCACAGAATGAATGATGGGGTTGAGTGGTGTGGAGGATGCAAAGGATGAATACGGCGTGAATGGATTGCCCCCTGATGGAATGGGATGAATGAATATATAGATGAGGGTTTCTGAAAATATAGAGCCGTGAGATGGCTTTGATTGTTGTGAAGTCCCACATCGAATAGGAAGGTCCTGGGCTAAGGCCTTATAAGTGGGGGCGAAGCTTCCCCCACTAGACACGCGTTTTCCTTGAGCAAAGGCTGGGTAACCAAGCCCTCAAAGCTCGAAAGGCGACAAAACCCTTGGGAAGGCTGGGTCAAAGACCCACGAACCAGGGGACAGTACGTCTGGTGGCTCTGTAAGTGTGTTGGTATCAGAGCCGGCCTAGCCGTATGTGCAACCCGAGAACGGGTTAGCCCTAAGGGGGGTAGATTGTAAAGTCCCACATCGGATAGGAAGGTCCTGGGCTAAGGCCTTATAAGTGGGGGCGAAGCTTCCCCCACCAGACGCGCGTTTCCTTGAGCGAAGGCTGAGTAACCAAGCCCTCGAAGCTCGAAAGGCGACAAAACCCTTGGGAAGGCCAGGTTAAAGACCCACGAACCAAGGGACAATACGTCTGGTGGCTCTATAAGTGTGTAATGTAACAACCAAGAAAAAGAAAGAAGAAGAAAAGAAAAGAAAAGAAAAAAAAAGAGAGAAGAGAAAAGCTGAAAATTTTCAAAGGGTTGAAAATTTTCTAAGTCTGCTAGCTATAGCTCGGCTATAACGAATGTACCTATTCGCTATAGCGAGAATGTCTTCTAGCTATAGCGAGTTCGGGCACCCCATACAAAAACCAGGGCGTAGTTCACTGTAGCGCGTGCCATAGCAAAAGCAGGGGTCTGGGACTGACACGAGCTCGCCGTAGCGAGGGTTATGGCTTGCTATAGTGAGGGTTAGTCTAGAAAAGCGTGAAAAAAGAGGATTTGATTCTTTAAAGTGTTCCAACTCCTTCTTTCACTCTGTAATCGACTTAAGCTCACTCTAAGATAGAGAAAAGAGCGGAGGAGAGAGAGAGAAGCCTAGAGGAAGAAGGAAGAACAAGAAAGGTAAGGATTTTTATGGCTTTTCTCTTAGCATGTTGTTCTTCTCTCCTTATCCTTTCTTCCCACGGTTTTAGTAGTTAAAGTAGTCATGTTTTGAGCTTGGTTCAAAGGAGGGAGAGTAGAAAACCCCTCTTGAAGAAGACTAAGACTCACATATCTTTACTTCTCCCTTGCTTCCTTCTTGAGAGCTTGAGAGAGGAAGGAGAGTTGATGAGTTTCTAGTGAGAGAAAGAACCTTGGTTCAGAGGAGGGAGAGTAGAAAACCCCTCTTGAAGAAGACTAAGACTCACATATCTTTACTTCTCCCTTGCTTCCTTCTTGAGAGCTTGAGAGAGGAAGGAGAGTTGATGAGTTTCTAGTGAGAGAAAGAACCCCTAGCTCTTACATGCTTAGTAGGGTTGCTAGAAAGAAATCTCTAGCTTTATGAATTAAGTGTTAAGAGAATAATCCCATGTTTCTTGTGTGGTTAGGCTCAAGAGAAGCACTCCCATCTAGAGTTGATTGTGAAAACCACAAGGGAGGAGACAAGTTGAAAGGAAAAGTTGTGAATAACCAATAAGGTAGCTCTCTCCACCTTCTCTCATGCATATTTGTGTGCTTACATTGTTTTACTTGTGTGTATGTATATTTTGAATCATGAGAAGTATGCTAGCATGATGATGCCTCATGTATTTCAATGATGTTTTATGTGATTGTTTGGGTTTGCTTGAGTATGGAAAAGCCAATAACCCTCTAGCCATGGTGAGGATAAGCCAAAAACCCTCAAGTTGGTTGAGACAAAGTAAAGAGTCTCCTAAAAGTGAGGTTGACTCCCAAAGAGTAAGGGTTGAGTCTAAGAACCTCTTAGAGAATGGGTGAGGTAAGTCCAAAATCCACAAGTGAGTGGGTGAGGCTACTCCATTTACTTGGCAAGCTTTTATATGTTATGTATGGCCTACTCACATGTTGAAAATATTCCTTTTATATGTATGGCCAACTCAAAGATTGTAAATGCTTTTCTTATGATTCCATATGCTAACATGTCCATGCATACATTGTGAGACTTGTTTGCATGCTTTATGTGTATGATTGAATGAGAGATGAGCTATTGAGATTCTTTGAATCTCACTCCCCCTCTCCACCATCCCAACATGCTAGGTGGACCAAGTGAGGCAAGAGATGGGAGCCAACAAGCTTGAAGCTAGGGAATTCAATGAAGAGATTATAAAAGAGCCTTTGTATTCATTTTGTAGTTAAGTCAAGAGGTGTAAATTATCGATGTACATGATGTAGCACTTAGGAATACTTGTAAATGAATGTATTTATCATATAGGTATGAGAATGAGAACTATGTGAATGATGTAGCAAGCTTTATTATGAATAGCAAGATCTTGGCCTTATGTTTATGACTATATGTGTGGGTGTGGGAGAGTGAGTTTCTTAAATCTGGGTTGTTAGACACTTGGGCCATGTTTGATAGCATATATTAATGCTTTTCCATGTGCTCATAGAGCTTTAGAGGTAGGAGAAGCCAAGTTGGGTCTCAATAGCCCTCATTTAACACATGAATTGGGTCATTTTGCCCATGATGTCAAAGTATGCCCAAATGACATCCTCTTGCCTTGAAATTTGGCATGTGACTAGATCTTCTCTAGAGATTTTTGGAAAGCTAAAGATCAAGTCATTTGGAGGTCTATATAATTTTCTATGATTTTTCAAAGTTGGTATCAGAAATTCGGATTTTCAGAAACGCTGTTCATTTGGTCAGTTATGGAATTGTGTCATCGGAGGGGAAAACGTGATCCAATGATTTCAAAATTTTATAGGCAGAAACTAGATAGTTACAGTGACTTGTAGGAACTGGAAGAACCTCATTTGGAGGTCTAGAGAGGAAGATATGCAATTTCGAAGTTCCAGCCCAGAATCAGTCATCCTACCAGACCCGAGGTATTGTTTCATCGGTTTCTGGGAGTTTGGCTTGATGAACTGATCTGGAAATATTTTTAATCTCTAATTAACATCCACATATTTCCATAGTGATATCGTTTGCAAGCATTGGAGTTTTTTGGAATTAGTTAGACATTTTTGAAGTCCATATCAGTAAACTGTGACAGTAGCAGAGCCCCTCCGATCAGTAGATGATTTTGCATGTCAAACGCATTATATGTGAGATTTTATGAGTTGTATATATTTTTACCATGAAGTAGAAAGTCTAAGCTTTCCAGAGTGACTAAGAGATCATGTTTTTGATTTTTCTGTATTTAGTTATGAATTTCCAAACTTTGCCCAGAAATGAGGCCAAATCTGCCGAAAACGAATTTGCATGTCTCACATCCCTTTTTGCTTTCCATGAGTTTCAAGCATATTTTTGGGATTGAAATAAGTTGTAATGGTGCAAATAAACATGAGGATGGATAGAATGAGCTCACTCGATCCACGTGACACTAAAGTGAATCTTGACCATGCCACATCCTTAGTAAATGCATGAATCTAATAAGGGAGAATCCCACTTTAGTCTTCCTAGATGTATATGAGCATGTAAGGCATGATAAGTATGAGCTAGAAATGAAGGTGTTACAATTGTTCCCTCTCACGTGAGGTTTTAATGATTCCACGTGGCTGCCTCCAGCTCTCTGACTCGAATCTCTTCTTTACTTGAGCTGCCTGTATCAGCTCATTACTTCAACTCCTTCATTCATCCCGTCTTGCTCTGTTCTTCATGCTCCATCCAGCCCACGTTCAGCTTGTTTTTATTTTGCTCTTCCATGCTCTCAACTTGTGGCTCTTTGTACATTGTTTCTTCTACTTGCCCCAAGCACCCAAGCTTGAGCTTCCTTCATTTATTTGCATGCTTTGTTTTGTTCGTTACTTTTCTCGTTCTCAGCTCCATTCCACGTAAATTTCGTAGCTTCTCTTTTTCCAAGATACCCGTGCAGCTCATTCTTCTCATTCAGCTCATGACAATCCAGCTCAACAAGCATCTCTTTCCTTCTCCGGTTCCAGCCATTAACCAACTCGTGCAACCATAGCTTTTCCAGCTGAGCTTCTTTTCCACGAGTTCCTTCAACCCGTGGCAAGCTTCTTCTTGAGTCATGCATGTGTGTGATGATCACGTGACTTCATGTAAGTGTGTGGGGTTGCATGGAAAAGTGCTGTACAAGTGTGTAACTTCCATGTCAGAATTGCATGGTGTTTGAAGCTCACCCCTTCTCCACATCAATTTACCATTCAAGCTTTGATTGCCCTATTGAAATTCTTGAAACTCTTGAGATTGCACACTAACACACTTGAAGCCCATCTCTTCTCTTGCTTTTCTTCAATTTAATTTTTTATTCAAAGCTTCAATTACATATTAAAATTCTGCACAAAAGAGTGGGAAAAATCAAATAGGAATATTCAAAAAAAAATTATTTAAGATAAATTTAAGCATTAAAAACCAATAATTTACAAATAAATTCCTAAAATATAAAAATGGCCACTAAAATAAAATCTTATCTAATTGAAGTCTTAGAGACATATTTAATCATTAAAATCCTAAGTTAGGAGAATCAAATAGATAGAAATATGTGTTTATCATTGGGTCTACACCTAAATTCATTAGGCCTCCATAAATCCTTAACCATGGCTTACTAATAATAATTTAGGCCTAGATGAAGTTTTCAACCTAATTAAATCTTCAAGCCATATTAATAATTTATTGCTCTAGAAATTCCCATTCCCATAGTTTTCTCAATTATTCTATAATAATTATTCTTAATCAACCCAAATCCATGATTAATACCTTAATTAATTTTTGGGTGTTACAGGATATGCCATAGCCATAATTTGCATCTAAGGTTCTTTTAAAGTTTTTAAGGTTAGGAACATGCTTAATTGGTTTATTAAAACTTGCTCAAAGAAGTTTGAAATCAATAGGTAGAGAAATGCACAATTTAGGTTGTCACTTAAGGCTCCATATGCCATTTTGCTGTCATAATGGGTGTTGTGCTAATATAAAGCAAGATTAAATTGGTCTAATTAATCATTAGGTCCTTAAATGATGTAAATTAATAAACTAAGGAGTAATATCCAATTTTCGTTAAACAACGAAAATGGATGTGTTTTCAAAGCAAGTCCCCAGAAATAAATTAATTAAGGTCCCGAAAAATTTGAGTAATATTATAGACTCCTAAAAATGAGAATTCTAGGCTCAGATGGAAAGAAAAGCAGAGCTAGAATGAAGAAACAAAATTTAACGAAAAACTTATGAAACGTAATGACATTTTCATAATTTTAAGCAAATTTTGAAATTCACATAAGAGGGCTTTTTAAAAGAAATTTTTGAGTTCTCTAGGGTTCTTAGAGGCCCTGAAAACCATAAGAAGCCCCAGGACAGTTAAAACCCCTCAGGTGGACATTTTCTAATGTCAGTATACTTGAACTTTGATAGATTCATTTGGGAAGGTTTTAGCTTCAATTTGAGTGATTCCAAAAGCATTTTACTAAATTGGAAACCTAAATTTTATAATGGAAAATATGGTTCTCAAATAGGAGCTAAAATGAATTAGAAACGAAAATGCCTAAAATGAAGAGTAAAATGAGAATTTTTTAAAAGTCTTTCTTCCTCTACCTATATATATAGGGCGCCCCACTCTCCCACTCATTTAGCTTCATGTTTTTGCCCCAAACTAGAGAAAAAACCCTAGGAGAGTGGTACACAAGAGGAAGAGGAAGAGGAAGAGGAGGAGAAATCAAAGCTAAGAGGTATAGATTTTTGGTAGTTATTTATGCTCTTTCCCTTGCAAACCTTTTCTTCTCCATTTTCCTTTCTTTCTTGTGATTATATTGAAGTATATGGATCTTTTTTAAAGGAGAAATTAATGAGAAAATTTGGATTCGAAGAGAGGAGGCCAAAGAAGGGAAGATTTAAGTGAGAAAACAATGAAAAACAAGGTAATTTCTCCTTCCATAGTTGCTACCCATTGCTTCCCTTCTCTCCATGGTTCACCCCACTCAAGAAGCCATAGGAGGGCTTGGATTTTAGGCAGAACCAAGGGTGAATCTTAGGAAAAAGAGTGTGGAGAATAAGAATATGTAAAGGGAATTAACAAATAACTATGAAAATTCAAGATAGAAATTCTAAGGTTTCATGTGCTCCTTGTAAAATCTGATTTGATACCTTAATTTCTATGCCTAAATGAATGTTTAAATGAGCTCCTAAGATCTTAGTTTCAACCAATTGCAAAGTATTAGAATATGGAAGGATATTACCCGATGAATAGGACTCTTCCTCCTCTATAACTTCCCTTCTAATTTTCTCTTCAATTGATTCATTAGCACTTGAAGTCGATTGATTCTTTTGAAATCCTGAATCCGTCATGAGGTTATCTATCATTTACTGGCCTTGGAGCTTCAACCATTCAGTTCCCCATTGGACCATTTGCTCCAATTGTTGGTTTTGAATAATACAAGCTTCCATTAGCTGCTCTTCCCAACTTGGTTCCCTTGGGACCTCTTGTTGCATATACCCCTCATGATAATTGTAATTATCATACTCTGGCTCTTGCCTAAGAAAGGTGTGGTATGGCTCATAATTATGGTGGTAATTGGGGTGTACTCCATATGAATTATGGTATGGTTGGTAGCATGGTTGTTGGACTTGTTGGTATTGTTGTGCTTGCCGTTCTTGTCTTTGTTGTTCAAGAAAACCTTGAAGCATTGACATGGCTTCATCCAACTTCTGAGAAATCCTATGCTCTGCATAAGAGTCATATACACCTTGATTAGAATAATGATGATCCATTTAAGCAACGAAAAATGAGAAATTCAATTAATTTCAATACAAGAAAAATCACTAACAAATTATAATTAAAATTAATTCTAATTCAAGAAAATAAAATTTCAATGAAACTAAGACTTACTTAACTATCAAAAGAACTCCTAAACAGAGGTTAATGATGTAAAATAAACTCACAAAAATTAAAGAAATTAAATTCAGAAAATTTGAAAAATTCTTAAAAATTCGAGAAAATACTAAAAATTTAGAAAAAAGTGCTTTAAACGTTGGAATTTGGCCAAAAAATGGTGAACCTAATAGCTATGCTATCAATTTTGCTTAAAACACCCAAAAACCTTGGAAAACGAAGTTTGAGAATTTTCTGGGCACTTTAAACAAAAATTTTAGCAAGCAGGACACTTGACGCGTAACACCGAAATCAGCCAATTCCAAGTTCAAAACAAAAGAAAAATTAAACCAAAATAGAATAAAAATAGAGTTAAAACACTTAGAAAACTTTCTCAAACAATTGAGAATCCAATTCCCCAGCAACGACACCAAATTTTGAGTGGCTCATCGCACAACCCTCAAAATAAAACTAGGTTGATAAAATATGTAGTTAATGGCACAACCTAGGTCATCTCCCTTGAAATTGGCCTTCAATATTTAATTGAGTTTTCCAAATATTAAAAGACTCTAAAAATTCCTAAACTAAGGGGGTTTTGATTTAATTAGACTAAGCAAAATGAAATTAAAATTAAAATCCTAAATTCTACCTAATTATATGGATTATGGGTGAAAGATGGGTTTGTGACTAGCTTTGGATTCGTCCCTTGGTATCCACTATCCTTATCCTAATCTAATTGTGATTAATTCTGGTCTAAGAGTTCCTAATTGTGTTCATAACAAATTATCTTGGGTAACCACTCAAGATTCAAGAGATTAATGATCTAACGTTGAATTGAGACCTCAATCCCGCATTAAACTGTTAAATCTTGTCTTTAAGATCTCAAACACTTAATTTGATTGATTAACTAATTGATTAGCCTCTAAATCATCCTAAATATTTAATTAACTAACTAAACATTAAGGAATCCTCAATTCAAACAAATAATCTCACTCATGTATTTTATCAAACACCTTCGAAGCACACATGAGAAATTAAGATAATATTGAATTAATCAGATCAATTAATCAACAAAAAAGTTCCTTAATTAGTGTCTAACCAGCCACTAATTACAATTACACAAATTCCCTATCAAATACAACTTAACCAAGATAATATATGAAAGACAAAAAGTGTAGGAACAATAGAAAAGTCTTAGCCAAAACTCTAAATTTTTCTCCATGGATTCAAGCTTCTCCAAGGGTTCCTCCTAGCTAGCCTCAAGATGGATTAGAGTTTCATTGGAGATGGATGGAAGATGAGTATGGAAGAGTGGGATAGGTGAATGGTTGAATGATTGGATGGAATGGATTGAATGAATGGATGAATGGAATGAATGAATGGCTTGATGGATGGATGGATGGACTCTCTGAATGGATGAAAGGGGGCGTTATATATAGGTGAGGATTTGCAAAAATATAGAGACATAGAGGCATGAATGAATTACAGAGGCGTGAATGAATTATACTCCCTTCCTCATTAAAAATCACGTGCCAAAGCCTCTTCTTTTCGTGTGTATTATTCATGGATCTGAACTCTTCTCACTATTCACGTGGTTCTAAATTTGCTTGTGCATATTGATGTGGGCCCCCATTGTGAATATAATAATCCACTTGCTTCCTTTAAACCCCACGTGCTCAGCTGCTTCACTTTGTGTTTGTTCGTGCCTTCTGCGTTTTTGTTGCATGTTCTCCAGCTCTCTTCTTGCATGCACATAAACTCAAGCTGCCCATGTTGTTTTCTAAACTCAAAGCTCAGGCTTCTGCATGCTTTCTTTATTTAGCTGTTGTGCTTCCAGCTTCTTTTCACAGCACCTAAACTCAAGCTTCTTTTCATGTTTTTGCTTTGCAACCCATTACTTCCAGCTTCTTCAGGTTAACTCCTTAGTTCAGCGTTTTATTTTCCACATGATATGCTCAAGTGTGCCAACTTTTCTACATGGAGCTGCTTCTTCTTTGTTCTGCCTCTGCATGTGTGTGTTTGGCAGTCCTTCTCACCTCTTCTTCTTAGCTCTTTCCTCCACTTTGGCTACTGTGTGAGTTAACACGAAACTCCCTCTCTTAAATCTCCAACTCATGCATCCAGCCCAGCTCCCTTTCAGCGTCACTTCTTCTGTGTCTCACCCCTCTGCCCAGTCTAGTGTCTGTCTCTCGATGCAGTCCAGAAGATGAAAGAAACAGCAGCCCTTGCTCGTGTTTCTCGCCTCAACTCCAGCTTACATTGACCTCCATGCAGCTCTGTACCCATGGCTTCTTCTATTAAATTGAATCACGTGCTCAACTAATTTTCTTCATGCTATGTACGTGTTTCAGCTGGTGCTTCATTTATTCTATTTTATTTTTCCACGTGGCTGCTTGTTCCTTCCAGCTTGGTGCATGTGTTTTGCTTTGCTCTCAGCTCCAGCTTGTTGCTTCATCTTACGTGAACTTCTCTTTCATTTGTGGTTCCCAATATTTTCCATGCAATCTTTTCTTCACACAAGCTGCCTCATTCTCCTTCCCCTCAAGCTTATTCTTTATACATTCTTCATTCCCATATTCTACCACTTCTTCTCCATGTTGCTTCCACTCTTATTTCCTCCAAACTGTACATATGAAGCCTTCATCTTTTCTTTAAATCAAATTCCATTCAATGCTCAATTTTGCATTGAAAATCTACACAAAAATAATGGAAAGAATGAAATAGAAATATCACAAAATTATTTAGAAGAATTTCATGCATTAAAACTCAATAAATTTGCCAATTAATTCGTAAAGTGCATAAATGGCTAATGAAATCAATTTATATATAATTAAACCCTTAAGATCATACTCCATGATCAAAATGCCTAAATTAAGAGGATTAAAGTGTATAAAAATCATGCTTATCATTGACTCCTAAGAGTAAGGTTGAGTCCAAAAACCTCTTAAAGAATGGATGAGGCAAGTCCAAAATCCACAAGTGAATGGGTGAGACTAATCCACTTACTTGGCAAGCCTATGTATGCTATGTATGACTTGCTCAAATGTTAAAAATATCTCTTGAATGATTACACATGTCAATATGCCCATGCATGCATTTGTGAGACTTGTTTTGCATCTTTTATGTGTGATTGAAAGGAAGATGAGCTATTGGGATTCTTTGAATCTCATTCCCTCCTTTCCAATGTTCTAGCATGCTAGGTGGACCGAGAGAACAAGGAAATAGGAGCCAACCACTTGAGAGATGAGAATATGACATTAAAATGCATAGACTTTGTTACTTTAAGGCCATATGAGTGGCAAATGTTGTAATCTATTATTGTATATAACCTATGACTTCTTGAGCATGTGTAATTATGTTAATATGTTATATATAAATGAGAAATTATGTTATATGAATACTAGAATGTAAATTGCGCATGTAATGGCAAATTTAGCTTCTTGAAGGTTTGATGCATTAGTGTATAAGTGGAAGTGAAATGGCCAAATTGAGATGCATGAGATTTAGGACCACTTGGGTAGTTCATACAAGTCATATTCATGCTTTTAAACTTGCCCAAGAGGTGCCAAACATTAAGGGAAGCCATTTGGACACATTTGGTATCTAATATGGACCAAAATTGACCATATTGGGAACCTATACCACTTTTTGTCCAAATGAACCCTTCTTGATCTGAGAGCATTTAGAGCTTGTTGAGAGGTTTTTGGGGAGCTAAAGTGCAGAATTTTTGGATGCCTATGAAATATTTGATGAATTTTCAAAGTTGGAAAATTTTTTGAAATTGGTTCAATGCATTATTCATTCTAGTCTAAATTTAAAATCTCTTAATCATAAGGAAAATTATATTCAATTGCCACGAAATTTTACAGAGAGAAACTAGACCTTCCTAGTGACTTGTTCCAGTATCAAAATTGTTATAGTGGATTATTATATTCACAATGGGGGCAAAATTGTAATTTTAGGTAGCTTTTTCAAAATTCAAAGGAGGAAACTTTAAATAGAAAATTTGAATTTTCTTGAGTTCTTAGAGGCCTTAAAAGCTATAGGAACCCTTAGAATGGTTAAAATTCCTCTGGTGTACATTTTAGGTCATCAGTTGACCAAAACTTTGATAGGATCATTTAGGGTTGTTTTAAATCCAATTAATGTGAAACCAAAGGCATTTAATAAATTTAAGGACCTAAATTTTGTGATGGAAAAGATTATTCTAAAATGTTATGATTGGCCTCCCCCTCCTTTATATATCATGCCAACCTCTTTTCCTTATCTCCACTTACTCATTTTGGCTTTGAAATAGAACCTAGACCAACTTGAAGGGGTGCATAATAAGGGCAAGAAAGGAGGAAGAAAAACCAAGCAAAAAGGGTAAGAAAATATCGATTTTTCATGCTCTTTCTTTCTCGAATGTTCTTCTCTTCTTTCTCTTCTCTTTTCTCATGGTTTTGAAGTCGTGAATGGTGATGATTTGTGGCTGGTTTATTAGAGGGAAGAAAGAGTTTGGAGAAAACCTTAGAAGCTTAAGAAACACCACTTGACAAGGAAGCAAACATGGTGGTATGTTTCTTCTTGAATAACTTGCTTTCTTGGTTCTTCCATGGATGCTTCAATTCGACTAGCCTAGGGGGACCATGTAAGGAGTTTGATTTTGGTCCAAACTTAATAGGAATTGGGGTTTTGAAGCATGAAGAATCATATGAAACTAAAAGAATTCAAAAGAGAGCTATGTACAGCAAGTTATGGAAATTAGAGTTTTGATTGCACTTAGGGAAATATGGAGTTTTCTAATGATATTTTAGACCATGTAAGAGTATGATTGAGTTAAGAAGAGGCTAAGGAACTCATATAGGTGCCAAATTCCCTAGAAAAATAAATAAACTCCATGGGTGCCCATGTATGTACATGTCTTGGCCAAGACTCTTATGAAGTACTTAGGAAGAGTTTTCTTTGATTCTAAGGATAGAAATGGTCTAAGTATGAATTATAAATACCAAAGGAACCATTTGTTTGAATTTAGAAGCCTTATTTTGTAAGGTGAGAGTTTGGGATTTCATTATATATAAAGAAGAACTTTGTGTTAGGCTCCTTAATTTGAGTTTGTGATGACTCTAATAAGTTTAAATGGAGTCATATGACTTAAATTGAGTAAGAAATTGGAGCCAAGATGATAAATTATGTGAGTTGCTTCATTTTGCCACTAAATGGAGCCATATGGATGCCTAAAGATAGAATTAACTTATGTAAGGCTTGTGTGATGGTAGAGATGGTTCCATTGATGTATTTGTGTCTTGTTTGATGTGTCTAGGCCAAGGAAGTCAAGACTCTCCCAAGTGTGTGTGTGAGGCCGAGAAGAAAGACTAAGAAACCAAGGAGGAGAATTGTGCTTCCTGAGAAAGGTAGCTCTTCATCTATTCTTGTATGCTTATCTTCGTTGTTTTATTGTCATTGATTGATTCTGTGTTTGGACTATGAATTTGTCTATTGTCATTAGATTGATGATTTGATATCACTATCGTTCTTAGAATGCATTTGAAATGTGAATAGCTCTTGATGAGTGAGGTTGTGCCAAAAATCTCAAAAAATGAGTGAGGCTAAGTCAAAAGTTTCTAAAATAGGTGAGGCTAATATGAAAGTCCTAAATAATTAGGTGAGACTAGACCAAAAGTGTAACACCATAATTTCTAGCTCATCTCATGCCTTTGATTAGCTCAACTTCAAGAACTACACAAGCATTCAAGAAAAAGGCAATAAAAATAATGAATATTTTCGCGTTGTGTCATATATAAAAATTTCATTCAGTGTCACGTGGATCGTATGAGCTCATACAATACATTATTATATTTAATTACATTATTACAACTCATTTGCACCATAAAATGTGGCCTACAACTCATGGAACTCAAAGAAAAGCTTATAATATTCATACATATTTTCGGCCAGAATTTGGCTCATTTCTGTCACAAATTTGGCAAATCATAACTAATTTTAGAAAAATCAAAATCACATATTCTTAGCCATTATTGAAAGCTAAAGATGTCTAATTTATACTAAAAATATGTCTAAACCATAACATCCATCACAGAGGACGTTTAACATTCAAAATATTCCAGAGGTTAAACTGCCCACTAATGCTGTTACAGATTTCTATAGCAAATTTTAAAAATGTCCAATTAATTCCAAAAAAATCCAATACATGCAAATGATACCAATCTAGAAATATGTGGATGTTAGCTAGAGCAAAAAAATAATCTAGACCAGCTTAGACATGCCTAGACCTCGAAATCTAATCAAACAGTAACTAAGGTCGGGAGAAGTTCCTAATACTGGATAGAATATTTAAAAATCCATATCTTCCTCTCTAGACCTCCAAATGAGGTTCTTCTAGTTGGCATAAGTCTCTGGGAATGTCTAGTTTCTTTATATAAAATTTCACGGCAATTGGACATCATTTGAGCCCTATGTGACAAATTTTATTTTTGGACCAATATGAACAGTGACATGACCAAAACCAAAAAAATTGCCAACTTTGAAAATTCATCAAATATTCTGTGGACCTCCAAAAATTATGTTATTTAGCTTTCCAAAAATATGTCAACAAGATCTAATCACATGCCAAAACTCGAATCAAGAAGAGCTCATTTGGACAAAAAGCAATATAGGGTTCCATTATAGTTAATTTTGGCTCCATAAAGGATACGAAAATGTCTAAATGATTTTTCTTGGAGTTTGGCACCTCTTGGGCAAGTCTAAAAGTATAATTAGGACTTGTGTAGGCTGCCCAAATGGTCTCAAACTCCATGCCTCTCATTTTGGCTATGCCACATGCAATCATACACACACATATCAAACTTTCAAGAAACATATCTTGGCATTACATTATAGGGTTCACATATCATATTCTTTCATTTATACATCACATAATATTGTAATTACACATGTCCAAGAGGTCATAGATCATATACAAGCATGGGTTACATCATTTGACATAAATATGATCTTAAAGTAGCAAAACTCAAGCACTTTGTTGTCAAACTCTTTTCTTCAAGATGGTTGACTTCCATTACCTTGTCCACTTGATCCACCTAGCATGTGAGATTATTGGAAAGGAGGGAATGATTCAAAGAATCCCAATAGCTCATCTCCCATTCAATCATACATAATGGATGCAAAGCAAGTTTTGAAAATGCATACATGGATATAATAGATGTCATGAACATTCAAGAAGCAAGCTTGGCATGTGAATAAGTCATACAAGACATCCAAGAGCTTGCCAAGTGAATGGATTGGCCTCAACCTTTTCCTCATGGATTTTGGACTTACCTCACCCATTCTTTAAGAGGTTCTTGGACTCAACCATGCTCTTGGGAGCCCACTTTGCTTTTGGGAGACTCTTTGCTTTCTCTCAACTAATTTTAAGGGTTCTTGGCTCATCTTTACCATGGTTAAGAGTTCTTAGCCTCTCCACACTCAAACAAACTCAAACAAACATCATAGTATCATTTAAAAACATAATATGTCATCATGAAATCATGCTAGCATACTTTTCATAACTTGAAAATACACATACACACATTCTAAGACAAGCTAAACACACATCCATGCATGAAAGAAGGTGGAGAAAGCTACCTTGCACACAATCACACACTTTTCCCTTCGAAAGAATGCTCCCCTTTTTGGCCACACATACATAAAAGTGTGGAGATGATTTCTCTTAGCCTAGACACAATTTATGGAAGCCAATTAGGTTCATGAACTTAATTCTAAGTTCATACAAGTTGCTTAGACACTAGGTTGGCTTATAACCTCATTATAGTTCCATAATTGCACCCAATGGAGCAACACCCCTCACTTTCCATGTTGCTTCTTTGGGTCATAATATGGAACCTAAGGCACCAACTTACTTTCCATGGGTTCTAAATTTTTTCCAAGGCCTCCCCTTATTTTCATTCATCATATATGACTCAAAAATGGACTTAGAAAAATTTAAAACTCTCCCTAGCTACCTAGGAATCATCATACAGAGTCAGATTTTACAAGGTGCAATTGAAACCTAAAAATTGCTTCTTGAAATCTAATGATTTTTTGTTAATTTCCTTTGCATATTCTTAATCTCCACACCCTTCTTCCTTAGATTCATCTTTGGTTCTGCCTAAAATTGAGATCCTCCTATGGTTCCTAGGGTTAGGCAAAATGGAGAAGGAGGGAGGATCAAGATAGCAACCATAGGAAGAGAAATTACCTACTTTCCTTGCTTTTCCTTGCTTGAATCTTGCTTTCTCCAAGCTCCTCTCTTCAAATCCGAAATTTCCCCTAAGTTTCTCCCTTAAATCAGATTTTTAAACTTCATTTTAATCAAAGGAGACAAAGGAGAATGAAGGAGAGGAGGTTTGGATGGAAGAAAGCATGAAAAACTACTATGGAAGCATACCTTTAAGCTTGGATTTCTCCTTCTTCTTCTTTCTCTCTTGTGCACCCAAAACCCTAGCTATCTTCTTTGAAATTAGGTAGAAAATTCTGAGTCCAGATGAAGGAGAAAGTGGGGCGCCACTTATATATAGGGGGAGGAGGAAGCATTTTTCAAAAATTTCAATTTTGCCCTTCATTCTTTGCATTTTTTTTCTCCTTCATTTTAGCTCCTTTTTTAGAATAGTCTTTTCCATTATAAAATTTAGGTTCCCAATTTAGTAAAATACCTTTGGAATCACTCAAATCGGAGCTAAAACCTTCCTGAACGAATCCGTCAAAGTTTGGGTGCACCGACGTTGAAAAATGTCCATCATAGGGGATTTAATGATCCCGAGGCTCCCCATGGTTTTCAGGGCCTTTGAGAACCCCAGAGAACTCAAAAATTTTCATTTAAAAAGCCTTCTTGTGTGAATTCCAAAATTCACTCAAAATTACAGAAATGCCATTACGTTTCGTAAGATTTCTATCAAAATTTGTTTCTTCATTCTAACTTTTGTTTTCCTTTCATCTAATGCTAGGATTCTCATTTTTAAGAGTCTAGAATGTTACTAAAATTTTTTAGGATCTTAACTAATTCATTTCAGGGGACTTGCTTTGAAAATGCGCTCGTTTCCGTCATTTAACGAAAATCAGACATTACAATTCTCCCCCCTTTAAAAATTTCATCCTCAAAATTTAGATAACATACCTCATGGGAAGAGTTTTGGATGTTTCTTCCTCATATCATTCTCTAGTTCCCAGGCAGCTTCTTCGGGAGATAACCCCTTCTAAACCACTTTCGCCAGCAGTATCGTTTTATTCTGTCATTGCTTGAGTCTAATGTCCACGATCCAATCTAGTGATGCTATGCATGATAGATCATCCTGTAACTGCACATTCTCATATTCTATGACATGTGAGAGGTCGGGCTGGTACTTTTTAAGCTGGGAAACATGGAATACGTTGTGTAATTGACTTAGGTTTGAGGGAAGGGCTAGTTTGTAAGTCACAGGTCTTACTTTATCAAGAATCTAGAAAGAACCTATGTATTTTGGACTGAGCTTTTTGCTTTTTATGAACCGACCTATTCTTGTGACTGGAGATACTTTAATGAAGACATGATCTCCAATCTTAAACTCTAACGACCATCTACGTCTATCTGCATAGCTTTTCTGTCTACTCTAAGCTATTAGAAGTTTCTTTCTAATGGTCTCTATCTATCTCGATGTTTAGTCCACTAATTATGGGCCTATAAGGGTCCATTCTCCTAGCTCAACCTAACACATTGGAGACCTACACTTCCTCCCATATAATGCCTTATACGGTGCCATCTGTATACTTGCATGATAATTGTTATTGTAGGCAAACTCTGTTAGAGGCAAGTATGTATCCCAATTCCCTTTCATTTCTAAGACATACGCCCTCAACATGTCCTTTAAGGTTTGGATAGTTCTCTTTGTCTGTCCATCCGTCTGAGTGTGATAGGCTGTGCTAAATCTGAGTTTGGTACCTAGGGCATCCTGTAATAATCTCCAAAAATTTGATGTGAATCTGGGATCTCTATCTAAAACTATGCTCCTAGGCACACCATATAGTCTAACTATCTCCCGTATGTACAGCTGAGCTAATTTATCTAGGGTATAAGTGGCTTTCATAGGTAGAAAATGTGGTGACTTTGTTAACCTATCCATTATTACCCATATTGCATCATGCTCCGATGATGTCCTGGGAAAACCCATGACAAAATCCATCACTATACTATCTCATTTCCACTCCATGATATCAAGGGGCTGAAATAACCTAGCTGGTTTCTAGTGTTCTATTTTCACTCTCTGACACACTAGACATTGGGAGACATATTCTGCTATGTCTGTTTTCATTCCAAGCTACTAGAATATTTTCTTTAAATGGTCAATGGCATTGTGCCCAATGAATTAAATTTTTATCAAAAGAAAAAGTTTTTATATGATGTGAAATGGTTTGTGTGGGATGAACCATTTCTATATAGGAAATGTGCTGACCAAATTTTGTGAAAATGTGTGCCTCAGACTGAACAAAATGACATTCTTCATGCATGTCATTTTGCTCCTTATGGTGGTCATTTTAACGGCCAACGTACTGCTTACAAAGTGTTACAATCTGGGTTTTATTGGCCCTCACTGTTTAAAGATGCTTATTTATTTGTTAGCCATTGTGACGCATGTCAATGAACAGGCATGGGACCATTTGTTTCATCTAGAACTCATCAATACATTTTAGTTGCTGTTAAGTATGTGAGTAAGTGGATTGAGGTTGTAGCTTGCCAATTTATTACTGCCTGGATGAATGGTATACTTACTCTTATGTGCCTCATCTAATATTTTCTCTCTAATTTCTATATTTCTAGGCACATACAGCCTATCCCTGTACCTCACTATATTATCCTCAGATAGATTGAATTCCTGAATGCTACCCTAGGCTATTTAGGCTCTAATTTTACTTACATGGTCATCTGTCTACTGAGCCTCTCTTATCTGATCCCTCAGGTCATTTTCCATTTAGATTTCACTCATTAATAACTTTCCTGAATACACGTTGCAGGAAAGACTCATATCTATGAATCTCTCAATCAATTCTTGCTCTTGAATCATCATACAGGCCATATACATGGATTTTCTACTTAGGGTATCAGCTACCACATTAGCCTTACCAGGATGGTATTTCAACATGAAATCATAGTCTTTCAAAACTTCTAACCATCTCCACTGTCTCATATTCAGCTTTTTATATTCAAATAAATATTTAAGGCTCTTACAGTCACTGTAAATTTCTATAGCTACCCCATATAAGTAGTGTCTCTATATTTTCAAAACAAACATCATTGTGGCTAACTCTAGGTCATGTGTGTGGTAGTTTTCTTCATGAGATTTCAACTGTCTAGAAGCATAAGCTATCACTTGGCCTTTTTGCATAAGTATGCATCCTAACCCTTTCTTAAAGGCATCACTGTATGCTACAAAAGTTTCTATAGGGTCAGGGAGTACTAAAACTGGGGTCGTGGTTAACTTGTGCTTCAATTCCTGAAAAACTACTCTCACATTTCTCATTCCACACAAACAACACATTCTTTCTAGTAAGTTCGGTCAGTGGCATCGCTATCTAAGAAAAGCTCTGAATGAACCTCCTATAATAACCTACTAAACCTAGGAAGCTCCTGATCTCTGTCACTGTCTTAGGTCTCTCCCACTGTAACACTGCCTCTACCTTATAGGGATCTACTGCGACCCTTGCCTGGGAGATCACATGACCTAGAAACTGAACTTCAGTGAGCCAGAACTCACATTTACAAAGTTTAGCATACAACTGTCTCTCTCTCAGGGTCTCTAAGGCTAATCTCAAGTGCTGCTCATATTCCTCTCTACTTTTTGAGTAAATGAGGATGTCATCTATGAAGACAACTACAAATCTGTCTAAATATGGCCTAAAAACTCTATTCATATCATCCATGAATACTGCGAGTGCATTCGTCAACCCGAAGGGCATAACTAAAAATTTATAATGCCTGTAACTAGTTCTAAAAGCTGTTTTGGGAATATCCTCAGCCTTTATTCTAAGCTGATGATATCCCAACCTACGGCCTATCTTAGAAAATATCGACACTCCTATTAACTGATCTAGGAGGTCATCTATGCGAGGGAAAGGGTACTTATTCTTAGTGGTTATTTTATTGAGTTCCCAGTAATCTATACATAGTCTAAGGCTCTTGTCTTTTTTCTTTACAAATAGGACAGGAGCTCCCCACAGTGAGACATTAGGTCTGATAAAACCCTTCTCTAAAAGCTCTTCTATTTATTTCTTAAGCTCAGCTAGCTCGATGGAAGCCATTCTATACGAGGCCTTAGACACTAGACTTGCCCCAGGTACAATATCTATAGGAAACTAATAACTATAATTTTTATATATTTTATTCTCCTTAACTTAGGCATTTTAATGATTAAATATGGCTCTAAGACTTCAATTAGATAAGATTTTATTTTAGTGGTCATTTCTATATTTTAGAAATTTATTTGCAAATTATTGGTTTTTAATGCTTAAATTTATCTTAAATAATTTTTGTGAATATTCCTATTTGATTTTTCCCACTCTTTTGTGCAGAATTTTAATATGTAATTGGAGCTTTGAATGGAAAATTAAATTGAAGAAAAGCAAGAGAAGAGATGGGCTTTAAGTGTGTTAGTGTGCAATCTCAAGAGCTTCAAGAATTTCAATGGGAATTAAAGCTTGAATGAACTTTTCCATACAACCCACACACTTACATGAAGTCACGTGATCATCACACACATGCATGACTCAAGAAGAAAGAGCCACGAGTTGGATTGGAAGAGGTGCAGAAGCATATAGCCACGAGTTAAAGGAGCTTTAAAGAAGAAGCTCAGCTGGAAAGTTATGGGTTGCACGAGTTGATTATGGCTGGAACAGGAGAAGGAAAGAGAGGCTTGAGCTTAGTTTTGACGTAAAAGAAGAGTGCATGAGGAAGCCACACACACGAACCACACATCTAGCTCACCTACATGCAGAACAGTAAAGCAACTTCACAAGCACACTTCCACGTCTCATATTCCACGTAACATACATGCACAGTGGCAACTCATTCCACATGAGCAAAGAACAAACGAAGAAGGCAAGGAGCATGGGCTGAATAATACATACACGAGCAGAAATAGAGAAGAAGCTTGCATAAGCTGCAGTCTCAACGTGAAAAGCTAAGAATAAGGTGAAGAAGCTCCTGCATGAGCTAAGAAATGAAGAAGCTACGTGAAAAGAAGGTAGCCTCTGTTTGAAAAACACAAAGAGCAATACGTGGACTGGATGGAGCATGAAGAATAGAGTAAGACGTGGAAGAAGCCTCGAGCAAATGGAAGGAGAAGGTAGCACCAGCTGTAGCACGTGGTGAAGGAGAAAAAGATGCCAGAAAAGAGCTTGAGTTGCATAGAAGAACAACGTAGGACACAACGTGGGGAAGCTACAAAATGAACAAAGAAGAAGGCTTGAGAGGAGCTTCACGTAGAGAACAACACACACTGGCTAGATAAAGAGTGAAGCAGCTGCATGGGATGTGAAAAACCAAATGAGGCAGCAGTAGAAACAAGAAGAATGAGCTGGGCACATGATCACTTAAGTGAAGAGATGAAGCCACGGGCTGCACGTGATTCATTGAGAAATAAAAGCACTGGAGCTGAGGGAAGAAAAACATGATTTCAGCATGCAAAAGGTTGAGCTGCACGAAGGAGGCTGCATGTGATTTATTAAAGAGCACGTGAAGAACAAAAGGGAACCACGTGAAAGGATTAAAAGGGCACTCGTGGCAGCATTAAGGAGGATTGAATTTCATCATCATATTAATACATCCCATTCCAGACGCTGTATAGGATTCATTCATTCATTCATTCATTCACGTTGCATTCATCCATCCTTCGTCCTTCGTCCATTCTGCATCCACCACGCCATCTCCTCCATTCCATCTTCCATCCATCCATGATACAATGAAACTCTAATCCATCTTGAGGCTAGCTAGGAGGAAGCTCTTGGAGAAGCTTGAATCTATGGATGAACTCAGAATTTTGGCTAAGAATTCCTATTTTCCTACTCTTTTTCTCTTTCATATATTATCTTGGTTAAGTTGTATTTGATAGGGAATGTGTGTAATTGTAATTAGTGGCTGGTTAGACACTAATTAGGGAACTTTTTGTTTGATTGATTGATTGAATCAAGTTCTGAATTTTTCATTATTCTCTAATTTCCCATGTGTGCCTCAAAGGTGTTCGATGCAATACATGAATGAAATTATATGCTTGAAAGTTAAATTCGAAAATTCCTTAATGTTTAGTTGGTTAATTAAACATTTTAGGATAATGATTCAGAGGCTAATTAATTAGTTAATTAATCAAATTGATTGTTCAAGATCTTAAAAACAAGAGTTAGCAATTTAATGCGGAGTTGAGGTTTCAATTCAACATTGGATTGTTAATCTCTTGAATCTTGCGTGGTAACTCAAGATACAATTGCCATGAACACAATTAGGGACTTTTAGGCCATAATTAATCACAATTGGATTAGGATAAGGATAGTGGATACCAAGGGATGATTCCAAAGCTAGTCACAAGACCATCCTTTACCCATAACCCATACAATTAGGTAGAATTTAGGAATTTTTTTTTTAATTTCATTTCACTTAGTTAATTAAACCAAAAACCCCCAATTTAGATAGCTTTAGGATCCTTTAGCATTTAGAAACCCAATCAAACATTGAACTCCAATTCCAAGGGAGATGACCTAGGTTGTGCCAATAGCTACATATTTTATTAACCTAGTTTTATTTTGAGGGTTGCGTGATAGACCTCTCAAAATTTATACAAATAAATTTTTTGTTTTATTTTGTTTTGGTTAGTTGATTTTTCTAGTTTCTAGGCTTTTAGTCTCGCTTTTAGAGTGTTGAAGTTTTGTGTTATTTTTCAATTTTTGAAGAAAAAAAAACTATGCTTTTGTGGAAGTTGCTAGTATTAAGGGGATCATAGCTTTGATATATCTTGATTTGATACGGAATTGACCTTGTGTTGAAAATGCAAATTAAGTGGCAATTAGCTTGTTTTAATGAAATCCAATGAAGGTCAATCTACCTTGTGAAATGTTTGAACCTATTGTTTATTCATTTTTAGTGTGTATCCCCTATCTTGCTTTTACTCTAGAACTTGGCTTGAATCTTATTCAAGGCCACATTTATTCATTTGCCATGCATGAAAATGATTAAGGCATTCATTGTTGTTTCATTTTAGCTAGAGCCAAAAAGCTATCCTACATGTGTTCAATCCATTTGTTTTTCCCCTTTTAAGCCATATATATGTTTTCCTTTTCCCCTTTTAGCCATAAAAACCAAACAAATGGATATTCTTCCTACCTTGATTTGGATGCTTTCAATTATTAAGAGCATTATATCTTGTTAAAGTGGGTGAAGGTGCATTTTCCACATCATTTATAGGCCGGTCGTTTGTTATTTTTTGAAAATATTCCAAAAATAATAAAAAAAAAGAAACAAAAAGAAACAAAAAAAAAGAAAGAAAAGCATTTGAATTACAAAAAAAATGATAAAAAAAAGAAAAAAAAAAAGAAGAAAAAGGAAAGAAAAGTTATTCTTTTAGTGCATATTTTTTTTTTGTCGTAATTAGGGCCTTCAGATACACTTGCATTCCATCCTTATTCTTATTTTAAATGCTCTTGATAATTTTCGGCATCCAATTTTGCTTCTTGAATATCCTTCATTTTTTTTTGTTTTCCACTTGTTTCCTACCTTAGCCCACATTATAACCATAATAAAGACCTTTTGATTCATTCATTGGCATTTGATTTTGGTGGTGGAGATGTAGATGATTGCCAAGCTTAAGGTAGTAAGGTTGGGTAGGATGGAATTTGAGAGTAAGCAGTTCACCCTAAACACTAAAGAGTAGAGTGATAAATACTAATCCAAGTGAAGGACTTTCATTGCATTTCATTTTTAATTAAGTGTATTGCCATGATATTTGTTGCATTGATGCAAGTGATATGACTTGGAGAATTAACCTATTGATTTGCTTTGAGCTTCCTTGTGCTAAGTGATTTGCACAATACAAGTTTTCTTGATTTCCTTTCCATTGTCTCTTTCATGGAGCTTTAGTCTTCTTTTGCCCAGGAGTGCAAAGGTTTAAGTGTGGGGGAATTTGATAAGGATGAATTTTATATGTTTTAATTCTCCCAACTTAAGCATTTTAGTGAGCAACTATGGCTTAATGAGTTTTATTTGGTGAAAAATTAATTTTTGATAACAATGAATTTTATATGTTTTAATTCTCCCAACTTAAGCATTTTAGTGAGCAACTATGGCTTAATGAGTTTTATTAGGTGAAAAATTAATTTTAATGGCCACTTTTGCACTTTAGAAATTAAATTGCAAAATGATTGATTTTAATGCATAAATTTCTTTAAATGATTTTTGTGAATTTTCCTATTGAATTGTTCTTATTATTTGTGCAGATTTTTGTTAGGCAATTGGAGCTTTGAATGATAAATTGATTTGAAGAAGAGAAGAAACAAATGAAGTAGTCACGGGTTATTGGAATAGAGGTTCAGGAGCAAGGTTTTGATGCGGAATGGGAAGGAGAAGCATGTGCAGATTTTAAGGGAGACACATGATTAAGAAGAGGAAAAGCATGCAAGCTAACGTGGGGGAAAAATACATGCACAGGGAAAGAAAAGCTGTAGCTGGACGAAGCCCCAAACATGTGAAAAGAACCCAAAGATGAGGCATGCAGCTCGAGAAAAGAAGCCACGTTCTGGTGCCTTGAGTGGGAAAGAGGAAGAATAATGCATGAAGGAAGAGCAAGCAAAACAGAGGAGGCAACTGAGAAATACAAAGGATCTTGCATGGGCTGGAGAAGGGCATTTGCACGTGGGAGGCAGCATCAGGGAAGTTCATAAGGAAGAGGACCATCCACGAAAGCACTTGGCTGGAGCTTTTGAGCAGAAATAGCTACGAGTTCTGAGCATGTTATTGCAATGAAGAAATCTCACGTGAAAACGATGCAATTGAAGCCATGGGATGACATGAAAAATAAGCTGGGAAGAACTCACGTGTTTGTTATGTTCTGGATTGAAGAAGAAGCAGCCTCTGTTTGAAGAACACGAAAGAGCTGCAGTTTTAACGTGAAGAGCTGAGAAATGAAGAACCACAAGTTAATGAGCAGAAAAACACACACAGATGCAAAAATCATTTACTCGTGCAGCAGCCACAGTTTAGTAGTAGAACCAGAGAGCTAAATCGCATGGGAAGTAACAAATGTTCAGCTCACATGGCACAGGCAGAACGCATGCAGAAGCAGCTCACAAACTCGAGTAGAAATGAAGGAAACAGGGGATGTGGGTTCTGGTTTGAATGGAAAGTGAGGCCACAAGCTGAGAAGCTGGAGTTTCTTGGTTCTAACGTAGAGAAGGAGCAGAACAGAACCATCCATGTAGCATGTAGCGAGTTAGAGTTCCACAAGATCCTCACTCGAGCTTGGAAAGAGAAGAAGCACAGAACAGAGCATGAAGCAATGAACTGAGCACATGAGATGTTAATGAATCATAAGCTAGAACTTGGCTACGGAATTACGCGGATTAATGAAGCAAGCTGGAGAATTAGTGAGCTGGGAGAGTAAAATGTGACTAACACGTGGAAAAGGAGGAGTTGAGGGGCACGTGATTAATTAATGAAAAAAAGGCACTGAAGCATTAAAAAAAGATGAGTTGTGGGCTCAGCGGGGGGAAGAAAAAAACGTAAAAGAAAATTAGGGCTGAAAGAGGAGGCGACGAGAACGTGAAAAAACGCGAGCACATCCAGGGAGCATTCTGTCGTTGAATCATCCATGGCTACAACTTAATTCATCAATTTTCCTTTGATTAAAATCTCTATGGCAGCCTGAATTATCCATGGTGGCTAGCTGAAGCTTGGAAACTCCCAGATGCAGATTTGAGCCCCATATTTTCTCAGCAAATTAGATAAACACTCTTTGTTATATCTTTTAATTCCAACATTAAATCTTTTATTAATTTGACTAGGTCTATTGATTGATTTAGGAACTTAATTATTGAAAATTATTGGATTGATTTGTTTTATGAATTGAATATAATTTAATTTTGGAATTTTAATTGTGATCATCACATGTTTGTAAAAATTCCAGAATTAGTGCTGTGCAAATCGCTTTTAAATTCCTCTTGATCTTTGGTTAATTGATGCAATGGTTGTTGGATTAATTAGCTAGAATTTTTGTGCAATTAATTATTTAAGGAATTAATTAATCTAATTGGTTAATTAGCATCTTAAGTGGATTGTGTAGTAGATTTTATTGATCATTTAGGATTGATTTTTATGTGTTCTTGTTCTTAATTCAATCAATTAATTTTTCAAGGTTTCTTGTGGTTGCAATTTCCTTGAATAATTAATGAATTGAATCTTGGATGGTTATTCAAGAATCTTTATAGGGAATACACTAAATAGCAAGAAATTAAATCCAAATTTGGTAAACTAAAAAGGGCAAGGATAATTGAATTCTAGGGAGTCCAATGTAAGGCTAGCTACCACATTTTCTCAACTGCTCACTTCATTTAGTTTTAAGTTTTTTTTATTCTTGTCAATTAAATCTAGTTCAATTAAATTCTAACATTTCAAACCCCCAAAACAAGTTCCAATTAGCAATACCTAGAATACTCTTTCATAACAAATTAAGGCACAAACTCCTTGGAAAATGACCTAGGTTGCACCATTAACTACAAAATTTATTTTGCTTCCTAGTTTTATTTGAGATTGCTCGACACAATCGTCAGAAACTCTACCTCTCTCTTTGGGGGTAGTCTGCTAATCTCTCTAGGGAATACCTCTATGAATTCCCTCACTACGAGAATCTCATCTATACCCTCTTCTACCTCAATCTGGACTAAAAAGAAAACTAGATACCCCTGACAACCATGCCCTATAGATCTCTCAGACTGAGAGGTGGTCATAACAGATAACTCAGCCCTCATACTAAGCATAGTCCTATACTCAGGTAAAGTAATACATCTATGGCTACAATCTAGTATGGCATTATTTATAGACATCCAGTTCATGCTAATAATCACATCAATATCAATAAGGGGCATACAAATCAAATAAAGGGTGTTAAGGCAATGATTAAACTAGGTCACACAATTCAAACAAGCATGGAGGTAATGGCTCAGTTTCCTATAGGGGTAGATGCATGCAAATCATATGGAAGTGTATGCATACTCAGACCCAACCTCCTAGCACAATTATATGATATAAAAGAATGGCTAGCCCCCGAATCAAATAATGCAGTTACAGAAAAATCATTTATTCTAATAGTACCTTAGATCAAACTCAGGGACCGAATAGCCTCCTGCTATGATAGGGTAAAGACTCTACCCTAGGTCTGAGGTCTAAGAGGAGGAGCCATCTCCCTCTACTGTGGGATCGGCGAAGGAGCCTGTGTGCAATCCCTGGCTATGTGTCTTGGCCCACCACACCTAAAACATACATTCTTCCTTAAGTAGCACGGTCTGATGTTATGGTTCCTACCACACTAAGGACATGGAATAGGTGTGAAACTGCCTCTGCTAGACTAAGTCCTCCGTCTCTTTCCCTTTTGGCCCCACTGGCCTCTGCCACCTCTCCTGCTGGTAACTGTAGCTTGTGATCCCTCTCTGGGTCTCTTGGGCTCAGGGAGGGGTGGTCTAGCACTGGAGGTAGGCTGTATTATCTTAAGGTTTGTTTATGATACTCTGTATACTTCAATAAGGGTATTAAAGTGTCTAATTCTCTATGGCACTACCCTATCTATATAATATCTGGTTTTCGTTAAACGATGGAAACGACCTCATTTTCAAAGCAAGTCCCCTAAAATGAATTAGTTAAGATCTCAAAAATTTTGAGTAACATTCTATATCCTAAAAATGAGAATTTTAGCCTTAAACGGAAGGAAAAATGAAGCTAAAATAAAGAAACAAATTTTGACAGAAAACTTATGAAACGTAATGGCATTTTCATAATTTTGAGCAATTTTTGGAATTCACACAAGAGGGTTTTTTAAATGGAATTTTTGAGTTGTTCAGGGTTCTCAGAGGCCCTAAAACCATGGGAAGTCCGGCATAGTTAAATCCCCTCCGATGGATGTTTTTTAACGTAGGTGTGCCCAAACTTTGACGAATCTGTTCGAGAAGGTTTTAGCTTCGATTTGAGTGATTCCAAAGGCATTTTATTTAATTGGGAACCTAAATTTAATAATGGAAAAGATGTTCTAAAAAAGGAGCAAAAATGAAGGAGAAACGAAAATGCAAAATACGAAGGGTAAAATTGAAATATTTGAAAAAGTCACTTTCCTACACCTATATATAGGTGGCGCCCCACTTTTCTCTTCATTTGGAATCAGAAAATTTTGCATAATTTCAGAAGAGAGAGCTAGGGTTTTGGGTGCACCAAGGGAAGAATAGAAGGAGAAGAAATTCCAAGCTAAAGGTATGTTTTTATGGTTATTTTTCATGCTTTTCTCCATCCATACCACCTCTCCTTCATTCTCCTTGATTTTTTTTTATTAAAATGGAGTTTATAAATCTGATTCAAGGGAGAAATTCAAGAAAAATTTCGGAGTTGAAGAGAGGAGCTTGGAGAAAGCAAGATTCAAGCCAAATTAAGCAAGGAAACTAGGTAAAATTATATCCTATGGTTGCTAGTTTGAATTCCCCTTCTTCTCCAATTCGACACACACCAAGAACCCTAGGAGGATCTAATTTTCAAGCCCAACCAAGCATGAATCTTAGTTATTTGATGGAGAAGAACAAGAATATGCAAAGAAAATAACAAAATAATCATTAGATTTCAAGATGCAAATTCTAGGGTTTTGTGTGCACCTTTCAATTTTTGATTTTGTGTGATGCTTCCTAAGTTTAATTAAGAGTTTAAATGAGTTCTTGAGACCCCTAAGGTGCTCCCCATAAGCTTCCTCCTTCAAGAAAGTAAAGAAATCTCCAAGGAGCCTAAAAGCCCCTAATGTCTTGGCCAAAACAAGTTCTCCTAGCTAGGGGGAGTTTAAAATTTTTCTAAGGCCATTCATGAGTCATATTTGATGAATGAAAATGAGGGGAGGCCTTGAAAAAAATTTAGAGCTCATAGAAATTGATTTGGTGTCTTAGGTTCCATATTATGACCTAAAGAAGCAACATGATGTTAGGCCCTTTGTTTTAATTGTGTGATGACTCTAAGAGGCTTAGATGGAGTCAAGAATCATATTTGAAAAGAAAGAATGGAGCCTAGAAATTATTTGAGGGGGGTTGCTTCATTAGGTGCAAGTATGGACTAGAATGGGGGTTATAAAGCAATCTAGTGTTTAAGCAAGTTGTATGGCCTTAGAGATTGTTTCATGAACCTAATTGGCTTCCATAAAATGTGTCTAGGCTAAGAAAAACCATCTCCACAAGCTTGTGTGTGTGTGGCCGAAAAAGGAGGCTTGAAATCCAAGGAAAAAATGTGTAATTGTGTGCAAGGTAGCTCTCTCCACCTTCTCTCATGCATGGATGTGTGTTTATCTTGTCTTAGAATGTGTGTATGTATATTTTCAAGCCATGAAAAGTATGCTAGCATGATGTTATATGCCATGATTTCATGACGTCATGTTATGCTTTCAAATGAATGTATGATGTTTGTTGAGTTTGCTTGAGTATGAAGAAGTTAAGAACTCTTAACCATGGTAAGGATGAGCCAAAAACCCTTGAGATTGGTTGAGATAAAGTAAAGAGTCTCCCAAAAGCAAAGTGAGCTCCTAAGAGTATGGTTGAGTCCAAAGCTCTTAAAGAATGGGTGAGGCAAGTTCAAAATCCATGAGAGAAAGTGTGAGACCAATCCAAACACTTGGTGAGCTCTTGAATGTCTTGTATGATTTATTCACATGCCAAGCTTGCTTCTTGAATGTTCATGACTTCCATGATATCCATGCATGCATTTTTAAGACTTGCTTTATATATATTATGTATGATTGAATGGGAGATGAGCTATTGGGATTCTTTGAATCTCATTCCCTCCTCTCCAATGATGTCACATGCTAGGTGGACCAAGTGGATGTGGTAATGGGAGCCAACAACATTGAAGGAAGAAGATTGACATTCATATGTCTAGCATTTACCTTTTAAAGCCACAATGAACCATAAGGATGTATATTATTGTTGTAAATGGTTTATAACCCTTGAGACATATGTAATTATGATATTATATGATATAGAAATGGAAGTATGTGTTATGTCAATAATGGAATGTAAATTGAGTATGTATGGCAAAGATAGCTTCGTGAATGAGTTTATGGAAATGTGCATATGTGTGCATGAAAAGGCCAAAATGAGTGCATGGAATACCTGAAGGAATGCCTCCCATGTAATCGGGGAGTTCCTCGCCCTCAGAATAGGTTTGATGCCCTTCCACCAATAGTCTATTTCTTTCTACAATTGAAATACAACCATCTTAGCTTTCTGCTCAGACATGCACTCTATCACCTCGAATATCTTCTCTAACTACATAACCCAGGCCTCAGCTTTATCTAAGTTCATCTCACCATCAAAGGTGGAAGGCCCAAATTTTCTGAACTAAGTGATAATTTTTCAGGTCGAGGGTTGCTGCTGTACATGAGACATCTGAGCTGGTGGAATAGGGGCAATTGCCTAGATGTGTGGTTGTGGATCTGGATGAGTTGCCCCTGAATGCTTGGGATGATCTGAATGTAGAGGTAGCTGAGGAGGAGTAGGTGTAGGGCCCTAGGTATCTCTCTTAGTAAGTCGTTCCTGTAACTGCATATTCATGGCCTGCTGCTGATCTAGGCGAGCCATGATAGACTATAAGGCTCTAGTAACTAGATCACTAGGCTCAGCTTCATCAGCACAAGCCTCTCTAGAGGTCTGACCTCTCCTAGTGTTCACCATCTTGCTGAAATATCATAACAAACTTTAACATGAAACAAGGAACACTTCCACCATCAAACACACTCAATTCATCCAAAAATAAACTCATATGCACCTAGGCAACTCATAAACACAAGCCACAACCCACATTAAGAGCTTGAACCTTTGCTTTGATACCAATAAATGTAACACCATAATTTTTGGCTCATCTTATGCCTTTAATTAGCTCAATTTCAAGAACCACACAAGCTTTCAAGAAAAAGGCAATAAAAATAATGAATATTTTCATGTTGCGTCGTGTATAAAAATTTCATTCAGTGTCAACCGTGCGAGCTCATACAATACATTCTCATATTTCATTATATGAGTAAAACTCATTTGCACCATAAAATGTGCCCTACAACTCATGGAACTCAAAGGAAAGCTTATAATATTCATACATATTTTCAGCCAGAATTTGGCTCATTTCTGTCACAATTTTAGAAAATCATAACTAATTCTAGAAAAATTAAAATCATGCATTCTTGACTATTATAGAAAGCTACAGATGTTTACTTTAAATTAAAAATATTTCTAGACCATAACATCCATCATAGAGGACGTTTGACATTTGAAATCATTAAGAGGTCAAATTATCCACTAGTGCTATCATAGATTTCTGCAGCAAACTTCAAAAATGTCCAATTTATTCCACAAAACTCCAATCCATACAAATGATACCAATATGGAAAGCTATCAAAGTTAGATAGGGGGGAAAAATAACTCCAGTCTAGCTCAGGCATACACAGACCTCAAAATCTAATCAAACAATAACTGAGGTTGGGTGAAGTTCCTGATACTGGACAAAATTTTTAAAAATTCATATCTCCCACTCTAGACCTCCAAATGAGATGATTCTAGTTGGCACGAGTCACTGGGAATGTCTAGTTTCTCTGTATAAAATTTCATGGCCATTGGACATCATCTAGGCCCTGTGTAGTAGATTTCATTTTTGGACCAGTATAAATAGTGACATGACCAAAACTATAAAATTTGCCTACTTTGAAAATCCATCAAATATTCTGTAGACCTCCAAAAATTATGTTCTTTAGCTTCCTTAAAATATCTCAACAAGCTCTAATTGCATGCCAAATCTTGGATCAAGAATAGCTCATTTGGATAAAATGTGATAAAGGGTTCCATTATAATCAATTTTAGCTCCATAAGGGATACCAAAATATCCAAATAGTTTTCCTTGGGGTTTGGCACCTCTTGGGAAAGTCTAAAAGCATAATTAGGACTTGTGTACGCTGGAAAAATGGTTTCAAACTCCATGCCTCTCATTTTGGCTATGCCACATGCAATCATACACACACACATCAAATTTTCAAGAAATATATCTTGGCATTACATACCTAAATTACATTCTAGGGTTCACATATCATATTTTTTCATTTATACATCACATAATATCATAATTACACATGTCCAAGAGGTCATAGACCATATACAAGCATGGGTTACATCATTTGACATAAATATGGTCTTAAAGCAGTAAAACTCAAGCACTTTATTGTCAAACTCTTTTCTTCAAGGTGGTTGGCTTCCATTACCTTGTCCACTTGGTCAACCTAGCATGTGAGATCATTGGAGAGGAGGGAATGAGATTCAAAGAATTCCAATAGCTCATCTCCCATTCAATCATACATAATAGATGCAAAGCAAGTCTTGAAAGTGCATACATGGATATAATAGATGTCATGAACATTCAAGAAGCAAGCTTGGCATGTGAATAAGTCATACAAGACATTCAAGAGCTTGCCAAGTAAATGTATTAGCCTTACCCTTTTCCTCATGGATTTTGGACTTGCCTCACCCATTCTTTAAGAGATTTTTGGACTCAACCAAGTTCTCCACTTTGCTTTTGGGAGACTCTTTGCTTTGTCTCAACTAATCTTAAGGGTTCTTGGCTCATTTTCACCATGGTTAAGAGTTCTTGGCCTCTCCATACTCAAGTAAACTCAAACAAAAATTATAACATCACTTAAAAACAAAATATGTCATCATGAAATCATGCTAGCATACTTTTATGGCTTGAAAATACACATACACACATTCTAAGACAAGCTAAACACACATCCATGCATGAGAGAAGGTGGAGAGAGCTACCTTGCACACAATCACACACTTTTCCCTTTGAAAGAATGCTCCCCTTTTCGGCCACACACACACAAAAGTGTGGGGATAGTTTCTCTTGGCCTACACACAATTTATGGAAGCCAATTAGGTTCATGAACTTAATTCTAAGGCCATACAATTTTCTTAGATACTAGGTTGGCTTATAACCTCATTATGGTTCCATAATTGCACCTAATGAAGCAATACCCCTCAAATAGTTTCTAGGCTCCATTCTTTCCTTTCAAATATGATTCTTGACTCCTTTTAAGCCTCTTGGAGTTATCACACAATCAAAACAAAGAGCCTAACTATATGTTACTTCTTTAGGTCATAATATGGAACCTAAGGCACCAACTCACTTTCCATGGGTTCTAAATTTTTCACAAGGCATCCCCTCATTTTCATTCATCATATATGACTCAAGAATAGCCTTAGAAAAATTTAAAACTCTTCCCAGCTATCCTAACCTACTTAGGCTGAGACAAAGAGCAAATTTGGCCTCCTTGAAGCTTTCTTTATTTTCTCAAGGGGAGAAGCATATGGGAAGCCTCTTAGGGATCTTGGGAACTCAATTAAACTCTTATTTAGGCCTAGGAATCATCATACAAAGTCATATTTTACAAGGTACAATTGAAACCCTATAAATTAAATCTTGAAATCTATTAGTTTTTTATTAATTTTCTTTGCATATTCTTAATCTCCACTCCCTTTTTCCTTAGATTTATCCTTGGTTCTACCTAAAATTGAGATCCTCCTATGGTCCCTAGGGTTAGGCGAAATGGAAAAGGAGGGAGGATCAAGATAGCAACCATAGAAAGAGAAATTACCTACTTTCCTTGCTTTTTCTTGCTTCAATCTTGCTTTCTCCAAGCTCTTCTCTTCAAATCTGGAATTTTCCCTAAGTTTCTCCCTTAAATCAGATTTGTATACTTCATTTTAATCAAAGGAGACAAAGGAGAGTGAAGGAGAGGAGGTTTGGATGGAAGAAAGCACGAAAAACTACCGTGGAAGCATACCTTTAAGCTTGGATTTCTCCTTCTTCTTCTTTCTCTCTTGTGCACCCAAAACCCTAGCTCTCTCCTCTAAAATTAGGCAGAAAATTTTGAGTCAAAATAAAGGAGAAAGTGGGGTGGCACCTATATATAACGGGAGGAGGAAGCATTTTTCAAAAATTCTAATTTTGCCCTTCATTCTTTGTATTTTCGTTCTCCTTCATTTTAGCTCCTTTTTGAGAACTGTCTTTTTCATTATAAAATTTAGGTTCCCAATTTAGTAAAATTCCCTTGGAATCACTCAAATCGAAGCTAAAATCTTCCTGAATGAATCCATCAAAGTTTAGGCGCACTAACATTGGAAAACATCCACCAGAGGGGATTTAACTATCTTGGGGCTTCCCATGGTTTTCAAGGCCTTTGAGAACCCCGAAGAACTCAAAATTTTTATTTAAAAAGCCCTCCTATGTGAATTCCAAAATTTACTCAAAATTATAAAAATGCCATTACGTTTCATAAGATTTTTGTCAAAATTTATTTCTTCCTTCTAACTCCATTTTTCCTTCCTTCTGAGGCTTGGATTCTCATTTTTAGGAGTCTAGAATGTTACTCAAATTTTTTGGGACCTTAACTAATTCATTTCAAGGGACTTGCTTTGAAAACGTGCTTATTTCTATCATTTAACGAAAACTAGACATTACACAAAGTCCCTTGAGCTTGATTTTGACTTTCATGGGTCTATATGATTTCATAAACATGATTAGGTTTGTTATTTGATTGCTTATGATGCATGCTTGCTTTCTTTGACAAGATAACATGCCTTATAAGTATGCTTGAAGGGTGAATGAGTTATTGGGATTCTTAGAATCCCACTTTCCCCTATATTATTTCTAACCATGTCTAAGGAACTCTTGAGGAGCCAAAAATGGAAGCCAACAAGCTTAAATTGTGCTACTTTGACAATGGATTATCATTTTGTGTAATATATTGTTAATGAGAGTTTGTATTTGTTATATTTATAATGTAAATGCTCCAACATATGTAAAAGTATGAGATTATGGTGTAAATATCAATTTTAGTTGTGGAAATGCAAGACCATGTGTTTTATGTATGTATGTGCCATAAAAAGTGTGTGTATAATACATGAGTGAATTTGAGTTGCATGATATTTAGGACCTTATGCGATGGTCTTACATGTTGTGTTTCATGTTTGGGACGTGCTCAAATGGCCACCTCACTAAGGAAGCTCATTTGGAACCATTTGGTACAACAAATGTGCCATTTTGAGCCACTTTCTACCCTTGAACAATAGACCTGATGAATGAATTTTGTACACATTTAGATCTCATTTAGAGCTTTTCACAAAGTCAAAAAACACAATTTTTGGAGATCCGTAGAATTTATTATGATTTTTCAAAGTTGGATAAAAAATGCAGATTTGCTTGTGTATTAATTCATATGGTCAATTCTATTTTTTCATGTATTTGAGGGGATAAATGAACTTCAATACTCATAAAAATTTATAGGTATATAGTTGGTATTATAAGTGTAACATCTGATTCTCTGAAAATAAGAAAAGACGTGAGAAACATAACGTATGGTTTCTCCATAAACGAATACCGGATACAAAAGGAAGTCCCTCCAAAATGATGTAGTTAAGGTCCCAAAAATTTTAAGAAGCATTCTAAACTCCTAAAAAGGAGAATCCTAAGCTTAGATGGAAAGAAAAATAGAGCTAGAATGAAGAAACAATTTCTTACAAAAAACTTACAAAACATAATGGCATTTTCATAATTTTGAGCAAATTTTGGAATTCACACAGGAGGGCTTTTTAAATAAAAGTTTTGAGTTCTTTGGAGTTCTCAGAGGCCCTGAAAACCATGAAAAGCCCCAGGATAGTCAAATCCCCTCCGGTAGATGTTTTCTAATGTCGGTGTACCTAAACTGTGACGGATTTGTTCGAGAAGGTTTTAGCTCCAATTTGAGTGATTCCAAAGGTATTTTATTAAATTGGGAATCTAAATTTCATAATGGAAAAGATAGTTCTAAGAAAGGAGCTAAAACGAAGGAGAAACAAAAATGCCAAGAACAAAGGGTAAAATGGAAATTTTTGAAAAGTGTAACCTCCTCCCACCTATATATATGATGCACCCTTCTTCTCCTTTCATTATGCACAACCAAGTTCTGCCTGAAACTAGAGGAAAACCCTAGGGAGAGTGGCACACAAGAGGAAGGCAAAGAGGAGGAGAAATCAAAGGCTTAAGGTATGAAAATTTAGTAGTTTTCATGCTATTTCTCTTCCAAACCTCTTCTCCTTCATTCTCCTTTATTTCCTATGATTAAAATGAAGTTTACAAATTTTTTTAAGGGAGAAATTGAGGGAAAATTTTGGATTTGAAGAGAGGAGCTCAAAGAACACAAGATTCAAGTGAGAAAAGCCATAAAAATAAGGTATTTTCTTCTTCCATGGTTGCTACCCTTTGCTTCCCTTCTCCACCATTTCGCCCCACTTGAGAAGACTTAAGAGGAGTTGATTTTTAGGCAGAACCAAGGGTGATTCTAAGGAAAAAGGGTGTGGAGATTAAGAATATGCAAAGAGAATTACCAAATAACTATGGAAATTCAAGATTCAAAGTCTAGGGTTTCATATGTTCCTTGCAAAATCTGATTTGATACTTTGATTCCTATGTCTAAATGAGAGTTTAAATGAGCTCCTAAGATCCTAGAAGTCTCCCCATGTGCTTCCTCCATCAAGAAAACAAAGCAAAGTCCATGAAGCTTTAATTCTTCTAGAGCCTCGGCCTAAAGGGGTTTGAGTAGCTAGGGAGAGTTTTAAATTTTTCTAAACCCATTTTTGAGTCATATATGATGAATGAATATGAGAGGAAGCCTTGCAAAAAATTTAGAAAGCATAGAATGTGAGATGGTGCCTTAGGTTCCATATTATGACCTAAAGAAGTGACATGTAGTTAGGCTATTTGTTTTAATTGTGTGATGACTCCAAGAGGCTTAAAAGGAGTCAAAAATTATATTTGAAAGGAAAGAATGAAGCCTAGAATTTATTTAAGGGGTGTTACTTCATTAGGTGCAACTATGGAACCATAATGAGGTGTATAGATCAACCTAGTGTCTAAGCAAGTGTGTGGCCTTAGAATTAATTCCATGAACCTAATTGGCTTCCATAAATTGTGTTTAGGCCAAGAGAAACCATCCTCACACTTTTGTGTGTGTGTGGCCAAAGCAAGCGAGGGAGATTCAAGAAGAAAAGTGTGTGATTGTGTACAAGGTAGCTCTCTCCACCTTCTCTCATGCATGGATGTGTGCTTAGCTTGTCTTGAATGTATGTATGTGTATCTTTAAGCCATGAAAAGTGTTCTAGCATGACTTTAATTCCATGGTGCCATGATGTTACAATATGCTCTTATATGATGTTTTTGATATGTGCTTGGGTTTGCTCGAGTGTGGTAAGGCCAAGAACCCTTAGCCATAGTGAGGATGAGCCAAGAACCTTTGAGATTAGTTGAGACAAAGTAAAGAGTCTCCCAAAAGCAAGATGGGCTCCCAAGAGTATGGTTGAGTCCAAGAATCTCTTAAAGAATAGGTGAGGCAAGTCCAATATCCATAAGAAATTGGGTGAGGCCAATCCACTTGCTTGGCAAGCCTTTGTATGCTATGTATGACATTCTTAAATGATGAAAATGCTTCTTGAATGCTTGCATATGTCCATACATGCATTTATGAGACTTGTTTGCATCCATTATGTATGATTGAATGGGAGATGAGCTATTGGGATTCTTTGAATATCATTCGCTCCTCTCCAATGATCTCACATGTTAGGTGGACCAAGTAGACAAGGTAATGGAAACTAACCACCTTGAAGAGAAGAGTTTGACAACAAAGTGCTTGAATTTTGTTACTTTGAAATCATACAATTGGCAAATGATGCAATTCATTAATGTATATGGTCTATGACCTCTTGGACATGTGTAATTATGATATTATGTGATGTACAAATGAAAGGATATGATATGTGAACTCTAGAATGTAAATTGAGTATGTAATGCCAAGATATGCTTGTTGAAAGTTTGATATGTATGTGTATGATTGCATGTGGCATAGCCAAAATGAGAGGCATGGAGTTTGGGACCATTTGGGCAACCTACACAAGTCTCAATTATACTTTTAGACTTGCCCAAAAGGTTTCAAAACCCAAGGAAAGCCATTTGGACAATTTGGCATCCTATATGGAGCCAAATTTGACCATAATGGAACCCTATATCACTTTTTGGCCAATTGAGCTCTTCTTACTTTAAGATTTGTTATGCAATTAGGGTCTATTGATAGATTTTTGGAAAACTAAAGAACATAATTTTTGAAGTTCTATAGAATATTTGGTGAATTTTCAAAGTTGACAAATTTTCTAGTTTTGGTAATGTCACTGTTCATACTGGTCCGAAAATGAAATCTATCACACAGGGCTCAAATGATGTCCAATTGCCACAAAATTTTAGACAGAGAAACTAGACATTCCCAATTACTTGTGTCAACTAGAAGCACTTCATTTGGAGGTTTAGAGAGGGAGATATAAATTTTTAAAAATTCTATCCAGTATCAGGAGCTTCACCCGACCTCAGTTACTGTTCTATTAAATTTCAAAGTCTGGGCATGCCTGAGCTGGTCTAGAGTTACTTTTAACTCTTGCTAACATCTACATCTTTCCATATTGGTATAATTTACATAGATTGTATTTTTTTTGGAATTAATTGGACATTTTTGAAATTTACTACCAAAATCTATGACAGCACCAGTAGGCAGTTTGACCTCTATACCATTTTGGATGTCAAACATCCTCTATGATAGAATTTATAGTCTGGAAATATTTTTAGTATAAATTTGACATCTTTAGATTTCCATAATGTCCAAGAATGCATGGTTTCTATTTTTTTAGAATTAGTTATGATTTTCCAAAGTTTAGTCAGAAAAGAGCCAAATTCTGGCTGAAATTGTGCATGAGTATTTTGAGCTTTCCTTTGAATTCTATGAGTTATAGGTGGTTTTTATGATGCAAATGAGTTTTATTCATGTAATTAAATATGATAATGTGATACATGAGTCCATATGACCCACGAGACTCCGAATGAAATTTTTATACACGACGCAATGCAAAGAAATGTATTATTTTGATGGATTTTTCTCACTCCCTTCATGGAATGTTTCATGTGAGCATGCAAATATGTATGAAATGAGTTAGAAATATATGGTGTTACAATAAGCTTTTCATAGCTACCAAGGTCACCTAATTTGGACCTGTGTAGCCAAAAGGTATGCATGCTGAAAGTTTTAGGTCTGGGTTGGGTCTGAGATATTGATATAGTTACTGTTCTATTAGATTTTCATAGTCCAAACGACTTTGTTTTGATCTAAAATTTTAATAGCATGTAGTTCATGTCCTAAGCTTTTCATAAAGTCCTAATTTGCATGATTTGGAGCTTGCTAGCTCAAGATATGAATTTTTGAATTTAGTGGTTGCAATATGCATCAATGTCCAATTAGGGAAATGTGATAAATTGATGTCCATGACCTAGAACCTAAAATTCTTGCTTGTTTTTATGGTGTTTCTTATTGAGAAAATATGTTAAGAATGGATTTTGAGATTGGTCAGATGAAATTGTGTATTTAAGCTAAATTAAAGAAATTGGGCCTTTAATGGTAATTATTTCCGCTACTAAAAGTAATAAAAATGAGAAATTGATGTTATAAGCATGTGGTAATGTAGAATATCAGCTATTTCTTAATGTTATGACAAACATCATAAAAAAGAGTAAGGAATTCGGGTTCTAAGCCATAAGTTTACAATTTCAACCACTAAATTCAAAAATTTATCTCTTGAGTTAGAAAACTCCAATTTATACAAATTAGTACTCTATGGAAAGATCAAGACATGAACTACATACTATAAAAATTTTAGATCAAAACAAATTAGTTTAAGCCACAAAAATCTAATGGAATAGAAACCATATCAAAATTTCAAGCACCATCAGACTTAAAACTTTAAGGATGTATATTTCTGGCTACACAACTTTACTTTAGGTGATCTCAATGGCTATGGAAAGCTTATAATATATGTATGTAAAATTTCATGAGCATTGGAGCCCATTACCCTTAAATACAAGAAAAATCTGAACTAACCATATGAACAGTACCTAGGAAATTTTGTATTTTTTAGCCAACTTTGAAAAATTATAATAAAGTTTATAAAGCTCCAAAAATTATGTTCTTTGGCTTTTAAAAATCTCCAAATGAGATCTAAATACTTGCCAAAGTTTATCCAAAAACTCATCCATTTGATTAGAGTTTGGTTCAGGGGTAGAAGGTGGCTCAAATTGGTGTATACATGGTATCAAATGGTTCAAAATGAGTTTCTTCTATGCATGTGACCATTTGATCATGTCCCAAACATGAAATACAGCATATATGACCATCTCATTAGGTTCCAAACATTATGTAACTCAAAATCACTCCTCCACTTGGCATTATACACACACTTTCCATAGCACATACGTACCTAAAATACATGCTCTAGCATTTTCATAACTAAAATTGATACTTACATTATAATCTCATACTTTTACATATGTGAGAATGTTTATATTACAAAAATATCATGTACAACCATTCTTGTACATAAAAATACATAAGATCCTAAACCATCATCAAAGTTGCACCATTTATGCTTGTTAGCTTCCATCCTTGGCTTCTTGAAATTTTCCTAGATATGGTTAGAAATAATGTGGGGGAAAGTGAGATTCTATGAATCCCAATAGCTTATTCACCCTTCAACTATACTTATAAGGTATGTTATCATATCAAAGAAAGCAAGCATACATGATGGGTGTAATATCCGGCTCCTCGAAAATATGAGAAAATGTGAGAAACGTAACGTACGGTTTCTCCGTAAACATACAAAATTCACCGCATACCAAAAAAAGTTCCCTAGATAGAATGATTTAAGGTCTAATAAAATTAGAATAATATTTTGGACCTCAAATAATGATGATTCAAGGTTAGAGGTGCCCTAAAACCAAGGCCAGGATAGCCAGATAGATTTTAATAAAAAATACAACAAAATATAATGGCACTTTTGTAATTTTAGGCAATTTTTAAAATACCCACATAAAGGATTTTTAAATGAAAATTTTGAGCTCTTTAAGGTTCTCAAAGACTCTAAAAATCATGGGAAGCCCCAAGATAGTTAAAACCCCTCAAGTACATGTTTTTCAATGGCAGTGAGCTTAAACTTTAACCAATTCGTTTGGAAAGGTTTTAGCTCCAAATTGAGTGATTCCAAAGGTATTTTATAAGATTGAGAACCTAAATTTTATGATAGAAAATACGGTTCTAAAAAAGGAGCTAAAACAAACTAGAAACGAAAAAGCCAAGAAAAAGGATAAAATGTGAATTTTTGAAAAGTTCATTAAGTGACCTTGCTCCTTATATATTGTCCCATTCTTCTCCTCCATTTAGATTGACCAATGTGTTGCCCAAGCCAGAGGAGCTTCTACCCAAAGAAATGCACAAGAGAAGAGGGGAAAGAGGAAGGAGAAATTCAAGAAAAAGGTAAAAAAAAAAAAGTGTAGAATTTCATGCTCCTTCCTTTAGTAAACTTGTTCTTCTCATTCTCCTCTTCATTTCTATGGTTTCATTGATGGATTTGGTGATGTTTTGGGTTTGGTCCAGAGGAGGAAGAATGGAATTTGAAGGAGAGGAATCCACCACTTAAAAGAGCACTTGAGAAAAGCTAGGAAACAAAGTAAGTTTGTTGCCTTCCATGCTTCTTCTTCCTTGCTCCTCCTTGTGTGAATTTCGCCCCACTTAGAGCCCAGCCATTGGAGACTAAATTCTGACCTAACCAAAGAAGATTTATGGGTTTTAAAGTGTGAGAAGTAAGTAGATGCAAATAAATTGGAAGAAAACCTAATAAAACACAAGATAGCAAAGTTAGGATTTTGAGAACATAATCAAAATTCTGATTTTGTCCAAGAGTTTCTAGGCTAAGGTAAGTGTTTGTATGAGTTCCTAAGACCCCTAAAGAGCACCCCATATGCACCTCCCATCAAGGAAAATTGCAAATGTAACACCTCAAAATTAATTAAGACTAATTATGGTGATTAGGGAGTTAACGTGGATTAACTAGCAAAATTAATTAAGAGCATGAACTTTTACTTTGGGCTATACAGAAGACTTAATTGAGTTTTGGACTAAATGCAGAAGCCTAATCTTAGTTATAGGAGGATTTAATTCCACTTCCAAATGGCTCAACAACTATGTGGTGCAAACCTAAGCTAAATGGGCCCTTAAGGCAGCCCAAACCTACTATAAATCCTCCAACTTGTGGCCCAATAAATTTCCACCATAATTTAAATGGATTTTTAGGCCTTTAAATCAGCACACTCTCCCCAACCCCAAGAGTTTCTGCAGCCCATCTCACCTAACATCAGCCCACTTGAAATAATGGGCCTATTAAACCAACCCATCTTCACTAAAATCTTAAGAGGCCTTCTCCCTACCTATTTGGCTGCTAAGACACTCATGTTCTGCAGAATAAGGAAGCCATTCTCGCACTTGAGAAAAGGGGCTACGGTTTTTTTTGCATTCTTCCACCATTTCTCACTTCTAGAGGGAGATTTGGCCAAGGTAATCTATATAAAACATGTCCCCCTCATTCTCCTCTTCATTTTAGTCCGATTAATTTCTGGTTTTGGGCATTTTCATCTCCTTCTCAAATTTAAAATTTGGTGTTAGGTGACTCCTTACAAGATTTTCAGAGTTAGAAGTTAAAGGAACGATTGGGTAAGTATTTTCCTTCCATTATATGAATTATTTTGCTAGAAAATGTCCCCACACACTTATTTTCATAATAGGTTTCTATTATTGTGCAAAATTACAAGGAAATGAAGATGAAACACTAAAGTTTCTGGGCTTGATAACTTAAACCCGAATTTTGGAATGTCCTATGGTGTATTCTTGGTAGTTGAGGATCAACTATAACACCATATATTTCTAGCTCATTTCTATCACATTTACATGATCATGTGATATATTCCATGAAGGAAGAAAATCCATTGCAAATAATACATTCCTTTGGATTACGTGGTGTTTAAAAATTTCATTCGGTATCACGTGGACCGTGTGAGCTCATACTACACATTCCCATATATTAATTACATGTATACAACATCATTTGCATCATAAAATGTGGCTCACAACTCAAGAAAACCAAAATGAAGTATAAAATATGGGTATTGATTTTCAGGCAGATTTTGCCTCTTTTCTGTCCAAATTTTGGAAAATTATAACTAATTCTAAAAAAATCAAAAACATTTGTTCTTGGTAATTATGGAAAGCTACGGATGTCTAATTCACACTAAAAATATGTCCAGACCATAACATTGATCACAAAGGACGTTTGACATCCGAAATGGTCCAGAGGTCAAACTGCATTCTGGAACTATCACAAAATTCTGCGAAAAATTTTGAAAATGTCTAATTAATCCTAAAAAAATCCAATCCATGAAAATGATACCAATTAGGAAAACTGTGGATGTTAGCTAGAGGGAAAAAATATTTCTAGACCAGCTCAGGTAGCCCAAACCTCAGAACTTAATAGAATAGTAACTCAGGTTGAGTAAAACTCCTAATACTGGACAGAATGTTCAAAAATTCATATCTCCCTCTCTAAAGCTCCAATTGAGGTGCTTCTAGTTGGAACGAGTCATTGTAAATGTCTAGTTTTTCTGTCTAAAATTTTATGGCAATTAGACATCATTTGAGCCTTGTGTGATAGAATTCATTTTTTAGCCAAATAAATAGTGCAGCAGACCAAAACCAGAAAAATTGTCGACTTTAAAAATTCATCAAATATTCTGTAGACATCCAAAAATTATGATTTTTAGCTTCACAAAAAGCTCTTAATGAGACCTACTTGCATGTCAAATCTTAGACCAAGAATAACTCATTTGGCTAAAAAGTGATATAGGGTTCCATTATGGTCATTTTTTACTCTATATGGGATACCAAAATTGCCAAATGACTTTCCTTTAGTTTTGGCACCATTTGGGCAAGTCTAAAAGCACACTTAGGACTTGTTTGAGCTGCCCAAATGGTCCCAAACCCCATGCATCTCATTTTGGCCTTTCCATCCACACATATGCACATTACATCAAGCTTTCCAAAATGCATACTTTGGCATTGCATATCCAATTTCTATTCTAAGGTTCATACATCATATTCATACATTTACACATCATATAATATTATAATTACACATGTCTAAAGGGTCATAGACCATATACATCAAAGGATTACATCATATGACACCATTATGGTTTTAAAGTGATAAAACTTAAGCATTTGATTGTCAATCTCCTTTCTTCAAGGTAGTTGGCTCCCATTACCATGTCCACTTGGTCCACCTAGCATGTGAGATCATTGGAGAGGAGGGAATGAAATTTAAAGAATCCCAATAGCTCATCTCCCATTCAATCATACATAATATATGCAAATCAAGCCTTAAAAATGTATGCATGGATATCTTGGAAGTCATGAACATTCAAGAAGCAAATTTGGCATGTGAACAAATCATACAAGACATTCAAGAGCTCACCAAGTGTTTGGATTGGCCTCATACTTTTTCTCATAGATTTTGGACTTGCCTCACCCATTCTTTAAGAGATTCTTAGACTCAACCATACTCTTGGGAGCCCACTTTGCTTTTGGTAGACTATTTGCTATGCCTCAACCAATCTCAAGGGTTCTTGGCTCATCCTCACCATGGCTAAGAGTTCTTGGCCTTTCCACACTCAAGCAAACTCAAACAAATATCATACATTCATTTGAAAGCATAATATGTCATTATGAAATCATGGCATATAAAATCATGCTAGCATACTTTTCATGGCTTGAAAATACACATACACACATTCTAAGATAAGCTGCACACATATCCATGCATGAGAGAAAGTGGAGAGAGCTACCTTGCTTGCATTTTGCACACTTTTTCCTTAAGTCTTGAATCCTCTCCCTTGACCTCACATACCCAAGAAGGTGAAGATCATTCCTTTTTGTCCTTGACACAATTTATGGAAGCCAATTAGGTTCATGAACTCAATTCTAAGGCCATACACTCACTTAAACACTAGCTTGGCTTATAACCTCATTATGGTTGCTTAATGGCACCTATGAAGCAACACCCCTCAAATAAATTCTAGGCTCCATTCTTTCCTTTCAAATATGACTGTTGACTCCTTTTAAGCCTCTTGGAGTCAGCACACAATTAAAACAAAGAGCCTAACAACATGTTACTTCTTTAGGTCATAATATGAAACCTAAACACCGACTTACTTTCTATGAGTTCTAAATTTTTTCCAAGGCCTCCCCTCATATTCATTCATCATATATGACTCAAGAATGGCCTTAGAAAAATTTAAAACTCTCCCTAACTATGAGAACCCTTCTTAGCCGAGACAATGAAGCATATTGGGTTCCATGGAGCTTTCTTTGTTTTCTCAAGGAAAGAAGCATATGGGGAGCCTTTTAGGAATCATAGGAGCTCATTTAAACTCTTATTTAGGCTTAGGAATTATCATATGAAATCATATTTTAGAAGGTACACACAAAACCCTAGAATTTGCATCTTGAAATCTAATGATTTTTTGATAATTCCTTTTGCATATTTTTATTCTCCACACCTTTTTTCCTTAGATTCATGCTTGGTTCTGCCTAAAAATCATCTCCTCCTAGGTTTTTCTCAAGTAGGGCGAAATGGTGGAGAAGGGAACCAAAGATGACAACCATAGGAAGAGAAATTACCTTATTTTCTTGCTTTTTCTCACTTAAATCTTGTGTTCTTTGAGCTCCTCTCTTCAAATCCGAATTTTCCCCTCAATTTCTCCTTTACAACAGATCCATATACTTCATTATAATCATAGGAAATAAAGGAGAATGAAGGAGAAGAGGTTTAGAAGAGAAAGAGCATGAAAAACCATGAAAATCCATACCTTTCTACCTTGAATTTCTCTTCCTTTTCTTCCTCCTCTTGTGCACCTCATCCCCTAGGGTTTTCCTCTGGTTTTGGGCAGAACATGGTCATGCATAATGAAGGGAGAAGAAGGGCACATCATATATATAGGTGGGAGGAAGTAACACTTTTCAAAAATTCTCATTTTGTTCTTCATTCTTGGCACTTTCATTTCTCCTTCGTTTTAGCTCCTTTTTTAGAACTGTCTTTTCCATTATGAAATTTAGATTCTCAGTTTAGTAAAATGCTTTTGGAATCACTCAAATCGGAGCTAAAATCTTCCCAAATGAATCTATCAAAGTTTAGATACATCGACGTTGAAAAATATCCACCAGAAAGGATTTAACTATCCTATGGCTTTCCATGATTTTTAGGGCCTTTGAGAATCTCAGAGAACTCAAAAATTTAATTTAAGAAGCCCTCCTATGTGAATTCCAAAATTTTGTCAAAATTACAAAAATGCCATTACATTTCGTTAGCTTTTCGTAAGAAATTGTTTCTTCATTCTAGCTCCATTTTTCTTTTCATCTGAGCTTGGAATTCTCATTTTTTAAGAATCTAGAATGCTTTCCAAATTTTTTGGGACTTTAACTACGTCATCTTAAGGGACTTCCTTTTGTATCCGGTGAATTTCATTCGTTTACGAAGAAACCATACATTATGTTTCTCACATTTTCTCTCGTTTTCAGAAAATTGGATGTTACATCAACCCAGTCCACTTGACCTCTTGGGTGTATAGGTAAGTGTTTCTCCTTCTCTTATGAAGGGTATGTGCTGAATTTGTGGCTTTTAAATTAACTTTTGGTGCATGGCTTGTATATGTGCGAAAATGGAGATATAGGGAGTGAACCATTGTGAGCTTTGATGTCTTAACCTTAAATTGGTGCAGTAGACCATTAGGAAGCTTGGGTAGGGAGTTCTCAATGTATTCTGTAACATCCGGTCCTTCCGTAAACGTGAGAAATGCAATGTTCGGTTTCTTCGTAAACGTTAGAAATGGGCCAGATATAAAAGGAAATCCTTGAAATAGAAGAAATTGGGGCAAACTAAAATTATGATAAAATTTTAAATATTAGAAAATGAGGATTTGAGGTTTGAGATGCCCAAAAACCAGAGCCAGAAGAGCTCAAAAAATTTGCCGAAGAAAGTAGGGGTATTTTTGTAATTTCTGGAAAATTTTGAAATCTCATAGGAGGGCTTTCTAAATGAAAAATTTGAGCTTTTCGGGGTTCTCAAAGGCCCCGAATACCATGGGAACCCCTAGAACAGTTGAAACCCCTCCGGTGAGCGATTTCGGCCATCAGTTGACCGAAACTTTGACCGAATGGTTCGGAATGGTTTTAGATCCTTTTTGAGTGATTCCAAAGGCAATTCTTATGATTAAGAACCTAATAAATATGATGGAAAAGATGGATTTCAAAAAGGAGTTGAAATGATCCCAAACGAACAAAACTACAAAGAGGGATTAAATTGCAAATTCTGAAAGTTGCTTAAATGAATCCCTAGCTTATAAAAAACGTCCCTCCTCTGCTCAGATCTCCTCACCCACTCTCTCACATGTTGAAACAGAATTAAGAAGGGCTAAGAGTGGCGCACAAAAGGGGAGGCCAAGGAAGGAAGAAGAAGCCTTGAATAGGTATGAAAGTGTGTGTTTTCTTCCTTTTGTCTTTACAATAAATATTCCCCTCCTTCTCCTCCATATTTCCATGGGTTCAGAATGTATTTTGATGCTATTTTGGTTCTGGTCCAGCAAGGAGAAGTTAGGATTGGAGGGAAGGCTTGGGTGCAAGAGGAAGCCACTTGGAAGAGCAAGAATTTAAGGTAGGTTCCCATTCCTTTCCATGGCTTTTCTTGCACTTCTTGCTTGTTCTCCTCCATATGAATTTCGTGCAACCTAGAGCCCATCCAAAGGGAGTTGAATTTTGACCATATCAAGGGAAGAACAAGTGATTTAGAGTGTGGGAATTTAGAATAGACAAGTGGAAACAAAAAGGGAGCCTTAAAATTCAAGTTGACACAACTTGGGGTTTTGAAATAAGTGATGAAATCTGATTTTTCCTAGAGGTATTCTAGCTTATGTAAGACATGGTTTGAGTCCCTTAGACCCCTAGGAAGTAACATATGTGACATTCCTTCCAAGAAAACAAAGCAAAGTTCAATGACTTTTTTCATGATGTATATCTCGGCCACACAAGGTCTGGTCACCTAGAGAGTGTTTTAATTTGTTCTAAGCCTAGAATAGGACTTCTTATGATGGTAGAAGGTGGGAGGAACCCTTGGAAAAAATTTAGAAGTCATGGATTGGGAGATGAGGCAATGGCTTCCATAATGTGACCTTATGAAGCAACTTGTGTTTAGGCTTTTGTAAATGAATATGTAATGGCTCCAAGGACCTTAAATGAGGTCAAGAGACCTAGAAATGAGAAGAGAATGGAGTCAAGAACTTGAATCATGATGGTTGCTTCAATAGGCCATTTATGGAGCCATTATGTGACTTATGGAACCAAGTATGTTCTTGAGAGTAAATTGAATGCTTTAGCTTGTTTCAAGAATATAATTGAGTATTATTCATGATGTTTAGGCCAAGGAAACTGACCCCACCTTAGTGTTCTTGTGGAACCGAAAAAGGGAAGGAGTAAGGCAAAGTAAAGCTTGCATAGATAACAAGGTAGCTCTCTCTCTTTTCTCCCATGCATGAATGAATATCTACATTGTTTTTGAATGTGTGTATGAGTATTTTAAGCTATGAATTATATTTTAGCATGATGTCTATGTTCCATGGAACCATAGTATTGCACTATGTATTCAAATGATGCCTATAAATGTTGCATTGGTTTGCTTGAATGTGGAGAGGCCAAGAACCTTCTATCTTCGGTGAGGATGAGCCAAGAACCCTTAGAAGTGGTTGAGACCAAGAGAAAGTCTCCCAAGAGCAAGACTTAGTTCAAGGCCTTTGAGAAAAAGGGTGAGGCAAGTCCAAGAACTTTGAAGAAAGTGGGTGAGGCTAATCCATTCATTTGGCAAGCCTAAGTATGTTATGTGTGCTTTGTGTAAATGCCAAGAATGTATTTTGCACCATTTTCTATATTGATATGCCATGCATGCATCCTTAACACTTGTATTACATTCTTTATGCATGATTGAATGGGAGATGAGCTATTGGGATTCCTAGAATCTCACTCCTCCCTCCCCATTACTTAATATGCCTAGGTGGATCAAGAGAGCAAAGAAATGGGAGCCACCACACTTGGAAGCAAGAAGATTAGCAATGGAGTTGTAACATATTTGTATTATAGCCATATGGTTGTCACATGATGTATCTCCATAATGTATATGATGTATGAGCTTATGAATATTTGTAAAAGTGTGGGTATATTGTATATGTATGAGAACTAGACCCATGTGAATGATATTTCATGAATTTGACTTAGATATGCCAAGTTATATAAGTATGGCTCTTGTGTATATCTTGGTGTGGATGAGTGAGATGATGGAATCTAGGTTATTAGCCCTTTGAGACATGTTTGATAGAGTATTTTAATGCTTTCCCATGTGCTCATGTGGCCATAGAATGAGAAGAGGCAAAAATGGACCCCTTGAGACCATATGAAGCTTAAAAGGGCATTTTGCAACCCTATGTCACAAACCGATCAAATAGACAAATTTCCTCATGAAATTTGGCATGCATGTAGAGCTCATCTAGAGATTTTTGGGAAGCTAGAGTACAGAATTTTTGGAGGTCTATAGAATATTTGGTGAATTTTTGAAGTTAGGAATTTTTCTGATTATGGTCAGTGTACTGTAGCTTTGGTCCGAAAATGCATCTGTATCAAACATAGGGCAAATGAGGTCCAATGGTCCTGAAATTTTACATGGAGAAACTAGACATGCACAGTGAGCTATAGAAATGTGAATCACCTCATTTGGAGGTATAGAGAGAGAGAAATGAATTTTTTAAGTTAGAACTCACTGTCAGTGACGCAGCAGGACCCTCAGCACTGTTCCATCGAGTTTCTCCAGTTTAATGTCATTCTCTGGGTCTGGAGTTATTTTTTACTTAATTTAGACATCTGTAGCTTTCTAGATTGATATAGTTTACTTGATTTGGAGTTTTTTGGAATTAGTTATGAATTTTTAAAATCCATATCAGTAAGCTGTAGCAGAACTCAAGGGCAGCCGGACCTTTCATAACTTTCGGTTGTCAAACACAGTACATCTGGGTGTGTCATACCTGTAATTATTTTTATCTTATAGTATACATACAGATATTTCTGGAAAATATCATTTGCCTCGTTTTGATTTTTTTTGAATTAATTATGATTTTCCAAAGTCTGCCCCAGAAAACTGAAAATTTGAAACCCGTGGCAAAAATTCTGATGTGTTCCAAACCTCCAAACCCGAGTTTCTTGACCTAAATGGCTATGAATCTGATATGTTTTAATATGTTATGGTCTAAGAGGAGTTAAGGATCAATTCATGGGCCTTGGAAGTGATTTAATGCTGAGTTAGAGGTTCTTAGTAGTGTGCTTCCTATTGTTATGTGTTGTATGTGCAAGTCAATTGTGTGAAAGGTTCAAGTAGTGCAAAATGGACCTCAAGAGCTTATGTAATGATATTCTTGCTTTGAATGAATGTTGTATGGATATTATATGGACAAAATTGCTTAAACCAAAATGGGATTGAACTGTGTGGGTTTGTTTATGTGATTTCGGTCCATATGCTACGCTTTGTATGCAAGTTTGGTGTTTATTGCTTGAATGCTATGATATGAGTTTCTTGGGTTTAAGATATGACATATTCTTGTTAAGATTAATCTGTGAATAGGAAAATTTCTTACTAATGGTAGTTGAATAATGATGATTATGCTTATGTTAGGCCTGGTGTGCTTGGAATCATGATGGTAGCTTCATTAAGGATAAGAAGAGTAATTGGTTTCATTGAGGTAATCGGGGTATTTTTCCTCATTCTATGTATATGCTTATGTTAATCTGATATTTATTACACATACTTGATTTTGAAATGCTAAATGATTAGTTGGCTACTTGAATTGTTATTGTGATAGGACCTTGTGAGTCTATGGTGGAGCTATGATGTGGTTGCCACCCATGCATGTGCTTCGATCGGGCACTGGGTTGTGATTAGACCCTGAATGCACTGAGACTAAGTTGTGCTCATTAGGGAGTGGGTGCCATAGATGTAACACCATGCATTTCTAGCCTTGCCTCATGTTACTTCTAAGTCTCATGCCATGAATTACACTAGAAAGTGGGAAAATAGCATCAAAATATTACATTTCTTTGCGTTGTGCTATACAAAATTTTTCTCTTGAAGTCCTGTGGGCCATATGGACTCATACATTACATTCTCATATTTAAATACATGAATACAACTCATTTGCATCCTCAAAAGTGGCCTACATCTCATGGAAACCGAAGGAATGCATAAAATACATTTATATATGTTTAGCTAGATTTTCCTCATTTCTACCACAAACTTTGAAAAATCATAACTAATTCTAGAAAAATAAAAATCATACATTATTGGATATTTTGGAAAGCTACACATGTCTACTTTATGTTAAAAATATGTCCAGATCATAATATTCAGCACAAAGGACGTTTGACATTCGAAATGGTCTAAAGGTTAAATTATCCACTGGTGCTGTCACAGAATTTTGCAACAACTTTCAAAAATGTCCAATTAATTCCAAAAAAATCCAATCTATACAAATGATGCCAATCTAAAATTCTACGGATGTTAGCTAGAGGGAAAAAATAGGTCCAGACCGGTTTAGGCACAATTAGACCTTAAAACTCAATCAAATAGTAATTGAGATTGGCTGGAGTTCTTGATACTAGATAGATTCTTTAAAAATTCATATCTCCCTCTCTAGACATCCAAATGAGGTGTTTTTAGTTGGCACAAGTCACTAGAAATGTCTAGTTTCTCTGTATAAAATTTTGTGGTAATTAGACATCATTTGGGCCCTATATATGACAGATTTCATTTTCGGACCTGAGTGAATAGTGACATGACCAAAACCAGAAAATTTGCCAACTTTGAAAATTCATCAAATAGTTTGTAGACCTCCAAAAATTATGTTCTTTAGCTTCCCAAAAAGCTCTCAACAAGATCTAATTGCATGATAAATCTTAGATCAAGAAGAGCTCATTTGGGCAAAAAGTGATATAGGGTTCCATTATAGTCCATTTTGGCTCCATATAAGATACCAAAATGTCCAAATGGCTTTCCTTGGGGTTTGGTACCTCTTAAGCAAGTCTAAAAACATAATTAAGACTTGTGTCAACTACCCAAATGGTCCCAACCCTCATGCATCTCATTTTGGCCATCTCACCCACACTTATACACAATTATATGATACCACTAAGGAAGCTAATTTGCCATCATATACTCAATTCACATTCTAAAGGTCACACAACATATTCTCTCATTCATACATGACATATTATCATAATTACATATGTTCATAACATCATAGTACATGTACAACCATGAGTTACATCAATTGTCATTTGCATGGCCTTAAAGTAGCAAAGTTCACACACTTTAATGTCATCTTCCCATCTTCAAGGTGGTTGGCTCTCATTACTTTGTCCACTTGGTCTACCTAGCATATTAGATCATCTCCCATTCAATCATACATAATGGATGCAAATAAGTCTCATAAATGCATATATGGTTATGTTAACATGTGCAAACATTCAAGGGACATTTTCATCCTTTGAGAATGTCATACATAGCATACAAAAGCTTTCCAAGCAAGTGGATTTGCCTCACCTAATTTCTTATGGATATTGGACTTGCCTCACCCATTCTTTAAGAGATTTTTAGACTCAACCATACTCTTAGGAGTCCATCTTGCTTTTGGGAGACTCCTTGCTTTGTCTCAACCAATCTCAAGGGTTCTTGGCTCATCCTCACCATAGCTAAGGGTTCTTAGCCTCACCACACTCAAGCAAACCCAAGCATACATCATAAACATCATATGAAAGCATATTGTAACATCATGGCACCATAGAATCAAAGTCATACTAAAACACTTTTCATGGCTTAAAAATACACATATACACATTCAAACACAAGTAAAGCAAACAATCATGCATGACAGAAAGAGGAGTGAGCTACCTTGGATACAATTGCACACTTTTTCTCTTGAAATTCCCTTCCTTGCTTCGACCACACACACACAAAAGTGTGGGGATGATTTCTCTTGGTCTAAATACAATTTATGAAAGCCAATTAGGTTCATAAAATCAATTCTAAGGCCATACAACTTATTTGAACTTTAGCTTGGTCTATACCCTCATTGTGGTTCTATAATTGCACCTAATGAAGCAACACCCTCAAATAAATTCTAGGCTCCATTCTTTCTTTTCAAATATGATTCTTAACTCCTTTTAAGCCTCTTGGAGTCATCACATAATCAAAATCAAGAGCCTAACTATATATTGTTTCTTTAGGTCATAATATGGAACATAAGGCACCAACTCATTCACTAAGCTTCCTAATTTTTTTCCAAGGCCTCCCCTCATTTTTATTCATCATATATGACTTAAGAATGGGCATAGAAAAATTTAAAACTCTCCCTAGGTATGCTAACCTCTCTTGGCCGAACCTAGGAAGCATTTTGCCCTCCATGGACTTTACTTTGTTTTCTTGATGGAGGAAGCACATTGGGAGACTTCTAGGGGTCTTAGAAGCTCATTTAAGCTCTCATTTATACATAGGAATCAAGGTATCAAATCAAATTTTGCAAGGAACATATGAAACCCTAGACTTTGCATCTTGAATTTCTATGGTTATTTGTTAATTCACTTTGCATATCCTTAATCTCCACACTTTTTTTCCTTAGAATAACCCCTTGGTTTTGCCTAAAAATTAAATCCTCTTAAGTCTTCTCAAGTGGGGCAAAATGGTGGAGAAAGGAAGCAAAGGGTAGCAACCATGGAAGAAGAAAATACCTTGTTTTCATGGCTTTTCTCACTTGAATCTTGTGTTCTTTGAGTTCCTCTCTTCAAATCCGAATTTTTCCCTCAATTTCTCCCTTAAAACAGATTTGTAAACTTCATTTTAATCAAAGGAAACAAAGGAGAATGGAGGAAAAGAGGTTTGGAAGGAAGAAAGCATGAAAAACTACCAAAATTCCATACCTTTTTGCTTGGATTTCTCCTCCTCTTCCTCTTCCTCTTGTGTGCCACTCTCCCTACGATTTTTCTCTGATTTGGGGCAGAAACATAATGGGCTGAATGGAGGAGGAGATGGGGCACCACTTATATACAGGAAGGAGGAAGGAAGACTTTTCAAAAATTCCTATTTTGCCTTTTATTTTTAGCATTTTCGTTTCTACTTTGTTTTAGCTCCTTTTCCATTATAAAATTTAAGTTCCCAATTTAGTAAAATGCCTTTGGAATCACTCAAATCAGAGCTAAAATCTTCTCGAACGAATCCGTCAAAGTTTACATCGACATTGGAAAACGTCCACCGGAGGAGCTTTAGCTGTCCTAAGCCTTCTCATGGTTTTCAGGGCCTCTGAGAACCCTGGAGAACTCAAAACTTTCATTTAAAAAGCCCTCCTATGAGAATTCCAAAATTTGCTCAAAATTATGAAAATGCCGTTATGTTTCGTAAGTTTTTCGTAAGAAATTGTTTCTTCATTCTAGCTCTATTTTTCTCTCCATCTGAACCTAAAATTTTTATTTTTAGAAGTCTAGAATGCTTTCCAAATTTTTTGGGACCTTAACTACATCATTTCGGGAGACTTCCTTTTACATCCAGTAAATTTTATTTGTTTACGAAAAAATCATATGTAACATCCCAAAAATTAATTAAGGTGTTAATAATGTATTTGGACTAATTAAGAATAATTATTATTGAATAATTGGGTAAGCTATATGGATGAAAGTTTACAAAGAAATAAGTTATTAATATGGGTTTAAGATTTCAATTGGATTAAAGCTTAATTTGGGCCCAAAATTAATTTGAGTAAGCCATGGGTAAGGATTTATGGAGGCCCAATAATTTTAGGTGCAAGCCCAACTCCTTATCATGAGACTTAGGCCAAGAGAGATCACCTAGCAATAGCCCAATTTGATTTAGTGAAATAGAGGCCCAAGACCCAATTTACATGAGCCCTTATAGTTAGCCCAACACACATTATGCAGACCCAAGTTGGATTGACTCTTGGAACTTGGCCTAACCCAATCAAATTTCTACAACCCAACTCATGAAATAAGACCCAACAAGTATAAAAATCTGAACCCATAAGGATTTAGGCCTTTAGGTCAACCCACAACCCATTTGGGACCCAACTCAAACACAACTAAACCCTAAATACACTTAGCCTCCTCCCCATTCTGCAAAAAAAAAAACACAAGAGGCAAAGCAAAATTCGAAGGTTGAGAGGGAGGCTAGGGTTTTTTTGCATTCCTCCACCATTTCTCATTTCTAGAGGAAGATTTGGCAAGGTAATCTATACAAAACATGTCCCTCTCATTCTCCTCTTCATTTTGGTCCGATTAGTTTCTGGCTTTAAGCATTTTCATCTCCTTTCTAAATCTGAACCTTGGTGTTTTGGTGTTCCCTTGGAAGATTTTTGGAGTAGAAACTAAAGAGGTGATTGGGTAAGCATTTTCCTTTCATTTTGTGTATTATTTTGCTGGAAAATGTCCCTAAGGGTTAATTTTCATAATGGGTTCTGCTATTGTGCGAAATTACAAGGAGATGAAGGTGAAAAACTGAATTTTCTGGGCTTGATGACTTAAATCCGAATTTGGGAATGTCTCATGGTGTGTTCTTAGTAGTTAAGGCTCAACCCAATCCATTGACCTCTTGAGTGTATGGGTAAGTGTTCCCTCTCCTCTTGTGTGGTATATATACAGAATCTCTATCATTTGGACTGACTTTTGGTGTATGACTTTTACATGTGCGAAAATGGAGATGTTAGGAGTAACCCATTGTGAGTTCTTGTTGTTGCAATCTTGAATTAGTGTGGTAGACCCTTAGAAAGCTTGGGTAAGAAGTTCTTAATATACTCTTGTTAGGATTAATCTGTGGATGGGGAAATTCCTTACTAATGGTAGTTGAATAATGATGATTATGCTTATGTTAGGCTTGGTGTGCTCTGAATCATTATGGTAGCTAGAGAATGAGTAATTGGCTTCATTGAGGTAACTGGGGTTAATTTTCCAATTCCATGTATATGTTCATGTTAATCTGATATTGTTTGTACATATATGATTTTGAAATGTTATATGATTGGTTGACTACTTGAATTGTTATTGTGATTGGACCTTGTGAGCCCATGGTGGAGCTATGGTGCAGCTGCCACCTGTGCATGTACTTCGATCGAGCACCGGGTTGTGATCAAACCCTAAATGCACTGAGCCCTGGTTATGCTCATTATGGAGTAGGTGCCGTGGACGGACCTCTCCCAGTGTTATTAGCTATTAACATGTGGTGTATAATTGTTGGTATGGAATAGTAGTCATTGGTAGCTCAACTAATTCATTTGTGAATTGAATTGATGATTCTGGTATTTATGATATGAAATTGCATTGGATTGATTAACTTGTACATATATATGGGAATTTCCTTTTGTTACTGAGATTATATATCTCACCCCATTGTGGGCTAACATTTTCAAGGACTGGACCTCTTAGTGGCAAGGAGAAAATTAACGGAAGCACATTAAATGGTTTGGTAGCATATAGGTTTGGAGGCCTTGTTGAACTGTACTGTAACTAGATTGCTAGTTTTGTATCATTGCTGCATTGCATCATGAATTGCCAAGTATAGGGACTGTATATGTAATTTAATTATCATAAAATTGAACATTATGGTTGTAAGTGGCTAACAATGGATATGTGACTTGAACTTGTATGACCATTAAACACTGGCCTCATGTACCTTGTGGCCAGAATACATTTGCTGTCATTAAATTATGGCTTTGTTGATGTGTAGTAGCTTGGTAAGTAGAAACTAATACTTTAAATCTTGAGATGGATAAGGATAGATTAACTAGATAAATCAAGTAGATAAATACCATTAAAGGTTCACAAATGGAGGGAAAGTGGTCCTAGAGTGTCCCTAGAAAGAGAGTGGAGAGTATGAGACAAGATTTTTGAAATTGTAGGATCAAAAGGAATTGGCCATAGCCAAAATTTAATTAGCCTTGGCCAAATGGTAACAGAGGGGAATTGGCTGCGACCAACATTTAATAGCCTCGGCCAAATGTGGTGAACCTGCCAGGGAAGAAAACAGAGAGTAATTGGTCGCGGCGAACGGTGAGGTTAGCCGTAGCTAAGTCTAAGAGGCAGATTTTGGGGTGTTCTAGAGGGTATTTGGCCGCGGTGAAAAGGGTATTTGGCTGTGGCGAAATGTGAAAATTTTGTGAAGGCTTAAGGAGTTGAACCAAGAGTAATTGGCCACAGCGCAAGGGAATTTAGCTGCGACGAAAGTACTCTATTTCTCATATTCACCTAGAAACCTTAGTTTCTCTTAAGGTAATGCTAAGGAATGATCTAGAAACACTTGTAGGAGGATTTTATGAGTTGGAATTGATGGATGGGAGAATCGAAAGCTCCTCATTGATAATTAAATTCACTTACACATTCGAATAATTGTGGTTGTCTAGCTAATGACCCTAACAACATTAAGGTTTCAAATTTCCTCACTTTTTCCTGATGTAATTAATCTTAATGACTTCAAACCTTGATATATGATTATTAATCATGTACTTAACCTTAATTATGATGATTAGAAGTTAGGGTCGTTACATCATACATCATGTTTCTCATGTTTTCTCTCATTTTTAGAGAACCGAATGTTACAATGGACTGACCACTTCCAGTGTTATTGGCCATTAACATGTTGTGTGTGATTGCTGGTATGGGACAATAGTCATTAGTAGCTCAACTAGTTCATTTGTAAATTGAATTGATGATTTTAGTGTTAATGATATGAAATTGCATTATATTGATTAATCTATACATATATATGGAATTTGCCTCTATATGGGATACCAAAGTGACCAAATGGTTTTTCCTTAGCCTTGACACCTTTTGGGCAAGTCTAAAAGCACATTTAAGACTTGTGTGAGCTGCCCAAATGGTCCCAAACCTTATACATCTCATTTTGGCCTTTTCATCCACACTTATACACATTTACATAAAACCATTCATGAAGCTATAATGCCATAACATACTCAATATACATTCCATCATTCACATAACATATTCTTTCATTCCTACATCACATAATATCATAGTTACACATGTCTCAAGGGTCATAGACCATTTACAACAATAATATTTAGCACATAGGTTTGGAAACTTTGTCAGATTGTATTGTGTAATTGGATTACTAATTTTATGTAATTGCCACATTGCATCATGTATTGCCAAGCATAGGGATTGTAATCATGCAATACATTAGATGTCAACTTAAACTAGTGATATATAGAACTTCTACTGAGATTTATGTTTGAATGGAAATGTGAGTAGTTTATGAACTCTTTGCTATCATTGATCTTTGAACTGGTTAGTCTATGGTGGCTAGAAGATTAAGGACCCACATTTGAGTTTTGAATGGGTAATGATAGATGTGTTGGATAGATTAGGTAAAGAAATGACACTAAATCTTCATAAATTAAGTTAAAGTGGCCTAGAGTATTACTAGAGGGAGAATTGGAGAGCATAAGATGAAACCTTGGGAGTTATAAGAACATAAAGTAATTGGCCGCAGTCAAAATTTAATTGGCCTTGGCCAAAAGTGACAAAGTTGCCCAAAGAGAGTAATAAAGAGTAATTAGCTGCGGCAAAAGGAATAGTTGGCTGCGGCCAATATTGAGGAGCAAGTTAGGAAGCTCTAAGAGGTCCTCTAGCCGTGGCAAAAGTGCTCAATTCCTCATAATGACCTAGAAACCTTGATTTTCTCTATAGAAATATTAAGGAATAAATTAGGAACTCTTGTAGAAGGTTCTTATGAGTTAGAATTAATGGATGAAAGGATTAAAGACTTATAATTATAGGTTTGATTCCCTCATGTGCATAAATGGTTATAAGTAATTAATTAATAACTCTACAATATCAAGGTTTAAATTTCTCCACTTTTTCCCAATGTAAGTAATCATAATGACTTTAAACCTTAATTTATGACTATTAATCGCATCTTTAACCTTAATTACCATGATTAGAATTTAGGATCATTACATTGGGGACAATCATAAGAAGGCTTTGTAAGTGTAAAATCAGTGGCAAAATAAGTGAAGGACTTAATTGAGAACATAGACTTAAATTGCCTTATTTTTCTAAATAATGATCCACAAAGATAATTAGGTTCAAATTCCCTCACAATTTCTTTACTAGCTACTGATATTGACCTTAGATCTTGAATTATGATCATTAATCTTGAAATTATGCTTAACCATTTCAATTAGAAGTTAAAAGACATTACAATTTGGTATTAGAGCAATGATTGAGGAAATTATGCTAGATTTTGAACTTTGTGGTTAGAAGACTTGGTAATCATGATGCATGCATCTCGGGATAGGGACAATATGGGTTGGTAATGTCATTCCATCTCTATATATACCTAATATAGGTGATGTTATGCTTGGATTTGCCATTAAGATTGTAGCTTAATAGGGAGCCTCTGGTTGTGCTTGTGGCATTGCAAGATACTATGGCTGCACATCGAGAAACCCTTGAAATATTGAGAGAGATGCAAGAGTCCATGGTTGCAATAGCTAATCAAATGAGAAAGCAAGCAAAAGCCCATGACGTTATTGTGGGGGCAATGACTGACTGGTTTCAAGAGCAAGCCAAGGCTCATGCAGCCATTGTTCAAGTGCTGCAATAGCTACATGAGACCATGAACAAACAAAATTAGGAAGTGCTAGTTGGAAACTGGATTGGTGCTAGTTAAAACCTTGGTGTGGGGAACCAAGAGGGAAAGGATGACATCTCGGTAGCATTAGCCAAGTTCTAAAAGGCTTATCCTCCATCATTCTTGGGGGAGTTGGACATTGAAAAAGCTGAGAGATGGCTAATACAACTAGAGAAGATTTTCGAAGTTATGACATGCACCACTGAACAAAAAGCTAGGCTAGCCATTTACAAGTTAAAGGTGAGGCAGAGCACTGGTGGCATAGTGCTCTTAGGATGCTAGCATCAAGGGGAATTGTAACACCATAAATTTTTAACTTGTCTCATGCTATTTCCATGCCTTATGCCATGCATCTCATAAGGAAGCAAGAAAATGGCATTAAAAAAGTGAATAAATTTGCATTGCGAAGCAGATAAATTTTTCATTTAGTGTCTTGTAGACCATATGGACTCATCCATCTCATCCTTATATATAATTACACAAATAAAACTCATAACCATCCCAAGAAATGGCCTAGAACTCATGCAAGTGGATGGAATATATAAAAACACTAGGTGCAGCCTAACTAGAATTTCCAGATTACTATCATAAAATTTGAAAAATCATAACTAATTCTATAAAAATCAAAATTATGCATACTTTACCATTCTAGAAATCTACAGATGTCTAATTTATGCTAAAAAATGTACAAATCACAACAGGGGCTGCTAGCCATTGGAAAGTGATGGAACAATACTAGAGGTCAATTGTCATTACTGGTACTATCCTCCAACTTCAAAAATTCATGTCTCCCTGCTTAGAGGTCCAATTGGGGTGATCTTAGTGGCTATGGAAATTTTATCATATCTAATTTATGCATGTAAACTTCATGAGAATTGGACATCATTCGACCCTTGAATGACACAGCCCAAATTTCTAACCATATAAACAATGTCTGTATCAGTTCAGCAGAAAAATGCCAACTTTGAAAAATCATAATAAATTCCATAGAGCTCCAAATAATCTAGCATTTGACTTCCTAAAAATCTCTGAATAAGATTTATTTGTGTGTAAAATTTCATAGGCAAATTCGTTCATTTGGTCAGATCTTGATAATGGGTTGTAAGATGGCTCATTTTATATCATATAAGGGTTCCAAATGGTCCATTTTGAGTTCTAATATAACCATGACCACTTGAGCAGGTGAGAATGCACCAAAATGACATTATAAACTTGTCTCAAAGGTGCATAAACCCAGAGATTGAAAACTCACTCTCTCACCCCAAGCCATACACAAGAATATACAAGTCTAGTCTTGCTCCTCAATGTCCAAAATACACTATATCATACACATAACATTAAATCTCATTTGTACATGATACATTTGCATAATTACATATGTGCATAAGGTCATGGGACATATACAATAATGGATTACAATATTTTCCACTCATATAGCCATAAAGAAGCAAAATCTAAGCACTTTGTTGTCATACTTTCATCTTCCAACTTGATGGCTTCCATTACCTTTCTCATGTGGTCCACCTAGCATGTTAGGACATTGGAGAGGAGGGAATGAGATTCAAAGAATCCCAATAGCTCATCTCCTATTTTAATCATACATAAAGAATGCAAAACAAGTCTTAAAAATGCATGCATGAGCATCATGAAGTGCATGATCATTCAAGAAGCATTCTTGGCACTTGAACAAGTCATACAAAGCTTATATAGGCTTGCCAAGTAAGTGGATTAGCCTCACACATTCTCTTATGAATTTTGCACTTGCCTCACCCATTTTCTCTAAAAGGTTTTGACTCAATCTCTCTCTTGGGAGACTCTTTACTTTGTCTCAACCAATTTTAACATTTCTTAGCTCATCCTCACCATGGCTAAGAGTTCTTGGCTTCACCGCACTCAAGGAAATCCAAGCAAACATACTAGGCATCAATTGAAAATATATTATAACATCATGGTACCATAATACATGTCCACATGTTAGAACACTTTTCATGGCTTAAAACACACATACACACATTCAAAAACAAGTTAAGCACATATTCATGCATGAGAGAAAGAGAAGTGAGCTACCTTTGTTACAACTACAAAATTCTTCTCTTGGAAATGCTCTCCCTTCCTTGGCTTCACACACATAAAGGTGTGAGATTTGTTTCTCTTAGCCTAAACACAATATATGAAAGCTAATAAAGTTGTTGGAGGCATTTCTAAGGCCATACATCTTTCTTAAACACTAACTTAGTCTAATGGCCCTTTTATAGTTCCAAAATGCACCTGATGAAGCAAAATTTCTCAATTGAGTTCTAGGCTCCATTCTTTCCTTTCATTTATGATTCTTGACTCTTTTTAAGCCTCTTAGAGTTATCACATAATTAAAACAAGGAGTCTAACTAAGTGTTACTTCTTTAGGCCATATTATGGAGCCTATAATACCAATTCATTCTCTAGGCCTCCTAAATTTTTTCAAAGGTTTCCCTCATCTTCACTCATCATATATGACTCAAAAATGGGTTTGAAAAATTTTAAAACTATCCTTAGGTACATGGAACCCTCTTGGCTAAGCCTATGCATCTTCTTGGCATCCATGGGGCTTGTTTTGTTTTCTTAATAGAAGATGCATATGGGGAGCCTTCTAAGGATCTTAAGAGCTCATTCAAATACTCATTTAGGCCTAAGAATTATTGTATCAAATCAGATTTTACAAGGGACACTAGAAACCCTAGGTTTACTATCTTGATTTTCCATAGTTGTTTGTTAATTCTCTTTGCATATTCTTATTCTCCTCCCTTAAATTCCTAAGATTCACTCTTGTTTCTACCTAAAATCCAAGCCTTCTTGCAGCTCCTTATGTTGGACGAACCAAAGAGAAGGAGGAAGCAAGAGATAGCTACCATGGAATGAAGATTTACCTTATTTTTCCTTAGTTTCTTGCTTGTTTCTCACTTTGCTTGGCCTCCTCTCTTCAAATCTAAATTTTCCACCTCTATTCTACCCTCAAAATAGATCCAAGAACTTCAATAAAATGATGGGAAAGAAGGGAAGGTGGAGGCAAAGGAGTTTGCTAAGGAGAAAGCATGAAAAATCAAGGAAAACCATACCTTTTACCTTGTTTTTCTCCTTCCTTTCTCCTCCTCTTAGTGTGCCTCAAACCCTAGCTCTCTCTTCTAGTTTAGGGTAGAAACAAATGTGGCTAGATGAGTGAGGAGGTGGGGCGTGACTTATATATAGGTAGGTTGAAGAAACATTTTTCAAAAATTTTAATTTTTCCCTTTCGTCTTGGCATTTTTGTTTCTGGTTCATTTTAGCTCCTTTTTTAGAACTATCTTTTCCATTATGAAATTTAGGTTCCCAATTTAATAAAATGCCTTTGGAATCACTCAAATTAGAGATAAAACCTTCCTAAATAAATTCGTTAAAGTTTGGGGTAACTGACAGGTCGTGTCATGCAACCTTCAAAATAAACTAGGTTGGATAAAATTATAGTTAGTGGCACAACCTATGTCATCTCCCTTAGAATTGGAATTCAATATTCAATTGGATTTTCTAAGTATTAAAAGACTCTAAAAATTTCCTAACTAAGGGGGTTTGATTGACTTAAACTAATTAAAATGCAACCAAATTAAAATTCCTAATTGCTACCTAATTGTATTAATTATGGTTGATAATGGGCTTATGACTAGCTTTGGATTCGTCCCTTAGTATCCACTATCCTTATGCTAATCCAATTTTGATTAATTCTAGTTTAAGAGTCCCTATTTGTGTCCAATACAAATTATCTTGAGTTATCACGCAAGAATCAAGAGACTAACAATTTAATGTTGAATTGAAACCTCAATCCCACAATAAATCATCAATTCTTGTCTTTAAGATCAATGAACACTTAATTTGATTGATTAACTAATTAATTAACCTCTAAATCATCACCCTAAGATGTTTAATTAACCAACTAAATACTAAGGAATCCTCAAATCAAAAAATCAAGCATATAATCTCACTCATGCATTTCATCGAACACCTTCATGGCATACATGGGAAATTAGAGAATAATGAAAAATTCAGTGTTTAACCTAATCAATTAATCAACAAAAAGTATCTTAATTAGTGTCTAACTAGTCATTAACTATAGACAATACATATTCCAAATCTAATACAATCTTAACCAAGAGAATATAAGAAAACAAAAGTGCTGGAAAAATAAGAGAATCTTAGCCCAAAATTCTGATTCTAATCCTTGGATTCAAGCTTCAACTCAAGAGCCTTTCTCCTAGCTAGTCACAGATGGAATTATTTCTTCATTTGAGAGGAGATGGAATGGGAATGGAGGATGAGAGAAATGGCGTGAATTCATTGGGTGATGGATGAGACGATGAATGCGTATGGAATATGATGATGATAAATGTGCGTTTGGATGGATTTATTCGAATGAATGGAATCATCCCTTCTCATGTGATTTCTTTTAATAATTTCATATGCTACCTCTCATTCCTTTTGCATCAGACCTGTAGCTTCCACGTTCATGTGTGATCCTTGATTTCTTACGTGTAGCTCACATGACCTGGCATGCATGTTTTATATGCTGTCCATATCTCTTTCAATCACACACTTCTTCACGTGCTTGCAAGTCACTCTTTACTCCTCAGCCTTTGGATGAAAAGATACAAATGAGTGGAATGGCGTGGATGTGTTTATTCGATGTGGAATGGACAAAGGAGCCTCTTCTAGATGTGTTATTTTGCTTCTACCCGAGTTCAGCCTCTCCCACACTCTCCCTCACATGGCTTGCTTCCTTCTTTTATTTTATTATTATTTTTAATCAGTGGACCCCACCTTCTTTCATATGTTGCTCTTCATTTAAGTATCACTTCCTCTCTTCAATCTCTAGCTCAAAGCTTCTGTTCGAGCGAGCTTCTTCACGTGTTTTCATCTTTATATTCTTCATGTCAACTTTGCATGCAATTCCATGTTAGCTTTGGCATTTCTCTTATTATTCTCAACCTCCTATGCAGCACACAAAACCATCATTTCCATTTCCATTCATACTGCCGTAGCTTCTGTGCTTTCTTCCTCTTCAAATGTTAAAATTGTTGTTTTGCCTTATTTATGCAGCTCAACATTTGTTCCAGCCATGCCATTTTTTCCTCCTTCGTTCAGCTCATTTCTTCATGTATTCTATCTTCATTTAAACTTCAACCTAAGCTTCTACATGTCTCATGTTGTTCTTTTAGACTTGTTGCTTCTTCATATTCTGCTTTTAGCTTCAACTCGTGGCTCTTTCTCTTCATGTTTCCTCCATGCAAGCTCCTTTCAAGCTTCTTCTTTCTTAAACCAGAAACTCGAGCCTCCTTCTTCTTTAATCCCTTTAACCTGTGGCTCTCATGATTGTGTTTAAAGCCCAGCTCCTATCCACGTCTCTTCTTCACTTTTGTTTACAACTAAGCTTCTCTTTTGTTCTTGTGTGTGGGTGGCTGCTCACATGCCTTCTTCCATGCAATTCATTCTCTCCTCCCATAACCCATAGCTTAAGTGAGTGCTTCCTCAATCACGTGTGTATGTTCAACTTGAATCCCAACCCATGCTAACTGCTTGAGTGTTTATGGAAGTGTGTTCTTCTCAAAACCCATTGCTCCTATTCAAATGCTATTTTATTATTCCATTCCAATTCCATTGCCCATCAAAAATCTGCAAAAATAATAGGAAAATATTCACAAAATTATTTGAGATAAAATTGAGCATTAAAAACCAATAATTTGTAAATTAATTCCTAAAATGTAGAAAATGGCTATTTAAAATAAAATTATATTCAATTGCATCCATTAAGCATATTTAATTATTAAAGTGCCAAAATTAGGAGGATTCATGTATATAAAACTAGCATTCATCAGTAACTAACATTGGAAAGTGTCCACCGGAGAGGTTTTAACTATCTTGGGGCTTCCCATGGTCTTTTAGGCCTCTAAGAACTCCAAAGAACTCAAAACTTTCATTTAAAAAGCCCTCTTATATGAATTCTAAAATTTGCTTAAAATTATAAAAATGCCATTATGTTTCGTCAACCTTTCGTTCAATTTCATTTCTTCATTCTAGCTCCATTTTTCTTTCCTTCTGAGCCTGGAATTCTCAGTTTTAGGAGTCTAAAATACTACTTAAATTTTTTGAGACTTTAACTAATTCATTTCGAGGGACTTACTTTGAAAACACATATGTTTCTGTCGTTTGACGAAAACCAGACATTCTAGGAATAACCTTGAATTAGAAAGCTTTCAAACAACCTTTTAAAGTAAGTACTTCCTACCATCAATGAAGGCTAACAAAGAAGTTGAGTTTAATTTTCTTGAGTAAGTTAAGATGAATGTGCACTAATATGCAATGAAGTTTATTCAGCTATCCTATTTCTCCTTATACCTAAAACGATTTAATGGTGAACCATGGAAGGCTGAAAAGTTTAAGAAAGACCTTAAGCCTAAGCTAAAGAACAAGATTGCACCCTTCTAGATCCATAATGTTGATGAATTGGTGGAGAAATGTAGGGTGTCTGAAAGGGCCTTAATGGAGAGTGAAGCTAAAAAGAAAAAGACATTTGAGGGTAAGCGTGATCAAGGTATAAAGCCTTTTAAGGCAGAAGCAAGAAGGGAACCAATAATTGTAATGGCTCCTAGGGTAGGAGGCTACCCGTAAGAAATGTCCCTCAAAGAAAGAATATGGAACCTAAAAGTTTAGTAAATGCTCTATCAACATGTGGCAAGTGTAAGAAAAATTATGGGAGTGGTCCATGCCCGTGTGCTATAATTATGGGAAGCCTAGACACCATGCACAAACTTGTACAGTGTTGCAGGAGTCAGCTTCATCTATCAAACTACTTATACAAGGAGGGGTGTTTGCATTCATGCAGCAAGAGGCTAGTAAATCCCCTAATTTGATCCGAGATACTATTCTTGTTCATAATCATGTTATAAATGCATTGTTTGACTCAGGTGCGACCCATTCTTTCATCTTATATGATTGTGTTAAGCATCTAAGCCTTAAAATTTTTCTATTGCCATTTGAATTATCTATGTCTACCCATAGTGGGTATTCTATGGTCACATCTAATGTATGCCCAAATTGTACTATACAATTGGATAGCCATTGTACTACCCTTTACCTTATTTGCATCCCTCTACATGACTTTAATGTGATCATTGGTATGGATTAGTTGTCAGCTAATAATGTGGTACTTGATTACAACTATAAGACTATTTCCTTACCTGTTAATATACTTAGATCTTGTCCTATGATTGAACTTACTTGTGTGTCTGCCACCCAAGTTGAGAGGTACCTTAGACATGGTTGCTAAGGGTTCCTTGTGTTCTTTTCCCTATATGTTGAGGTTAAGAATGGGTTGGAGGATATATTTGTGATTAGGGAATTTTTGAAAGTTTTCCCTAAAGAGATTAGTGGCTACCCCTAGAAAGAGAGCTATGTTTTTTATTGACTTAGTTCCTTGTATAGGACCAATCTTTAAGGCTCCATATAGAATGGCACCTCTGAACTTGTTGAATTGAAAAGTCAAATAGAAGAATTGTTAGAAAAAGGGTTAATTAGGCTAAGCATGTTTCCATGGGAAGCACCGGTGTTGTTTGTTAAGAAAAAGGATGGTAGTCTTAGGCTTTGCATTGATTATAGGCAACTGAACTAAGTGATGATCAAGAACAAATACCATTTTCCTAGAATTGATGACTTACTTAACTAATTAGTAGGAGCATCAATCTTCTCAAAGATTGATCTTAGGTTTAGGAACCATCAACTTAGGGTGAAAGTGGAAGACATACCTAAAACCACTTTTAGGACTCAATATGGCCATTATGAGTTTCTAGTCATGCCATTTGGGTTAACCAATGCCCCTACTATTTTTATGGACTACATGAATAGGATTTTTAGGCCATACCTTGATTAGTTTGTGGTAGTGTTTTAAAGAGTAGTGAAGAACATGAGGAGCATCTTAAGATAATTCTTCAAACCTTGAGGTAAAATTCTTAGGACATGTGATATTTGAACAAGGAGTAATGATAGATCCTAGTAAGGTGGAAGCGATGCTGAATTGGGAGAGACCCAAAATAGTGACTAAAATCTATAGTTTCTTAGGTCTACCCAGCTACTATAAGAGGTTTATTAAAAGATTTTCTCAGCTAGCAATACCCTTGACTAAGTTGATTAGGAGGGACCAATCATTCATGTGGGATACCAAGTGTGAGAACTCCTTTCAAGAACTTAAAGATAGGTTGACCATTGCACCTATACTAGTGATACCTAACCCTAAGAAAACCTTTACAGTTTATAGTGATGCATCTAAGAAGGGTTTAGATTGTGGTTTGATGTAGTAAGGTAGGGTAATAGCTTATGCTTCTAGGTAACTTAGATCTCATGAGGAGAATTACCTCACTCATGACCTAGAGTTGTCCATTGTAATTTTTGCCCTTAAGATTTGGAGGCATTATCTTTATGGTGCCTAATTTGAGGTGTATAATAACCATAAAAGTTTGAAGTACTTGTTTAATCAAAAAAAGCTAAATGTGAGACAAAGGAGATGGATAGAGTTCTTTAAAGATTATGATTTCTCCTTAAAGTACCATCCAAGAAAAGCGAATGTTTCCATCAATGCCTTAAGTAGGAAATCTATTCATATGGCCATGATGATGCTTCAAGAGCAAAGGTTAATTGAGGAATTGAGAGATTTGAATTTGCTCATGACCGTGCACCCTTGTAATCTTCTTTTGGATGAGTTGAGGATAGAAAGCGATTGTAGGAAAAAAAATTAAGGAGGCCTAAGAGCTAGATGAGCAGTTAGGAAGGATTAAAGAGTAATTAAAGAATGGAAAGGTCAAGAACTTTGACCGATCAGATGATAGTTTAATGAGTTATTAAGGTAGAGTGTGCATATCCAAGGATGAGAAGACAAGAAACATAGTGTTGTTTGAAGCCCATAAGAGTAGGTACACCATTTATCTGGGTACCACTAAGATGTATAAAGACCTTAAGAAGAGTTTTTGGTGGCTTGAAATGAAGTTGGACATAGCGGAGAGTGTTGCGAGATGTCTAGTTTGCTAGAGAGTTAGGATTGAACACCAAAAACCCATAGGATTGCTGCACTCTTTAGAGATTCTAGAATGGAAATGAGATAGTATATCCATGGATTTTATGATGAGTTTGCCTAAAACATCCTCAGGTTATGATGCCATTGGGAGATTGTGGATAAGCTAACAAAGTCTGCTCACTTTCTGCCTATCAAAAGCCACTTATCCTCTAGATAGACTAGAACAACTTTATATCAATAAGATTGTGAGCTTGCACAGTGTTCCAAATAGCATTATGTTAGATAGAGACCCTAGGTTCACATCAAATTTTGGTGGTCCCTACAAGAAGCCTTAAGTACTAGTCTTAACTTTAATACTACCTATCACCCTCAGTTAGATGGACAAACTAAAAGAACTATTCAGACTCTTGAGGATATGCATAAGGCTAATGTATTGGAATTGAAAGGGAATTAAGATATGTATTTGGCTGAGTTTGCATATAATAATAGTTACCATTCCAATATCTATATGACACCATTTAAGGCGCTTTATGGAAGAAAGTGTATATCACTTTTGTATTGGGTAGAGCTAAGAGAGAGAAGCCTTTTAGGTCCGAGCATAGTGGACCAAACCATTCACCAAATTAAGCTCATCAGAAAAAAATTACTAGCTGCCCAAAGTAGGTAGAAGAGTTATGTAGATGAAAGGAGGAGACCTTTAGAATTTAAGGTAGGAGACTATATGTTCTATAAGGTTACTCCGGTAATGAGCATAGGGAGATCTATTAAGTCAAGAAAGCTTAGTCCTCGTTATCTTGGTCCCTCTCAAATCTTTGAATAGATAGGACTTGTAGCCTACAAAATGGCTTTACCCTCAAATTTAGCCCAATTGCATGATATGTTTCATGTATCCCAATTAAAAAAGCATCACTTGAACCCTTCATATTTCATTGAGCATAAGAATGTGCACCTACAAGATAACTTATCTTTTGTGGTTAAGCTGGAAAGGATAGTGGACTTAAAAGTCAAATGGCTGCATAATAAGAACATCCTCCAGGTGAAAGTGGTGTGGAAGGGACCAACTCAGGATAAAGCCATATGGGAAACGGAGGAAGTAATGAGGAAGGATTATCCAACACTTTTTGAGTAAGGTATGTCTAATTTTAAGGACAAAATTCCTAAAAGGAGAGAAGAATGTAACACCCCAAAATTAATTAACAGTAATTATTGGGAATTATGGAATTAATGAGAGGAATTTAAGGAAAATTTGGGAGCATAAAGATCTTTTAAGAAAATGACTTTTTGGGCATTTTAAGGCACATAGAAGTTCGTATGGACAATTTAGTGAAAAAATAAAACATTATTATGGATTTCAATTTAATAGAGATGGAGATTTAATTGTTGGCCTAGATTAACCTAATGTGTTAGAATAAGTTAAAGAGGCCCACTTCTAGTTTTTAGGAGACCCAAAACTATTGGGCTTGTCTGTCCTTGGCCTAATACTGAGATATATTGGACCAAGGGTAATATTAGGCCTAATAAACCAACCCACTTACTCTAAAATTCTGAGAGACTTATCACTTCATTATTTGGGTGATGAAGTTTAAAGGTTTTGTAGAACAAGGAAGCCATTTTCACACTTAAGAAGAAGGGCGAAGGTTTTTTTTGCATTCTTCCATCATTTCTCACTTCTAGACTAAGTTTGGCCAAGGTAATCAATATAAAACATGTCCTCTTCATTCTCCTCTACATTTTGGTCTGAATAGTTTCTGGTTAAGTGAATTTTTCCTCATCACCCAAATTTGAAACTTGCTCTTTTGGTGGTTTCTTGTGGATTTTTAGAGTTTGAAGCTAGAGGGATTGCTAGGTAAGTGTTTTCTCCTCATTTTGACATGTTCTTTACTAAATATTGGTCCTCATGGCTAACTTACGTAATGGCCTTTGATTTTGTGTGAAAATACCCATAATTTGGAGTGGAACATTGTGTTTTTGGTGTAGGTGAAGCTCAAGTCTAAATTTAAGACTCTTTGTTGGTAGGGTAAGTGATTCCTAGGTAGTTTATAATGAGGAAATTCCATAGTGTCTAATTTATATTATAATTAGTGACTAAGAATATGCTTTGATTTAATCTAGGACCTCAAGAGTGTGGGAACTTATCTTGACTTCTGAACTTTACACAATTAAGTAAGGTAACCAAGGGTTTTTTTTCTAATTCCATGTATATGCTCATTTTAATTTTAAATTTGTTGCACATTATAATTTTGAAATACTAAATAATTGGTTAGCTACTTGAATTGTTATTTTTAAGACTATGAGTGAGTCTTTGTTAGAGATGTCATGCGGCTACCAACCATGCATTGTGTTTTAATCGAGCACTGAGTTGTGATCAGACTTATGAATGCACCGAGCTCAATAGGGAGTTGGAATCGTAGGTAGGCCTTTTGTAATGTCCAATTTTCGTAAAAATGACAGAAACGAATACATTTTCAAAATAAATCCTCAAAAATGAATTGGTTAAGGTTTAGAAAAATTAGAATAATAATTTAGACATTAAATGATGAATTTAGGAGGCTAGAGGTGCCCTGAAACAAAGGCTAAATGACCAAACAGAAATTAAGGAAAAAGCTACGTAACATAATGATATCTTTGTAATTTTGGGCAAATTTTGGAATTTTCACATGAGGGCTTTTTAAAGAAAAATTTGAGTTCTCCAGGGTTCTCAAAGGCCTTGAAAACCATAGGAAGCCCTGGGATAGTTAAAACCTCTTTGGTGTATGTTTTCTAATGTCGATTGACCCAAACTTTGACCCTTTCATTCAAGAAGATTTTAGCTCCAATTTGAGTGATTCCAAAGGTATTTTATAAGATTAAGGACCTAGATTTTATGATGGAAAAGACGGTTCTCAAAAAGGAGCTAAAACGAACCAGAAACAAAAATGCCAAGATTAAAGGACAAATTTGGAATTTTTGGAAGCAAGTCTTGAACCCTACCTATATATAGGACCACGGCCCACTCTTCTCCTCACTTAGCTCATTTTATTTCTGCCTTAAACTAGAGAAGACTCAAGAGAAGGAGGCATACAAGAATGAAGGGGAAAGAGGAGGAGAAAAGCCAAGAAAAAGGTGAGAAATTCATGAAAATTCTTGTTCTTCCTTCAAAAAACTTCTTCCTCTCCTTTCTTCCTCTCTTCTTATGGATTTTGTAAGATGTTTGGTTCTATTTTAAGTCTAGAACAGAAAGGGTATTTTTGAATTCAAGGAGAAGAAACTAAGTAGGGTGAAAAACAAGAAAAGGAAACTAAGGAAACTAGGTATTTTGCCATGTTTATGCTTGATCCTCCATGTTCCTTCTCTTGTGTGTGTTTCGCCCTATATAAGACCAGCCAAGAAGGGTTGGATTTCTAGCCAAACCAAGGACAAATCTTAGGAAAATGAGGGAGAAGAACAAGAATATGCAAAGGAAACAACAAAATAGCCATTAGATTTCAAGATAGAAAAGTTAGGGTTTCAAGTGTTCCTTTAAAAATTATATTTTCATACAAGAATTCCTACTAGGCCAAATGGAGTGTTTGGATGAGCTCCTAAAATCCCAAGAAGGCTTCTCACATGCATCTTCCATTAAGAAAACAAAGCAAACTCACTTGGTGTTTATACAGTATATAGTTTCAACCTAGGCTAGATGAAGCACCAAGGGGTAGTTTTAATTTGTTCTAACCTTGATTTTGAGTCATATATAATGGAAGAGGATGAGAGAAAGACTTGGAAAAATTTTAGAAGCCATGGATAGTGAGATGGTACCATGGGTTCCATATTATGGCTTAAAGAAGCAACACCTAGCTAGGCTCTTTGAATTAATTATGTGATGACTCCAAGAGGTTTAAAAGAAATCAAGAATCATAAATGAATGGAAAGAGTGGAGCCAAGATTATGTTTTCCTAAGGTTACTTCATTAAGTGCATTATGGAACCATAAATGAGACATAAGTACAACCTAGCTTTTGGAATGAATATGTAGCCTTAGAATTTGTTCCAAGAGTGTAATTGGCTTCCATAATATGTGTCCAGGCCAAAGGAAACAAGTCCCACCTTCTTGTGAGTGTATGGCTATAGGAAAGGAACTAAATTCAAGGAAGAAAGTGTGCAATTGTGACAAAGGTAGCTCTCTCTACTTTCTCTCATGCATGGATGAATGTTTGTCTTGTCTTTAAATATGTGTATGTGTGTTTTAAGCCATAAAAAAGTATTATAGCATGTATTCATATGCCATGATACTATGATGTGGTTTTATGCATTCAAATGAACCAAGAACCCTCAAGAATGGTTGAGAAAAGGTTTAGAGTCTCCTAAGAGTAAGGCTTAGTTCAAGGCCTTTAAGAAAAAGGATGAGGCAAGTTCAATAACCTTGAAGAGAATACGTGAGGCTAATATACTTACTTGGCAAACCTATGTATGTTTTGTATGACTTGTTCAAATGCTAAGAATGCTTATTGAATGATCACACTTTCCATTAAGCTCATGCATGCATTTTTAAAACTTAAATTGCATTCTTTATGTATGATTGAAAGGAAAATGAGCTATTGGAATTCTTTGAATATCATTTCCTCCTCTCCAATGTCTTAATATGCTAGGTGGACCAAATGAGCAAGGTAATGGAAGCGACCAAGTTGGAAGATGAAAGATTGACAAAGAAATTGTTGTATTTTTCATTTTGCATCTATATTAGTTGCAAGTATTGTAATCCATCATTGTATATGTTGTATGGCTTTATGAACACATGTAAATATGTAAATGTATCATGTATGTATAAGATTTAATGCCATATATATGATAGAGCACATTTTAGGTATAGAATGGCAAGACTTGACATATGCATTATTGTGTATAACTTGGGGTGGATGAGTGAGCTTAAGAAATTTGGATTTATACACCTTTGAGACAAATTTAGTAGACCATTTTGGCACTTTCCCACGTGGTCAAGTGGCCATGGTTGCCTTAGAAACCAAATTGGACCATTTGGACCCCTTATGAGACATAAAAGTAACCATTTTGTAACCCAATGTCAAAATTTGACTAAATGAATGATTTTGCCTATAAAATTTGGCATACATATAGATCTTATTCAAAGCTTTTTGAAAGTCAAAGACTAGATTATTTAGAGCTCTGTAAAATTAATTATGATTTTTCAAAATTGGCATTTTTCTGTTGAACTGATGCAGACACTGTTCATATGGTCAATTCCTTGGGTTGTGTCATTCAAGGCTCAAATAATGTCTAATGCTCATTACAAACATAAAATAGACATGATAAGCTTTCTATGGCCACTAAGATCACCCCAATTGGACCTTTGAGCAGGGAGATATGAATTTTTGAATTTGGAGGATAATACTAGTAGCGATAGGCGACCTCTGGTATTATTCCATCAATTTTTAGTCATTAGACATCCTGGTTATGGTCTAGAATTATTTTTATCATAAAGTAAACATCTGTATCTTTCCAGAATGATATAGTTTGCTTAATTTTAATTTTTCTAAAATTAGTTATGACTTTCAAAGTTCATGACAGAAAATTGAAATACCAACCCGAGGCTGCACATGCTATTTTTATGTATATACTCCATTAGCTCGAGTTCTTGGCCACTTCTTGAGATGGTTATGAGTTGCATTTGTGTATTTAAACATGAGAATGAGATGGATGCTTCACATGGTCCACGGAACACAAAATGAAAAATTTGTGCACGACGTAACGCAATTAAATTGATTATTTTAATGGTTTTCCTTCTTCTTCTTGGGTTGTTCATGGAAGGAAGCCTAGAATTTATATAAGATGAGTTCTATAATTTTTGTGTTACACCTTTCCTCTTATTATTGGCCATTAACATGTTGTATATGATTGCTAGTATAGGATATTAGTCACTGGTAGCTCAACTAGTTCATTTGCTGATATGATGGATGATTATGATGTTTATTTGATTAAAATGAATTTATGTAGATTAATTTGTGCAAATGTATGAAATTTCTCTTTGGTTACTGAGATTCATATCTCACTCCATTTCATAGGCTAATAATTTCAGGTGAAGGTTCATTGGATAAGGAAAAGAGGAAGCAAGTGGATGAACATCCCTAATTTGAGGCATTGTGTAAGATTTCTACACTTGGGCCATTTTGACTTAGAGTAAATGCTATTCTTTTGTGATTTATTTTGTATAGTATCATAATGCGCTCATATTGCCAAGTGTAGTTATTTTGATGTTTTGTAATCAATGATGTAACCAATAGCAAGTTAGACTTTGTAGTATTTCAAATATGATGTATGTACTTAATTATGATTTGATATAGATTATTGTCGATAAAGAACCATGACTTATTACTTGAGAGTAGAAGTATGTTATGCAATGGATGATTATCTTGAATAGTGTTGTATGGAATCTCTATGGAAATATATATTTAAAGAATGTAATTAGTGACTTTGGTACCTATTGCTATCATGATGTGCAAATGTGGTTATATGTAGTGGTAATCACTTTACGTGAATTCCCCTACGTCCCTAAACAATGCAGGATATGAGAGTTGGGAGGCCTTTATAACTAGATATTTTAGTTATAAAGGCCCTAAAATCTACTCAGAGTTATGACAAATGGCTAGGGAGTGTGAAAATGAGAGAATAAGATTAGAAGGGAGTGAAGTTACGACTCAAAGTACTTGAGTCATGACCAAAAAGGAATTTGGGGTAACAAAAGCTAGTAGCACTGCAGCATGAAATTTTGAGTCACAGCCTAACACAGGAGAGTAGACTTCAAAGGGTACTCGAGAGCAATCTCATCGCAATGTGAGGGGAGCTAGCCACAATAAGCATCAAGCATGATGGAGTCCTAGTAAGGTCTCTCACTGCAATGTTGTGTAGGCTTGCTGCGATAAGGCTTGGTGAATTTTCAATATGGGGTTCTAGAATGGAACCTCACTGTGGCATGAATGGTTCAATATATGGTGAGGAATGAGGAAAATTTGATTTTAAGTTCCAGTAGCGAGTTAAGTTATAGCACAGGTCCTTCAAGTCATAGCGTAAGTCCAATAATTTAGTTTTTAGGTTCCAGTAGCTAATCCAAGTCGCAGCCTAAAACACTAAACTCCTATTTTAGCCTCTAGAACTTAATTTTCATGATGATAATGATATATAATGACTTAGGAACAATCACAAAAGGGCTTTGTAAGTGTAGAATCTGTGGCAAAATAAGTGAAGGACTTAATTGAGAACCTAAATGCCTTATAGACTTAAGTTACCTTGTTTTTCTAAATAATGATCCACAAAGATAATCAAGTTCAATTCCCCCACAATTTCTTTACTGGCAACTAGTATTGACCCTAGATCTTGAATTATGATCATTAATCGTGAAATTATGCTTAGCCATTTTAATTAGAAGTTAGGGATGTTACAACTAGCATATGTCAGTATATCTCAACTCTAGCTCTAAGCTAATCAATGGCAAAGAATCTCATCTAAATGGAAACTACTAGCTAAACCAAACAAAACAACCACATCATTTTTAACCACACCCTCACTTTGCCTCCTCATCTCATTAGGATCATAATTGATCTCATCGACATAACATTGAGTGGAGAAAAAATATCACCAGTACTCCATATAAATAAGAAATGATAAATACATATCAACCTCAAACTAAAAAGGCCACCTACATAAAGACAATAATGACAAGTTCTTCCATTGATTGTGAACATACCCTGTACAATGGCATATTTACTAACATTAAAGAAATGGCAAAATAGAGGAAAAGACAACTCTACCCTTATGAACTATCACAAAGCTGTAAAACCTAACACGTATTGAACTACTAATGAGCTGAACTGACAAAAAGCTATCCTTATTGATGCTATTATAAAACTAAAATGAACATTCAAAGGGAAATGCAACAACAGAGATGCTCCATCATTCTCTATATCGAAAGCCCCCTACTGACTATAAGGCAACAATAGAATGACATTCAAAGGAAAGTGATTATCATCTTAATACTAGCAATGATCATCTTTTGACATGTTACTCCTAAAGTCACCTAGAAAAGGTTCAACCATTGCAAGAAGAATGATACTCAGACAAGATTAACCTATGCAAAAAAATAATGAAGCAATACACAAACAGATAGAAGACAAACAAAATTGCAGCAAATAAGACTTAAAAGGACTAACAAATAACTCTTCACATCCCATGACTTCTTAAATTCTATGGAGCCCTCCATACAAATGTGGTAAATCATGGGAACATGAAACAACAAAGTTGCCAACAAATATTACACAAAGCTAAGATGAACACATTGCTTTAAGATCGTCTCTTTACTAGTAAACTTGAGGTCAAGTAATATAGGGGCCTTCTAGTCATAAGCATTCAAATTGGCCCAAACCAGTCTAACTCACTTCTAGAAGGCCCAAAAAATTACTATTCATCAAGCCTTATACAATGAACTAACACTACAAGTTGTCCAAGTTACTTTAAACAAAAGAACTCTAACACAACAAGCCGCCTTGATCGACAACTTTAACAAGCAACTTAGGCTAACCGTCATTATCAATGCACTATGTAATATCTAATTCTTTTGAAACTGAACTAGAACTGATAGGATAATAAAAGAGGAACCCAAAGCAAGATGAATTAAGTATAAGTAAAAGTCAAATATTAATTAAAACATTTAGAGATTAGGTTATAAAGCCTTGGATGGCCCAAAACCAGAGCCCGAATGCTTAAACAAAGAAATTGAAGTACTAGTGACAAAATCATAATTTTAGGTCACTTTTTAAAAACTCAAATAAGGAATTTTTAAATGAAAAAATTAAGCTCACTAGGATTCTCAGAAGTCTTAAAAACCATAAGAACCATTAGAAGGGTTAAAACGCTTTTGGTGCATGATTTAGGATGTTAGTTGACCGTAATTTTGACTAGACTGTTCAGTATGGTTTTAAATCCAAAAAATTTAAAGTAAATGCTTTTAATGAAATAAAGAGCCTAAATGTTTATATGAAAAAGATGATTCTAAAAAAATATTTAAAACTAGCTCAAATGAAGCAATCAAAGTATAGTGGCAAAATTGTAATTTTTGGAAAAAGTTAAAATATCTTCCCCACACCTTTTTATCTTGTCCACACTATCTCCTTTCTAGTTCACCGACCTAATTTTGCTCCAAAACAGTAGCTATGGCATGATGAAGAAGGGGAAGAGAAAGAAGGAAAAAAAAAAGCTAAATGGTAAGCATACATGCAAAATTTCATATTACAGTAATTATTAACCTTGCTCTACTCTTCATGCTTTTTCTAATGGTAGTTTTAGCTTCTTGAAAGGATGAACTTTGTGGCTGACCTTGTGAAAAAAGAGGAGCTTTGGAACAACCAACCATGCCATAAGAATCTCCATTAGAAGAGCTTTCAAACAAGGTATATTATTGCATAGAAAACTTGCTTCTTCCTTGAGCTCCATGGAGGTGTAGGTATGGCCAACCTAATAGTATCCAAGAGGGAGTTTAGTTTTAGCCAAAACATGATAGGAACTATGATTTTAGAGTATAAGGATTAAGACTATACACTTAAAATCAATTAGGAAGCAAAAGAATGCAAGATAGACCACCTAGGGTTTGTGTTGCACCTTGAGAATTTTAAAGCCCTAAGACGATGTTTTAAGCCTTTAAGATCACCCTTAAACTAGAAAGAAATCAAAGAATTTCATGTGTCAACTTCCTAAGAGAAATAACAAAAGCTTCCTTAGGTTACATGTAAGCATAGATTTGGCAAAAGGAGAAAAAGAGTAACTAGGGAGTGTTTTAATGGATCCTAAGGATTTAAGAGGTCTAAATGTGAATTATAAACACTAATGGAACCATTGGTTTGAATTTAAAAATCTTATTTTGAAAGGTGAATTTTTATGGCACATAAAGAGCCTAAAGAATTAAGTTGGCTCTAGGTTCGCATAATTGTGTAAATGAGGATCCAAATGAGTTCTATTAGAGTCATATGGCTCATAGCAAATGAGATTGGGAAGCCTAGAAAGTGAAGTCCAAGAATAGCTTCTTAAGGAACCTAAATGACTTAGTTGCATATTAGGTTTTGAGGAAGTTAAATATAAATAACAAGACTTGAAGTGGATCCTAATGAGCTATTTGGCATTGTACATTGCTATAGGTGGGCAGAACCAATGGAAGCTCACTTGATGGAGGTGTGAACTAAAAGGGAGGACGTGAAGGACTAAAGAAAAGAAAGGTGTATGAGAGTTAGGGGTAGCTTAAAGCTCCTAGCTTCATGAGATAGCTTTATCTCCTTATCTTATATGCATTTGAATGCTTGAATGAGTTAAGATGCTTGTGTGTGTTGTTGCTTGATGTATTCTTAATCTATGCTTTGATATATTTTCCATTATAAGCTTTATACTTGAGTTTGATATGTTTTTCACTCCTCGCTCTCTATGGTAGGGAATTGAGTGCAGTAGTTCTTTTTTAGCCCAAGGTTGAGCTGAGTTGAGCCTAATTAGTATGTTGCGATAACATGGCAAGTTGAGAAATGAGTTTTCATGATAAAAGTTGCATTTAAGTTTCATGATACATAAGAATCATATGCTTATACCACAAGCATTGCATTTCCTCATAGCATTCGTGTATGCATTGATTTGGTTGACATTAGCTATTGAGATTCTTCTCAGAATCTCACCCCATGTCCTTCACACTAACCATTTCAAGGTTATTGGAGATGGAACATAAAAAGTCATAGACTTTAAAAAGTCACAATTAGAAGCCTTTCTTGCAATTATGTACTTGAAATTGTATATGATACATTAGCAATGTTATACATCATGTATGCCAAGAACATATGAGATGTTAAATTGCGTATGAGTTGAGTATGTCAATATATGTATCATTTTGATGAAAAAGGCAAGCATGTATGTACATTGTCCATATTAAGAGCTATAAAGATATGCATACATGAGATGATAGAAAGCATGTGTGCATATGAGGAATCATATGGAGATGTCAAAGATTATGAGATCAAAACATGTGTATAATACCTTAATTATATGACATTTTGATACAAGAATACCCCATTTATATATGGTTCCATGTATGTAATGCCTTATGGTTCACATGTATAAATGGATGTCAAATAGTCAAATTTTGATGCAAGCCATATTACATGTGATGGACTGAATGGAAATGGCATATAAATGGACTAAAAGTTGCTCAAGGGAAGAGATTACATATTTGAGGCCAATTGGACCACTTTAAGACCAAATTTTAGTCTAAATGAGCCATAAATTACACCTCTACCTTTGACGACCCAAATGATTTAGGTTTGGGGTTGAAATTTAGCATACAATTAGATAATTAATAGAGCTTTCTAATAAATCAAAAATGAGAATTTTTAGAGCTCTAAAAAAATTTTATAATTTTTTGAAATTGCCTAAATTATATAGAATGGTCTATTATTGTTCACGTCTATTGCAATTCTATTTTTGTGTTTTTTAGGCGTCAAATGGATTCAGTTGCTTATGAAATTTTATAGTCATAAAGTTCACATTACAAGCTTTATGTAACCTTCAAGTTTGCATGAATCAAAGTTACATAATTCAAGTTATAAATTTTTTAAATTTAATCATAATATAACAAAAGTGACAAATTCGGGCTATGCAATTCCTTAGGCAACCAACGTGTGTTTTTTAGTCTAATAGATCAAAACAAATTTGTTTATAATAAATATGAGTAAAGGAAAAGAAAAATTCAAATTTTGACCCCTATAACTCCGAATGGTAGGTAAATGGACTAAAATTTGTTATTAAAAGTATAGTAATAGTCATAGTTTACATTGCTAATGCATTTAAATGGTGTGAATAAGCTAAATGAAGCTATGTGTGACACACTGCTTAGAAAGCCTATAGATAACGACCTCCTATAGCATAATGGAGGAGGTCTGAGATCCATCACACTTAGTTTTATCTCAATAAGTTTAAGAGACATAGTTTTTACTTTGTCTTGCCATTGTATCCCTCTTTAAATGCCTTTTAATAATATAAATTGCTGTCTCTTTGATATTTTATTCTCTCTAATTCATTTTTGTTTGAATAATGATTTCTTAAACTGAAACAATTATGTAGAAAGGTAATTTTATTGACAAAGTAAATTAGAAGGGAGTTAAGTATAATTTTTGAAACGAGAAAGATATTAAATATAATTTATTAAATAATGATGTAATTTACTATAAAGAAAATGATTGTGGGGCGAGCTTATAAAGAAGACAACAAGGGATGCTTAATTTATATTATCAATTATATTAATTATAAACCTGATTTTGTGAGAAGTTGGTGCTTGTCTTACGTGGCGACGGTGACAAAACAGAAGAATGAACCCAATGGGGTTTCTCAGAAGCTGCATATGAAAGAAAGTCTGAATATCAGAGGTGCCCTGTTGTGGGGTCATACGTTAATAGGAAAATTCTCCATAAAACAATAGGATCCATTCTTTTTGGAGGACTTTCAAAGATTGAGCCAAAAATCTTATTTTTGGTGACTAGGAAATATGAGAAGGGGTCGGGTTCAAGGGGGCCTGTATCTGGACCATTCAATGAATTCATTTTCCAATTCTGATTGAAAGCTTTTGCATATTATGGATAATGATTTCTTGTCACAGAATCAAACAAATAATCTCCAAGAAAGTTCATTCATTGCCTTGAAGAATCAAATAAATATTAAAAGGTCACTTTCATTTTGGTAATTCACAGGGAAAAGTTACATTCCTTTGCAGTAATATGTGATTATAGCCAAAACCTTTCACATGAATCCTTTTCAACCCAGGACAAATCAAGGACCTGAAAGACATTAATTTATGGAAACAGCAATAGTTGTTTATGAAATTAAATTTGTGTACGGAGCTTATTAGCAAGGTTAATAATAATCATCATCATCATAAAAGCAAATGCATAATTGGAAACAAAAGTAGTGGTAAAAGCACCTTTCTTAGAGATTCCCTAAGAATGGCTGATCAGCATTACGTGCATTTTGCCGCTAGAATTGGATAAAGTTAATTAGAGATTGTCCTCGCCAAATTAAATGAATTATGATTGACATGTACTGTGAAGGTAAAGGTAAAAGAATAAGAAACTAGACAAAGTTTAAAATGTCATTCGAGGAATTTGAACCTTAACAGTCGTGTTCCACGCTCCATTGATCGTAGGTAGTGCTAGTACTAAACCTAATTCAGTAACCTCAAGATAATAAAAGTAACCATTGATCATTTTAATAGCATATTTTGACAACTACCTCAATGTAACTGTTATTACAACCCGAATTGCAATGTTTTTCTTGACCAAAACGTATATTAATAATTCCAAAAGAAGCCATTAGTATCTTTTTTTTTGGGCAATAATATATTTGTTGTCTTAAAAATTTGAGTTCACTATCAATTTTATCCTTAATACTTATTTTACATTAATTTTATCCTATGTATTTATTAAAATTCTCAATGTTGTCATAACGGTTATCTCTATCAACTATATTAATGAAAACTCTCATGGCATGTCATTACATGTAGTTTGATGTATGACAGTCATTACAAAATGCTAAGATAAATTATACATCATTCATATGAATATTATATTACTTAATCTCATAATCCTAGCCTCTAATCTAATTATTCTTAGGATAGAAAAATAGAAACGACAACGTCTATTAGGCAAGGTTTATGAGATTTGACAATATAATATCCTTGTAAGTAATATATAATCTAGACATATTGTAGTGATTGTCAATTCACATCTAGCAACACATTATCAATTTATGTTAATCCAATAGACAAAATTAATGGATAACATTGAGAATTTACAGAACGTATTGACATACACAAAATAAATATTTTGAACAAAATTGAGAATACCCAAACTTATGAAAACGGTATTTTTGCCCTTTTTTCACATATTTATGAATGCTCTTAATAGCCCGGTTAGTTATCCTCATGAAAAGGTATATATCTTTCCATCAAATTTGTGCAATATTTATTATCTTTTTATAATTATTACTAAATAATATATTATTTTTAATTATTTTTTTAAAGTAAAAAGAAGAAGATCATTTTTAATAATCAAAATCATTTTTTTCGTTTTGATTTTTTTTTATTCTGCATACCATTAAACTTTCAACTGGAAATGGAGAATGTAGTATAACTTCTTTAGTAGCTTTTGGGATTGTCAAAGTTAAGACTCCTACATGGAAGAACTAAGCAATATTCACACTTTTGATCAGTAAAATGAAATCAAATCCTTAAAAAATTCAAAATCAAATGCTATTATCATCTTTCCATAGTCAAGATGACATCATTGAGCTCCAAAACTGTTGACATGGGTTGGATCCATCTTTACAGCAAGCGCATAATTAATTTAATTTTGAGTTTGAAAAGTAAATGGAGATAAAAGGTTTAAAATATGTCCCAGAAAAAAAAAAAAGCATCAATTACGGTTCAATAATTGCGCAAGAAAGAAACGAATTCGTCCACTATCATTTACAATATAATTAAATTATTCAGTCCTTTCCTTCTTGAAGGATTTTCAAACTGCAGTATACTGAAATAATGAATCAGGAAACATCGAGGAAGATTAGGGATTAGAGACGTACTTTCAAAGTTTACTTTTAATTATTGAAGCAATGTTTAGGAAGGTCAAAAGTGATTTGTATACTTTAAAAAATTATTTACAATTTTATTTAATTACAGCATCCTGAATCTTACTTTTACAACCATATTCATTGAACATGATCAACGATCAAGATAAGGTTAACTTGGGCAATTTTTTGTTCATCAATAAAAAATCTTAATGATGTGCACGGGTGTCATGGATTAATTTTGTTGATAGCAAGACCTCTGTTGATTTGGTCAATTCTTTACTAATCACTTTAAGAACAGATTATAAATGAAATGAAATGATATAAAAAAAATTGCTTTTATACGATGCTCCTAAAAAAATTCTCCAGAACTTTTAAATATAATACAAATAGTAATCTTAGATACAATATTATTAAAGAATTTTTTAAATGCCATTTTAAAATTTAAGTAATTATATATCATTAACTTAAAATAAAGTAATTATGAGCAAAAGAATTTGTATATAATTATTTATGTTTTTTCAATCAAATTTTCAATAAGTGTATGATTTGTCAATAATAATATAATAAATATATAATTGTTTAATTAAAATATATATTTGTTATGTTTTAATTAAAATTTATATATTTGGTATATTTTAATTAAAAATATGATAACAAAAATATACAAAATTTCAACCTAACTCTAATCCTAATTATTATATATGGCGTTATCTGTTAATTGTATCACTAACAGTCAGTCAACTATCCATATGAACAATTTTGTAAGAAGTAGAACTATTGCGAAAAAAAAAAACCCCCGATGCCTCTCCCTTGATGGCAAGAAAAATTTCGAAGATGTCCACTTGGGGTGTTCCAATTGGATCTCATATTTCCATGTTTTGCCATTAGTATGATTCGTTATTAACACGACGAAGGCCAAGGATTAGAATAAAAATAGGAAAAAAAATGACATCATAAATTGAGGTCACCCAGAAAATGCCATTCTGACCTGGCCGCCATCCCTTATTTGACCCACGTGTTTTCATCCCTATCCTGTGGTCCCCACCTTCCCAAAATTACAAAATCACCATCCTATTTTTCCATTAATTTTTTAAATAATGATACAAAAGAGTTCTAACCTTTTATTATCTAATTACTTAAAGACACGAAAGAAAAATAATTGGAGCAAGCGTCAAGAAAAAACTTTAAAATATATTAAGTGCATGTAAAGTCAACAATTAAGATATATTTTATAGATGTATGTAGGGGTATTCAAAGGCTTGGTTTGGGTTAATTTTGAACAAAAATCAAACTGAACCAACTTAATCGATTTAGCATTTTATTAGATCTTGTTGATTTTAAATTCTAAAACTTTTAATATATTGCATACCTTAAAATTTTGACCAATAATAACTTTGGCATAATTTATTATTTTTATATCTTTTTTTTATTTAAAAAAATTTCATACATTCACAAAAAAATTTTAAAAAGTGAAAAAAAAAGAATAATATCTTATAATAAAATAATATAAATAATTTGTATATTTCTTGAACTACATAAAAAAATATAACTTTGATACAAGTTTAATTGACAAAAGATCCTATTAATCTAAAAAAAATAAAATATTAAATTTTAATTGATTGCAAGTTTAATGATTTAATTTGGTACCAAATATGAAGAAAACCGACAATCAAACCGATTTAATCGATTTTATAATCACAAAAATCAAACCAAACCAATTTTCAATTAATTTTATTCAATTTTTGACGATTTAGTTCAATTTGATTTAGTTTAATTGATTTGGTTCGATTTTGTTTGCCCTTTGATAAATACATATTAAATCTTAATGTACACAGAACTTTTCAACGTCCAGCTCCTCATATTCAATCACATTCTTCCTTTTTTTAATTTATTTTTGTTTTCAAGACACTTATTTGATCTTTAGAGGCGACCTTTACCATTTTACGGTCCCTATATGAGGGAGGGGGGTTAGAACGATACTAAAAACAGAGCAACCCACTCACCCTGACTCCGAGTCTCTAACCCTTTAGCAGCAGCCATGAACTCCTCCCCAATTCACATAGATTCTTCCTCTTTCTTCCACTCATCCTACTCCGACATCTCGCCAGATTCTTTCTTGTGGAATTTTGACGACAGTCACTTCCCCTTCAATGAGAATGACCCCGAAGAAATGCTTCCCTTGGGTCTAATTTCAGAGGCAAACAATGCCCGACAATCATTAAACACACCATTCGAGAGAAGCTGGGTGAAGGAAGAGGATACGAGCTCCGAGGAGAGCGGAGGCGGAGGAGTTTGCCCCCTGCCACCGCTGCTGCCGCTGAGGAAGGAGAAGTCGTACCGAGGCGTACGGAGGCGGCCATGGGGAAAGTTCGCGGCGGAGATAAGGGATTCCACAAGGCATGGGATCAGAGTGTGGTTGGGTACATTTGATAGTGCAGAAGCAGCAGCTTTGGCTTATGATCAAGCTGCTTTTTCCATGAGAGGATCTGCTGCAATACTGAATTTCCCAGTGGACAGGGTTAGGGAATCACTGAAGGGGATGATAAACTGTGGTTCTGAAAAAGAAGAAGAAGAAGAAGGGTGTTCACCTGTGATGGCCTTGAAGAGAAAACACTCCATGAGAAGGAAAATCAGTAACAAGAAGATAAAAAACAGAGATGTTAGGATGGAAAATGTGGTGGTGTTGGAAGATCTAGGTGCAGAGTACTTAGAACAGTTATTATTGTCCTCGGAGAATCCTATACCTTCAATCCAAGCTCCATGTTAATGTTAATTCCTTTTTCCTCTATTCTTCTTTGTTCTTTTGTTCTTGGATTTCCTTTTTTTTTAGCTAAAAAGAAGGTCTAAGATCACATTGGAAGATCATTTAACTCTTACTCCTTTTTTTTTTCTTTTTCTAGTGAAGGAAAAAGTAAATTTTTTCCCAGCCTTTTGATGTAAAGCTGAGAAAGATTAGGAATTGCAGTAATATTTGTGGGCTCCATTATGTACATTTTTAATTTAGTGACTGTTATTTTAACTTCTCAGATTTTAAGTCAACGTGGGTTTTCTTAAGCAATCCAACAACCTCTCTTGTGTTAAAGTGTATTAAAGTTGAGGGAGTTTTGGCTCACGGATTTTTACGCACAAAACGCATTGCTAACGATTCTATATATCCAGAAGGGTTATGGCAATCGATTTTGACCAGATATAAATGGCAATCGATTTTGACCAGATATAATTTTATCTGTAAAATTTGAGTGCTTAAAAATTTTACTTTACATGAGCATTCGAAAATTTTATTTATACAAATAACAATAATAACAAAGTGTTTTTCTACTAAGTGAAGTCGATCACATAGATCAAACAGCGTCATAAAGTTCTATTATGAATCATATCTTTAAATAGATTATTTAAATCTAAATTTTTCTTAATAGTTTAGCTTATAGTTTTTCGTGGTCTTCTTCGACCTCTAAATATTTGACTACTCTCCATTTAATTTACTCTTTTTATTGGGACTTCTATAGGTCTTCTTCACACATGTTCAAACCATTTAAAATACAATTCCACAATCTTTTTTACAATAAGTGTAACCCCAACTTTCTCTCTAAAGTATTCATTTTTAATTCTATCTAATTTGATATGTCCACTCATCCAATGTAATATTTTTATCTTTGTGACATTAAACTTATTTTCCTGTTGACCTCTTATTGCCCAACATTCAATCTCATATAACATTGTCGGTCTTATAACTGTACAATAAAATTTACCCTTAAGTTTGAATGGCACTCTCCTATCACTAATAACACTTGAAACACTTTTCCATTTCATCCATCCTGCTTGAATCTTATGATTTACATATTTCTCTATTTTCCCATTATGCTATATGATGCACCCAAAATACTTTAACTAAGTAATTTGTGGTATGATATGTTCTCCAATTTTCACTTCTACACTAGAATTAGTGTATCTCTTACTAAACTTACATTCCATATACTCCGTTTTACTTTTACTTAAACGAAATTTATGATCTTCCAAAGCAAGTCTTCATATCTTTGACTTCTCATTTATTTTCTCTCTTAACTCTTCAACTAGAATTATATCATCTGCAAAGAGTATACACTGTAACACCGGTTCTTGGATATATTCAGTAAGCACATCTAAAACTAAAGCAAAGGGATAGGAGCTCATAGTTGACCCCAATAGTTATCGAAAAATCCTCCGTAAGCCCACCTTGAGTTTTTACACTAGTTGTAACCTCATCATACATATCTTGAATTGCTCAAATATATATAATACAGACTTCTTTTTTCTCCAAAGCTTCCATAAAATATCTCTTGACACCATATCATATGTCTTTTCTAAATCAATGAACACCATATGTAAATCTTTTTTATTCCTTCGATATTTCTCCATTAATCTATGTAACAAGTATATCGTTATTATAGTCAACCTATTTGACATAAAACCAAATTAATTCTTTGTAACTTAAGTCTCTTGCCTTAATCTTCGTTCAATAACTTTCTCCCATAATTTTATAGTGTGGCTCATAAGTTTAATTCCTCTATAGTTTGTACAATTTTGTATGTCTCCCTTGTTCTTATAAATAGGAATTAAAGTTTTTTTTCTCTACTCGTTTGGCATTCTCTTAGATCTCATGATCTTATTAAATAACTTTGTGAGCCAACTTATATCATTCCTTCCTAAACATTTTCATACTTCAATAGGTATATTATCTGGTCCTACTGCTCTACTATTCTCCATCTTTTTCAAAGCTTCTTCTACCTCTGCCTCTCAAATCCTATGATAAAAGTTATAATTTTAATCTTTTTTCTATAGTGTCTAGGTTATTTGAATACGATAAAAACCCATGTCCTTCATTAAAAAACCTATGAAAATAACACTTTCACCTTTCTTTAATATCATGTTTCGTGACCAAGACTCTTCCTTCTTCGTCTTTAATATATCTCACTTGGTCAACGTCCCTTGTCTTTTTTCTTTGCTTTTAGCCAGCTTATAAATACTTCTTTCTCGAACTTTAGTGCCTAAGGATTGATATAACCTATCAAAAACCTTAACTTTCGCTTCGCTTATTGCTTTTTTAGTGTCTTTCTTAGCTACTTTATATTTTTTTTTCAATTTTTCTCACTTTTACACATAAATCATATTTTATAACATTCTTTTTTAACTTTAACCTTATCTTGTACGCTTATATCTTACCACCAAGATTCTTTATCCCCAGGTCCAAAACCTCTTGATTCTCTGAATATCTCTTTTGCAACCTTCATAATCTTTTTAACTATCTCGTTCCACATATCATTTGCACTTTCTTATACCTCCCATGATCCATCCTCCAGAATCCTTCTTTACAAGTTCTTTTCTTTATCACATTTCAATTGCCACCACTTTATCCTTGCCATCCTATCTTGATCTTTATTTTTTACTTTTTTCTTAATTCGAATATCCATCACTAAGACCCTATGTTGTATAGTCAAACTCTCACCAGGTATAACTTTGCAATTCATGCAAATTTTTCTATCAACTTTCCTTAATAAAAAGAAATCAATTTGAGAATATATCCTCCCACTTTTATACGTGATAAGATGTTTTTCATACTTCTTAAAGTAAGTGTTAGATATAGTAAAATCAAATGCTAATGAGAAGTCTAAAATAGTTTTACCCTCTGCATTTGCTTTTCCTAAACTATATCCCACATGCGAATCCTTGTAACCTCTAGATATACTCCTAACATGACCATTAAGATCCCCTCCTATGAGAATCTTTTCTCCTAAAGGTATTTCCTAAACTAAACCTTCTAAATCCTCCCAGAACTCTATCTTATAGTGCTCTTCTAACTCTACTTGTGGTGCATAAACACTAATAACATTAAAAGTTTCTCTTTCCACTATAAATTTTAACGCTATAATGATGTCTCCTAATCTTCTTACATCTACCACAGTATTTTTTTAATACTTATTCACAATTATACCTATTTCATTTCTAGATTTAATCTTACCAAAATACCAAAGCTTAAAATCTGAAGTATCTAATTCCTTTACTTTTTTCCTATCCATTTAGTTTCTTGCAAGCATATAAAATTAATTTTCCTTCTAATCATAGTATCTACTATTTTTATTGATTTACCTATAAGTGTACCTATATTTCAAGTTCTAAGATGAATCTCACTTTCGTGAACTAATTTCTTTACCCATATTTGTTTACAAAAATGTGAAAACCCTTGCTTATTTTTCACTATACTTAGATGGCGATGCAACGGTTTTTGCTCATTTGTCACTGTACTCAAACTATATAGCGCAACACTTCCGAGCAACGCCTTAGCATTAACGTTAATATATTGTAAATTTTTTTTGTATAAATAATAAAAAAAATTTTATTTATACAAATATTTAAATAAAATAAATATAACATTTTGAATTTATCCTTTGTATATATTTTAAATAATATAAATATTTTTATACATTTTACACTAGGTTTTAATAAAATTAAAATTCTTACGTATCAAATTTTTTCCTTGGTAGACTGTTTATTCATATAAGTACATCGCAAATTGAGTTTATAGTGTGATTGTTCTTTATTAGCTTCTTAGTGCATAAGTTAGGGTTAAAGTTAAAAGAGAATGTTTTATCCAAGAACGATATATTGTATTGGGTTTTTGAACTTAAAACAATGGTAGAAAATGTAAATCTTCCGTATACATAATCACCATTGTTTTTTTCAAGATGTATCAAATTATTATTTTTAAATAAGAGGTTCACGGGTATTGCTCAACTGTGACCCTTGAAAAATTAATTTTTTTTAAATTGTGATGTGTCACGATTGAGCAATAATCGTGACCTATATAATAAAAAAAAATTCGCAGTATAATATCTGGCAATGAATTGATAAGTAATTTGTTAAACTAATTTAATTTAATTTGAAGAAATTCTTAAGTGTGATAATATATTATCACAAGTTTATTTTTTTAATCTTTTAATAAAAAAATAAACGTGTGATAATATGAAATAAATTTGTTAAATTAAAAACATATTTTATTTATTATTAACTTTTAAAAGTTAAAACTATAGTAACTTAACAACTTAAAGATCAAATTATAAGCTATTTTTAAAAATACTAACTCATTTAATTAAGCTATTTAAAATAAGTTTAAAATTTATTTTTTATTTTTATTTTTATGTATGAAATATAAATTTAGAGATTTAAAAAATTAATTATTGTAAGAAATTTTAGTTGTATTAATTTAATGATTTTATAAATAAATTAATTAAAGAAATAATTAAAATATAAACTTTAATGATGTAAAAATAATAAAAAATGAAAGTTATTTTAAAAGAATAATGGCTGAGTAGTTTAGAAAAATTAAATTTAAAATAATTTAAACTTGAAAAAATATTAAATTGGAAATAATTTAAACAATCATTCCTTTAAAATGAATAAAATGATTGAAGGAGCATAAAATTGTAATAAAAGAGATAAATTTTAATTTTTAAAAACTTGATAATTAATAATAGTTTTAAAAAATTGAATGAGCAATTAAATATACTTGTTAAGTAATATTGAATTCAATATTAAAGTATTTGCCTTTTTTATATATTAAATATAAATTTAGAGATTTAAAATTTTAAAATTTGAAAAAAATTTTAGTTGTAGTAATTTAACTATTCAATAAATACAAAATAGTAAAGAAGTAATTTAAATATCAATTATAATGATCTAAAAATAATAAAAAAAGTTATTTTAAAAAAATAATGGCTAAGTAGTTTAATTTTTAATTGTTAAAAAAATTGATAATTAGTAATAGTTTTAAAAAATTTAATGAAAATTAAATATACCTGAACTCGACATTGAAATAAAGTAAATTTTTTGTTCAGTGAAAAGAAATAGTTATATTACAATGATCTAAAAAATAAAAATATAGGTACCAAAGAAAAAAAAGAACGTTAGAAAAAATGACTTTCTGTGTTACATCGAGTCCGTGTTCTTAATTGTCGGCCGCATCGTTAAGGAGAATGGTGTTCTTCTTCTGCCTCTTGTACCTCAGCCTCCTACTTGGCTTCTTCTTCATTATTGCCCTCTTTTTCATCTTCTTTGTTATCATTGTTTCCTTCTACTTCCACTTGTTGGTAGGGCATAGGATCAACATTTAATTAGAGGGATTGAATTGGAGGAATTGGCTGATGTGGTGTGATATATCCTATCTGTTGTGATCCAACATATGCAGAAGACCCAGAAGTAAATGTAAAAGCAGATATTGTTTGATTTGAGAATAGAGGTGTCATAGGCATGGAACCGCATGGCATATAAAATGAAGAGCTTGCACTTTTAAAATCAACAAAATGCGAGTATGGCATGGAAGAAGATGGACTTGTCGTGTCATGATAGGTCTGTGTCGGTATGGAAGAAGATGTACCGATAGTGTCATGGTATACATGTGTCTGTGTTGCTAGAGAAGAAGATAGTCCAACAACATTAGGGCCGGCCTGCGTCTCTATTGATGTATAAAAAGAAGGACCAGGCATCATAGATGCAGTGCCAACACTAAGGGTAGAATCACGATAAGACCAATCATCCATCATGGAAACTCTAGTAGACATAAATCCACGAGCTCTCTCTGCTGTTCGAGTTGGAGGAAGCTGCAGCTTAGGCAACTGAGATATAGGAGGAGTAGCTTCAAAAATCATCATGTTTCTATACTCGCCAAGTGTATCGAGGATGCTAGTACGATCAGTAACCACTGTGAGACCCAACGATGAATGGTCATCTATAGCAAGTACTCATAAGTGATCAGTTACATCAGCCTGTAAGAAAAAAAGTTGAAAGTCATATTGATCAGAAGTTCAAAAAAAGTTTCATATGATAATTGTGCTATGCTTTAAAATTTACCACAAAACCCTAGGTACCACTAATAGGATGGATCCACTGACGGGTAACTGTCCAGTATCATTTCATATATTCTAAAGAGTAATCTAGAGGCTCTGATTATATTAGTGTAAGTGACAACGTATTTTGACAGCCCCACCAAGCATGCACAAAGTTCTCATACTCCTTCTACCAATCCAAATAGGTCTTGCCTTTGAGTGTTAGTGTATGGGCCTCTTCTAAATCATAAGGAGTACAAGGTATGAGTTGCAACCTACCAAATTGTCAGAGAACACGATCTATAATATTCGATTCTCTGAAAACAAGAGAAAGAGTGAGAAACGTAATGTACAGTTTCTTCTTAAACAAACAAAATTCACCAGATACAAAAGAAAGTCCCCCAAAATGACTTAGCTAAGGTCCCAAAAAATTTAGGAATCATTATAGGCTCCTAAAAATGAGATTCCCAAGCTCAGACGAAAAGAAAAATGGAGGTAGAATGAAGAAACGAATTGTGAAGAAAGGTTGACGAAACGTAAGGGTATTTCTGTCATTTTGAGCAAATTTTAGAATTTACATAGGAGGGCTTTTAAAATGAAAGTTTTGAATTCTCTAGGGTTCTCAGGGACATTGAAAACCATGGAAAGCCCCGGGACAGCTAAAACTCCTCTGGTGGACGTTTTTCAACATCGGTTGACCTGAACTTTGACTAACTCATTTAGGAAGATTTAAGCTCCGATTCGAGTGATTTCAAAGGCATTTTACTAAATTAGGAACATAAATTTCATAATGGAAAAGATGCTTCTAAAAAAGGAGCTAAAACAAAACAAAAATGAAAATGCCAAGAACGAAGGCAATATGGAAATTTTTGAAAAGTCTTTCTTCCTCCTTCATATATATAAGTGGCACCCCATCTCCTCCTTCATTTAGCCCATTATGTTTCTAGCCCAAACTAGAGAAAAACCCTAGGGAGAGTGGCACACAAGAGGAAGAAGAAGAGGAGGAGAAATTCAAGCTAAAAGGTATGGAATTTTGGTAGTTTTTCATACTTTTTCCTTTCCAAACCTCTCCTTCTCCATTCCCCTTTCTTTCTTGTAATTATATTGAAGTATATAAATCTGTTTTAAGGGAGAAATTAAGGAAAAAATTCATATTTAAAGAGAAGAGGCTAAAGAAGACAAGATTCAAGTGAGAAATCAAGGAAAAACAAGGTAAATCTTCCATCTTATGATAGCTACTCCTTCCCCCTTCTTCTCCTTATTTCGCCCCATGTATGTAGATGTAAGAGGTCTGGAATTTTGAGGAGAACCAAGGGTGAATTCCATAAATTTAAGGGAGGAGAGTAAGAATATGCAAAGAAATCCAAATAAAAACCCTAAATTTGTAAGATAGAAAAAGTAGGGTTTTGATTGCACCTTGAATTCTATCATAAACCCTAGCCATATTTTATGATATTTAAGTATTCATATGAGTTTCTAAGACACCAAGAGAGCTTCCTACATGATTCTCCCATCAAAGAAAGTAAGGAAACTTCATTGGTGTCTTATGGAAGTATAGCTTTGGCCAAGGAGAGTCTATGCACCTAGGGAGTATTTTAATTCCTTACAAGCTTAGTTTTGTATCATGTATGATAGGAAAGTATAAGAGGAAGCCTTTGAAAAAGTTTAGAAGCCATAGAAAGCAAGATGGCCTCATATGTTCTATAATATGGCTTAAAGAAGAAACATCTAGCTAGGCTCCTAGAATTAATTGTGTGACAACTCCAAGAGGTTTAAATAGAGTCAAGAATCATGAATGAATAGATAGAATGGAGTCAAGATGACATTTTCCAAAGGTTGCTTCATTAAGTGTATTATGGAACATAAAAGAGCCTAATAAGTCACCTAACCTTTCTAGTAATTGTGTGGCCTTAGACTTTGCTTCAAGAGTACAATTAGCTTCCATATGATATGTCTAGGGTAAGAGGAATGATCTCCACCTTCTTGGGTGTGTGAGGTCAAGGGAGATGATTTAAGACTTAAGGAAAAAGTATGTAAATGCAAGCAAGGTAGCTCTCTCCACCTTATCTCATGCATAGATGTGTGCTTACATTGTCTTGAATGTGCGTATGTATGTTTTAAGCCATGAAAAGTATTTTAGCATTATTTTATATGCTATAGTACCATGATGATGCATTATGTTTCTAAATGATGTTTATGATGCTTGCTTTGGTTTGTTTGAGTGTAGTGAAACCAAAAACCCTCTAACCATGGTGAGGTTGACTCCCAAAAGTAAGGTTGAGTCTAAGAACCTCTTAAAGAAATGGGTGAGGTGATTCTAAGATCTACAAGTAAATGGGTGAGGCTAATCCACTTACTTGGCAAGCTTATGTATGCTATATATGACTTTTTTAAATGCTAAGAATGCTTCTTAAATGACTGCACATGCTAATATGTCCATGTATACATTTGCGAGACTTGTATTGCATGCTTTATGTGTGATTGAATGGGAGATGAGCTATTGGGGTTCTTTGAATCTCATCCCCTCCTCTCTAATATCTTAACATGCTAGATGAAACAATTGAGCAAGGTAATGGAAACCACTAAGTCTAGAAGAAGAAGATTGACATCAAAGTATTTGAATATGCTTAGTTTTGCTTCTTTTTTAGCTATACATATGGCATCTGATGTAATCCTTTGATGAAATTGTTATGTAATCATATGAGCACATGTACTTATGTTGATATGTTATGTATTAATGAGAGCTAATTTTATATGCATAAGAATGTGCATTTTGGACATGTAATGGCCAACTAGCATTATGGAAATATATGTATAAATAGAAGTAGAATGGCCAAATTGAGATGTATAAGGTTTGGGACTATTTAGGTAGTTCATACAAGTCATAATCATGCTTTTATACTTGTCCAAGAGGTGCCAAATATAAAGAGAAACCATTTGGACATTTTGGTATCTTATATGGAGCATAAATTGACCATATTAGAAACCTATAATACTTTTTGTCCAAATGAGCTCTTCTTGACCTAAGATTTGGCATGTAATTAGAGTTTGTTGAGAGCTTTTTTGGAAGCTAAAGAACACAGAGGTCTAAAAAAAATTTGATGAATTTTCAAAGTTGAAAAAAATTCTGGTTTTGATCTGATGTACTATTCACTTAAGTCTGAAAATGATTTTTGTCACTTATGGCTCAAATGATGTCCAATTGCCATAAAATTTTATATAGAGAAACTAGACATTCCTAGTAACTTGTTAACTATAATCACCCTATTTGGATGTCTAAAGAGGGAGATATGAATTTTTAACAATTTTGTCTAATACTAGGTGCTCAAACTGACCTCAGGTATTATTTGATTAGGTTTTAAGGTCTAGGCGTACTTGAACTAGTATAAAGTTATTTTTTTCCTCTATCTAACATCTGTAACTTTCTAGATTGTCATCATTTATATGGATTGGGTTTTTTTGGAATTAATTGGATATTTTTGAAGTTTGTAGCATAAAGCTATGATAGTACCAATAGCCAGCCAGACCTCTATACCTTTTTGAATGTCAAACATTCTCTGTGTTATGTTTCATGGCCTAGACATATTTTTAATATAAAGTAGACATGTATAGCTTTCCAGAATGGTAAAGAAATCATTATTTCAATTTTTATAGAATTAGTTATAATTTTTCAAAATTTGTGACAGAAAAGAGAAAATTCTGGTCGAGGCTATATGTATGAATTCTATGTATCTCCTTGCCTTACATGAGTTGTAGACCACTTTTGATCATGGAAATGAATTGTATCTATGCAATTAAATATGAGAATATGATACATGAGCCCATGTGACCCACGAAACTCCGAAAAAAAAATTTATACATAGCACAACGCATGAAAACTCATTATTTTATATGCCATTTTTTTGTAATTCTTGAGAAGTGCCTGGCATGAGGTATATAAATTGCATGAGAAAGGTTAGAAAGTTATGGTGTTACATTTATTGGTATCAGAGCAAAGTTCCAGGCTCTCTCATATTGGTTTTGGCTTGAGGATGTAAGAATAGGGTTATATAAAGGGCTTGTATAGATATGTAAAATCTTGTATGAGACATTTTGGGTGTGTGAAGAAAGTTTGTGGCTATGTTTATGATAAGTGAGTTGTAGGATAGTCTTGGAGTAGATAATGAATATCAGGAACGATTGGCCTCTAGAATAACTTGAGCAGAGCTAAGGGATCTGAGAGTTGGAGCTCTATGAGATACGATAGCTCGTTGGGATCAATAGCAAGCCCTAGGTATAAAATGATGAGAAATGATCTCATTGATATGAAGAGGCTTGCTAGAGAGAGTATGTGAGACCTAATTCTCTTTGGTAATCATACTCAGACCATTCCGAGATGTCCTACGTAGTGCAGAGACAAGTAAGAATGTAGTGTGGTATGAGATGAGACTGTGACTGCACAGGACTAGTTTAGAAGGGAAATGAGAAAGAGAGTTACCCCTTAGGCACAACACCTAATTGTTTAGATAAGTTCCAGAGCCCAAAAGGCTAATTCCTTCAGGTTAGAGGTTGAGTTACAAGCTACACCCCTTAGAGCCTGACAGCCTAGAGGTGATAGTTAACTATGTGTGAACGAAGCAAGAGGTAGAATCCTCTAACTTGATGATGGGAGAATCATGTAGGAAGTTCTCTTGGTATCTTAGGAACTCATATGAATACTTAAATATCATAAAATATGGCTAGGGTTCTGATAGAATTTAAGGTGCAATCAAAACCCTAACTTTTCTATCTTGCAAATTTATGATTTTTACTTGGATTTCTTTGCATATTCTTACTCTTCTCTCTTAAATTCATGGAATTCACCCTTGGTTCTCTTCAAAATTCTAGCCCTCTTACATCTACATACATGGGGCGAAATAGGGAGAAGAAGGAGAGAGGAGTAGCTACCACGGGATAGAAGATTTACCTTGTTTTCCCTTGATTTCTCACTTGAATCTTATCTTCTTTAGCCTCTTCTCTTCAAATCTGAATTTTTTCCTTAAAATAGATTCATATACTTCAATATAATTACAAGAAAAAAAGGGGAATGGAGAAGGAGAGGTTTGGAAAGGAGAAAGCATGAAAAACTACCAAAATTCCATACCTTTTAGCTTGAATTTCTCCTCCTTTTCTTCTTCCTCTTGTGCACCACTCTCCCTAGGGTTTTTCTTTGGTTTGGGGCAGAAACATAATGGGCTGAATGAAGGAGGAGATGGGGTACCACTTATATATATGAAGGAGGAAGAAAGACTTTTCAAAAATTTTCGTTTTGCCTTTCATTCTTAGCATTTTCATTTTTAATTCATTTTAGCTCCTTTTTTAGAATCATCTTTTCCATTATGAAATTTAGGTTCCCAATTTAGTAAAATGCCTTTGGAATTACTTAAATCGGAGCTAAAATATTTCTGAATAAATAGTCAAAGTTTAGGTCAATCGACGTTAGAAAATGTCCACTAGAGGAGCTTTAGCTATCTCGAGGCTTCCCATAGTTTTCAGTGCCCTTAAGAACCTTGAAAAACTCAAAAATTTCATTTAAAAATCTCTTATGTGTAAATTCTAAAATTTGCTCAAAATGATGAAAATGCCCTTACGTTTCGTCAATCTTTCATCACAATTCGTTTTTTCATTCTAGTTTCATTTTTCTTTCCATCTAAGTCTGAGATTCTCATTTTTAGGAGTTTAGAATGCTTTTTAAATATTTTAGAACCTTAACTAAGTCATTTTGGGGGACTTAATTTTGTATTCGGTGAATTTCATTTGTTTACGGAGAAACCATACATTACATTTCTCACACTTTCTCTTGTTTTTGGAGAACCAGATATTACACGTTCAGCATGATGCCACTCCATAATATGAAAGTAAATAAGTGGCACAGATGCTAGCCAAATATCTGAGGAGACCAAACAATAGTCAGGTATCAATTAGCATATATCATCTGCATCATATGGACGTCATATAATCTACAAATAATGAAAAAAAAAACATGTAAGAGTATAATATCACTAAGGTAACTATATAACAAGCTAATTGGAAATGTCTTAGACCTCATCGGCTCTCATCTGGTCCAATAATACTTTGTAATGTTGTATTGCTAATTTTCTCAAATAAGAATGCTAGCCCACACGCCTCCACTTGTAAGGTGTAAAAGGAAATGGTTGTTAATTTTGAATTGCATAAGCATTATGAACCATATAGTAAGCATTCAACTCGAAATAGGGTTCATGCCTATAAATAAGTGGAGGGCGCACATCATATATGTCAAGCTGAAGGTTTCATGGTGGGGGCCTCTCAAAGGCTAGCCTAGGGAATCGATCCCATGCCCTTAAATGAAGTAATGTCAAACAACCACCGATATTAACCTTATTGTAATTGGTGGCATGTGAGATGGCTCGATGCTTTCCCTTCTAAGCCTTCTTGTGTGTGACATTGTACCCAAATATAGAATGCATTCACTCAATGACCTCTCGGATTGACACACCAAGATTCTCAGTCACCATTGATACAATGTATACTAAAATGATATTAGAGTCTAGTTGTGAATGGTCTTGTAACAATGATGCTAAAATACATGTATGAGGTCCATTGTATTTTGTTATCTCCTAATGGTTTTCCTTCTTTCAAAAATAGCTCTGACTTTTCATTTACATAATTCCTTTTCATATTGAAGACACTGGTATTCTTTGTACTTTTTTGAGGAATAGTACACTTTAAAATTGTGATATGCATGTACCGAGTATATTTTCATTGCCCAATGAAAAGATCGTTGATTATTGTACAATATGCCTGCATGTAACTCTTGACTATTATTCATATTTACTACTGCCTCCTCCATTTTAGCATAATCAGAAACTCTCACACCATCTGCATCTATTTATGCAAGAAATGTAACCGTTGAGTCATAATAAATGTCAATGGAAGCCGCTGGATTAATGGTGACATCCATGCGATTAGTATCTTTATCATCATATGTATTACCACCATCATTACAATTATAAGAAGTAGCATCATATTCATCTTCTTCCTTAAATTCATCCATCATGTCCTCTGTCTCTTTTGGATGAAAAGGGAGGGCACCAATTGGTTCATGCGATGATCATCAACATGCAAATGAGATAAACTTATATGGGAGGCATAGTCTACCAAACCAACAGGGGAATATTGATCAATGCTGGCAAAATATGTCATAAACAAGGCAGGCTGATAATTTGTAATGTTAGCATTGTTGGAAGATGGGAGTGGGTCTGTCACATATTCAACTGTAGCTTGTTGTCATATTCAAGTCCAGTTCCTTTGATGTTGTTTTTACATACAACTTGACTGAACCAAGCTGTGATGAAAATTTTGCATTTGCTACCCATATTGCTTGTACATTAACATTAACATCTCTCCTTAACTTACATGCTCGATACTTTATGGGTCTTAGCAACACTGAATGCCTATATATCAATTTAGACACATATTGATTTGCATCTAATTGTAGTTGCTCCACAACCTCTTCTTTTAATCTCTCCAATGAAATATCATAATCAACAATCATTACATCAATCATCTCTGCAATAAATGTTGCACTCTCTTCGATTTCACATACTTGTCCATTTGAATATAAGTATATAACCTCTTTTTCATTGTTCATTTTACCAATCTGAGCAACACAGTTGTTAACATTCAAAATATTCAACAAAATCTATAAACTACAAATATCCTCATTCAACATATATATTGTCTTCCATAATCAATCAATATGATTATAAAAATATCTTTTATAATTATATTTTCATTTTTTTCTATATTAAAATCCTTATAATATTTTTTTACAATCCTTTAAGTCTTTTATTATAGTCTTTCTTATTATTATTTCATGTTATATATTTTTTAAATATTTTTTCATATTATCTTTTCATAGTATTTTGTCCATATTATAATATTCTATTATAATTTTATCCAATCTCAAACAAATTACTTAATAATTCTTCTCTTATAAAATTCTTCTTTTGTAATATTATACTTTTTGTCATTTTCCTCACATTATAATCTTTACAATATTTTTTCCCAATTTGTTACTTCTTTTATAATAGTTTTTTACCATACATTTTCATCTAATATTTTTTTAAACATTTTTTTCATATTATATATTCATAATATTTTTTAAATTATTTTGTCCAATATTATACTATTATCCTATATTATAAAAATAATTTCATTATTCTATGTTTATAATATTATACTTGTTGTTATTTTCCCCACATATAATTCTTTTATATTTTTCCCAATTATTTAATTCTTTTCTAATAATCTTTCACAATACTTCTTCATACTATTTTTAAAAATGTTTTTTCCTTTTTTCTAAAAAAGTTTCATATTTTTAAAATTTTTTGTTTAACATTATAATATTTACCATCCTCATAAAATTATTTCATAATTACTTTTTCAGTCTATTCCTATTGTCCTTATGTTCCACCGATTATAATTTTCACAACATACTTGTTCACACCTTTAATTCTTTTTTCATATTTTTTAATACTGTTATATTATATTTTATAACTCTATAACTTTATATTATATTTTTTAACAATGTTATATTACCATTTGTAACTTTAATTCTTTTCTTATAAAATGTTATATTATGTTTTATATAACATTTTATTCATTCTCTTCATATTTTATTTTCATACTAATATTTTATAATTATTTCATACAATAAACAACTTTTTTATCTATATAGAACTATATTTATTCTTTTTTACTTTTAACATTTTTATTTTTTCTTTATTTATATGTTAATAAATATTATATAATTTTTAAAAAAACTTTATTTTACATCTTTACAAAATTTTAAATTTCATCTATAATCTAATTATATCCTAAAAAAAATCATTCAATTTAGGTATAATATCATATCCTAAAAAAAATTTGTATCTAAAATTTAAAATGTTACCACAATATAATCACATTCTTTGTAAAAAAAATTTACATACCACAAAATTATCAAAGACTCGTTGCTTTCTTTGAATCTTTTTGCTTCTCCTTCACAAAAATGCTTGAAGATCAAACTGTTGCTTTCACCACCACAAACAAATGAAAAAATAGAGATGAAGACGAAGATGGAGATTGGGAATATGGAGAGGAAGAAGAAGATGCAGTCTAGCTGAAGGGAAGAGGGAAGCCGCTATAAAAGTTAAGAAATCCAACGGTCAAAAAAATTAATATGGATAACGTTTTTTTTTTTGGCCAATCAAATTTGTCCACATGTCAGTGTAATTTGAATAAACTAGTTACAAGCTGCCACATGGATAGCTTTATCTGCATGTTAGGGTCAATGGGTCACGATATATATATTTTTTAAATACAAAATGGGTCACGGTTGCTGCCTAGAAACCGTGACTCATTTTACATATATTTTTTTTTAATTTTCAAATGCATTTAAAAATTAAAAAAAATTGGGTCTTGATTGCCTATATTATTTTTTTAAAAAAAATTCATCTTAATGTATATGACGAATAAACAATGACCATAGTGTATATGAAGCATTTAAAGTTTCCTCCGTTGCATTGTAGTCAAACTCCCATATTGTATTGGTTGAAATAACAGGTAGAGTTGCAAGATTTTTTTTTTGTCCTATGAGCTTAGAGGAAGAAAAGGATGGTCTTTTGCAGTGTACTGTAGTATTTTGAGGAAGATCATGAATTATAGGATTTATGTCCTAGTAATGTGTTGCTTGGAATTGACTGGAATTCATTTCCTTTTATACTGAAAAGTCTTTGCCAACTATTATTTGGCTACTTAAGGTTGATATGATTATCTTAGTAAAATTGGTCTTGATAGCATAAATTAATTCATTTCTGAACTCGTGAGAAGATACTCATAATATAACTTAATTATTCAGGATTACAATGCTTTTTTTTTTTGTAAACAAAAAATTGCTCTTTCTAGAGATGCTGAGCTATAAAAGAAATTTAACGACTCTCATTGTGAGCGTAAAAATAAACAAAGCTTCCATGAATGTTTGGTTGATGAAGTAAGTTTTGGCCCCATTAAGGTGACACTTGTATTTTTGGACTGGTATATGACATGGTATATGCTTTTAGGCTATCAAACTTTGGATCTGGTTCTGTTCAAAACAAGTGGCAGAGCTAGTTTGCCACCCACCCTCCTGGACTAAGTTTCTTCTTGACCACAAACACATCAACATAATTTTTATATATATAGATCATTCAAATTTTTTTATCATTAAATTACATCAATTAACATCCATATATTGCATTTAAAATTTTATTTTTAATGTTTTCAGAAAAAAGTGATTTTAAATTAAAAAAAAATAAGAAGACATTTCTCATCATCAACTTATTGTATAACTATAATTCGTAGTGACTGTGCAGAATATAAAATATGTCATTGGTAAATATAAAAATAAGAATATATTATGGTGATCTTTAAATTTAGTTAAATTATACTAGATTTTTTTATTAAAAAATTATTCTATTCTCCTAATATTTATTATATAATACAAAAACTGTACTTTTATTTTACTTTCACTCAACGAAATTATTTATTTTACACAATATGTATTTCTTAAAAAAAATTATTTAGTTTTCTTTGTTATCATATTAAAAAATTACTGTTTTGTATTAGACTTTAATACTGATTTAATTATCTTTATTATTCTCAATAAAAAATAATTAATAATTTTTTTTGCAATATAAATTAAATCATAGAAGAGTCAGATGATATTTTTTTTTCAAAAAAAGATGATATAGGTTTAATTTACCAAATTTCAAATTTTACTCTGAAAATAAAGGCACAGAAAAGATTGGCAACAATATTTTATGAAGGAGATAGTAGAGAGGAAAGCAGAAGGAAGGAGGCTAATTGGGTTGGTGAGATTGTACCGCTCAATCTAGAATTCTATTAAAATGTTTAAAACAATATTTGGTGCAGAAAAACTCATAACAGTGTCATCTGGGTCCCACCATCTTCGGCTCTTTTGCAACTGTTTGAGTCCAACTTTGAAGCAGAAAGAAGATTCCATGGAAATTCTGGTCTACTTGAAGTGGTTGGATAGTTGGACCAGCATCTACAATCTTATTGACTTATATAAATAATTTTATATCTTCTTCTTTTCTTTTCTTTTTTTTTTCCTGATACATCTCAAGGACTATCTGAACTAGAAAAGTTATAAAATTGCTATCCAAACCCTATGACTCAATTTATGTTTTTTTTCCTCCTATGCATCCAAAGATCTTCCGCAAATTGACCCTGTTAAATCTGTTTAACCATTTCCTCGTATATGGTCACATGGTGCTCCTGAGAACCACTAATATCCCATCCCACCACACATTTAGCAAACAATCTTTGGATTAAACCTACAGTTACCAGCGGAGAAATTTCTAGTTGATCAAAAATTATTTTATTATGAGTCTGCCAAATTCTATATAACACCAGTATCATCCACCTCGTATAATTCTCTACTGCCCAAAAGGATGAGGATATATTCCTGTGAATACCATACATGCAACCATTGGCCAAATCTGATCAACCCGGCGTGATAATATATAGCAAAGCAAATCATATAGCCCTTGCAAAATGATATTATAAAAATAGATGATTAATCATTTCTTCATGGATATAGCAAAGCGGACACAAATTCTCAATTTGGACATGAAGTCATTGCAATATATCGACTAGAAGAAAAGCCACAGTTGCCAGTTCCCATGTAAATAAAATGATTCGGAGGGACATACGAAATTTCCATAATAATTTCCTCTCCTTTCCAAATAAGGCGGTCTATCTGTCCTTTTATGCCTTCACTTGGTCTTCCTTTATCAATATATCTCTTATATGTTTTTCAATTTTCTAGCATTTAGTTTACTTTCTATGATCTCGAAATGGAAATCTTTTTTCATTTTCAGTGGCTGAAACCATCTAAACAGCCATCTCTGTAGTTTATTCATCCCTTTTTTTTTTCAACTTCATTCATTGATGTTATGACCAAGAATAAAAATACAAGCATGTAGGCCACTAACACTGAAAGACAAACGGCAGGACACAAACTTAAGACATAAACAAAATAAGCACAACTCAGTCAGAAAATACATAATTTTGATTGAAAATGAAATTGTTGTATTTAATTAGAATTTGTCTAGTCAGTATTTTTTATCCATTAAGATTTAGTAGCAAAATAATTCAATTACTTACATCGAAATATAGTATGCAGACAAAAGAAAAAAAAAGATGATAACTGACAATTGTTTCACCTTTTTAAAGTGAAATAAAATGAAATTTTTTTAATAATGAAAAATAATTTAATGTAACATATAATAATACATCTTATTTTGGGAATATATATATATATATAACGGGGATTAATTACTATTAAAAATTAATATAAAATTACTTATATTTACGTTAATAATGATAGCTTCCACAAATGGTAAGTTAAAAAGGTAGAAAGGAATAATATTTAATAAGAAAAATAATAATTTAAATAAATAGTAAAGAATGTAATTAAATTTTAAAAAATTTAAAAAGTCAAAATTTCCTAGAGCATATTAGTCAAAAAGTTTCAACTAACATGTAGTGAGTATAAATTTTTTTATACAGCAATAATTTTAAAAATATTTCAATTTTAATATCAAATAAGGGCCTTATTATTATTTTTAAAGCATAACTACTATTAATATTCTTATAATTAATTTTTCTAATATTTTTTTTATTTTTCCTTATTATTTCTTCTAAAAGTACAGTTGATTATTTTTTAGGTTATGAAATAATATGTGTTGTAACTAATTAATAGTTCAAAAATATTATATTATATTTTATAAATATTTATAATCTGTTACTTTTTTTCCATTACATTTTTCTATTTTTTGGTTTTTGCTACAATATTTTTTTTGTGTTTCTCATGTTTTTCAATTATTCTTTTGGTTGTGTTCTTTTCTATTCATGTTTGTTATTCTTCAGTTTCTTGTGGTTCATCTTATCATGAATGTCAAAATTTGAATCTAATAATAAAAAATATTGTCTTAGCATAAACTCCAAAATCTAAATCTAACAATGAGTGCAACAAAATATTATTCTAATAAATAAGAGATAAATAACAAAAAGAAAAGAATAGAAAAAGCTAGATGAAAAGAGAGAAGATGAAAAGAGATGGCGAAAATAATATTATTATGGCACATATGCAAAACCCACGTAGAAGATGCAATAGAAGATCCATCCAAAAGATGTAGAAGAGGAAATGCAAAAGTTTTCATGAATATAAAGAATGCACTTAATAGGATATAAATCAACAAATACAACAAGGTATATGCAAAAGAGTAATGATAGAATGAAGAAAGAGAGAGTATATGCAGAAGAGTGATGAACTAAACATAGAAAGAAAATGAATTCTGCAACACCCCAATAAATGGAGAATAAAATTAGGAGTGTGATTAAAAAATAAAGCCTAATTAAAATAGAATGAGATAATTAAATTAAAATTTGGAATGAGGTAATTAAATTAAGTTAGGATAATTAAGTACATCTATTAAATTAAAATATGAAGTATGATAAATTAAAGAGTTGATTAAATTAAGTTTAAAGCCTATAATTTCCACTAGAAATGAAGGAGCTCTAATATTGCAATCAAAGTGGTGTTAAACCCCCACTATACACCATTACACTTAATCGAATGTGCTACCATATCACTTACATCCCTAAAACTAAATTTAGCAAGAGAAGAATGACAAACCCATGCATCCAAGGAGAAGCCATAGTCAAACTTTAAGAGTATTGCATGCAAGGGATTTGAGTCATTAGATCAAGGTTCCTTTATAAATATTTCTCTTTTCATCCTCCTCTATCTATTTCCATGACTAATTTTCTTTTAAAGAAGATTTTTCTATTTTGAAGAATGAGGGGTGGCGATGGTTTGGAGTGAGCTAAATAAAGGAGCTTGAATGGAAGCCATATAAAGGGAGTTTTGAATTTGCTAAGCCTCTAGTGTAATACCCAATTTTCCTAAATTGAATCAAAATTGAAGAAACAATAAAGGAAGACCTCTGAATAAAATGAGTTAAGGTTAAGTAAGGTTAGAATAATAATCTAAGCATCTAAAAATGAGATTATGAAGTTAAAGATGACTCGAAATCGAAACCAAAATAACTAAATAAATTTAACCGAAAAGGCAATGGCCAAATTATAATTTCAAGTAACTTTTTAGAAACTCAAAAGAGGAAGTTTTAAATGGTAAAATTGAGTTTCCTACAGTTCTTAGAGGCCTTAAAAATCATAGGAACATTTAGAATGACTAAAGCCTTTTCGATGTACATTTTAAGTTATCAGTTAACTAGAACTTTGACTAGACGATTTTGGATGATTTTGAACCCTGTAAAATTAAAAGTAAATATTTTTAATAAACTAGAGATCTAAAATTTTATATAGAAAAGACAGTTTTAAAAAAAGAGCTAAAACAAGCATCAATGGAAGAATTCAAGTGAAAAGGCACAATGGAAATTTTTGAAATGTTTATAATCCACCTCCTTTCTTCCTTATTTCAGCCATGTCACCTCCCCAAGATTAGAACCAACTTATATTACTCCAAAACCAGCAATTTAAGTTGCACCAAAGAGAGGAGGAAGAAGGAGGAAAAAAAGCCAAAAAAAGGTAAGAAAATGTCTCTTTTCATGGTCTTATCTCCACCAACTTTGTTCTCCTCTTTAATCTCTTTTCTCTTGATGGTTTTAGTTTCTTAAAAGAGTGTTTTTGTGTTTGATTTCTTGGAAGAAGGATAGAATTTGAGGAAACCAAGCATAGCACCAAATTCTCCTCTTGAAAGACTTTAAGACAAGGTATGTGTCATGGTTGGAAAATTTGCTTCTCCTTGCCTTTTCTTCTTCTCCATGTTTAGCCAAGCATAAAACTATATAAAGGGAGATGAATTTCTACAATAGCAAGATAGAAATAAAGGTTTTGAGGCATGAGGAATTAGATTATGCCATTGGAACTAATTGAAAAGTATTAGAACTCAAAATAGGAAAATTAGAGTTTTAGTTGCAGCTAAGGAGCTATGGAACCCTAGAGGCCTAATTTAACCCATATGAGAGTATAATTAGATTAAAGAGAAGCTAAAGAATATGAATATGCATTAAAATCGAAAAAATAAGTAACAAAATTGCATGTAGCTCTCTCTTAGGTGTGGTCTCAGCCAAGATGAATATGAAACATCTAAGGAGGGTTCATTTTTTTTTTGAGTCCTAATAAATTTAAAGGCTTAAATATGATTAACAAATAATTATGAAATCATTGAATTGAATTTAGGAGCTCTAGATTGGAAGTTAAATTTTTAGGGCCTAAATGGGGTTAAAGAAGCAAGATGGCTTTAAACCCATTTAATCATACATATGATAATTCAAATGAGTTTCTTTAGAGCTATAAGACTTATAGCAAGTAAGAGCCTAGGGTTTGGAAAGTGGAAACCTAAGGTTGCTTCTTGTTGAACCTAAAATAGTCATTAACTCCATGTTAGACCATAATGAGTTTAAATGAAGATAATGGAACTTAGAATATATTCTAACTAATTAATTTACCTTATGAATTGATGTTTGTAGGCTAAGCTAGTTCAAACCTACCAAATTGTGAGTGTTAATACAAGAAGAACCAAGATAAGTGAACCAAGAAGTAGGTTAGTGGCATTTTAAACTTCTACAAGTTCTAAGGTAGCCTTATCTTCCTTTCTTGCACACTTGTGAATGCTTCAATGAGTTGAAGTACTTGTACGTGTTTTTGCTCAATGTATTCATGTAATATGTTTTAGTATGACTTCCATGATGAGCTTTATGTATAGGATTGAGCATAGTAGCTCTTTTTTGGTCCCAAGGTTGAGTTTAGTTTAGCTTAGCTAGTTTATGTTGATGCCATAGCTTGAGAATGAGTGTTAAATGTTGCATTTAAATCGCATGAGACATATGAATGGCATTCTTGTATCACATGCATGGCATTTCCTCATTGTGTTCATGTGTACGTTGATTGGTTAAGATTGGCTACTAAGATTTTCCCTAGAATCTTACCCCTATGTTTCTACTAACCATTTCAGGGTCACTGAGTAAAGATAAAGATGTTGAAAGGGTTTAAACATTAGGAATGATGTATTAGGAATGTTATATGTACTAAATTCTAAAGTATGTATTAATATGACACTCTTTTGTATCCTTAATGGCTTATGATGTAAAAATTGTATGTAATCTATGTTGCATGATGGAACCACATGTATAAGCTAGAGCATCTCAATGTATAGCAGTTTGTGTTGAAGTATGAGCATTAGTGTAGCAATTTGCATATGTGATGCTATTATGTATACATGCAAACTTGGGTGCAAGATGGTCATATTTTGATCCAATCCCTCTTACCTGTGATGAAATGGATGGTAATGATGTGTAGGATGATTAAAATTTGCTCCAAGTGGAAGAATCCAACTTGGACACCATTTGGGTGTCTTGGAACCAAAAAATTGGTTTTAGAAATGGCCTAAGTTGCATCTATGTCAAAAGTTACCCAAATGACCTAATTTGGGTCTAAGATTTGGCATGCAATTTTATCCTTAATAGAGCTTTCTAATAAGTTAAGAATGAGAATTTTTTAGGCTCTATAGAATATTTCACAAATTTTCAAAGTTTAGAAAATTATGTAGTTTGGTCCTTGATACTGTTCATATTGTCCACTTTTGGTTTTTCATGTCTTTAAGGGTTCAAATGAACTCCATTGCTCATGAAATCTTACTAGAATAAAGTTTACATCATAAAATTTTTGTAGCCACTGAGTTTGTATAAATTGGAGTTGTGTAGCCAAAGTTATGCATTTTTAAAATTTAGGGTCTGGTTGTGTTGGTTTAATGTTGCATAACTTGGATAGATTTTGTTCTTCGTGGCTTTTAGGGGACCAAATGTATTCATTTGCATTTTAAATTTTTGCAATATATAGTTCACATCTTAAGCTTTCCGTAGACACCTAATTTGAGCAAATAATAAAAACTAGTATTTTCATTACACAAGCCCAATTTGACAAGGTTTCTAAACCTATGTGCTACCAAATCATATAATAGGTTTCCATTAATTTCTCTTTGCCACTAAGAGGTTTGGTCCCTGAAAATGTTAGTCCATAACTAGGGTGAGATTTACAATCTCAATAACAAGAGGCAAATTCTATATATATATATATATTAATCAATATAATGCATTTTCATATTATCAAATACCAAAATTATCAACTCAGCAAATAAACTAGTTGAGCTACCAATGACTATTGTCCTATACCAGCAATCACATACAATATGTTAAAGGCCAATAACACTAGAAGAGGCCTATCTATAGCACCAACTCCCCTAATGAGCACAACCTAGGCTCAGTGTGTTTTAGGGTCTGATCACAACCCGGTGCCTGATTGAATTATAATGCATAAGTGGCAGCTGCATTATAGCTCCACCAAGGACACATTCACGATCCATAACAACAACAATTCAAGTAGCCGACCAATTATTTAGCATTTTAAAATCATGCTTGTATAGCAAATATCATATTAAAACGAGCATATACATAGAATTAGAAAATTAACTCTAGCTACCTCAATGAAACACAATTAGTCTTCCTCTAGCTACTATTATAATCTAAATGCATACTAAGCCTAAAACAAGCATAGTCATCACCATTTAACTTTCATTAGCAAGGACTTTCCTATCCATTGATCAAGTTCATCAAGAATCCATTAAGAATTACTTACCTAAGCTTCCTAAGAGTGTATTGCACCAATTCAAGGTCAAGATATCAAAACTCACAATAGGTGACTTTCCACATCTCCATTTTCACACATGTACAAGGCATGCACCAAAAATCAACCTAAATGGTAAAATTTCAAAACATACAACTCATAAAAATGGTTGAAGGCACTTACCCAATCCTTTGATGACTCATAAAATTTGGATTTGAGTCATTAAGCCTAGAACTATAGTGTTTCATTTCCATCTCCTTGTATTTTTACACTATGGCAGAACTTATTATGAAAATCAACCCTTGGGGCTATTTTCCAGCAAAATAAATACATAAGAAAAGAAGGAAATGTTACCCAATTGCCCCCTTTAATTTGTAACTCTGCAATCTTGCAAGAAACTATCCAAAGGCTAGATTTCAGATTGAGAAAGAGATGAAAATCCCCAAAATGACAAACCAATGGGACCAAAACTTAGAGGAAGAAGAGAGGACCAAGTTTTATAAACCTACCTTAGCTGAATCTCTCTAAGAATGCAAATTTGAGCTAAAATGCTGGAACACCTAAGCCCCTCTTTAAAGGTGTGAAAATTCCTTGTGTGTTTAGTAGCCAAGTTTATGTTTCAACACAAGAATAATGAGTGGCAGCCTCCTCTTAAGGTTTTAGTGCAAGTGGTTGGTCTTATAGGCCAATTATTCCAAGTGGGCTGATACTTAACATGTTGGGCCATGATATATAGGTATAATTAGGTTCAAAAGTGGGTTGGGCTTCCATGAAATGAAATTGGACCTCTATAAGAATAAAATTGGGCTTCCAATAATGTTCTTAGCATACATAAATTAATCATGGGCCCAAATCATGCTTAAACCTAAAATCATTATTTTACTTCCCTCAACATTATTCAATTAATAATTATTATGTTAAAATACTAAAATTTGCCATTTCTCTTAAGACTCTTATTTCCCTATAAATTTGTCTTAAATCCCTTTTAATAATTTCATAACCCCTAAATAATCACTGTTAATTATTTTTGAGGTGTTACATTTATAGAGTAATAAAAAGAAAGGAAGAGTGGTGTGAAGCTTACTCATACTTGTGGGAAGCAGGAGTTTTAGAATTTAGGTATCATCTTTAAATTCTTGAGAAAATTTGTTATTTGTGGAAGTTGTATTAATTGGAAGATGGTTCTATCTTTTGCCATGATTATGTAAGGAGGAAGATGGAAAATTGATGTGAAGCTCGTGGATTAGAGAAGATGATGATGGATGATTTCAATTGCTAGGTAAAAAATTATGGTTCCTTCTAGCCTTTAAACTTAGAATTTTATGAATTAGTATGACATTGATAGTTTTTTCTTTAATTGAAATAGGAACTTGATAGTGAAGCTTGAAGTTGGTAAGTGTAATCTTTAATCTAGTTTGCTTATGAGCATTTGAATAAAGAAATTAAAGTTTGATAATTATTTAATTATGTTTGCCAAAATCTATACATATGCAAAGGGAAGATTAAGTTGATTGAAAAGCTTAGGAAGAACTTGGAAAAGATAAGAAATTACATCCTAAGCATTGTAAATAAATAATTTGATTTTTTTGAATTATTAATGTGAGATTTTAAATAGAAATTAAGAGTATTCCAATTTGGTAAATGTTTTAATCGTCTATATTGATAGCTAGAAGGTGAAAATGTGCTTTATGGATTGCTAAGAGGTTGTGGAATGAAAGACATGGGAGCTTGAATCTGAGGAAGATAAGACCTAACATTTAAAAGGTGATCTTAGTGAAGGAGAAAGTTGTGAAAGGTCTAACATTAAGGTATATGGAATTAAATTAAAAGATAGACTTATGTGCATCAAGAATAATGAAAAATATGGTGATTAATTATAGTTTAGTTTGCATATTTAGATATGTGTAACCCTTGTTACGAGCTATGAGCCTTGCCTTTGTTGAGGATTAGCTAAGAATTAGCTCTCAAGTAGTTGTTTACCTTTTTTAGTATAATTTTCTTGAATTGGTATGTGTCATGCATGTTTATGATTTTACTTTGCTTTTGATTGCTTATGAGATGATTTGGATGACAAAGCTATTCCTCCCCACTTGATGATACTTATGATCAAATATGAGATGATTTGGCCGAGAAGGCTATTTCTCACCTTAGACTAGTGTTATATATGAAATTGGGTTGAGAAGGTTATTCTTCCTCAAAATATTTTTATGGTGATGATGTATGTTTTGAGATTCCCATGGTAATTGGCCATATGAGATTTATGCCTATGAAAAGCATGACAAGTATAAGTGAATGAAGCTATATGAGAACCTTATATGCAATAAAATATGCCATGTTTATTATTGATGCTCTATTGCATGCCATGTTAGGTTTTTGTGTGTTTTTCTTGTGAAATATGTCTTGAAAGGTATTGCAACTATTGGGATATATATCTCACCCCTTTGAGAAAAACTCTATGATCATTTCATGAGAAGGTTTATCTAGGAGTTGAAGTCTAACCTGGATTGCAAGAAAAGTGAAAAGAGGTTGTAACTAGAAGCTTTTGTTCTAAATAGAGTCTTTGTGATATATACATACATATATATATATATGTGACTTGTATGTTCAAGATAGTACCTTATGGCTTACTTTTTGGGTTTGAAGCATGTAAAAGGATAAAAACTAAGTTAGGACACTTTTAATTAAGTATGCATGTGTTTTGTGGTAAATAAACATATTTTGGTACTATAACTCCTTGAATGATATATATGGCTTACCATGAATATATATATATATATATATATGTTGGAAGGAATTACACCCTTCTTAGATGCAAAAAAGTGCTATGTTGTGATTTAGTAGCATAATTATGATTGTTTTAGGACTTGATATGTCAAATTTGTTAATTAACATATTTTTCAAGTCTTGGTAGTTTGAGATAGTAAACTATAATATTTAAAACATGTTTGGATAGATTTGGCAAGGGGATAGAACCTTTTTCCAAACCTAGAACTAATTATGTCCAAGAAAGTGGAATAGAGTAAGGTAGAAAGGTCACTATGACCATTTGGTAGAAATTTTGAGATTTTATAATTGGAGTAAGTTTAATTTAGTGACATAAAGTGAGCAAAAGTGATTTTGGGTCAATTGGAGTCAAAATGCAAAATATGGATATGTGAAGCCCAAGATGAAGGGGACTTTGTGCTTCGTCTATCTTAAACTATTGAGTTGAAGTTTAGGGTAGTTATATTTCAAGTTAGGACTCTTGGCTAGGATTTTTAGGTTCAAACAACCTTCTTAGCCTTTTAAAAGTTGCTTTAATAGGTTTAGGAAGTTTTGGAATAGGGGAAGGCAAAATTGGTGTGCACTTCAGAGTTGCAAGTTGCAAAAATTTATTGGTATTTCCCCACAGTTGTTGTCACTGTCTTGTTCATGCATGAAGGGACTATTCTATACCTGAGTCATGTTTTTCTCCCCATATTTGTAGAACCTTAGCTAGAAACATAATCCATTTAGGGGCCAAGACTCGTCATAAGAGGTTTTAAGAGTTGTAGGTATGTAAAATAGGGGTTTGAGTGGGCTGTAATTCTCTTGAAATGGCAATTTGGTGTCAACAATATTTTTTGCTATTACTATAATTTTGTTTTGGGGTTATCCTAATTGGATTTTCTTATGGATTAAGTGATCTAAATGTGGTTTCAGAGTATAACATAGTAGAAAAAAGTCATATCTTGAACGATGATAAATTAGCGACATTTAAGTTCAGTTTAGAAGCTTTAAAATGTGCAAATTTTTTTTAGTTTTTTAATGTTTTGTCATTGTTGTCACTATTAGGGGCTGTTTTAGCTTCATTTGTCATGCCTTCGAGGAATATACAAATATTTCATACCATATTCCTTTAATAATGATTTCTCATGTCGATACTTTTGGCAACGGAATTTATCGTTGTTAAAGCCTTAATTATTCTAATTATGCACAAATAAATATTTTCATTATAGAAATTCTCAAATTCATGCCAAACAAGTTTGTTAGACTCAAAATATCATAAAAAGAAGCTCAAATTTCAGGTTTTGCCTTATACACATAATTTCCCAACTTTGACCCATAATATGCATCAAACTTTAAAAAATAATAACTTGAGCTACACAACTCTAATTTGTGCAAACTTGATGGCTATAGAAAGCTTATAATGAGAACTGTCTGCTAAAAAAATTTTAGGTTAAAAAAAAGCTTGTTTGGTCCCCCTAAAGCCATGAAAACTATGGTCAGACCAAGTGAACAGTAAACCAAAAAAACTTACATAATTTAGCCAACTTTGAAAATCCATAATAAATTCTATAGGGCTTCAAAAATTATGTTCTTTGACTCTTTGAAAAGCTCTAAATGAGCTCTAAATGTTGCCAAATTTTAGCTTAAAATTTGTCCATTTGGTTAGACTTTGGTTCAGGGATATTTTTAGGCAAAAAAAGCATCAAGTGTGGTCCTAAATGGTACATTTTGAGCCATATCATGCAATGTCATGATTTGGGCAAGTTTTAAACAATAAATGCAACATATATGACTGGTCTAACATGTCTTAAAATCCATGTAACTCAAAATCAGACTTTCACTTGCTATTATATATATGCAAATTCAAAAACTCATATGGTCAAATTGCATAATATCACATATTTACATCCAAAAATGGTTCATACATCATAATCTCATACTTTTGGGTGTGTGGGAGTGGTTACATCTCATAAAAGTACATATACATTAATGTGTGGGCAAGAACATACATAAAAACTTAATAATTTCAAAAGGATTCTTTTCATGCTCTTTGTTTACCATCTTTACTTCCTTGAGGATTACCTAGACATGGTTAAGGAAAATACAAAGAAGAATGAGATTTAAAGAATCACTACTATAGAAATAGGATTTTTTGATACACATTCGTTGGTGGTTCTTGTAAAATTGCCAACTATAAATCTACAGTTGGCAGTTATTAAAAAACCACCAACAAAAGTTTCAGTATAGTTGGCGATTCCTAACAATTGCCAACAAAAAATACAATATAGTTAGCGGTTCTTAAGAATTGCCAACAAAAATTGCCTCATAGTTAGCAGTTTCTAAGAACTGCCAATAAAAAAGAACTATAAAAATCCCTCATAATTGGTAGTTTTTAAGAACGCCAACAAAAAGCACTATAAAAAACCATCATAGTTGGCAGTTCCTAAGAACCACTAACAAAAAGTCCCTTATAGTTGGTAGTTCTTAAGAACTGCCAACAAAAATAAAAGTATAGTTGGCGGTTCCTAAGAACCACTAACAAAAACTAATGAAAATTCCTTCATAATTGGCTATTCTTAAGAATCACCAAAAAAAACAAAGTATAGTTGGCAGTTCTTAAGAACCACCAATAAGAATCCTTACATAAAACTACTTTTGTTTGTGATTTTATGTAAAACTGCCAACTAATTTCATTTTAAAATCTTCCCAAAACCTATTTCGCTTCTGCCCCTTAGTTTACAATGAGCCTCCCTTCTCTTCCTCCACATGCCCTTCTCTTCTCTGATAGTTAGCACCGTTGACCAATGTAAAAAGTTATCTGGCAATGTCCGCCTGTCTCTACGAACAGTTTGTTCATCCATTCATCTACCACTACTGTAACGAATGTAATTTTTGTAAAACAATGAAATGATCTATATAAAAGCAAATCTATTGAAATGAGCTAGATAATGTCTGAAAAATTTGGGTAGAGTCCTAGGCTCCTGAAAATGATAATTCCAGGCTCAGATAGAAAAAAAAATGGAGCTAGGACGGTGAAATAAATTATGATGAAAACTAATGAAATGTAATGGTATTTTTGTAAATAAATGTAACTTTTGAAAAATTACACAGGATGACTTTTTAAATGGAAATTTTGAGTTGCCCAGGGTTCTTAGAGGCCCCGAAAACCATAGGAAGCCTTAGGACTAGTAAAACCCCTCCAGTGTACGTTTTTCAATAGTGATAAACCTAAATTTTGATAGATTTATTCGGGAAAGTTTTAGCCCTAATTTGAGTGATTCCAAAGGAATTTATTAAATTGAGAATCTAAATTTTATAATGGAAAAGACGGTTCTAAAAAAGGAGCTAAAACGAAGCCGAAATGAAATTGCCATTACAGAAGGACAAAATTGAAATTTTTGAAAAAGTGAGTTTCTTGAATGTTCCATAAGCTTCTTGACCCTTCCTCCTCTCATATAGCATGACTTTATTCTATCCAAAATATAGAAAAAGGACCAACTCTCTTAGGTGCACAAGAAGAGGAGAGAGAGGGAGGAAGAAATCAAGGAAAAGATGAGAAATTTCATAGAATTTCATGCTTCTCCTTCTTCCAATCTTGTTCCTCTCCTTCTTAGCTCTCTTTCCATGGTTTATTTGAGTGAATTGGTTCTATTTTGAGTCCAAAACAAGGAGGAGCAGTTTGAATTGCTTGAGGAGAAGAAAGCCAAGAAGAAAAAGTCTTGAAACTAAGCTTGAATCTAAAGTATTTTATGGTTTTGTTGTTTCTCCTCTTTGCTTCTTCCTTGTGCACTTTTTGGCCTAAACCAAAACCATATGAGGGGGAGGTTTTCAACCCAAAAACAAGAGAGGAACTCAGGTTTTAGACTATGGAGAAGGGGTATATGGCAAGAAATTCCAAGAAAAACTAATAAAAATCAAGTTAGGAAAGTTTGGTGTTCTTTAGGGTTTTATGAAATTTGATTTTATGTGAGTGTTTCCTTGGCTATTTGAGTGTTTTATTAAGCTCCTAAGATTTCTAAAAATCCTCCCAAGTGGCTCTCCCATCAAGGAAAAATCAAGAACTCCAAGAAGCCCCATTATGGTACATGTCTCGGCCAAGCATGAACAATAAGGTTAGGGAGTGTTTTAATTTGTTCTAGCCTTGGTTTGGGACTTTATATGATGTTAGAAGATAGAAGAAACTATTGGAAAAATTTTAGGAGCCATAGATTGGGAGATGGGATAATGGTATCCATAATGGTGCTTTGTGAAACAACTTGATTCTAAACTTGTGTAAATGATTGTGTGAGGGTTTCAAGGACCTTGAATGAGGCAAAGAGGCCTAGATGTAACACCCCATAATTAATTAAGGTGTTAATCATGGATTATATTAATTAGGAATAATTAATATGGGTTGAGATTTAATTGAGATAGAAATCCTATCTAGGCTTAAATTAATAGATCATGATAAGAGGCTAATGGAGGCCCAAAATCCACCTTGTATAGACTCTTCTAAGTGGCCCAATAACCCTTGTGCAGACCCACATTCTTGAGCTTTTCAAACTTGGCCTAAACTTAATTAAACTTCAGTAACCCAATGTATAAGAGCTGGCCCAACAAACTTCTACAACCCAACACTCTAAAAATTGGCCCAACAAGTAAAAACCTGAAGCCCATTAAGAGATGGATCTTGGAGCAACCCATGACCCACATTTGACCCAACTTAAACCCAACTAAAACCCTAATACACCAGCCTCTTCCTCCCACTTGCTGAAACACAAAACATAAAGAGAAAATTCGGAGCTTAGAGAGGAGGCTAGGGTTGGGGGCACTACTTCTGCATTTTCTCACATTTAAAGCAAGATTCAGCCAAGGTAATAGTTATACAACTTAATCCCCTCATCTTTATCTTTAATTTGGTCTGATTAGATTTTCATTTGGAGCATTTTCACTTTACCCAAAATTTGAAATGTGGGAATTTGGGAATTTTCTTGGTAAAATTCGTAGGTTGAGGTTATGGCTGACCTTGGGTGAGTTTAAACCCTCCATTATGATGCTTCAATTGTTAATTTGAGACCCCCATAGCTGATTTATAAAATCGGTATTAATTATGTACGAATTTGCTTAGGATTTTGGGTGGAATATTGAGTTTTCTAGTGGAAGACAATTTAATCCGAATTTGGGACTTATAGTGGCTGAGTAAGTGATTCTTAGGTAGTCATTAGCATTTTAAATTCTTTGGGTATTGATTGTAACTGTTAATGATGAATTAGAGTAGTAATTCTATGATGCCATGGTTATAGGAGGATTTCTGCACCATTGGTGACTGTTGCAAAGTGTCTATAAGTGAGGTAACTGGGTTATATCAATTTCATGTATATATTTGATTTAATTTCATATGTTGCTATATATGATTGATTGAAAATGCTGAATGAATTGGTTGGCTATCTGTTGAATTATGATTGGACCTTGTGAGTCCATGGTGGAGCTGTGGTGCGGCTGCCACTCATGCATGTGCTTCGATCGAGCACTGGGTTATGATCAAACCCAGATGCACTGAGCCCTGGTTGTGCTCAATAGGGAGTAGGTGCCGTGGACGGGCCTCTCCCGGTGTTAATGGCCTTTAACATGTGATAATATGATTGCTAGTATGGGATAATAATCATGATAGCCTAATTGCTTCATTTGCTGATATGATGAATGTGATTCTGATGTTGATTTTGATTCATGCATATATGCTAATTAAATTAGATATATGATGGAATTGAATTGGTTACTGAGATTTATATCTCACCCCGTTTTATGGGATTAATATTTCAGGTGAAAGTTCCTCGGGTAAGGATAAGGGTAAGCAAGTGGATAAATATCCATGAGCTGAGGCCGGGTGTGGGGAGCTACACTTGGTCTGAGTAGAATAGGGTAGATGCAATTTTGTTATTAGTTTTCATAGCATTATCATGTAATCATGTTGCCAAGTGTAGGCGTTCATATTTTGTTTGATTGAAATGTAACCGTTAAGGATTTAAGTCTCATTGTAGTGGAATATTAATGTATGAACTTATAGTATCATATATCTGGTCTTGTTGAAATTGTGTTATGGATTACCATATGAGAATTGTAGTTATATGATGCTTTGGAAGTAAGCTATTGTGGAATGGAATTTCTATGGAATTTGCATGGGATGTAAATTGCTGCTAGTGCATGTGATCTTGCTGTCATATATTCTTGAATTTGCTGATATGAACTAGTGGGACAAGTAGGAAGTAGCATTTAAGTTTTACAATGGTAATGAATGGATTGATGGGTAAATAGGGCAGATAAACACCATTAGGATCACATAAAATAAGGGAAGGTGGACCTAGAGAGTTCCTAAGATGAGATTTAGAGTGTAGGGGGCAAAATTTAGGTAATGTGGTCACAGGAGGGAATCCCGCAGCGGCCAAGAAGGCTTCGCCGCGGCCAAATGGGAGACAAAGCCGAAAGGCGCCGCGGCGCAAGAGAGGAAAATTTGCCCAGGAGTGACAGTGGCGAGGCGCGCTGCGACTTGAGAAATCTTGCTGCGGCGCAGAGGGAAAAAAATCATCCAAGAGGGTAACAGAACCAAAACTCGTGGCGGTGCATTAAGTCCTGCCGCGGCGCGAGTCGAGAAAATTAAATAAGGCTTGGACAGAAGCAAAACTCGCTGCAGCGCGAATATATTACGCCGAGGCTAGAATCCTGGGAGTCGAGAGCAGTAGTTCCAGGAGTTATTTCTGCCGCGGCGCCACATAGGATGGCCCGGCGAAGGTCCAACTCGCCGCGGAGATAGATTTGTGAAATTAGGAGATGATATAGGAACACTTGTAAGAGGTTATTGGGTATTGAAACTTATGGACGGTTGAACCATAAACCCCGTATGGTAGTAGGACTTCTTTTATGCAAATTTTGTTTTGTGTGGTGGTATGGTGATGACCTTAACATCAAGGTTTAAATTTTCCCCATATTTTCATAATATGATAAATTGTAACCACCTAAACCTTGATAATTAATTATTAATCGTATACTTAACCATAATTACAATGGAGAGAAGGTAGGGTTGTCACACTAGAAATGGAAAGCATTGGGAGCCTAGAGCTTAAATTATGAAGGTTTCTTCAATAGGCCATTTGTGGAACCATTATGCCACTTATGGAACCAAGTGTGTGTTTAAGAGTGAATTTAGTGTCTTGGCTTACTTCAAGTGTGTAATTGTGTGTTGTTTATGGTGCTTTAGGCCAATAGAACACCAAACCACCTAGATGCACTTGTGAGGCCGAAAAGAGGGAGGAATAAGACCAAGTAAAGCTTGCAAAACTTAAGGTAGCTCTCCACCTCATTCTCCTTGCATTCTTGAACATGTGTATATCTTTATGTGCATGTATGAGTTTATGTGACTTGAGAACATGCCACTTGATGTCTTGAGTTTACATTGGTACCAATGTGTGTTCTTGAATGGCTTTAGTTATGAAATTGGCTCATAAGGGTAAGGTGATGCCAAAAGTCGCTTAGTGAAGGTGATGAAATGCCAAAAGTCTTATGGCATGGGTGAGACAAGGCCAAAAGCCTCTTTGATGGGTGAGGCCAAGTCAAAAATCCTTAGGCCAAGGATAAGGCAAATCCAAAAGTCCTAGAATTAAAGTGAGGCAAAACCAAAAGTCCTTAGAGCATGTTCTTGAATTATGAATGAATTGGTGGCATGAAAGTATGTGTTTATGCATGTTCATGTTGAGAATGTTCTAAAAGTGTGCCTTTGATGTATGTATGCCTTGAATATGTGTGTGAATGGGTGTGTGAGCTATTGAGATTCTAGGAATCTCATTCCTCTTCCCTTCTTTATCTTAACATGTTTGAGTGGCACTCAAGAAGGGAAAAATGCAAGCCAAGGGCCTTAAGAGGCTAAATATTTGATCATCATGTAGTTATTTTGTGTTTGAATGTCAAAGTGATTATGTATATGTTATTTTTGAGATGTAAGACCTTGAGAAAATGTAAAATGATGCATAAATGTTGTATGAACCTTTGATAGCATCAAAGTAATATAAATATGTAAATTGCCTCTTTGGTGGCTTATGTGGATTAGTGTATAAATGGATGTGGGATAGCCAAATTGAGATGCATGGTGTTTGGGACCACTTGGGCAGTTCATATAAGTCATATTTATGCTTTTAAACTTGCCCAAGAGGTGCCAAGCTCTAAAGGGAGCCATTTGGGCTAAAGAGTTGCATTATGAGAAGCAAAATTGACCATTTGGTAAGCCTTTATCACTTTTTATCCAAATGAGCTCTTCTTAACTTGAAATTTGGCAAGCATCTAGAGATTGTTAAGAGCTTTTTGGAAAGCTAAAGTGAAGAATATTTGGAGTTCTATAATCTTTTTGGCAAATTTTTGAAGTTGGGAAAAATTTTAGTTTTTGGTCAGTGTACTGTTCATATGGTTTGAATTTTGATATGTGTCAATCATGGGGCAAAAAACATCCAATTGCCACAAAATTGTACAGCGAGAAACTAGACCTTCCCAATGACTTGTTCCAATTGGAAGAATCTCATTTTGATTTCTAGAGAGGGAGATATGAATTTTTGAAGTTATTGTTCTGTTTTGGGTGCCCCTCTAGTACTGTTTGATTAATTTTTGGGATTTGAATGCTTTTTCATTAGTCTAAAACTATTTTTCTCCTCTATTTAATATATGTAGCTTTCCAAATTAGTACATATTGCATGGATTGGATTTTTGTAGAATTAATTATGAATTTTCAAATTTTATATCAGTAAGCTATATAAGATTTCTGGATAACTTTTGTGGTTGGAAATTATTTTTAGTGTAAAGTGGACATCCAGAACTTTCCAGAAAGCTATGATTTGTGTGAATTTGATTTTTCTACATTTAGTTATGATTTTTCAAAGTTGCCCCCAAAATCTACCATATGATGTCTGCGAGATTAAGTGAAAATTTTAAGGTTTTTGACTTGAAAACTGTGGATTACTTAATATTTTGAGTTGATTGTGATTTGTTCCAATGGTAAATGACTAGAGAATGTTGTTGAATAATCCATGTGGCTCACGTAATGTGAATTGAGAAAGATTAACCCCAACATAACACGATAAAGTGCATGAAAATATGGCTTTTCCTTAATGATTCATTATGAACATGCACATAATTATCTTGAATGGAAGGATATCATGAGAGGAAATATAAGGTATGATAACTTCCTATGCAGCATTCACTCGCCTATTTTTGTGTAGAATCTACTCCACCACCGTTCGCCCGCCCATTTTTGCTCTGCCACCATCCGTTCACCTACTTATTCAAAATCTTTGCTGAATCTACTTCATCTGCCCTCCATTTTTGTGTTGTTCCGTCTCTGTGAATCTCCCTTTCCATTTTGTTGTAAGTTCATCCCATTTTTAAATTTTTTTGACAAAATTAATTTGTTTTAATTAATGCATTTTTCTTTAAACAAATTAATTGCTAGATCTTCTTCCATTTTGGGTTCCCATCCTCCATTCCTCCATTTTTTCATCTGTACTATTTTTTCAGAACTATTTCTTTTTTTTTGGTGACATATTAAGATATTTTTTACAATTTAATTCTTTAGGTATGATAGAATATGCAAAATGATGTGAATTGATAGCTAGCTACACCATCCCTATACATGCATAAGGTGTTAAAAAAATATTTAGGCCTATTATAACAAAACATATTATGCAATAGTGTACAAAATATAATATAGCTAAGTTATAATTTACACAAAAGAAAAGAAAAATTATTATACTTGTTTCTTTTAACACTTACTGTCATTGTTCTTTGATTGTGGATTGCTAGAATATTGTTATATTTTAGTTTGAAGAGAGGGAAAAAGGCCTGGGAAACTTCTATTTTTATGTCATTATGCTACTGATTTTTCTTTGAGATATAGATTGCAACAAAAGAATAATTAAATGGAATATAATGGGGCAATATTTAGTAGAGTAATAGGTAGGAGTCTAAGCAAATTAAAAATCACTAATCACATTTCTCTTAAATTAGTTCTTGTTAGATCGAAGAGGTATAGATTGGAAATGGATGTCTGCCAATTGTTTGTCTATGAAATATGAGAATGGAGTGAAAGAGTTCATTAAGTTTTGTAGTTGAGCATGCAAAGGACCCTATTAAAATTATATGCCCTTGTTTAAATTACTACCATGTGAAGTGAATTAGTACAGTTGATTTTAAGATCATTTAGTGTGTAATGGGATTGACCAAAGTTATACATGTTGGGCAAAGTATGACGAGATGAAGGATGAGCATAATAAATGGGAGTATAGTGGAAGTTATTCCTTAAACAATTTTGACACAAGTACATGCAAGGCTAACCATTTTGAAGAGATGGCAAATATGGGTGAAGCATATCTTCAGGATTGTTTGAAAAGTAATGTAGAAAAGTCATTGTATTTTGGCTGTACTAAATTCACAAGATTGTTAACGGGGCTAAAGTTGTACAACTTGAAAGTGGGAAATGGATTGACAGATTAGAGCTTTACAGAATTGTTTGCATTTTTGAAAGATATGTGCCAGAGGATAATGAGCTTCTTGGCCAAACATATGAGACTAAACAAATGTTATGCTTTATTAACATGAGTTATGAGAGGGTACATGGTCGTCCCAATGATTGCATTTTATTTTTGAATGACTATGCATCATTAGAAAAGCGTTCGAAGTGTAATGCCTTATGATATAAGAAGAAAGAATCGAGTTTGATGGAGGTGGCATGGTATTTTCCCATCATACCTAGATTTAGATGCATGTATAGCAGTGCTGAAGATGTGAAACACTTGACATGGCATGCGGATGAAAGGATTCAAGATGGTAAGCTTTGGTATCTTGTAGATTCTCCTTAGTGGAAAAAATTTAATCATAAGTACTCTAACATTAGGTAAGAAGAAAGAAATCTAACCTTGCATTAGCTACCGATGGAATGAACCTACACTGTGTCCAAAGTAGTACCCACAATACCTGGCCAATGATTTTGGTGATTTATAACTTACCTCCATGGCCATGCATGAAGTGTAAGTATATGATGTTGTCTATGCTAATTTCTAGACCCAAGTAGCCTAGAAATGATATAGATGTATACTTGGCTCCTCTAATGGAATATTTGAAACTAATGTAAGAGACAAGAGTGGAGGTATATGATGGGTATAGAAAGGAAAGATTCAACTTGCAAGCTATGCTATTTGGGACAATCAATGACTTTCCAGCGTACGATAATTTGTTAGGATACAATATTAAAGGACATTAGACATGCCCTATTTGCAAGGAGGGCACACATTCCATTTAGTTGGAACATTGTATGAAGAATGTCTTCCTCTGGCATCATAGATTTTTGCCTCCAAGGCATCATTACCAGTGGTGGAGAAAAGCTTACAATAAGATGACTAAGGAAGGTAATGCACCTTTGCCATTAACTGATGAGCAGCTATATGAAAAGGTAAAGGATTTGCATAACAATTTTGTGGGACACCTTGGGACAAGCAGGTGGAAGAAAATGTCTATTTTCTTTGAATTACCATATTAGAAGTCCTTGTATGTGAGACATTTTCTTGATATTTATTTTAGCATGCAACAATATGTATTAATTTGATTATTATGCCTTTTCATAGAAATTAAGTCAGGAGAATTGAGAAAGAGCAAAGAATATCTAATACCAGTACAAGAAAGGACAGTTGGGATACTCAAGCCTTGACCAACAGATGGTATATGAATATATATGTTATCTATTTATGAATATGTAATGTGATGCAATACTTACACATTGTTTTTTTGTCCTAATACATAGATCAAGCTAGAGGGATAAAAAGTTAGCACAGTATCTTGTCATATTCTCTGGAAGGCAGCTCGAGTCAATAAAGCAGGAGAAATTGACAATGAGTGTGTCCTTGAAGTTTAGAACAAATGTGTAATTATTAATTGATTATCTAAAATTTAAATCAACTTCTTTTATTTTCCTACTTTCAATAACATTTGCTTTTTAATTTATGTATTACAGGATGCCTTATCACAGACCCTCACACAAGGTGATGTGCTCCTAGGGGATGATGACATATTGGGCAAGGCGCTTGGTGTCCTGGAGTGCTCTGGTCATGTTAGGGGTGTCGATTCTAGCATCAATCAAAGAGACTATTTTGGGACACAAAAGCACTCAAAGTTGCATTCTTCAGTTGAAGTTGCCAAGTTGAAAGAGAAGGTGGAAAGATAAGAGCAAGAGCAATTTGAGTTGAAAAAGCAACTAGAGGATAATGACGACTTATTAAGAATTTGATCAAGATGCAGATGATGGGAATGTTGTAACACCATATCTATATAGCTCTTAACTCATGGTATAATTAGCATATGATACTTATTTGCATGAAAATAGCACATTTAGGCAATGGTTCAAATTATATCACAAGGCTCATTCTTACACATAACATGGAGATCACATCTTTAGCATTAGTTTTTTGAGACATTAAAAGTCAAAACACTCGATGTTTAGCTCAATAAACCATTTATGCTTCCTTGATTTATTTTCCATCCATAACATACTCATTCATATAAAAAACATCACAATTCATCACACAAATCTCGGATCTTAGGACCATATTTCATAATATCAGAATTTTGCTCTTGGGTTGCAGGGCTAGTTTTCTAATATGAATTTTGAAAATTCATAACTAATTCTAGAAAAGTAAAAATCATGCATATGATAGCTTTTTAGAAATCCTTAGATGTTAACTAACAAATAAAAATAATTCTAAACCAAGAAAAAAGCATTTATCTCATGAAAACTAATAGAACAATAACCTAGGTCGTGCTCTTGGACTGATGCAGACCCTGATATTCAAAATTCATAACTCCCTTGATACTAATCCAAATTGAGTGTTTTTAGTGACTATGGAAAGCTTATGATATCTAGTTTATGATTGCAAAATTTCATAAGTATTGGACTTCATTTGACCCATGATTGACATAGGAATGCAAACTAACCATATGAATAGTATCCTTAACAGTTTCTACATAATTTGGCCAATTTTGAAAAATCATAATAAATTCTCTAGACCTCCAAATTGAGTGATCTTTGACTCTATGAAAAGTTCTAAATGAGACCTCTTTGCTTGACAAATAGTATACAAAAAATAATCCATTTGGTTAGACTTTGGTTCAGCTCAAGAAAGTGGTCAATTTGAAGTCCATAAAGGGGTAAAAAGGCACCAAATAGCTTTCTCATTATTCCACAACCATTTAAGCATATCCAAAATCATAAACACAGCCTATGAGAGCATTCCAAATGGTCCAAATCACCATGCATCTCAAAACCACCATCCTAGTTGCTATTATACACATATACATCATAGGTCTATGGTGTCAAAAACTCATGTATTCATTCATTTGGTTCGAAATTCCATTCATACATCATATTTACATACATTTTCTTGTGCTCAATAGTTTACATCACATGTATATCATATAGATACAAAATTTGACATCAAAATACATAAAACTCCTATTCTAGTGTCAAACTTCTGCTTTTCAAGGTGCATAGCCTCTATTTCTTAGTCCACTTAGTTTACCTAGACATGGTTAGATATTGATAAGTATGATTTTTATACATTTTAATCCTTTTAACTTAAACATTTTAGTATCCAAATATGGCTTTAAGGGTTTAATTAGATGAAATTTGATTTTAGTAGCCATTTTCTATATTTGAGGAATTAAGTTACAAATTATTGGATTTTAATGCATAAATTTATCTCAAATAATTTTGTGAAAATTCCTATTTGATTTTTCCCACTCTTTTGTGCATAATTTCAATGGACAATTAAAGCTTGAATCATAATTTGAATTAAAGAAGAGAAGGAAAGAGCATAGTCAACACAAATCTTGCACAAGCTTCATTCTCTTGTTGACCAGCCCACATGCATAGTTCCACATTGAGAGCAAAGCATACTACAACCATTAAGGAGCTTGGAAACCACGAGGAAGTAGCTTGGATTTGGAAGCTCGAGTTCTACTTGCATGTAGCTGAAATAGAGGAAGAAGTAGTGCAAGCTATGGGCTGGACTTCTCAATGTGGCAGCAACAAAACGAGCTGCATGATTCATGAAAGTTAACATGAAGAAGCACGAGTTTGGGTTCTACGTGGAAAGGAGAAGCTTGAGAGGAAGAGTATGGGCTGGATATCACGAGGAGAGGAGGACTGTTTCATTTCTTTTTCTCCTCTGGCCTTCGTACAGTAAAGAGACACACTCATGCAGAACCAAACGATGCACGAAGAAGCTTGAGTAAGGAGCAGAACGTGGGCTGGACTTAAGAGGAGAAGCAACGTGACTTTCGAGCTAAACGAAGGTAAAGCCACATTCTGGATTCGAGCAAAATAGAGTATGCAAATAAACGAAGGAAGCGTGAGTTGTTGTGGAGTGAAAGTGTATGGGTTTAACGTAAAAAAAAAAGGGAAGCAACGTGGAGAATATGCAACAGAAGCTAGGAGGAAGCCCTTGGAGAAGCTTGAATCCATGGAGAAAATTCAGAATTTTGGCCAATGATTTCTCTATTTTTCCTACACTTTTTCTCTTTCATTTATTGTCTTGGTTAAGTTGTATTTGATAGGAAATTTGTGTAATTATAATTAGTGGCTGGTTAGACACTAATTAGGAAGTATTTTTGTTGATTAATTGATCTGATTGGACATTAATTTTTTATCTAATTTCCCATGTATGCTTTGAAGGTGTTCGATAAAATACATGAGTGAGATTATGTGCTTAATTGTTTAATTTGAGGATTCCTTAATGTTTAGTTAGTTAATTAAATATTTAGGATGATTCAAAGGCTAATCAATTAGTTAATCAATCAAATTGGATGTTCATTGATCTTAGAAACAAGAATTAACAATTTAATTTGGGATTGAGGTCTCAATTCAACGTTAGATCGTTAATCTCTTGAATCTTGAGTGGTTACCCAAGATAATTTGTTATGAACACATTTAGGAACTCTTAGGCCAGAATCAATTACAATTAGAATAGGATAAGGATAGTGGATACCAAGGGATGAATCCAAAGCTAGTCATAAGACTATAATTCACTCAATTAGATAGTAATTAGGAATTTTAAGTCAATTTTATTTTAAGTAAATCAAAACCCCCTTAGTTTAGGAATTTTTAGTCTTTTAATATTTGAAAAACTCAATTAAACATTGAACGCCAATTCCAAGGGTGATGACCTAGGTTGTGCCATTCGCTACATATTTTATCAACCTAGTATTATTTTGAGGGTTGCGCGACAAGCCACTCAGATATATATGGGGGAAGAGTGAGATTCAAAGAATTCTAATAGCTCTTTACCCTTTCAAACATACATATATAATGCATTTACATGTCAAAGAATGTATGCATGCCATAAACATTTCTCATGAACGTATATAAATCAATTTCCTTATCATATGAACTTATACATGTCAAACATAGGCTTTAAAGGTGTTGGTCTAGCCTCACCCAATTTATTTGGAACTTTTGGATTTACCTCACCCACTTTCAAGGGACTTTTGAGTTAGCCTTACTCTTCTTGAGACTTTTGACTTTATCTCACCCATTCTTAGGGAATTTTGGCTCATCCTTGCCTATTATAAGGGACTTTTGGCATAACCATACTCATTCAATCCATTTTGCATTCAAAATCACATTTCAAGAAGGATAACGGTACCATATTATGTAATCAATAGCTAGAAAACATGTCTCATAGTTTAAACGTACATACAAGCATCCAATGACCAGCAAACATCTAGGAAATGAATGCAAGAAAGGTTAGAGAGTTACCTTAAAACAAGAACACAACTTTTCCCTTTGGTTATTCCTTACCCTTTTTGGCCACACACATGCAATTGGGTGGGACTTGATTCACTTGGCCTAGATATATCAAATAAGATACAATTCAATCATTAGAATAAGTTCTAGCCTTATAAAAACTTTATGTATATCTACTTCCTCTTATGACACCATTACGGTTTCATACAAGACATAATAAAGCAACCTTTGGAATTCATGATCTTGGTTCCAATTTTTCATTCAATATGAGTCTCTTGACTCCATTTAGACTTTTTAGAGTCATCACAATTTCAATTCAAGGAGCCTAGACTTAAGTTACTTCTTATGTCTTAAAAAGAAACCTAAACTCCTATCTCACAAACCATGATTTCTAAATTCATACCAATGCTTCCTTTGATATTTATTAATCATATTTAGTCATTTTCTAGCCTTAGAATTAATTAAAACTCTCCCTAGATGCTTTATCTTCTCTAGGCTAAGACATGACCATCAAGGAGAGCCCATGGACTTTGCTTGCTTTTCTTTAGGGATTTGGCACTTGTGAAGCTTCCTAGATGTCTTAAGAACTCATACATACTCTTACATAAACTAAAATACCTTTAGAAAGCTTCAAAAGTAGCCAGGTGCACCAAAATCCCTAGGTAGCATAACTTGTTTTCTCATGCTTCTTTTTTAATACTAACTGTATCTTCTTAATCCTCACACTTTATAACCCTTAATCCTACCTTAATTTGGTCAGAATTTATCTCCTATAGGATGGGCATAGGTCTGGCCAAACCTACCCCATGAAGAACCAATAAAGAGATGTAAGAAAAATCATGGAAATTACCTTGTTTTGATGCCTTTTGTAACACCATGATTCTATGACCCATCTCATATCATATGTAGGTTTATTTCCATGAAGCACATGAATTCCTCAAGAAAAAGTCATAGAAAAATACAATTAAATTGCATTATGTCATGGGTAAATCTTTTATCGGGTGTTCTATGGGCTATATGGGCTTATCCATTTTATTCTCACATTTAAATACACAAATACAACTCATAACAAACTCAAGCAGTGGCCTAGAACTCATGCAAATGGATGAAATACTAAAAAACATAGTTTGCAGCCTCGGGTAGGATTTCTAGATTTTGTGCTTGAACTTTGAAAAATCATAACTAATTCTAGAAAAATTAAAATTAAGCACACTATACCATTCTAGAAAGCAATAGATGTCCACTTTATGCTAAAAATAAATATAGGCCACAAAAGAGGTTGCAGCAACCGAAAATTGATGGAACAATACCAGAGGTTGATTGTCATTACTAGTACTGCTCTCCAAATTCAAAAATTTATATCTCTCTGTTTAGAGGTCAAATTAGGGTGATCTTAGTGGCCATGGAAATCTTATCATGTTTTGTTTATACTTGTAAAAGTTCATAAGCATTGGACATCATTTGTCCCATGAATGACATAACTCAAGTTTCTAACCATATGCACAGTGTTTGCATCAGTTCAACAAAAAAAATGCCAATTTTGGAAATTCATAATTAATTCCACAGAGCTCCAAATAATCTGATCTTTTACTTCCCAAAAAGCTTTAGATAAGATCTATATGTGTGCCAAAGTTCATGAGCAAATTCATTCATTTGGTCTGATCTTGATATTAGGTTGCAGAATGGTCATTTTTGTGTCTCACAAGTGTCTCAAATGGTCCATTTTAGCTTCTAAGGCAACCATGGCCACTTGAGCATGTGGGAAAGTATTAAAATGGTCTACTAAACTTGTCTCAAAGGTGAATAAACCTAGATTTCCCAAACTCACTCATCCACCCCATGATATACACAAGAATGCATGTGTTTAGTCTTGCCATTCCATACCCAATTCAATCTATATCATGCATATGGCATTAATTCTCATTCATACATTATACATATGAGTAATTACACATGTTCAAATGATTATACAATATTTTCATCATATTATTACATCATATGCCATTGGTATGCCTACAAAAGAGACAAAACTAAGCAATTCTAGACACTTTGATATCATTTCTCATCTCCCAACTTGATGGCTTCCATTACCTTGTTCATTTCTCCACCTAGCATGTTAAGACATTGGAGAGGAGGGAATGAGATTCAAAGAATCCCAATAGCTCATCTCCCTTTCAATCACACATAAAGAATGCAAAACAAGTCTTGAAAATGTATGCATGAGCATAATGACATGTATGATCATTCAAGAAGCACCCTTGGCATTTGAACAAGTCATATAAAACATACATAGGCTTGTTAAGTAAGTGGATTTGCCTCACCTATTTTCTTATGGATTTTGGACTTGCCTCACCCATTTTCTCTAGGAGGTTTTGACTCAACCTTACTCTGAGGGGACTCTTTACTTTGTCTCAACCAATTTTAAGGGTTCTTGGCTCATCCTCACTATGGCTAAGGGTTCTTGGCTTCGCCACACTTAAGCAAACGCAAGAAAACATACTAGGCATCATTTGAAACATATTATAACATCATGGTACCCTAATACATATGCACATGCTAAGATACTTTTCATGGCTTAAAACACACATACACACATTCAAAGACAAGGTAAGCATACATTCATACATGAGAGAAAGTGGAGAGAGCTACCTTTGCCACACAAGCACACTTTTTCTCTTGGAATTATGCTCCCTCTCTCAGCCACACACTCATAATGATGTGAGGCTTGTTCTCTTGGCCTAGACACATCATATGAAAGGCAATTATACTCCTAAATTAAATTCTAAAGCCATACATTCACTAGAAAAGTTAGGTTACTCATATGGCTCTTTTATGATTCCATAATGCACCTAATGAAGCAATCCTATGAAAACATGATCTTTGCCCCATTCTCTTCATTCATTTACAATTTTTGATTCCTTTTAAGCCTCTTGGAGTCATCACACAATCAAATCAAGGAGCTTAACTAGGTGTTGCTTCTTTAAGCCATAATATGGTACCTATGATACTATCTCACTATCCATGGCTTCTAAATTTTTTTCTAAGACTTCCTCTCATTCTCTCCCATCATATATGATGCAAAACTAGGCTTGGAAGAAATTAAAACACTCATTAGGTGCATGAACCCTCCTTGGCCAAGGCTATGCTTCTTAAGGACACCAAAGGAGTTCTTTTGATTTCTTTGATGGGAGAAGCATGTGAGAGGCTCTCTTACTGTCTTAGGGACTCACACAAACTCTTAGACACCTTAAATTATGGCTAGAAAGCTTCTTACAAACTAAGGTGTAAGTGAAACCCTAGGCTAGAATTTAGGCCCTCCAATTCACACAAACTCACACAAACTCATTTCAACTCCTTTTTGAGAACTATCTTTTCCATTATAAAATTTAGGCCCTCCAATTCACAAATAAAATTTAGGTCCTCCAATTCACAAAATTCAAATTGAATTAAAAATCTTGCCGAATGAATTGGTCAAAGTTTAGGTGAACTAACATTGGAAAACATCTACCAGAGGAGTTTTAACTATCTCGGGGCTTCCCATGATTTTCTGGGCCTTTGAGAACCTTAGAGAATTCAAAACTTTCATTTAAAAAGCCCTCCTGTGAGAATTCTAAAATTTGCCTAAAATTACGAAAATACCATTATGTTTCATCAACCTTTCGTTCAAATTTATTTCTTCATTCTAGCTCTGTTCTTTTTTCCATCTGAGCCTAGGATTCTCATTTTTAGGAGTCTATAATACTACTTAAATTTTTTAGGACCTTAACTAATTCATTTTGGGGGACTTCCTTTTGTATTCGATGAATTTCGTACATTTACGGAGAAACCATACGTTATGATTCTCAAGTTTCTCTCTCTTTCAAATAACCAGATATTACACCTTTCCAAGAGACTTTCTAATGCTTCTATTCTCTTCTTCAAATTCTCCCTTCTTTTTCCTAAACCAACTACAAAATAGTCCCAATCCAATCACCAAAACCATAGGAGAAGAGAGAAGAAAGAGGAGAACGAGATTAGTAAAGCAAGAAGCATGAGAAAGCATTGATTCCTTACCCTTTTTTCTAGGCTTTTCTTCCTCCCTTGCTCTCCTTCTTATGCGTCTCTCTTGGCTAGTCTCTCCTCTAGTTTGGGATAGAACTAAACTCAGTTAGGAATGAGGAGAGAATGGGACGTGTCTTATAAGAAGCAAAGCTACTAAAACACTTTTAAAATTCTTATTTTGTCCTCTTTTCTTGGTTCTTTATATTTAGGCTCAATTCAACTCCTTTTTTAGAATCATATTTTTCATCATAAAATTTAGATCCTCTAATGTATAAAATGCCTTTGTTTTCACCCAAATTGGATTTAAAATCTTTCCGAACGAATCGGTCAAAATTTTGGTCAACCAACATTTTAAAACATAAACCGGAAGGGTTTTAACCATCTTAAGGGTTCCTATAGTTTTTTGGGCCTCTAAGAACCTTGGAAAACTTAATTTTTTCATTTAAAGATCCCTTCTTTATGTTTTCTAGAAAGTACCCAAAATTACAAAAATGACACTAGTTTTCATCTGATTTTATTTAGCTACTCTAGCTTTGGTTTTTGGACATCTTAAACCTTGTATTCTTATTTTCAATTTTTTAGATTACTGTCCTAATTTATTTAGCCTCAAAATTTTCTATTTAGAAGACTTCCTTTTATAACTAGTTTGTTTCTAACATTTTTAGAAAAATCGAATATTACAGATGTAGACAGTGGAAGCCAGTCTTAGTGGTAAAGATAGCTGCACACTTCCCTTTTAGCATCCCCTTGAGATAATTACTAACTAAATTAACTATTAAGTGCTTTCACTACTTATTAGTAATTTTTTTTGTTATGATTTTTCTAAGCTAAAGCAAACTGTCTATTATGGTTAGACACCCTTACTTGTCGCATGGTTCAAAGGGTTGTATGTATAAAATTATAGGAGACACACTTCACAATGCAATATTACCCATTGACCATGCGAGAGTAGCAGTTAATATCCCTATGAAGGAGAATGCTGCATTGTCTATTCCTACTGAGGATGCAAGAATAATAGGACAAGCAATGAGGAGTTTCATTGTGTGGCCCACCAATCTCATTATGGTGACTCCATCAAGATAGGTTTGTTAGTTGACACTTCCTTATGGTTCACTTTCTTATAATTCTTTATTGATTCTAAATTAAACTAACTCATTTTGTTGCACAGTCCAAAAGGGAAACACCTTAAAGTGTCACGACTTAGCAATGAATCAATGACCACACTATTGAAGCCAAAGCTGGCCCCTCAAGTTTTAAATAAATAAAGATTGGCACTTAAAGCATTAGTGGAATAGATGTTAAGGGATGATAACATAAAAGTTGTAAATTTTGATAGAGATTTACAATAGAGAAACACATGATGTGCTTAGAATGAAAGTAATAAATGACATCCTCCAGCATTAAATGATAGGGGCCACTACTTTTAATTTATATATCAGGTACTTTATCTATTGTACATAAACTATTTTTTACTATGTTCATATTAATTTATCATTAATCCATTTGTTTCTTCATCTCAGGTACTTGTACCATACATTCTTGGTCCTTGGCAACATTATGAGAAGGTTCATGTTCTTCAATCCCTATGACGTTGCCACTTTTTCTCCACAGATGCTGCATAGCTAGCTTATAAGTCAATTACAACAAGTAGTGAATCTATTCATTGCAAGAGCCGAGAATGAGGTGTTATATTTTTGCCTCTTACATGCAAAGGTGAGTTACTTAGTGCTGAACTTTTCAATTATATATAATTTGAATGTCAACTATTTAATTAGAATTTGCTAACACTAGTTAATTGTCCTAAGGCATACTAGATGTTGATTATCATCAATCCATTTGCTTTGAAGATATATTTCATAGATCCTTTGAATGGCGACCTAACAAACCATGAGCAGATGCAGGAGTTATTTAATCAGTAAGTATATGTATTTATTTTCTATGTATTTTTATATAGTTTTGTATTTTAATTTCAAAATAGTTTCTTATTTTAAGTTTTTTTCTACTTGCTTGATAGAGTCGTAGTGATGTTCTATAATGATTGGTATTTTAGAAACTAAATAGAACCTTATAAATTAATACTAGAACACCTTAAAGCAATGCAAGTTAAGACTAATTGAGATTAGAATGAGAATTAAAACATCTCAAAATGTAGTTTAAAACTTGAGATTAGCCCAAAACCAGAGCCAAAATTGCCAAACAGAGAGCTACAGAGGGCAGTGGCATTTTCATAATTTCAGAAAAATTTTAAAAAACTCAAAGGAGGAATCTTTGAATGGGAAACTTGAGTTTCTTAGGGTTCTCAGAGGTCTTAAAAAACATAGAAACCCCTAGAATGATCAAAACTCCTCCGATATGCATTTTTAAGTGCCAATTGTCTAAAATTTTAACTAGATGATTTGGTAAGATTTTAAATCCAATTTGGGTGAAACCAAAGGTATTTTATAAATTAGAAGACCTAAATTTTATGGTAGAAAAGACGGTTCTAAAAAAAGAGTTGAAACAAGCCCAAATGAAAAGAACCAAAATGAGGGACTAAATTGAAATTTTGAAAAATATTATAATTGAGCCTTTACCCCCTTTAAAATCAAGTCCCACTTTTTCCCAACACCCTAACTAACTTTTCTCTAGTCAAAAATTGATCCAAAAGAAGCTCAAAGTGGCACACAAGAAGAGGGATCAAGGGGAAGAGAAACAAGCCTTGAAAGTGTAAGAATATGCTACTTTTTCATGCTTTCTCCTTCACCAAACTTCTCCTCCTCTTTCTTCTTATAGTTTTGGTGTCTTAATTGGACAAATTTTGTTGCTGGTTAAGTAGAGGGAAGAGAGAATTTGGGAGAATTCTTGGAAGCTTGTGAAAGTTCATTTGAAAAGCTTGAAAGCAAGGTAAGCTTTGCTATGGGAAATGGCTTCTTCTTAGCTTTTCTCCTCCTTCATGTTTTGGCCAAACCTAGGGCTATATGTGAGGGACTTTATTTTGATCCAAACTTAATGGGAATTGGGGTTTTGAAGCATGAGGAATCATATGGAACCATTAAGATTCAAAAAGAACCTATAGATAACAAGTTATGGAACCATTAAGATTCAAAAAGAACCTATAGATAACAAGTTATGGCATTTAGGGTTTTGGTTGCACCTAGGGATTTATAAAACTTTCTAATGGTAATTTAGACTATCTAAGAGTCTATTTGAGTGTATAAGAGGCCTATGAAGCTTTATGGATGGAAATCCCCTAGGAAATGGAAGAAAACACCGTGGGCACTCTATTAGGTCTATATCTCGGTCAAGATAAGTTTCATGCACTTAGGGAGATTTTTTTATTTATTCTAAGGATAGAAATGGTTTAGATATGAATTATAGATACCAAAAGAATCATTGGTTTGAATTTAAAAACCATATTTTGAAAGTTGAAAGTTTAGGGTTCCATTATGCATAAAGAAGCAACTTGGTGTTAGGCTCCTTGAATTGAGTTAGAGATAACTCTAATGAGTTTAAATAGAGTCATGTGACTTAGATTGAGTGAAACATTAGAGCTAAGATGATGAATTATATGATTTGCTTCATAATTCCCCTGTATGGAACCATAAGTGTAACACCATAAATTTCTAGCTTGCCTTGTGCTACTTCTATGTCCTATGCCATGTCCTTTACAAGGAAGTAAGAAAAATGACATTAAAATAATGAATATATTTAAGTTGTGCAGTGAATCATTTTTTTTCATTCAGTGTCCCATGGATCATATAAAATCATTAAACTCTTTCTCATATTTAATTACACTAATACAACTTAAAACCATCCCAAGAAATGCCCTAGAACTTGTGCAAATGGATGGAATACACTGAAACACTAGGTGCAGTGTCGGGTAGGAATTCTAGCTTTCTATCATGAAATTTGAAAAATTATAACTAATTATAGAAAAATTGAAATCATTCATTCTTTACCATTCTAGAAAGTTACGGATGTCTACTTTATGGTAAAAATATTTTCAGACCTCAACAGGAGCTGCTAGCCATCAGAAATTGATAGAATAGTACCAGAGGTCGACTATCATCCTTAGTAGTAACCTCCAACTTCAAAAATTCATATCTCCCTGGTCAAAGGTCCAATTGGTGTGATCTCAGTGACCATGGAAAGCTTATCATGTATAATTTATGCCTGTAAAATTTCATATTCATTGGAAATCATTTGTCTTACAAATGACATAGCCTAAGTTTCTGACCATACGAACAGTACTTGTATCAGTTCAGTAGAAAAATGCCAACTTTGAAAAATTATAATTAATTCCACAGAACTCCAAATAATTTGACATTTTGCTTTCCAAAAAACTTTGGATAAGATACATATATGTGTGTGCCAAATGTCATGGGCAAATTCGTTCATTTGGTCAGATCTTGACATTGGGTTGCAAAATGGCTCATTTTGTGTCTTACAAAGGGTCCAAATGGTCCATTTTGAGCTCCAAAGCAACCATGACCACTTGAGCATGTGGGAATGCACCAAAATGACATTCTAAAATTGCCTCAAAAGGCATGAACCCAGAATTTGAAAACTCATTCTCTCACCCCATGCCATACACAAGATTGCAGAAGGCTAGTCTTGCCATTCCATACCCAAAATGCACTATACCATTCATATAATATTAAATATCATTTGCACATAATACATTTACATAATTACACATGATCATAAGGTCATAGGACATATAAAATAATGGATTACAATATTTTCCACTCATATGGCCATAAAGAAGCAAAATGAAGGCACTTTGTTATCATACTCTCATCTTCCAACTTGATGGCTTCTATTACCTTGCTCACTTGATCCACCTAACATGTTAAGGCATTGGAGAGGAGGGAATGAGATTCAAAGAATTCTAATAGCTTATCTCCCATTTCAATCATATATAAAGTATGCAAAACAAGTCTTAAAAATGCATGCATGAGTACAAGGAACAATATGAGCATTTAAGAAGCATTCTTGGCATATAAGTTAGTCATACAAAGCGTACATAGGCTTGCCAAGTAAATGGATTAGCCTCACCCATTCACTTATAGATTTTGGACTTGCCTCACCCACTTTTTCTAGGAGGTTTTGGCTCAACCTCATTTTTGGGAGACACTTTGCTTTGTCTTAACCATTTCTAAGGGTTCTTGGCTCATTCTCATCATGGCTAAAGGTTCTTGGCTTCTCCACACTCAAGCAAACCCAAGCAAATATGTTAAACATAATTTGAAAGCATAATATTACATCATGGCACCATGGAATAAAAGCTCATGTTAGAATACTTTTCATAACTTAAAACACACATTCAAAGATAAGTCAAGCATACATTCATGCATGAGAGAAGGAGGAGTGAGCTACCTTTGTTGCAATCACGCACTTTTCCTCTTGAAAATGATCTCCCTTCCTTGGCCTCACACACATAAAGGTGTGGGATTTGCTTCTCTCAGCCTAAACATAATTTATTGAAGCCAATTAAGTTCTTGGACTCATTTCTAAGGCTATACATCTACTTGGAACTCTAACTTTGCCTTATGGTTCAATTATGGTTCCTAAATACACCTAATGAAGCAACACCCATCAAATGAGTTCTAGGCTCCATTCTTTCCTTTCATATATAATTATTGACACCTTTTAAGCCTCTTAGAGCATACAATTAAACAAAGAGCTAAACCACATATTGCTTCCTTAGGCCATATTATGGAACCTATAAGGCTATCTCACTTTCTATGGTTTCTAAATTTTTTCCAAGGCTTCCCCTCATCTTCACTCATCATATATGACTCAAAAATAGGCTTGAAAAATTTTAAAACTATCCCTAGGTACTCCAACTATGTTAGGCTGTGGCTATGGAGCAATAGGATACAAAGGGAGTTTACTTTGTTTTCTTGGTGGAAGATGCATATAGGGAGCCTTCTAGGGATTTTAGGAGCTCATTTGAATATTCATTTAGGCCTAGAAATCATGGTATCGAATCAGATTTTTTAAGAAATACTAAAAACCCTAGGTTTGCTATCTTGAATTTCCATGGTTCTTTTATTATTTTCTTTACATATTCTTATTCTCTATACTCCATTTCCTAAGATTCACCCTTGGTTCTACTCAAAATATAAGCCCTCTTGTAGCTTCTTATATTGGATGAACCAAGGAAGAAAGGGGAGAAGAAGTGGCTACCATGGGATGGAGATTTTACCTTGTTCTCTTGGTTGTTTCTTCCTTTCCTTGTCCTCCTCTCTTTAAATCCGAATTTTTCCCTCTGTTCTTCCCTCAAAATAGATGCAAAAACTTCGATAAAACCATGGGAAAGAAAAAGGAAGTGGAGAAGAAGAGGTTTGCTAAAGAGAAAGCATGAAAAAACCAAGAAATTCCATAACTTTTGCCTTGCTTTTCTCCTTCTCTTCTCCTCCTTCTTGTGTGCCTCACTCTTAGAGTTTTTTCTTTGGTTTAGGGCAGAAACATATGTGGCTAAGTGAATGAGGAGGTGGGGTGCCCTATATATATAGGTGGGGTTTAAGAAAGACTTTTCAAAAATCTCAATTTTGCCCTTTCGTCTTGGCATTTTCTTTTCCAATTTGTTTTAGATCATTTTTAAGAACCGCCTTTTCTATTATAAAATTTAAGTTCCCAATTTAATAAAATGCCTTTGGAATCACTCAAATCGGAGCTAAAACCTTTCCAAATGAATATGTCAAAGTTCATGTCAACCGATCTTGGAAAACGTCCATCGGAGGGGTTTTAACTATCTCAAGGCTTCCCATGGTTTTTAGGGCCTCTAAGAATCTCGGAGAACTTAACAATTTCATTTAAAAAGCCCTCCTATGTAAATTCTAAAATTTTCTCAAAATTACGAAAATGCCACTATGTTTCGTCAACCTTTCGTTCAATTTTGTTTCTTCATTAGAGCTCTATTTTCTTTCTATTTAAGCCTGGGATTCTCATTTTTAGGAGTCTAGAATGCTAATTAAATTTTTTAGGATGTTAAGTAATTCATTTTGGGGGACTTGCTTTAAAAACGCACCCATTTTCTTTGTTTAACGAAAATCGGATATTACAATAAGCATGCCATAAACTAGAAGTAGCTTATATAGAGTTTATAGAAGGCTAGAGATGGTTCCATTAATGTGTTTATGTCTTATTTGATATGTCTAGGCCAAGCAAATCAAGCCTCCTCCAAGTGTGTGTGTGTGTATGAGGCCGAATCAAGAGGCTAAAGGAATCAAGGAAAAGATTGTATTTCTTGAACCAAGGTAGCTCTTTATCCATTCTTGTATGCATTTCTTGGTTGTTTGATTGTCATTTAATGCTTGTATGTGTGTTTGAATCATAAACATGCATATAGCTATTGGTTTGATGCTTGGTACTGTTATGCTTCTTGAATTGTGTTTTGAATATGAGATTGCTCTTTACAGGTAATGTTATGCCAAAAGTTCCTTAGATTGGGTGAGGTGAAGTTAAAAGTCCATAATAATGGGTGAGACAAGGCCAAAAGTTTTAAGAATAAGTGAGGCTAAATCAAAAGCCTCTAGAAAATGGATGAGGCTAATCTAAAAGTCCTAAATAATAGGTTGAGGCTAGATCAAAAATCCTTAGAGCTTGATCTTGATCTTGACATGTTTATATGATATTGGAAACATGATTTGTTTGGTTCTAGAAAGTGTTGGATGCATACTTATGTTCTTTGATATGATTATATGCCATCTATGCTTACTTGAAAGGGTGAATGAGCCATTAGGATTCTTTGAATCTCACTCTCCCCCAATTTTCATCCAATCTTGTTTAGGTGATGCTTATAGAAGCAAGAATAGAGGCCAAGGAGTATAATTTGTATTACTTTGACAATAGGATAGCTTTGGATATAATTATATCAAAGTATGTATGTATAAGTTATTTATGAGTTGTAAACCTTTGATCATATGTAAAAGTATATGGATATGTTGCTTCTAATGGATATAGAGCCAAATGTATGAGAATGTGAGTTTTTGGCAGTCTTGGGCAATGTTATGCATGTGTATACTGTGACAACCCTACCTTCTAAACATGGTAATTATAGTTAAATATGCAATTAATCATTAATGATCAAGGTTTGGAGTTGTTACAGTTTATTATGTTATGAAAATATAGGAAAATTTGAACCTTGATGTTAGGGTCATCACTAAACAACTACAAACAAAACAAAAATGCATAAGAGAAACTATACTATCATGAGGGGTTTATGATTCATCCATTCATCAGTTTCAACACACAAAAACCTCCTACAAGTATTCCTATATCATTTCCTAGCATCACCATTGAAGAAACTAGGGTTTCTAGGCTAAAGGAAGGAGTTTGGGGTTTTACGCCGCGGTCCATACCATTTCTGTTGCGGCTAAGTTGCTTTCTGGAATTACTGGGCAAATTTCTCAAATTTCACCGTGGCAAGTTGGACCGTTGCCGCAGCCAGCTTACGTGGTGCCGCCGCAGAAATGCCTCCTGGAGCTACTCTTCCAAGTCCCCTGACTCTCACCTCGGCGTAATACAATCGCGCCACGATGAGATTTGCTACTAGACACCCCCGCAATAGCCCTCCTATGTGGTATGTTATGCATCGCAGCGAGGTTTCATTCTGTTACCCTCCTGCGCGATTTTTTTCACTCTGTGCCGCAGTGAGATTACTTGAGCCGCGGTGTTCCTCTCCACTGTTACTCTCCAGGAAAATTTTATTCGCTTGCACCGTGGTGGGATTACTCATGCCGCGGTGCCCCTCGTTCTGTCACACATTTGGCCGCGGCAAAGCCTTCTTAGCCGCGGCGTGACTCCCTTTTGTAATTACATCTCCCAAATTTTGTCCCCTACACTCTAATTCTCATCTTAGGACTACCCTAGGGCCACTCCCACTTATTTTATATGTCTCTAATGGTATTTATCTGCCCTATACACCCAGCTATTCTACCATTTCCAATTCAAAATTTAAATGTAAGTTTTCACTCCTCCAACTATCCTATACCAGCAAGTACATAGCGCAATAGCAACAAGAACTCATACAATATTGGAAATTGAAATTCGATATACATTCCGTCAGAGGTTTCATACATCAATGGTTCATATTACATCTAATACATCACATAATTTATTTCCAATAGTATACCATACCATAAATTCAACAAAATACATATGTCAAGTGTTATAGGTTCATACACCCGATATCAAGTTAAAGTGAGGTCTAACTCCTTAATGAATACATTCTAGGTAATCAAAATATAAGAGCCTATACTTGGCAACATGAATACGTGATGATGCTATACAATAAGGAATTCAAAATTTAGCATCTATACTAAATAAGTCAGTCTATGTGCAGCCTTCTCCCTACATGATGAGGCTCATGGATTTTCATCCACGTGCTTCCCTTTATCCTTACCCAAAGAACCTTCACCTGAAATATTAATCCCATAAAACGGGGTGAGATATAAATCTCAGTAACCAAGGCAATTCCATCATATAATCCAGTTTAATTAGCATACATGCATAATTTCACATAAGCATTAGAAGAACACCAATCATATCAGTAAATGAAACAATTAGGCTATCATGATCACTTTCCCATACTAGCAATCATATTTTCATATGTTAAAGGCCATTAACACTAGGAGAGGCCCGTTCACGACACCTACTCCCCATTGAGCACAATCAGGGCTCAGTGCATCTGGGGTTTGATCATAACCTGATGCCTGATCGAAGCACATGCAGAGGTGGCAGCCGCACCACAGCTCCACCATGGACTCACAAGGTCCAATCACAATACAATGATAGCCAACCAATTCATTCAACATTTCAAATCATTCATATGCAACAAAATATGAAATTAAAACAGACATATGCATGGAATTGATATAAACCTGGTTACCTTACTTGTAGACAATTACAACAGCCACCAATGGTACAAAATGTCTCTATAACTATAGCATCAGATAATTACTACTCTAATTCATCATTAACAGTTGCAACAAGTACCCAAAGAATTTAAAATGCTAATGTCTACCTAGGAATCACTTACCCAGCCACTACGAGTCTTAAATTCGGATTTATGTGTCTTCTTCCAGAAACCTTAATGTTTCATCCAAAATTCTAAGCAAATTCGTACAAAATTAATACCCATATTTTAATCAAGTCATTGGGGTCTTAAATTGGCAGAATTACCTTAAAAAGAAGAGTTCATACTTATCTAATGACAACCCTAGCCTCAATCTATGAATTTCCACCAAGAGAATCCTAAATAACCACATTTTAAATTTTAGTATGGTGAAAATGCTCCAAATGAAAAACTATTCGGACCAAAATGAAGAGAAAGATGAGAAGATTAAGTTATATAACTATTACCTTGGCTAAATCTTAGTCTAGAAGTGGGAAAATGTAGAAATATGCCAAGAACCTTAGCCTCCCTTTTGGACCTCCGATTTTCTCCTTTGTGTTTCAGAAAAATGGGATAGTGGCTGAAGCATTTAGGTTATTAGTTGGGTTTAAGTTGGGTCAAATATGGGTCATGAGTTGCTCCAAGATCTAACTCCTAATGGGCTCAGATTTTTGCTTTATTGGGCCTGTTTTTAAGTTGTTGGGCTGCAGAATTCTGTTGGGCCAGACCCAGTTTTAGGATCTCTATTGTTTTGGGTCTGCACAAGGTTTATTGGGCCTTCCTAAGAGCCCATACAAGGTGGATCTTAAGCCTCTATCACATTAGATCAAGTTGGGTTTGCACCTAACTTATTGGGCCTCAATTAGCCTCTTATCTAGTTAATTTAATTTGGGCCTAGATAAAGTTTCTATCCCAATTAAATCTCAAACCCATATTAATAATTTATCTCTCTAAAATCTCCATTCACTTAACTTGTCCAATTACCCCATATTAATTATTCTTAATTAACCTAATCCATGATTAACACCTGAATTAATTATGGGGTGTTACATATTTAAACAAGTGGGATGGTAAATTTGAGTTTTATAATGATTTGAACCTACTATAATGCTCCTATATGCTCTATTTGAGTTTTTGGACATGCTTTGCTCAAATAGTCATGCTTCATGTAGGAAGTCATTTTGGACCATTTGATGCTATCTTGACACCATTTTTTACCATAATCTTGCTTGGAACTTAAATTAGACTAAATGGATGAATTTTGGCATGAAAATTGGCAAGCATATAGATCTCATTTACAGCTTCTCAAAGAACTAAAGAACACTAATTTTAAAGCTCTAGAGAATTTATTATGATTTTTCAAAATTGGCCAAATTATGCAAAAATTGTTAAGGTACTATTCATTTGATTAGTTTGGTTTTTGGTGCCATTGAAAGGTCAAATGAAGTCCAATACTCATGAAATTTTACATGCGTATCATGAGCTTTCCATAGCCACTGAGATTACCTAATTTAGAGCTTTGTAGAGTGAGATATGAATTTTTAAAGTTGCTAATCGGGCATAGGATGAGAATCAGACCTAGTTACTATTCCATTAGCATTTCATAGGCCAATGATAATTTTTTGATCTAAAATTTTTATAGTAGTTAGATGACATCATGAGCTTTCTAGAAAGTCCTAATTTGCATGATTTGGAAGTTTTTAGAATTAGTTATGGATTCTCAAAGTTTGGGTCAGAATATGGAATCTATGGAAATGCAAGTATGATGTGGAATTTGATATGTATGGCCCAAACCTAAAATGCATGCTTCAAATTGTGATGTTTCTAGTTGAATAAGTATGTTATGGATAGAAGATAAGTTTGGTAAGCTCTAATGGCTCATTTAATAAAAAATGAATTAATTTGACCTTTGATAATGGTTCTTTTCGCTGCTAAAAAAAATTATTTCATGGAATTTGATGTCATATGCCAACTGTGATGTAATTAAGGCGATATCCTAATATGGTATTACATGTTTTGCACAAATCATAGGCTTAAGGTGCTGAAGTCAAAAACACCTACCACGTTATTCAAATAGAATAAAGTAAAGGTATTTGTCAATATTTAGACAATAATTGAGCATATAATTTTCTAAGTTTAATATGTTTTTTATTAGATTTTTATAGTGTCCAAAACAACCAAACAATATAGATTGTGGGTATTATGTGATGAGATTCATGAAGGATATCATTATCCACGAGTAGTCTATGATCCCGGATATGGTATGTAATTTAATTTTTTTAAGTGATTGGATGGTTTTTCTTGCCTTTATGTTTCCTTGTATACTAAAATTTAATTATTTGATAGTATTAGTTGTTGGTAATTTGCTGTTACAAGTTGTATTTTGGTTATATTAGTATATAATTTGCAGTTATTAGCTATAAAAAAAGGGTTTAAGATATATGAAATCTCTATTTTTTAGTTATGCTTCTTGTTTTTTTTTTAATATAGAACTTGTAACATTTGGTTCTTTGAAAACGAGAGAAAACGTGAGAAACATAACGTACAGTTTCTCCATTAACGAACAAAATTCATTGGATACAAAAGAAAGTCTCCCGAGATGATGTAGTTAAGGTCCCAAAAAATTTAGGAAGCATTCTAGACTCCTAAAAAATGAGAATCCCAGGCTCAAACAGAAAGAAAAATGGAGCTATAATGAAGAAACAATTTCTTACGAAAAGCTTACAAAACGTAATGGCATTTTCATAATTTTGAGCAAATTTTGGAATTCACATAGGAGGGCTTTTTAAATGAAAGTTTTGAGTTCTTCGAGGTTCTTGGAGACTCTGAAAACCATGGGAAGCCCTGAGACAGTTAAATCTCCTTCGGTGAATGTTTTCCAATATCGGTGTACCCAAACTGTGACGGATTCATTCGAGAAGGTTTTAGCTTCGATTTGAATGATTCCAAAGGCATTTTATTTAATTGGGAACCTAAATTTTATAATGGAAAAGATGGTTCTCAAAAGGGAGCTAAAACGAAGGAGAAATGAAAATGCAAAGAACGAAGGGCAAAATTAGAATTTTTAAAAAATCCATTTCTTCCTACCTATAAATAGGTGGCGCCTCACACTCTCCCTCATTTAGCTTCAGATTATTCTGCCCCAAATTAGAAGAAAAACCCTAGGAGAGTGGCGCACCAAGGGGAGAGAAGAAGAAGGAGAATTTTAAGCTTTTAGGTATAGAAATTTACTTGTTTTTCATGCTTTCTCTTAGTCAATCTCTTCTCTTTTCCCTCTTCTTCTCCATGATTTTTCTAAATTTTTTAGGGTTGTTTTGATGGAAGAATAGAGGGGAAATTTTGAAAATCAAGTGAGGAGGCCAAGGAAAGCAAGGAAGTTCAAGGAAAATAAGGTATCATGCAATCCCTCCACTTGATCTTCCTCCTCTCTTCTCTTGTGCATATTTTGACCCATATATGGTTAGCCTTAGGGAGTTAAATTTTCAACCAAACAAGGGGTGAATCTTAGGTATTTGAGGGAAAAGAAGAAGAATATGCAAAGAAAACAACAGACTAGCCATTAGATTTCAAGATGTAAATTCTAGGGTTTTGTGTGCACCTTGAAAAATCTGATTTTGTATGATAATTACTAGGCCTAATTAAGAGTTTAAATGAGCTGGTAAGATCCCTAAGATGCTCCTCGCATGTTTTCTCCTTCAAGAAAACCAAGAAAATTCCATGGAGACCAAGAAGCCTCATGGTCTCGGGCAAGCATGGATGGGATAGCTAGGGAGAGTTTTAAATTTTTCTAAGCCCATTCTTAAGTCATATATGATGAATGAAAATGAAGGGAGGCCTTGGGAAAAATTTAGAACCCATAGGAAGTGAGTTGGTACTTTAAGTTCCATATTATAACCTAAAGAAGCAACATGTAGTTAGACTCTTTGTTTTAATTGTGTGATGACTCCAAGAGGCTTAAAAGGAGTCAAGAATCATATTTGAAAGGAAAGAATGGAGCCTAAAATTTATTTGAGGGGTGTTGCTTCATTAGGTGCAATTATGGACCATAATGAAGTTATAGGCTAACCTAGTATCTAAGCAAATTGTATGGCCTTAGAATTGAGTTCATGAACCTAATTGGCTTCCATAAATTGTGTTTAGGCCAAGAGAAATCTTCCCCACACCTAGCATGTTAGACTTGCATCCATTATGTATGATTAAATGGGAGATGAGCTATTGGGATTGTAACACCATCATTTCTAGCTCATACCCATCATGCCTTACATGCTCATATGAGATATAGGAAGAATAAAGTGAGATCTTCCTCATTGGATTCATACACTTTCCTACTGTGTGTCATGGTTAAAAATTCATTTCAGTGTCACATAGATCGTGTGAGCTCATTCTATGCATCCTCATATTTAATTGCACCATTACAACTCATTTCAATCCCAAAAACATGCTTTTAGCCCATGGAAACCAAAAAGAGGTATGGAACATGCATGTTCATTTTCGGGCAGGCTTGGCCTCATTTCTGGGAAAATTTTGAAAAATCACAACTAAATCTAGAAAAATAGAAAACATGTAATCTCCATAATTATAGAAATCTTCAGATGTCTACTTCATGCTAAAAATATGTACAAGTCATAACATCCCACACACAAGACGTTCGACACGTAAATTGGTCTGGAGGTCAGACTAGTCCTGATGCTGTCATAGTTTACTGATATGAACTTCAAAAATGTCCAACTAATTCCAAAAAAATCCAATGCATGCAAATGATACCAATATGGAAATATGTAGATGTTAGCTATAGAGGAAAAATGTGTCCAGATAGTTCATCAAGCCAAACTCTCAGAAATCGATGGAATAGTACCTATGGTCAGGCAAGATGACTGATACTAGGCAGAAACTTCGAAAATACATATCTTTCTCTATAGACTTCCAAATGAGGTGCTTCTAGTTGCTATAAGTCACTGTGACTATCTAGTTTCTGCATATAATATTTCGTAGCCATTGGACCACGTTTGCCCCTCAGATGACACAATTTCACAACTGACCAAATGAATAGTGCTGATGCAAATCCGAAATTCTGATACCAACTTTGAAAAATCATAGCAAATTCCACAGACCTCCAAATGACCTGATCTTTAGCTTCAGAAAAAGCTCTAGACAAGACTAATCACATTCCAAATTTCAAGGCAAGAAGAGGTCATTTGGTCAGACTTGGACATCATAGGGCAAAGTGACCAGTTTTTATGTTACAAGAGGGCTATTAGGGTTCAACTTTGCTTCTCCTACCTCTAAGGCTCTATGAGCACATAGGAAAGCATCAACATAGGCTATCAAACATGGCTCAAATGTCTAACTACCCAAATGTGCAAAACTCACTCTCCCACACCAAAACATACACCATGTACATAATGCCAAGATCTTGCTATTCATAACAAAACTTGCTACATCATTCAAGATGGTTCTAATTCTCATACATATATGATAAATATATTCATTTACAAGTATTTATACGTGCTACATCATGTACATCATTAGAATACATCTCTTAATTTAACTGCAAAATAGTGACAACATAACTATTTCACAACTCCTTTGTCAATTTTCTAGCTTCAAGCTTGGTGGCTCCTATCTCTTGTCTCACTTGGTTCACCTAGCATGTTAGGATGGTGAAGAGGGGGAGTGAGATTCAAAGAATCTCAATAGCTCATCTCTCATTCAATCATACATAAAGCATGCATTACTAGTCTCACACATGTATGCATGGGCATTGATAAGCATGATTTTTATACATTTTAATCCTTTTAACTTAAACATTTTAGTATCCAAATATGGCTTTAAGGGTCTAATTAGATAAAATTTGATTTTAGTAGCCATTTTCTATATTTAAGGAATTAAGTTACAAATTATTGGATTTTAATGCATAAATCTATCTTAAATAATTTTGTGAAAATTCCTACTTGATTTTTTCCACTCTTTTGTGCAGAATTTTTATGGACAATTGGTAATTGAATAAGAGATTATTTTGGAGAAGAAATGGGGGTCTGCCAAGTCCAAGGAAGCCATGCATTCCATCCTTTCATCCTCACATCTCTCACCCACTTGGTTTACACATATATATCAAGTATGGGTCTCTCTCTATGGAAGCATTAGTTGTTTATGTGAAACAAGAAGCTGCATGGGTACTTTAAAAAAGAAGAGCTTCGAGCTTGGCTGAAGAAAAGCCACAAGCAACATGAACACGTGAGAAGCTCGAGGAAGAGGCTGTGAAGGAGAAGAACACCTGAGCATGTGGAAAATATATGGAAGCAACAAGGGAATATAAGCTCATGCAGTAGGCAACAATCACGTTAAGCACGACATGTTATATGAGAAGAAGCGTAAGCTGGAGCTTAAAGAAGAGACAACCAATATGAAGAAAGAGCTTAGAAGCTACACAAGAAAGAAACAAACTCAAAACAGAGAAGAAGAAAGCAAGCTCGAGCTAGCTGGAGAAGGAATTAAACAACATGTAAGAAGCATGCAGAAGTGAGCTTGAGTTTACGTGGAAGGAAGCAAGGACAGTAGCTGAACAAAAAAGAACGTTTTGGTGAGAAGAAAGAGCATCGAGCTGAACAAGCTGAACGAGAAGAGCGAGCTGCATGAGGAAGCTCAACGCTGTGCTGAGAGAAGGAAGATGATGGAGCTAATGATGGAAAGAAAAGGGAGCAACCTCTGTTTAATGAAACACGAAGACTGGTAAGCAAACACGTACAAAGCCACGGGGGAGAACAACGCGAGCTGAGAGATGAAGAAGCCTCTGTTTTGGAGAGTTGAAGAAGAAGCTTGAACTCGAGCTGAACTTGCATGGCTGGAACAAACGTTGAGTAAATTGAGAGAAGCTTGTATGAGCTAGAAGTAGAGCTGGAGCAAAGCTGGAATGACGATGAAGCTGGGTTGAGCACACGAAGAGGAAAGCTGGACGATGCTAACACTGGAAGCTCCAGAACATGCAGAAAACGAGCTGAACGAAGAAGCCTAGGCTGAAGGTTAAATGAAGATGTGAATTAATGCGAAGGAAAGAGCTGTGGGCTGGATGCATGAGAGCTGGAGAAAAGACGCAGAATAACGAAGAAGAAGCAGATGCATGAATGCAGAATCCTTACGTGGAAACAAATGAAGAACGAGCTGCATTCATGGATAACGTGGAAAATAACTAAGGAAGCTACGTCTAGACTCGAAGCAGCATGAAGCAGGGATAAATTCTTTTATAATATTCTAATGCATAACCATTCACAGCGGGGCCCACTCTCATATACACACCTATGTAGCCTAAGCATAAAATCACGTAAAAGAAGAGCAGCAACACGTGAAGAAGAATCAGCTTTGGCACGTGATTTTTAATGAAGAAAGGAGTATAATTCTGCATGCCTCTTTCATTCAATTCAGCACGCCTCTAATCCATTCAAAATTCATCCATCTCACGTCTCTAAAATCTTAGCAAACTCTTGCCTATTTATTCAGCCTTCATTCGCATCATTGAAGACACCATTCATCTACCATCCATCACACCATTCATTCAACACCATTCATCATTCCACTCCATCCTCTTTTCATCCCCATTCCATCTTCCATCTCCATCATCCCATGAAGTTTTAATTCATCTTGAGGCTAGCTAAGAGGAAGTCCTTGGAGAAGCTTGAATCCATGGAAGAAAAATTCAGAATTTTGGCTAATGATTTCTCTACTTTTCCTACACTTTTTCTCTTTCATTTATTTTCTTGGTTAAGATGTATTTGATAAGGGATTTGTGTAATTATAATTAGTGGCTGGTTAGACACTAATTAGGAAGTATTTTTGTTGATTAATTGATTCGATTAATTCCAATATTATCTAAATTTCCCATGTATGCTTCGAAGGTGTTCGATAAAATACATGAGTGAGCTTAATTGTTTAATGTGAAGATTCCTTAATGTTTAGTTGGTTAATTAAATATTTAGGATGATTCAGAGGCTAATCAAATCAGTTAATCAATCAAATTAAGTGTTCATTGATCCTAAAACAAGAATTGACAATTTAATTTGGATGTGAGGTTTCAATTCAACATTAGATCATCAATCTCTTGTATCTTGAGTGGTTACCCAAGATAAATTGTTATGAACATATTTAGGAACTCTTAGGCCAGAATCAATTACAATTAGAATAGGATAAGGATAGTGGATACCAAGGGACGAATCCAAAGCTAGTCACAAGACCATAATTCACCTAATTAGATAGAATTTAGGAATTTTAATTCAATTTAGTTTTAAGTAAATCAAAACCCCCTAATTTAGGAATTTTTAGAGTCTTTTAATATTTGGAAAACTCAATTAAACATTGAACGCCAATTCCAAGGGAGGTGACCTAGGTTGTACCATTAACTGCATATTCTATCAACCTAGTATTATTTTGAGGGTTGCACGACGAGCCACTCAGGCATATTAACATGTGAAATCATAAGAAAAGTATTTTTAACATTTGAGTAGGCCATACATAACATACAAAGGCTTGCTAAGCAAGTGGATTAGCCTCACCCATTCACTTGTGAAATTTGGACTTGCCTCACCCATTCTTTAAGAGGTTATTAGACTCAACCTTACTCTTGGGAGTCAACCTCACTTTTGGGAGACTCTTTACTTTGTCTCAACCAACTTTAGGGTTCTTGGCTCATCCTTACCATGGCTAGAAGGTTGTTGCCTTTTCCATACTCAAGCAAACCAAAGTAATCACATAATACATCATTGAAATACATAAAGCATCATCATGCTAGCATACTTTTCATGGTTTAAAAACATACATACACACATGAAAGATAATGTAAGCACACATCTATGCATGAGAGAAGGTGGAGAGAGCTACCTTATAGGCTAACACAAGCCTTCCCTTTCAATTTGTCTTCTCCCTTCTTGATTTCACAATCACCACTAGATGGGAGTACTTCTCTTGAGCGTAGGCATACAAAGAGCATGAAATTACCCTCTTAACACTTTATTCATGAAGAGAAACTAAGGTTTCTCTCTCCAGAATTCCACTAACTCTCATTCATCTCTCAAGCTTTCAAGAAAGGAAAGCAAAGAAGAAGTAAAGATATATAAGTTTTGGTCTTCTTCAAGAGGGGTTTTCCACTCTACCTCTTCTGAACCAAGCTCAAAGCCCAACTACTTCAATAAGTAAAACCATAGGAAGAGAGGGCAAAGAGAGAAAAACAATATGCTAAGAAGAAAAATCATGCAAATCTTACCTTTTTCTTGTTCTTCCTTCCTCCTCTAGGTTTCTCTCTCTATCCATAGCTCTTTTCTCTCCTTTGGTCAAAGCTTAGGTCAGTTAAAAGAAGAGGAATGAATCTAGACTCTTTAAGAAGTCAAATTTTCTTTTTTCATGCTTTTTCGGACTAACCCTCACTATAGCAAAGAATAACCTTCGCTACGGCGAGCACGTATCAGTTTCAGACCTTTGCCTTCGCTACGGCGCACGCTATGGCGAGCAGCTCTCTGGTTTTTGTATGGGATGCCTGCACTCGCTATAGCTAAAAGGCACTCTCGCTATAGCTAGACCATTTCTTGCTATAGCGAACAGGTACATTCCTGTTCGCTATAGCTAGGCCATTTCTCGCTATAGCTAGTAGACAGAAAATTTTCAGCCCTTCGAAAATTTTTTAGCTTTTTTTTTTTGTTGTTATAGGGATTCGTTGAATCTCATTCCCTCCTCTCCAATGATCTAACATGCTAGGTGGACCAAGTGGACAAGGTAATCGAAGCCAACCACTTTGAGAATAAGAGGATGACAACATAATGCAAAGTTTTGGTTCTTTAAAGCCATACCCATGTCCAATTATGTAACCTATGCTTGTATATAGTCTATGACCTTTGGAACATATGTAATTATGATAATATATTATGTAGAAATGAAAGAATGTGTTATGTAAATGATAGAATGTAAATTGAGTATGTATGGACAATGTGGCTTCATGAATGGTATTATGGAATTATGTATATGTGTGGATGAAATGGCCAAAATGAGATGCATGGAGTTTGAGACCATTTGGGCAGCTTACACAAGTTTTAATCATGCTTTTAGACTTGCCCAAAAGGTACCAAACCCTAGGGAAAGCCATTTGGTTACTTTGGTACCTCATATGGAACCAAAATTGACCATAATGGAATCTTATGTCACTTTTTGGCAAATGAGCTCTTCTTGATATGAGATTTGTTATGCAATTAGAGCTTGTTGAGAGATTTTTGGAAAGTTAAAGAATATAATTTTTGGAGGTCTATAGAATATTTGATGAATTTCCAAAGTTGGCAAATTTTTTGATTTTGGTTTGCTGTACTATTCATTTGGTTTAAAAATGAAATTTGTCACACAAGACTCAAATGATGTCTAATTGCCATAAAATTTTAGATAGAAAAACTAGACATTCACAGTGACTTATGCCAACTAGAAACACCTTATTTGGAGGTCTAGAGAGAGAGATATGAATTTTTGAAGATTCTATCCAGTATCAGAAGTTTTACCCGACCTCAGTTACTGTTCTATTGAATTCCAAAGTTTAGGTTGCCTGAGATGGTCTGGAGTCATTTTTTCCCTTTAACTAACATCTATAACTTTCTAGATTGGTATTATTTGCATGGATTGGATATTTATAAAATTAATGGACATTTTCAAAATTTGCTGCAGAAATCTATGATAGCACCAGTGAGTAGTTTGATTTCTAGACCATTTCAGATGTCAAACATGCTCTGTGATAGATATTATGGTTTGTACATATTTTTAGTATGAAGTATACATTGGTAGCTTTCCAAAATTGCCAAGAATACATGATTTCAATTTTTCTAGAATTAGTTATGATTTTCCAAATTTGGTTCAGAAAAGACGCAAAAGCTAGCCGAAAATATATGTATTTATTTCATACATTTCCTTGAGTTCCATGAGTTGTGGGCCACATTTTGTGATGCAAATGAATTGTATTCATGTAATTAAATATAAGAATGCATGGTATGAGCTCACACGGTCTACGTGACACTGAATGAAATTTTTACATACAACGCAATGCAAGAAAATATATTATTTTAATCCCCTTTTTCATGCTCCTCCATGGGATTTATGATGTAAAGCATGGTAATGTGATAGAAATGAGATAGAAATTATGGTGTTATAGAACTTGCTTTAAAAAAAAATACTTCTAAAATTTGATCAAATTTCAGTTATCTAACTTTAAATCATTGTTATTTCTATTTTGTAGTACTTCCTAGATGCATATTGCAAAGAATACTCTTATGCTTAAATAGATGAATCTAGGGAAGAGCGGTCTCAATACGTGTTCCAACAGTGTCTCTTAATTTAGTTGTAATTAGCTTGTGTTAATTTCTACTAGTTTTAATTTGTTTAGTAACATTTGATTACTGATTGTAATTGTTATTTGACTACTTTATAATAGTTCTTCTTAAATTGACTAGCTGGTTGTTTTAAGTTGGTGAATAATTGATGGCTAGCAGAATGTAAAGCAAAAATGAAGTGAAATGCCAAAAGGCACGTGGATAACCTAGAGGTAGATATTAAAAAAAAAGTTTGTGGTTTTATATCGAACTACCAATAAAGACATCTTTGTTGGCGATTATCGAATATAACCACCAACAAAAGGAACTTCTTTATTGGTAGTTTGATTTTGAATTGTAAAATATTAACCTCTTAGCTCTCAAACCATTGTTTCATGAGCTATCTCAAAATATCCCATGTATATTGGAAGAAAACATATACTTTCTCACATGGAAAGTTACATAATTGGAAGGCCACATATATAATTCATAGCTCTAGGGATTATATCAACTTATTAATATCATTTTCCATTCATAACAACTTTGTACAAGTCATACACATCACAAAACAACCCAAGAGTCTCAGATTTCAAAGCACATTCCACAATATCAATGGTTTTCTCTCGACTTACAGTTGCAGAATTTTGGCATCAACTTTGAAAAATCATAATTAATTATAGAAATATCGAAATCAAGCAAATGATAGCTTTTTGAAAAGCTTTAAATGTCAAATATAGTTTAAAAATCATTCCAATATATGAAAATGTAATATCTAGTTCTCTTAAAATAAGAAAAAATATGAGAAACGCAATGTATGGTTTCTTCATAAACACATAAAATTTACTGGATACAAAGGGAAGTCCCCTCGATAGAGTGATTTGAGATCCAATAAAATTAAGATAATATTCTAGACCTTAAATAATAGTAATTCAAGGTCAGAGGTGTAACACCATAATTTCTAGCTTAGTTTTTATCATTTCTAAGTCTCACATCATGAATTGCACAAAGGAAATGAAAAAATGGCATTAAAATAATGCATTATTTAGCGTTACGTAGCATATAAAAATTTCATTCGATGTCACGTGGATCATATGAGCTCATACATCATATTATCATATTTAATTACAAGAATACAACTCATTTGCATCACCAAAAATGGCCTACAACTCGTGGAAATCAAAGGGGAGCATACAACTCATACTTATATTTTCGGCCAGAATTTTGCCATTTCTGTGATAAATTTTGGAAAATCATAACTAATTCTAGAAAAATTAAAATCATGCATTCTTGGGTATTCTAGAAAGCTACACATGTCTAATTTATGCTAAAAATATGTCTAGGCCATGAGACACAACATAGAATATGTTTGACATTAGAAAAGGTCCAGAGGTTTGGCTATCCACTGGTGCTATCACAGAATTCTGTAGCAAATTTTAAAAATGTCCAATTAATTCCAAAAAAATTCAATCCATGCAAATGATACCAATTTGGAAAGTTATAGATTTGCTAGAGGAAACAAATAACTCTAGACTAGTTCATGCACACCTAGAGATTAAAAACCAATCAAATAATACCTGAGGTCAATTTGAGTGCCTGGTGCTGGATAAAATCTTTAAAAATTCATATCTCCCTCTCTAAACATCCAAATGGGATGATTCTAGTTGGCACAAGTCACTAGGAATGTATAATTTCTCCATAAAAAATTTCATGATAATTGGACATCATTTGAGCCCTGTGTGATAGAAATCATTTTCAAACCAAGTAAACAGTGCATCAGACCAAAACTAGAATTTTTGCCAAATTTGAAAATTTATCAAATATTCTCTGGACCTCCAAGAATTTTGTTCTTTAGCTTCCCAAAAACCTCTAATTGCATGCCAAATATCAGATCAAGAAGAGTTTATTTGGACAAAAAGTGATATAGGGTTCTAAAGTAGTCAATTCTTGGTCCATGCAAGATACCAAAATGTCCAAACAGCTTTCCTTGGTGTTTGGCACCTCTTGGGCAAATCTAAAAGCATAAATATGACTTACGTAAGCTGCCTAAGTGGTCCTAAACCTCATGCATCTCAATTTGGTCATCTCACTTGCATTTATACATACACTTTCATAATATAAACTTACCATCACATGGCTAAAATGTGCATTTCCATTCATACAACCTTAGCTCTTAATTATACATGATACAATAACATAAATATATATGTTCATGTGGTCATAGGTCATATACAACAATGGAGTACATCAATTGCCATCCATAAGGCCTTAAAGTAGTAAAACCTAGGCATTTTGATGTCAAGCTCTCATCTCCCATGTGGTTGGCTTTCATTTCTTTGATCCCTTGATCCACCTAGCATGTTAGATCATTGGAGAGGAGGGAATGAGATTCAAAGAATCCCAATAGCTCATTTCCTATTCAATCATATAAAGCATGCAAAACAAGTCTTACAAATACATGCATGGGCATATTAACATGTGCAAACATTCAAGAAGCATTTTCAACATGTGAACAAATCATACATGGCACACAAAGGCTTGCCATGCAAGTGGATTGGCCTCACCTATTTACTTGTGGATTTTGGACTTGCCTCACCCATTCTTCAAGAGGTTCTTGGACTCAACCTTGCTCTTAGGAGTCAACCTTACTTTTGGGAGACTCTTTACTTTGTCTTAACCAATCTTAAAGGTTCTTGGCTCATCCTCACCATGGCTAAGGGTTCTTGGCCTCACGATCTTTAAGCAAACCAAAACAAACATCATGAATATCATTTAAAGATATAATGCATCATCATGGTACCATGGAGTAAGAGCTCAAGCTAGAACATTTTTCATGGATTGAAATATATATACACACATTCAAAGACAAGTAAAGCAAACAATTATGCATGAAAGAAGGTGGAGAGAGCTACCTTACTAGCATTTGTACACTTTTCCTAAAGCCTTGAATCCTTTCCCTTGACCTCACATATCCAAGAAGATGGAGATCATTCCTCTTGCCCTAGACACATCATATGAAAGCTAATTATATTCTTGAAGCAAAGTTTAAGGCTACACAACTTGCTTAGACACTAACTTGGCTCACTAGCCCTTTTTTGTTTCCAAGAATGTACCTAACGAAGCAACACCGATCAAATAAATTCTAGGCTCCATTCTTTCCTTTCAAATATGATTCTTGACTCCTTTTAAGCCTCGTGGAGTCATCACACAACTAAAATAAAGAGCCAAACTACATGTTGCTTCTTTAGGTCATATTATAGAATATAAGGCACCAACTCACTTTCTATGGTTTCTAAATTTTTCTCAAGGCTTCCCCTCATATTCAATCATTATATATGACTTAAAAATGGGCTTAGAAAAATTTAAAACTCTCCCCAAGTATGCAAACCTTCTTAGGTCGAGACAATGAAGGAAATGGGCTTCCATGGACTTTGGTTTTTTTTCTTGATGGAGGAAGCACATAGGGAGACTTCTAGGGATCTTAGGAACTCATTTAAACTCTCATTTAGGCATAGGAATCAAGGTATCAAATTAGATTTTGCAAGGAACATATGAAACCCTAGACTTTGCATCTTGAATTTCCATGGTTATTTGTTAATTCTCTTTGTATATTCTTAATCTTCACATCCTTTTTCCTAAGAATCACCCTTGGTTCTACTTAAAAACCAAGTCCTCCCAGGTCTTCTTAAGTGAGGCAAAATGGGTGGAGAAGAGGAACAAGGGATAACAACCATGGAAGAAGAAATTACCTTATTTTCTTGCTTTTTCTCACTTGAATCTTGTCTTCTTTGAGCTCCTCTCTTCAAATCTGAATTTTCTCCTTAATTTCTCCCTTAAAATAGATTTATAAAATTCATTATAATCAAAGGAAACAAAGGAGAATGGAGGAGAAGTAGTTTGGATGGAAGAAAGCATGAAAACCCAGGAAAATCCATACCTTTCTACCTTGTTTTCTTCCTTCCTTATTCCTCCTCTTGGTGGACCTCATCCTAGGGCTTCTTTCTCTGGTTTAGGACAGAAACATATGAGGCTAAATGAAGGGGAAGATAGGGCACCTCATATATATAGGTGGAGGAACTAAGACTTTTCAAAAATTCTCACTTTGCCCTTCGTTCTTGGTATTTTCATTTCTACTTCGTTTTAGCTCATTTTTAAAAATTGTCTTTTCCATTATGAAATTTAAGTTCCCAATTTAGTAAAATGCCTTTGAAATCACTTGAATCGGAGCTAAAGCCTTCCTGAATGAATCCATCAAAGTTCAGGTGCACTGACATTAGAAAACGTCCACCAGAGGGGCTTTAGCTGTCCCAGGCCTTCCTATAGTTTTTAGGGCCTCTGAGAACCCTGAGGAACTCAAAACTTTCATTTAAAAAGCCCTCTTATAAGAATTCTAAAATTTTCTCAAAATTATGAAAATGCCATTACGTTTTGTAAGTTTTTTGTAAGAAATTGTTTCTTCATTCTAGCTTCATTTTTCTTTCCATCTAAGCTTGGGATTCTCATTTTTTGGAGTCTAGAATGCTTCCCAAATTTTTTGGGACCTTAACTAATTCATTTTGGGGGACTTCCTTTTGTATCCGGTGAATTTCGTTTGTTCATGGAGAAATTGTACATTACATTTCTTGCATTTTCTCTCATTTTCAAAAAATCAGATGTTACAAGAGGTGCCTTGAAACTGGAGCCAGAATAGCCAGATAGATTTTTTAAGAAAAGGCAATAAAACGTAATGACATTTTTATAATTTTGGAAAATATTTAGAATTCTCATAGGAAGGCTTTTTAAATGATAAATTTGAGCTCTTTGCGGTTCTCAGAGGCCTTAAAAACCATGGAAAGCCCCGAGACAGTTAAAACCCCTCCGGTAAACATTTTCTAATGGTAGTGAGCTTGAACTTTGATCGATTTATTCAGGAAGGTTTTAGCTCCAAATTGAGTGATTCCAAAGGTATTTTATAAAATTGGGAGCCTAAATTTTATGATGGAAAAGATGGTTCTAAAAAAGGAGCTAAAACAAACTAAAAACGAAAATGCCAAGACAAAAAGGACAAAATTAGAATTTTTGAAGAGTGTTTCTTAAACCTACCTATATATATGAGGTGCCCCACCTCCTCATTCATTTAGTGACAATTGTTTTTGCCCTAAATCAGAGGAAGAACCCTAAGGGTGAGGTGCACAAGAAGGAGAAGAACAAGAGGTATGGATTTTCTTGGTCTTTTTCATGCTTTTTCTTTAGCAAACCTCTTCTTCTCCATTTTCCCTTATTTCCTATGGTTTTATTGAAGTTTTTGGATCTATTTTGAGGGAAGAATAGAGAGGAAAATTTGGATTTGAAAAGAGGAGGCCAAGGAAAGTAAGAAACAAGCAAGAAAAGCTAAGAAAACAAGGTAAAATCTTCATCCCATGGTAGCTCCTCCTTCTCCTTGGTTCTTCCCACCTAGGGACCTTCAAGAAGGCTTGGATTTTGGGTAGAACCAAGGGTGAATCTTAGGAATTTAAGGGAGGAGAATAAGAATATGCAAAGAGAATTAACAAAGAACTATTAGTTAGGGTTTCTAGTGTCCTTTGCAAAATATAATTTGATATAATAATTCATAGGCCTAAATGAATGTTTGAATGAGCTCCTAAGATCCCTAGAAGGCTCCCCATATGCATCTTTCATCAAGAAAACAAAGATAACTCCAACGGTAGCCTTAAGGAGCATAATTTTAGTCTAGTGTAGTTGGGACACCTAGGGATAGTTTTAAATTTTTCTAATCTCATTTTTGAGTCATATATGATGAATGAAGATAAGGGCAAACCTTGGGAAAAATTTAGGAGGCCTAGAGAATGAATTGGTGTCATAGGTTCCATAATATAACCTAAGGAAGCAACATGTAGTTAGGTTCTTTGTTTTTATTGTGTGATGACTCCAAGAGTTTTAAAAGGAGTCAAGAATCATAAATGAAGGGAAAGAATAGAGCCTAGAACTCAATTAATGGATATTACTTTATTAGGTGTATTTAGGAACTATAATGAACCATAAGGCAAAGTTAGAGTTCCAAGTAGATGTATGGCCTTAGAAATGATTCCAATAACTTAATTGGCTTCCATATATTGTGTTTAGGCCAAAAGAAACAAATCCCACACCTTTGTGTGTGTGAGACCAAGGAAGGGAGAGCATTTCCAAGAGAAAAAGTGTGTAGTTGTAATAAAGGTAGCTCACTTCTCCTTCTCTCATGCATGAATGTGTACTTAACCTGTCTTTAAATGTGTGTATGTGTGCTTTAAGTCATGAAAAGTGTTCTAACATGTGCATATGTATTATGGTACCATGATGTTGTAATATTTTTTTAAATGATGCCTAGTATGTGTGCTTGGGTTTGCTAGAGTGTGGCAAAGCCAATAACCCTTAGCCATGGTGAGGATGAGCCAAGAACCCTTAAAATTGGTTAAGAAAAAGTTAAGAGTCTTCCAACAGTGAGGTTGAGTCAAAACCTATTAGAGAAAATGGGTGAGATAAGTCCAAAATCTATAAGAGAATGGGTGAGGCTAATCCACTTACTTGGCAAGCCTATGTATGCTTTGTATGACTTGTTCAAGTGCCAAGAATGCTTCTTGAATGATTGCACACTCTATGATGCTCATGCATACATTTTTAAGACTTGTTTTGCATTCTTTATGTGTGATTGAAAGGGGGATGAGCTATTGGGATTCTTTGAATCTCATTCCCTTCTCTCCAATGTCTTAACATGCTAGGTGGACCATATGAGTAAGGTAATGGAAGCCATCAAGTTGGAAGATGAGAGTTTGACATGAATTGTCGCTTTTGTAGCCATACGCATGGCATATGATGTAATCCTATGATGGAATTGTTAGTAATCATTTGAACATGTGTAAATACTCATATATATGATGTATGAATGAGAATTAATGCCATATTCATGATATAGCGTCATTTGGATATGGAATGGCAAGACTAGACATATGCATTCCTGTGTATATTGGGGTGGATGAGTGAGCTTGAGAAATCTGGATTTGTACACCTTTGAGACAAGTTTAGAATGTCATTTTGGTGCATTCCCACGTGCTCAAGTGGTCACGGTTGCCTTGGAGTTCAAAATAGACCATTTGGACCCTTTGTAAGACTTAAAAATGACCATTTCACAACCCAATGTCAAGATCTAACTAAATGAACGAATTTGCTTATGAAATTTGGTACACATATAGATCTTATCTAGAAATTTTTGAAAAGATAAAGACTAGATTATTTGGAGCTTTCTGTAAGTAATTATAAATTTTCAAAGTTGGCATTTTTCTGCTGAACTGATGCAGACACTGTTCATATGGTCAGAAACTTGGACTGTATCATTCATGGGACAAATAATGTCCAATGCTCATGAAATTTTACAAACATAAACTAGACATGATAAGATTTCCATGACCACCAAGATCACTCCAATTTGACCTCTGAGCAGAGATATATGAATTTTTGAATTTGGAGGATAGTACTAGTAATGACATTTGATCTCTGGTATTGTTCCATCAATTTTTGTTAGATATCAGCCTTTATTGTGGTTTGGATTTATTTTTCACATAAAGTAGAGATCTGTAGCTTTCCAGAATGGTATAGTTTAATTAATTTAAATTTATGTAAAATTAGTTATGATTTTTCAAAGTTCAAGCACAAAATCTAGAAATCCTACCTAAGGCTGCACAGTATGTTTTTGAGTATACCATCCATTTGCATGAGTTCTATGCCATTTCTTGAGCTTGTTATGTGTTGTATTTGTGTATTAAAATGTGATAATGAAATGGATGAGTCCATATAGCCCACAGAACACCGCATGAAAAAATATACCTGTGACATAATGCAATTTAATTGTATTTTGGAAAAATTATGTTTAAGGACTAAGAAGTGAAAAATTTTATTTTTAAGAACCTTTACCATTAGGTTCAACTGATTGTTGCTAAACTCAGTGGTAATCATCCTAAAACAAGTGATAACAGATCCTTAAGAATAAATTTCTTCATTTTTTGATCCTTTATTATAATTCTCCCTTGTATTTTTCTATGACTTTTTCTTGAGGAATTCATGTGCTTCATGGAAATAAGCCTACATATGATATGAGATGAGTCCTATAAATACGATGTTATAGAAAACATCATCTAGACCATGGTTGAGAATAGAAAAGCACCAAAGGTCAAGCTACCTAGGTTTGCTATCATAGATTATTGATATAAATTTCAAAAATTCATAACTAATTCTAGAAAAATCAAAACCCAGCAAACCATACCATTCTTGAAAGCTACAGATGTTAATTTAAGGCTAAAAATAAGTCAAGACAAAAATAGGAACATTTAGCTATTGAAAATTGATGGAATAGTACCAAATGTGTTGCTGCATTACTAGTATGACTCCAAATTTTTAAAATTCATATCTGTCTACTCAGACCTCCAAATGAGGTGATCTCGACGGCCATAGAAAGCTTATCAAGTCTAGTTTATGTTGTAAAATTTCATAGCCATTAGATGCTATTTGCCCCTCAGATGATATAGGAGAAGAAACTAATCATATAAACAGTATCTGGGCCATTTCAGTAGCTTTCTTCCAACTTTAAAAATTTATAATTAATTCTCTAAAGCTCTAAATAATCTAGTCTTTTGCTTCCCAAAAACCTCCAGATGAGATCTATATGGATGCTAAATTTCATTGGAAAATTCGTCCATTTGCTCAGCTTCTGGCATAGGGTTGCAAAATGACACTTTTATGTCACCTTAAGGGTCCAAAAGGGTCTAATTTAGCTTCTAGCTTTTCTAAGGCCACTTGAGTATACAGGAAAGCATGAGAATAGCCTAATAAACATGTCTTAAAGGTCTAACAACCTAGATCTCACAAATTCACTCTCCCACTTAATGATATACACAAGGAACATACATGCATCATCTTGCATTTCCATATTAAAAACATACACTATCATTCATATGGGTCCAATTCTCATACATACATCATATATATATACTTTTGCAAATGTTCAAGAGCTTATACATCATATACATCATAAGAGTACATCAATTGACAATGTTATGGTTACAAAAATGAACAAATAACCACTCTTGTCAATCTCCTTGCTCTCAAGTGTAGTGGCCCCTATTTCTTGGTTCACGTGGTCCACCTAGACATGTTAGGCAATGGGGAGGGAAGAGTAAGATTCTAGAAATTCCAATAGTCTTCTTCCTTTCAAACAAATACAATGGATGCAAATTTTAAGTCTAAAAATGCATGCATAGCTATCTTGAAATTCATAAACATATATGGAACATTTCCTTCATTCAAGAAGTCACATACAACATACATAGGCTTGCCAAGACCATGGTTTAGCCACACCCATTCTCTTTGGGACTTTTGGAGTTGTCTCACCCATTTCTCAAGGGACCTTTGACTAAGCCTCACTCTTCTAGAGACTTTTGGTTTTGTCTCATCCATTCATAGGGACTTTTGGCTTATCCTCACCTTAGCTATGGGACTTCTGGCTTTACTACACTCAAAAAAGCCAAATACATTTATAAAAACATTATTCAAATGCATAAGCAAAGTATTATGGTACCATGGCATATAAATATTTGCTAGAAACATCTCTCATAGCTTAAACATACACACACACATTCAAAGACAAGAAAACACCTAAACATGCATAAGAGAAAGAAGAGAGAGCTACCTTGTATGCAATAATACACTTTTCTCTTTAGACTTTCTTCATCTCCCTCATCCAAACACCCATAAGGATGTGGAGCTTGATTCCTTTAGCCTAAACACATCAAATGGGATCCAATTGCACTCTTGGAACAATCTTTAATGCCGCACACACTCTAGAAATACTTTGGCACTTATGGTTCAATTATGGTTCCATAAAGCACCTAATGAAGCAACCTTAGGAATTCATAATCTTGGCTCAATTCTTTCCCTTAATCTATGACTCTTGACTCTATTTAGACTCTTTGGAGCTATCACACATTCATTTCAAGGGGCCTAGCTATGTGTTGCTTCATTATGCTACAATAGGGAACCTATACCTCCATCACACTTTTTAGACTTTCTAATTTTTTTTCAAGGCTTCCTCTCAGACTCCCCCATCATATATGGTTCAAAACTAAGATTGGAAGAAATTAAAACACTCCATTGGTACTCCTTCTAAGCTAGGCCGAGAAATGGTCTTCAGTGAGCACCCATTGAAGTTGTTTGATTTCTTTTATGGAAGAAGCATGTGGGAGGCTTCCTTGATATCTTAGGCACTCATATGAACTCTTAGACACCTTAAATTATTGCTAGGAATCATCCTACAAACTAAGGTATAACTAAAACCCTAAGTGAGACATCTTGCAATTTTATGGTTCTTTCTTTGTTCTCTTTGCATATTCTTATTTCCCACACTCTAATTCCTAAGATTCATTTTTAGTTTGGTTCAAAATTCAATCCCTCTTGGCTATCCATATAGTGATTGAAACATACAAGAAAGAAGACAAGGAAGTGCAAGCATGGAAATAGCAAAACTACCTTGGTTTTCTAGTTTTCCTTGGATGCTCTTTCTTTTGCTTTAGTTCTCTTCCTCAAATTTAAACTTCTCCCCTCTAGTCTGAGCTCAAAACAGAACCAAATACTTCAATATAGCTATAAGAAGATGTAACACTATATATTTCTAACTCATTTCTATCATATTTACATGCTCATGTGATATATTTCATGAAGGAAGTAAGAAAATCCATTGTAAATAATACATTTCTTTGGATTACGTCGTATCAACAAGTGCTAATTACATGCCAAATCCTAAATCAAGAAAAGCTCATTTGGACAAAAAGTGATATAAGGTTCCATTATGGTCAATTTTGGCTCCATATAGGATACTAAAATGTCCAAATGGCTTTCCTTGGGATTTGGCACCTCTTGGGTAAATCTAAAAGCATAATTAGGACTTATGTGAACTACCCAAATGATCCCAAACCTCATGCATCTCATTTTGGCTATTCCACTTCCATTCATACATGAAATTCCACAATGCAAAATTGTCATTACATGACCAAAATGAGTATTTCCATACATATAACCCTAGCTCTCATTTATACACAATACATTAACTTAATTATGCATGCTTATAACATCATAGGTCATATACAAATAGGGATTTTATCAATTGCTATCCATAAGGCCTTAAAGTAACAATTTGAAGATACTTTGATGTCATGGTCTTATCTTTAAGATGGCTAGCTTCCATCACCTCGTTCTCTTGGTCTACCTAACATGTAAGAACATTGGAGAGAAGGGGATGAGATTCAAAGAATCCCAATAGCTCATCTCCCATTCAATCATATATAAAATATGCAAAACAAGTCTTACAAATGCATGCATGAGCATGTTGTCATGTGTAAACATTCAAGAAGCATTTTCATCATTTGAACAAGTCATACATGGCATACAAAAGCTTGCCAAGTAAGTGGATTGGCTTCACCCATTTACTTGTGGATTTTGGACTTGCCTCACCCATTCTTTAAGAGGTTTTAGGACTCAACCATACTCTTGGGGGTCAACCTCACTTTTGGGAGACTCTTTACTTTGTCTCAACCAATCTTAAGGGTTCTTGGCTCATTCTCACCATGGCTAAGGGTTCTTGGCCTCACCACACTCAAGTAAACCAAGGCAAACATCATAAACATCATTTGGAAAACATAATGCATCATCATGGTACCATGGAGTAAGAGCTTATGCTAGAATATTTTTCATGGCTTGAAATATATATACACACATTCAAAGATAAGTAAAGCAAGCAATCATGCATGAGAGAAGGTGGAAAGAGCTACACAACTTGTTAGATACTAGCTTGGCTCATTAGCCCCTTTGTGTTTCCAAGAATGCACCTAATGAAGCAACACCAATCAAATAAATTCTAGGCTCTATTATTTCCTTTCAAATATGATTCTTGACTCCTTTTAAGCTTCTTGGAGTCATCACACAATTAAAATAAAGAGCCTAACTACATGTTACTTCTTTAGGTCATATCATGGAACATAAAGCACTACCTCACTTTCTATGGTTTCTAAATTTTTTCTAAGGCCTCCCCTCATCTTCATTCATCATATATGACTTAAAAATGGGTTTGGAGCAAATTAAAACTATCCCTAGGTACACAAACTCCTTTAGGTTGAGATTAAGAAGTTTTATGATCTCCTTGAACTTTGCTTTGTTTTCTTGATGGAGGAAGCACAAGGGGAGACTTTTAGGGATCTTAGAAGCTCATTTAAACTCTCATTTAGACATAGGAATCAAGGTATCAAATCAGATTTTGTAAGGAACATATGAAACCCTAGACTTTGCATCTTGAATTTTCATAGTTATTTGTTAATTTCCTTTGCATATTCTTAATCTCCACACCCTTTTTCCTAAGAATCACCCTTGGTTCTGCCTCAAAATCAAACCCTCCTAGGTTTTCTTGAGTGGGGCGAAATGGTGAAGGAAGAGGAGCAAGGGTAGCAACCATAGAAGAAGAAATTACCTTGTTTTCTTGCTTTTTCTCACTTGAATCTTGTCTTCTTCAAGCTCCTCTCTTCAAATCTGAATTTTCCCCTCAATTCCTCCCTTAAAACAGATTTATAAACTTCATTATAATCAAAGGAAAAAAGCTTAAGAGGAGAGGAACAAGTTTGGAAGAAGGAGCATGAAAATCCATAAAATTCCTTACCTTTGCCTTGCTTTTTCTCCTCCTTTCTTCTCCTCCATGGTGCACCTAAGAGGTTGGTGTTTTCTTTGATTTTTGGGCAGAATGGGTCTTGCAAATGAAGAAGAGAAGGAAGAAGAAACTTAAAGTGCATTAAAAAAGCTTTCACTTTTTCAAAATTTCTAATTTTGCCCTTCGTTTTTGGTATTTTCGTTTCTAACTCATTTTAGCTCCTTTTTGAGAACCGTCTCTTCCATTATGAAATTTAAGTTCCTAAATTAATAAAATGCCTTTGGAATCACTCAAATTAGAGCTAAAACCTTCATGAACGAATCTGTCAAAGTTCAAGTGCACCAATGTTGGAAAACGTCCACTGGAGTAGCTTTAGCTATCCCAGGCCTTCCTATGGTTTTCAAGCCCTCTGAGAACCCTGAAGAACTCAAAACTTTCATTTAAAAAGACCTCCTATATGAATTCCAAAATTTACTCAAAATTACGAAAATGTCATTACATTTCGTAAGTTTTCCATAAGAAATTGTTTCTTCATTCTAGTTCTATTTTTCTTTCTGTCTGAGCCTGGGATTCTCATTTTTAGGAGTCTAGAATACTTCCCAAATTTTTTAGGACTTAACTAAGTTATTTTGGGGGACTTTCTTTTGTATCTAGTAAATTTCATTTGTTTACAGAGAAATCATACGTTATGTTTCTCATGTTTTCTCTTATTTTTAGAGAACCAGATATTACATAATGGTCTTATCCCCAAATGCTTAAGGGATAAGTGTTTACACTCTCTTAATTATTATTGTCCAGATTGTATTGGTTAGCTAGCTCCTGAGGAAAGGAAGGCATTAGATGAAATTATTATTGTTCAGATTATATTGGTTGGCTAGATCCTAAGGAAAGGAAGGCATTAGATGAAATTTATCCTCCTCTCACTCTAGAGTATGTTCAGGAGTATTGGAGTTATCTAAGATCTCCTGAGATATGTCTCTCTAAAGAAGATATCTAGAAATGGAATGTTCTCAAAGAAGAGAGATGGAAATGAATGTGCTTCGATCTCATGTTGGGACCAGGAATGGTATCAGAGCCTTTACATTTGTAAGATAATCAGATTAGATCTGCTAATAAAAGAGCGTAAGAAGATATATTAAATAAACACCATGTCTACTATTTCCTCTACAAACGATATGGAAGAACCCGTTAATCTTTCTTCCTCCCTTTCCATGCCCAAATCTATTCCCTCTTCCTGTATATCTCATGCTTCTAATAGGATAGATAACCTTGTAGAAATTACCCATATTCCAGAAGAATCTAGACTAAAAGAATCTATCACACCTCTTCTTAATCCTTATCAACTTTATCATCAAAACAGATCCTTTATTCGGTCCATTCATAGACTCCTTTCTCCTCAAAATCCTCCAGTAAAAGAAATAGTCCAAGGTACCAAATTGGATCAATGTGGGCTTCAGTCAGCCCAAGCTAAACAGTATGTTACTTTGGAAATCCCCTCTAATTTCATTTCTCACTAGATCCATCAAGGCTATTCTCACCTCCATCTTGGAGCCATCAGATTAGTCCTTACCTTACATGGCAGAAAAGGGATTGCGGCTATAGCCCGTGTCTCCCTTTTTGATACATCCTACACCTTCTTTCAAAATGCTTTGATTGGAGCCGCCTTGTCACTTTAAATGGTGGAAGCGTAATCTTGACCATAGTTCCCAACTTCAACATAAAGTTGTTAGATCCCACTCTTCCTACCAGGCTAAAGGTGCAAGTCCAAATCATTGATGCTGAACAAGTTTCTGATACTGTTCTAGCCACTTTCCATCACCAAATGATCTATCATCTACAGAACCACTCAATTGATCTTCACTTCCAGAATACCACTGATGATGTTCTTTACATGTGTTCTAATAGACCTGATAACACCACAATTATCCAAATCCCTAAGTAGATTCCCTGAGAAGATCTGCTTCAACTCATGCCTCTTGAATGGGTTACCAATTATGAAAAAGAGTTTCATGGTGGACAGAAGACTTTCCATACATTTGCTCCTTCTGTGTTAGAAAAACTCTCTGACGACACTATTAAATCCACCTTCAAGAGACTTGGATCTGAAGAAGCTACCACTTCAACCCTACGGTTAATGAATCATTCCATGATGATCACTCCTGTGGTCACCCAAGAATAAAAGAAAGGTCTAATTCATATTCATTGGTTTCATCCAGATGGGTCTTATGCTTATGTTGGTAAAATTAATGGATACTTCCTTTAGGATTGTGATCCATCTACTCTGATTGTGGATGTGATGATCTTGAAAATTGGGAAGGACTAGAAGATAATGCATGGAAGCCTCGTGATTCTTGTGCTTCTCCCTGGAGAAAACAACTACCCAAACTATCTTGGAAATCTGGCCATTGCTCTCACCGCCAGCCTAATAGCAGTTCAGATGATGATGACTATCCACCGAAGCCTAGATGGGTTAGTATCAAGACTCCTAAACCCAAGTCAAAAAGCTTGTATGACCTTCTTAAAGAATTAGGTCATGATGACCTTCTTCCTTCTCAACCCAAACTAATTATTCTGGTACAGACATAACCCTAGCCTATTCCATGTATGATGTTTTCTTCTGCATCAAAAAATTATGACCCTGAGTTCCCTGCTATGGAAAGAAGAACTAACCCTGAAACCAATGTTACCTACAAGCTGTATTATGTTCCTACAGAAGTTTCACCTAATGGTGCCATGAGACCCATCTCACAAGCTAAAGAAGTTCTCAACTGGCATACATATAATGCTATGGCTCAAAATAAAGTTATTTAAAGGATTGACTCTCGTCTTGAGAATCTCTCCAGCCAAACAGCTCATACTAATTCTAGACTTGATGGATTGTCTTCCCACTTCCAAGAATTGTATGATTGCTTTCAAAGGCAGGTTACCTCTCTGGATGTAGAACTTAAAAGATTTATTGCCCATGGATATATAGGACTAGCTTTTACACATAAGGAATAAGAGCTTCGACAAGTAAAAACTCAGATTGTTCAGATTGAAAAAGACCTAGCCAGAGATTAATCTCGGAGTATTTATGAATCCTATCCTTCTCCCTTTGTGTCTTCATATAATCCATATCTAGCACCCCCATACTCACCTTACCCACAAGAAGCTAACTACTCTAAATGTTTTAAAATGAACTATGAAGTCTTCAAAAAGAAAGAAGATTATCTTAGTCTAGCACAACTTAAATAGCTTCAAGCCAGGAAACCCTTAGCTTAATTGCAACCTCCTCCACCTAGAAATATCCGTCCTTCTCAGAGACCACCTAATTTTTCTTTACACCAAGAAGCTTTACCCTTTTCGACAAAACCTCCAGAGTAGCCACCAATAAAACCTTTATAGATTCATATTCTACCTTCCTCACCAAAGCCTATTACGCCTATCCCTCAACCTAATCTAACTTAGAAAAATAAACAATCTCAAATAGAACTAACTAAACCTTCTGGGACAATCTCTTTATTATCTACCATTAACCCTTACCCTTCTAATTTTGATTCAAACCAATCTCAAATTCTTGGTCTAGAACCTCTGAGTTCTGAGGAAGATGAACCTGTTCAATACCCAACTTCTTGTATAATGAATCCTACCCATGTTGGAGAATATGATGAGTCAAACATTAAACATGATGACTATGCTGAACAATCATATCATACAACTTTCCCAGATCCTCCACAAGCTCAAACTCGTCCAACCACTGGACCATGGTTTACCTTTGATGATATTCCTCTTGATAAGTGGAAAGATAAGTTGTATGAGTTCTCAGTATGGATTGATCTTCAGATAACTCAATTAAATGCTAATCTTCAGGTGACTCTCATTAAATTCACAAGCAGACTCACTGGTACTCTCTAAGAATGGTTTCAAAGCTTAGGGGAGTATAGACAAAGATTCTATACCACAGTCAGCAATGCTAATGACCTCCTTGGTCTCATTCACAAAGAATTCCTTGGTGATTTCCATTTTGTAAACAAACAAAAATGGCAAGAATATTTCTAGATGAAATGTTGATCCTTAAAGAAAAAAGATCTAGACTTCTATTACAAAAGAATGGCAAAAAGATACTACCTTCTCAATGGTTTTAATGATGTCAACCTCAAGCATACATTCATTACTCTTTGCTAAAAGAATTACAGCCAGAACTCTTAAGAGCCATTCAATCCTCAGAAGAGATATAACTGATATCTCTATTGGGAAGATTTACCAATTGGATTTGGCTACTCTTGAGAAATTATGTGAGCAGTATAAAATGTTTGATTCCATGATGGATGGAAAGCTTGTTTTGCAAAAGGTTTGTAGAAAGCCTTATCTCCAGATTAAATGCAAAGACAAGTCAAAGTGCTCTTGCCCAACAAAAAAGAAATCTCATTACAAGCATAGTTATACCAAGCCTTTCAAGTCTCACAAGTATTATAAGAAAAGGAGACCTATGAGACCAATTTGATTTTTTGACAATGGCTCACGCAACATGGAACGCGAGACCATTGTTACATCTATAAAAAAAAGGGGCATTTTGTAAAAAATTGTCCTAATAAAACAAAGAAGGATGTTAAGCTCCTTCAACAAGTTCAGGCCAACATTCCTCTATCTGCTGATGATGACATTGAAGAATATTTCTCAGAACAAGAAGATGCTAATGCCAACATTGTTTTTGCTCTTCCTGGACTTCACTTATTAGATTCAGATTTCTCTGATTCTGATCACTTAGATTATTCTGACCATTATATTCACCCTAGCTATTCTGTCCTACCCTGCAATCTCACTAAGCAAAAAGAACCTCCAATGCCTTATGTTCAAATGTAGATTCTTCAGAGCAAGTATCATAAGCCTATTCTAGTTATAGCTTATATGGATACTGGTGCTTCAAAAAGTCTCATGAATCCTACAGTACTTCCTCCACAGGCATGGACAACTCATTCTGAATACTTTAATGTAGTTGATGGACAAATTTTTAAGGTTGATCTTATTACCAAGAAAAGAATTGGTATTAGGATCTTTCCTAATTGTATAGTCTGGACCAAAGTCCTTGGCAGTAGTCTCCCATACAAGGATATCCTGATTGGAATGGACATTTACTATCAAGAAAAAAAGCTTTAAATCCTTCCTTAAAGAATCCAATTTAAGCAACAGTTTAAGCTTTACACTACAATTTCCAAGGTGTTTGAACTATCTAATGTTCTTGTTGGTTATGAAGAAATTTGTAATCAATTTATGCCTTACTGTCCAAAGTCCCATAGTCAATTTTCTCACCCTTTTCCTCTCTGAAAGAATAAAGACTTCTTCATCCAGCTTCCTTTCAAAAGAAATAAGGATATCAATCCTATAAAAGCAACTCATCTTAGCATGAATCCTGATGACTTAAAACTAGCCAGAGAAGAATGTGCAACTCTTCTACAGCAAGGTCTTATTGAACCAACTAAATCTAATTGGGCGTGCCAAGCATTCTATGTGGATAAACGCGTGGAGCAGAAACATGATAAAAAGAGATTAGTCATTAACTACAAGCCTCTTAACATGTTTTTACAAGATGATAAGTTTCCATTACCAAAGATTAGTTCTTAACTCAATTTTTATAAGACACTCCTTGGGTTGGTAATGGAATACATGTTTTTACATGACCTAATTCTTTAAGAAGGTCATACAAGCTTTTTGACTTGGGTTTATGAGTCTTAATACCAACCCTTCTAGGCTTCGGTGGGTGGTCATCATCATCTAAACAACTATTAGGCTGGCGGTGAGAGCAGTGGCTAGATTTTCAGGATGGTTTGGGTAGTTTTTTGTTTCAGGGAGAAGCACAAGAATCACGAGGCCTCCATTCATTATCTTTTGGTCCTTCCCAGTTTTCAAGATCATCGCATCCACAATTAGGGTCACACATAGATGGATCACAATCCTAAAGGAAGTGTCTATTAATTTTGCTAACATAAGCATAAGACCCATGAAACCAGTGAATAGGAATTAGACCTTTCTTTTGTTCTTGGGTGACCAAAAGAGTGATCATCATGGAATGATTCATCAGCTGTGGGGCTAAAGTGGTAGCTTTTTCAAATCCAAGTCTCTTGAAGGTGGATTTAATAGTGCCATCAGAGAGTTTTTCTAATATAGGAGGAGCAGATGTATGGAAAGTTTTCTGTCCACCATGAAACTCTTTTTCATAATTGGTAACCCATTCAAGAGGCATGAGTTGAAGCATATCTTCTTTGGGAATCTGCTTAGGGGTCTGGATAATTGTGGTGTTATCAAGCCTGTCAAAAACTATGTAAAGAACATCATCAGTAGTGTTCTGGAAGTGAAGATCAACTAAGTGGTTCTGCAGATGATAGATCATCTGGTGATGGAGAGTGGCTGGAACAGCATCAAAAACTTGTTCAGTACCAATAATCTGGACTTGCACCTTTAACCTGATTGGAAGAGTGGGATCTGACAACTTTATGTTGAAGTTGGGAACAATGGTCAAGATTATGCTTCCACCATTTAAAGTGACAAAGGCAGCTCTAATCAAAGCATTTTGAAAGGAGGTGTAGGATGTATCAAGAAGGGAGACACATGCTATAGCTGTAATCCCTTTTCTGCCATGTAAGGTAAGAACTAATCTGATGGCTCCATGATGGAAGTGAGAATAGCCTTGATGGATCCAGTGAGAAATGAAATTAGAGGGGATTTCCAGAGTAACATACTATTCAGCTTGGGTTGACTGAAATCCACACTGATCCAGTTTGGTACCTTGGACTATTTCTTTTACTGGAGGATCTTGAGGATAAAGGAGTCTACAAATGGAGTGGGTAAAGGATCTATTTTGATTATAGCATTGATAAGGATTAAGAAGAGGTGTGATAGATTCTTCTGGAATATGGGTAATTTCTACAAGGTTATCTATCCTATTAGAAGCATGAGATATACAGGAAGAGGGAATAGATTTGGGCATGGAAAGGGAGGAAGAAAGATTAACGGGTTCTTCTATATCGTTTGTAGAGGAAATAGTAGACATGGTGTTTATTTAATATATCTTCTTACGCTCTTTTATTAGCAGATCTAATCTGATTATCTTACAAATGTAAAGGCTCTGATACCATGCCTGGTCCCTACACAAGATCAGAGCACATTCGTTTCCATCTCTCTTCTTTGAGAACATTCCATTTTTGGAGATCTTTTTCAGAGAGACATATCTCCGGAGATCTTAGATAACTCCAATACTCCTGAACATACTCTAGAGTGAGAGGAGGACAAATTTCATCTAATGCCTTCATTTCCTCAAGAGCTAGCCAACCAATACAATCTGGACAATAATAATTAAGTGAGTGTAAACACTTATCCTTTAAGCATCTGGGGATAGGTTCAATGCCTTATCATCTTAATGAAAAATATTCAAGTCGAGTATTCCAATTAGAGTCACCAGAATCCTTTTCCAGGTATGCTTGTGCTAACAACCACTTTTTCTCTTCTGGGCTTTCGTGCCCTGGCCTCTTAGGACCAAGGATTCTGTTGATCTTCTTAGATACTCTTTTTAATAAAGAACTCATAGACAAGGTAATTATTGCAATCCAGATAGCATGGGAGTCTCAACACTCCTTGACAACATGTTTTAAATGCAAGATGGCTTGAATAAGTGAGGTTATGCCAAAAGTCCCTTAGAATGGGTGAAGAGATGCAAAAAGTCTCACGAAGGAAGGAGTGAGGCTAAGTCAAAAGTCCTTAAAAGTGGGTGAGGCAAATCCAAAAGTCCCAGAAAATTAGGTGAGGCTAAACCAAAAACCCTTAGAGCCTAGGTTTGACAATGTATAAGTCTATGTGACATGAGAAAATGTTTATGTATGTTGCAAGAGACTTTTAGTACATGCTTGCATTACTTGACTTGAAAATGTGCCATGTATCTATACTTGAAAGGCTAAAAGAGCTATTGGAATTCTTTGAATCTCACTCTTCCCCTATATATGTCTAACCATGTCTAGGTGATCCAAATGGAGCAAGAAATAGAGGCCAAGTATCTTGAAGCATGGAACTTTGATAATAGAATAGGAATTTTATGCATTTTGATGTCAAAGTTTGTATCTATATGATGTACATGAGATGTAAACCAGTGAGCACAAGTAAAACTATGTAAATATGATGTATGAACCCATTTTGGAACCAAAGGTATGAATATGTGATTTATTACCATCCATGAGCCTTGATGTACATGTGTATGAATTCAAGTAGAAGAGTGTGAATGAGTTCCATGATGGTTTGAATCATTTGGCATGCTTCTATATGCTATATTTATGCTTTTGTACATGTGCAAATAGTTGTAGAATGATGAGAAAGCCATTTGGTGCATCTTGACCCCTTTTATGGACTCCGAATTAGCCATTTTCTTGAGCTAAACCAAAGTTTGAATAAATGGATGAGTTTTTGCATGAAATTTAGAAAACAAATAGGTTTCATTTAGAGCTTTTCATAGAGCTAAAAAGCATCATTTTTTGGAGCTTTAGAGAATTTATTATGATTTTTCAAAGTTGGGCAAATTATGCAGAAACTGTCGTTGTTACTATTCATATAATTAGTCTGCTTTTCTATGTCACTTAGGGGTCAAATGAAGTCCAGTGCTTATAAAATTTTACAACATATAGTAGATATCATAAGATTTCTACATCTACTAATAGCACCTTATTTGGAGGTCTATAGAGGGAGAAATGAATTTTTGAAGTCTAGGTTCTGCTACAGGATGCATCAGTGACTAGTGTTATTGTTTCATTGAATTTTGTAGGGCAAACTTGGTTGTTTTGATCTAAAATTTTTATGGCAGCTAGGTGACATTTAGACCTTTCTAGAAAGCTATTGTTTGCATGATTTAGATTTTTCTAAAATTAATTATGATTTTTTCAACGTTTCATATCATATTATGGAAATCTTGGAAATTGCCAAATAAGATGCCATTTCATGTTGCATGGCTTGGACGTGAATTTTTAGCTTCAATTTGTGATAATTCTAGTTAAACAAATGTGTTATGGATGAAAAATGAATGTAGTTAGCTCATATGGTCACTCAAGCCAATAATGAATTAATTGAGCTTTCGATGTCAGTTATTTCTACTGCTAAAAGTGCTACTTTATTGTAAATAAATTCCATAAGCCAAATGCTTCACGAATTGAGTCTTATATAGTTATGGTATTACAAAAGACCCTAGGTTCCAATTCTTGCAACCTATGGCTTTCTATTTGTTTCTTATGGTTCCATATTAATCTCCATGCATCAAAACCCCATTTCCCATCAAATTTAAGCCAAAATCAAACTCCCTTTAGGCTGCCCTTGGTTACACTGAATTAAGGAAAAGCAAGAACACCAAGGAAAAGCCAATTGTTAACATGGCACCATACCTTCTTTGAAACCTTGTCTAATAAGGATTTTTGTGGTGCAATTGATTGTTTCAAACTCCTTCTTTCCCTAAAGTGTTTAGCCATTGAACTCATCTTTTTTAGAAACCAATACTACCATTAGAAAGAGCAAGAAGAAGAAAGCAAGGTTTCTAACTAAAAGAACATGAAATTATGCAAGTTTCCATACCTTTCTTGGCCTTTCTTTCTCTTCCTTCTCCCTTCTCTTTAAGCAACTTTGAGAGCTGGTTTAGACATGTTCTAGGTCAGTTATGGGGCTAGGGGACATGGTTGGACATATATAAAAGGAAAAGGGAGGTTTTAAAACTATTACAAGAATTCCCATTATACACTTCCACTTTCATTCCTCCATCTGAGCTTATTTTGAATTCTTTCTGAGAACTATCTTTTTCATCATAAAATTAAGGTTTTTTAGTTTATTAAAAATATTTTGTTTTAAATTATGGGATTTAGAATAATCTGAATTGATCTGATCAAAGTTTAGGTCAATCGATGACCTAAACACATGCTAAAAGGGTTTTAATCATTCTGATGGTTCTTATAATTTTTTGGGCCTCTAAAAATCCTAATGAGCTTAGTTTTACCATTTTAAACCCCCTCCTTTAAGTTTCTCAAGCTTTACTTGAAATTACAATTTTTCCACTGTTATATCAATTTATTCTGTTTAGCCGTTTTAGCTCTGAATTTAGGCCATCCTTGGTTTCCCAACATCATTTCTAGATGTTCCACTTAGCATTCTAGCTTTACTTTGCCTCAATTCATTTTACTATGGGGTCCTCTTTCATTAATTATACAATTCAAATTTTGGTTTCTCTTAATTCATATTGCCCTTTTCTAGGCCCGTGACCCCACTTAAATAATTTATTCCACTTTTTAATAACTATTTTGAATTTCCAATTAATAGGATATTACATCATTTTTGGAGTATTTCTTATGCTTTAATGTTTCATTTGGGTAAAGAAGATAATGGTTAAAATGACTAATTTAAAGTTAGAAAAATTTGGTGGTGCTTGGGGCGCTTTGGTAGCTTCAAAGTGGATGAAACTTTTATGGTTTAGTGCCTTTTTTTCTATTATTTGGCAGAAGTGAGGGTTCAAATGTCCAAATTTTCTTTTTTAAGGCCTATTGTAACACCATAATTTCTTAACTCATTTCATCACAATCCCGTGCTTTATGTGATGCATTACATGAAGGAAGTAAGAAAAATCCATTAAAATAATACATTATTTGGCGTTGCGTCGTACATAAAAATTTCATTCGATGTCATGGAACTATGTGAGCTCATACATCACATTATCATATTTAATTACATGAATACAACTCATTTGCATCATTAAAAGTGGCCTACATCTCATGGAACTCAAAGGGAAACATAAAATATACATATACAATTTTTTCGCTAGATTTTCCTCATTTCTATCACAAACTTTGGAAATTCATAAATAATTCTAGAAAAGTTGAAATCATTCATTCTTGTCCATTCTGGAAAGATACACATGTCTAATTTATATAAAAATAGGTCTTGACCATGACATCAAATACAAAAGATGTTTGACATATGAAATGGTCCAGAGGCCAGGTTGTCCATTATTGCTGCCATAGAATTCTGCAGCAAATTTAAAAAATGATCAATTAATTTCACCAAAATCCAAGCTATGAAAATAATATCAATCTAGAAAGCTATGGATGTTAGCTAGAGGAAAAAAATAATTCCAAACTAGTTCAGGCATGCCCAGACCTTGAAACTCAATCAAACAATAACTAAGGTCGGCTAGAGTTCCTGATACTGGACAGATTCTTTAAAATTTCATATCTCCCTTTTTAGACATCTAATTGAGGTGATTCTAATTGGTACAATTCACTGGGAATTTTTAGTTTATTTGTATAAAATTTCGTGGCAATTGGACATCATTTGGGCCCTGTGTGAGAGATTTCATTTTCGGACTTGAGTGAACAGTGACATGACCAAAACTAGAATTTTTGTCAACTTTGAAAATTCATCAAATATTTTCTAAACCTTTAAAAATTATGTTCTTTAGCTTCCCAAAAATATCTCAACAAGCTCTAATTGTATGCCAAATATTAGATCAAGAATAGTTCATTTGGGAAAAAAGTGATATAGGGTTCTATTATGGTCAATTTTGGCTCCACATAGAATACCAAAAATGTCCAAATGGCTTTCCTTGAGGTTTGGAACCTCTTGGACAAGTCTAAAAGCATAATTAGGACTTGTGTAAGCTGCCCAAATGATCTCAACCCTCATGCATCTCATTTTGGCCATCTCACTCACATTTATATACATTTCCATAATATTATTCAAGAAGCCACATTGACATAACAAGCTCATTTTACATTCTAGTATTCACATGCCATAATCTCTCACTTGTACATGGCACATCAACATATTTATACATGCTCACATGCCATGGATTACAACATATGCCATTCTTCTGGCCTTAAAGTAACAAAAATTTCACATTTTAATGTCATTCCTTCATCTTTCATGCGGTTGGCTCCCATTGCCTTGCTCTTTGGGTCCACCTAGAATATTAGAACATTGGAGAGGAGGGAATGAAATTCAAAGAATCCTAATAGCTCATCTCCCTTTCAATCACACATAACATATGCAAAGTAAGTCTTGAAAATGTATGTATGGCATAATAGGTGACATGAACATTCAAGAAGCAAGATTGACATGTGAGTGAATCATACAAGGTATTCAAAGGCTTACCAAGTGGATGGATTAGCCTCACCCTTTTCCTCATGGACTTTGGACTTGCCTCACCTATTCTTTAAGAGATTCTTGGACTCAACCTTGCTCTTGGGAGTCCATCTCATTTTGGAAGACTCTTCACTTTGTCTCAACCAATTCTAATGGTTCTTGGCTCATCCTCACCATGGCTAAGAGTTCTTGGCCTCTCCATACTTAAGCAAACCCAAACAAACATCATAACATCATTTAGAAACATAATATGTCATCATGAAACCATGGCATATGAAATCATGCTAGCATACTTTTCATGGCTTGAAAATACACATACACACATTCTAAGACAAGCTAAGCATACATCCATGCATGAGAGAAGGTGGAGAGAGGTACCTTGGAAGCAACCACACACTGTTTCTCTTGAATCAGTGCTCCCTTTTTCGGTTTCACACACACAAATGTGTAGAAATGCTTTCTCTTGGCCTAGGCACAATTCATGGAAGCTAATTAGGTTCATAAACTCAATTTTAAGGCCATACAATTTACTTAGACACTACCTTGACCTATAAACCCCATTATGGTTCCAAAATGGCACCTAATGAAGCAACACCCCTCAAATAAATTATAGACTTTATTTTTTCCTTTCAAATATGATTCTTGACTCCTTTTAAGCCTCTTGGAGTCATCACATAATTAAAATAAAGAGCCTAGCTACATGTTGCTTCTTTAGGTCATATTATGGAACATAAGGCATCAACTCATTTTCTATAGGTTCTAAATTTTTTCCAAGGCCTCCTCTCACTTTCAATCATCATATATGACTTAAGAATGGGCTTAGAAAAATTTAAAACTCTCCTTAGCTATGCAAACTCATTTAGGCTGAGACTAGGAGCATTTTTGGCTTCCATGGAGTTTGGTTTGTTTTCTCAAGGGAAGAAGCACATGGGGAGCCTCTTAGGGATCTTAAGAGCTCATTTAAACTCTTATTTAATCTTAGGAATCATTATACAAAATCAGATTTTATAAGGTGCACTTGAAACCCTAGCATTTGTATCTTGAAATCTAATGGCTAGTTTGTTGTTTTCTTTGCATATTCTTGTTCTTCTTCCTCGAATTTCTAATATTCACCCTTGGTTTAGTTAAAAACTTAACTCCCTAAGGCTGACCATATATAGGTCGAAATGCTCACAAGAGAAGGGAGGAAGAAGATCAAGTGGAAAGATTGCATGATACCTTGATTTCCTTGGTTTTCTTGTTTGTTCTTTGCTTTCCTTGGCTTCCTCACCTAAATTTTGAAATTTCCCCTCTATTCTTCCTTCAAAATAGCCCTTAAAACTACTGCAAAATCATGGGAATGAAGGGGGAAAAGGAGGAGAAGAGATTAGCTAAGAGAAAGCATGAAAAATAAGCAAATTTTCATACCTTATGCCTTGAATTTCTCCTTCTTCTTCTCTCCCTTTGGTGCTCCTAAACCCTAGCCTTCTTCTGTGAATTTGGGCAGAAACAAATGAAGCTAAATGAGGGTGAGAGTGGGGTGCCTCCTATTTATAGGTAGAGGAGAATGATTTTTTTTTTAAAAAATTCTCGTTTTGCCCTTTGTTCTTGGCATTTTCATTTCTCATTCATTTTAGCTCCTTTTTGAGAATTATCATTTCCATTATAAAATTTAGATTCCCAATTTAGTAAGATGTCTTTAGAATCTCTCAAATAGATCCATCAAAGTTCAGGTGCACCAACGTTGAAAAATGTCCACTGGAGGGGATTTAACTGTCCCAGGGCTTTCCATGGTTTTCAGGGCCTTTGAGAACTCCAAAGAACTCAAAACTTTCATTTTAAAAGCCCTCCTATATGAATTCCAAAAAATTTTCATAATTACAAAAATGTCATTTTATTTCGTAAGATTTTCGTCAAAATTTGTTTCTTTATTCTAGCTCCATTTTTCTTTCCGTTTGAGGCTAGGATTCTCATTTTTAGGAGTCTAGAATGTTAGTCAAATTTTTTAGGACCTTAACTAATTCATTTTGGGGGACTTGCTTTGAAAATACGCCTATTTCCATCGTTTAACGAAAATCGAACATTACACATATGGACTATGGTTGGTTGAAGGTGATGTTCCTACAAGATTTTAGAATATATTATGAAGTGTTGAGGCAATGTAAGAAAATTTAGGATGATTAGTTGTCCTTAGTTGATTTCTATTGCTTCTAATAAGTTAAGTTAAAGCACTTAAAATTCTTTGGTTTGTCTCATTTGTCATCACTTTTGATTCATTCCCAAACATACCCTTAGTCCTTTTCAAATAGTGCTATGTTTAAACTGAATTGATTTAAGGAAGTTAGTTATGGACCTCAAGTATGGGAGTGAATAATTTTAAATGTCTTTGCATTATCAACCTAAACCTACATGAATTAAGATAAGTCTTTAATGAGAGATAGTTATATCCAAAAGTATGATTTGGGCTACACTAGATTTATTAAGAAAGAATTTATGTGGTTAGAATTATGGTTGGATTATCAATTTTAATTATCATTCATTCTTTATGCTTTTACTTAGGTTCTCTCTTTTTTAGCTAGTTAGCATTAAGGAACTATGGAAAATCCTTTTCTAACTAGCTAGTAGGTTACATGAATTTATTTAGTAAGGTTATAGTAAATTACTAAAATTAGGTTAGTAGTTCAGTCTTAAATTAATTAGTTTAGTGCTACTTGAGAGTAGTTTGACAAATATAGTAGTTTTGCAAAAGAAAAAGATAAAAACACACCATATATATAGAAGGAAAAGAAAAGAAAAGTACAAATGTAAATTTTATAATTGGCATGAGAAATCTACAAAATTTAGTAAGTTGGTGCAAATAGTTGTAGGAGGGATTTTTTCCTTCGGCACTAACTTTAATTTCAATAGAATTTAGTATCGAATGGATTAAAATTAAAAAAAAACTTGTAATAAAGATTAACATCTATAAACATTTATATATAACAAAAAAAATTAAAATATTAACGTATACAAGCATTTATAGTTATTTATAGAAAGCTAATGACATAAAAAAAAGTAAAATTTACTTGTCATCATCTTCTTTTTCTTCATCTTCATTATCTCTCATTTCATCTCTAATATAAGACATGTCTAGCCTATGTGGAGCTAGATCTACTTATGATGAACTTGGTCTAGCTTGAGATTGAGATTATTGATAAGAAAGACAAGTAAATTCATTTATTTGTGTTTTAAGGGCCTCTATTTGTGTTTGTTAGTCTTAGAATTGAGTATTATAAGCTTGTGTTGAAAAGTTAATAAATTTATTTCATATCATATATTGTATATAGAAGGAGTGAGGGTATCGTGGCACTTGACTGAAGGATCCTTTAATGTATGATCCCATATTTGAATTTTCAATTATATTATATGAGACACTGCTTAATCTACAAACTGAGCCATTCTTTTGTCCACTAGTAGCTTGTAAGAATAAATTTGACTATGCTATATTCTTCCTTGAACTTTCCACATTATTTTTTTGGTGGACATATTCATCCTAAAATAAAAAATAGGTCAAAATAAAATTACAGTAGCTAATATAGCTTGTAATTTTTTATTAACTCAAGTGTGGTTGCTTTGATGTTGATGTGTTCTAAGGTACACATTAGAATATGTTGGGTCGCTCTCTAGTTCTTGTGCCTTTAATGTACAAAAATATATATTAGTAATAAAAAAATGTAATCAAAATAAGAAATAATTATTCAAAGCTTCAAATTTAGTCACCAATTTTTTGGCATGCTCTTCCATGGATATAGAATCTTCAGTGTGCAAAGATGCACTAAACTCAGAGTTAGAGGCACTATTCTTTTTTCCTTGTTACTTTTTGCTTGAAAAATTTCAGTTGCCCAATATATACATAGCTCATCCTATATAGATTCTCTAATCTAATAAGGTCTTTTTACCTTTTCTCAAGCAACACCAACAAGATCTTTTAAACAATTAATTACTTTATTTTTTTTAGTTCAATCAAATTTGATTATGATGCTCATGTATCTAATAATAATATTTCTAAAAAAATTAATAAATAAAAAGAATAAAGTACAATATTATAATTACATAAAATAAGATGAGAAAATTTAACTAAAATTTGGGAAAACCATAAATCCTTATATAGTTGAGGAACTTTTGTCCAACAATTTAATTGACTATCCTATTTACTCTTAAAAATATTGATAATACATGTACCAATAGACTTATCATATGTTTTAAACCTAGTTAGTAAGTAAATTAAATATGCATTAATTAGAGTTAGAAACAATTAAAATTGACAATGATATATGATAATATATTGAAATTAAATAATAAATCTTTTACCATATGGTTCAATAAGTTGTTTAGTAATTATTCTTGGCACAATAGACTCTTCTTAAACATGATCTTGATGAGGGATATTTTGAGGTCTTGCTCGACCTTTGTTAGATGAGATACTATGCTGGACATCTAGATACAATTTATTGAAGCCAATTAGGTTTATGAAACAAATTCTAAGGTCACACAACTTGCTTAAACACTAGGTTGTTTTATAAACCCCATTATGGTCCATAATTGCACCTAATGAAGCAATACCCCTCAAATAATTTCTAGGCCTCATTCTTTTCTTTCAAATATGATTCTTGACTCCTTTTAAGCCTCTTAGAGTCATCACACAATTAAATCAAAGGGCCTAACATCATGTTGCTTCTTTAGGTCATAATATGGAACCTAAGACACTAAATCACTTTCTATGAGTTCTAAATTTTTTCCAAGGCCTCCCCTCATTTTCATTCATCAAATATGACTCAATAATGGCCTTAGAAAAATTTAAAACTCTTTCTAGCTATAAGAACTTGCCTAGGCCAAGACTATGGGGGTTTTTAGCCTCCTTAGAGATTTCTTTATTTTCTTGAAGGAGGAAGCATGTGGGGAGCATCTTAAGGATCTCAAGAACTCATTTAAACTCTTAATTAGACCTAGGAATCATCACACTAAATCAGAATTTGGAAGGAACACTTGAAACCCTAGAATTTGCATCTTGAAATCTAATGGTTATTTTGTTATTTTCTTTGCATATTCTTGTTCTTCTCTTTCAAATACCTAAGATTCATGCTTGGTTGGGCTTAAAAATCAGATCCTCCTAGGGTTCTTTATGCGTGTCAAATTGGAGAAGAAGAGGAATCAAGAATAGCAACCATAGGATGAAATTTTACCTAGTTTCCTTGCTTATTTTGGCCTGAATCTTGCATTCTCCAAGCTTCTCTCTTCAAATGCGAAATTTCCCTTGAATTTTTACCTTGAATCAAATTTACAAACTTAATTTTAGTCAAAGGAAACAAAGGAGAAGGGAGGAGAGGAGGTGTGGATGAAGAAAAGCATGAAAAATCACCATAAAAATATACCTTAAGCTTGGATTTTCTCCTTCTTCTTCTTCCTCTTTTGTACACCTCTCCCCTAGGGTTTTTCTTCTAGTTTGGGCTGAATAATCTGAAATTAAATGAGGGAGTGTGAGGCGCCACCTATATATAAGCGTAGGAAAGTGACTTTTTCAAAAATTTCAATTTTGCCCTTTGTTCTTTGTATTTTCGTTTCTCCTTCATTTTAGCTACTTTTTTAGAATAATCTTTTCCATTATAAATTTTAGGTTCCCAATTAAATAAAATACCTTTGGAATCACTCAAATCAGAGCTAAAACCTTCTCGAACGAACTCGTCAAAGTTCGGGCACACCGATGTTAGAAAAAATCCACCAGAGGGGATTTAACTGTCTTGGGACTTCCTATGGCTTTCAGGGCCACTGAGAATCCTGAAGAACTCAAAACTTTCATTTAAAAAGCCCTCCTATGTGAATTTCAAAATTTACTCAAAATTACGAAAATGCCATTATGTTTTGTTAGTTTTCCAGCAAAATTTGTTTCTTCATTCTAGCTCCATTTTTCCTTCCTTTTGAGGTTAGGATTTTCATTTTTAGGAGTCTAGAATGTTACTCAAATTTTTTGGGACCTTAACTAATTCATTTCAGGGGACTTGCTTTGAAAATGTGCCCGTTTCCATCGTTTAACGAAAATCGGACATTATAATTCTCCCCCTTCTAAAAATTTCAACCTTGAAATTTAGATAGCATACTTCATGGTAAGAGATCTGGATATTTCTTTCTCACATCATCCTCTAGTACCCAGGTGGCTTCCTTGAGAGATAACCTCTTCCAAATCACTTTCACCAACGATATTGTCTTATTCCGTAACTGCTTGAGTCTAACATCCACGATCTGATCTGGTAATATTATGTATAATAGATCTTCCTATAACTGCACATTCTCATATTCTATGACATGTGAAGGGTCAGACTGATACTTTTTAAGTTAAGAAACATGGAATACATTATGGACTTGGCTTAGGTTTAGGGCAAGGAGTAGTCTGTAAGCCATATGTCCTACTTTATTAAGAATTTAGAAAGGACCTATGTACTTTAGACTAAGCTTTTTGCTTTTTATGGACTGACTTATCCCTATAACTGGAGATACTCTAATGAAGATATGGTCTCTAATCTCAAACTCTAATGGCCGTCTATGTTTATCTGTATAGCTTTTCTGTCTACTCTAGGCCATTAGCAGTTTCTTTCTAATGGTTTCTATCTATCTCGATGTCTGGTCCACTAATTCTGGGCCTATAAGGCTCTGCTCTCTTAGCTCAACCTAACACACCAAAGATCTACACTTCCTCTAATACAATGCCTCATACGGTGCCATCTATATACTTGCATGATAACTGTTATTATAGGAAAACTTCGCTAGAGGCAAGTATGTATCCCAGTTCCCTTTCATCTCTAGAACACACGCCCTCAACATGTCCTCTAGGGTTTGGATGATTCTCTCCGTCTGTCCATCCGTCTGAGGGTGATAGGCTGTGCTAAATCTGAGTCTGGTACCTAGAGCATCCTGTAATGATCTCTAAAAATTCAATGTGAATCTAGGATCTCTATCTGAAACTATGCTCCTAGGCACACCATATAGTCTAACTATCTCCTGTATGTACAATTGGGCTAACTTATCTAGGATATAAGTGGTTTTCACAGGTAGAAAGTGTGCTAACTTTGTTAACCTATCCACTATTACCCATATTGCATCATACCCCGATAATGTCCTGGGTAAACCTATGACAAAATCCATAGCTATACTATCCCATTTCCACTCTGGGATTTCAAGGGGTTGAAGTAACCTAGCCGGTTTTTGGTGTTTTATTTTCACTCTTCGGCATACTAGACATCGGGAGATGTACTCTACTATGTTTGTTTTCATTCCAGGCCACCAGAACATTTTCTTCAAATCTTGGTACATTTTATTACTACCCACATGAATGGTGTATTTGCTCTTATGTGCCTCATCTAATATTTTCTCTCTAAGTTTTGTGTTTCTAGGCACATTTCCTGAATACTACCCTGGGCTATCTGGGCTTTAATCTTAATTACATGATCATCTGTCTACTGGGCCTCTCTTATCTGATCCTTCAAGTCATTTTCTATTCGGGTCTTACTCATTAATAACTTCCCCAATAAACCTCGCAGGAGAGATTCATGTCTCTGAATCTCTCAATCAATTCCTGCTCTCGGATCATCATACAGGCCATGTGTATAGATTTTCTACTCATGGCATTAGCTACCACCTTACCGGGATGGTATTTCAATGTGAAATCATAATCTTTCAAAAATTCCAACCATCTCCATTGCCTCATATTCAATTTTTTCTGTTCAAATAGATATTTAAGGCTCTTATGGTCGCTATAAATTTCTATTGCTGCCCAATACAAGTAGTGTCTCCATATTTTCAAAGCAAACACCACTGTGGCTAACTTTGAGTCATGTGTGAGGTAGTTTTCCTCATGAGGTTTCAATTATCTAGAAGCATAAGCTACCGCTTGGCCTTTCTGCATAAGCACACATCCTAACCCTTTCTTAAAGGCATCACTGTATACTACAAAAGTCTCTCTAAGGTCAGGGAGTACTAAGATTGGGCCGTGGTTAACTTGTGCTTTAGTTCTTGGAAACTACTCTCACATTTCTCATTCCACACAAACAGCACATTCTTTCTGGTAAGCCTAGTCAGTGGCATTGCAATCTGAGAAAAGCCCTAAATGAACCTCCTATAATAACCTACTAAACCTAGGAAGCTCCTGATCTCTATCACTGTCCTAGGTCTCTCCCACTATAAGACTACTTCTACCTTATGGGGATCTATTGCGACCCTTGCCTAGGAGATCACATGACCTAGAAATTGAACCTCAGTAAGCCAGAATTCATATTTACTAAGTTTAGCATAAAACTATCTCTCTCTTAGGGTCTCCAAGGCTAATCTTAAGTGCTGTTCATGTTTCTCTCTACTTTTTAAGTAGATGAGGATGTCATCTATGAAGACAACTGTAAATTTTTCTAAGTATGGCCTAAAAACTCTGTTCATATAATCCATAAATACTGCAGGTGCATTTGGCAACCCGAAAGGCATAACTAGAAATTCATAATACCCGTATCTAGTTTTAAAAGTTGTTTTAAGAATATCCTCAACCTTTATTCTGAGCTGGTGATATCCCGACCTGAGGTCTATCATGGAAAATACTGATGCTCCTACTAGCTGATCTAGGAGGTCATCTATGCGAGGGAGAGGATACTTATTCTTAATAGTGATCTTATTGAGTTCTTAGTAATCTATACATAATCTAAGGCTCCTGTCCTTCTTCTTTACAAATTGAACTGGAGCTCCCCACGGTGAAACACTGGGTCTAATGAAACCCTTCTCTAATAACTCTTCTATCTATTTTTTAAGCTCTGCTAGTTTGGTGGGAGTCATCCTGTATGGGGTCTTAGACACTAGACCTGCTCCAAATACAATGTCTATAGGAAATTCAACCTCTCTCTCTGGGGGCAGTCTGCTAATCTCTCTAGAAAATACCTTTGGGAACTCCCTTACTAACCCTCACTATGGGAATTTCATTTATGCCCTTTTCTACCTCAGCCTGGATTGAAAAGAAAGCTAGATACGCCTGACAACCATGCCCTAGAGATCTCTCAGCCTAGGAGGTGGTCATGACAGATAAGTCAGCTCTTGTACTAGGCACAGTCCCACACTCAGGTAAAGTAATACATTTATGGCTACAATCTAGTGTGGCGTTATTCATAAACATCCAGTTTATGCCAATAATCACATCAATATCAACAAGGGGCATACAAATCAAATCAAAGGTAGTCAGGTAATGATTAAACTGGATAATAAAATTCAAGCAAGTATGGGAGGTAATGGCTCAGTTTCTTGTGGAGGTGGATACATGCAAATCATATGGTAAAGTATGCATACTCAGACCCAACCTCCTAGCACAATCATATGAAATAAAAGAATGGCTAGCACCCGAATCAAATAATGCAGTCACAAAAAAATTATTTATTTTAATAGTACCTTGAATTAGACTTGAGGACTGGCTAGCCTCTTGCTGTAACAGGGTAAAGACTCTACCCTGGGTCTAAGGTCTGGGAGGAGAAGCCATCTCCCTCGGCTATGTGATCTGTAGAGGAGCCTGTGGAAGAGCCTGGGTGCAATCCCTGCCCATGTGCCTTGGCCTACCACACTTGAAGCACACATTCTGCCTCGCATAGCATGGTCTGGTGCTGTAGTTCCTGCCACACTGGGGACATGTGATAGGCACAAAATTGCCTCTGTTGGACTGAGTCCTCCGTCTGTTGCCATTTCGGCTCCACTGACTCTTGCCACCTCTTCGACTAGTCACTGTAGCCTGTAAACCCTCTTTAGGTCTCTTGGGCTCAGGGAGGGGTGGTCTGGCACTGGAACTAGGCTACATCATCCTGAGATTTATTTCAGTTACTCTGCATACCTCTACAAGGGTGTTAAAGTGCCTAATTCTCTGTGGCACCACCCTATCTCTGATCTCAGGGAGCAGACCCTTCTCTAATCTATCCACTCTCCACCTCTCATCATCATGTCTCTATAAATAGGAGGAGTATCTGGAGAGCTCTACAAACTTTGCTACATATTAGTCCACGGACATCCCCTCAGTCTACTTTAATAAGATAAATTTTGATTCCTTCTCATCTCTGATAGAATTGGGGAAATATTTCTTGTGGAATACCTCGAGGAATGCCTCCCATGTAATCGGGGAGTTCCTCGCTCTCAAGATAGGCTCGGTGCCCTTCCACCAGTAGTCTGCTTCTCTCTGTAACTAAAATACAGCCATCTTGGCTTTCAGCTCAAATGTGCACTCCATCACCTCAAAGATTTTCTCTAACTACATAATCTAGGCCTCAACTTTATCTGAGTTCATCTCACCATCAAAGGTAAGAGCCCTGAATTTTTTGAACTAAGTAATAACCTTTCTGGTCAATGGCTACTGTTGAGCAGGAGGTGTCTGAGCTGGTGGCATAGGGGCAACAACCTACATGGGTGGCTATGGATCTGAATGAGTCGCCCCTAAATGCTCGAGACAATCTGAGTGTAGAGGTGGCCGAGGAGGAGTAGGTGTAGGGCCCTGACTATCTCTCTCAGCAAGTTATTCTTGAAGCTGCATAATGACGGCCTACTACTGATCCAAGCGAGCCATGATAGACTGTAAGGCTCCAACTACTTGATCATTAGGCCTGCCTTCATCAACACGAGCCTCTCAGAGGGCCGACCTCTCCTAGTGTTCACCATTGTACTGAAACATCATAACAAACTATAACATAAGCTAGGGAACACTTCCACCATCAAACACGCTCAATTCATCCAAAAACAAGCTCATATACATCTAGGCAACTCATAAACACAAGCCACAACCCACAACAAGAGCCTGAACCTTTGCTCTGATACCAATAAATGTAACACCACAAATTCTAGCTCATTTCATACTATCTTTGTGCTTTCCATTAAACATCTCATGGAGGAATAAAAAAAATAGCATAAAAATAATATAAATTTTTGCATTGCGTCATGTATAAAAATTTCAATCGGTGTCATGTGGACCATGTGAGCTCATACTATACATTCTCATATTTAATTACATCAATACAACTCATTTGTAACATAACATGTCGCCCACAACTTAAGAAAACTAGAATGAAGCATAAAATATGTTTGTTTAATTTCAGCCAGATTTGGCCCCTTTTCTGACCAAACTTTGGAAAATCATAACTAATTCTAAAAAAATCGAAATCATGCATTCTTGGTCAATCTAGAAAGCTAAAATGTCTACTTCACACTACAAATATTTCCAAGCCATAAAATCCATCACAAAGGACATTTGACATCCAAGAAGGTCCAGAGGTCAAACCAGCTCAGCGATCCAGACTTCGGAATTTAATAGAATAGTAACTCAGGTGGGGTAAGGGTCCTGATACTGGACAAAATATTGAAAAATTCATATCTCCATCTCTAGACCTCTAAATGAGGTGCTTCTAGTTGGTATGAGTCACTGCGAATATCTAGTTTCTCTGTACAAAATTTTATGGTAATTGGACATCATTTGAGCCCTGTGTGACAGAATTCATTTTTGGACCAAATGAATAGTGCAGCAGACCAAAATTAGAAAAATTGTCAACTTTGAAAAATCATCAAATATTCTATAGACCTCTAAAAATTATGGTCTTTAATTTCCCAAAGAGCTCTTAATGAGACCTAATTGCATGCCAAATCTCAAGTCAAGAATAACTCATTTGGCAAAAAAGTGACACAGCGTTCCATTATGTCATTTTTGGCTCCATATGGGGTACCAAAGTGATCAAATGATTTTCCTTTCATCTTGGCACCTTTTGGGAAAGTCTAAAAGAACATTTAGGACTTGTGTGAGCTGCCCAAATGGTCCTAAACCTCATGTATCTCATTTTGGCCTTTTCATCCACACTTATGCATATTTTCATAAAACCGTTCATGGACCTATAATGGCATAACATACTCAATTTACATGTCATCATTCACATAGCACATTCTCTCATTCCTACATCACATAATAGCATAATTACATATATCTCAAGGGTCATGGATCATTTAAAACAATAATATACATCATTAAGCACTATTATGGTTCTAAAAATGGCAAAACTAGACATATTGATGCCAATCTTCTTTTTTCAAGGTAGTTGGCTTCTATTGCCATGTCCACTTGGTCCACCTAGCATATTAGGTCATTGGAGAGGAGGAAATGAGATTCAAAGAATCCTAATAGCTCATCTCCCATTCAATCATACATAAGATATGCAAAGCAAGCCTTAAAAATGTATGCATGAATAAAATGGAAGTCATGAACATTCAAGAAGCAAGCTTGGCATGTGAACAAGTCATACAAAACATTCAAGACCTCACCAAGTGTTTGGATTGGCCTCACACTTTTCCTCATGAATTTTGGACTTGCCTTACCCTTTCTTGCTTTGGACTCAACCATACTCTTGGGAGCCCACTTTGCTTTTGGGAGACTCTTTATTATGTCTTAACCAATCTCTAGAGTTCCTGGCTCATCCTCACCATGGTTAAGAGTTCTTGGCCTCTCCATACTTAAACAAACTCAAACAAACATCATGTATTCATTTGAAACATATTATGTCATCTTGAATCATGGTATATAAAATCATGCTAGCATACTTTTCATGGCTTCAAAATACATATACACATATTCTAAGACAAGCTAAACACACATCCATGCATGAGAGAAGGAGGAGAGAGCTACCTTGTATATAATCACACACTTTTTCCTTAGAATTCAAGCCTCCTCTTTCAGCCACACACCTACAAATTTGTGAAGATGGCTTCTCTTGGCCTAGATACAATTTATGGAAGCCAATTAGGTTTATGAAACAAATTCTAAGGTCACACAACTTGCTTAAATACTAGATTGCTTTATAAACCCCATTATGGTCCATAATTGCACCTAATGAAGCAACACCCTTCAAATAATTTCTAAGCCTCATTTTTTCCTTTCAAATGTGATTCTTGACTCCTTTTAGGCCTCTTGGAGTCATCACACAATTAAATCAAGGGGCCTACCATCATATTGCTTCTTTAGGTCATAATATAGAACCTAAGGCACCAAATCACTTCCTATGAGTTTTAAATTTTTTCCAAGGCCTCCCCTCATTTTCATTCATCAAATATGACTCAAGAATGGCCTTAGAAAAATTTAAAACTCTCATTAGCAATAAGAACTTGCCTAGGCCGAGACTATGGGGATTTTTGGCCTCCTTGGAGATTTCTTTGTTTTTTTGAAGGAGGAAGTATGTGGGGAGTATCTTAAGGATCTCAAGAACTCATTTAAACTCTTAATTAGACCTATAAATCATGACACTAAGTCAGAATTTAGAAGAAACACTTGAAACCCTAGAATTTGCATCTTGAAATCTAGTAGTTATTTTGTTGTTTTCTTTGGATATTCTTGTTCTTCTCCTTCAAATACCTAAGATTCATGCTAGGTTGGGCTTAAAAATCAGATCCTCCTAGGGATCTTTATGTGTGTCGAATTGAAAAGAAGAGGAATCAAGAATAGCAACAATAGGATAAAAATTTACCTAGTTTCCTTGCTTATTTTGGCTTGAATCTTGTTTTCTCCAAGCTCCTCTCTTCAAATCCAAAATTTCCCTTGAATTTCTCCCTTGAATCAAATTTACAAACTCCATTTTAATCAAGGAAACAAAGAAGAAGGGAGGAAAGGAGGTGTGGATGAAGACAAGCATGAAAAATCACCATGGAAACATACCTTAATCTTGGATTTTCTCCTTCTTCTTCTTCCTCTCTTGTGCGCCTCTCTCCTAGGGTTTTTCTTCTGGTTTGAGGCTGAATAATCTGAAGTTAAATGAGGGAGAGTGTGAGGCGCCACCTATATATAGGTGTAGGAAAGTGACTTTTTCAAAAATTCTAATTTTTCCCTTTGTTCTTTGCATTTTCATTTCTCCTTCATTTTAGCTCCTTTTGGAGAACCGTCTTTTCCATTATAGAATTTAGGTTCCCAATTAAATAAAATGCCCTTGGAATCACTCAAATTGGAGCTAAAACCTTCTCGAACAAATCCATTAAAGTTCGGACACACTGATGTTGGAAAACGTCTACCAAAGGGGAATTAATTGTCCCGGCACTTCCTATAATTTTTAGAGCCTCTGAAAACCCTGGAGAACTCAAAAATTTCATTGAAAAAGCCCCCCGTGTGAATTCCAAAATTTTCTCAAAATTATGAAAATGTCATTACGTTTAGTAGGTTTTCTGTCAAAATTTGTTTCTTCATTCTAGCTCTGTTTTTCCTTCCGTCTGAGGCTAGGATTCTTATTTTTAGGAGTCTAAAAAGTTACTCAAATTTTTTAGGACCCTAACTAATTCATTTAAGGGAACTTGCTTTGAAAACATGCTCGTTTCTATCATTTCACGAAAACCAAACATTACACAGTTCGATGAGACGGGTCCAATGCCGCCACGTTGTCCGGATGGCTGGGCGAGATACGGTCCGAGATCCGGTTATCCCGATCAGTAGCTACAAGCAAAATACAAAAGAAAGTTGTAACCATTATAGAAATAGAAATAGATAAAGGGCTAAGAGACTCCTTCAGAGTTTTGGAGACTAAATTGGAATAAATGAAAATTTTATAGCACAATCATAATACAGAAACGGTAAAAATTACACCTAAAGACCCAGGTATCCAGTTGACACTGAAATTTATAAGGATTAAGGTTAAGGGCCCCTGATCCATGTTTGAAGCTCAGTATGGCCAGAAAGTAGAGAAAATGATATTCATAAATTTTAGAAAGTCTAAGGATATGTATTATACCGTAAAACCTTAATTGGGCTCAAACACTAATTTTTAGACTACTGTAAGGGCCAATAGTTGATTCTAAAGGCCTAAAAGAGAAGATATAATTATGGTTTTAGAGAAGATGAAACCCAAATATAAATATAAAATGAAAGGGAAAGAAGAAAATGATTTTAGTTATTTTAAAGAATTAACCATGGTTAAGTTAGAAACTAACTATGGTTGAGTTAAGAAAATTAACCATGGTTACTATCCATAACTTAAGGGCCAAGAAAAGGCATCCAAATGTGTGGCCAAGGATTTTGGAAGAAGATATTTAGTCATAAAATTAGAAAAATCAAAAGAAAAAATAAATGGAAGGTTAAGATTTGATCTTGAAGAGGTTGATCCAAGTATCCAAATTTGGTATAACCATTTAACTTCATTTAAATTCATCTCCTTCACCTCCATTCCACCATTTTCACGCCACACACAAGGGAGAAGGAGAGAAAAATGTGAAGAGAGAGAGGGAGAAATAAAAAGTGGAAGAAGAAGTAAAATCAAGCAAAACTACCACCATTCTTCACCAAATTTCTTTATCTTCTTCATCCTCCAACGATTTTCTCCAAAGGATAACTGCATATTTGTCTTTTCTTCAAGGTGGAATGTTGCTCTAAGTGGGAAGAGAAGGGATTTTAGTGTGAGAAAAGCAAAGGAACCAAGGATTAAGCTTAAAGAGTAAGTTTTCTCCACCTTGCACTTGAAAATCACATGGTTTAAGTTAGTTTTGTTAAACCCTAGCTATAAGTCACTTTTGGACAGCATATGGATCATTAGAAACGGAGTTTATATGTTGAATATGAAGGCCTTGAAATGAAGTATATATGTTGAACATGAAGGTCATATGAACTTAGTTATTGTTGTTATGTATTGGGACTTTGAAAAACACAAAGATTGTAATTTTTGGGAAAATAGAAATCATGGGGAGATGCTGTCCGAATTTTTCCAAAATTTTTATGGTGTTTTTTTAATGTCTTAAAGTCATGTATACTAAATTTCAAGTCCTAAAACATAAAGGAAGAGGATATGGAATTTTTAGAATCAAAGAAACTCACTTTTGGGCCTAAAATGTAACTTGGTTATGTTATAACTAAAACATGTTATTAGGGCTAGAATTTGGTAATTTTATCCATTCCAATGGATTTAAAAGGGTGTTTTTTGCTAGGAATATCTATGGGAAAGCCCCCAAAATGCATGAAATAAAATTTCTAAATTTTGGCCAAGAAATGTATACTATTCGGCCATAGTGAATGGGAAGGAAAGGAGTTGGATTTTTCCAATTCCAATGGTCCCATTAAGTTTAAAAGGGTCATACTACAGTAGAATTTAAGATTTTTGTGTTAATTGTAATGAATTATCACTATGATTATAGGGTTCGATATTCATTTTGGGAACTCCAAAAGCAAGTAAACCGAGTTCCAAAGATTGAGGAGCAAAGTTTGCTAAGGTAGTAGTTTTCCTCTCTCTTTCTTTAAGCTTGTATGTTTGTGTAATGATAAGTGTTATGCTATATCAAGTTGTTATTTATGCTATAAGATAAGACATGTATGTTTAGACCGTGCTTGGCTTTGTATGAAATTCCTTTTATTCCTATATGGTATGTAGCACCTTGATTGGCATTATGTTATGTACTTACATGCTAGCTTGTGAATAAGATTAGTTTACTACTATTGAGATTTCATAATCTCACCCTAAATATAACCCATGCTAGGTCCGAGTTCAAGCAAAGAAAGGGCAAAGAATGTGGAGGTATAAATTGGGGACCTTACTTTTATGCATCACATTTTGTCATGTAATTAAATATCTTTGGATTATGGTATGTATGAGTTGTGTTATAATGTTGTATGATAATAGGGCATGTAATAGAAAGCCATGTATATACCCAACACTGAAGTAAAAAGAAAATTTTAATCAGTTCAGGTTTTCATTGATTCCTTTATGTTTTATATGAGGTATTTGTAGTGAGAAATGTGTCTTATAGTAGGGTATAACATTTGTGGTATCAGAGCAAAGTTCCAGGCTTTCTAAGGTTGTATATGGCTTGAGGATGTGGCTATAAGGCTATGTAAAGGTTTATAGAGTTATAAAAAGCCTTATATAAGGTATCTTGGGTGTGTAAAGGTGACTTATGTTTTTATTTATACTAAATGAGTTGTGAATGGTCATGAGTAAGTGGTAAGTTGGGGGTGAGATTGGCCTTTAGTTCTAGAACAGAGTTAAGTGATCCAACGGCTAGAGCTCTATAAGTTATAGTGGCTCACCAAGATCAGTGGCAAGCTCTGTGTATTAGGCAGCAAGAAAAGATTGTGTAGGTGCTAGAGAGGCTTGCCTAGAGAGGTTATAAGAGGCCTAATCTCCCTAAATGCCACACTCAAATCATTTAGGGATGTCTTGCTCGATGTAGGGGCAAGCAGGGAGATCGCACAGTATGTAGTAAAGCTGCTACTACACAGAGTGAGGGTTAAGAGAGTTATTTCTCCCTAGCCATGACACCCAAATATTAAGATGATCCGAAGAGCCCAAAAAGCAATTCCCTCAATCCAGAAATTGAGTTATAAGCTACACTCTATAGAGCCCTGATAGCCTAAAAGTGATAGCTAGTTATGCATGAATGAAGCGAGAGGTAAAACCCTCTGGCTTTGATGATGGGCTGCAAACAGAGATGGTGAGGCTCGGATCACATAGCTAAAGAAAAAGCTCCTAGTTATAGCAGAGTGTATTGTGACATGAAAGGCCTTGTTGGTCATATTCAGGCCAACCTAAGGAATGAACTACTATAGGGTCAATTGATGCACAGAGAGCGAGGACCCCTAGAATAAGTAAAGAAAAAGAATAGTAAATGGTCATGAAAAAAATCAGTAAGTAACATGTGATTAGTAGGCCTAGTAGTTGAAACTGAGAAGGAAACTCTTAGATAATATCAAACATAAAAATAATAAGGTTGTTGAGATCCGCTATAAGGCATTGACTCCAACCTAGGATGCTACCCTATGAAATTCTAAATGACAGACTAATATGATGAGTTTAAGACCATGTAGACATGTTCAGGAAAACCTTGTTGACAAGGTCTTTAATTTTACATTATAATATATGAGATCTTATTGATGAGATCCTGGACCCTGTTAATGGGATATTTATGTAGCCTTGAAATTTACATAAGGTAAGACTACCAGTAATGAGGAATATAGTGAGCGATCTAAAAAGGTGTACCTCATAGGTAACATCTAAAAATGAGTATGATTAGCCCAGCGATAGAGATTCAAAAGAGAATAAGAATAGTTTAAGAAGTACTAAGTTCATCGTAAGTCCATATGAGTTAATGGGACTTATTGTGAGCTACAGATCTGATGAGATAGGCAGCTTAGACTAAGTATGAGCTGAAACTTAAGAAAAGTGACTAGTAGCATCATCCAGGTGAGATGTATAGAAGAGAGTACATTGTAAAAAGAGAAATTAATTTGATTGAAAGCTCAGCGAAAGTCTCCTTGGATCGAGAAAGGGAAGATAAGACATCCTAAATCAGGGAGGCCACTTAGTAGTGGTTAGCAAATTCCTCTAGATAGACCCCTCAGAATTGTAGAGTATAGTGATAAAAGGAGCCAGGAAAAGCTAAGAAACTAGCCACAAAAAAGATGCCCTCGCTTTAGTAATGACTAAATGAGTAGACTACAAGTAGAAAAGTAAGCAGATAGGGGTCCAATAGTTAGTCCGATGAGCTCCCTAATATGAGAATGATGTAAAGTTAAGGCATATGAGTAATTAAAGCACCCAGTAGAGCATAAGTCTTTAATAAGGTAGAATCTAGACATTAAAGGTGTGTGTCTTAGATTGGGTTAATGGAACCCTAAAATTAGTATACTGTGCTCTTGGGGATGAGACTAAAAAGGTTGAATAGAGAGAAAGCTTAGCTCCGATATCAAAGTAGAAACGAGTTGAGACAAACTGTGAGTGCCTTAGTACCCTCAGAGAAGCTCAAGAGAGCTAGAGACCGCCTGAGAAGTTGAGTCTTTGCATTTTATAGGGAAAAAGTGTAAGTCAAGAGCGCTATAGAATGTAATTCTTAGGATTTCATGAAATAGAATTTTCCTACAAAGGAATGCTATAGTTAAGAGCAAAGAAAGAGTAAGAGCAAAAAGTAGACCCCCTTGATGTTATAGAGAGTAAATAAGTAAAGGAACTCGGGAAAATGTAGGTGCTCTTAAGCATAAAGAAACTTGAACTGGCAATAGAAATAGCTAGTAGTAGAACATCCTCTTACCCAAGTACAAGGATAAGAAAGGTAAAAAGAGAAAGAAAATATGATAGTGTTTAAGCTGAGGATATAATAAATTGAGAATAGATATTGAGTTGATGTGCTTAAGTGTTTAAGAAAGCACACTTGTCCTTGGCATAGATGCCCTTCTAGCACAATACTACCTAAAGTAAACAATTAGGCAATGCAGAGAGATCTTAGGATGTAGTAAAGGAAGAATCCTACTTTCTCCGAGCACTCTATGAGAATAGGGCAAATAGAGATAAGTAAGAGAGGGATACTTTAGATTATTAGGAAACTTGCAATATATAGGCGATAGTGGCTTTGAGCTCAGTCATGAGGCACCCGTGTATTAGTATTTGATGTTATGGTTTGCTTGCAACAATGGTTGCATGATATTAGGCCTGATCAACCTAATAATAATATGACTTAAGTGCATAGCAAACGACGACATCAATCACTAAAGTGTCCCGATAATCAAAAGGTATCCTAGTTAGTTAAATAACGAGATAAGTTAGAAAAGAAAAGTAAAGGGATTCCACTAATATCAGAATAATGAGAAAAGTATGCAAAAAGGAATCCCTAGTAAAGAATGTTCATATCTAGATAGCATGAGTTCAGTATATATAATTTGAGTCCCTTATAGTACATGTAAACAAAATGAGTAGGGACTAGTATATAGCCTCTCTCCTGCCATAAATGTTAACCACACTTAGAGCTTGAGATGCCCGAGTGCCAAGGCACTCAAAAGTAGAGTATGGGAAGCAATGACATCAATCACCAAAGTGTCCCGATAATCGAAGGGTATCCTAGTTAGTTAAATAACGAGATAAGTTAGAAAAGAAAGGTAAAGGGATTCCAGTAACATCAAAATGATGAGAAAAGTATGCAGAAATGAATCCTTAGTAAAGAATGTTCAGATCTAGATAGCATGAGTTCAGTATATATAATTTGAGTCCTTTATAGTACATGTAAACAAAATGAGTAAGGATCAGTATATGGCCTCTCTCTTGCCATAAATGTTAACCACACTCAGAGCGCGAGATGCCCAAGTGCCAAGGCACTCAAAAGTAGAGTATAGGAAACGATGACATCAATCACCAAAGTGTCCCGATAATCGAAGGGTATTCTAGTTAGTTAAATAATGAGATAAGTCAGAAAAGAAAGGTAAAGGGATTCCAGTAATATCAGAATGATGTGAAAAGTATGCAGAAAGGAATCCCTAGTAAAGAATGTTCAGATCTAGATAGTATGAATCAGTATATATAATTTGAGTCCCTTATAGTACATGTAAACAAAATGAGTAGGGACCAGTATATAGCCTCTCTCTTGCCATAAATGTTAAATATACACAGAGTGTGAGATGCCCGAGTGCCAAGCACTCAAAAGTAAAGTATAGACATAGTTGGAAATTGCAGGATATGAGAGGAAAAGATAGCTGAGTACAATTAAAGTAAGTAAATTAATAGAGTAAGAAAAGAAAGAGGCTGAAGTGGGAACCTGAGGATCCTGTAGGGAGCGATGAATGAACATTAAGATGCTCCTAAGTATTAGCATGACAGGATCCTAGAGAATCAGATCACACAAAACCCACTTCGCATGAAGAGCATGATGTACCTCTGGGTTTAGGCTCAGGTATTATGAGCGATGGTTACCGGACTTAGTGAGCATGTATTTTGCTGTCAGATACAATGACCTTAGACTTTGATGTCTCCCAGAGATGGATTGCAATAGATCCTAGCATAACACAGTAGGTTGCAGTAGACCCTAGCAAGGCTTTGAGAGGTCGCAATAGACCCAGGGGTCATAATAGATCCCATAAAGTTACAGAGAGCCCTAACCACAACCTGATAGTTCTCTGGTGAGATGATGGCCTGAGATAGTTTTACAGCACAGTTAGTCTCATAGACCAGTATAGTTTCAGCTAGCCTTTATCTCAGAGACTACAAATCTCTTGAGTCTGGTAGACCGTCGCCATAAAGATATGAAGGCTTTATTCAAATAGTTAGACCACTGACTAGCTCTCTTTAGAGATGAGCATAGTGTATAAGATGAGGAAAGCAAGAAAGTAGCTTTTCAGAGCTAAAGCCAGATAAGCCACTATCCAGAAGATAGTAGCCCTGACCAAGGGATAGAGAGATCCCCGCATGCTAGCTTATGTATTCAGAAAGGGGTCAGGTGTAGTTTTAAATATGGTAAGTGATACAGTATGTCTCCATTAATCGAGACTGTGAGTATAGTTAGCATCCCACTAGAATTCAGTACTAGTTAGTGGTAGTTGCTCTTTGATGTTAGTATAAGAAAGAGTAAGAGAATAATGATTAGTTATTTAGCTGAAGAGTTATATAAGCCCTCTTGAGTGAATAAAGAGAGTAAAACACAGTTCAGACCTAAAAAGGCAAGGGTAAGAAAAGACCAGTTAGCAAATATATAAAAAAGGTTAGATGAGAATGTACCCCAAATTTCAAGGATGAAATTTATTTAAGGGGGGAAGAAATGTAACATTCAGTCCCTCAAAAATGCAAGAAAACATAAAAAAACACAAGAAACGTAACATACAGTTTCTCCATCAACGTATAAAATTCACCGGATACAAAAGGAAATCCCCCAAATAGAGTAAATTGAGGTCCAATAAAATTAGATTAATATTCTAGACCACAAATAATGATGAGTCAAGGCCAGAGGTGCCTTAAAATTGGGACCAAAATAGATGGAAAAAAAGGGGTTCCAAAAAGTCTCCGAGGTTAAGTATAAAGGAGTCAAAGACTAAAATGCAAAGAAAAGTTATGAGCAGGGCAAAATATATAAATTGCCCGAAACCCAAAAGTTTAGGGAACCCTAGTTTCACCCTTGTGGCTTTAGGCATGAATATCAATAAATCGGGCAAGAATCTCAAAAATCTGTGACCCATGGTTAAACTCAGTTCAATGAGATGGATCCAATGACGCCACGTTGTCGGGATGGCCGGGCGAGATCCGGTTATCCCGATCAGTAGTTATGAGCAAAATAGAAAAAGAAAGTTATAACAATTATAGAAATAGAAATAGATAAAGGGCTAAGGAACCCTGAAGGAGTTTCGGAGACTAAATTGTAATAAATGAAAATTTTACAACACAATCATAATACAGAACGGTGAAAAATACACCTAAAGACTCGGGTGTCCGATTGACACCGAAATTTATGAGGAGTGAGGTTAAGAACCCCTGATCCATGTTTGAAGCTTAATATGGCCAGAAAGTAGAGGAAATGATATTCATAAATTTTAAAAAGTCTAAGGGTATGTATTATACTGTAAAACCTTAATTGAGCCCAGACACCAAATTTTAGACTACTGTAAGGCCTAATAGCTGATTCTAAAGGCCCAAAAGAGAAGAGAGGATATAATGAGGGTTTTAGAAAAGATGAAACTCAAATATAAATATAAAATGAAAGGGAAAGAAGAAAATTATTTTAGTTATTTTAAAGAATTAACCATAGTTAAGTTAAAAACTAACTATGGTTGAGTTAAAAGTTGACCATGGTTGAGTTAAGAAAACTAACCATGGTTACTATCCATAACTTAAGGGCTAAGAAAAGGCATCCAAGTGTGTGGCCAAGGAATTTTAGAAGAAGTTATTTAGTCATAAAATTAGAAAAATCAAAAGAAAAATGGAATGGAAGGCTAAGATTTGATCTTGAAAAGGTTGATCCAAGGGTCCAAATTTGGCATAACCATTTAACTTCATTTAAATTCATCTCCTTCACCTCCATTCCACCATTTTCACACCACACACAAGGGAGAAGGAGAGAAAAATGTGAAGAGAGAGAGGGAGAAAGGAAAAGTGGAAGAAGAAGTGAAATCAAGCAAAATTACCACCATTCTTCACCAAATATCTTCATCTTCTTCATCCTCCAACCATTTGCTCCAAAGGACAGCTGCATATTCATCTTTTCTTCAAGGTGGAATGCTGCTCTAAGTGGGAAAAGAAGGGATTTTAGTGTGAGAAAAGTAAAGGAACCAAGGATTAAGCTTAAAGAGTAAGTTTTCTCCACCTTGCACTTTAAAATCACATGGTTTAAGTTAGTTTTGTTAAACCCTAGCTATAAGTCACTTTTGGACAGCATATGGATCATTAGAAATGGAGTTTATATGTTGAATATAAAGGTCTTGAAATGAAGTATATATGTTGAACATGAAGGCCATATGAACTTAGTTATTTTTGTTATGTGCTGGGACTTTGAAAAACACAAAGATTGTAATTTTTGGGAAAATCGAAATCATGGGGAGATGCTGTCCGAATTTTTGCAAAATTTTTATGGTGTTTTATTAATTTCTTAAAGTCATGTATACCAAATTTCAAGTCCTAAAACATAAAGGAAGAGGATATGAAATTTTTAGAATAAAAGAAACTCACTTTGGGGCCTAAAATGGAGCTAGGTTATGTTATGACCAAAACGTGTTGTTAGGGCTAGAATTTGATAATTTGCTCCATTTCAATGGATTTAAAAGGGTGTTTTTAGCTAGGAATATCCATGGGAAATCCCCTAAAACTCATGGAATAAAATTTCTAAATTTTGGCCCAGAAATGCATACTATTCGACCATAATGAATGGGAAGGGGAGCTAGATTTTTCTAATTCCAATGGTCCCATTAAGTTTAAAAGAGTCATACTACATTAGAAGTTAAGATTTATGTGTAATTGTAATGAATTATCATTATGATTATAGGGTTTGATATTTGTTTTGGGAACTCCAAAAGCAAGTAAACTGAGTTCCAAGGATTGAGGAGCAAAGTTTGCTAAGGTAGTAGTTTTCCTCTCTCTTTCTTTAAGCTTGTATGTATGTGTAATGATGATTATTATGCTATATCAAGTTGTTATTTATGCTATAAGATGAGATATGTATGTTTAGACCGTGCTTGGCCTTATATGAAATTCCTTGTATTCCTATATGGGATGTGGCACCTTGATTGGCATTATGTTATGTACTTACATGCTAACTTGTGAATGAGATTAGTTGACTACTATTGAGATTTCATAATTTTACCCCAAATATAACCCATGCTAAGTTCGAGTTTTAGCAAAGAAAGGGCAAAGAGTGTGGAGGTATAAATTGAGGACCTGACTTTTATGCATCACATTTTGTCATGTAATTAAATATCTTTGGATTATGGTATGTATGAGTTATGTTATAATGCTGTATGATAATAGGGCATGTAACAAAAAGCCATGTATATACCCAACCCTAAAGTAAAATGAAAATTTTAATCAATTCAGGTTTTCATTGATTCCTCTATATTTTATATGAGGTATTTGTAGTGAGAAATGTGTCATGTAGTAAGGTATGACATTTGGAGTCATCACACAATTAAAACATGGAGCCTTACTATATGTTGCTTCTTTAGATCATAATATGGAACCTAAAGCATCAACTCACTTTCTATGAGTTCTAAATTTTTTCCAAGGCTTTCCCTCATTTTCATTCATCATATATGACTCAAGAATGGGTTTAGAAAAATTTAAAACTCTCCCTAGCTATCCCATCCACATTTGCCCGAGACATAGGGCAATTTTGGCCTTCTTGGAGTTTTCTTTATTCTCTCAAGGGAAGATGCTTGTGGTGAGCCTCTTAGAGATCTTGGGAACTCATTTAAACTCTTATTTAGGCCTAGGAATCATCGCACAAAATCAAATTTTACATGGCACACTTGAAACCCTAGAATTTGCATATTGAAATCTAATGATTTTTTGTTAATTCCCTTTGGATATTCTTAATCTCTACACCCTTTTTCCTAAGATTCATGCTTAGTTCTACCTAAAAATCAACTCCTTCTATGGTTCCTAGTGTTAGGCGAAATAAAGAAGGAGGGAGGATCAATATAGCAACCATAGGAAGAGAAATTACCTAGTTTCCTTACTTGTTCTTGCTTAAATCTTGCTTTCTCCAAAGGTGAGTAGTATGCTAGTTGAAGAATGATTATACTTGTGTGAAAATACCTCAGTTAAGTGTAAGGGATATAAAGGGGCAGTCTTTTGAGATTATATAATGGCATAAGACCTAAGGAGATGTTCAATTGACATCAACCAAGTGTAGACGACACGGAGTTGACTACTAATGTTTGTACTAACTGTGAACTAAGATGAAACACTTGGATCTATTGATGATGGTAGTCTTTGGAATCATATGTATATGATTATGGTGATGCCTTCGCCACTGTAGAAAAAAGAAAAAAAGTGAGGAAAGAGGTCTATTAAGGATTTTCCTATGTTGGTTACCCCTAAGGGTGGTGATCAAGTTGTCTATAAGGAACCATCATTAGGAGCTAGAAATTCTTAATGTTATGGGCAAGTGATGGAAACTATGTTATCTAATAAACCATCCACTGTAACTATGGCTTATAAGATTTAAAGAAACTCATCCCTAAGTCCTAAAGGATTACCTTGGTGCTCTAGACAAGGTACTCTCACCCTTGAGATAAGGTCTTATTAGAGAATATAATCTAGACTTGAAATATCATGTTTATTTTCACTTGAAAGATTATATTTGATTTCAGTTATGTGGAAGGTGAACCTAGAGTGTTTGGGTGCCTTAAAAAGATTAGTTGTGAGATCAGACTTTTTATTAGTTTCAACCTTTAGGAATCTCAACAAATGAGGAGGAGGAATCTTGGGCACTAATTGAAAATGAAAGGGGAATTTTATACGTCTAATGGAAATAATGAACCTTCTACTAATAGACAATAAATAAGGATAATGTGTGCAATAATTTATGACATAGTTGAATGTAAGAGTTGGAAACTTAAACTAGATGACCCTGTAAGAGTTAAAACCCATTTCAATTAAGAAGGTTAGGCTAAAGAAATGTAGGGATATTCTAAGTGAAGGATGAATGAAACTTCATTATGAAATAAGGTCATTCCTCTGTGTTGCTATTAGTGGAATAAATGCTACAAGGCTAATTAGGTGGAAATTCCTAGTAGGTCTTAGTGTCAACTATTAAAGAGAGTCAGACTAAGTATCTGGGAGTTAGTCCTTAAATGGGTTGAGAGTTAAGAAGGGAAGGAAGTTAACATGAAAAATTTAGCAATTGACTATTGGTACTAAAAAAAGATAATAGAAAAAAGGAAAAGAAAAGAAAGAGAGAGAAATGGACAAAATAAAACAAAATAATAGATTTAAAGGGAGAGAGATTAAGATTTAGTTGAGCTAGGTGCCTAGACTTGCTATAAAGTGATCAAGTGTAACTTGGTCCAGATCTCTTTAGTTGTGGATAAGGGAAGAAGATGAAATATTTAGGTTAGTATGTCATTTGACATGGGTGGATAAAAAAGAAATAGAATTATGGATAATAAGTGAGGTAGTAACAGAATAAGCATATCTTCTACAGGAAAGTAGTAGGAAAGGACTAGGTTCTTATGAAATTTTGAGAAACCAAAGAGGAAGGTTTGAGGACAGATTATCCAGCCCTAATTGAGTAAGGTATATCTAATTTTGAAGACAAAATCCTTAAAAGAATGGGAGAATGTAACACCCCAAAATTTATTAATGATGATTATGGTGAATTAAGGAATTAATACAAGGATTTGGGAAAAATAAAGAAAATAAGGTTTCTAAAGAAATGGATTTTAGACATTTCGAGCTAATAATCATTTTTAGTTATTGTTAAGTGGAGATATATTAATTATGGTTATGGGTTTAATTAAAGAATTAACTAAGGGGAGTTAGACATTTAATTTGGGCCTTATGATAATGTATTTATGCCATAAGCTAAATAAGAAAGCCCACTTCTAGTTTGCAAGAAGGTTTAATCTCATTTCTTAAGAGCCCAACTCTCATTTCATCAACTAAATCCTTCAACTTATGGCCCAATAAACACATATCTGAACCTAAGTGGATTTTGGGCTTTAGGGTTGGCCTAAACCCATCTAAAATCCTAACTTACTAAGCCCTTTTATCCTCTATTCTACAAACTAACTAAATCTTAGGCAAGGGAGAACTCCATTTTTGCATAGGAAGAAAGGAAGCTAGGGCTCTACCATTTTCTTACTTCTAGAGAAAGGTTTGGCTAAGGTAATATATATAAAACATGTCCCTCTCATTCTCCTCTTTATTTTGGTCTGATTAGTTTTATGGTTTTGGGCATTTTCATCTCCTTCTCAAATAGGAAATTTGGTGTTTGGGTGACTCCTTACAAGATTTTCGAAGTTAGAAGTAAAAGGGATGATTGGGTAAGTATTTCCTTTACATTTTGTGTATTATTTTGCTGGAAAATGTCCCTAAGGATTGATTTTCATAATGGGTTCTATTATTGTGCGAAATTACAAGGAGATGAAGGTGAAAGACTAAAATTTCTAGGCTTGATGACTCAAATCCGAATTTGAGAATGTCCTATGGTGTGTTCTTGGTAGTTAAGGCTCAACCTAGTCAATTTAACCTCTTAGATGTATGGGTAAGTGATTTCTCTCCTTTTATGAGATGTGTGTACTAAATTCCCATCATTTGGACTGACTTTTGGTGCATGGCTTGTATATGTGCGAAAATAGAGATGTGAGGAATAAACCATTGTGAGCTTTGATGTCTTCACCTTGAATTGGTGCAATTGACTCCTTAAGAAGCTAGGTAAGTAACTTTTAGGTAGCCATTAGTGGTTTAACCCTTTGGATATATGATTTATTACTAGAAATGATGATGACTATACTTGTTTTAAGCTTAGTGTGCATTTGAATTATAATGGTAATTAGAGGCAAAATAATTGGCTTCATTGAGGTAATCGGGGTTAATTTCCTAATTCCATGTATATCTTCATGTTAATATGATATTGTTTACATATATATGATTTTGAAATGCTAAATGATTGATTGACTACTTGAATTGTTATTGTGATTGGACCTTGTGAGTCCATAGTGGATGTAATATCCAGTATTCTGAAAATGAGAGAAAACACGAGAAAAGTAATGTACGGTTTTTTCGTAAACAAATGAAATTCATCGGATGCAAAAGGAAGTCCCCCAAAATGGATTATTTAAGGTCCCAAAAAATTTGGGAAGCATTCTAGACTCCTAAAAATGAGAATCCCAGGCTCAGATGGAAAGAAAAAGAAGCTAGAATAAAGAAATAAATTTGAACAAAAGGCTGACAATACGTAAAGGCATTTTCATCATTTTGAGCAAAATTCAGAATTTTCACAAGAAGGCCTTTTAAATGAAAGTTCTGAGTTTTCCAAGATTCTTAGAGGCCTTGAAAACCATAGGAAGTCCCAGGACAGTTAAAACTCCTTCAGTGGACATTTTCTAACGTTAGTTGTCCCAAATTTTGACCAATTTGTTCGAGAGGGTTTAAAATCCAATTTGGATGAAGCCAAAGGCATTTTATGAATTAGAGGACCTGAATTTTATGATAGAAAAGACAATTCTCAAAAATGAATTAAAATAAGCCTAAATGGAGCAAACAGATGTATAGGGGTAAAATGGTTATTTTGAAAAATTATAAAAGAGGCCTTTTAAGTAAGATTACACCTCATCACCTTCTCTAAGCTTCCATTTGCAAGAAAATGGGCAGCCATGGTGTGACATTAAGAGGGGGGAGAGAGAAGAAGTTTAAGCTTCCATTTAGGTAAGTAAACGACCCTATTTCATCTCGCGGCAGTTAGGAAAGTTATTCCTCTCTCTAAGAGCTCTCTAATGATGGTTTTCTTTTCTTGAAAAATTGAAGATTCAAGTCTAACCCAAGCCAAAAAGGAACTCTTTTCAAGAAATAAATCAATGAAAAATAATCTACACAAAGAGAGCTCTATTTTAAGGTAAAACTTTACTTGAAACACTTGCAAAATCTTATATTTCCAAGCCATTTAAGCTTCAGTCTAGAGAGAGAAAATGAGGATGAGAGTTTTTCTTTATATGTTCTTGATGGAACCAAAAGTTATGGAGTGTAAGGATTAAGAATATACAACTAAAATTGAAAAGGGAGCCTTAGAATGCAAGTTATGGAATTAAGGGATTTGGTTGCACCTAGGCTAAGATGAACTTCCTAGTAGTAATTTAAGTTATCTAAGAGTATATATGAGTTCCTAAGACACCAAGAGAGCCTCCCACATGCTTCTCCCATCAAAGAAATTAAAACAACTCCATCGGTGTCATATGGAAGCATAGCTTCGGCCAAGGAGAGTTCATGCACCTAGGGAGTGTTTTAATTCTTCCTAAGCTTAGTTTTGCATCATGTATGATAGGAGAGTATGAAAGGAAGCCGTGGACAAATTTTAGAAACCATAGAAAGTGAGATGGCCTTATATGTTCTATAATATGGCTTAAAGAAGCAACACCTAGCTAGGCTCCTTGAATTGATTGTGTGATAACTCTAAGAGATTTAAATGGAGTTAATAATCATAAATAGATGGATAGAATGGAGCCAAGATGATATTTTCTTAAGGTTACTTCATTAAGTGCATTAAGGAGCTATAAGAGTACCATATGAACCATCTAGCTTTTCTAGTGAATGTATGGCCTTAGAATTTAATTTAAGAGTATAATTAGCTTCCATGTGATGTGCCTAGGCCAAGAGAAATGATCTCCACCTCTTTGGATGTATAAGGTCAAGGGAGAGGACTCAAGGCTTAAGGAAAAAGTGTGTAAATGTAAGCAAGGTAGCTCTCTCCACCTTCTCTCATGCATTAATGTGTGTTTACATTGTCTTTGAATATGTGTATATATGTTTTGAGGTATGAAAAGTATTTTAGCATGAGTTTTTATTCCATGGTACCATGATGATGTTTTATGCATGCAAATGATGTTTTATATGCTTGCCTTGGCTTGCTTGAGTATGGAGAAGCCAAGAACCCTCTAGCCATGGTGAGGATGAGTCAAGAACCCTAGAACTTGGTCAAGGCAAAGTAAAGAGTCTCCCAAGAGTGAGTGTGATGACCCTAACTTCTAATCATTGTAATTAAGGTAAAATACGTGATTAATAGCCATAAACCAGGGTTATATGACATTAAGACTAATTATATTCTGGAAATGTGGGGAAATTTGAACCTTAATGTTATTAGAGTCATCAACCATATAATTACAAGCACTTACATACATTAGGGAAACAAACATTCATTTATAACCCTTGATTCTATTACCTATCAATTCCAACTCACAAGAATCTTCTACCAATGTTTCTAAGTCATCCTTTGAGATTACCATATAAATAACTAAGATTTCCTAGTTAATATAAGGGTTTTAGGATGTTCATCGCGGCTAAATTCCCCTTAGCTATGGCCAATTGCCCTTGGGTTCACTCCTTACTTTGTTATTGATCACCATGGTGAGTTGGACCTTCGCCACGGCTAACCTACATGGCGCTGCAGTGAGAAAGCCTCTTAGAACCTATCTCGCTCGCTTCTTGTAATATTCGATTCTTTGAAAATGAGAGATTATGTCATGCAACCATTAGAATGTATGTTGAGCATGAAGTGTGGCAGTGGACCAAGTTAATTTATGGGCTGAAATAAGATTTTATCACCGGGGTCAAAGATCTTGTCGACAAGATCCTGTAGTCTGTAGTGCAATTTCCAAGACCTTATTGACAAGGTTTTCACCAGCAAGTACAAGGTTTTCGCCAGCAAGTACAAGGTTTTGTGTTAAAACTTGTGTGGTCTAGAATTGAGTATGGAGGGCTTTTTAAACCAAAGTTTTGAGTTCTCCAGGGTTCTCAGAGGCCCTGAAAACCATGGAAAGCCCCGGGACAGTTAAATCCCCTCCGGTGGACGTTTTCCAACGTTAGTGCACCTAAACTTTGACGGGTCCATTCAAAAAGGTTTTAGCTCCAATTTGAGTGATTCCAAAGCCATTTTTCTTAATTGGGAACCTAAATTTTATAATGGAAAAGACGGTTCTCAAAAAGGAGCTAAAACGAGGGAGAAACGAAAGTGCAAAGTATGTAGGGCAAAATTGGAATTTTGGAAAAGTCACTTTTCCCTACCTATATATATGTGGTGCCTCACATTTTCCCTCATTTAACTTTAGAAAATTTAGCCCCAAACCAGAAGAAGAACCCTAAGGGAGAGGCGTCCAAGAGAGGAAGAAGAAGGAGGAAGAAAGCCAAGCTTAAGGTATGCTTTCATGATGTTTTTTCTTGCTTTTCTTCATCTCCACCACCTCTCCTTCATACTCCTTTCTTTCCTTGGATTAAAGTGATGTCTATAAATCTGATTCAAGGGAGATATTCAAGGTAAAGTTCGGATTTGAAGAGAGGAGCTTGGAGAAATCAAGATTCAAGCCAAACTAAGCAAGAAAACAAGGTAAAAATGCATCCTATGGTTGATACCTTCCATGGCCTTTCTTCTCCATTTCGCCCCATATGTGTTCTGCCCTAAGGAGTTAAATTTCAAGCCCAACCAAGCATGATTCTTAGATATTTGATGGAGAGGAATAAGAATATGCAAAGAAGACCAAGAAATAGGCATTAGAAATTAAGATGCAAAATCTAGAGTTTTAAGTGCACCTTCCAATTTCTAAAATTGTATGATGATTCCTAGGTCTAAGTAAGAGTTTAAATGAGTTCTTGAGACACCTAAGATGCTCCCCATAAGCTTCTTCCTTCAAGAAAACTAAGAAAACTCCAAGAAGCTCAAAGGAAGCCTATGTCTCGGCCTAGGCTTGTTTGTACAGGTTGGGGGGAGTTTTAAATTTTTCTAAGGCCATCCTTGAGTCATATTTGATGAATGAAGATGAAGGGAAGCCTTGGAAAAATTTTAGAACTCATGGAAAGTGATTTAGTGCCTTAGTGCCTTAGGTTCCATAATATGACCTAAAGAAGCAACATGGTGCTAGGCCTTTTGTCTTAATGATGTGATGACTCCAAGAGGCTTAAAAGGGGTTAAGAATCATATTTGATAAGAAAGAATGAGGCCTAGAAATCATTTGAGGGGTGTTGCTTCATTAAGTGTAATTATGGACTATAATGAAGTATGTAGAGTAATCTAGTGGTTCATCAAGTTATGTAGCCTTAGAATGTGTTTCATGAACCTAATTGGATCCCATAATTTGTACCTAGACCAAGAGAAACTATCTCCACCAACTTGTGGGTGTGTGGCCGAAAGTGGAGGCTTGAAAGCTAAAGAAAAAGTGTATGATATTGTGCAAGGTAGCTCTCTCCACCTTCTCTCATGCATGAATGTGTGTCTAGCTTGTTTTGGAATGTGTGTATATGTATTTTCAAACTTTGGAAAGTATGCTAGCATGCCTTTACATGTCATGATTCTTGATGCCATGTTATGTTTTAAATGAATCCATGATGTTTGTATGAGTTTGCTTGAGTGTGGAGAGGCCAAGAACTCTTCCCTTGGGTGAGGATGAGCCAAGAACCCTCGAGCTTGGTTGAGACAAAGCAAAGAGTCTCCCAAAAGCAAAGTGGGCTCCCAAGAGTATGGTTGAGTCCAAAATGCTCAAGAATGGGTGAGGCAAGTCCATAATCCATGAGGAGAAGTGTGAGGTCAATCCAAACACTTGGTGAGCTCTTGAATGATTTGTATGAGTTGTTCACATGCCAAGTTTGCTTTAAAATGTCCATGACTTTTATTTCCTCCATGCATGCATTTGTAAAGCTTGCTTTGCACATATTATGTGTGATTGAATGGGAGATGAGCTATTAGGATTCTTTGAATCTCATTCCCTCCTCTCCAATCTGACATGCTAGGTGGACCAAGCACTTATGGTGAAGGGAGCCAACAACCATAAAGAGTAAGGAGTGACAAGCTTATGTAGTATTTTGCCTATTTTGGAACCATAATGATGGTTCATAGTGTATATGATGTTGTATATGTACCATGAACCTTGAGACATGTGTAAATATACTATTATGTTATGTTTAGATATATGAAAATGATATATGACCTATAGCACTAATTTTGAGTATGTAAGATCAAAGTGTGCAATATGAAAGTTTGATGAATATGTGTATAAATGTGGGTTGAATGGACAAAATGAGAAGCATGAGGTTTGGCACCATTTGGGCAGCTTACCTGAGTCTCAAATGTACTTTCTTGCCCAAAAGGTACCACAACCAAGGGAAGGCCATTTGGCAAATTTGATACCTCATATGGAGCCAAATTTGACCATAATAGAACTCTATGTCACTTTTTGGCCAAATGAGTTAGTCTTGATCTAAAATTTGGCATGCAATTAGTTCTCATTAAGAGCTTTTTGGGAAGCTAAAGATCATAATTTTCGGAGACCTAGAGAATATTTGAGGAATTTTCAAAGTTGGGATTTTTCATGGATTCTGGTATGGGTACTGTTCATACTGGCAGTTTTGAATTCTGTGTCACCCGATGGCCAAATGGTGTCCAATGCTTATGAAATTTTACATCCAAATACTAGAGGTCATAAGATTTCTGTGGCCACCGAGATCACCTCATTTGGAGGTCTGAGAAGTGAGTTATGCATGTTTGAAGTTAACTGTCAGTATCAGTAGCGCCCCATGAGTCCGGTTACTGTTCTATAGGGTCCAGCTAACTAAAAGTATCTGTTTGATTCTGGAATTATTTTTAATATCAAGTTAACATTTGTAGCTTTCCAGAATGACTGAATATGTGTGATTTCAATTTTTATAAAATTAGTTATGAATTTCAGAAATTTGTATCAGTAAACCGAACAACAGCCCAAGCAGCCAGTGACTCTGTAGATTTTTGGATGTCAAACGTCCTTTGTGATGAATTTTATGACTTGGGCGTATATTTTAGTGTGAAGTAGACATCCTAAGCTTTCTATAATGACTAATATTGCATGTTTTTGATTTTTCTAGATTTAGTTATGAATTTTAAAATTTTGTGACAGAAAAGAGGAAATTCTGGCCGAAAATACAAACATGGATTTTATGTGCTCCTTTGCTTTCCACGAGTTGTAGGCCAAATTGATAATGGAAATGAGTTATATTCATGTTTTTAAGTATGAGAACGTGATAGATGCTTTCATATGGCCTACAGGACTCCGAAAGAAAATTTTTACCTATAAAGAAATGCACTTTTATTCATAACTCCCTATGCCACTATATTGTTTCTATAAAATAAACATAAGATGAGGCATGGGAATTGTATGAATTGAGTTCTAGAAGTATGGTGTTACACCTCTCACTATTGACCACGGCTAATTCCCCCTTTCGCAGTGGCTAATTCCTCTCTAGAACGCCTAGCAAATTCTCACAAAAGTTTGTCGCGGCCAATTCCAATTTAACTGCGGTGAATTACCCTCTAGATGACTCCTAATTCTACCTCTCACATTTCATTGTGGCTAATTCCACTATTCGCCGCGGCAAATTGCTCTCTAGTACTCTCCTTAAGCAACTTCACCTCTATTGCCCGCGACTAATCATATTTTGGTCATGGTGAAATTTCTTCTGATCCTACAACTCCGAAAATCTTATCTTTTACTCTCCACTCTCCCTCTAATAACACCCTATGGCCACTCTACCTTAATTTATACAACTCTAATAGTAGTTATATACCTTAATTACCCATCTAATCTATCATTACTAGTTTAAAGCTGAAGTGTCAATTTCTACTCCTCCAACTACCCTATATCAACAAGTTCATAGATTAATAAGCGTAGAATTTCATAAGCTTCCAGCAATTACCATTCAAGTATACATTCCATTAAAGATTCCATATATCACTGATTCAAATCAACAATCTAATATATCCCATGATGATATTCCTAATAGTAAACCATATCATAAATTCAACAAAGTTCATACATTAGATACTATAAGTTCATACATCTTAAACCAAGTTATATTAAGACTTAACTCCTTAATAAATACATTCTGACTAATCAAAACATAAATGCCCACACTTGGCAATATGATTACATTATATATATATATATATGAGATTAACAAAATTGCATCTACACTACTCAGATTAGCCCAAGTGTAGCTTCCTTCACATATGGCTAGAGCTCATGGATTTTCAACCACTTGCATCCCCTTATCCTTACCCGAAGGGCCTTCACCTGAAAGTATAGTCCCATGAAATAGGGTGAGATGCAAATCTCAATAACCAAGGGAAATTCCATTATATATTCTATTTTAATTAACATATACACATGATTTCACATTAGTATCAGAAAACATGCCAGTCATATCAGTAAATGAAATAATTAGGCTATCATAATTACTAACCCATACTAGTAATCATATTTTCACATGCTAAAGGTCAATAACATCGGGAGAGGCCCATCCACGGCACCTACTCCCCATTGAGCACAACCAGGGCTCAGTGCATCTGGGGTTCGATTATAATCCGGTGCCCGATCGAAGCACATGCACGGGTAGTAGCCACACCACAACTCCACCATGGACTCACAAGGTCCAATCACAATACAATAGATAGCCAACCAATTCATTCAGCATTTCAAATCATTCGTGTACAGCAAATATGAAATTAAAATAGATATATGCATGGAATTAATATAGTCCCGGATACCTCACTTATAGCTAATCCTCTAAGAGCCAATTGAATGTTACTTCAGCTTATGGACACAAAACCAAGTCATTACTATCCCTAATCACAATTTGTATAAACAAACCCATCACTTAAAAAAGTTAAGTTATATAAGACTACCCATAAACACTTACCCAATCACCACTAAAACCAAATTCGGATTCAGTTGCTCCTACCCCAGAAACCTAAAAATAACACCTCAAATTCTGAGTAAATTCGCACAGAAACAATACCCATATTATAAATCAGTTATAGGGGTCTCAAACTAGCAATGAAAACATCAAAATGGAGAGTTTATATTTACCTAATAACACACTCAGCCCCAACCTACGAAATTTCACCAAGAAAACCCCAAACAGCCACATTTTAGATTTTGGGTATGGTGAAAGTACTCCAAATGAAAAACTAATCAGGCCAAAATGAAGAGAAAGAGAAGGGGATTAAGTTATATAACTATTACCTTGGCTGAATCTTGCTCTACAAGTGGAAAATGATGGATTTCTTGCCCCAAAACACTAGGCTCCCTTCAAACCTCCGAATTTCCCTTTTGTGTTTTTGTGTTTTGCAGAATAGGGGGTGACTAGGTTAGTTTTTAAGGTTTAAGTTGGGTTTTCTATGGGTTATGGGCTGCTCCAAGTATCCAACTCCAAATGGGCTTCAGATTTAAGTTTTGTTGGGTCAGCTTTCATATGTTGGGCTACAGAATTTTAATTGGGCCAGACTATGTTTTAAGAGCTCAAAGGATTTGGGCCTGCACAAAGGTTGTTGGGCCAATTATAAAAGCCTCTACAAGGTGGATCTTGGGCCTCTATCACATTTAATTAGATTGGGTCTGCACTTAACTCATTGGACTTCCATTAGCCTCTTATCATGATCTCCTACATTAATTTGGGTCTAGATAAAGTTTTTATCCCAATTAAATCTCAAACTCATATTAATAATTTATCTCTCTAAAATTTTTATTCACTTAACTTACCTGATTATTTCATATTAATTATTCTTAATTAACCTAAACCCATGATTAATACCTTAATTAATTTTGGGGTATTACAGTGAGGTTGACTCCCAAAAGTAAAGTTGAGTCAAAACCTCTTAGAGAAAATGGATGAGGCAAGTCCAAAATCCATAAGTGAATGGGTGAGGCTAATCTACTCACTTGGCAAGCCTATGTATGCTATACATGATGTGTTCAAATGCCAAGAATGTTTCATGAATGCTCACATATGTCGATATGCCCATACCTGCATTTTCAAGGCTTGTATTGCATACTTTATGTGTGATTGAAAGGGAAATCAGTTAGGCCTTTTGGGGCTTTTAGAGAAGGGATAGCTTTTGACTAGGGACTAGGAAAAGGGGTGTAGCAGTTATGCCTTGGCCCCTGTGGTATTCAAAGTCATATCCCATGTTTTTCATGATTCTCCAAAGGGCAAGTCCGAAGTATGTAAGTTTAGGTTTTACCTTAGGTGCCACGCCAACCCTCCTTGATCTAACCTGATGGGTGTGTCAGATGACTAAGATTATTTGGTTATGCCATTTTGAATCTCATTCCCTCCTCTCCAATATTCTAACATGCTAGGTGGACTAAGTGGACAATTTAATGGGAGCCAACAACTTGGAAGATGAAAGTGTCACAACAAACTGCATAAATTTTGCTTCTTTATGGCCATATGAGTGACAAATTTTGTAATCTATTATTTTATATGACCTATAACCTTATAAATATGTATAATTATGCTAATGTATCATGTACAAATGAGAATTTATGTTATGTGAATGTTACAATGCAAAATGGGTATAGAATGGCAAGACTAGCATTATGTAAACTTGTGTATATCATGGGGTGGATGAGTGAGTTTGAGAAATCTGGGCTTATGCACCTTTGAAGCAAGTTTAGAGAGTCATTTTGGTGCATTCCCACGTGCTCAAGTGGCCACACAAGCTTAGAAAGCAAAATTGGACACTTTGAGGCTAGTTGAGATCATGAAAATGATTAAACTAGAACCCTAAAGCACAAACTGACCAAATGGATGAATCTTCCCATGAAATTTGGCAGACATGTAGAGCTTATTGAGATATTTTTACAAAGCTAAAGCGTAGAAAAATTAGAGCTCTACAAAATTAATTATGAATTTTCAAAATTGGGATTTTTTTGCTATTCTGGTGCATGTATTGTTCATATGGTCAATTTTATGTTCTATATCATCTGATGAACAAATGGTGTCCAATGCTTGTGAAATTTTACAAGAATAAACTAGAAGTTATAAGATTTCTTTGGTCACCAAGATCACCTCATTTGGAGGTCTGATAAGAGAGTTGTGAATTTTTGAAGTTTACTATTAGTATTAGTAGTGCCACTGGACCTCCAGTACTGTTCCATCATAATTCAGTTCCCAGATTGTCTTGGCATAGTCTGGATATATTTTTACCTTAAATTTAACATCTTTGGATTCTCATATTGACTAAATTTGTATGATTTATATTTTTTTGGAATTAGTTATGAATTTCTAAAATTTATGATAGTAACTTATGATAGTAGCCCAGACAGCTGAGATATTGGGTGCTTTTCGAATATCAAACATCTTCTTCTTAATGTTCCATGATCTAGATTTATTTTTAGAATGAAATAGACATCTGTAGCATTCCAAAATGGTATATTGTACCTAATTTCAATTTTCTATAATTAATTATGATTTTTCAAATTTCAGGCACAGAATTTGGAAAACTAATCTGAGGCTGCAATAGTATGTTTTATGTATTTGCTCCCTTTGCTCATGGTATGGGCTACTTTTTGAGATTGTTATGAGTTTTATGTAAGTGTTTAAAAGTGAGGATGAGATGAATGAGTCCATATGGCCCAAGGGACTCCGAAAGAAAAATTTATCAGTGACATTATGCAAGTATGTTCATTGTTTTAAATGCTATCTTCCTTGCTTCATTATAAAATGCATGGAATAAGACCTTTAAATGGCATGAAGTAAGCTAGATAAATATGGTGTTATAGTGGACCTATGGTGTGGCTACCATAATACATATGCTTTGATCGGGCATCAAGTTGTGATCAGACCCCAAATGCACTGAGCCCTAGTTGTTCTCATTATAGAGTAGGTGCCATGGACAGACCTTTCCCGATATTATTGGCCATTAAAATGTTGTATTTGATTGCTGGTATGAGACAGTAGTCATTGGTAGCTCAACTAATTCATTTGCAAATTAAATTAATGATTTTGGTATTGATGATATGAAATTACATTATATTGGTTAATCTATACATATATATGGAATTTGCCTCTTGTTATTAAGATTGTATATCTCATCCCAATTATGGACTAACATTTTCAGGGAGTGGACCTTTTAGTGGCAAGGAGAAACTAAGGGACGCTTATTATATGATTTGGTAGCACATAGGTTTGGAAACCTTGTGAGATTATATTATGTAATCAGATTACTAATTTTATGTAATTGCCACATTGCATCATGTATTGCCAAGCATTGGGACTGTAATCATGTGATACATTAAATGTCAACTTAAACTAGTGATGTATACTTACCTAATATCCCTCATAGCCTCTACCTCCAAAAATCCTCTAAGAAAATGCCAAATTAGATTTTGGGTACAGTGACAATACTCCAAATGAAAAACTAATTAGGTCAAAATGTACAAGAAGAGAAGAGGGTCAAGTTATATAACATTGACTGTGGCTAAATCTTAGTCTAGATAAGGGAAATGGGGCCAAGAAGATGGCGGAAACCTTAGCCTCCAAGAGACCTTCAAATTTACTTTGCCTCTTGTGTTTTTTCTACAGAATGGGGAGGAAGCTGAGCGTATTTAGGGTTTAGTTAGGTCTTAAATGGGTTATAGGTTGACCTAAAGGCCTAAATCCACATGGATTCAGATTTTATGCTTGTTAGGCCAGATTTCAAGATTCCATTTGGTTTGGGTTTGCATAAGGGATGTTGGGCCAATTATAAAAGTTTATGTAAATTAATTTTTGGGCCTCTATCTCCTTAAACCAAATTAAGCCATTGTTAGGCGGTCTCTCTTGGGCCAAGACTTACAATAGGAAGTTGGGTCTGCACCTAAATTCACTAGGCCTCCATTAATCCTTACCCATGGCTTACTATAATTAATTTGGGCCTAGATGAAATTTTCAACCCAATTAAATCTTCAACCTATATTAATAATTTATTGCTCTAGAAATTCCCCTTCCCATAGCTTGCTCAATTATTCCATAATAATTATTCTTAATCAATCCAAATCTATGATTAACACTATAATTAATTTTGGAGTGTTACACAAATAGCCCTTTTGTTGTGGCGAATTACCCTCTAGAACACCACTAGACTTGCCTCTCACATTTCGTCGCGGCTAACATTGCTCTTCGTCGTGGCCAATTCCTCTCTGTTTCTTTCCCAAGGTAACTTCGTCATGTTTGGCTGCTACTAATTCCATCTTGGTCGCGGCCAATTCCCTTCTTTTCCTATAATTCTCAAATTCCCTCCCATGCATTCCAATTCTCCCTCTAAGAGCACTCCAGGACCACTCTCCCTCAATTTGTGAAACTCTAATGGCATTTATCTACTCGATTTACCTAGCTAATCTATCATTATCCACTTCAAGATTTGATATGGAGGTGAGATAGGAGATTTGAAAAAGCTTGAACAAAATCAAGAACTTAGAAACAAAAGGGCTAGACGTGACTCTAAAAGATGGCCAAATAAAGATCCATTACAAGGTATGGGAGGCCCATGCACAAGATCAAGAGCCAAAGCTATGAAGGAGGTCTTGAATGGAGTGGTCTAAAAACTAATAGACTTGGAGCCCATAGTCTTAGCTGAATATGAAGCTTAAAAGGAACAAATTGGCATAAAGATTATTTCATTCCTACAAGTTGCTAGCCCAAGCCTAAAGGGAGCCTAATTGAAGGAGTCTAGCCATTTTCCACAAAATTCTCTTAGTTTTATTTTGTTTTAATTTGATTGTTATTGTTTCAGATTTTTAGGCACCATTCTTGGTGAATTTGTTCAGATTTAAATTTCTTTTATTTTTCCCGCCATGTAAAAGGTGCCACTTAGGAATTATTCTGTTTAGGGTTTTATTTTTCAAATGCCTATATAAGGCCCACTTGTACTCCAAGAATGGCAGATTAAATGAATTATCTTTTCAGAATCATTTCTGATTTGTGAGGTTTCTCTTGTGACCTTTGTGTGCTGGAGAAAATCTTTGACTTATCAAAGGAGTAGTTTCCTTTTTGGCGTCCCGAATTAGGGTTCTAAGAGACGGGTTCTCTTAGGGTTCAAGTCCATTGACCAACATCTTTTCTTCTTCTTTGTTCTTTGTTGCTTATTATCCATATTATTTGTTCTTGTGCTGCATGCCAAAGTTCGATCACTGATCCGTGTTATTTGGGGTTCCTAGAACATGTTTCTACGGAGTCTCACATCATCTGGTATCAGAGCATTAGTTGAGGTTGGTTTCATCTACTTTTTTCTTTGTTCTTTTCCCTTATTTCGTTTGATTAGTTTCTGTTTGTTCTCATTTTTGTGCAGCTATTTCTGGTGTTTTCCTTTGTATTTTTAGACGTGTAATAGGTCTTTCTTGTGTCTCAAGATCTCTTCTTTCTTCTCGTTTTGGAATCACGTCAATCCGATTTTTTTAGAGCAAGTTATAGTTGTTTCTTGCGTGCATGTCATTCTGATCTTTTAGAAATCTTGTGTTCTGTTTGCAAATTTCAACACCTTTGAGATTCGAAAAAAAAAAGAGAGTATATTACGGTGAAAAAAAAAGGGAAAAGAAAAGAAAAGAAGGAAAAGTTGCAAAAAAATAAAAAATAAAAAAAGGAAGTCAAAATCTGTGAAAAAGAAAGTTGTGCTGGAAATTATAAATTGTTGACTTAAATTGCAATTGCTGAAGATCATCTATTCTTGGAATTACCATTTTTGATTCCTTGAGTTGATCTAGTCATTAAATGTCATATTGTGCACAATTCATAAAAGGAAATTTGCATTCATTCACCTTGTTCTAAATTTCAAATTTCTGATTGCTTCATTACTGATTTCAGATTCCAATTTCCTTCCCATCCTTTCCTCTTGATAATTAATCATTTAACCATTTGTTCTCCTATAATCTGCCACATACCATTTGTTCCATAAATTCATTGTGTTCATTTCCTTTCCTAGTCACTTGTTGTATTTTTCATTGGCTGTACCTACGAATTTTTTTTTTTAAATGTTGGACTTTTGTTGTCTCTTGGAGAACTTTGCGTCTTGAATTCTAATTTGAGATTGTCACTTCAGTTGCTACTTCTTTCGATTTGTTGGATTTAATTTAGTACCCTATAGGAAACAAGTTGAGAGGAAAAAGGCAAGAGTGTTTTCATCATTGTAAAAGCCATTACAAGTGTGAAACACGAGTGAATTTGCATCATTTAGAGTGAAACACGAGAGGGAGTGGTCAGGTCCTTTCTCTTGCTATTCACTAACATTTCAGGTGCCAATCATGTCTGAAAGTGAAGATAACCAAGTTGACCTTAAATTGTTCATCAAATTTGTTCAAGAACAATTCAAGAGGCTAAATACTAGGTCGGATCAAATAGATTCTTCTTCTTCCAATAGCAAGGCAAGACATGGTAAAAACGTTCTAGGAGGAGATGAATCTAATTTTGAGGAGGAAAGCCAACATGAAAGAGTTGGGAGAGCTCCACCTCAAAAGAAAGATGTGTTTAGTAATATCAAGATGAAAATCCCTTCCTTTCAAGGGAAAGCTGATCCTAATGTATACCTTGAATGGGAAAGAAAAGTTGAGTTTATATTTGACTACCAATCTTTTTCAGAGGAAAGTAAAGTGAAATTAGCTGCTTTGGAGTTTACAGATTATGCAAGCCTATGGTGGGATCAATTAACCACTAGTAGGAGGCATTCTGAAGAGGGTCCAATTCAGTCTTGGCTAGAAATGAAAGCTCTCATGAGGAAGAGATTTGTCCCTACCCATTACAATAGGGATGTGCACAAAAGGCTCCACAAAATCAAACAAGGATCTATGAGTATGTAAGAATATTTTCAGCAAATGCAAATTGCCATGATCAAAGCTGACATTGAGGAAGATTCAGAAGTTACAATGGCAAGATTTCTTGGTGGCTTAGACCCTGAAATTGCTACAGAAGTTGAATTGCAAAACTATCTTGATATGGAAGAGTTGTTGCATAAAGCCATTAAGGTGGAAAAGTATTTTAAGGCAAAACAGAAATTGAAATCACATGCTAGTTCCAACAAAGACTTCAAGTCCTCTTTCAAGTTTAAGGGAGAGACCAAGCCTAGAGAGGAGAATAAGTTGAAGATGCAAACACCTACTTCTAAAGGTAAATCTGAACCTAAATCTTTTTCTAGTTCTTCTAAAATTAAATGCTTTAAATGTCAAGGTTTTGATCACATTGCTTCACAATGTCCAAATAAAAGGACTATGATTTTGCTTGAGAATGGTGTTGTTACTAGTGAAAGTAGTGTTGATGAAGAAGTGGAAGCTGAGTTGAGTTCCAATGGAGGTGATGAATCTGATGTGGAGGTAGCTGAAGCTGTGTTTGGTGAGGTTCTAGTGTCAAGGTGTGCTTTTAGCATTCAACCTAAAGAAGAGATTGAAAAAGAACAACGAGAGCATATCTTTCACACTAGGTGTTTTGTTAACAACAAGGTATGTAGTCTTATCATTGATAATATGAGCTGCACTAATGTTGCTAGTACCTTTTTAGTTGAAAAGCTAGGTTTGCCAACTAGAAAACACCCCACTCCTTATAATTTGTTGTGGTTCAATGATAATGGGGATGTTAAAGTTACTAAATAGGTTGTTGTAGCATTTTCCATAGGAAGTTACCATGATGAGGTTTTGTGTGATATAGCTCCTATGTATGCTGGACACTTATTATTGGGTAGACCTTGGCAATTTGATAGGAAATTTAAGTATGATGGTTATACTAATAGGTATTCTCTTGAGTTTAATAAGAAAACCATTATGCTAACCCCTCTCAGACCCTTGCAGGCATATGAGGATCAAAAGCGAATTACTCAAGAATGCAAGCTAAGAGAGAAAGAAAAGAAAGTGCGTGAGAAAGAAAGAAAAGAAAGTGAGATGGAGAGAAAAGGAAAGAGAGCTACTGAAAAGAAAAGTCAAGAAAGTGAAGAAAATAAAGTAACATTATTTTCTGGTAGAGGAGAGATTAAGAGGGTTTTATGTAGTGAGACATCTTTTGTACTCTTGTATAAGGATGTTTATCTCACCCTTAGTGACCTTGATGAATCTCTTTCTTCTAGTGTTTTGAGTTTGTTGCAGGAATATAAAGACTTGTTTCTGGAAGAGGTACCAGATGGATTGCCTCCCATAAGAGGCATTGAACACAGGATTGATTTTATTCCTAGAGCATCTCTTCCTAACCGACCTACTTATAGGGCAAATCCAAAAGAGACTAAGGAAATTTAGAGACAAGTGGAAGAACTCATGAAAAAGGGATTTGTGAGAGAAAGCCTTAGTCCATGTGCTATTCTGGTAATACTTGTGCCCAAGAAGGATGGCAAATGGAGGATGTGTGTGGACTACCGAGCCATTAACAAAATCACAGTTAAGTATAGATATCCTATTCCTAAACTTGATGACATGCTTGATGAGTTGCATGGTGCTTACTTGTTTTCAAAAATAGATCTTAGGAGTGGTTATCATGAAATTAGGATGCAAGAGGGTGATAAGTGGAAGACTGCATTTAAGACTAAGTTTGGTTTGTATGAATGGCTTGTTATGCCCTTTGGCTTAACTAATGCTCCTAGTACATTCATGAGCTTAATGAATCATGTGTTTCGCCCTTACATAGGAAAGTTTGTTGTTGTGTATTTTGATGACATTCTTGTGTTTTCTAAGAATCTAGAAGAGCATGTTAAGCATTTGCATTCTGTGTTTATTATTTTGAAAGAAAATAAACTCTTTGCAAATTTAGAGAAATGCTCTTTCTGCTTAGATTCTGTTGTTTTCCTTGGTTTTGTTGTAGGTACTGATGGCCTCCGAGTGGATGAAGAGAAGGTAAAGGCAATTCGGGAGTGGCCAACACCTAAGAATGCTAGTGAGATGAGGAGTTTCCATGGACTTGCAAGTTTCTATCAACGTTTTGTAAAGGACTTCTCAACCCTTGCTGCACCTTTAAATGAGATGGTAAAGAAAAATGTTGTCTTTAAATGGGGTGAGGCATAAGAGGTGGCTTTTAACACTTTGAAAGATAAATTAACCAATGCCCCTCTACTTATTTTTCTTGATTTCTCTAAAGTTTTTGAAGTAGAATTTGATGCCTCTGGAATTGGTATTAGTGCTGTTTTGATGCTAGAGTCTAGGCCTATTGCTTACTTTAGTGAAAAGCTTCGTTGTGCTTGTTTGAATTATTCGACTTATGACAAGGAATTGTATACTTTAAAAAGAGCTCTAGAACATTGACAACATTATTTATGGTCTAAGGAATTTGTTTTGCATTCTGATCGTAAGAGTCTTCAATAGCTAAAGACCCAAGATAAGTTGAATAAGAGGCATGCTTTGTGGCTTGAACATAAAAAGGGGAAAGAAAATGTTGTGGCTGATGCTTTGTCTAGGAGGTATAGTCTCATTACATCTATACAAGCTAGGTTGATTGGTTTTGAATCTTTCAAAAGCATGTATGAATGTGATGCTGATTTTGCTGAAACTTGGAAGTTGTGTGAAAAACATAGTTCTCATGATTTCTTTAGATTTGATGGTTTCTTGTTTAAAGGAAATAAATTGTGTGTGCCTGTTTGTTCTATGCGTGAGCTTTTGGTTAAAGAATCTCATAGGGGTGGTTTGATGGGCACTTTGGGATAGAAAAGACTTTATCCATGTTAAAGGAACATTTTTATTGGCCTCATATGCGTAGGGATGTGATTGCTATATGTAAAAGGTGCATTGTATGCAAGCACGCTAAATCTAAAATGCAACCACATGGTTTGTATACTCCTTTACCTGTTCCTTCTCATCCTTGGGTAGATATTTCTATGGATTTTGTGCTTGGATTGCCTAGAACATCTAGTGGAAAGGATAGCATATTTGTTGTTGTTGATCAATTTAGTAAAATGGCTCGTTTCATTGCTTGCTCAAAAACAAATGATGTTGTCCATATTTCTAATTTGTTTTTCAAAGAGATTGTTAGATTGCATGGTTTGCCCCAATTTGTTGTGAGTGACCGTGATGTTAAATTTGTTAGTCACTTTTGGAAAACTTTGTGGGCTAAGCTGGGTACAAAGCTTGTGTTTTCTACGGTTGCACATCCTCAAACAGATGGACAAACTGAAGTGGTGAATCGAACGCTTTCTTCCTTATTGCGTGTTGTAATTCAAAAAAATTTAAAGAATTAGGAAAAGTGTTTGCCTCACATTGAGTTTGCATATAATCTTGCCTTGCATTCTACAACTTAGTTTTCTCCTTTTGAGATTGTATATGGTTTTAATCCTTTGACTCCCTTGGATCTACTTCCTTTTCCTTGTAATGAGTTTACTAACCTTGATTGTGCAAAGAAAGCTAAGTTTGTGCAGGATCTTCATGTTAAGGTTAAGGCAAACATTGAGCGCAAGAATGAGCAATATGCTCAACATGCTAATAAAGGCTGAAGGAAGGTTATCTTTGAACCAGGAGATTAGGTGTGGGTTCATTTGAGGAAAGAAAGGTTTCCTGAACAAAGGAAGTCCAAATTACACCCAAGAGGCGATGGTCCTTTCCAAGTGTTGCAAAGAATAAATGATAATGCATATAAAATTGATTTACCTAGTTCTTATGGGAATGTAAGCGTAACTTTCAATGTGGCTGACCTTTCTCTTTTTGATGTTGTAGATTCGAGGACGAATCCTTTTCAGGAGGGAGGGAATGATGGAGGTGAGATAGGAGATTTGAAAAAGCTTGAACAAAATCAAGAACTTAGAAACAAAAGGGCTGGACGTGACTCTAAAGAATGGCCAAATAAAGATCCATTGCAAGGTATGGGAGGGCCATGCACAAGATCAAGAGCCAAAGCTATGAAAGAGGCCTTGAATGGAGTGATCCAAAAACTAATAGACTTGGAGCCCATAGTCTTAGCTGAATATGAAGCCTAAAAGGAACAAATTGGCATAAAGATTACTTCATTCCTACAAGATGCTAGCCCAAGCCCAAAGGGAGCCTAATTAAAGGAGTCTAGCCATTTTCCACAAAATCAGCCATTTTCCACAAAATTCTTTTAGTTTTATTTTGTTTTAATTTGATTATTGCTGTTTCAGATTTTTAGGCACCATTCTTGGTGAATTTGTTCAGATTTAAATTTCTTTTATTTTTCCCACCATGTAAAAGGCGCTACCTAGGAATTATTCTATTTAGGGTTTTATTTTTCAAATGCCTATATAAGGCCCACTTGTACTCCAAGAATGGCAGATTGAATGAATTATCTTTTCAAAATCATTTTTGATTTGTGAGGTTTCTCTTGTGACCTTTGTGTGCTGGAGAAAATCTTTGACTTATCAAAGGAGTGGTTTCCTTTGTGGCGTCCCGGATTAGGGTTCTAAGAGACGGGTTCTCTTAGGGTTCAATTCCATTGACCAACATCTTTTCTTCTTCTTTGTTCTTTGTTCTTTGTTGCTTATTATCCATATTATTTGTTCTTGTGCTGCATGCCAAAGTTTGATCACTAATCCGTGTTATTTGGGGTTCTTAGAACGGGTTTCTACGGAGTCTCACATCAAGATTTAAGTGTTGATTTTTACTCATGAAACTATAATACATAAGCAAATTCTATAATTTAGTGACAGCAAAAGTGTTCCGACCATAAGGAGCATAGGGCCAATGCTTAATGTTCATATAAGATCAAGTCACTTATCCATAATTAGCCAATTATAACCATAATGTTCAATTCCATGATAATTATATTACATGTATAGTCCCTATACTTGGCAATTCATGATGCAATGCGACAATTATATAAAACTACTAATCTAATTACACAATACAATCTGACAAGGTTTCCAAACCTATGTGCTACCAAACCATATAATAAGCTTCCATTAATTTCTCCTTGCTACTAAGAGGTCCAGTCCTTGAAAATGTTAGCACATAATTGGGGTGAGATATACAATCTTAGTAACAAGAGACAAATTCCATATATATGTACAAATTAATTAATATAATGTAATTTCATATCATCAATACCAAAATTATCAATTCAATTTGCAAATGAACTACTTAAGCTACTAATGATTACTGTTGCATACTAGCAATTACATAATATGTTAATGGCCAATAACACTGGGTGAGGTTCATCCATGGCACCTACTCTATAATGAGCATAACCAGGGCTCAGTGCATCTGGGGTCTAATCACAACCCAATGCTCGACCAAAGCACATATATAGGTAGCAGCCGCACCACAACTCCACCATAGATTCACAAGGTCTAATCACAATCATAATTCAAGTAGTCAACTAATCATTTAGTATTTCAAAATCAAGCATGTGTAACAAATATCATATTAACATAAGCATATACATGAAATTAAGAAAAATAACCCCAGTTACCTCACTCGTGGACAACTTTTTGGAGAATTGACAATAATGCTTTGCTAGCCTATGAACACCAAAAATCAAACCATTACCATTCCTATTCATCAATTATGGCAATAACACAATGCTTAAAGAACTAACCCATCAATAATTGCCTAAGGGACACTTACCCAACTACCAAGAGACTCAATTTTCGGATTTTGCCTTCCCTAGACCAGAAACTTCAAACTATCACTTCAAACTCTAGGAAAATTTGCACAAAATTAATGCCCATACTATAAATCAACTATGGGGGTCTCTAATTAGCAGAAAAAGCATTAAAATGAAGATTTTATACTTACCTAACAACACCCTTAGCCTTAGCCTTAACCTCTGAAATTTTACCATGAAAACACCAAACAACAAAGTTTCAGATTTTGGGTGTAGGTGAAATGCTCCAAACAAAAAACTAAACAGGTCAAAATATAGAGGAAGAGGAGAGTGTCAAGTTATACAACACTCACCTTGGCTAAATCTTAGTCTAGATAGGGGAAATGGGGTCAAGAAGGTGGTGGAAACCCTAACTTCCAAAAGACCTCAGAATTTGCTTCTTATGTTTTATTTTTCTGCAGAATAGGGGGAAGGGCTGAAGGTGTGTAGGATTTAGTTAGGTTAAGTTAGGTCCTAGATGAGTTATGGGTTGACCTAAAAGCCCACATCCATGTGTTTCAGAATTTATACTTATTGGGCCAGATTTTATGAGCTGGGCTACAGAATTCTAATTGGGCTAAGCCAAATTTCAAGAGTCACTCTAACTTAGGTTTGTATAATCAATGTTGGGCCAACTATAAGAGTTCAAGTTAGTTAGGTATTAGGCCTCTATCTCACTAATTCATATTGGGCCATTACTAGGTGCTCTCTCTTGGGCCAAGTCTCATAATAAGAAGTTGGATCTGTACCTAAAGTTATTGGGCCTTTATTAGTCTCTAGCCATGGCCTACTTAATTTAATTTGGGCCTAGATGAGATTTCTAACCCAATTAAATCTCAACCTATATTAATAATTTATCTCTCTATAATTCCCATTCACATAACTTGTCTAATTATTCTATAATAATTATTCTTAATTAGTCTAGATCCATGATTAACACCTTAATTAAATTTTGGGGCTGTTACAACTAGGAAATTGATTTTGAGATGCATGATGATTTGGACCATTTAGGATGCTCTCATAGGCTGTGTTTATGCTTTTGGATATACTCAAATGGTTGTGGGATTATTGGAAGACCATTTGGTGCATATTTGACCCCTTTATAGTTTCAAAATGGACATAATCTTAAGCTAAACCAAAGTATAACCAAATGAATGATTTTGGGCATGAAATTTGGCATGATTATAGGTCTCATATATAGCATTTCAAATAGCTAAATAGCACCTAATTTGGAGGCCTAGAGAAGTTATTATGAATTTTCAAAGTTTGCCAAATTATGTAAAATTGTCCCAATTATTGTTTGTATGGCAGTTTGCATTTCTATGCCACTTGAGAACCAAATGAAGTCCAATGCTTATGAAATTTTACAAACATAAATGAAAAATCATAAGCTTTCTATAGCCACTAAGAGCACCTCATTTGGAGTTCTGAAGAGGAAGAAATAAATTTTTGAAGTTTAAGTTTAGTTGTAGATGTATCAGTGACCTGATGTATTGTTCTATCAATTTTCATGGACCAAGCCTAGTTATTTTGATCTAAAGGACATCTGTAGCTTTCCAGAATGGTATAATTTGAATGATTTTGATTTTTGTAGAATTAATTATGATTTTTCAAAATTTATATCAGAATATGGATATCTTGGAAAAATGCGAAGCCACATGCCATTTCGTGTTGCATGGCATAGATCAAACTTTTAGGCTTTAAATTGAGTTAGTTTTGGTTGAGTACATGTGTTAAGGTCTAAAGATAAATATGGTAAGCTCATATGGTCCATTTGGCAAATAATGATTTATTTTGGCTTTTAATATCGGTTATCTCCGCTGCCTAAAGTATGATTTTCATGCAAATGAGTATTGTATGCCAATTTTGCCATGAGTTGAGTCCTATGTAGTTATGGTATTACAGATGTGCTGTAGTAAAAAACAAAAGCTTAGTATCAAGTTTATTCCATAATGCTTTCTAGAATAACTCAAGAATTTCACATCTCTATCACTAACAATAGTTCTTAGCACACCATGTGTAATGTCCGGTTTCATAAAAATGACGGAAACAACTACGTTTTAAAAGTAAGTCATCTGAAATGAATTGGTTAAGGTCCAAAAAAATTAGAATAATGATCTAGATATTAAGTAATGAAATTAGGAGGCCAGAGGTGCCTTGAAACAGAAGCAAAAATAGCCAAATGGAATTTAATGCAATTATTATGTAATGTAATAACATTTTTATAATTTTGGAAAAATTTTGGAATACTCACAGAAGGGCCTTTTAAATGGAAAATTTGAGTACTCTGGGGTTCTTAGAGGCCCCTGAAAGCCATGGGAAGCCCTGTAACATTCGGTTCTCTGAAAACGAGAAAAAACATGAGAAACATAATGTACGATTTCTCCGTCAACGAAACAAAATTCACTGGATACAAAAGCAAGTTCCCCTAAATGATGTAATTAAGGCCCCAAAAAATTTTGGAAGCATTCCAGACTCCTAAAAATGAGAATCCCAGGCTCAGATGGAAAGAAAAACAGAGCTAGAATGCAGAAACAATTTCTTACGGAAAACTTACGAAATGTAATGGTATTTTTGTAATTTTAAGTAAATTTTGGAATTCACACAGGAGGGCTTTTTAAATGAAAGTTTTGAGTTCTTCAGGGTTCTCAGAAGCCCTAAAAACTATGGAAAGGCCAGGACAGTTAAAACCCCTCCAGTGGATATTTTCTAACGTCGGTTGACCCAAACTTTGACTGATTCGTTTGAGAAGGTTTTAGCTCTGATTTGAGTGATTCAAAAGGTATTTTACTAAATTGGAAACCTAAATTTCATAATGGAAAAGAAGGTTCTGAAAAAGGAGATAAAATGAGTTAGAAACAAAAATGCCAAAAATGAATGGCAAAATTAGAATTTTTGAGAAAGTGGAAGCTTCTTGAACACACTTTAAGTTTCTGATTTCTTCTCCCCTTCATTTGCACAACCCATTCTGCCCAAAAACCATAGAAAACACTTGCTCTCTTAGGCACACCATGGAGGAGAAGAAAGGAGGAGAAAAAAGCAAGGAAAAGGTAAGGAATTTCATGGATTTTCATGCTCTCTTCTTCCAAACTTGTTCCTCTCTTCTTGAGCTTTCTTCCTTTGATTATAATGAAGTTTATAAATCTATTTTACAAGAGAAATTAAGGGGAAAATTCGGATTTGAAGAGAGGAACTTGAAGAAGACAAGATTCAAGTGAGAAAAAGTAAGAAAATAAGGTAATTTCTTCTTCCATGGTTGCTACCTATGCTCCTTGATAACTCAAATATTCTCTATATCTTTCCTCATTAATTATGGATTTTTGTTAATGAATTGATGATGGTTTGAGCTTTAGTGAATATTATTTGGATTAGAAAATAAAATATTATCTTTTGAAATTTTAGTGAATAACTTGGACATTTTAATGGTATTCTATTTCCTAGATGAGAATTGTATTCCATAGGCCAATGAATTTGTTTATTTTGACTAAGGGCTTTTGATGTAAAAGGAAGCATATTTATTCTTTCACATCTTGCATGGGCTTCCTCAAGTTCTCTTAACCAACCATCAAGCCAAGCATGTGAAGAGGCAGCTCCTTACATTTATTCCTAGCGAAGCTCTCATCCATTCCACCAAATAGAAGCACTTCCGCGTAGCAAATGAGTCACACAAAGACTACATGATTAGCAAGGTTCTTACGTGGAATGAAGAAGAGAAGGGAAAGGGGAGAAGAACAGAGAGGCTCGAGAAGGGGTTCTACGTGGAAACAAGCTTGCATGGAGAAAACATGAGGGTTGGACAACAACATGAAAATAACGTGGAAATAGAAGAGAGTGGAACCATGAGTTTGGGTGGAGTAGAATGCATGAAGAAGCTGAACACTTGAGCTTGAAAAGATGAACGTTTTGGTGAGAAGTAAGGAGCAGCAATCATATTGAACACACAAGACCAGCAGCTCATGTAATAACACACAAGCCACCCACTCATACAGTAGCAAACTCGAGCTTGTGTGGAAAGAAAAGAGGAAGCTACGAGCTGAAGTAAGAGCTGGAGATTAATGAGCTGCAATGTGGAAGAATATGCTTCTGGTTGAGTGGAAAGGAGAAGCTTAAGAAGAGTTGGATGCTGGGCTGGACGAAGAAGCTGCTATACGAGCTGAGCAGTACGTGGCTGGAGTTCAAGCGAGAAAGAAGGAAGCAACCTCTATTTGAGAGCTAAACAAAGAGAAGAAGCTGCGTCTTTAGCTCAAGAAAAGTGAGCTGAACAAAGAAGTTGTTGAGCTGGATTGGAAGCTGTCTCGTGAACTCACACTTATACAGAACCAAACGAAGCACGAGGGAGTCTGGCTGAATGAGAAGAACGAGCTGCATGATTCATGAATAACGTGAAGAAGCAGCTGTATGAGCTGAGGAACGAGATGGTGTAGTAGCTCACAAACTCGAGTAGAACAAAGGAACACATGGAAGAATGAAACAAGAAGAAAACGTACTGGAAGCTACTAGGCAGAGGAAGCTGGAGCTTGTGGAAACCATGCTGAAATCTACGTGGAAAAGCTGCAGGAAGAAAGAAGAGAGCACGAGCAGTAGATCTAATGGTTTATTCTTGCATGCAAAGCTGCACGTGGATGAAGGATTAAATGAAAGGAAGCAACGTGAAGAAGCTGAGCAAAGAACGATGAAGCTGCATGATACGAAGGAAAACATGTGAAAAACTAATGAGGAGCAGCAGAAGGAGTTCACATGGAAGATGATTATTCTATTCACAATGGGGCCCACCTCTTATATACATGAAGTAGCTTCAGGGAATTGGAAATAATGCATTGCGTGGAGTGAATAAAAAAATCACATAAAAGATGCATTAGTTAACACGTGAAGGAGAAGAAGAGAAGCACGTGAATTTTAAAGGAGATAGAGACTTCATTTTGCACGCCTCCTTCATTCATTGGACACTCTCCATTCAAACCCACAATCCAATTCATTTACGCATCTATATTTTCAGAATTCCTCATCTATATATATTCATTCATTCGTCCATTCCAGAGGAGACACAACCATTCATCCATTCATTCGGCCATCCTTCACCCTCTTAATCCATTCCATCCATTCTCATTCATTCCATCCATTTCCAATGAAGTTCTAATCTCCATCTTGAGGCTAGCTAGGAGGAAGCTCTTGGAGAAGCTTGAATCCATGGATGAACATAGAATTTTTGGCTAAGAATTTCTTTATTTTCCTACACTTTTTCTCTTTCATTTATTTTCTTGGTTAAGTTGTATTTGATAGGGAATTTGTGTAATTGTAATTAGTGGCTGGTTAGACACTAATTAGGGAATCTTTTTGTTGATTAATTGATCTGATTAGACATTAATTTTTTTAATCTAATTTCCCATGTGTGCTTCGAAGGTGTTTGATAAAATACATGAGTGAGATTATGTGCTTAAATATTTAATTTGAGGATTCCTTAATGTTTAGTTGGTTAATTAAATATTTAGGATGATTCAGAGGCTAATCAATCAAATTGGTTGTTCATTGATCCTAAAACAATAATTAACCATTTAATGTGGGATTGAGGTCTCAATTCAACATTAGATCGTCAATCTCTTGAATCTTGAATGGTTACCCAAGATAATTTGTTATGAACACAATTAGGAACTCTTAGGCCAGAATTAATCACAATTAGATTAGGATAAGGATAGTGGATACCAAGGGACGAATCCAAAGCTAGTCACAAGACCATCTTTCACCCATAATTCACCCAATTAGATAACAATTAGGAATTTTAATTTTATTTTATTTTAAATGGTTTAAGTAAATCAAAACCCCCTTAGTTTAGGAATTTTTAAAGTCTTTTAATATTTGGAAAACTCAATTAAACATTGAACTCCAATTCCAAGGGAGATGACCTAGGTTATGCTACTAGCTACATATTTTATCAACCTAGTATTATTTTGAGGGTTGCACGACGAGCCACTCACTCCTCTTCCTTTATCATTTCCCCCACTCAAGAAAATCTAGGAGGATTTGATTTTTAGACAGAATCAAGGGTGAATCTAAGGAAAAGGGGTGTGGAGATTAAGAATATGCAAAGGGAATTAACAAAAAGCTATTAGATTTCAAGATACAATTTCTAGGGTTTCAATTACACTTTGTAAAATTTGATTTTGTATGGTGATTCTTAGGACTAAGTAAGAGTTTAAATAAGTTCCTAAGATCCCTAAGAGGCTTCCCATATGCTTCTTCTCTTGAGAAAATAAAGCAAAGTCCATGGAGAGCAAAAACCTCCATTGTCTCGCCCTAAGGGAGATATCATAGCTAGGGAGAGTTTTAAATTTTTCTAAACTCATTCTTGAGTCATATACGATGAATGAAAATGAGGGGAGACCTTGGAAAAAATTTAGAACCCATAGAAAGTGAGTTAGTGCTTTATGTTCCATATTATGACCTAAAGAAGCAACATGTAGCTAGGCTCTTGGTTTTAATTGTGTGATGACTCCAAGAGGCTTAAAAGGAGTCAAGAATCATATTTGAAAGAAAATAATGAAGCCTAGAATTTATTTGAGGGGTGTTGCTTTATTAGGTACAATTATGGAACCATAATGAGGGTATAGACCAAGCTAGTATCTAAGCAAATTGTATGGCCCTAAAATTAAGTTCGTGAACTAAATTAGCGTCCATAAATTGTGTTTAGGCCAAGAGAAATCATCCCCACACTTTTGTGTGTGTGTGGCCAAAGGAGGTGGCATTGGTTCAAGAGAAAAAGTGTGTAATTGCTTCCAAGGTAGCTCACTCCTCCTTCTCTCATTCATGATTGTTTGCTTTACTTGTCTTTGAATGTGTGTATGTATATTTTTAAGCCATGAAAAGTATTCTAGCATGACTTTGATTCCATGGTGTCATGATGTTATAATATGCTTTCATATGATGCTTATGATGTGTGTTTGGGTTTGCTTGAGTGTGGTGAGGCCAAGAACCTTCAGCCATGGTGAGGATGAGCCAAGAACCCTTAAGATTGGTTGAGACAAAGTAAAGAGTCTCTCAAAAGTAAATTAGGCTCCCAAGAGCATGGTTGGGTATAAGAATCTATTAAAGAATGGGTGAGGCAAGTTCAATATCCACAAGAAATTGGGTGAGGCCAATCCACTTGCTTGACAAGCCTTTGTATGCTATGTATGACTTTTTCAAATGATGAAAATATCTCTTGAATGTTTGAACATATCCACATGACCATACATGCATTTATGAGACTTGTTTGCATCCATTATGTATAATTGAATGGGAGATGAGCTATTGGGATTATTTGAATCTCATTCCCTCCTCTCCAATGTTCTAACATGCTAGGTAGACCAAGAGAGCAAGGTAATGGAAGCCAACCATCTTAAAGATGAGACCATGACATCAAAGTGTCTTGAAATTGTTACTTTAAGGCCTTATGGATAGCAATTAATGAAATCCCTAGTTGTGTATGACTTATGATATTATGAGCATGTATAATTATGTTAATGTATTGTGTATAAATGAGAGCTAGGGTTATATGTATGGAAATACTCATTTTAGTTATGGAATGGCAATTTTGCATTATGGAATTTCATGTATGAATAGAAGTGAAATATCCAAAATGAGATGCATGAGGTGTGGGATCATTTCAGCAATTCATACAAGTCTTAATTATACTTTTAGACTTGCCCAAGAGGTGCTAAACCCTAAGGAAAACCATTTATACATTTTGGTATCCTATATGGAGTCAAAATTAACCATAATAGAATCCTATGTCACTTTTTGTCCAAATGAGCTCTTCTTGATCTGAAATTTGGCATGCAATTAAAGCTCATTGAGAGGTTTTTAGAAAGCTAAAGCATAGAATTTTTAGAGGTCTAGAGAATATTTGGTGAATTTTCAAAGTTGACAATTTTTTTGATTTTGGTCTTGTTATTGTTCACTCAGATCCAAAAATGAAATCTATCAGACAAAACTCAAATGATGTCCAATTACCATGAAATTTTATAACTAGAAATTCACAGTGACTTATGGCAACTAGAAGCACCTCATTTAGATGTCTAGAGAGGGAGATATGAATTTTCAAAGAATCTGTCCAGTATTAGGAACTCCAGTCGACCTTCGTTACTATTTGATTGAGTTTCGAGGTCTAGGCATACTGAACTGGTTTGGAGTTATTTTTCTCTTCTAGCTAACATCTACAACTTTTCATATTGGAATCATTTGCATGGATTGGATTTTTGTGGAATTAATTGGACATTTTTGAAATTTGCTGCAGAATTCTATGTTAGCACCAGTGGATAGCCTGACCTTTGGACCATTTTGCATGCCAAACGTCCTCTGTGTTGGATGTTATGGTTTTGGCATATTTTTAGCCTAAAATAGACATGTGTAACTTTTCAGAATGACTAAGAATATATGATTTAGAGTTTTTTTAGAATTAGTTATGATTTTCCAAAATTTGTGACAGAGAAAGGAAAATTTTGGCCGAAAATATATAGTGAATTTTATGCCTCCTCTGGCTACACATGAGCTCTAGGCCAATTTTGATGATGGAAATGACTTGTATCCATGTAATTAAATATAAGAATGTGATATATGGGCTCATATGGTCCACATGACATCGAATAAACTTTTCATACGCAATGTAATGCTAAAATATTCATTATTTTATGCTATTTTCTTTGCTCTTCCACGAGTTACATGATGTGAAGCATGAGATAAGCTAGAAAGTTATGGTGTTACAAGCCCTAGGATAGTTAAAACCCCTCCGGTATACATTTTTTAACGACAGTTGACCCAAATTGTGACTATTTTGTTCATGAAAGTTTTAGCCCCAAATTTAGTGATTCTAAAGGCATTTTATAAAATTGAGAACCTAAATTTTATGATAGAAAAGTTAGTTTGCAAAAGAGCTAAAATTGATTGAAAATGAAAATGCCAAGTTACGGGACATAAATGGAATTTTCTTGAAGCAACTTCTAAACCATACCTATATATATGGTGCTCCCCACTGTTCTCCCTATTTGGCTGGTTTTATTTCTTTCCTAAAATAGAAGAGAGACCTAGGGAGAAAGGCACACAAGAGAAGAGAAGAGAAAGAGCAAAAACAAGGCAAGAAAGACCAAGGGGGAAAATTTTGAATTTCAAGAGGAGAATCCAAGCAAAGGAAGAAGCATCCAACAAAGGCTAGGAAAACAAGGCCAAAGGAATCAAGTCTCACATTGACGATTGTGTTGCGCAATCTCAAATAAAACTAGGTAACAAAGTAAATTCTGTAGGTAATGGTGCAACCAGGTCATTTCCCAAGGAGTCTTTGTGCCTTAATTTGTTGTGAAAGAGTATTCCAAGTATTACTAATTGGAACTTGTTTAAGGGGTTTTGAAATGCTAGAATTTAATTGAACTAAATTTTAAATGACAAGAATAAAAAACATAAGACTAAAATGAAGTGAACAATTAAGAAAGTGTGGTAGCGAGCCTTTAGATGGACTCCCTAGAATTCAATTATCCTTGCTCCCTTTTTAGTGTACCAAATTTGGATTTAATTTCTTGCTCATTAGTGTATTCCCCATAAAAGCTCTTGAATGACCATCCAAGAGTCAATTAATCAATTATTCAAGGAATTTGCAACCACAAGAAACCTTGAAAAATTAATTAATTGAATTAAGAACAAGAACACACTATAACCAATCCTAATTGATCAATAAAATCTGCTGCACAATCTACTTAAGACGCTAATTAACCAATTAGATTAATGAATTCCTTAAACAATTAATTGCACAAAAATTCTAGCCATTTAATCCAACAACCATTGCATCAATTGGCCTATAATCAAGAGGAAATTAAAAGTAATTTGCACAACACTAATTTTGGAATTTTTACAAACATGTAATGATCACAATTAAAATTCCAAAGATCAAATTATACTCAATCTACAAATCAAACCAATCCAGTAATTTCCAACAATTAAATTCCTAAATTAATAAACTAGACCTAGTTAAATTAATAAAAAAATTAATGCTAGAATCAAAAGAGTAAGTAAAGAAATTTTTATCCAATTTGGTGGGGATGTGGAGCTCAAATCTGCATCTGGGAGTCTTCAATCTTCAGTTAGCCACTAAGGATGACTCAAGCTGCCATGGAGAATTTAATCGGAAGAAAATTGATGATGAGAGCTTCAACCGTGGAGAAAAATGATGAATTAACCTCTCTGGAGCTCTCTCGTTATTATGTCATTCCTCCTGTCCTTTTTTCCAGCTCTCGTCGTTTTTTGCATTTTTCCCCCAGCTCGTTGAATACCTCACGCTGTACACATTTTTCCCCCAGCTCACTTTTCATTCATACACATCAGCCCATAGCTTACTTCTTACTAAGAATCACGTGGCTCATTTTTTTAATTTAATTGCACCTCACGTGTTCCTTCATGCTCATCCCATAACTACATTAATCTCCAGCTCTCTCTGTCAATATTCACGCTCCTCTATTCCACACATGCTGCCTTATTCTATTTCTTTTGCCCGTAGCTAAATCCTCCCAACTCATGCAAGCTTCGTGAGCTTATTAATGACATGGCTTTATACTAAATTAACCCACAGCTCATTCCACATTCTGCCCAAACTTCCATGTGATTCAACTCTCTTCTCTTGCTAAAACACATAAGCTGCCCCGGTGTATTTTTATCTCCTCATGTGTTTTCCTTTCATGCATTGTTCTTCCTCTTTCCCACTCAAGGAACCAAAATGTGGCTTCTTCTTCGTTCATTCACTTTCATATCCACATGCATCTTTACGTGTTTCCATTCACCCACGTTAGCTCTATGTAGTTGCTCTATTTTTACGTGTTTAGTTGTAGGCACCAACTGCTTGCATAAAACCTGTAGCTTTGTGTCTCTATTTCTGCTCAGCATTGTTCTCTAGCCTCAACACCCAAGCCATGCATTGTGTAGTAGCTCTTCTTTCCATTCATTACCATGAACCCGATGTGTGTGGATGGTTGGGGCTACCTGTAACATCCGGTTTTATGAAAATCCAAGAAAACGTAAGGAAACGTGAGAAACGTAGCATATGGTTTCTCCGTCAACGTACGAAATTCACCGGATATGAAAGGAAGTCCCCCAAATAGAGTAAATTAAGGTCTAATAAAATTAGAATAATATTCTAGACCATAAATAATGATGAGTCAAGGTCAGAGGTGCCCTAAAATTGGGGCTAAAATAGATGAAAAAAAAAAGACATCAGAAAAAGGTCTCGAAGAGCCTCCAAAGTCAAGTATGAAGGAGCCAGGGACTAAAATGAAAAGAAAGGTTATATGTCGTGCAAAATGTATAAATTGCCCTAAAGTTCAGGGAACCCTAGTTTCACCCTCTATTCATGACTTTAAGCACGAATATCAAAAAATCGGGCAAGAATCTCATAAATTCATGACTCACGGTTAAACTCAATTTGATGAGACGGGTCCAATGATGCCAAGTTATCTGGATGGGCGAGTGGGATCTGGTCTGTGATCTGGTTATCCCGATCAGTAGTCATGAGCAAAATGAAAAAAGAAGTTGTAAGAACTATTGAAATAAAAATAGCTAAAGGGCTAAGAAACCCTGAAGGAGTTTCAGGGACAGAATTGCAGTAAATGAAAAGTTTATAGCACAATCATAATATAGAACGGTGAAAATTACACCTATAGGCCCGGGTGTCCGATTGACACTGAAACTTATGAGGATTGAGGTTAAGGGCCCCTGACCCATGTTTGAAGCTTAATATGGCCAGAAAGTAGAGGAAATAATGTTCATAAATTTTAGAAAGTCTAAAGGTATGTATTGTACAGTAAAATCTTAATTAGGCTCAGACATTGATTTTTAGACTGCTATAAGGCCCAATAGTTAATTCTAAAGGCCCGATAAGAGAAGAGAAGATATGATTAGGGTTTTAGAGAAGATGAAACCCAAATATAAATATAGAATGAAAGGAAAAGAAGAAAAATATTTTAGTTATTTTAAAGAATTAACCATGATTAAGTTAGAAACTAACTATGGTTGAGTTAAAAGTTGACCATGGTTGAGTTAAGAAATTAACCATGGTTACTCTCCATAACTTAACGGCTAAGGCAAGGCTTCCAAATGTGTGGCCAAGGATTTTTGAAAGAAGATATTTAGTTATGAAATTAGAAAATCAAAAGAAAAAGGAATGGAAGGCTAGGATTTGATCTTGAAAAGGTTGATCCAAGGGTCCAAATTTGGTATGACCATTCAACTTCATTAGATTCATCTTCTTCACCTCCATTCCACCATTTTCACACCACACAAAAGGGAGAAAGAAAGAAAACCGTGAAGAGAGAGAGAGAGGGAGAAAAAGTGGGAGAAGAAGTGAAACCAAGCAAAACTACCACCATTATTCACCAAATTTCTTCATCTTCTCCATCCTCCAACCATTTTCTCCAAAGGGCAGCTGCATATTCATCTTTTCTTCAAGGTGGAATGTTGCTCTAAATGGGAACAGAAAGGATTTTAGAGTGAGAAAAGCAAAGGAAGCAAGGACTAAGCTTAAAGAGTAAGTTTTCTCCACCTTGCACTTGAAAATCACATATTTTAAGTTAGTTTTGTTAAACCCTAGTTATGAGTCATTTTTGGACAGCATATGAATCATTAGAAATGGAGTTTATATGTTGAAAATGAAGGCCTTGAAATGATGTTTATTTGTTGAACATGAAGGCCGTATGAGCTTAGTTATTGTTGTTATGTGCTGAGACTTTGGAAAATACAAAGACTGTAATTTTTGGAAAAATAGAAAGCATGGGGAGATGCTGTCCGAATATTCCCAAAATTTTTATGGTGTATTCTTAATGTCTTAAAGTCATGTATACCAAATTTCAAGTCCTAAAACATAAAGGAAAAGGCTATGGAATTTTTAGAACCAAAGAAATGCACTGAGCCTAAAACGAAGCTAGATTATGTGATGACCAAAATGTGATGTTGGGGCTGGAATTTGATGATTTTATCAATTCCAATGGATTCAAAAGAGTGTTTTTAGCTAGGAATACCCATGGGAAAGCCCCTAAAATGCATGGGATAAAATTCCTAAATTTTGGCCAAGAAATGCATGTTATTCGGCCATAGTGAATGGGAATGGAAAGAGTTGGATTTTTCCAATTCCAATGGTCCCATTAAGTTTAAAAGGGGTCATCCTACTTTAGAAGTTAAGGTTTATGTGTTGATTGTAATGAATTATCATTATAATTATAGGGTTTGATGTTGTTTTGGGAACTCCAAAAGTAAGTAAACTGAGTCCCAATGATTGAGGAGCAAAGTTTGCTAAGGTATAGTTTTCCTCTCCCTTTCCTTAAGCTTGTATGTTTGTATAATGATGAGTGTTATGCTATATCAAGTTGTCATTTATGCTATAAGATGAGACATGTATGCTTAGATTGTGCTTGGCCTTGTATGAAATTCCTTGTATTGCTATGCGATATGTGGCATCTTGACTGGCATTATGTTATGTACTTACATGCTTGCTTATGAATGAGATTGATTTACTACTACTGAGATTTCATAATCTCACCCCAAATATAACCCATGCTAGGTCCGAGTTCAAGCAAAGAAAGGGCAAAGAATCTTGAGACATAAATCGAGGACCTTACTTTTATGTACCATGTTTTGTTATGTAATTAAAATTTTAGATTACTGCGTGTATGAGTTATATTATGACACTGTAAGGTACTCAGGTATGAAATGGAAAGCCATGTATATACCCAATCCTGAAGTAAAAAGAGTATGACTATCGTATATAAGATGCAAGAATGCTTGTGCCTATATAAAAGTAAAATAATAATAATAATATGACCAATGAGGGGTAAAACTGCCCAGTTTGTCGTAGGGGCAGCTTTATATGAATTTATATGTGCTCCGCTAAGTAAGTATTTTTCCTTTGTAAAGGGCTTAGAGAGCTTGAAGTAGAGCCCTGAGTTGACCTTATACGATGTTTCTATAATTAATTATGTATTTTCAAAATTAGATAAGAATTTGGAAATGACCAAATGAATAGTAAATTTGTATGAGGAAATTTTCAAAAGGAAAAATTTTTATCAGTTCAGGCTTTTCATTGACTCATCTAAGTTTTAGATAAGGTAATTGTAGTAGGAAAAGTGTTATAAACTAAGGTATTACATTTATGGTATCAGAGCAAAGTTTTAGGCTTTTCGAAGGTTGTATATGGCTTGAGGATGTGGCTATAAGGCTATGTAAAGGTTTATAGAGTTATGAAAAGCCTTATATGAGGTATCTTGGGTGTGTAAAAGTGACATATGTTTTTATTTATACTAAAGGAGTTGTGAATGGTCGTGAGTAGGTGGTCAGTTGTAGGTGAGATTGGCCTTCAGTTCTAAAACAAAGTTAGGTGACCCAACGGCTAGAGCCCTATAATTTGTAATGGCTCGCCAAGATCAGTGGCAAGCTCCAAGCTGCTAGAGAGGCTTGCCTAGAGAGGTTATGAGAGGCCTAATCTCCCTAAATGCCATACTCAGACTGGGGCAAGTAGTGAGATAGCACAGTATGCAATAAAGCTACTACCGCATAGAGTGAGGGTTAAGAGAGTTCTTTACCTTTAACCATGACACCCAGATATTATGATGATGTAAAGAGCCAAGAAAAGCAATTCCCTCAAGCCAGGGGTTTGAGTTATAAGTTACACTCCCTAAAGCCCCGACAGCCTAGAAGTGGTAGTTAGTTATATATGTGTACAAGTAAAGCAAGAGGTGGGATCCTCTAGCTTTGATGACGGGCTGCAACCAGAGATGGTGAGGCTCGGATCATATAGCTCAAGAAAAAGCTCCTAGTTATAGCGGGGTGTATTGTGACATGAAAGGCCTTGTTGGTCATATTTAGGCCAACCTAAGGAATGAGCTACTATGGGGTCAATTGACACACAGAGTGCAAGGACCCTTAGTATAAGTAAAGAAAAAGAACAGTAAATGGTCAGAAAAAAAAATAGTAAGTAACATGTGATTAATGGACCTAGTAGTTGAAACTGGGAAGGGAAATCTTAGATAATATCAAACACAAGAATAATAAGTTTGTTGAGACCCGCCTATAAGGTGATGAATCCAACCTAGAATGCCACTCCATGAAACATTGAATGACAGGCTAATATGATGAGTCTAAGATATTGTAAACATTGTCAGGGAAAAATTGGCTGACAGGGTCTTAAATGTTGCACTACAATATATGAGATCTTGTTGACAAGATCCTAGACCCTGTTGATGGGATGTTAATGTAGCCTTGAAATTAACATAAGATAAGGCTACCGGTAATGAGAAATATAATGAGCACTCTAGAAAGGTGTACCTTATGGGTAATGCCTAAAAATGAGTATGATTAGCCCAACGATAAAGATTCATAAGAGAATGAGAATAGTTTAAGAAGTAAGAAGTACTAAGTTCATCGTAAGTCCATATGAGTTAATGGGACTTATTGTGAGCTACAGATCTGATGAGATAGGCAGCTCAAACTAAGTATGAGTTGAAACTTAAGAAAAGTGACAGTAGCATCATCCAAGTGAGATGTATAGAAGAGAGTACAGTGTAAAAAGAGAAATTAATTTGATTAAAAGCTCAGCGAAAGTCTCCATGGATTGAGAAAGGAAAGATAAGATACCCTGAATTGGGGAGGCCACTCAGTAGTGGTTTGCGAATTCCCCTAGATGGACCCCCCATAATTATAAAGTATAGTGATAAGAGGAGCAAGGAAAAGCTAAGAAATTAGCCACAAAAGAGATGCACTCGCTTTAGTAATGACTAAATTAGTAGACTGAGTATAGAAAAGTAAGCAAACAAGGGTCCAATAGTTAGTCCGACGAGCTCCCTAATATGAGAACGATGTAGGGTTAAGGCACATGAGTAATTAAAGCACCCAGTAGAGCATAAGTCTTCAGTAAGGTAGAATCCAGACATTAAAGGTACGTGCCTTAGATTGGGTTAATGAAACCCTAAAATCAATATACTGTGCTCTTGGGGATGAGATTAAAGAGGTGGAACAAAGAGAAAGCCTAGCTCCAATATGAAAGTAGAAATGAGTTGAGACAAATAGTGAGTGCCTTAGTACCCTCAGAGAAGCTCGAGGGAGCTAGAGACCGCCTGAGAAGGTGAGTCTTTGCATTATATAGAGAAAGAGCGTAAGTCAAGAGCACCATAGAATGTAATTCTTGGGATTTCATGAAATAGAATTTTCCTACAAAGGAATGCTCTAGTTAAGAGCAAAGCAAGAGTAAGAGCAAAAAGTAGACCCCTTAAAGTTATAGAGAATGAATAAGTAAAGGAACTCGGGAAAATGTAGGTGCTCTTGAGCGTAAAGAAACTTAAACTGAAGAAATAGCCAGTAGTAGAACATTCTCTTACCTAAGTAAAAGAATAAGAAAAGGTGAAAAGAGAAACAAAATACGATAGTGTTCAAGCCAAGGATATAATAAATTAATAATAGATATTCAGTTGATGTGCTCAAGTGTTTAAGAAAGCACACTTGTCCTTAGCATAGATGCCCTTCTAGCATGATACTGCCCAAAGTAAAAATAGTTAGGCAATGCAGAGAGATCTCAGGATGTAGTAGAGAAAGAATCCTACTTTCCTGAGCACTCTACGAGAATAGGGCAAATAGAAAGAAGTAAGAGAGGGATACTTTAGATTATTGGAAAACTTGCAATATATAGGCGATAGTGGCTTTGAGCTCAGTCATGAGGCACCCGTGTATTAGTGTTTGATGTTATAGTTTGCTCATAACAATGGTTGCATGATATTAGGCCTGATCAACCTAATAGTAATATGACTTGAGTGCGTAGCAAACAACGACATTAATCACCAAAGTGTCCCAATAATCGGAGGGTATCCTAGTTAGTTAAATAATGTGATAAGTTAGAAGAGAAAGGTAAAGGGATTCCAATAATATTAGAATGATGAAAAAAACATGTAGAAAGGAATCCCTAGTAAAGAATGTTCAGATCCAGATAGCGTGAGTTCAGTACATATGATTTGAATCCCTTGTAGTACATGTAAACAAAATGAGTAAGGACCAGTATATGGCCTCTCTCCTGCCAGACATGTTAACCACACTCAGAGTGTGAAATGCCCTAGTGCCATAGCACTTAAAAACAAAACATGGGAATAGTTAGTAACTGCAGGATATGAGAGGAAAAGATAGACAAGTATAGTTAGAGTAAGAAAAGAAAGCCCAAGTAAAGAGAGGCTAAAGTGGGAATCTGACGATCCTATGAGGAGCAATGAGTGAAAATTTTAAAATGCTCCCTAGTATCAACATGATGGGATCCTAGAGAATCAGATGACATAGAACCCACTTCACACGAAGAGCATGATGCACCTCTGAGTTTAGCCTCAGCTATTGGGGGCAATAGTCATCAGACTTGGTGAGCATGTATTTTACTATCAAATACAGTGATCTTAGGCTTTGACGTCTCCCAGAGATGGATCGCAGTAGATCCTAGCATAGCACAGTAGGTTGCAGTAGACCCTAGCAGGGCTCTGAGAGGTCACAATAGACCTAGGGGTCGCAGTAGATCCCACAGAGTTACAGAGAGCCCTAGCCACAACATGATAGTTCTCTGGTAGAGATGACAGCCTGAGATAGTTTTACAGAGTACTTAGTCTCAGAGACCAGTATAATTTCAGCTAGCTTTTGTCTCAGAGACTAGAGACCTCCTGAGTCTGGTAGACTGTTGCTACAGAGATATGAAGGCTTTACTCAAATAGTTAGACCACTGACTAGATCTCTCTAGAGATGAGCATAGTGTATGGGATGAGGAAAGCAAGAAATAAACTTTCAGAGTTAGAGCTAGATAAACCATTACCTAGTAGATATTAGCCCTGACCGAGGGATAGAGAGATCCCTATATGCTAACTTATATATTCAGAAAGGGGTTAGGTATAGTTGTAAATAAGGTAAGTGGTACAGTATGTCTCCATTAATTGAGACTGTGAGTATAGTTAGCATCCCACTAGAATTCAGCAGTAGTCAGTGGTAGTTGCTCTAGTATAGGAAAGGGTAAGAGCATAATGATCGGTTATTTAGCCAAATAGTTATATAAGCCCTCTCAAGAAAGTAAATCACAGTTCAGACCTAAAAAGACCAATTAGCAAGGATATATGAAAGGTCAGATGAGAATGTACCCTAAATTTCGAGGATGAAATTTATTTAAGGGGGGAGAAATGTAACATTCGGTTTTATGAAAATCCAAGAAAACGTAAGGAAACACGAGAAACGTAGCATATGGTTTCTCTGTCAACGTACGAAATTTACTAGATATGAAAGGAAGTCCCCCAAATAGAGTAAATTAAAGTCTAATAAAATTAGAATAATATTCTAGATCGCAAATAATGATGAGTCAAGGCCATAGGTGCCCTAAAATTGGGGCTAAAATAGATGAAAAAAAGAGAGATCAGAAAAAGGTCTCGAAGAGCCTCCAAAGTCAAGTATGAAGGAGCCAGGGACTAAAATGCAAAGAAAAGTTATATGTCGGGCAAAATGTATAAATTGCCCTAAAGTTCAGGGAACCCTAGTTTCACCCTCTATTCGTGGCTTTAAGCACGAATATCAAAAAATTGGGCAAGAATCTCAGAAATCCGTGACTCACGGTTAAACTCAGTTTGATGAGACGGGTCCAATGATGCCAAGTTGTCTGGATGGCCGGACGGAATCTGGTCTGGGATCTGGTTATCCCGATCAGTAGTCAAGAGAAAAATGGAAAAAAGAAGTTGTAAGAACTATAAAAATAAAAATAGCTAAAAGGCTAAGAAACCCTGAAGGAGTTTCAGGGACAGAATTGTAGTAAATGAAAAGTTTATAGCATAATCATAATACAGAACGATAAAAATTACACCTATAGACCCGGGTGTCCGATTGACACCAAAATTTATGAAGATGAGGTTAAGGGCCCCTGACCAATGTTTGAAGCTTAATATGGACAGAAAGTAGAGGAAATAATGTTCATAAATTTTAGAAAGTTTAAAGGTATGTATTGTACCGTAAAACCTTAATTAGGCTCAAACACTGATTTTTAGACTACTGTAAGGCTCAATAATTGATTCTAAAGGCCCGATAAGAGAAGAGAAGATATGATTATGGTTTTAGAGAAGATGAAACTCAAATATAAATATAGAATGAAAGGAAAAGAAGAAAAAGATTTTAGTTATTTTAAAGAATTAACCATGGTTAAGTTAGAAACTAACTATGGTTGAGTTAAAAGTTAACCATGGTTGAGTTAAGAAATTAACCATGGTTACTCTCCATAACTTTAGGGCTAAGGCAAGGCTTCCAAATGTGTGGCCAAGGATTTTTGAAAGAAGATATTTAGTTATGACATTAGAAAATCAAAAGAAAAAGGAATGGAAGGCTAGGATTTGATCTTGAAAAGGTTGATCCAAGGGTCCAAATTTAGTATGACTATTCAACTTCATTAAATTCATCTTCTTCACTTCCATTCCACCATTTTCACGCCACACACAAGGGAGAAAGAAAGAAAACCGTGAAGAGAGAGAGAGAGGGAGAAAAAGTGGGAGAAGAAGTGAAACCAAGCAAAACTACCACCATTCTTCACCAAATTTCTTCATCTTCTCCATCCTCCAACCATTTTCTCCAAAGGGCAGCTTCATATTCATCTTTTCTTCAAGGTGGAATGTTGCTCTAAGTGGGAAGAGAAAGGATTTTAGAGTGAGAAAAGCAAAGGAAGCAAGGATTAAGCTTAAAGAGTAAGTTTTCTCCACCTTGCACTTGAAAATCACATATTTTAAGTTAGTTTTGTTAAACCCTAGTTATGAGTCATTTTTGGACAGCATATGAATCATTAGAAATGGAGTCCATATGTTGAATATGAAGGCCATGAAATGATGTTTATATGTTGAACATGAAGGCCATATGAGCTTAGTTATTGTTGTTATGTGCTGAGACTTTGGAAAACACAGACTGTAATTTTTGGGAAAATATAAAGCATGGGGAGATGCTGTCCGAATTTTCCCAAAATGTTTATGGTATTTTATTAATGTCTTAAAGCCATGTATACCAAATTTCAAGTCCTAAACATAAAGGAAAAGGCTATGGAATTTTTAGAACCAAAGAAACGCACTTTGAGCCTAAAACGGAGCTAGATTATGTGATGACCAAAACGTGATGTTGGGGCTGGAATTTGATAATTTTATCCATTCCAATGGATTCCAAAGAGTGTTTTTAGCTAGGAATACCCATGGGAAAGCCCCCAAAACGCATGGGATAAAATTCCTAAATTTTGGCCAAGAAATGCATGTTATTCGACCATAGTGAATGGGAATGGAAAGAGTTGGATTTTTCAAATTCCAATGGTCCCATTAAGTTTAAAAGGGGTCATCCTACTTTAGAAGTTAAGATTTATGTGTTGATTGTAATGAATTATCATTATGATTATAGGGTTTGATGTTGTTTTGGGAACTCCAAAAGCAAGTAAACCGAGTCCCAAGGATTGAGGAGCAATGTTTGCTAAGGTAGTAGTTTTCCTCTATGTTTTCTTAAGCTTGTATGTTTGTATAATGATGAGTGTTATGCTATATCAAGTTGTCATTTATGCTATAAGATGTGACATGTATGCTTAGATTGTGCTTAGCCTTGTATGAAATTTCTTGTATTGTTATGCGATATATGGCATCTTGACTTGCATTATGTTATGTACTTACATGCTTGCTTATGAATGAGATTGGTTTACTACTACTGAGATTTCATAATCTCACCCCAAATATAACCCATGCTAGGTCCGAGTTCAAGCAAAGAAAGAGCAAAGAATCTGGAGACATAAATCGAGGACCTTACTTTTATGTACCACGTTTTGTTATGTAATTAAATATTTTGGATTACTGCGTGTATGAGTTATATTATGACACTGTAAGGTACTCAGGTATGAAATGGAAAGCCATGTATATATCCAGTCCTGAAGTAAAAAGAGTATGACTATCATGCATAAGATGCAAGAATGCCTGTGCCTATATAAAGGCAAAATAATAATAATAATATGACCAATAAGGGGTAAAACTGCCCAGTTTGTCGTAGGGGCATCTTTATATGAATTTATATGTGCTCCGCTAAGTATTTTTCCTTTGTAAAGAGCTTAAAGAGCTTGAAGTAAAGCCCTGAACTGACCTTATACGATGTTTCTATAAATAATTATGTATTTTCAAAATTAGATAAGAATTTGGAAATGACCAAATGAATAGTGAAATTGTATGAGGAAGTTTTCGAAAGGAAAAATTTTTATTAGTTCAGGCTTTTCATTCACTCATCTAAGTTTTATATAAGGTAATTGTAGTAGGAAAAGTGTTATAAACTAAGGTATTACACTACCTTCTCCTTTACGTGGTTGTTCAACCCTCAGCTCTAGCATCTTTCTTCTTGAGTGACATAGCTTCACTTCACGTTTTTGCCACGTTGTTTTTGCCTGGACTCCCAGCTCATTAAACTTGTATCTTTTGTGCTTCTTCACACATTGAAGCCATAACTTTGCCTTCTTCATGCAGCTTGAGTGTGTGTTGGCCATGGCTAGTTCTTTGTTTCTACATGTGTATGAGAGTGAAGTGGCAGTAGTGTTCTCTTCATACAAGCCTCACATCCTACTTCTCCTAGCTTTGTGAGCTTCCTTTCCATGCACATAAAACCCAACCATTTTCATCAAGAACCCGTTGCTTCTTCTTTTCCTCTCAAGCATGAAACCTAGCTTCTTCCAGCTCTATTCTAGCTCGTGGCTTCTCTTCACTCATTCAACTCACTTTAGCTCACAAGCTTCTTCTTGAATCATAAAAGCTCACCACATGCTCTGTACCTTCCTTCATTCCTTTGCATGCTCTGTTTTGCTCTTCTCTTCTTCATTTTCTTGCTCTGTTCCAGTAGGTGGAAGTGTAGTGGCTAGTTCTAGAAGATTGAGTGTATATGTATATGGTGGGGTGCCATGTGAGAATGGAGGAAGGTGGATGCACTAAGGATGAAGTGGCTCATGGCATTTTTCTTCTCCAATTACTCTTCCATATTCTTTCCAACATTGAGATTTAATTTGCTTAAAGTTTGCACAAAAAAAAATGGAGACAATTAAGTAGGAACAATCTTACAAAATTATTTAAACAAATTTATGCATTAAATCCAATAATTTTGCAATTTAATTTCTAAAATATAGAAATAGTCAATAAACTCAATTATCCTCCAATTGAAGTCCTTTAAGCCAAAATTTATAATCAAAATGCCTAATTAGGAAAGGAAAAATATATGAAAATTAGCAATTATCACACATCCTTATGAGTGTGTGGCTGAGGGAGAGGAAGCATTCTCAAAAGAAAAAGTGTGCATTCATAACAAAAGTAGCTCTCTCTTCTTTCTCTCATGCATGAGTGGATGTTTATCTTGTCTTTGAATGTATGTGTGCATGTTTTAGGTCATGAAAGATGTTTTAGCATGTATCTATATGCCATGGTACCATGATGCTTTGTTATGCACTTGATTGATATTTTATAAACATGGCTTGGTTTGCTCGAATATGGTGAAGCCAAAAGTCCCTTAGCTAGGGTGAGGATAAGCCAAAAGCCCCTAGGAATGGGTGAGACAAAGCCAAAAGTTTTCAAAGAGTAAGTCTTAGTTAAAAGTCTCTTAAGAAAATAGGTGAGGCAAGTCCAAAATCCTAAAGAGAATAGGTAAGGATAAACCATTTTCTTGGCAAACCTATGTATGTTTTATATGACTTCTTGAGTGCAAGAAATATTCCATGTTTGATTATGTACTCCATGATATCCATGAATGCATTTTAGACTTGAATTTGCATCCTTTATGTACAGTTGAAAGGGAGAAGAGCTATTGGGATTCATAGAATCTCATTCCTTCCTCCCTTTGGCCAAACATGTCTAAGTGGACCAAGTAAACCAAGCAATGAAAGCCACCGAGCTTGAAGAAGAAAGATTGACAAGAAAGTGTGCTATTTTGTCCATTTTGTAACCATTTTGATGGCATATGATGTAATTCTATGATGAATATATTGTATAACCATTTGAACATGTGTAATTACATAGATACTTGATGTATAGATGAGATTTGTTGCCATGTGAATATTGTAGCCACTTTTTGACATTGAATGGTAAGATGAAGCTTGTATGATCTTGTGTATACCTTGGGATGAAAGAGTAAAATTGTGAAATCTAGGTTTGTGCACCTTTGAGACATGTTTAATAGACTATTTTGGTGCTTTCCCACGTGCTCAAGTGGCTATGAAAGCTTTGGGAGCAAATTTAGACCATTTGAGACTATTAGAAAGCACAAAATTAACCATTTTAAAACCCAATGTCAAGATCTCATCTAGAGCTTTTTGGGAAACTAAAGACCACATTATTTGGAGCTCTATGGAATTAATTATGAATTTTTAAAGTTGTCAAATTTTAGTCATTCTAGTATAATTATTATTTATATGGTCAGTTTTTTCTCCTATGTCATTCGAGGGACAAATGGTGTCTAATGCTCATAAAATTTTACAAGCATAAACTAGACATGAAAGCTTTCTATGGCCACCGAGATCACCCCAATTTGATATAAGAGGAAAGAGATATGAATTTTTGAAGTTCTATGACAGTACCAGTAGTGCCAAATGAGTTTGGGTATTGTTCCATCCATTTCCAGTAGCTAGACATTCTTGTTTTGGTCTAGACTTATTTTTAGCATAAAGTAGACATCCATAGCTTTCTAGAATGATATAATATTCTTAATTTTGATTTTTTTAGAATTAGTTATAATTTTTCAAAGTTCATGACAAAAACTTGGCACACCAATCCGAGGCTGAACATGTGATTTTTATGTATATGGTTCATGAGCTCGAGTTTTTAGCCACATTTTGAGATAGTTTTGAGTTGTATGTGTGCATTTAAATAGGAGAATGAGATGGATGAGTTCATATGGTCCACAGGATACAAAATGAAAATTTTATTTATGACATAACGCAAAATAATCTATTATTTTAATGGTATTTTTCTTGAGAAATTGTGCTTGACAAAAGTAGTGAGTTTGGAATGAGATGAGATAAGCTAGATAAATATGGTGTTACACCATGCAACCTAACAATCTCCTTGAAAAACAAATTTGCTACATGCATAACATCATTAGTTTTGGAACAAGTAATAAATGTGCCATTTTACTAAGCCTATCCATAACAATAAAGACACTATCTTTTCCAATGGAAGACTTAGGCAAGCCTAAAACAAAGTCCATAGAAATATCAGTCCATGGGTGAGAGAGAATGGGTAAAGGAGAATAGAAGTTTATAATTGCTAATTTCTATATATTTTATTCCCTCTAATTTAGACATTTTAAAGATAAATTATGGCTTAATGGACTTAATTGGAAGATATTTGATTTTATTTGCCATTTTTGTATTTTAGGAATTTATTTACAAAATTATTGAATTTTAATGCATGAATTTCTTTTAAATAATTTTGTAGATATTTCTACTTAATATTTTCCATTCTTTTGTGCAGATTTTAGGCAAATAAAATCTAACTCATCAAGCAGAAGTCATAGCAGGGTAGCCCATGTGGAAATTGGATGGAAGAATCACGTGGAAGGAGCTAAAGCATGCACCGGCTATCTATATAGCTCCCTACACGTTACATGTAACACCATGTTCAATTACTTCACCTCATTCATATCCTAACTTTCTTCCATGGATATAGCAAGTTTTCCAAGAAAACTCTATTAAAATATTAGATTATTTTTGCGTTACGTCATGGATAAAATTTTCATTTAGTGTCTTGTGGATCATATGACCTCATCCATCTCATTCTCCTTTTTAAATATACACATACTACTTAAAACCATCTCAAAAAGTGGCCAATAACTCGAACTCATGAACTATATGCATAAAAATCTCATGTGCAACCTCGGGTTCATGATCCAACTTTCTGTCATCAACTTTGAAAAATTATAACTAATTCTAAAAAAATCAAAATTAAGCACACTATACCATTCTAGAAAGCTATAGATGTCTATCTTATGCTAAAAATAAGTCCAGACCACAACAAGGATGTCTAGCTATTGGAAATCAATGGAATAGTAACCAAACTTGTCTGGTGTTATTGGTACTATTATAGAACTTAAAAAATTCACATCTCCTTGCTTAGAGATCCAATTGGGGTGATCTTAGGGTTCATAGAAAGCTTGTTATGTCTAGTTTATGCATGTAAGATTTCATGAGCATTGGACACCATTTGACCCTCAAATGACACAAGAGAAGAAACTGACTATATGAACAGTAACTATACCAGAATAGTTGAAATTTGGCAATTTTGGAAATTCATAATTAATTACACAAAGCTCCAAATACTATAGTCTATAGCTTCCCTATATGCATGCCAAATTTCATGGGAAAATTCATTTATTTGGTCAGATCTTGACATTGGATTCCAAAATAGCCAATTTTTTACTTTCTAATGGTCTCAAATGGTCCAATTTTGCTCCCAAGGCTTTCATGGCCACTTGAGCATGTGGGAAGGCACCAAAATGGTCTATTAAACTTGTCTCAAAGGTGCACAAACCCAGATTTCACAAACTCACTCTTCCACCCTAAGATATACACAAGAGCATACAAGTCTCATCATGTCATTCAATGTCAAAATCATATAATATCATTCATATAACTCTTGTTCTCATACATATACAATATATCCATACATTTACAAGTGTTCATAAGCTCATACATCATATACAACATTGTATTACATCTCATGCCATTCATATGGCTACAAAGTAAGCAAAATAACACACTTTTTGTCAATCTCTCTTCTTCAAGCTTGGTGGCTTCCATTCTTTGGCTCACTTAGTCCACCTAGACATATCAGACAATGGGGAGGAAAGAATGAGATTCTAGGAATCCCAATATCTCTTCTCCCTTTCAACCATACATAAAGAATGCAAATCCAAGTCTAAAAATGCATGCATTGATAACATAGAATGCATAATCATTCATGAAACATTTCTTACACTCAAAAGGTCACACAAAACATACATAGGCTTGCCAAGTAAGTGGTTTAGCCTCACCCAGTCTCTTTAGGGATTTTGGACTTGCCTCATGTAACACCATACTTTTAAGACTCAATTCATACAATTCTCATGCCTTATTTCATGCTTGTTCTATAGCAGGCAACTTAATGTCATTCATTATCATGGATAAGTTACGTTTCTCTATAGGTAAAATTTTTCTTTTAAAGTCCTATAGGCCATATGGACTCATATATCATAGTCTCATATTTAAATACATAAATACAAGCCATTTCCATTATCAAAATTTGCCTAGAGGTCATATAAAGCAAAGGGGAGTATGAAATCTCATGGAGTAATTTTGGATAGAATTTTGGCTTTTCTATCACAAAATTTGAAAAATCATAACTAAATTCAAAAAAATTGAAATCATACATTCTTTGCCATTATAGGAAGTTACACATGTCTAATTTATGTTACAAATATGTCCAAACCATAACATCTAACACAGAAGACGTTTGACATTCGAAATGGTCCAGAGGTCAGGTTGTTCACTGGTGCTGTCACAAAATTTTGTAGCAAACTTCAAAAATGTCCAATTAATTTCTTAAAAATCCATTCTATGAAAATGATATAAATCTAGAAATCTGTGGATGTTAGCTAAAGGGAAAAAATAACTCTCGACTGGTTCAAGCACGCCCAGACCTCAAAACCTAATCAAACAGTAACTGAGGTCGATTGGAATTCCTTATACTAGATAGATTCTTTGAAACTTCATATCTCTCTCTCTAGACATTCAAATGAGGTGTTTCTAGTTGGCACAAGTCAATGGGAATGTCTAGTTTCTCTGTATAAAATTTTGTGTCAATTGGACATCATTTGAGCCCTGTGTGATAGATTTCATTTTTAGACCAGTATAAACAGTAACATTACCAAAACCAGAAAATTTCCTAACTTTGAAAATTCATCAAATATTCCCTAGAGCTCTAACAATTCTATTCTTTAACTTCCCAAAAATCTTTCAACAAACTCTAATTACATGCTAAATCTCAGATCAATAAGAGCTCATTTGGATAAAAAGTGATATAGGGTTCTAAATTGGTCAATTCTTGGTCCATACAAGATACCAAAATGTCCAAACGGCTTTCCTTGGGGTTTGACACCTCTTGGACAAGTCTAAAAGCATAATTAGGACTTATGTGAACTGTCTAAATGATCCCAAACCTCATGCATCTCATTTTGGCTATTCCACTTCCATTCATACATGAAATTTCATAATGCAAAATTGTCATTACATGATCAAAATGAGTATTTTCATACATATAACCCTAGCTCTCATTTATACATAATACATTGACATAATTATACATGCTCATAACATCATAGGCCATATACAACAAGGGATTTCATCAATTGCTATCCATAAGGCCTTAAAGTAGCAATTTCAAGACACTTTGATGTCATGCTCTCATCTTTAAGATGGTTAGCTTCCATTACCTTGCTCTCTTGGTCCACTAGCATGTTAGAACATTGGAGAGGAGGGGACGAGATTCAAAGAATTCCAATAGCTCATCTCCCATTCAATTATACATAAAGATGCAAAACAAGTCTCACAAATGCATGCATGCATATAGACATGTGCAATCATTGAAGAAGCATTCTTAGCATTTGAAAAAGTTATACATAGCATATATAGGCTTGCCAAGCAAGTGGATTGGCCTCACCTATTTACTTGTAGATTTTGGACTTACCTCACCCATTCTTTAAGAGGTTCTTGGACTCAACTATGCTCTTGGGAGTCAACCTTACTTTTAGGAGACTCTTTACTTTGTCTCAACCAATCTTAAGGGTTCTTGGCCTCACCACACTCAAGAAAACCCAAGCAAGCATCATAAACATCATTTGGAAACATAATGCATCATCATGGTACCATGGCATATAAAATCATGCTAGAATACTTTCCATGGCTTAAAACATATATACACACATTCAAGACAATGTAAGCACATATCTATGCATGAGAGAAGGTGGAGAGAGCTACCTTGCTTGCATTTTGCACACTTTTTCCTTAAACCTTGAATCCTCTCCCTTGACCTCACACACCCAAGAAGCTGGAAATCATTCCTTTTGGCCTAGACACAATTTATGGCAACCAATTAGGTTCATGGAATTAATTCAAAGGCCACACAACTTGCTTAGGCTCTAGCTTTGTAACACCATATATTTCTAGCATGCTTCCGATCATTTCTAAGTCTCACATGATCAATTGAACAAAAGGGAATGGAAAATGACATTAAAATAATGTCTTATTTCGCGTTACGTCGCGTATAAAAATTTCATTCGGTGTCACACGGACCATATGAGGTCATACAATACGTTCTCATATTTAATTACATACATACAACTCATTTGCATAACCAAAGTTGGCCCACAACTCGTGGAACTCAAAGGGGACCATCAAATTCACACTCTTATTTTCGGCCAGAATTTCAATTTTTCTGTCACAACTTCGGAAATTCATAACTAAATCCACAAAATTCGAAATCCAACAAAATTTACCATTACAGAAAGCTCTGGATGTCTACCCTATGATAAAAATATTTTAGCTCATGAATCATTAAGGGGAGAACATTTGACATCCGAAAAGCCACTGGGGTTGCTGCGGTCTGGGCCACTGGTTCAGTTTACTGATAGGAAGTTTCAAAATTTGTAACTAATTCCAGAAAAATTGAAATTGTTCATTCTTGGCCATTCTGGAAAGCTACACATGTCTAATTTATTCTAAAAATATTCCCAGGCCATGAAACATAACACAGAAAACGTTTGACACGCGAAAAAGAGTTAAGGTTCGGACAACTACTGGTACTGATGCAAGTGTCTGCTATGAACTTCGAAAATGTCCAATTAATTCCAAAAAAATCCAATCCATGCAAATAATACCAATTTGAAAAGCTATGAACGTGAAATTTATGGTACAAATAGACTCAGATCAGAGAAAGCACGCTTAGCTACCCAAATTCAATGGAACAGTGACTCAAGTCGTGCTGAGCTACTGTTACTGTCCCAGAAATTCAAAAATTCATATCTCTCAGCTCAGACCTCCAAATGAGGTGCGTCTAGTTGTTGCAAGTCACTGTGAATGCCTAGTTTCTAGCTATAAAATTTAGTAGCCATTGGACCATGTTTGCCCCTCGGATGATACAATTTTAAAACTGACCAAATGAACAGTACCAGTGCAAATCCGAAATTCTGATACCAACTTTGAAAAATCATAGAAAATTCCACAGACCTCCAAATGACCTGATCTTTGGCTTCCCAAAAAGCTCTAGGAAAGATCTACTTGCATGCAAAATTACAAGTCAAGAAGAAGTCATTTGGTCAGATTTTGCCATAGCTCAACCTTATGGCAATTTTGGTCCCAACAAGAGGCAACTTTGGTTCAAATGGGCCATCCATGGTTCCACACACATTTGAGCAACTTAGAAAGCATAAATAAGTCCCTCATCAGGTCTGAACTCTCATGCAACTTAAATTCACCATGCCACTTCCATAAACATACATACACAAATGGGCTCCCAAGTGGTCAAAATACATAATTCTACTCATTAGACTCTATTATTGATACATACACTAACTTTACATAGTTTTACACTTGTTCAAAGTGTCATGGCTCAAAAATAACATTTACATATCTACTTTTACATTCTAGTCATCATAGTATATCAAAATAGAAAGGTTTGCCAAGAGATCGAGATTTAAGCTCCTTGGCTTCCATCCTTTGGGTCTTGAACTCCACCTATATCATATGAGATGAGACAAAGGAGGGGGTGAGATTCATTGAATCTCAATAGCTCATACACCTATTCAATCACATTTTCAAGGCATATAACATGTCAAGGGTACAAGTATGAAACTACTCAATCCATGAAGCATTCAATTTTCATATTTTTATGTCACAAACACATGTCAAGAATAAGAATGAGCTCTAGGGACTTTTGGGTTGGCCTCACCCCATTTCTAGGACTTTTGGATTGCCTCACTCTTGGTTCTTGGGACTTTTGACTTAGCCTCACCCATCTAAGGGACTTTTGGCCTTGTCTCACCCATGCCATGAGACTTTTGGCATCTCCTCACCCACATTAATGGACTTTTGGCACTACCTCACCCTTATGAGCCATTTCCATCATTCAAAGACATTCAAGAAAGCATATTGGTACCAAAATAGCAACATAGCATCAAGTGGCATGTCTCAAACATATAAACATACACACAAGCACACAATGACACCATAGGCAACAAGAAAATGCAATAAGAAAAGGTGGAGAGCTACCTTGGTGCAAATTCAAGCTTTACTTTGCTTGTTTCTTCTCCTTTTCGATTCCACAAACACAAGAAGGTGGGGTTGGATTTCTTTGGCCTATTCACAATAAACAACACTAAATTATACTCTTGGAACAAATTATGACATCCAACTCACTCTTAAGACTACACTTTGGTCTATTTGTCACAATATGGTTCTATTAAGGACCTAATGAAGCAACTACCATAATTAACATTCTTGGTTCCATTCTCTTGCCATATTTAGACCTCTTGACCTCATTTAAGGTCCTTGAAGCCATCACACACTCACTTTCACAAACCTAGGTCCATGTTGCTTCATAAGGTTACATTATGGAAGCCATTGCCTCATCTCCCAACCTAAGGCTTCTAAATTTTTTCCAAGGGTTTCTCCTATCTTCTTTTATCATATAAAGTCCCAAATCAAGTTTGGAACCATTTAAAATACTCCCTAGCTATCTCTAAGGGTCTTCACCTAGTTATGCTTCCATTAAAAACCCATGGAGTTTGGGATTTTTCCTTAATGGATGGGGCACTTGGGAGGCTCCCTAGGAGTCTTAGAAACTCAAACAAACACTCACATATGATGGGGAAGTCTTGAATCAACCCAGATTTTAACTTATGTTCAAGCACCCTACACTTTTCTAACTTGAGTTTTACTAGTTTTTCATGCATTTCTTTGGTATAATCCATCTTCCCATGCCTTAGTTTGATGGATTCTTTTGGATTATAAAACAGAAACTCTTCCCTCTTCATGGTTCTGGTTGAGACATCCTACCATGGAAGAGGAGAAGGAGAAAAAGAAGCAACAAAGGGAGAGAAACTACCTTGCAATCAAGCTTCCTTCAAGAACCCTTCCTCTTCCCTCTTTCTCCTCCTTAAATTTCGAATTTCCCTCCTCTGATCTGGACCCAAATCAGCACCAAAAAATACATTAAAACCATGGAAAGATGAAGCAAGAAGGGGAGGATGAAGTTTCAAGAGGAAAGAGCATGAAAACCTTACACTTTCTCACCTTTTCTTTAGCTTTTCTTCCTCCAAAATTTCCTCCCTTTGTGCGCCTAAGACAGCAGCTCCATTTCTGAGTTTTGGGCAGAAGAAAGTCGGTTTAGAGAGGGGGGAGCTGAACGTGGCTTAAAAAGGGAGTTTGGAAGCTTCTTTTGTGCACTTTGTTTCCATTTTTGCCCTTCCATAATGGCATTTCCGGTTTGGCTTTGTTTTAGCTCCTTTTTGAGAACCATCTTTTCCATCATAAAATTAAGATTCCCAATTTAATAAAATGCCTTTGGAATCACTCAAATCGAAGCTAAAACCTTCCCGAACGAACCGGTCAAAGTTTAGGTCAACCGACGTCGGAAAGAGTACACCGGAGGGGCTTTACCAGTCCTGGGGATTTCCATGGTTTTTGGGGCCTCTGAGAACCCTGGACAACTCAAAATTTCCATTTAAAAAGCCCTCCTAGGTGTTTTTCAAAAATTACACTTATTTACGAAAATGCCACTGGCCTTTCGGCAAATTTTTCGAATCACTCTGACCCTAGTTTTTGGGCAACTCAAGGCTCAAATCCTCGTTTTCTATTATTTAAAATTTTATTCAAATTTTATTTGGCCTTGAATCACTCATCTCAGGGGACTTGCTTTTCAAACCGACCCATTTCAGCGATTGTACAATGTACCGGGCGTTACAAGCTTGGTCTATAAACCCCTTTATGTTCCCAAGAATGCACCTAATGAAGCAACACCCATCAAATAAATTCTAGGCTCCATTCTTTCCTTTCAAATATGATTCTTGACTCTTTTTAAGCCTCTTGGAGTCATCACATAATTAAAATAAAGAACCTAACTACATGCCGCTTCTTTAGATCATATTATGGAATATAAAGCATCAACTTATTCTCTAAGCTTCCTAAATTTTTCGCAAGGCTTCCTCTCATATTCATTCATCATATATGACTCAAAAATGGGCTTAAAAAAATTTAATACTCTCCCTAACTACAAGAACCTCTCTTGGCCGAGACAATGGAGCATAATAGGTTCTATGGAGTTTTCTTTGTTTTCTTGATGGAGGAAGAACATGGGGAGACTTCTAGGGATCTTAGGAGCTCATTTAAACTCTCATTTAGACATAGGAATTAAGGTATCAAATCAGATTTTGCAAGGAACATATGAAACCTTAGACTTTGCATCTTGAATTTCTATGGTTATTTGTTAATTCTCTTTGCATATTCTTAATCTACACATCATTTTTCCTAAGAATCACCCTTGGTTCTGCCTAAAAATGAAACCCTCCTAGGGTTTCTTAAGTGGGGCAAAATGGTGGAGGAAGGGGAGGAAGAGATATCTACCATGGAAGAATAAATTACCTTGTTTTCTTACTTTTTCTCACTTAAATCTTGTCTTCTTCAAACTCCTCTCTTCAAATCCGAATTTTTCCCTCAATTTCTCCTTTAAAAGAGATTTGTAAACTTCATTTCAATCATAGGAAGAAAGCTCAAGAGGTGAGGAGCAAGTTTGGAAGAAGAAGGAGTATGAAAATCCATGAAATTCCTTACCTTTTTCTTATTTTTTCTCCTCCTTTCTTCTCCTCCATGGTGCACCTAAGAGAGCTGGTGTTTTCTCTAGTTTTTGGGCAGAATGGGTTGTGCAAATGAAGGGGAGAAGAAATAAGAAACTTAAAGTGTGTTCAAGAAGCTTTCACTTTCTCAAAAATTCTAATTTTGCCCTTCATTTTTGGCATTTTCGTTTCTAACTCATTTTAACTCCTTTTTGAGAACTGTCTTTTCTATTATGAAATTTAGGTTCTCAATTTAGTAAAATGCCTTTAGAATCACTCAAATCATAACTAAAACCTTCTTGAATGAATCTGTCAAAGTTTGAGTGCACCGACGTTGAAAAATGTCCACTGGAAGCGTTTTAGTTGCCCAGGGCCTTCCCATGGTTTTAGGGCCTTTGAGAACCCTGAGGAACTCAAAACTTTCATTTAAAAAGCCCTCCTATGTAAATTCTAAAATTTGCTCAAAATTACGAAAATGCAATTACGTTTCGTAATTTTTTCGTAAGAAATTGTTTCTTCATTCTAGCTCTGTTTTCCTTTCTATCTGAGCCTGGGATTGTCCTTTTTAGGAGTCTAGAATGCTTCCCAAATTTTTTAGGACCTTAACTATATCATTTCGGGGGACTTTCTTTTTATATTCAGTGAGTTTCGTTCTTTTATAGAGAAACTGTACATTACGTTTCTCACGTTTTCTCTCATTTTCAGAAAATCGGATATTACACTTCACCCATTTTCTTAAGGGACTTTTGACTAAGTCTCACTCTTTAGAAACTTTTGGCTTTATCTCACCCATTCTTGAGGGTTTTTAGCTAATCCTCACCATTGCTAGGGAACTTTTGGCTTCACCACACTCAAGTAAACTAAAACATGTTCATAAAACATCATTCAAGTATATAACAAAGCCTTATGGTACCATGGCATATAGATACATGGTAAAACCTCTTTCATAGCTTAAAACATACACACACACATTCAACGATAAGATAAACATCCACTCATACATGAGAAAAAGAAGAGAGAGCTACCTTGGTCATAAATGCACACTTTTCCTTTTTGAAATGCTTCCTCTCCCTCAACCACACACTCACAAAGATATAAGACTTGATTCCTTTAGCTTAGACACATCATATGGGAGCCAATTACACTCTTGGAACAATTTCTAAAGTCACACACTCACTTTAAAAGCTAGATTGTTCCTATGGCTCATTTATGGTTCCATAATGCACCTAATGAAGTAACCTTGGAAAAATATAATCTTGGCTCCATTCTCTCCCTTAATTTATGACTTTTGACTCGATTTAAGCTCCTTGGAGCCATCACACATTCATTTCAAAAAGTCTATCTAGGTGTTACTTCTTTACGTCATAATATGGAACCTATAGCTATATCTCACTATCCATGACTTCTAAAATTTTTCCAAGGCTTCCTCTCATCCTCTCCCGTCATATATGATACAAAACCAAGTTTGGAAGAAATTAAAACACTTCCCTGGTACTCCTTTCATGCAAGGTCGAGGCTATGCTCCAAAATGGCACCAATGGAGTTGTTTTGATTTCCTTAGTGGGAGAAGCATGTGGGAGGCTCTCTTGGTGTCTTAAAAACTCATATGGACTCTTAAACATCTTAATTTATGGCTAAAACTCATTTTACAAACCAAGGTGCAACTAAAACCAAAGCTTTTCTATCTTGCAATTTCATGGTTCTTTCTTTGTTTCCTTTGTATATTCTTATTCTCCTCACTTATTTTCCTAAGATTCATCCTTGGTTTGGTTAAAATTTCAAATCCTCTTAGCTGTCCATATACAAGGTGAAATACTCAAGAAGAGGAACAAGGAGGATTAAACATAAAAGTAGCAAAATACCTTGTTTTCCTAGCCTTTCTTGGATGCTTCTTCCTTTGATTGGATTCTCCTCTTGAAATTTGAAATTTCCCCCCTTGGTTTGACCTCAAAATAGACCCAAATACATCATTAAATCCATAGAGAGAAAGAGGAGAAGAAGAAGAGCAAGATTGGTGAAGGAATAAGCATGAAAAACCATGGATTTTCTTACCTTTTTGCTTGGTTTTCTCTTCCCTTCTTCCTCCCTCTTGGTGTGCCACTTTAAGGAGCTTAGGGTTCTGTTTTGGTGTCGAGGAAAGTTAGCCAAGGTGATAGGAAGAAGTGGAGCATGCTATATATAAGCTAGGGACTTATTTAAGACATTTCAAATTTCCAATTTTGCCCTTCGGTCTTGGCTTTCTCATTTTGGGCTCATTTCAACTTCTTTTCAAAAATTGTCTTTTCCATCATAAAATTTAGGTTTTCTAACTTATAAAATCCCTTTGCAATCATTCAAATTGGATTTAAAACCATCCTAAATGAAAGGGTCAAAGTTCGGGTCCACCAACATTCTAAATCATAAATCAGAGGGGTTTTAACTATTCTGGGGTTCCTATGGCTTTTAAGGCCTCTAAGAACCCCAAGAAACTCATTTTCTTCATTTAAAAATCTATCCTATGAGGTTTCCAAAAAGTGCCCAAAATTACAAAAATATCATTGCATCTTTGTTGAATTTTGCCTGGTCATTTTAGCTCTATTTTTAGGGCACCTCTGACCTTGGATCCTCATTATTTGAGGTCTAGATTATCACTCTAATTTTATTGAACCTCAAATCATTCAATATGGGGACTTCTTTCTGAATCCAATGAATTACATGCATTTACAGAGAAAATGACATTACATTTCTCACATTTATAAAGGTACCAGATGTTACATTACACATAGACATTTAGACCACACACTCATCCATTCACACATAGCAACATGATGCACACATGGGTCCAACTCTCTCCTTCACTTGACACACAATCACATCCTCACCAAAATTCTCACAGGTCCAGTCAATGCACAAGCTTACTTATAAGCACACGAGGTTTCATATTTGGATAGCTCTCTTACACACTTATAAAGTCACTTATATTCATTCACATATACAGCACCTGATGCATACACTCACATTTACACACACAAAGCTGCAAGGTTGATTCCACATAAAAGAATCACACTTCTTCAGCTGGCCACTAATACACTCACTCATGCTCACTTACGTGTAGCAACACACACTTCCAGCTCACTTCTTTCACATTATACACACACATACAGCCACTCCCATGTTTCATGTCATTCAAGCATGCAAAACCATTTTCATTCCATTCACTGCATTGATACACTCATTCACATCACACACTAGTCATGAGTTTTCACATTTAGATAGCATGCATGGGATTCTCACATGAATGGAGGTACACCTATTTCATATATTCACTCCACGTATGGTTAGCTTACTCTTTTCCATTCCAGAACTTCCTTTACATAAACTCATACACTTACACTAGGCATGGATTCAAGAAGGTAGCACAAGTCCAGGTCTCCATGATATACCCCATTCTCATATTCATTTACACATACACATATGCATGGGGGGACCAAAAACTCACGAAACATACCTGGTACATAATTCACGTGAAAGGGACATAGAAAGATAAGATGGAAGCACAGGTTTTTTATTTAAGATGGAGAGAACATGTGGGAATGAACCATTTACAATTACGTTACACGTGAAAAAAGGAAGCCACGACACTCCACTATCATGTGAATGGATGAATTCCATTATTTCCATATAGACACACAAGAGAGCATATGAGAGATAAAAAATAGCACGACTTCTGGGTAGAGGAGAGAATAAGGCTAGAAAGAGGGGTAGAATGTGGGAGGCTATGATCAGCATTCATGGAAAAAGAATGCTATAGGTTTTAAGTTCCAGGGATGAAAAACACGAGACTCCTTCAATCAAGCTCTATGGCCATGGATTTCTCTTTAAGAATTCCTTCATCCATCTTTTCAATGGTAGCTTAAAATTGCTTGGTAGCTAGCTAAAGATGTGACTTCCATATATGAAGATTTGAGCTCCAAGATGCATCTCTAAATTGGCTAAATTCTCTTTTCTCTATCCTTTACTTTTAGCATTGATTTCTTTGTTTAATTTGACTAGGTTTAGCTTGTTAAATGGAGAATTTAGTGGCTGAATGTATTGGACTAATTTGCTTTGTATTTTGATTTTAATTTCACATTTGGAGATTTATTTTAATGCCTAAGTGTTTGTAGAAATTCTAGAATTAATGGCTGTCTAATTTGCTAATCAATTCTTCTTGTTTTTAGGCTAATAAGTGCAATGGTTATTGTATTAAGTGGCTGGACTTTTGTGTGATTATTGTATTTAAGGAATTCCTTGAACTAATTGGTTAATTAGCAACTCTAAATGGATTGTTAAGCTACTTTAGTGAGCACTTGGGTACTATTTTTGTGTGTTCTTGTCCCTAACTCAAGTGACTAATTTTTCAAGGTTCCTTGTGGTTGCAATTTCCTTGATAAATAGTAATTTGAGTCTTAGATGGTAATTCAAGAATTTTTATAAAAGAATACATTGAGAAGCAAGAATTAAAGTCCCAATTTGGTATATTAAAGGGAGCAAGGATAATTGAATCTTAAGAAGTCCATCCAAAGGCTAGTTATCACACTTTTCATAATTGTTGCCAACACTTAGTCTAAGCTTGTAATTCTTGTTGTTTTTCTTTAATTTAATTAAAATTTAGTAATTCAAAAACCCCTAAACACTTTTCATTTAATGTTACTTAGAGAACTTTTTCACAAATAATTAGAAGAAAAAAAATCCTTGGGAAATGACCTAAACTGTACCATTAGCTACAATATCTTTAATCAACATAGTTATTTAAGGTTGCTCGACACAACCATCAAATTTGGTGCCATTGTTAGGGAGTTTGGATTTTGAATATTTGAAAGAGGCTTTCTTGTGTTTTTGCTCTATTTTATGTCTATTTTTGTGTAGTTTTTGCTTTGTTTTGAACTTGATTTTTGGACTTTTTGAAGTTGTGTAACAATTGCTCTATTTGCTGAAATTTTTGTTTGACATGCCTAGAAAATTCTCAAGCTTTGTTTTCCAAGTTTTTGGGTGTTTTGAGCAAAAATAATAGTATAACTATTGGGTGCAGTATTTTTAGGCTAAATTTCAACATTTAAGGCACTTTTTAAATTTTTTAATATTTTCTCAAATTTTCTAATTTTTCTGGATTTATGTCCTTTATTTTTGTGAGCTTCTTTTGTGTGATTTGTCTTTGTTTTTTAGTGCCAAAATATGTTAAGTAGTTGTTAGCTTAATTTGGAATTAATCCTCTTGCCTTTTGGTGTGAGGATTTTTTTTGGTTTTTCAGACAATTTCTCTATTTTTTCTAGATTTATTGTTTTGATTTTTCTTGGTTGATTTTTTTGTGCTATTTCTTTTTTTTTTCTTGCCTAATTGGTTTATGACAAGGTCTTCTAGTGAGAAATTGATTGACTTGGATCCTAAAATCGAAAGAACCTTTAGAAGGCAAGTAAGGATTAAGAAAAATAGTGATAATGTAGAAAATAGTGGTAGTTCTTCTTTTGCTTTTGATTATGTGCAAGGAATTGATTGTGTACTTCAATTTGCTAGTGATAATATGGCAGAATAAGAGCAAGTGAATGCTAACATGAATAAGGATGTTCAAACGAACTTGAATGTAAATGCAAATTTGAATGATAACATGCATGCAAGAACCATTAGGGAATTGACAACTCCTAATGTGCACTATTAAAATCTTTATAGACAATATCTAGAATTAGATACAAATTTTGAACTTAAGTTTAGTTTGATTCACTTACTCCCTAAATTTCATAGACTTGCAAGAGATAACCCTTACACGCATCTAAAGGAATTTTATGTTGTGTGTTATACAATGAAGCCACAAGAAGTCTCAGAAGAACAAATTAAGCTCAGAGCATTCCCTTTCTCTTTGGATGATGTAGCTAAAGATTGGTTATACTATCTACCTCTTGGTGCTATTACTTCTTGAGATCAACTGAAGAGACTTTTCTTGGAAAAATTCTTTCCTGCTTCTTGCACTACATTAATAAGAAAGGAAATATGTGGGATCAGACAAAATGGTGGAGAGGCCCTGTATGAATATTTAGAAAGGTTCAAAAAATTGTTAGCTAATTGTCCTCACTGTCAAATTTCTAATTAGCTACTAATTTAGTATTTCTATAAAAGGCTACTGAATATGGATAGAAACATGATAGATGTTGCTTTTGGTGGAGCTTTGGGTGATTTGACACCTATAAGAGCCTAGGAGTTGATTGACAAGATGGCTCATATGTACAATAATTTGGTGTGAGACAGTCAGTCAAAGGAGTCAGTGGGTCATATGCTCTATACTATGATCAGAGACTTGAGAGCAAAATTGATGAGATGTTATCTATGCTTCGATAGCTTACTTTAGCTCAATAGCAACTGTGATGACCCTAACTTCTAATCATTGTAATTAAGGTTAAATATACAATTAATAATCATAAATCAAGGTTGAAAGTCATTACAACTAATTACATTTAGAAAATGTAGGAAAATTTGAACCTTGATGATATTAGAGTCATTAACTAAACAACCACAATTATTCAAATGTGCAAGTGAAATTAATTATCAATGAGGAGCCTTTGATTCCTCCATCCATCAATTCCAACTCACAAAAACCTCCTACAAGTATTTCTAAATCATTCCTTAGCATTACCATAAGAAAAACTAAGTTTTCTAGGTGAATATGAGAAATTGAGCACCTTTGCTGCAGCTAAATACCCTTCACGCTGCAACCAACTGCTCTCTGGATCACCTAACACATTTTCATAAAATTTGCCATGGCCAAATACCCCTTTTGCCATGGTGAATTACTCTCTGGATGACTCCTAATTTAGCCTCTGACATTTCACTACAGTGAATTCCTTTTTGTTTCCTTCCTCGAGTAACTTCGTCGCTTTTGGCTGAGGCTAATTAAATATTAGCCGTGGCCAATTACCCTCTGTTACTCTCCCTAGGCAACTTCATCGCTTTTGGCTAAGGCCAATTTAAATTTGGCTGCCACCAATTACCTTTTGTTCCTATAACTCCTAAGGTTTCATCCCATGCTCTCCAATTCTCCCTCTAGTAACACTCTAGGCCATTTTAACTTAATTTATAAAGATCTAATGTCATTCCTTTACCTAATCTACCCAACACATCTATCATTACTCATTCAAAACTCAAATGTGGATCCTTAATCCTCTAGCCACCATAAACTAGCGAGTTCAAAGATCAATGACAGTAAAGAGTTCATAGACTACTCACATTTCCATTCAAACATAAGTCCTAGTAGAAGTTCCATACATCACTAGTTTAAATAATGTATCATATGATTATAGTCCCTATGCTTGGCAATACTTGATGCAATGCGACAATTACATAAAATTAGTAATCTAATTACACAATACAATCTGACAAGGTTTTCAAACTTATGTGCTACCAAATCATATAATAAGCTTCCATTAGTTTCTCCTTGCCACTAAGAGGTCTGGTCCCTGAAAATGTTAGCCCACAATCAAGGTGTGATATATAATCTCAGTAACAAGAGGAAAATTCCATATATATGTACAAATTAGTCAATACAATGTAATTTCATAACATCAATACCAGAATCATCAATTCAATTTGCAAATGAACTAGTTGAGCTACCAATGACTATTGTCCCATATTAGTAATCACATACAACATGTTAATGGCCAATAACACCGAGAGAGGTCCGTCCACAACACCTAATCCATAATAAGCATAATCATGGCTCAATGCATCTAGGGTTTGATCATAACCTAGTGCCCAATCAAAGCATATGCACAGGTGGCAGCCGCACCACAGCTCCACTATGGACTCACAAGGTCCAATCACAACAACAATTTAAGTAGTCAACCAATCATTTAGTATTTCAAAATCATATGTGTGTAAACAATATCAAATTAACATGAACATATACATAAAATTAGGAAATTAATCCCGGTTACCTCAATAAAGCAAATTTACTCTTCCTCTAGCTACCATCATGATTCAAAACACACCAAGCCTAACATGAGCATAATCATCATTATTCAACTACCATTAGCAAGGAATTTCCCTATCCACAGATTAATCTAAACAAGAGTACATTGAGAACTTCTTACCCAAGCTTCCTAAGGGTCTACTGCACCAATTCAAGATCACAACAATAAGAACTCACAATGGGTCACTCCTAACATCTCTATTTTTGCACATGTAAAAGCCATGCACCAAAAGTCAATCCAAATGATGAAAATTTAGTATATATACCACACAAGAGAAAGGGGAACACTTACCCATACACCTAAGAGGTGAAATGAATTAGGTTGAGCCTTAACTACCAAGAACATACCATGTGTCATTTCAAAATTCGGATTTAAGTCATCAAGCCTAGAAATTTCAGTATTTTACCCTCATTTCCTTGTAATTTCGCATAATAGTAAAACCCATTATGAAAATTAATGCTTGGGGACATTTTCCAACAGAATAATACACAAAATGGAAAGGAAATACTTACCCAATTACCTCTCTAGTTTATAACTCCAAAAATCTTGTAATAATCATCCAAAAACTAGATTTCATCTTAAGAAGAGATGAAAATTCTCTAAATGACAAACCAATTAGCCCAAAATGTAGAGGAAGATAAGAGGGTCAAGTTATATAAAACCTACCTTGGCTAAATCTCCCTTTAAAAGTGCAAATATGAGCTAAAATATTGAGAAACCTTAGCCCCTTTTCTAACATGCGAATTTTTTCTCTTTCCTTTTGTGTTTTCTACTGAATGGGGGGGGAATTGCTAAACCTTTATGGTTATTAGGGGGAAATGGGCTGACCCATTAGCCTATGGTCTATTTGGGCTCTTTTCTAGTCATTGAGCCTTTGGTTGGTAAGGTGGGCTGCAGAGTTATGGTTGGGTTAGGCCAAATTTCAAGGGTTCATTTAGTTTAGGCCTGCATAAGGAATGTTGGGCAACTATAAGGGCTCATGTAAGTTGGGTCTTGGGCCTCTATCTCACTAAATTGATTGGGGCATTACTATGTGCTCTCTCTTAGGCCAAGTCTTACAATAAGAAGTTGGGTCTGCACCCATAGTCATTGGGCCTCCATTAGTCTCTAACTATGACCTACTTAATTTAATTTGGGCATCTAAGGCATCTTAACAAATTGGTAGATTAGAAACCCAAAATTCAAGATGTCCTAGGACTTACCTTTGACTTCACAGTCACACAGCTACTTCTTTCTCTATTTTTCTCTGCATTAGAAGCTTGTTTGATACATAAATATTTGCTAAATTTGATGTGTTTGAAGGGAATGTAAGAATTTTATTGATTGGGGACTTCCATTTATTATATCTTATGTTTTAACCAAATATTTGTATTAGTAGATGTGGTTTAAATGGTATTTACCTTATTAGGTACACAAGGAGTGGATTTCTAAGGTTTTAGTTTGGCTACATCTTCTCTTTAAATCCCTTATTTTTGAGAGAATAGGTTCTTCAGCTTATGTGTTTCCATCAAATCCATTAATTTCATAATAGTAAGATAAGTATGCTTCTGCTTCATCTTTTTTATGACGTCTTAAATTTATATGATTTAGCAATTTATCTCTAACCATGGCCTACTTAATTTAATTTGGGCCTAGATGAGTTTCTAACCCAATTAAATCTCAAACCCATATTAATAATTTATCTCTTTATAATTCTCATTCACATAACTTGCCCAATCATTCCGTAATACTTATTCTTAATAATGTCTAACCCATGATTAATGCCCTAATTAATTTTAAGGTGTTATAGCTATCACTGTCAGACACCTAAGTAGACATCTACCTCTATTACCTTGGTGGGACCCTTATGTGATATATACTGTTTGGCCACACATGCTACTAATCAGTGCCCGATGTTAGATGATAGGGTAAAGACTTGTGCTGGGATGTTTCCAGTCAAGCTAATGCAATAAGGGAAATAAAAGCATGATCCCTACTCTAACATATACAATTCAGGATTAAGGAATCATCTTAACTTGAGATATAGGGGAGGGTAATAGCAGAATAGATACAAATGCTGCATGACTTAGCGTACAGCCTTCCCAACTTATAAGGTAGTCAGTCTTTATATAGGAGGAACCAAAGAAAGGATGTAATTTGAAGGACATGATGAAGCAACTTATGGAAAGTAATGCACAACTTAAGCAACATTTACAATAACAACAGTAGTAGTTATAGATGAGTATGCAAAATTTGGAAAGAAGGGTTGCTACTCAGTTAGGCCAGTTTGCTACCTCCCTTAGTGAGGTGAAATCTTAGGGTTCAGGCCAATTGCCATCACAGATGATTATAAATCCAAGGAATTAGTGCCATCACTCTTTAGAATGGAAAGGAAGTTCAGGGGTTCTCAGATACCAATACTTGGATAAGCTAGCATGATAAAAAAACACACATTGCACTAGATGAGCCTAAGAAAGTAGAGGAGCCAAAGAAGATTTTGCCTTTCCCAGATAGAGCTACTATGGGAAAGAGGCAAACTAAAGCAGAAGTTGAAAAAAAAATCCTTGACACTTTCAAGAAGGTTGAGGTCAATATACCTCTGTTGGAAGCAATCAAGACCATCTCTAAGTATGCCAAATTTCTTGAAGAAATATGTACCAAAAAGAGGGAGCTAAAAGGGAATAAGAAAGTCAATTTTGGCAAGAATGTTTCAATACTTATACAATCAATAATGTCCACTAAATGCCAAGATTCGGGCACTTTTATGATTCTATGCACCATTGGAAATTTTGAGCTTTCTGATACTTTGATTGATCTTGGTGCTACTATTAATGTTATTCCTAAATCAGTATATTAATCTTTGCATATGGGAGAATTGAAACCTACTGGAGTGGTTATGTAGCTTGCAAATAGGAGCATTGCTTATCCTTCAAGAGTGTTAGAGGATGTCTTGGTTAAGGTAAAGGATTTGATATTTCCAACTGATTTTTATGTCCTTAACATGGAGGATGATAGATATAGGTCTCATGGTCATGCCCCACTCATCTTAGGTAGACCCTTTATGTAACATCCAGTTCTCTGAAAATGAAAGAAAATGTCAGAAACATAACATACGTTTCTCCATCAATGAACGAAACTCATCGGATATAAAAGGAAGTCCCCCAAGATGATGTAGGTAAGGTCCCAAAAAATTTGGGAAGCATTCTAGACTCCTAAAAATGAGAATCCCATGCTTAAACAAAGAAAAACAGAGCTAGAATGAAGAAATAATTTCTTACAAAAAGCTTACGAAACTTAATAGCATTTTCGTAATTTTGAGCAAATTTTGGAATTCATATAGGAGGGCTTTTTAAATGAAAGTTTTCAGTTCTTCGAGGTTCTCAAAAGCCCTAAAAACTATGAAAAGCCCCAGGACAGCTAAAACCCCTCTGATGGATGTTTTCCAATGTTAGTGTACTTGAACTTTGATAGATTTGTTCAGGAAGGTTTTAGCTCCAATTTGAGTAATTCCAAAGGCATTTTACTAAATTGGGAACCTAAATTTCATAATGGAAAAGACGGTTCTTAAAAAGGAGCTAAAACAAAGTAGAAACAAAAATGCCAAAAATGAAGGGCAAAATGGAAATTTTTGAAAAGTGTAACTTACTCCCATCTATATATATGATGCACCCTTCTTCTCCCTTCATTGTGCACGACCATGTTCTGCCCAAAAATAGATGAAAACCCTAGGGGATGAGGTGCACAAGAGGAGGAAGAAAAGGGGGAGAAATTCAAGGTAGAAAGGTATGGATTTTCATGGTTTTTCATGCTCTTTCTCTTCTAAACCTCTTCTCCTTCTTTCTCATTTATTTCCTATGATTATAATGAAGTATATGGATCTGTTTTAGAGGAGAAATTGAGGGGAAATTTCTGATTTGAAGAGAGGAGCTCAAAGAACACAAGATTCAAGTGAGAAAAAACAAGAAAACAAGGTAATTTCTCTTCCTATGGTTGTCATCTTTGGTTCCCTTCTCCACCATTTCGCCCCACTTGAGAAAACCCTAGGAGGACTTGATTTTTAGGCAGAACCAAGGATGAATCTAAGGAAAAAAGGTGTGGAGATTAAGAATATACAAAGAAAATTAACAAAAAACCATTAGATTTCAAGATGCAAATTCTAAGGTTTCAAGTGTTCCTTCCAAATTCTGATTTTGTGTGATGGTTCCTCGGTCTAATTAAGAGTTTAAATGAGCTCTTAAGATCCCTAAGATGCTCCCCACATGCGTCCTCCTTCAAGAAAACAAAGAGAATTCCAAGGAGGCCAAAAAGGGGCATAGTCTTGGGCAAGCAAGGTTGGGGTAGCTAGAGGGAGTTTTAAATTTTTCTAAGGCCATTCTTGAGTCATGTATAATGAATGAAAATGAGGGGAGGCCTTGGAAAAAATTTAAAACTCATAGAAAGTGGTTTGGTGCTTTAGGTTTTATAGTATGACCTAAAGAAGTAACATGTTGTTAGACTCTTTGTTTTAATTATGTGATGACTCCAAGAGGCTTAAAAGGAGTCAAGACTCATATTTGAAAAGAAAAAATGGAGCCTAAAATTATTTGAGGAGTGTTGCTTCATTAGGTGCATGTATGGACCATAATGAGAGTTATAGATTAATCTAGTGTCTAAGCGAGTTGTGTGGCCTTAGAATTTATTTTATGAACCTAATTGGCTTCCATAAATTGTGTCTAGGCCAAGCGAAAGCATCTCCACAAGTTTTTGTGTGTGTGGCCGAAGCAAGGGAGGGAATTTCAAAAGGAAAAGTGTGTGATTGTGTGTAAGGTAGCTCTCTCCACCTTCTCTCATGCATTGATGTGTGTTTAGCTTATCTTAAAATGTATATATGTGTATTTTCAAGTTATGAAAAGTATGCTAGCATGATCTTATATACCATGATTTCATGATGACATATTATGTTTTAAATGATGCTATGATGTTTGATTGAGTTTGCTTGAGTGTGGAGAGGCCAAGAACTCTTAACCATGGTGACGATGAGCCAAGAACCCTTAAGATTAGTTAAGACAAAGCAAATAGTCTCCCAAAAGCAATGTGGGCTCCCAAGAGTATGGTTGAGTCTAAGAATCTCTTAAAGAATGGGTGAGGCAAGTCTAAAATCCATGAGGAAGAGGGTGAGGCCAATCCATCCACTTGGCAAGCTCTTGAATGTCTTGTATGACTTATTCACATGCCAAGCTTGCTTCTTGAATGTTTATGACTTCCATGATATCCATGCATGCATTTTTAAGGCTTTCTTTGCATATGTTATGTGTGACTGAATGGGAGATGAGCTATTGGGATTCTTTGAATCTCATTCCCTCCTCTCAAATGATCTCTCATGCTATCTGGACCAAGTGGACAAGGTAATGGGAGCCAACCACCTTGAAGAAGAGAGCTTGACATCAATATGTCTAATTTTTGCCTTTTAAAGCCATGATGATTCTTAATGATGTATATTATTGTTGTAAATGGTTTATGACCCTTTGGACATATGTAATTATGATATTATATGATGTGGAAATGGAAGAATGTGTTATGTAAATGATGGAATGTAAAGGGAGTATATTATGGTAATGTGACTTCCTGAATGACATTGTAGAATTATGGAAATGTGTGGATGAAATGGCTGAAATGAGATGCGTGGAGTTTGGGACCATTTAGGTAGCTTACACAACTCTTAATCATGCTTTTAGACTTGCCCAAAAGGTGCCAAACCCTAGGGAAAGCTATTTGGTTACTTTGGTACCTCATATGGAGTAAAAAATGACCATAATGGAACCCTACACCACTTTTTGGCCAAATGAGTTCTTCTTGCTCTGAGATTTGGTACCCAATTAAACCTTATTGAGAGATTTTTGTGAAGTTAAAGATCATAATTTTTGGAGGTCTACAGAATATTTGATGAATTTTCAAAGTTGAAAATTTTTCTGATTTTGGTATGCTGCACTATTCATTTGGTCTGAAAATGAATTCTATCACACAAGGCTCAAATGATGTCCAATTTCCATGAAATTTTATATAAAGAAACTAGGAATTCACAGTGACTTGTGCAAACTAGAAGCACCTTAAGTGGAGGTTTAGAGAGGGAGATATGAATTTTTGAATATTCTGTCCAGTATCAAGAATTTTGCCCAACCTGAGTTACTGTTCTATTAAATTTCGAGGTCTTGCTACTTGAACTGGTCTGGAAATATTTTTTCCCTCTAGTTAACATCCACAAATTTCTATATTGCTATCATTTGCATAGATTGGATGTTTTTGGAATTAATTGGACATTTTCAAAGTTTTTTGCAGAAATCTGTGACAGTATCAGAAGGCAGTTTGACCTCTGGACCTTTTCGGATGTCAAAAGTCCTTTGTGATGGATGTTATGGTCTGGACATATTTTTAGTATGAATTAGACATTTGTAGCTTCCCATAATGACCAAGAATGCATGTTTTTGATTTTTCTAAAATTAGTTATGATTTTTCAAAGTTGGGTCAGAAAAGGGGCCAATTCTAGTCGAAAATGCACATGATTATTTTAAGCTTTCTTTTGAGTTCCATGAGTTGTGGGCCATATTTCATGATTCAAACGAGTTGTATTTGTGTAATTAAATATGAGAATGTGTTGTATGAGCTCACATGGTCCACGTGGCACCGAATGGAATTTTTAGATACAACGCAGCGCAAAGCAATCCATTAATTTAAATGGATTTTTCTTGCTTCTCCTCATGTAATACATTATATAAGCATGCAAAAACGATAGGGATGGGCTAGAATTTATGGTGTTACACTTTGTAATATCTGGTTCTTTGAAAATGAAAGAAAATGTGAAAAATGCAATGTACGATTTCTCTATAAACGCACAAAATTTATCGGATATAACGGGAAGTCCCTTAGATAGAGTGATTTGAGTACCAATACAATTAGAATAATATTATAGACATCAAATAATGATGATTCATGGCTAGAGATGCCCTGAAACTGGAGCCAGAATAGCCAAATAAATTTTAATAAAAATACAACAAAACGTAATAGCATTTTCGTAATTTTGGGTAATTTTTAAAAAATTCATAAGAGGGCTTTTTGAATGAGAAATTTGATCTTTTTAGAGTTCTTAGAGGCCCTGAAAATCATGGGAACCCCCAGAACAGTTTAAACCCCTCTGGTGAGTAATTTTGGCTATCGATTGACTAAAATTTTGATCGAATGGTTTGGAATGGTTTTAAATCCAATTTGGGTGAAACTAAAGCCATATTATGAATTAGAGGACCCAAATTTATGATGGAAAAGATGTTCTCAAAAAGGAGTTGAAATGAGTCCAAATGAATAAAACTAAGAAGAGGGACTAAATTGTAAATTTTAAAAGTTGCTTAAAAGAACCCATAGGCTTATAAAAATGTCCCCACTTCTGCCTCACTCCTTATGAACAAATTTTATGGGCTAAAACAGAACCAAGGGCAAATGAGAATGGCGCACAAGATGAAGGAAAGAAGGAAGAGAGAAACCTAGCAAAAAGTGTAAAAATTTCATTTTTTTCATGCTTTCTCCTTCACCAATCTCCTTCTCCTCTTTCCCCTCTTTCTTTCTATGGGTTTGTTGAAGCCTTTGGGTCTATATTGAGGGCAAAACAAAGATGAAAATTTCAAAATTCAAGGGAGGAGGCCAACCAAGTGAAGAACAAGCTAAGAAAAGCAAGAATCTAAGGTATTTTTGCTACTTCCTAAGCTTAAGCCTTCTTGTTCTTCTTCTCTCCATTTAGCCTTATGTAAGACCAAACCTAAAGGGTTGGAATTCTAGCTAAACCAAGGATGACTCTTAGGAAAATGAGGGAGGAGAATAAAAATATATAAAGGAAATAATCAAATAGTCATTAGATTTCAAGATGGCAAAGTTAGGGTTTCAAGTGTTCTTCCAAAAATCTAATTTAATACAATAATTCCTTGGCTTAAATGAGTGTTTGGATGAGCTCTTGAGATCCCTAGAATGTAACGAACGCAATTTCTGTAAAATGACGAAATGAGCCGTATAAAAGTAAGTCCTTTGAAATGAGCTAGATAATGTCCCAAAAAATTTGGGTAGAGTCCTAGACTCCTAAAAATGATAATTCTAGGCTCAAACGGAAAGAAAAATAGAATTGGGATAGAGAAACAATTTGTAAGAGAAATTGACGAAACGTAATGACATTTTCGTAAATAAGTGCAAATTTTGGGAAAACACATAGGAGGACTTTTTAAATGGGAAATTTGAGTTGTCCAGCGTTCTCAGAGGCCCCAAAAACCATTGGAAGCCTCGGGACTGGTAAAACCCCTCCAGTGTACATTTTTCAATATTAGTGAGCCTAAACTTTGATAGACTCGTTCAATAAGGTTTTAACTCCAAATTGAGTGATTCCAAAGGTATTTTATTAAATTGGGAACCTAAATTTTATAATGGAAAAGACGGTTCACAAAAAAGAGCTAAAACGTAGCCGAAACGAAGTTGCCATTACAAAAGGATGAAATTGAAATTTTTAAAAAAGTTTATTTCTAGAAGCTCCCACACACTTTTCCCTTCTTCTCCCATCTTCTTAAGCACGGAATTCTCTGCCCAAAATACAAAAAAATAGCAGCTCCTTTAGGCACACCAAGAGAAGAAGAAAGAGAGGGAGAAAAGACTAAGAAAGGTAAGGAAACTTGGAGAATTTCATGCTCTTCCTTCTTCCAACTTTGCTCCTCTCTTTCTAGGCTTTCTTTCCATGGTTTATTTGGTACTATTTTAATCCAAAACATTGAAGGGGGATTTCAAAATTTTTGAAGGAAAGCAAACTAAGGAGAGAGACTCTTGAAACTAAGTTGAAATCCAAGGTAATTCATACTTTGAATTGTTTCTTCCCTTTGCTTCCTCTTGTCTTGAGTTTTAACCTAAATCAGAACCATATAAGGGAGGGAAGTTCTGTCCAAACACAAGAGAGGAACAAGGGTTTTAGGCCATGGGGAGATGGAATATGGCAAGAAATCCCAAGGAAAACCTATGGAAAACAAGATAGGAAAGTGTAGGCTTCTTTAGAGTTTTGTAAAATCTGATTTTGTATGTGTTTCCTTGGTTGTTTGAATGTTCCCTTAAGCTCCTAAGACCTTTAGAAAGCCTCCCAAGTGGCTCTCCCATCAAGGAAAAATCACAAAGTCCATGAACCTCCATTATGGTGCATATTTCATCCAAGCTAGGTTCATTAGACTAGGGGATGTTTTAAATTGTTCTAGCCTTGGTTTGGGACTTTATATGATGTTAGAAGATGGGAGAAGCCATTGGAAAAAATTTAGGAGCCATGGATTGGAAGATGGAACAATGGTGTCCATAATGGTGCCTTATGAAGTAACTTGGTTTTCCAATTGTGCAAGTGAATGTGTGAGGGCTCCAAGGACCTTAAATGAGTCCAAGAAGTCTAAAAATAACAAGAGATTGAGCTTAAAACTTGAAATGTGATAGTTACTTCAATAGGCCATTTATGCAACCATCATGCCACTTATGGAACCAAGTGTATGTTCAAGAGGGAATTTAATGTCTTGGCTTGCTTCAAGTGTGTACTTGTGTGTTGTTTATGGTGTTTAGGCTAAGAGAACATCCACCCACCTAGGTGCACTTGTGAGGTCGAAAAAGGGAAGGAAAAGGATCAAGAAAAGCTTGCATAAATCCAAGGTTGCTCTCCACCTCATTCTCCTTGCATTCTTGTGTGCATTTGTATATTATTGTATGCTTGTATGTGTTCTTGTGACTTGATGATATGCCACTCGATGCATTGACTTTACATTGGGACTAATGTGTTTCCTTGAATGGCTTTGGTTGTGGAAATGACTCATAAGGGTGAGGTGATGCCAAAAGTCCTTTAATGAAGGTGAGGAGATGCTAAAAGTCTTATGGCATGGATGAGACAAGGCCAAAAGTCTCTTGGAAGGGTAAGGCCAAGTCAAAAGTCCTTAGGCCAAGAGTGAAGCAAATCTAAAAGTCCTAGAAATGGGGTGAGGCAAAACCAAAAGTCCCTAGAGTATGGTCTTGGCTTGAATATGAATGAGTGGCATGGGAATTGTGACTTTGCATACTTTATGGTTGCCAAACCTTTCATACATATGCTTTGATGTGTATATGCCTTGAATGTATGTGTGAATGGGTGTGTGAACTATTGAGATTCTAGGAATCTCACTCCCCTTCCCTTCATTATCTTGAAATGCCTAAGTGATGTTCAAGAAATAAGGAGTGCAAGCCAAAGACCTTGAGAGATTGCATTTTATATATTATGTAACCTTATTTGTAGTTGAATGTCAAAGTGATCTTGTACATATTATTTTTGTGATGTAAGACCATGAACAAATATAAAATGATGTATGAATATGATGTAGACCTTATGTAACACTAAATCTATGGAATTATGCAAATTGGCTCCTGGATGGCTTGATGCAACTATGCATTCTTGGATATGGAATGACCAAAATGAGATGCATGGGGTTTGGGACCACTTGGACAGTTTACACAAGTTATATTCATGCTTTTAAACTTGCCTAAGAGGTGCCAAGTATTAAAGGAGGCCATTTGGACACATTTGGTATCTCATATGGAGCAAAATTGACCATCTTGGTGAGCTATACCACTTTTTGTCCAAATAAGCTCTTCTTGGTCCAAAATGTGGCATGAATCTAGAGCTCATTCAGGGCTTTTTGGGAAGCTAAAGTAGGTAATTTTTGGAGGTCTACGGAATATTTGGCGAATTGTTGAAGTTGGAAATTTTTTTGATTTTGGTCACTGGTACTGTAGATTTGGTCCGAAATTGAATTATATCACTCATAGGGCAAATGATTTCCAATTGCTACAAATTTTTATAGGAAGAAACTAGACATCCCAGTGACTCGTTACAAGTGGGAGCACCTCATTTGGATGTCTAGAGAGAAAGATATGAATTTTTGAAGTTTCTGTCTAATATCAGGCATCCAGACTGACCTAGGTTACTATCTGATTGGTTTTTGATACTTGAACGTTCCTAAATGGGTATGAATTTTTTTTTCCTCTAGCTAACATCTGTGGCTATCCATATTGGTATTATTTTCATGGATTGGATTTTTGTAAAATTAATTTGACATTTTTGAAATTGATGATAGTAAGCTGTATCAGTACTAGGGATAACTGGACCTTTGTGCTTATTTCATTATCAAATGTGGTTCAAAGGCTATGTTCATATCATAGAATTATTTTTAGAATTTAACATCTAGAGCTTTCCAAAAAGCTATGGCTTGTGTGATTTCGATTTTTCTAGAATTAGTTATGAATTTCCAAATTTGTGATAGAACTGGGGAGATTCTGGCTAAAATTACTTCATGGGATTTTAAGTGCTCTCTTTCTTTCCACGAGTTGTAGACCACTTTTGGTGATGGAAATGAGTTGTATCCATGTAATTAAATATGAGAATATGATATATGAGTTCACATGGTCCATGTGACACTAAATGAAATTTTCATACGCGACGCAATGCTAAAATATTCATTATTTTATCCCTTTTTTTTGGCTTCTTATATGAAATGCATGGTTTGAAGCATGAAAATAGCATAGAATGAGATAAGAAAGTATGGTGTTACATAGAAGGCTCCTCATATGCATCTTCTATCAAGAAAACAAAGCAAATCCATTTGGTGCTTCCTCGAGGCCTAGCCTCGACCTAAGCTAGATAGAGTACCTAGGGATAGTTTTAATTTATTCCAAGCTTGATTTTGAGTCATATATGATAGAAGAATATGAGAGAAAGCCTTATAAAAATTTTAGAAGCTATGGATAGTGAGATGGTATCATAGGTTCCATATTATGGCTTAAAGAAGCAACATCTAGCTAGGCTCCTTGATTTGATTAAATGGAGTCAAGAATCATAAATGGATGGAGAGAATGGAGCCAAGATGATGTTTTCTTAAGGTTGCTTCATTAAGTGTATTATGGAACCATAAAAGAGTCATACGAACTACCTAGCTTTTCTCGTGAATGTATGGCTTTAGAATTTGACTCAAAAGTATAATTGGCTTCTATATGATGTGTCTAGGCCGAGAGAAACCAATCCCACACCTATGTGTGTGTGAGGCTGAGGGAGAGGACTCAAGGCTCAAGGAAAAAGTGTGCTTGTATGGCAAAGGTAGCTCTCTCCTTTTTCTCTTATGCATAAATATGTGCTTACCTTGTCTTTGAATATGTGTATGTGTATTTTAAGCCATGAAAGGTGTTCTAGCACATGCCTTTGTTCCATGGTACCATGATGTTGTATTATGTTTTCAAATGATGCCTAATATGTTTGCTTAGGTTTGCTTGAGTGTGGTGAATCCAAGAACCCTTTAGCCATGGTGAAGATGAGCCAAGAACCCTTAAGAATGGTTGAGACAAAGTTTAGAGTCCCCTAAAAGCAAGGCTTAGTTCAAGGCCTTTGAGCAAAAGCATAAGGCAAGTCCAAAATCCTTGAAGAGAATGGATGAGGCTAATCTACTTACTTGACAAGCCTATGTATGCTTTGTATGACTTGTTCAAATGCCAAGAATGCTTCTTGAATGATTGTACATTCCATGATGCTCATGTGTGCATTTTTAAGACTTGTATTGCATTCTTTATGTGTGATTGAAAGGGAGATGAGCTAATGGGATTCCTTGAATCTCATTCCCTCCTCTCCAATGTCTTAACATGCTAGGTGGAGCAAATGAACAAGGTAATAGAAGCCATCAAGTTGGAAGGTAAGAGATTAACATCAAAGTGTCTAGAATTGCCTAGAATTACTCCTTTTGTAGCCATACACATGGTATATGATGTAATATTATGATGGAAATGTTTTATATTCATTTTAACATGTGTAATTACTCATATATTTTATGTATGTATGAGGTTTGATGCCAAATGAATGATAATGTAGTTTTTGGACCTTTAGTGGCAACGTGAAGCATGTGTAATCTTGTGTATGGCATGGGGTAAGAGACTGAGTTTTCAATTTATGGACTTATTCACCTTTGAGACAAGTTTAAAAGGTCATTTTGGTGCATTCCCACGTGCTTAACTGGTCATGGTTGCCTTAGAACTCAAAATGGACCATTTCAATCCCTTATATGACATAAAATGAGCCATTTTGCAACCCAATATCAAGATCTGACCAAATGAACGAATCTGCCTATGAAATTTGGCACACATATAGAATTATCAATAAATTTTTAGGAAGCCAAAGACCATATTATTTGGAGCTCTGTGGAATTAATTATGAATTTTCAAAGTTGGCATTTTTCTACTGAACTGATGCAGACACTATTCATATGGTCAGAAATTTGGGCTATATCATTCATGGACCAAATGATGTCCAATGCTCATGAAATTTTATAGCCATAAACTAGACATAATGAGATTTCCATGGCAATTAAGATCACTCCAATTGGACATCTGAGTAGGGAGATATGAATTTTTGAATTTGGAGGATAGTACCAGTAATGATAGTCAACCTTTGGTATTGTTCCATCACTTTTCAATAGCTAGAACCCTCTGTTTGGTCTGGATTTATTTTTAGTATAAAGTAGACATATATAACTTTCTATAATGGTATAGTGTACCTAATTTCAATTTTTCTAGAATTAGTTATGATTTTTTGAAGTTTAGACATAGAATTTAGACTAGGCACTCGAGGCTGCACACTATATTTTTTAGTATACCACCTATTTACACAAGTTCTAGGGCACTTCTTGAGCTTTTTATGAGTTTTATTTGTGTATTTAAATGTGAGAATGAAATGGATGAGTCCATATGGACCACAAAAATCTGAATGAAATTTTTATTCGTGATGTAACGCAATTTATTTGCATTTTTCTATGGCTTTTCCTTGAAAAATTCATGTGCTTCATGTGAACAAGCCTACATATGATATGAGATGAGTCATATAATTATAGTGTTACACCCTTCTTAAAAACTACAAAGACAATCATAAATGTGCATAAGGGTACTCTTCAAATGGAGTTTGCTGGCAATATGATACAATTCAATATATTTGATGCCATGAAACACCCATGTGATGATAACTTTGTTCTTAATGTGAGTTTGATTGATATGCTAGTTGATAATGCTAGTACTGAGTTTAAGGATAGCATGTTAATTGATTCTTATGATATTACTGATCTTGATGATTCTCTGAGGCACACTTGTGATGGTTTTCATTCTTGTACTATATGTAGAGAAATTGATGAATTTTTTAGCTTGTATGATAGTATTGACTTTAGAGAATCTATTGTTGATCAAGTTGATTTTGTTTTAACTAGAAATTCTATTGATTTTACTAGTTTTATTGCTTTATCTAGTTCTGATGAGACTTTGCATGCTGATATGGATAGTTTAAGTAATCATGATGCTAATATTCACTTGAGTACTGATTCTTTAGATTCTTCCCATGCTACTACTGCATCCCATGTTGGGAAAGTTATTTCTTCTGCTTGTGAGTTGTCTGAACAGGTATTTGCCGTAGAAGAGATTGAAATCAAATCACTTATACCTTTGACTGAGCAAGCTCCTACCTTAAAGCTCAAACTGTTGCCAAACAATCTCAAGTATACCTATTTAGAGAAAGATGAGAAGCTTCCAATGATTGTAGCTAGTGACATTATCCTAGAGGAAGAAGAGAAACTTCTAGAGGTCTTGAGGAAGAGAAGAGAAGCATTAGGATGGACCTTGGGGGATATACCTAGCATTAGCCCTAATACATGTATGCACCAAATTTTGTTGGAGGATGGAGCAAAACTGGTGAGGCAATCTCAAAGGAAATTGAACCCACTTATATACCCTATTTCTAATAGTTAGTGAGTTAAAAGGGAAGTATCTAGCTTTTATTTGTTGGTATTATATACCCTATTTCTAATAGTTAGTGGGTTAGTCCTGTGCAGGTGGTTCTTAAAAAGTCAAGGATTCAATGGTTTGGAATGAAAAGAATGAGTGGTGCCCACCCATGTGCAGAATAGTTGGAGGGTTTGCATTAATTATAGGAGGCTTAATTTAGTCACTAGAAAAGATCATTACCCCCTCCCTTTTATTGATCAAATGCTTAAGCGTCTAGCTAGGAAGTCTCACTATTATTTTTTGGATGGATTTTCAAGTTATTTCTAGATATGCATAGCCTTGGAGGATCAAGAGAAGATAACATTCACATGTCCATTTGGAACTTTTGCCTACGGAAGAATACCTTTTAGTCTTTGTAATGCCCTTGGAACCTTCTAACGGTACATGGTTGCCATTTTTAGTGATTTTTCTGGAAAATTATATAGAAATTTTTATACATAATTTCACTTTATATGGGAACTCTTTTGATAAATGCTTGTCTAGTCTTGATAGAGTTTTAGCGAGATGTATAGAGAAGAACCTTGTACTTAATTTTGAAAATTATCGTTTTATGGTTCAAAAAGGCATTGTATTGGATCATATTGTATCTAAACATGGCATAGAAGTTGATAAGGCTAAGATAGATGTTGTCACTTCTTTACCATACCCGACATATGTTCTGGAGGTCAGGTCTTTCCTAGATCATGCAGGTTTTTATAGAATCTTCATATAGGATTTTAGTAAAATTACTTTGCCATTATCGAAACTATTACATAAAGATGTTGATTTTCATTTTGATGATGCATGTAAAACAGTGTTTGATGATCTTAAGAAAAGATTGAGTTCCCTGCCCATTATTCAAGCCTTGATTGGAACCTTCTATTTGAGGGCTTATATGATACTTCTAATTATGCTGTGGGTGTAGTTTTGAGCCAAAGAGTGAATAAAAGGTCCCATGTGATAGCTTATGCAACCAAGACTTTGAATAGGACCTAAACAAATTATTCAATCATAGAAAAAGAATTTCTTGCTATTATTTTTGCTTTGGATAAGTTCATATCTTATTTACTTGATACTAAAGTAATTGTTTTCACTAATCATACAACCTTGAATTACTTGCTGAAAAGGCCTGATGCGAAACCAAGATTGATCATATGGATGGTTTTGCTTCAAGAGTTTGATATTGACATCTGAGATAAAAGTGGATAAGAAAACTTAGTGGCAGACCACTTGAATTGGATTAAGGCTCTAAAAGTAGATTCTTTACGTATTGATGATGACTTTCTGGATGAGTATTTGTATGCTATGCATAGTTTCTATTCTTGGTATGCAAACTTAGTGAATTATCTAGTTGCTTCTGAATTGCCTATTGACTTGAATAAATATCAGCTGAACAAGTTTAGGAGTGAAGCTAGATATTATATTTAGGATGATCCATACTTGTGGAGACTATGTGGTGACCAAGTAATTAGATGTTGTGTGCCTGATATAGAGTTTGATTCTATCTTGATATTCTATCACACACTTACATGTGGAGGTCACTTCAGTCCAAAATGCATAGCTAGAAAGGTTATAGATAGTGGATTCTATTAGCCTACCTTGTTTCATGATGCCTTTGATTTTTGCTAAAGATGTACTAAGTGTCAATAAACAAGAAGCATATATAGGAGAAATAAAATGCCATAGCATCCCATTTTGTTTTGCCAAATCTTTAATGTGTAGGGTATTGATTTTATGGGACCTTTTCCTACTTCTTTTGGCTTTGCATATATTTTACTAGCTGTTGATTAAATTTTGAAGTGGGTGAAAGCAAAGCCCACTAAGACTGATGATTCTTCTATAATTGTAGAGTTTGTTCGCTCTTATATTTTCTGCAGGTTTGGTATCCCCAAAGCCATTATTAGTGACTAGGGCACTCATTTTTGCAACTGTAGTATGCAAAGCTTGCTCAGCAAGTATGGTGTTGTGCATAAAGTAGCTACTCCATATCACCCTCAAACAAATGGCCAAGCAAAGATTTATAACTGAGAGGTGAAGCAAATTTTGAAAAAGACAATGGTAGAAAGACTAGAATAAGAGGTTAAATGATGTACTTTGGGCCTATAGGATTGCCTATAAGACTTCTATTGGCATGTCACCTTATCGGTGGGTATTTGGAAAAGTTTGTCACTTATCGGTGGAAATGGAGCACAAAGCTTATTGAGCTGTGAAGAAATGCAATTTTGATTTAAATAGAGCGAGGTCTTAGAGACAATTTCAACTCCAAGAGCTTGAAGGGATCTATTTGGAAGCCTATGATAATGCAAGGATCTATAAAGAAAAGACAAAGGCTTTCCATGATAAATGATTGCAAGAAAAGAGTTTGTGATGGAAGAGAAAGTTCTGCTTTATAAATCTTGCTTAAAGCTCATGCCAGGTAAGTTTCATTCTAAATGGGAAGGTCCTTATACTATTTCTCATGTCTTTCATTTTGGTGCAATGGAGCTTTTAGATGAGTCGACAAGAGCTAAATTCAAAGTCAACGACATAAGCTCAAGCACTTTCATGAAGGAGTTCCAAGGGATGACAAGGAGGAGCTCCAACTTCAAGACCTACCTTGATTACCTGGTTGTACACTTTCCCTTTCACCTTTTATTTTGTGTTATCTCTTTGTGATTGGATCTTATGCTAGCATTGTGGACAATGCAATGTTTAAGTGTGGAGAGGGGAGCATTCAAATAATTTTTTTAGTTTTTGCTTTGCTTTGATTAGTTGATTTTTAGTCTTTTGTATTACTTTTGAAGTTTTATGTGCTTTGTTTTTTTGAAGGATTGTTTTCAAAAAAAACTTTTGTTTTTGTGGAAGTTACTAGTAATGAGGTGATCATAGCTTTGATATGTCTTTATTTGATAGGAAATTAATCTTGTGTAGACAATGCAAGTTAAGTGGCAATTAGCTTAACTTTAATGAACTTTGATGATAGTCAGTTTACCTTGTGAGATTTTAGGCCTATTGGTATTTATTTCTAGTGTGTATCCCATATCTTGTTTTTACTCTAGAACTTCACTTAAACCTTATTCAAGGCCACATTTGTTCATTTGTCATACATGAAAAGGATTAACGCATTCATTGTTGTTTTGTTTTGTGTTAGCTAGAGCCAAAGAGCCATCCCTTTTGTGTTTTATCCATTTGCTTAACCCTATTGAGCCATATATGTTTTCTTTTTCACCTTCTAGCCATGAAAAGCAAACAAATAGTCTTCCTACCTTGATTAGGATACTTTTGATTATTAAGAGCATTATATCTTGCTAAGGGGGTTGAGGTGCATTTTTCACATCAATTTTAGGCCATTTGTTTGTTTTTTCTTTTTTGGAAATATACCAAGTAGAAAAAAATGAATGATTCTTTTGTTGAAGAATATACATGGTAAAAAAATTAAATTAGAAAACTTATAGAAAAGCAAAAGAAAGGCATGTGAAAAGAAATGAAAAGAAGAAAAAGAAAAGGAAAAAAATCTACTTTTGTTCTCTTAGTACATATTCTTGTTTGTAGTAACACCCTAGGAGATTCAATTAACCAATTAAACTCCAATGGATCCTCAAATTAGACAATTAAACACTCAATTTCTCACATACATTTCATCAAACACCTTGCTGCATACATGGATAATTGTAGGAAATTGAAAATTCCAGCACTAATTCAATCAAATAATCAATCAAACAATATCCTAATTAGTGTCTAACCAACCACTAATTACAATTACACAAATTCCCAATCAAATATAACTTAACGAAGCTTGTAAAAGAAAAAGAAAAAGTGTAGGAAAGTAGAAAATTCTTAGCCAAAATTCTATTTGTAATGCCATGGATTCAAGCTTCTTCAAGAACTTCTTCCTTGCTAGCCATAGATGGAGGATTAACACTTCATTGGATGGAAGGAGATGGTGGAGAATGGAGGATGAGAAATGGCGTGGTGTGTGAATACGACGTGGTGGATAGTCTCTCAATGGAGTGGATAGATGAAGGATGCCTTTTTGGATGCGTTATTTTGCCCCTGCCCCAGTTTAGCCCTTATCACGTACTTCCCATTTGTTCTTCACGTGCTACTCTTTAATGAATCACTTCCCACATGAGCTTCTTATTTCCTCTTCATATGTTTACAAGTCAGCGTTCTCTCCAGCCAGCTCCCAGCTCTTTAGTTTCAACTGCCCGAATCACGTGCTCTCTTTTTTCTTTAATTGCACCTCACGTGTTCTGATGTTGCTTCATTCCTTCGACATGCTCTTTTGGTTTCCACGTGCTTAGCTCCACTTTCTTTAATCATGTTGCTTTTTCTTCATTCATCAAGCTAACCACGTGCTACTGCATGTTCTCCACGTGATTCCTCCATGTAATACCCAAGCTTCAAATCCACGTGCTTTTCCTTTATGCATTTCATTTAATTCTTCCATGTCAACTTTCGTGTGTGTCTCTTCTTCAGCTCCTCAAACTTTGTTCTGCTTCTCATGTGATTTACTTTACCCACATAGCATCTTGTAGTTATTGTAGTGTTTTCTTTTCTCCTCGAGAAGCCCCCACGTCCAGAAACCCATGCACTCACCTTCTTCTCTGTTCTGCATGTGCGTGTGTTTTTCTGCTTATTAACCCGTAGCTTCCTTGCAGGTGTTTCTTCTCCTCTGCTCCATGCAAGCTCAGTTTCTTCCTTTAACTCATGTTAATGGTGAGCCTGGAGCCCATGCAAACCTCGAGTGACGTGAGAGTTGCTTGTTCACGTTCTCAACTCCATCTTCCTTCACCTCTCAAGCCTTCTTCTTCTCCTCTATGCTCTGGACTTCATGTGTTTTGCTGCTTCTTGTCTACTGTACTAGACCTCATTCAACATGTTTTCTTGATGATCCCGTGGGTGTGTGTGTTGTTCTCTACGTGGAGCTTCTTTCCACTCTTCATAAACCATGTTCTGCCCGTAGCTTCCTTCATGCAGCTTCATTAGTAAATCACGTTGACCAACTTGCATATGTGAATCCTTTACCACATAGAACTAGTGCATGCTCATGTGCATCTTCATATACCTTTTTTTTTTTCATTCATTTCTCTTTTCCACGTATGAGTGTGTTTTTGCTACAAGTGGAGCCATATGTGGAAGTCCATCCCATGTATGAAACTAAGAAAGCCCAATGATCTGCACACCAAGAATGGAAAGAAAAATTAAGTAGGAAAAACTACAAAATTATCTATATAAATTTATGCATGAAAAATCCAAGATTTTGTAAATTATTTTCTAAAGTGCAAAGAATGGCTATTAAACTCAATTATCCACCTAAAAAAGCCCATTAAACCTTATTTAATTATTAAAATGCTTGAGTTAGGCAAATTAAAATGTATAAAAATCATGCTTATTAATGGGGCCTTGAAATGCACTCTCTTTACACTCTACATCCTCTTTTGATGCTCTTGATAATTTTAAGTATCCACTTTGCTTTTTGAATTCCTTTCATTCTTTTATTTGCCACTTGTTTCTTACCTTGGCCTATACGACAACCATAATAAAGACCTTTTGATTCATATATTGGCATTTGATTTTGAGTTGTAGAGATATAGATAATAGTCAAGCTTATGGTAGTAAAGTTGGATAGGTTGGAATTTGAGAATGAATACTTAATCCTAAACACTAGGGAGTAGAGTGACAAATATTAAGCCAAGTGAGAGACATCATTGCATTTCATTCTTGCTAAGTGTATTGCCATGGTACTTGTTGCATTGATGCAAGTAATATGACTTGGATAGTTGAGGTATTGATTTGCTATGAGCTTCCTTGTGCCTAGTGGCCTATACACTTCCATTTTTGCTTTCTTTCCATCAGCCTTTTCTTGGGGTTTTGGTTTCTTTCACCCCAAAGTACAAAAGCTTAAGTGTAGGGAAATTTGATAATTGCTAATTTCTATATATTGTATTCCCCCTAATTTAGACATTTTAATGATTAATTATGGTTAAATAGACTTAATTGGAGGATATTTGATTTTATTGGCTATTTTTGTATTCTAGGAATTTATTTGCAAAATTATTGAATTTTAATGTATGAATTTCTTTTAAATAATTTTGTGGATATTCCTACTTAATATTTTCCATTCTTTTATGCAGATTTTAGACAAATAAAATCTAACTCATCAGGTAGAAGTCATATAGAGGGCAGCTCATGTGGAAATTGGATGGAAGAATCACGTGGAATGAGCTAAAGCATGCACCAACTATCTATACAGCTCCTTGCACATTACATGTAGACATTTAGACCACACACATCATCCATTCATGCATAGCAACACAATGCACACATAGGTCTAGCTCTCTCCCTCACTTGACACACAATCACGTCCTCACCAAAATTCTCACGGGTCTAGTTAATGCACTAGCTTACTCATAAGCACACAAGGCTTCATATTTGGACAACTCTCTTACACACTTGTAGAGTCACTCATACTCATTCACGTATACAGCACCTGATGCATACACTCACATCTACACACACGAAGCTACAAGGGTAGTCCCATATAGAAGAATCACGCTTCTCCAGTTGGCCACTAATACACTCACTCATGCTCACTTACACATAGCAGCAACACACACTTCCAACTTACTTCTTTCAAACATTATACACACACGTACAGCCCCTCTCATGTATCATGTCATTCATGCATGCAAAACCATTTTCATTCCATTCACCACGTTGATACACTCATCCACATTACACACTAGCCACGGGTTTTCACATTCAGATAGCATGCAAGGGATTCTCACATAAATGGAGGTACAACCATTTCATATACTCATTCCACATATGGTCAGCTTACTCTCTTCTATTCCACAACTTCTTCCACTTAAACTCATACACTTACACGTAGGCATGGATTCAAGAAAGCAGCATGAATCTAGGTCTCCATGATATACCCCATTCTCATATTCATTTACATATACACACATGCATTAGAGGGGACCACCAACTCACGAAACCCACCTAGTACATAATTCACGTAAGAGGGACGTGGAAAGATGAGATGGAAGCACAGGTTTTTGATTTAAGTTGGAGAGAACATATGGGAATAAACTATTTACAATCACACACACATGAAAAGAGGAAGCCACGGCACTCCACTATCATGTGAATGGATGAATTCCATTATTTCCACAAAGACACACAAGATATCACGTGAAAGATAAAAAATGGCACGGGTTCCAAGTAGAGGAGAGAATAAGGTTGGAAAGAGGGGTGAAACGTGAGAGGCTAGGATGAGCATTCATAGAAAAAGGAACGCTATGGACTTTAAGTTCCAGGGATGAAAAATACAAGGCTCCTTCAATCAAGCTCCATGGCTATGGATTTCTCCTCAAGAATTCCTCTATCCATCTCTTCAATGGCAGCTTAAAGTTACTTAGGTAGCTAGCTAAAGATGTGACTTCCATAGATGAAGATCTGAGCTCTAAGAATCATCTCCAAATTGGCTAAATTCTCTTCTCTCCATCCTTTACTTTTAGCATTGATTTCTTTATTCAATTTGACTAGGTTTAGTTTGTTAAATGGAGAATTTAGTGGCTGAATATACTGGATTAATTTGCTCTATATTTTGATTTTAATTTCACATTTAGAGATTCATTTTAATGCCTAAGTGTTTGTAGAAATTCCAGAATTAATGGCTGCCCAATTTGTTAATCAATTCCTCTTGTTTTTAGGCTAATTAGTGTAATAGTTATTTTATTATACGATTGGACTTTTGTGTGATTATTGTATTTGAGGAATTCCTCAATCTAATTGGTTAATTAGCAACTCTAAGTGGATTGTTTAGCTACTTTAGTGAGCACTTGGGTACTATTTTTATGTATTCTTGTCCCTAACTCAAGTGACTAATTTTTCAAGGTTCCTTGTGGTTGCAATTTCCTTAATAAATAGTAATTTAAGTCTTGGATGATAATTCAAGAACTTTTATAATAGAATACACTAAGAACCAAGAATTAAAGTCCAAGTTTGGTATATTAAAAGAGAGTAAGAATAATTAAATCTTAGGAAGTCTATCCAAAGGCTAGTTATCACACTTTTCTTAATTGTTACCAACACTTAGTCTTAAGCTTTTAGTTTTTGTTATTTTTCTTTAATTCAATTAAAATTTAGTAATTCAAAAACCCCTAAATGCCACATTCCGAACTTCTTGTAACTATTAACATAACCCATATTAATTCACTCAGTCAAATAGCATGGAAGGAAGGAATTTTAATTATTTTAATTACACCCATTTGACACCATCACCACACAAGAGCATAAGCATTCACTTGATTACTTGGAATTATGTTTAGTTATGGGGATTGGCATAATCTGCATTGCCGTGGGGATTAGGCATCATACACAATTTGTGTATTAGATGGAAGTGATATATATATATATATATTAATTGACCACGGCTTGATGGAAGTGATATATATATATATATATATATATTAATTGACCACGGCTTGCTTCTTCTTTAGATGTGGGAAATTACTACCAATGCCACCTCGTGCTTCCATGTGTAAGGCGTGTGAGTATATGTGGTAGATGATATTTGATTACATTAGGGAATACATTCAGCCGTGGTGGAGCTAGGAATGAAGGTTGCATGTAAATGAATGGCTTAAGTAATCTAGGTTGAGGACACCTCATGCTTGCACCACCCACCTTCATATATATATATATATTAAATTGTGATTTGCTAATGCCATATTTGGTTTGATAGCAGGAGCTAAATATTGCTTTTAATATATAGATTAAATGAGAGTAAGACACATATCTGCTGCCACCTAGCCATTTGCACCGATTCATGGAATTGTGATTTGCCTTCATGCCACCTAATAGTGGTGAAAAAGCAAGAGCTGTCCATTGCATTAATTACCATTCACTTTAACTCATTTTAGGCTGAGGGAAGTAGTGGACGGAAGGAAGAAATTTCGGACAGCCATAGAAGAGGAGAGAAGAGAAGAAAAACCAAGTACAAGGACTCCATAAAAGGTAAGCTCCGAGTTGCTTCCTTGTTCTGGACTAGGATGTTTTGGCCTTGTAGAAATAGTTAGAAAAGGATTTTAAAGCCAAAATTTTTATAACAGGTTGTCCATCCCTTATACTTGAAATCTGGAAAATTACAGAATTTTTGGAACAAGGTAAATCAAAGAAACAACCCACTAATTCAATTTAGCTTCTGTACGGGACAGCTTGGGGCTGATTTCATAAAGAATTTTGTTAAATGGGTAAATGAAGGAATTAGTGTATGAAATTTGGTGGGGAGCTAGCTAAGGCATATGACGTTAGGTTTAACAAGTCTTAGAATTTTCTGGGCTCATTTGATAGGATAACAAAGCCAGAAACAGCAATGGCAGTGTACAGCGAGCTCAACTGAGGTAGTGACCAAAACAGTAGGAGTTCAGGGGTTATCCCTGGGAAATCTTGAAAACTGTTTCTTTGGCTTATAATTAACATAATGAGGGGTTACTCTGCCAATTTTTACGATTTTTGGAGGTCATTTAGTGGAGGAAAGAAATTTCACAAAAACAGGTCCGAAAATGTAGTTAAATTGAGACTGTGGTAGTTTTCATTCTTTCGCTGTTGTAGTGTGAGTTTGCATGGAAATATTTGAGAATCCAGCTTGAAAATAAGAGCTAAGGACTTAACTTTATAGCACTGGATCACACATGAATAACTTAGATAGTAACTAATTATGAGAAGGAAAAGAAAACAAAGATGTGATTGTTTGCAATTAGGAATTCCAATAATTAATTAGCGAAAGGGATTTAGGAATTTTGTAAGAGGGGATTAGTAATTTAATTGCAATGTAAATATTAACCATGACTCATTCTTAATTAGTACAATGCATGATTGAAATTTAGGAAGGCCATTGGGACAACCAGAGCTAAGGAATAACATGACAAAATGACAGTGACAAAATAGGTAGTTAACATTGTACTCATTTTGCTATATATGTTAATGCACTGGATGAAATCCTGAAGTCCCTATGCTGTGTTTGGTTGCATGTATATCTACTAAGATGACTCTTTATGAGTACTAGATTGCTATTACTGGCTAATAACCGAAGCACGGTAGCCTAACGAATAAAAATATGCTGCTACGTAGCCTAACGAATGAGAATATGCTGCTATGTAGCCTAACGAATGAGAATGTGCTGCTACCTAGCCTAACGAATGAGAATATGCTGCTACCTAGCCTAACGAATGAGAATATGCTGCTACCTATATATTACATGCTCCGACACCGAAGTATGCATCGAATGTATCCTGGATAGTAATCCGTGCTATTTATATGTGTTTTTCTTAAGTACATTGTTAGCTACTGGGATTTTATCTCACTATAAATTGACCATTTTACAGGTATTAACTATGCTACGAATAGAGCCAGACAAATAGAGAACGAACAAACTGACCAATAGATTACATATTGATTGTAATTGGTCTTATGAATCCTTTGAATAAGGGTTGAATGTAAAGTTTGACTCCAGTGAGGATGTAACATTATAGTGTTAATCTCTCTTTTGATTTGTATAAATGTTACACATGAGAAATCTACCGTAAGTTAATTGTGGTATTTATTAGGGCTACCGAACTCCCTGTACAAGTAAACTCTTATATTTGCATTTGCATGAAATTGATTATGATAACCATGGAAGTAGTTCTAGCACATTAACATTATCAACTTATGGTTTTCTTGTGAAAATGATGAAGGTTGTCTAGGTATGACAATTATCTTTCTAGGTCTAGGATCTTGTTGACAAGATTTTGGACTCTACACTATGGAAATTAAAGACGTTGTCGACAGGATCTTGGATTTTGCCTTATAAAACTTATGACCTTGTCAACAGGGTCTTCTGTTAGTAGTACAAGATCCTTCCATATGGTAAGTTATAGTGTATGCAAAGTGTAGGTGTGACACTAAACACTTTCCATTTAATGTCACTCAGAGAACTTTTTCAAAAATAATTAGAAGCAAAAACTCCTTGGAAAATGACTTAGGTTGTACCATTAGTTACAAAATCTTTAATTAACCTAGTTATTTGAGGTTGCTCGATACAACCGTCAAAAGCCATGTGATTGAATTATAAACTTAATATGCTTACAAGTAATACATCTAGAACAAATAGCAACCACATCTTTTTTCATGCCAAGTGACAGTTGTATCACATAACCTCAAATAAAACTAGGTTAATTAAGGGTTTGTAGCTAATGGTACAATTTAGGTCATTTCCTAAGGAGTTTTTACTTCTAATTATTTGTGAAAAAATTCGCTAAGTGACAGTAAATAAAAATTGTTTAAAATATTTTGAATTACTAAATTTTAATTGAATTAAACAAAATAACAAGAATTACAAACTTAAGACTAAGAGATGTTAACAATTATGAAAAGTGTGGTAACTAGCCTTTAGATGGACTTCCTAGAATTCAAGTATCCTTGCTCCCTTTCTAATGTACCAAAATTGGATTTAAACTCTTACTTCTTAGTGTATTCTTCATAAGGATTCTTAAATTACCATCTAAGACTCAAATCATTAATGATTCAAGGAACTTGCAACTACAAGAAATCTTGAACAATTAATCATTTGAATTAATAATAAAAACACACAAAAACAAAACCTAAGTGCTCATTAAAGTAGCTGAACAATCCACTTAAAAATACTAATCAACCAATTAGATCAATAAATTCCTCAAGTACAATAATCAAGCAAAAGTCCAGCCACTTAATTCAATAACCATTGCATTAAATAGCCTAAGAACAAGAGGAATTACTAGTAAATTGGACAATCATTAAACTTGACATTTCTACAAACACTTAGGCATCAAAATTAACATTTACAAAATTAACATTTATATGTAAGATTACAATCAAATCACATATCAAATTAATTCAGTACATTCAACCATTAAATTCCTTAAGTAACAAGCTAAACTTAGTCAAATTAATAAAGAAATTAATATTAAAAATAAAGGATGGAGAGAAAAGAGTTTATCTAAATTGGAGATGCAATCTTGGAGCTCAAATCTTCATCAATGGAAGTCCAATCTTCAGCTAGCTACCCAAAGAATTTTAAGCTTTCATGGAGAAGATGAATGGAAGAAAGTAGATGGAAGAAGCTATGGCCATGGCTTGATGGATGATTGAATCAAAGATTTTCTTCCGCCTTTAGAGCTGCATCCCCCAAAAAAACCAGAGCAATGTTCTCTCCTCTTCGCATTGATCCCCCCAGACCTTAGCACGTTCTTTTCCTTCTTATGGGCCCCAATCCACTTCATCACATGAGGGTGTGTACTGGAAGCTACGTGGATAGCACATAAGACACACATACACGAAGCTTCTCATTTTCCTTCACATGCCCGTGTGTACCACCTCAGCCTTCATCACATCCTGCCTGTAGCTTCTTTTTTTCTCCAACCCGTGCCCTTCACGTGCTTCTTTTGGCTCCTTAATTCTGTTGTTGCTCCACGTATTTCCCATGTGAAAGTTTGCATGTGAATTTCTTTAGTTATCATGTGATATTCCTCCTTGTTGCCTTACGTTCTCTTCCACATAACTTCCGCTTGTGTGTATCATGCTTGAAGCTGCCTTCTTCTCACGTTCTGCTGCCTCTCTTGAATGTTGCCTTCCTCTGTTCAAGCCATCAACCCAAGTCTCATCTTCTCAAACCCATAGTTTCACACGTGTTACTCTCCCTTAAAACTGAGCCTTATTCACGTGTTTCTTCCTTTTATTTCCTCCTGTAGCCAGAGCTTCTTTTTCCTCTAATCACATGTTTGCAGATCTTTCCACCGTGGCTTCTCTCTGTTTCTGCTGCACGTTCTCAAGCTTGTGTTGTCTACATGTTTCTTCCTTTAAACTCGAGCCTCTTTGTAGCTTCCTTCACGTGTTTTTCCTCTCCTTCTTCACACGTTCTGTTCTCCACCTGAGACTGCACATGCTTCTTCCTCCAGCTCTTGCTTCATTTGCTCCCCACTAAACCGTGTTTCATTTACTGCTCCTTCCTTCCCTCTGTTTCTACCACTGCCCATGCTTCATCTTCCCAAAATAGAACCATCATGCTCTGGACCCGTGAGTGGTGTGAACTATGCATGGACTGGTGTCTCATGTGTTCTAGATGTGTATAAATGCATCGTGCAAGCTATCTTCTCTCACGTGCTCTCCTCTTTCCAGCTGAGTATGTGTTCTGTAGCTGTTTACATGTGAAGTGTGTACATGGGTTGATGTGGCAACGTGAGATAGAAAAGAATGGAGCCTTCGTGTGTGATGAGTATGCACATGAGTGTATGATTCTGGTGGAACCCGAGAGTGATATTTCATGCAACCACGTGTGAACCTTCAGGTGAATAGGCCCTAATGCCTCGTGTAAGTGCTGTGTTTATGTGGAGAAAGCTGGATTGTGTGCCTACATGAGTTGTGGCTTGCATTGCTCTAACCCATGGCTTAATGGAAGTGCGCAAATGAGTGTGTTGGATGATTGCATGTGAGTGTGTACTGGTGTGAGAGTGTGAAACCCAAGATTGCCCCTTCTTATAACGTGGGAGTGTGCTTAATGTGATGGGAATGAAGTGAGTGTAGTGCTAAATGATTGCAGTTGGTGGCTATATGCATGGATGTGCTTGAAGCCATGGGTGTGTGATTGTGCTACTATTCACTCAAATAAAAAGGAATTTCCATCTTCAACTTTAGGCCTCTTTGATTCAATTATGTGGCTTTTAAATAGTTGAATTTTCATTGCCCACAAAATCTGTACAAATAATAGGGAATCTTTAATAGGAAAAATTGACAAAATTATTTAAAGAAATTTATGCATTAAAATTAAAAAAAATTTGTAAATAAATTCCTACAATATAGAAATGGCTAATAAACTCAATTATCCTCCTGTTGAAATCCTTTAAGCCACAATTTATCATTAAAATGCCTCAATTAGAGGGGAGAAAGTATATATAAATTAGCACTTATCACCAAGCAAATAAAAATGCTCATTTAAAAGAACCAAAGTCTTTTCTACACCAAAATGGCCCATCAATCCTCTACCATGATTGTCCTTAACAAGAAGCTCACGAATGTAACACATAGGAACATATAACTTGTCCCTTTTGAAAAGGAACCTGTAATACCATCATACCATAATTCGTATGTAGGTTTTAATCCATGAAACATAGGATTACTCAAGAAAAAGACATGAAAATATTTCATTTTCTTGCGTTGCGTAGCGGATAAATTTTTTGTTCGGCATTTTGTAGACCAAGGGAACTCATTAAACTCATTCTCATATTTAATTATACTAATAAAATTCAAAACCATCCAAGGAAGTGGCTTGAAACTCATACAAGTGGGTGAAACGCACCAATTTCCATGAATTAGACATGGTCAAATTTTTTAATTTTTTTGTCACAACTTTAGAAATTCATAACTAAATCCACAAAAATCAAAATCCAACAAACTTTACCATTTCAAAAACTCTGGATGTCTACCCCATGGTAAAAATAATTTCAGCTTATGGATCATTAAGGGTAGAACATTTGACATCCGAAAAGCCACTGAGGTCGCTACTGTTTGGGTTACTAGTTCAGATTACTGATATGAACTTTCATAATTAATTCTATAAAAATTAAAATCATACTCATTTGGTCATTCTGGAAATCCACATATGTTAACCTTAGGATAAAAATGATTCTAGAAAAGAACAAATACTTTTAGTCATTGGAAATCTATGGAACAATGACTGAACTCATGGGATGCTACTGCTATTGACAGCAAACTTCAAAAATGCATAACTCTCTGCTCAGACCTTCAAATGCGGTGATCTCAGTGGCCACTTATGACCTCTAGTGTATGCCTATAAAATTTCACAAGCATTGGACACCATTTTCCTATTCGATGACACAGAATGCAAACCTGCCAATGTGAACAGTGCACATACTAGAACCAATTGAAAATCCCAACTTTGAAAATTCATTACTAATTCTGTATAGCTCCATTTTTGCTGCACTTTATCTTCCCAAAAATCTATCAATGACCTCTACATGTCTGCCAAATTTCATGTAGAAATTCCTTCATTTGGTCAGAATGTACTATAGGGTGCCATTTAGGTCATTTTGATGCATTTTAATGGTGCAAAAGTGTCCAAAATGGTTCCTAAGGCTCTTGTGGCCACTTGGGCACATGGGAATGGCCCAAAAAGACTCTCTAAACTTGTCTTAAAGGTGTAGAAACTCAAAACACAAAATCTCATACTTCATCCCCAAGCCATATACTAAGGAACATGTACTCGAAATGGTCATTCAAAACCCAAAATTTGCAACACATTCCATTCATCATCAAGTTTCATACATACATCATCTATTAGGATAATTACACATGTTCCATTCATTGTCTATCAATTCTATCAAAAGATTACATCATATGCCATTCCTTTGGTTACAACATAAGTAGAATTAAGAGTTTTAGGGTCAAGGCTTCATCTTCCCACTTGGTAGCTCCCAATTCCTTGTTCATTGGCTCTACCTAGCATATTAGGATATTGGAGAGGAGGGAGTGAGATTCAAAGAATCCCAATAGCTCATCTCCCATTCAATCATGTATAAAGAATGTAATACAAGTCTTAAGGATGCATATATGGTATATTAATATAGAAAATGGTGCAATATACATTCTTGGTATTTACACAAAGTATACATAACATACTTAGGCTTGCCAAATGGATGGATTAGCCTCACCCTTTTTCTCAAAGGCCTTGAACTAAGCCTTGCTCTTGGGAGACTTTCTCTTAGTCTCAACCACTTCTAAGGGTTCTTGGCTCATCCTCACCAAAGGTAGGAGGTTCTTGGCCACTCCACATTCAAGCAAAACAATGCAAACATTCTAGGCATCATTTGAATACATAATGCAACACTATGGTTCCATGGAACATAGGCATCATACCAAAACATAATTCATAGCTTAAAATACATGTACACACATTCAAAGACAATATAGACATTCATTCATGCATGGGAGAAAAGAGAGAAAGCTACCTTTGGTGAAATCACACACTTTCCTCCTTGGATTTGTTCCCCCTTTCTCAACTCCACACACACAAGGATGTGGGATTGGTTTCTCTTGGTCTAAACACAATTTATGAAAGCCAATTAGGGTCATGAAATCATTTCTTAAGTCATACCTCTTCCTTAAACTCTAGCTTGGGCTAATGACCTCTTTACAGTTCCAAAATGCACCTAATAAAGCAACACCTCTCAAATAAAGTCTAGGCTCCATTCTCTTCATTCATATATGGTTCTTGACTCTTTTTAAGCCTCTTGGAGTTACCACCCAATTAAAACCAAGAGCCTAAGTACATGTTGCTTCCTTAGGTCACATTATGGAATCTATGGTACCAATTCATTCTCTAGGCCTCTTAAATTTTTCCTAAGGTTTTCCTTTACTTTTATTCACTATATATGATTCAAAAATAGGCTTGGAATAATTTAAAACTCTCCCTAGGCATCCTAACTCATTTAGGCCAAAGCTAGGTAGCATTTTGGCATTCTTATGCTTTGCTTTGTTTTCTTGGAGGAAGAAGCATATGGGGGGCCTCTTAGGGTTCTTAGAAGCTCATTTAGACATTCATTTAGGCCTAGGGACAAACATATTAAATCAGATTTTCAAGAGGGCATTTGGATCCCTAATGATCTTATCTTGTTTCCTAATGCTCCTTACTTGATTCCATGGATACATTCTTAACTCTTGCACTCTAAAACCTCTAATCCCTCCTTGATTTGGACAGAAAATAGCCCCTAGAGAATAGGCTCATGTTGGATAAAATAGACAAGGAAGAGGGGGAGGAAGAAGCTACCAAAGGATGAAAGTTTTACCTTATTTTCTTGCTTTCTCTTGGCTTGTTCTTCACTTGGTTAGCCTCCCCTCATCAAATCCGAAAATTCCACCTCTATTCTACCCTCAAAATAGCACTAAATATTTCAAGAAAATAATAGGAAGGAAGAGAGGGAAAAGAAGGAGAAGTTTAATGAAGAAAAGTACTTGCAAAATTCAAGTTTTCATACCTTAATCTTGGCTTTTCTCCCTTCTCTTCTTCCTCTCTTGTGCGCCTGAAATTTTTGAGCTTCCCTTCTATTTTTAGGCAGAAAGAAGTAGGCTAAATGGAGATAAGAAAGAGGCATCCCATTTAAAAAAGGTTCAAGAAGCATTCTTTTCAAAATTTTCCATTTTGTCCCTTCCGTCATGGCATTTTTGTTTTAGCTTTGTTTTAACTCCTTTTTCAGAACCATCTTTTCCATTATAAAATTTAGGTTCCCAATTTAATTAAATGCCTTTAAAATAACTCAAATCAAAGCAAAAACCTTCTTGAACGAATCGGTCAAAGTTCAGGTCAACAGACATTGGAAAACATACACTGGAGGGGTTTTACTGGTCCTGGGGCTTCCCATGGTTTTCAAGGCCTCTAAAAACCTCAAAAAACTCAAAACTTTCATTTAAAAAGGCTTCCTATGTGGTTTTCCAAAATTACACTTATTTACGAAAATGCCACTGGCCTTTCAACAAATTTTTCAATCACTGTAGCCTCGGTTTCTGGGCAACTCAGGGTTCAACTCCTCATTTTCCATTATTTAGAATTTTATTATAATTTTTGTTGGTCTTAAATAACTCATCTCAGGGGGTTTGCTTTGGAAACTGACTCATTTCGACGTTTTACGAAAAGCCGGATGTTATAGAACTCATCAAACTTGAAATAGTCATCAACACCATACAATTCACAAGATTTCCAAATATCAACAAAATCAGAATCAGACTTATACATGCTTTTCAACATCTCAAAACCTATCAATCTAGTATGCATGGAAGTAATCAAAGTGTAACACCTAGACAATACATTAGCTACAACATTTTCCTTTCCTCGTTTATGCTTAATCACATAAGGGAAGGTTTCAATAAATTCAAGCTAACCTACATGTATTTTGTTCAATTTACCCTAAGACTTAGAAACTTAAGACTTTCATGATCAAAATGGATAATAAATTCTTTAGGCCACAAATAATGCTGCCAAGTTTCTAAAGTCTGTTTCAAGACATACAACTCTTTATCATATGTGAAATAATTTAAAGCAAGATCACTTAATTTTTCATGAAAATATACAATAGGTTTAGAATCTTACATCAACACATCACCTATGCCTATACCAGAAGCATCACATTCAACTTTAAACACCTTAGTAAAATCAGGCAACACAAGTATAGGGGTATTAGTTAGTTTTTCTTTCAGTGTGTCAAAAGCATGATCTTGTACTTCACCCCACTTGAATTCCATGTTCTTCCTTACCAAATAATTCAAAGGGGCAACAAAGGTAGAGAAGTCCTTTACGAACTACCTATAAACGCTCGCCAATCCATGGAAGCTGTTTACTTCACTCTCATTCTTTGGAGTAGGCCACTCTTAGATTGCTTTGACCTTCTCCTTATCCACTTTTATGCCATGAGCTTCTACAACAAAACTAAGAAAAACCATAGAATCCAAACAAAAAAAGCATTTCTCCAAATTGGCAAAGAATTTATTCTTCCTAAGTACAACAAACACATCATGCAAATGACTTACATGCTCTTCTAGAATCCTAGAGTAAATCAAAATGTCATCCAAGTAAATTATAACAAATCTACGAATGAAAGGTCTAAAAATGTAACATCCGGTCCCTTCGTAAACGTGAGAAACGCAATGTTCGGTTTCTCCGTAAACGTCAGAAATGAGCCAAATATAAAAGGAAGTCCCTGAAATAGAAAGAATTGGGGCCAACTAAAATTATGATAAAATTTTAAATATTAGAGGATTTGAATTTTGAGATGCCTAAAAACTAGAGCCAGAAGAGCTCAGAAAATTTGCCGAAGGAAGTAGGGGCATTTTTGTAATTTTTGAAAAATTTTTAAAATCTCATAGGAGGGCTTTTTAAATGGAAAATTTGAGCTTTTTGGGGTTCTCAGAGGCCCTGAATACCATGGAAACCCCTAGAACAATTGAAACCCCTCCGGTGAGCAATTTCGGTCATTGGTTAACCAAAATTTTGACCGAATAGTTCGGAATGGTTTTAGATCCTTTTTGAGTGATTCCAAAGGCAATTCTTATGATTAAGAGCCTAAGAAATATGATGGAAAATACAAATTTCAAAAAGGGGTTGAAATGAGCCCAAACGAACAAAACTACAAAGAGGGACTAAATTGTAAATTCTGAAAGTTGCTTAAATGAATCCCTAGCTTATAAAAACGTCCCTCCTCTGCTCAGATCTCCTCACCCACTCTCTCACACGTTACAACAGAATTAAGAAGGGCTAAGAGTGGCACACAAGAGGGGAGGCCAAGGAAGGAAGAAGAAGCTTTGAAAAATGTAAGTTTTAGCCATTTTTTCCTACTCCTTACCTTGTTAAACTTCTTCCCCTCTTCTTCCTCTTCCTTCTCATGGTTTTGGCATTTAATTTGGTGCTGTTTTGAAGGCAAAACAGAGGTGGAATTTTCGAATTTGGTGAGGGGAGGCTAACCAAGTGAAGAACAAACCAAGAAAACTAAGAATTCAAGGTATTTTGCTACTTCCTAAGCTTAGGTCTCCTTGCTCCTCTTCTCTTCAATTTCCCCCCATGTAAGACCAGCCATGAGGGATTAAATTTCTGGCCAAAACAAGAATGAATCACATGAATTAGGGTGTAGGAATTTAGAATATGCAAAGAAAACCAAGTAAAAGCCATTGAATTTCAAGTTACCAAAGTGTAGGATTCTTGAAGAGTTTGTAAAATCTGTTTTGATTCATGAATTTCCTAGGCTATGTAAGTGTTTGATTGAGCTTCTAAGACCTCTAGGAAGCCTCCCAAGTGACTCTCCCATCAAGGAAAAACTGAAAACCCCTTGAATCCCAAATGCTTCCATAATGTCGACCTAGGCTAGAAAGAGTACCAAGGGGAAGTTTTAATTTGTTTCAAGCTTATTTTTGAGTCATGTAGGATGGAAGAGGATGATAGGAAGCCTTGGAAAATTTTTAGAAGCCATAGATAGTGAGATGGAAGTGTAGGCTCCATAATGTAGCATAATGAAGCAACTCCTAGCTAGGCTCTTTAAAATAATTGTGTGATGACTCCAAGGAGTCTAAATGGAGTCAAGAATCATAGATTAAAGGAGAGAAGGGAGCCAAGATCATGAATTCTTGAAGTTGCTTCATTAAGTGCCTTATAGAAGCATAATGGAGCCATAAACCAAAGTAGCATCATGTAAAGTGTGTATAATGCCAAGGCTTGTTCCCATGAGTAATTCATGTTTCTTTTGGTGTGTCTAGGCCAAGAGAAATGGTCTCCACCTTCTTGGGTGTGTGAGGTCAAGGGAGAGGGGTCAAGACTTAAGGAAAAAGTGTGTAAATGCAAGCAAGGTAGCTCTCTCCACCTTCTCTCATGCATGGATGTGTGTTTAGCTTGTTTTAGAATGTGTGTATGTGTATTTTCAAGCTAAGAAAAGTATGCTAGCATGCCTTTATATTCCATGATCCTTGATGCCATGTTATGTTTTAAATGAATCTATGATGTTAGTATGAGTTGCTTGAGTGAGGAGAGGCCAAGAACTCTTCCCTTTGGTGAGGATGAGCCAAGAACCCTTGAGCTTGGTTGAGACATAGCAAAGAGTCCCCAAAAGCAAAGTGGGCTCCCAATAGTATGGTTGAGTCCAAAGCTCTTAAAGAATGGGTGAGGCAAGTCCAAAATCCATGAGGAGAAGTGTGAGGCCAATCCAAACACTTGGGGAACTCTTGAATGTCTTGTATGATTGATTCATATGCCAAGGTTGCTTTGAAAATGTCCATGACTTCCATTTTTCTATACATGCATTTGAAAAGCTTGCTTTATACATATTATGTGTGATTGAATGGAAGATAAGCTATTGGATTCTTTGAATCTCATTTCCTCCTCTCCAATGATCTAACATGCTAGGTGGACCAAGTAACTATGGTGAAGGGAGCCAACATCAATGAAGAAGGAAGAATGACAAGTCTATGCCTAGCTTTAGCCATTTTAGAACCATAATTGTGTTTCTTGATGTATATGTTGTTGTAAATGTACCATGACTCTTGAAACACATGTAAATATAATATTATATGATGTTTAAATGTATGAATATGATGTATGATTTCTAGCCTACATTTTGAGCATGAGATGCCAAATTATGCAATATGAAAGTATGATGGAAGCGTGCATAAATGTGGGTTGAATGGCCAAAATGAGATGCATGAGTTTTGGGACCCTTTGGGCAGCTCAAACAAGTCTTAAATGTACTTTTAGACTTGACCAAAAGGTGCCAAGACCAAGGAAAATCCATTTGGCAATTTTGGTACCCAATATGGAGCTAAAATTGACCATAATGGAACCCTATACCATTTTTTTGGCCAAACGAGTTAGTCTTGCCCTGAAACTTGGCATACAATTAGGTCCCATTAATAGCTTTTTGGAAAGCTAAAGATCATAATTTTCAGAGACCTAGAGAATATTTGAATAATTTTCAAAGTTGGGATTTTTCATGGATTCTGGTATGGGTACTGTTCATACTGGCAGTTTTGAATTCTGTGTCACCCGATGGCCAAATGGTGTCCAATGCTTATGAAATTTTACATGAATAAACTAGAGGTCATAAGCTTTCTGTGGCCACCAAGATCACCTCATTTGGATGTCTGAGCAGTGAGTTATGCATGTTTGAAGTTAACTGTCAGTATCAGTAGCGCCCCATGAGTCCGGTTACTGTTCCATTGGGTCCAGCTGACTAAATATATCGGTTTCATTCTGAAATTATTTTTAGTATCAATTTAACATTTTTATCTTTCCACAATGACCAAATTTGTGTTATTTCAATTTTTATATAATTAGTTATGAATTTCAGAAATTTGTATCAGTAAACTGAACCACGGCCCAGGCAGCCAGCGACTCTGGAGCTTTTTGGATGTTAAAAGTCCTGTGTGATGAATTTTATGACCTATTCATATTTTTAGTGTGAATTAGACATCCTAAGGTTTCTATAATGACCAAGATTGTATATTTTTGATTTTTCTAAATTTAGTTATGATGTTTCAAAGTTTGTGACAAAAAAGGAGAAATCCTGGCCGAAAATGTAAACACGGATTTCATATGCTCTTTTGCTTTCCATGAGTTGTAGGCCAAATTTGATGATGGAAATGAGTTATATTCATGTTTTTAAGTATGAGAAAGTGATAGATGCTTTCATATGGCCTACAGGACTCCGAAAGAAAAATTTTACTTGTAGAGAAATGCATTTTTATTCATAACTCCCTATGCCACTATATTGTTTCCATAGAACAAATATAAGATGAGGCATGGGAATTGTATGAATTTAGTCCTAGAAGTATGGTGTTACAAAAAACATGATTCATTAAACTCATGAAAGTATTAGGTGTGTTAGTCAAGCTAAATGGCATAACTTATTCGTACTGTAACGCCATATTTACTAAGCTTATCTCACATCATTACTACGCTCATCTCCTTGGATTACATAAAATTTCCAAGAAAAACTATTAAAAATACTCCATTTAATTGTGTTATGTCACAGATAAAATTTTCATTTCATGTCTCGGGGGCTATGTGGACTCATCCATCTCATTCTCATATTTAAATACACAAATGCAACTTAAAACCATCTCAAGAAGTGACCTAGAACTCGTGCAAATGGATGGTATACTTGAAAATATAATGTGCAACCTCGAGTACCTAGTCCAAATTCGGTGCCTAAATTTGAAAAATTATAACTAATTCTAGAAAAATCAAAATCAAGCAAAATATACCATTCTGGAAAGCTACATATGTCTACTTTATGATAAAAATAAATCCAGACCACAATACTAGAGGTCGATTGTTATTACTAGTACTATCCTCCAACTTCAAAAATTCATATCTCTCTATTCAAATGTCTAATTGGGTTGACCTTAGTGGCTATGTCTAGTTTATGCCTGTAAAAGTTCATGAGCATTGGACACTAGTTGACCCTCGAATGACATTTCCCAAGTTACTAACCATATGAACAGTATCTTCATCAGTTCAGTAGAAAAATGTCAACTCTGAAAAATCATAATTAATTCCATAAAGCTCCAAATAATCTTGTCTTTAGCTACCAAAAAATTCCTGGATAAGATCTATATGAATGCAAAATTTCATGAGCAAATTCATTCATTTGGTCAGATTTTGAGATTGGGTTGCAAAATGGCTCAATTTGTGTCACATAAGGGTCTCAAATGGTCCAAAATTGCTTTTAAAACAACCATGGCCACTTGAGCATGTGGGAAAGCACCAAAATGGTCTACTAAGCTTGTCTCAAAGGTGCACAGACCCAAATTTCACAAACTCACTCATCCATCCCATGATATACACAAGAATGCATATGTCAAGCCTTGCCATTTCATACCCAAATCATATTATATCATGCATATTGCACCAAATCTCATTCATACATAATACATTGACATATTTACATGTACTCTTAAGGTCATATAATAAATAAAATGAAGGATTACATCATGTGTGATGCTATCCATCAAAGGGAGCAAGCTGTCTCAAATACTTGGAATGATCCTTTACAAATTCCAAGTGGCCCAATGACAAGAGCACAAGCTAAAAGAATGAGAGAAGCCTTAAGTGGACTTGTTCAAGAGACCTGGACTAAGCAACTAGCAATTGAAGCAACAAAAGTCAAGCGAGATCCAAACATTTCTATTGTGGACGTCCTCAACATCATATGGGCTAAAGATGGAGTTACTGAGGCTAAATTGGGCCAAACATTATAAATTGAAGTACTTGAACCATGGACCATCCATTGGTGGGCTCATTTAGGGCTAAATAATGCCATTTTGGGCTTAATGAGCTGATTTGTAGAACCCTAATGTATTTGGACGAATTTAGCTTATTTAGGGGGATTTATTTCCTTTTTAGTCTTAAGAGAATTTGACTTTTATAATTCTGATTGCATAGGTCATTAATTAGGATAATTGCCATTAATTTCCCTAGTTTTCCTTTTCTATGAGCATTGAAGGCAGATTTGACTTACACACTATATAATTGTACTTTGCCTCCCATTGTAATCAGATTTAAATGAATAAAATTGTATTTTCTGGAAATCCCAGATTTGAGAGGAGTACTCTCTAGGGTTCTTCATTGAACTTGTAGACTTATCAAGGCTTGATCAACCTTGTAGCGTCTTCTAACACTCGGGGTCCTTGTCTCTTTGTATTCAGGGGTTCTAAGTGGATCGTTTAGACTTGATTTAGCTTTCTTGGGGTGTGTATATTTGAGGTCGGTTGTGGGTTCAAGGAGACTTGACTCCTAGTGGGTTTGCACCATCTTGGTATCAGAGCTTTGGTCCCTAAATCAAGTCATATCCGTTTGTCTTTGTAATTTTTCCAGATTGTGTTTCTGATTCCTTTTGAAATTCTATTTGTCTTCCATTCCTCTGGACATGCTGAATGTTAATCCTTTGTTTGTCATGTTCTTCGTTGAGTTTCTAGACGTGTAGTAGGTCCTCTTTATACCCCATATTCTCTTCTTTCAGATCCTTTAAAATCATCTCATTTGGAGTTCTCTAACTCGAGATATTGTTGTTTAAATTTAGACACGTTTCAAGGCTTTCCTGATTGATTTTTGCTGCTTCTGCTCTGTTTATTCAAATTTCGTTTTTATTCTTCATATTCCAGAAAAAAAAAAAGCAAGGCAAAAAATATATATATAGAAAAAAAAAATTGCTGAAAAGAAAAGGAAAAAAAAAATTGTGCTGTTCTGGAAGTAGTATTGGTTTGAGCTAAGCTTTACAAAATTCTACATCCTTAACTTTCATTCCCTGATTTCTCTACTATAGTTTCCACTTACTACTCATTATCTCCAAGTGTTGGGTTGAATCTCACAAGAATTGTGATAGCTCTGTATAGTCTAATTAGTTTCTTTAAAGAGCCTATAGAGAGACTAAGAGTGGAAAAAGGCAAGAGTGTGAATCCATTATTTGAAAAAGCCTTTAAAGTGTGAAACACGAGTGAAGAGTGACATCTTTGAGGGTAAACACGTGAGGAAAATTTGTGAGGATCTTTATTTTCTCTAATCAATTTTCTTGCAGCTTATAATGTCTAATAGGGAGGAAACATCAAATGAAGGAGGAAGTGCACAGAACATGGACCTTGTTGTAAAGGCCATGCAGTAGCAATTTGAACGTCTTAATGTAGTGCTTGGAGGGATAAGAGACCGGATGGATAAGCAAGACACAATGATTGCAAACTTGCAGAGAAGACCACCTACTGTAAGTCCTAATCCTAGAAGATATGAGAGGCGTAGAGATAATTCTATGGATGATTTTGAGTCTGAAAATGAAGTAGGAGGTGGTAGTGAAGAAGATTATGAATCTGAATTTGATTTGGGTAGAAATAGGCCTAGGGAAGTTAGGCATGAAAGGAGACGTGGTAAAGATGCTCCAAGGAGTAGAAATAGGGTGGATGGAAACCTTGGAAGTATTAAGATGAAGATACCTTCTTTCCAAGGTAGAAATGATCCTGAAGCTTATTTGGAGTGGGAGAAGAAAATTGAGTTCATTTTTGAGTGCCATAATTATTCTGAAGCAAAAAAGGTGAAATTGGCAGTCATTGAATTTACAGATTATGCATTAATTTGGTGGGATAAATTGGTCCTAGAGAGGAGGAGAAATGGTGAGAGACCCATAGAAACATGGAGGGAGATGAAGGCTCTCATGAGGAAGAGGTTTATACCCAATCATTATTATAGAGACCTCTTTCAAAAGTTGCAGTCCCTTACACAAGGCTCTAAGAGTGTAGAGGAATATCACAAAGAGATGGAAGTGGCTATGATTAGAGCACATGTGAAGGAGGATAGGGAAGCAACAATGGCTCGATTTTTGAATGGGTTGAATAAAGAAATTGCTAATATTGTGGAGTTGTAGCATTATGTGGAGTTAGAAGACATGTTGCACATGGCAATGAAGGTTGAAAGGCAACTTAAACAAAAAGGAGCAGCAAGGTACCTTTCAGGCTCTAGTTCTTCAATGAGACCAAAATGGAAGAAGGAAGAAAAAGATGTTCAACGAGAAGTCTCAAAAGGCAAAGAGGAAGCTTCATTTAAGAACAAAGGTAAATCTGATTCCCAATCATCTAGAAATAGAGATGTTAAATGTTTCAAGTGTTTGGAAACAGGTCATATAGCTTCACAATGCCCCAACAAGAGAGTAATGATCATGAAGGACCGTGAAGTGGTGACTGAAAGTGAAAGTGATGATTCCATGCTGTCACTTGAAGATGCTAGTGATGATGGGTTTGAGTATGCTGTAGAAAGAGAAGCACTTGTGACTAGAAGAGCTTTGAATTCTCAAGTTAAGGAAGATGACATGGAGCAACAAAGAGAAAACATCTTTCATACTCACTGTCTCATAAGCAATAAGGTATGCAATATGATTATTGATGGTAGGAGTTGTACCAATGTTGCTAGCACCACTTTAGTTGAGAAATTAAATTTGTCTACCATTAAACACCCTAGACCATACAAGTTGCAGTGGCTGAATGAATGTGGGGAGATTAAGGTTGATAGACAAGTTCTTGTTTCATTCTCAATTGGAAGATATTGTGATGAGATTTTATATGATGTTGTTCCTATGCATGCTGGACATATACTTTTGGGTAGACCTTGGGAATTTGATAGGAAGGCGACAAAGGATGGGTTTACCAATAGATATTCATTTGTAATGAATGACAGACCCGTCACTCTTGTACCATTAACACCCATGCAAGTGTATGAAGATCAGCTCAAAATGAAACAAGAGAGAGATAAAAGAGAAGGTGATAAGAAAAATAGAGAAGAGAGATCAAAAAGAAATGAGAGTGAGAAAGAAAGAAAATCTGAGAGCTCAAAAAAAGAGATTCAGAAGAAAGAAAAG